>CP126890.1:209948125-211431250 GCA_030440675.1 Furcifer pardalis
ATCATTCTTGGCATGCCATCACATGTCAATATGAACCAAATTGTGATCTGCTACTGACCTAACATCTGGCAGAAATTTCAGCTCCTGCAGCTGAACAATACCTCTTGTTCCCATGGGGTCATTGCTACTTGCTACTTTAGGTATATGTTGTTCTTTCACTCTGGACAGTTCAGGGAACAAAAAGAAAAATATCTCAGCAGACTGGATATTATTGGATTCTCCCTCTGTTTTCAGACCATGAGAAATCAGGAGTTGCAGCAGAATTAGTAAGAAACTGGAGCAGCAGCAAAAAAGACAAGCAGAGTGAAAAATAAATAGAAAAGGTGGGAAATGTTCTATTTAGATTAGAAGAATTGAGATAGTCAAGCAAAGCATAAATTGTCGAAAAGGAAGATTCACCCTTGGCCCAAAAGCACATATAGCAAGTTAGGCCATAAATTGACTGACCAACCGACTGACCGACCGACTGACCAACCGATTGTATGGCTTTATCAACACATGGTAAAGTAAAGGTAAAGGTCACCCTTGCTCAAAAGCCATTCATATCTGACTCTAGGGTCAGTGCTCATCTCTGTTTCATGGCTGAAGAGCCAGAGTTGTCTGCGTTTGCAGATGTTTCTGTGGTCATATGGCAGGCATGACTAGACACCGGAGCAAATGTAATGCTTTTTACCTTCCCAACAAAGTGGTCCCTATTTATCTACTTGCAATTTCTTGCTTTCAAACTGCTAGGTTGGCAGGAGCTGGGACAGAGATGGGTGCTCACTTGATCCTGCAGTATTTAGGTTTCGAACTGCTGGCCTGCTGCCTTCCAGTAAGCATCTTAGCCACTTGAGCCACTGCAATCCCTAACACTATAATAGAGAAGTGCCGCCAGTTGTGGTTGGTGAAACTGGACTTTTCCCTCAGCTGGCCTGCCTGCCTGCCTGCCTGCCTGCCTTCCTTGCTGTGGTCGCTCCTGCCACTGGACTTTTCCCTTTTCCTTCGGCCATGATAACTTTATATTTATTTATGCTGTCAATTGCTGTTTCCAAGTGTATTTTGTATGCCGTGTGATGTGATGTTGTTCCTTTTTTTTATTTGCTGCTTATTTTGGTAACTGTATATTGTTGATTTGCTGTTTATATTATATTTATTGTGTATGAATTTTATGTTTATGTAAGCTGCCTAGAGTTGGGTTCTCCTGTTGATTTCAATATGATTGTTCCACAAAGTCTATCCAAGATTGAACAAATAGCTTCCAAAGTGTACCAGCTCCATTTCAGTACATAGCTTCAATATACCTCCAGACTTAGATGGACTGTCTCGTGATTTTTGTGCCTTTGGTGCCTTAAGAACTTCTGCACTCTTGAATATTCCTGTGCTTCTACCCCTCAATACATTATTAGTGCCATAGACAAAATATACATGCATCAAATGATGCATGGTAAACTGTGGATATTACTGAAGCAGACTAGGGCCATGCATCCACAGATGTCATCTATGAAAACCAGATGTGCTTTGTATCAGTAAGACTTCTAATGACATCTTTGTGAAGTTAAACTAAGAATAACTGAAGCCAGATAGGCACGCTTTGATTTAAATAAATCAAAGCCCATCACAGCCACAGTAATTAATAACTTAGGATGAAATAAAATAAGAACAATGAGAGAAGTCCATTTAGCATAGCATAAAGAAGTTAAAGCTACTGAAGAATTTCTAAACTAACAGAAGCAGCATGCCTTTTGCTGAAAAATATTGAATTTTAATATAAAGATAGAACCAAATTTGTAAGTGCTGAAAATTAAGTCCCAAATAGTAAAATCAGTCAAGAATCGGGACTACAATGGTTCAGTGGTTAAGAAGTTTGCCTTGTTAGCTGGAAGGCTGGCAAGTCAGCAATTCGAGACCTGGGTACTGCATGACGGATTGAGCATCCGTCTCTTGTCCTAGCTCTTGGGGTCATGAAAGTAGCCTCATTCAGGCATCCCCTGAGCGGATTTTCTCCAGAAAAAAATCCTTTCAACACAGAATAATTTCTGACACAAAGTTATTATTATTCATCAAGAAACAAAAAATTAATTATCATGGCATTTTGGTCATGACTGCTTCTGAAAAACAATTTTTTTTGCTGGAATCAATGCAGGCAGAAGTGCAACAGCTCTAGATAATGATGTAAGAAAAGGTCTTGGGTTATATTAGGTTTCTTACAAAATGGATCAAGCAGAGGTATTAATGAATCAAAGCTACAGTTATTAGAGCTAGAGGGAAAGAGTCAGCTTTGAAAAGTCCAGCTGAAAAATGGGGAAAGAGGAGAAACATATCTGATAGGGTATCTACTAAAAGTCAAGTTTGAGACAGACAAAAGGGAAAATGCTTGTCAGCGCAGAAATAATGACCTAAATCTAACTGACAGTCTCAATTAGAGTAGACCTTTGAATAAATTGAATTTACAAAAGTGTTGATTTGTTTTTCAGCAGTTGGTTTAATGAGTTTACTTCAGCTAATACTGCCAGCTCAATACTATTATAATTCATCTGCTATAATTACAATGGGGCAATATATTAACAAAAAAGTCTTATGAACATATTGGGCCATTGATTTAATAGTATTTCTGTATACAATTAGTGTAACAAGTTGAGTACTTTATGGAAACTAGAGTACCATTTCCCCCAATTTTTGTTTCAGAAAGAGGACTGGAAGAGAAACTTTCCACAAGGTTGTTGAAGAGGGCTTTGATTATATGTTTTGCGTTCGTTTGTTTTTCTTGTTTTGTTGTTGTTGTTTTTTTGGGGGGGGAGAAGGGAGCTCTGGTGTGTGTTTTATTTGGCAGTTTCCAGTGGTGGGCAACCAAAAATTTTACTACAACACTGTGGGTGGAGCCAACATCATGGGCGGATCCAACATCATGACATAATAGGTGGATCCAACATCATGACATAATAGGTGGATCCAACATCATGACATCAGGGGCGGAGGCAATGATGTGGGCAGAGCCAACATAAAAAACCCATAAAAGTAAGTACGCATAAAAATACACATAAAACACATAAAGTACAAATTAAATACACATAAAACACATAAAAATACACATTAAAAATAAATGCACATTAAATACACATTAAAATACACCCACTCCACACCCAAAGGTGAGTCACTTACCCTGGGAAGCAGGCTATAGGGAGCTTCAGGCTAGCAGCTTCTCTTCCTTGGTGTGCACTGTAGGCATGTGTGCACACCAAGCACTTGGGAAGCATGTGCAGTGGGGGAACTGGCGAAAAGGTAACCCCCCAAGGTGGTTCCCCCCAAAAGCCGCTACCGGTTCTCTGGGACACTGGGAAAAGTTACTACCGGTTCTGGCGAACTGGTGCAAACCAGTTGCTGCCCACCACTGGCTGTTTCCCCTCTGTGTGTGTGTGTAATTTCTCTGTTTCATTGAGTTTTTTTTAAAAAAAAGTATGTGGTTAATTTATTGTATGTTTTATATTAAATGTGTACATTTTGATGGGGGGTTTATGGGGAAAGTGTTTTATTTGTTTCTGTAAGTGAGCTTTGTAAAAGTGATAAAATAGTGCATACATAGGTCTGATTTTCTTTCTCATGATGATTTTTCTTTCTCATATACTGTTGCCTACTTTTGAGATAGATTGATTATATGTTGCCTTGCCTCTGCTTTTTAGTACTTTAAAGGGCTCCTTAGGACTTTTGGGGTGTCAGAAAACTAACAGGAAACCAGAACTGAATGAGACTTTCCCTTTCATGTAAATAAAAGGATCAACGCATGAAAAATGCAGAAAGAAAGATCCTATAAAGAACTTGAAAGAAAGAAAATGAAATAATTTGCCATGCACATCCCTAATTAGGAGAAACAATTAATGTAGCATTATATTGTAATATATACTCCTTGCAGTGTTAATCAACAGTGAGAGAAGCATATATTGTAAATAAGAGGACAAAAGTAGAAGCATGTGTGAAACTAATTATAAATAAATAGTTGAGGGATGGTGTCCTGCTGATGATCTGTAGAATTACTATTTTGTTACCAGATGTGTAAAGGAGGCTAAAATCCACTTTATTAGTCCTTTTTCTTTCTTGAATGTGGGAAGTAAACAAATACCTGGACATACACATCTCCATTAGATGATTTAGAACTCAGATTCCTAAATGGAAGCCCAGAGGTTTGTTTATGCAGTGATGACTCTTGGTATGAGGTGAACAAGGATTCTCACTCCACCTTTTGCAGTAACTCCTTCCCTGATCTAGTCTCAAGCCACCTATTTATTAACATTCTCCTTAAGGTGCCTCCAAATGCTCAAATGTTTTGATGTGCTGGGTAAATATATAAGATTATTTATTCCTCTCCTCCTTTTAGATAGAAGTTCTGCACATATTATAACATGAATCATATTGGTGGACCTCAATAAAGCAGAACAAGAGTCTTCAGTGCAGCTGAGGATAATAGACAAGTTTATGAGTTGGAGGGCAGACCACGTGGGATACCTTTTACAAAGTTTAACATCAGAATGCTTTAATATCAAAATCCCTTGATTAGTCAACTGTAGCAATGCAATGATGAACTGATAATATTTTTATTTGACCAACCAAGCTTCACAGTAACAGCCTAATACAGAAAGCCAGCTGTTCATTCTACTGTCAATAACATGGTAACAAAGACATAGTCAGAACATTCATGCTTTAAAATGGTTTAAATGGACTTAATTTTGCATACATCTGTATAGTGGTTGCTACCACTCAGAATACAGTTCCAGTTGATGTAGCAGCTGACTTGTCATTATAATATATACCTCTGGTTTCAGTCTCACAGGAGCCCCTGCTACAAGGTTATGTCTTTTGTCACTGCTCTATGCCATTCTAACTCTTGGTGCAGATGGTGTGTCTCCTTCCTAAAGACATCAAGAGCACCCAAGAGAATAATGAAGCAGGCAGCAGCTTTTCTCTACTTTTCAGCAGATACTTAGAGGTCTGTTACTTATTATCTTCTAGAAGGAAAATAAAGGCACAAATGTCCACTAGCAATGTGAAACTCTGAGATCACAGCAGATGATGTGAACTGGGTCATTAAAGCAAAAAGGTCAAAATGACAAAGCTCTGGTATAGTGGCATGTGCTAAAGACTTCCTTCTAAATTATATACTGAATTATATAGTGGACATACTATTTTAGTGGAAAGAAAAAGGGAAATGTTTTCAAGTATGGAGTTGATATAGGGACATGAAGGCGAACCTTGGCACTCCAGATGTTCTTGGACTTCAATTCCCAGAAGCCCAAGCCCCCGTGAATCCATACAAATGGGTTTACTGTGATTCATCCAACCTGTGCTGCCATCGTCGCTCCCAGAAGCAGAAATAAAACATGCCCATATGGAGCATCTCTCCCTCAGAACAACTACCATACAGGCATGTTTTACTTCTGCTTCCAGGTGCGATGAGGGCACTACGAGCTGGATGAATTGCAGTAAACCTATTTGTGTGGATTCACGGGGGCTTGGGCTTCTGGGAATTGAAGTCCAAGAACATCTGGAGTGCCAAGGTTCACCATCATGGATATAGGGTACGACTAACCTGGAAATTGGAGCAATTCGTCTTTGCTGCAAACTGATCCCCAGCCATGATTATGCTTGAAATAGTAATCGTTGCTCACATAGGGATAGATTTGGGAGTTCATCATTCATACTGGCTGTGATTTCAGGCCACATTCTCAATCTCTCTCTCTCTCTCATCCTGCCTCTGCTTATCCTTTCTTTCACCAGTCCTGCCTCTGCTGATCTTTTTGTCTTGCTGGTTTTGTGTTTGGAGTTGAAGACAACAGTGTTAGAGCTGATCTTAATCAACTTATTAATACCAGTCCAAGAGTGTTAAAAAACTGTCAAGGCTTAAAATGCACACACATGTTCATACACAACACACTAAATTGGGATCCCCCTCTCTCCCCATCTTTCTGACTATTCATAGCCTGAGTTCCTTGGATCTTTTGCAGGTAAGACACTTTCCATCTCAACTTCCACTGAAGGTACTGCTAAATGTTCAGTTCATTCCTCCTCCTTCTCTTCCTGGCTGCAATGGAACTAAGTCTCCTTTCCTTCACACTTGGTCAGGGTAGAAACTCTTGGCAGGAAAATCTTCTCATTATTAATTGCTCATCCCAAATCTCTTATTGCAATAGATTCACACAGTGTGGAGGAGTACATACAAGAAAGAGTAATAATTATGACCTAGTGATAAGGTGGTAGGATTTTGTTGCTCATTCGCACAATCAAGTCCCACCTTTGTTACCCCATGGACCACAGCATGCCAGGCTCCTCTGTCAGATGGTAGGATATTCTAGTGCTAATCTCCAGTATGTACGAATTTCTTAAAAATAAGGAGAATGGTTGGGGGAGAGGAAAGAATGCAGGAGCATGTTCTGGTTATTGACATCATTCCCCAGCTGCCTATGTTGTGGAAGCACCACCTGCAGACAAACCCTTATTTTACAAGAATTATTGCATGGGAAAAGCCCATTCAAATTGTTCCAACTTGGGGGGGGGGGATAGAACCTCCCCCCCCCCCAGCAGCAAAGGAAAAAGGCTGCATTCAAAGCAAAAAGGGCCAACTGGATTCGATTCAGCCTTTGTGTCATGTAGATACTAAAAAAAATCACTCATTTTGTAAACAGAAGTAATTCTGTGGCCTTTGACAGTGTAGCTGGGCTACTATTTAGAAGACCTCAAGGGCAATTTCACTGTATCCATTCTCCTCTCCCAGTATTTATGTGGAGGGTAACTCAGTTTGAGATTATCACTTGCTACTCATTGATAAGAAGCACTGTGGGAGCATCACAGGGAATGTGGAGTTATTTATAACTGTTTAAGGTTTCTAGTGTAGGGATGCCAAATGGAAATGATACTCTGATATAAGACTTGATATTTTAATACTGGTTGGTAAACAAAGCTGCATATGTGACTGGAAGGAGGAGAACAGTTACTACTGAAGGCACAGAGTTGCATCCAAAGGAGAAAGACTAATGATTTTTTCTTCTAAAGTAAAATTATTCACATGGAAGCTTTCCCTATATAGGGTCTTATATTTACATATTAATGGAAAATCTGTAAGAAAATCAGACTGCTGCCTGCAAGAAAAGCTTAGTACAGTGGTACCTCGAATAACATTTGACTCGGAAAATGCTAAAATCAGATAACGCTGGGGAATTTGAGGCAAACATTTGCATCGCACAACGTTATGATAACATTGTGCGATGCAAATGTTTGCTTCTATTTCCCCAACACTGAGATCGCTTGCTGTTAGGTTTGCGTTTCTCCAACCAAAGGCAAAGGCTAACAGCAAGGGTTTCGCCCTGCCCACCCTGTTGTTTCAGCAGGGGAGGCAGGGCAAATCTTTTTCACTTTTGCCTTTTGCCTTTGGGTTGGGGGTTGAACCGAGGTTTGTTTTTTTTTAACATTGTGGGATCAATTCATTGCATAACGTTAAAAATCAGATAATGTTAAGACTTGTGGAACCAAGTCTTAACATTATCTGAGGTACTAGTGTACTCTGTTTTCCAAAGCGCTAAAATAAGATTTACAAAAACCAGAGAAGGGGGCAAACTACTATTAGACTCATTCTCCCACTAAACAACATATAAAGCTGCATCATACTGAGTGACTGGTTCATTTAACAATACCTACTCACAGTACCTCTTCAAGATCTCCTGCAGCTAGTTTTCCCTGCTCAGTTACCCATTATTAGGGGAGGGAAAATCCATCAGTTTTGCTTTCTCTTGCATGTCATTCTTTTAAAGTTCTAGTTCTTTGCATGCCACGTGTGAAGTTTGTGAATGTGAGCATAAAATTTTCCAAAACAGGCTGAAGTGAAATTATTCTCTTATTTATACTGGCTACATTCGTTAATGCACAAATCCCCAGAATAATGAGAAGTATATTCTCCTCGTCTGCCATAAAGGTGTGGAAAAAAGCTGGGACCTCTTATTCAGTATATGTGTCAATGCTTTTTCATGCAATGTGTATACATATTATCTGGCTGGACATCTCTCTAAGATAATGGACTAGACAGTACAGCCAGCAACTCAACTCCAAGTGTTGGGTGGTGGTAAATATATGGATGAGTGTGAGAGCTGGACCATAAGGAAAGCTGAACACAGAAGAATAGATGTCTTTGAAATGTGGTTTTGGAGGAGAGTTTTGAGAGTCCCCCGGGCAGTGAGAAGAACAAATAAGTCAATCTTAGAAGAAATCAACCCTGACTGCTCCTTAGAAGGTCAAATATTAAAGATAAAGCTAAAATACTTTGGACATCAAATGAGAAGAGAGGATTCACTTGAGAAAGCCTTGATGTTGGGGAAGGTGGAGGGCAAAAGAAGAAGGGGCGGCCAAAAATGAGATGGCTAGATGGTGTTGTAGATGCAGTGGGCACAGAGCTGGGTGGGTTGAAGAGGATGGTGGAGAACTGATGTGCCTGGCAGACAATGGCCCATAGGGTCACAAATGGTAGGAATAAACTGTGTGACTGAACTACAACAACAACAAAAATAACCTGACTCCCTAAAGGGGTCAATGGCTATGGGCAGATGAGCTTCTTTAGGTGGGGTGACGGTCCCGTCACTGGAGGAAATACCATTGGAAACATCATATTGGGCACAATGGCAAAATGAGTGGAGCAGGAACTCTGATTCCCAATGGTCATGGAGATGGATGAGGCCATGCCAGATGGATTGGCTGTGAAAGCGGACCTTGTCCATATTTTCAAGGCTGTGGCAGTCCATTGCAGTCCCAGTATTAAATCCTGCATGACTTATATCATGTGTGCCACAAGAGATGGCTCCATGATCATAGTCTGTGAGTTGCTTCATGGCAAGCTGGGATCCACCTTAAACAAATTCATGCTAATGGCATTTTTCCTGCTTCAGGAAAAAATGCATTCTCAGATACGAGTTGCAGCCTATGTATACATTACTACTTCTCACAAACACAGATGCATAAGCTTTATGAAGACATTTACCTGAAAACCAAGGACAAAGTATATAAAGCAAATATACTCTATATGCAAGTACAGTCAAAACTCGCACAAAGAGAGCTTTGCTTAAAGAGTAACTCACTTAAAGAGCAGAATTTTCTCTGAATGTTCGCTTCGCTTAACAAATAAAACCAACCAAAAACTCGCTTAACAAATAAATCGGGGTTCGCAATCCCCCCAACAATTGCTCACTTACAATGGTGTTTTGCTTAAAGAGCAAACTCGCTTGAAGAGCAATCTTGTGGAACGCATTATGCTCTTTAAGCAAGGTACAACTGTATCTCTATACTCTCAGATAACCTATACAGCTTTGCGTGGAATAAAGGTGTTTGGCTGAATGTGTTTAGAAAATTCCAAAGAAGGTGAAGCTTACCATATTTTTAGGATTATCCATCATGGAAGCTTGGCATACTTGTTCAGCCAAATGCACTTACAAACTGGTTTGGATCTTCATAGTTAATACAAAAGAATCTTCAAAGCAGCCAGGTGATGCTTCAATACAAACCTCAGTCCTGTCCCCATTTTAGGTCTATGAAGAATGTAGCTACACAGCCCTAACATGTAGCCTGCTGTTTGTTACAGTTGTGCCATTCTGTTTTGAAAAGCATAGAGGCAGCCTTATTTTGGTTTTTGTAACAGATAACTTGATGCTCGGAAAGGAGGAGGACAAGAGAAGAAGGGGGAGACCAAAAATGAGATGACTAGATGGTATTGTAGATGCAATGGGCACAGAGCTGGGCTGGTTGAGGAGGATGGTGGAGTACAGGGGTGCCTGGAGGGCAATGGTCCATGGGGTCGCAAAGGGTCAGAATTGACTGTGCGACTGAACACCAACAGATAATAGATGGCGTTGACCTTCGTTTGAAAGTTAAACATTCCTTGTATCTTATAAATGGGTGAAAAATTAGTTACATTTTTAAGAATTTGAATTTACCAGCATTCACCAAATTAAACATTATTTGTATAAACTCAGAAGGTACAGAAACTTGGGAAAGGGCATTTAGAAAATCACCTTAACATTCAGATAGTATGTGTCAGTCTAGGTAGGAAGTGCTTTAGATACCTGTTTTCAAACCATAAACCATTGCACTGGAATGAGCACTGATTATGCCTTCAAAATTTCCATTATTTGTGGCAGGTGAAGCATGAAATAATATTTTAGTTGGCATTTTAAGAGGCACATATTTTCACAACAGGCTGTCTCTTTGCTGCCATCTAGGGTGATTAGAAAACTTACTTTAGGAAGAATCATGAGTAGAGGGTTGTTTTTTCCTTGCAAAGTTTCCACATTTTCAGAATGTGTTGAGCAGGTATACTTCCTGTGTGATAATCTTCCTATGCTACTCAAGTAGGCTGCTTAATTTTATTTCATTAAGTGTCATTAATGCTTATTTGTTTACATTGTTTGCTTATGCATTTTAAAAATGTTCTCTAAATTATAGTGATTTTTAATGGTGAGAGCAAAAAAAAAAAATAGATATTATCTTTGATTTTGAGATAAAGCAACAGACATTTTAAAGCCTACATAACCAGATCCACTTATTATCTCTTTGAATTATTAAGACTCCTGGATTTTAATGGTTTTGGTTGCTTCTGAACTCCTACTAACTGGGACCAACAGGGTGGCAGGGCCAGAGCTACCAAGAGGCTTGGGCAAGTAGATACGTAAGGTAGTGGAATGCAAATTTGCCCCACACGTCCTACCCTTGCCATTGGAGGCTTGTTTTGGAGAACTTCCACAACCAGCATAATCCATCTGTGTAATGACCAGTTCTGAAGGGTCCACATAGCCAGAGTGGAAAGGGAAGAGTTGCCTGATCTCTCTGAACACGCCTACCATTGTGCTTGGGCTCTAAGTACCATTCTGAACTAGGCAGTGCATAAATATTTCTGGATGTTGGTATATGTGGATGCAACCTCCTCTTCTCTGTTTGAATCTTTCAAGCCACTGCTATCACATTCTCCTCCACCTTCTCTTCACTCAGCTCATCCATGCCTTTCTCCTTCCAGTATGGGTTTGTACTTCCAAAGGTGATTTGGGAGGCTGACACACACTACAATGCTTGTTGAGAGCTGGGTGTCTCTCTCTGTGTGTGGGAGGCAACAACAGGGATGGCAGCAGTGGCCCTCTACATAGCAACCTAAGCAGCAGGACAGAGATGTCTGCCCTGGTGAGATAGATTTTAAGATACCAAAATTGGCTATCAAAATGGGATGGGAGTCTGGAGAAAGCCCTTCCCACCATCAGAAGAATGGTCTTGATTCCTACTACTCCAGTAATGGTTTGTTAACTGGACCTATGGTCTAGGACAGAAAGGAAACACCCAGAGCACAAGCTGTAAATAGCCCTCCAAGAGCTGTTTGATGTTCTCCAGGCACTTTCAGAAACTGTGCCACTGAAACTTGGTAACAAATTATACCACCATCTTTCAGCAGGAGAGAATCAACACAACCATTTGGTTTTGTTGAACAGCTTCTAGCAGTTTGCCATTGGATTTCAGGAACAAACAAGGAAACACTATTTATGTAAAACAGGAGTTCTCAACCTTTTTAAGCCAGGGGCCAAGTCATGCTCCCTCAGACAGCTTCAGGGTCTGGATGGCCATTTTGCCCTTCCTCCACCACATGGCACTTCCAGGTGTTGTGGAGACAGTGGGTGGGGACAGTGGGTTGCATCTGGCCAGTGGGCAGCAAGATGAGAATCCCTGATTTAAAGCAAACAAGTCCCCATTCTGTTGCCAAATTTTAATGAAAGAGCATACCAAGCATAAGGCCCAGAGTGAGTTCAAAATGGAGACACCCTGGTTCTGGAAGTCTTTGCTGCAACTTTGCAAAGAGGGGGAAATATATTTTCCATGGAGAATGCCCTGCAAGCTCTTATTAATTCAGGTGGCTGTTCCCCATAACACAGCTAGAGCCTCTGCCATTCTCACAACAATCCTGAGGGAGAGGGAAGGATTGAAGCTTAAGAAAACTGGGAGGAGAGACACATTGAAGAGGGACATTCCCTAATTTACACATGGGGTTCCTGATAGACTTCCACCACAGGACTGACGGCCTGACACAGCCTGATGGGTTATTGAGTGGGGAAAAGATATATACACTTGAACCACATAGAACTTTTTAAATTTTATAATTGTAATTTTGAAGTTTTTAACAATGGATTTGGGTTGGGTTTTATTATGTTTTTATGATGTTGTAAACCGCCCTGGGTTGCCCCGATGAGAAAGGCAGTATAAAAATGTAAATAAATAAATAAATAAATAAATACATACATACATACATACATACATACATACATACATACATACATAATAGAACAAAAATAATTCATTCTACAAGGCTGTTCACTATGTGATATTTTCATTACATGATTTTTTTTTCGTATAATGAAATTTCCTATGGAAAAACTCACATAATAAAAATTTTTGTTACACGAGTTTTCCCATATAAATTTTCATTATATGAGTTTTCCCATAGGGAGTGCCATTTTCGCATAGCAAAAATTTTGATTTTGTGAGGCACCATGGGTTTTTCAATCTCATTTTTGTTATGCAAGTTTTTTTTTGTTATATGAGGCATTCGTTATACGTGGTTCCACTGTATGATGAAAATGCTTTGCTAGGGTTGAGCTGATTTATGCTTGTAATCATGGGTTAGACTGAAGCTGGGAAGCCCTCTATGACTTCCAAAATTAGATAGCTTCTCTTGTTTTTAAAGTGCCTCTGATTGAAACCACTTTGTTTTGTCTATGGAATCTTTTGTTTGCTGAAACTTTTGCCTGTAATCACTTTTTTGCAATTTGCAAAATAAAAATGACTGAAGCTTTTTCTGTTATTTCACTATCTTTTTCACAGTGCAGGCCTCAGCCTTATCAAGCTAATTAAAACCCTGAATGCTCGGAGGAGGGGGGGCTCATTCAGGTAAATTCTACCTCACCTCTCAGCTAAGGTTTGGTACTGGGAGAAATGGGATTTTATACCAAGTCTTTGGAGGGGAGGGCACAGCAAAAATTGCTCACTGTGCCCCAAGGTAAGAAAAAGGGCTCAGCACTGGTGTAATGGGGCTGCAGTGGCTCAAGTGGTTAAGATGCTGAACTCAATGACTGGAAGGTCCGAGTTTGATTCTTGGGTACTGCATGATGGAGTGAGCTTCCGTCTCTGTCCCAGCTCCTGCCAACCTAGCAGTTCAAAAGCAAGAAATTGCAAGTAGATAAATAGGGAACACTTCAGTGGGAAGGTGAATAGCATTATTTATTTATTTATTTATTTATTTATTTATTTGAATTTCTATTCCACCCTACTCGCCAAGGCGACTCAGGGCAGATTACAAACATGTCATATAAAAACATGTAAAATCACAAATTCAAATATAATTTAAAAATCTAAAAACAATTTAAAACAACTATTCCTTCATAAAACAGAGAGAGAGGGGATATAAGATATTAAATAAGCTAGAAGGGAGAGGTCAATAAACCATCACTACCCCACACTTGTCCTGTGCATTCCGTACACTTTGGTGATGAGTCATGCCTGCCACAAGTCCATGGAAATATCTGTAGATGTAGGCAGTGCTGGCTCTTTGGCTTTAAACAGAGATTAACAACTGAACCCTAGAGTTGGAGACAACTGGATTTAGCAAGGTGACCTTTACCTTTACTGGTGTAACATGTTTGTGCATGCTAATTGCCCATAATGCTGTGGCACATAACCTGCACATACTAAAGGACCATGAGAAATTGGGCTCTACTGAACTTCCCATATAAATGCAGCTCTCACAGGGAGCTCTTCTAATCTTTAACAAGCCACTGGTATCAGTTGGGCACATGCAAAAAAAGTTGCATTTTTTTGCATTTTTTGAATTATTATATTTGTTATTTGTTATGTTTTTAATTTAATGATTACTGGAACTTTGTACACTATTGAGTAGTGTATTTGAACTAATTGCGGTGGGATTCAATAAATAGATAGATAAATATAGGAAGAGCTGTTGGTTTTCCTGAATATGGAGATGGTAGTCTGGGCAGAAGTAGTCAATCTCAGACTTATGAAATCAGTGGTAATATTAATAGTAATTCCCTTAAGCACCGGATTCATTTTTCATTCTTGTTTCTATATTTATAGATATATTATCTATTCTACATGCTGGAGAAACAGGCTTGATCATCATGAAAGAAATGCAACAGTGTTACCAACAAGATCAGTTAAATTATGGCTACTTCCTGGTTATATGTTGTCCATATGGTGATGGAAGAACATATGTGGTATAATACTTATATGGGTATGTGTGGAAGACCAGCGGAAGGAAACATTATTAGATCATTGTAGGTTATTGCTTGCAACCATGAACTAAAAACATCAGTGATAAAGTGGACAATATGTTGGTCTTACATAAGGACTAATATACACATTCCAAGTTCCTTGTGTTGTAGTCTGCGGAAAAAGGCTTCCAGGTCTCCATAGAATTCTATCATTTGTGTGGGTTTGGTGGGACTATTTCAAAAATTCCTTGTTACTATGACTAGCAGAAGAGGATGGAAATGTAATAAGATATTTTTAATGTTCATCTGCACAAACTAAGAAACAAATATGAAATTATGATGCACCTAATGCACATAGTCTTTAAAATATCATTTATCATGTATGCTACATCCTTAGGCATTTATAGATCTGTTTCAAGCAGACCACTATAGTCATATATTATAGGATCTGGATCCATATTAATGTAGTTAAGCAGCAATTTTGCTACAGATGAAGATTCCATTTTAGGTTATTATGTACACAGGAGTCTAACAGTCCTTCAGTCATTGTCCAAAGATTCAATTACTGCAACTAAGCAAATCAATCACTTTCATTTGGAGTTTATTACTAACTTAGTAAAAAAAAAATTCTGACTTCTGTACCTAAAAATAGTAAATAATACCATAAAATGCAAAATGCAGCTGCCTATATACCACTGTCATAATACTAAAGCACTCTGTGGAGGCTTTACAAGGTAATTATGCAAAGTACAATTTGCCCACAACAAGTTGGGTACTCACTTTACTGACCATAGAAGGATGGAAGGCTGAGTCAACCATGATTTGATAAGGATTGAACTCAGATTGTGAGCAGAGTTTTGCTTGCAATGCTGCAGCAAAACCAAGGCACCATGGAGGCTCCTGTCATTGGATAAATAGGAGTTACCCTTCAAGCAACATCTCTAAAATGCACAAGAACTTTAGAGCAACTATATACATCATTTTAATAGCAGTAAATAAAATTCTTTAAAAATATTACTGGTTAAATATATAAACGGGTTACAGTTCTAAAATGGTTTTTGATTTTATATGTGCATTGGCAGTTCAAAACAATTTAAAAGAAAAGTTTGACCAATTTGAGTGACAATCCACTTATTCCCTCTCACTTTATTGCAACATCTGATGTGCACAGCTTTTTAAAAAAATCACCCGGGAAATGGTTAGCAAGACTAAAAGCATTAACTTCAGTCCAATAGCTGGTCCCCAAAGGTATAGAACCAATGAACCAGCTCCTAAATGTTCATTAATTTAATAGGTATATGGGATATTCACAACAATTGGAACTACCACTTGGAACCACAGGAACATTAATCAATCAAGGTCATGGTCTCCCTTGGTCGAAAGCCAGTTGTATCCAACTCTAGGGTGTGGTGCTCATATCCATGAACAGCAAAGAGCCATCACTGTCTACAGACATTTCCATAGTCATGTAGCAGGCATGACTAGATGCCAGAGTGCACAAAGCACTATTTACCTTCCCACCGAAGTACCTATTTATCTACCTGCATTTTCTTGCTTTTGAATTGATAAGTAGGCAGGAAACACAGTTTTATTCATTTTGTATGACAAGCTTTCAAATGAAAAATAAGGTTTTGCACACACAAAGATCCCCAGGTTTTTTTGTCTTTGTTTTGTATTGCTTTTATTTATTTATTTATTTTGCCCCCTCACAGGAGTGGAAAAATCTCACAGCATTGATTGTTGGTTTTTCTGGTAGGGAAGGAGATGTGTGGATAAGTCCTTTCTCATCAGGTATTGATCATTTGTAGGGAGAGCTTGTTCACTACTCTAGGGAGCAAATGACTTCAGCTGGTCCTAGCTGGCAGCCACTGAGAGCAATAGCCTCACAGACATGGGAGCCAGGAACCTGGGCAATTTCTGAAGAACACCTGTCACCTTTGCGATCTCTGCTTTTCAGGAAAGAGGAGCTCTGAGCCACCTGATACTATCAACAGGACCTACATCGGCTAAGGGTATGCTCAGTTTTTTTCCCAAATAAATGGGAACAATCAACGGAAGGGGCTCTTTTGTTACTTTCATGAGCCAGATGCTATAAGAAAAATAAACTGTTGGGTGAAATAGATAAGTAAATTTACTCAATCATATCAGAGACTAAATAAAAAGATAAAAAAACCTACCGTTTTTTAATGTTAGCTTTCGTGGATCAAGTCCACTTCTTCAAACAGTAACACTTGTGTCCCCACCCCCGCCCCCCAGTTTTGATTCGCCTAACGAAAGCCTCCACTTCTAACTATGGCTAGTGTGACAGAAATCAGTGAAAGAGATGGGTGAAAATTGGCATTTAACAGTCTTCTTAGTAGGAGACACTCTAATATTCTTTCTATACCCACCACTGGTAAAAAAGGGATATGTAGGAAAATTTGAAGGGAAATATCTTGAGTCATGCACATCCCTGTAATTTTAATATCACTGTTCTTTTTCTCTTCAGAGCTTGTTTGCAGAATTGAACATAGAAAATACAAGGTTTGTTATTTCTTTCTCCTGGCATTTAGCCTTTCATTTTGTTAGATTTTGTCTGACCTATTTTGTTGCTCACCTGTTTATCGCCACTCTTGGCCATTTGGAAGACAGCTTTTCTATATTTCTTGAATAATCATTGCTCTGGGGAATTATCTTGAGACAGTGAGATGGAATAGATTTTATGTTTGGCAGAGGTAATCCTGTAACATAATGTTGGAAGTCTGAATGTTTCTTGCCAGTTGAATAAAAAACAGAGGCAAGAGAAGAGCAGATTAAATAAAGAGAAATCTCTCATGATGGAATGATTGCAGTTCTGACAAATAGAAAACTAAATGAATAAAAGGTTTTAAAAATTTAAGCAAATGGAGTAAATGTGATTCTTGTACATTTCACATTTTGAAAGCAAAGCCATCTGTCTATGAACCAGATTTTGTTACTGCAGACATCTTTCAGAACCCTTATGGTTATGGTATGCTAATGTAAAATACAGTAATACCTTGGATAACGTTTACCTCGGATAATGCTAAAATCGCATAACATTAAGTAATCTGGGGAGGAGAATTGGATCGAATAACGTTAAGGTCCTATGGGATGGATCGGATAACAAACCGCTAAAGCCTGTGCGGTTACAATGTATCTCTATGAAGCTTTAACGTTATCCGATACATCCCATAGGATTTTAACATGCAATGGATAACACTAAAAATCGGATGACACCAAGACTTGTGGAACCAAGTCTTAGCGTTATCCGAGGTATTACTGTATATTTTTCCCACAAAAATTAAACCAAATGGGTTTTTTCTCAGTAGCCATGGTTTATTGAGAAATTATCAAGGTAATAAAACAAAAGGCTTGATAAAGGGGGCAGGAGTAGGAGAGAAACATATATAAGTGAAATTAAGATATATGTATTATAAGCATTTTCAAAACATTCATATATATTAAGAAACTGATATAGAGTACCTATGGGGGATTCAGAATTTAAATTTAAGAGGAGGAAAGGTAGTGGCAGAAAAATTATATCTGGACATTAAACACTAAGAAGATGATAACCTTGTTGGAACAAAATAATTTAAGGACTTTTCTGAACACTGGAGATCACTTACCAATTATCTTCATTTATATATAGAAAGACCAGGAGTACTAAGGAGACTTGCTGTCTAGCTTCAGATAAGAAATGCAGACAGGGTTTTTTGAAGCAATAAAAGCATTGTGAGGAAGAAGAAATCTAAACTGTGTTGCCTTTTGGGACAAGGTGATGGACACAAAGCAGAGCTGCTTCCAATTCCCCCTCCCATTCTCCAAATATTGTCTTTAATTCAGTCACCAACAATGCCTTCAACCGGATGCTCATAGATACTGTGACTTAATGACACTGACATGATCTTTTTTCTTAATGTGGCTAATCTTCTGGCTCTGACAATTATACAGGCATGGAGGGGGAGGCTAGGGGACCACAGAAGAATTAAATCAAGACAGCAAGCGCTACAGCAAACTTCCTATTGCAAAGAACTCAATGCATGATCTGATGCGGTGTAGCAAGAACACTTCCGGACAATTATGAAAATCTCCTTAAATAGGCTGCTTAATGCCTGACTGTTAATTCAATAGCAAAGGAAGGGTACTAACAAACAACAAAGGAGAAAGGGGCATGTTGCCTCCTTCTGACCGCACATGATCAATGCTGTATGGCAAACAAAATGTTGTGTAGGAAAAAATCCTAGAGGAACACATGGTAAATTAATTGTTAGCATCTCTACTAATGTACTGAGCAAAGACAATTTGATTGGTCTTCCTCAGTTCTAAACTTGCATTTTTAAATCTGAAATAGGAAACAATTATACTTGTCAACTTCCTCCTGAGTCTACAAGACCACTGATTTGCTGTGTATGCTTAAAATACTGTACAGAAGCTTGCTATAATTTGAACAAAAGGAGTAACAATACAAAAAATGTTAGCAGGCAAAGACTGAAATTGTAAGCAACCTGGTATTCTCCAGATGTTTTGAAAGGCAGCTCTCAAAATCTTTGACCAAAGGCCAAGCAAAGGGTACCAGCGTGGGTTTCCCATGCAGCAATGACTCATCATTAATATGCAGCAAACCCTGCAATATCTACTGCTGGTTTTGGCTCAGGCAAACCTCCAAGGATTTATCGAAGATAGTGGCTCCTAATGTAGGGCACACACCCCACAGGGGTATTTCAATTCCCAGAAGCCCACATTAGTATATTGGCTGATCAGTGCTTTACAGAATTGACTTAGGCTTCTGGGAATTGAAATCCAAAATCCAAAGGTTGGGAAACACTGACCTAAGAGAACCTGGAATGATATATCCATGGCCAAATACTGTGGGATGGTAATAAGGAGATTAGCATTCATTATGGATAGAACAGAGTCAAATAGGGGTGGGCGTGGGGGGGTTGATGTTTAACAAAAGAAAAATTCTAATGTATACCATAAGCTTCCTGTGATCCTCTTCCATTGACTATGGTAAGTATTTTTGCCAATGTATATAAAAGGCAGCTTCTTCTTCCATGTCTAGGCCATTTTGAGCCAAAATGAAGGCACAAAATACAATAAAGACTTCCAAAATAGGGCAGTATGTACATCTAAAACAATCATTTCAAAAAAGGTACAAATGTTGACTTATGGGGCTGAGGGCCTAAGGGGCTAATTTGGAGCCACAGAACCCAAAGATGACTCAAGGGTTGCAGATCTAAATAGTCTGAAACGAATGAGATCGCCTGGCATGAGCAGTCAAATGTGTTAAATCATTCCAGCTTCCTTCTCCATTTCTTTGGCTTATTTGTTAAATTTAGCTTCTTTCTATCCCGAATAAGTAAGTTGCAAATTCTGGGGTTTGGCATATTCTTCAAAAATAAACCAACAGAAGTTTTCATCTATTTGCATGGGCCAGATACAACAAGGACAGTTAATATGCAACATGGGGAGGGGGGACCATGTTGTGTCTACCCGCAATGAAGCTGAAAAGTCTCTCAGAAAAACAGGTGGCAAACCTACTTCACCACTGTCAGGGTTGGATACTCAGGAATGAAAGCCAGACTCCAATTTAAAACTTGATGTAAAAATTGTGCCATTTTACTTCGCTCTGTTTTGAAAACGTTCAACATTTTTCCTATTCTAAATATGAAGAAATTTGTGTCTGTTATTAAATTCTTAATTTAAAAAAATAACTGAAATCTTTTGACCCATCCCTGCTGCTCATCTTTAAATCTGGGAGATTTTGGCCAACAATGGAATTTATTTTGAAATGACAATCCCCCCTGCCTCCCCCTTTATCCCGAACCCATTTAGGAGAGTCCTGAACAGGATGAATGTAAAAACTCAGGAAGCCCTAACACACAGCAGACAGCAAAAATTTAAAATGGCATTCTGTCCCATCTAGCCATGAGTCTCTAAAGGAGAAATAGAGTGTTAATGAGGAAGGAGAGAAAAGACAAAAAGAAGAAAGGACTGCAATATCCCAGTCAGAAAGTCCTTTGAGAGATACAGAGTGCAAAGCCCCTCCACTTTTGATGTTCAATGAGGTTCCCCTTTCCGGACTTCTATTTTCTTTTCTATGGGTAGCCTGCAGGTAAAGGGGCAGACACTCAGTTCTGAAGCTCTTGCTTGTGTCTCTTTACACACACATAGACACACACACACAGAGGGGGAGAGAGAGTCCCAGCGGCCTGCCTCTCAGTGGGAGACATCAGCCAACACTGCTTCCTGGCTGCAGACATAAAGGCCGGCTGGCTCCTGTCCCAGCGGTGGGCCTTAGGACCGGCACCAAGCCCAGAGACCACTTAGAGCAGCAAGGCTCCATCTTAGTGTCATAGGATTAGGTTTTGACAAATAAACGATTAACTAGTTCTTACGTGTTTTAAAACGTAGGCATTTAGGTGGGGGAGAAAGAGCCATAATATCCAAGGGCTCTAGTTCAAATGCATTCCCAGTAGCCTGGACTCTGCATTTCTATATCTCATTTTACATGGAAATCTCTTTGAAAGGAAATAGCCTCTTTTTCCTCATAGAATACTTGGTTTGGTTTGCTTTCCCCAGCTGTACATTGGCTTGAGCCTACACAATGGCTTATCCACAATTTCTTGTGACCTTCCCTCAGAGAAGAACCCCACAGAACTGATAATAATCCACCCCTGTGTTACTCCCCCCCCCCCTATAATATTTATTTATTTATTACATTTTTATACTGCCCATCTGGGAAATTTCCCACTCTGGGTGATGCACAGACAGGTAAAATCAACATAATAAAAGAAACAACAAAATCAAATAGACAGTAAAATAAGATAACAATTTGGAATAGGTATAGAAAATATGCCAGATCATAGAATTACTGAGTTGGAAGGGGCCCTTTTGGCTATCGAGTCCAAACCCTCGCTTAATGCAGGAATCCCAATCAATGCAGGTATGACAGAGGGTTGTCCAATTCTTTCTTGAATGCTTCAAGTGTTGGAGCGCTCACCACCTCTCAAAGCAACTGGCTCCACTGTTGTACTGCTCTAAGAATAAGATGCCTTATTCAAATGAGATTAGGAATAAGAGATTTTATAAAAACTCAAAATGTTCACAAGTCCTTTAAAGCAATAGTTTTGTAACATGAGGACGCACTACTGGTGTGATTCAGACACCATCTAAATGACAAGCAAGGGTTTTATAACTATAATTAAGACTCATTCTTCTTCAATCTCTCAATTCTCTCTCCAAAAATGACCCAGTATCTCCTATAGACCTGAATTATCCACTTAAGATCTTCTAAAACACTGGTAACTTTTAAACCTGTGGGATATCTCTTGATCAGCCATGACACATTTGCTGCTACCTAACTCAACCATTTTTAAATTCTGCAGGGATGCTTTTCTGTCATTTGCTGGGTATAATGAAACACATATCAAGAAAAATTGCATTATTTGGACACAAAATGAAGGTTTAGAAAGTTGAACATTCAAAAACAAAACCTCAAAAACCAAGAGGTGGCTTCATAGATAAATTTCCTTCTTTCAGAGCAACTGGAAAGAGGTAATTCCCCTTGTCTGCTGCACAGCACAAATAGCTGTAATGGAGAGGAATGCTATTTACCTTCCCACTGTAGTGATACCTATTTATCTACTTGCAATTTCTTGCTTTTGAACTGCAGGGTTGGCAGGAACTGGGACAGAGATGGGAGCTCATTCCGTTGTGCAGTACTTTGGCCTCAAACTGCTGAACTGCTGACCTTCCAGTCATCAAGTTCACTGTCTTAACCACTTGAGCCACCACAGTCCCTCAAAATGTGTAGACTGTGTGATATCCTTAGGCCATTGTATCCTCTTTTTAAATATATATATTTGGCTTCAACTTGTACGGGAAAATACAATCTGAGTGCAACTTGATAACAGCTGCTTTTAATTATATCAGTTTCAGTTGATTAAGTGCTTAATCTCTCACTTTGATTTTCATACATTTTTATACAGGTAACGTATTGGTTGGAATTGTACCGAAAGCTGCCAGGGCAAATTGCTCTGCTAATCCACTAATAATGGATTCCCAAGGTTCTCGTTGTGCAATGGTAAATCACAGCTGTCACAGTTCGGTGGTCACTTGAGCAAGGAGATATGGCATGCATGAGTAAGAAAAAAGTCCAATGATTCATGCGACTCTCTGATAGATGGCTATATAATTGAACTGAATCCTGGCCGCTGTATCTGAAAAGGCAGGTGTGTATCAGTAGTGGGCATCTTTCTGGGAGGGACATATCCTCTTGTAAAAGAGAGGGGGAAATAGTGTACCTTTTAAAACATAATATTTACCATTCCTATTTAATATGTGTATTAAAATATTTCTTTAAAAGTATCTGTTCTGCTTTAGTAAAGGCGATCTATAGTGCATAGAATCCCAAACATGTCTACTCAAAAATAAGATCCACTGTGCAGTGGTGTCGCGCGGGGTTCTGCCACTCGGGGCAAAGACCAAACTTGCCGGCCCCTCCATCTAGGCTCGCCGCTGCCGCCCCCACCCAGTTAACCCTTCGCTACCTTTTCTAAGGCCCCCGGGGCTGGACCTCTCGTAGAGCCCCGCCTGCCCGCCGTTCCCCTGAGCGGCGACTGAGAAGGAGGGTGTTTTGAGGTCTCGCCAAGGCCAGCAGATGAATCCGGAGCAACTCCGGAGCCAAAGTGACGGGCCGAAGGGATGAGAGGGAGGGAAGCCGAGGGGGTGGGATGGGGGAAGTGGGCAGGCAGGCAGGCAGCTAGCCCCAGGCAGGGAGAGCCCCTGACGGCTAGCTGGGTGGGCGGGCGGGTGGGTGGAGGTGAGCAGTGCGCGTGCAGGGCACCCGTCAGGGAGGCAGCGGAGGAGGGAGAGCAAGGGCAGCCACGGCTGGCAGGAGGTAAAGAGGGGGCGGCCTGGCTGCCGGCGCAGCAAAAGGGCCGCCTTCTGCCTGGGAAGTCCTGCTTCCTAAGCCCAGGCAGAGGGAGGCCAAAGCGGTGGGGACATTTTGCCGCCCCCTGAAAGCCGCTGCCTGTGGCATTCGCCCCCCCTTCTCCCCCACGCTATGCCACTGCCACTGTGTTCAGAGGATCTTACTCTGAGGTAGATTAGTACAGAGCTACAGACTTAAAACTTACAAATTGATGTAACTTACTCTTACATCAATGGGGCTATGGTGGCTTAGTGGTTAAGATGCTGCACTTGATGACTGGAAGGTCAGCAGGTCAAGACCCAAATGCTGCATGACAGACTGAACTGTTGTCTGCCCCAACTCCTGCCAACCTAGCAGTTTGAAAGCAAGAAATTGCAAGTAGATAAATAGCTACCATTTTTGTGGACAGGTAAACAGCAGTACACTCCAGTGTCTAGTCATGCCTGAAACATGTCCACAGAAATGTCTGCAAAAGCAGACAGCACTGGCTTTTTGGCTATAAACAGATAAGAGCACAGAGCCCTAGATTTGGATATAGCAGGCTTTTGAGTAGTTCCCATTATGACTCTCATTTAGCTCACAATTGTAGGAAAGTCCTAAAATATAAATAACTTTACATCAATACCCTTGTGCTGTGACAAAAACAGTTTCAGAGCTTGAAAGAGTAATGTTATGGACTGAAATGTGCATACCCCCAGTGGCATAACCATTAGTTGTAACTCCGCACCTGATATGTATAAATTGATAGTATGAAGTCTCACTCTTATGTTTGACAAAGTGGACTTGGTCCATGACAGGTAACATTAAAACATGGGAGCTAGTCTTTAAGGTCTTTTTTTGTTTTGTTTACTCTCTGAGAAATTCCAGGTGTTGTAGTCCAAATACAATTCTTTGAAGGTCTGAACTTAATCAATCAACTTAATTAATCAAGGGCCTGTGGTGGCTCAGTGGTTAAGAAGCTCACCTTGTTAGCTGGAAGGCCAGCAAGTTGGCAGTTCCAGACCCAGGTACTGCATGACAAATTGAGCACCCGTCTCTGCCCCAGCTCTTGGAGACATGAAAGGAACCTCATTCAGGCGTCCCTGAGCAGAGTTTCTCCAACCAAAATCCTTTCAACCCAGAATAATTTCTGACACAATATTATTATAACCAATCAAATGTTGCAACCCTAAAAATATTGATCATATTATATCAGATAAAAAGTGTTACCAATATTCCATGAATCATGTAACTGAATATATCACACTATTTTTCAAATGTCACACTCCTTCACTTCTTGGAGTCCATGCATTCTTCTCAGAAGCCATGCATTTGTGTGACCCAGAAATTAAGTTAAACAGGTATTAACCCTAAAACGGTTGAACAAAGTTATCCCAGTCAGCCAAGAAATGATAGGAATATCTATTATACAGTATATGCATCCTTTTTGCAGTGTATAATAATCAAAATTATGAATTCTTATACTGTTGATAGCTTAGGTATAATTTGCAAATATATTTAGGCAGTCTATAAAATATGCATATGTTATATAACATTTATGGAAGCAAAGAAGCTGAGAGGAATTCTATTAGGAGACCAGATCCCATTATGAATCTGGACTCCTAGCAGAGTCATCCAAGGCCAAATGGTCACAGCTGAGATAAGAAGTCAAGATTCATCCACCCTCTTTGAGGTAATGGCTTCATCAGCAGAAGAGAATGATAATTCCAATGGTGATGAGGAGTGACAGCTACTGGAACAGCAGTGATACTGAAGGTGACACTGGCAAGGAAGGCAACAGCGGTGAGACTCAAGCTAACTTCTGTTAGTCTGCACAGAAGGTGGCACTGATAACTTGTTGCTGCATTTTTCTTACCTTGTAAACCTATGTTGAAAATACTGATGAGACATATCAAAAGTGATAGTAACAGAAGATGAGACTCCCAGGTTGAAAGGCACTCAATCAGCTACTGATAAAGAGAGAAAAACCAAGTACAAATAGCACTGTCACTAATAACAAAATGTCTAGTGGTTGACATGCAAAAAAAGAAAAGAAAGTCTTAGGCTGCACAACACAAGCAATCAGAACATGGAATGGAAGAAATATGAATCAAGGCAGGCAAGAAATTGAATGCATTAACATTGCAGGGCTTGGTTTCAGCAAACAAAATTGGACTGGGATGGGATATTTTAACTCAGACAGCCACAGTGTTCTACTTTGGAAATGACAAACTCAGAGGAAATGGAGTGACTCTAATATCAAGTCAAGAAGTAACACAGGCAGTTCTAGGATTTAATGCAGGATCTGTCTGAATAATTTCAATCAGACTCCATGGAAAACCTACCAACATAAACATCATTCAAGTCTCTGCTCCAACTACAATGCTGAAGAAGATGAAATTAAAATCAGTTATGTAAGCATTAAAAAAAGACATGCTTATAATTATAGGTGACTGGAATACAAAAGTAGTGAAGAAAGCTGAGCCAAGGTTGTTGGGAAATTTGGCCTACAGAACAGAAACAAAGCAGAACAACTCGTACAATTCTGTGAATCTATTTATAGCAAAATCAGTGTTCAGACAACCATACACATGATCAAATGGTTGATATGGAAATCAAATAGATTATTCAATTGGAATCAGGAGATGGAAAAGCAGTATTCTGTCTACCAAAAGAAGATCAGGAGTGGATTGTGGTACTGATTATAAATTTTTAGTATCCAAAATTATAGTAAAGCTGGAAAACAAAAAAAAGTACTCCAAAGTGTAATTTAAATATAATTACTGATGAATTTAAAGTCCAAGAATTTACATTACTAAACTCAATTGACTGTGAAACAGAAGAACTATGGATTGAAACCAGATATATTATTAGAGAAGAATGCAAAAATACAATTCTTGTAGTAAAAGCAAAAGAAAAACCAGGAAGGAACATTTAAACTTGTAAAGGATGGGCGAGAAGTGTGTAAAGTGCCATAAATAGGTCTAGAACCTTGAATGCAGCTTTTTATCCATTGTTACATAAAGGAAAGGAGAACTATTGAACTATTGCAGTAACCAATGCAAATAAATAGGAAAAAGAAGAAATCTCTTCCTGAAAAATCAAAGGGAAATTTACCCCCAAATTAGGAATGGTGAATGACCAACAACAAAGTACACTACCTGAACAGGAGAAAATAAAGAGAAGGTAAAAACAGTTTACCAAAAATTCCTCTTTGAAGAGGAATCCTATGATGAAGAACCTCCATTTCTAGAAAGTGAAGTGAAAGCTGCTTTGAAAGCACTAGAAAGAAAGAAATCACCAGAGATAATGAGATACTAATAGACCTGGCTGCCCAGTTGTAAAGCAATGGTTGGTTATAAGTGCATTGTTCTTATGGAGAAAAACAAGGACGTTGACTACTTTTGCACTCTGAAGAAGAAAACAGCCACTGTGCTGTTTTGAAGTAGAAGCAGGGAGAAATATGTTCTTAGCCTGACTGTCAGTCCAAATGCACTCATGGATAGCTTCCATCCATGTGTTTTGCCAGTTGTAGCCACTACTGCTGCTAAAAAGCTATCATTTTGTACACAAACCTGTCTTTCCTAATTTACTTATTCAGTCACTTGAGAAACCGCATAATTTTAAGTCAAATAATAGTTCAGTTGCTATGCTTGTTGCTGGTGCCTGTTGTTTTTGAAAAGGAACCAGTTTCTAAAATTAAGATCATCCTCTCAGATGAAAATGTCATCAAAGACTGCCTACATCTTACTCAAGGGTAACACTGAAGCTAAGGAATGTGCAGATGCTTCACCAAGAGGCTTCCACAATTCTTTCTGCAAAGTTTTGTACTTATCAGAGTGTGTACATGCAATATATATTAAAGATTAGGAGCGCTCTGTCAAGAATTATGAGTGCTGTGTCACTTAGAGATCAATTCATGGTGGTCTCAAGCAGTGTGTTTTGTTCTGGCACATTAAATAGACAGAAGACATATGTATAGATTTAAGATGTCTTTTTTTGGTTCCCCATACATATGAGCCAACTGAGAAATTTAAACCGTTTCAAAGGGCTAGGAAGAGGAATTGTAGATACATCCTTTGTTTAGGCATATATTTTTAATTATCCTGCCTTTTGCTATTCTTCTGCAGTTGAGTCTGATCAGACAAAATAGATCCTGCTGGGCATTGTCATGCTTAATAAAAGTAAGGCAGAACATCTGCAAATTTGGCGACAGGGTGGCGCATATTATGCACTAGTGGCTGTGCTGCAGTCTTATTTAATTATAACACCACATGAAGCTGTAATAATGTAATTCTCTGTGTACGTTAGTTCTAGCACTTCCACTATACTTTTGTCAGGCCAGGTACTAAGAGTTGGCAAGACATGTCTCTCTCTGAGATTAGGGAAACCCAAGTGGGAATGTTGCTTGCAGGGCAGGTGGGCGGGAGGGATAACAATAAATTACATCTCTAACAAATTCAAACTTTCAGGAAGAGCTCTTCTTCTGAATCTGACAGGGCCACACTAGTTTTATTCAAGTGCTCATATAAAGGTTAATCTGGAGGATGAGGAAGAGAAACAAAGGTGTTACCCCTTTTCCCCTGAGAAGTGGAAGTCATCTTCTACTGATGGAGCCTCTGGGGGGAAATGGTTCCTGATCACATGGAGAAACTTCATCATGTTGAGGAGACTCCTTATACCTTTGCTGTTCACACATGCTTTTTGAACACATGAATAAGACTGCTTAAAATAAGAAGAATGCCCCTGAGAACAATGGTATTATATTGCTGTGAGCCAAAGAAAGAGAGGAGTCATGCCCTCTTCCATCATGTCAATGTCACTGGGAACAAACTTTTAGGAATTGATCAGCCAAATGAGTAGCCCCTGTTACCACTGCCTACATTCACTACCAGAGATAGAACATGTGTGTTTCATCTCAGATGGTCTGTCTGAATCAGTGAAGTACACTCCCCCCATTTTAACTTCTGTTCCCTTTGCTGCTCTATGTTGGTCTTGGACCGTAACAAAGAATTCTAGATTCTAGTGATGTACTTCTGGCAGACCTCAAAAGATTAAAGCACTAGGATATTTCCTTTCTTGGGAATGATGATATAATCTGACCCACAGACCATTCAGGCTTTCCTCTTTCATCTAAAACTAGCTAAAATCCATAGTATAGCTGTAGGGAGAAATGAATTGTAAGCTTACTCTTATTCTTTGTTCCAGGATAGCTTGTTCTGAATAACCAATTAACACCGATTAACTTTCCAAACTTTTCTGCTTCTAGTAGAAATGAGAATTACTAGAACTAGGTTGTTGAGTTTCAAATGCAACATGTCCATCAGGACTAATTCTGACTTGGAATTTTGCTATTCTGGCATTTTTTTACTGGTTTGCAGAGAGTCAGGTCATTAGATATGAAAAAAAACATGTTTGTCCTTATACATTTGAGGCAGATCCACTGCATTTCACAATGACTTTCATATGTTCAAGTTCTGGTTTGACATTAAAAGTTGTATGGGTCTCATAGCTGTGCACTATCATTCTACGTTACAGTTACTGTTTTAGTTGCAGTTTTAAAATGTAACTCTTTATTTTCTAATTTCTCAAAAGTAACTACAATTGTTTCTAAAATCCAAATTCTGTAAGCCATTGGCCTGTGGTACAAATTACATCGTCTCCCTACTTTACTTGATGTCTCATCATAACCCAGGAGTTATCTGCATTTACATAATGAGCAGCATGAATTAGCACAAGATGACATTTCAATAATGTAACATATCTCTTCCAAGGAAACCCAACCCTCATCATTTCTAACTGCATACTACTAGGGATGTGATGAAATCTGTGATCAGTGTGACTACCTGAATTTTTCTGAAATTCTCTTTTGGGTCCAGCTCCAGGGACTGGTGTTAAGTGCCTACAGATCATACCACTGCATTGCACCACTGACCTGAATGTCGGCATGAGTGACATTCAACCATGTCATTTTCAATTGTAGTTTTCAGTTAGGTACATCTCCCACTGCAGTAAAAGGAAAGGCTTTTAGCTTTCAGAGAACATGCTGTTTCACACTGTACAAGATATAAAGCCAACCCACCCCATTTTAAATACTGTTCATATCAACACTAGATTTAAAAGCATATTGTTGTGGATCAGTGATCACTGGAGCAATACATTCATTGGTAAATATTGCCAAACAAAATATATTAACTTCTGCTAAGACAGTTCTTAATGCCCACTCGCCATCCAAATTATTCAACCAATTAGCTCAAAATTTGATTATCTCATGTTCAGTCACTACATTATATCATGGAGTTAAAAAAAACACTTCTTTTTCTGCTCATGTGAATTTGCAGCTCTGTATATAATGCAATTTCTGCTTGGACTGTATTTAAGGTTTCTAAATTTTTAGTGAAGCCTTTTTGTAAAATAAAGTAAGTTACATTAGACCAGGGGTTCTCAAACTTTTCAAGCCAGAGACCAGGTTATGCTCTCTCAGTCAGTTTTGTTGGCCGAATGGCTATTTTGCACTGACTGCATGATGGGGGTGGCCATTTTGTCCCAACAGTTTCAAAGGGGCAGCCATTTTGTTTATTGAATGCCCTTGGAGGGGAGGGGGCCACATGAAATGGTGTCATGGGCTGCATCTGGCCCATGGGCTTTATGTCGGGAACTCCTGCATTAGACAATAAACAGTTGTATAAGATAATGAACATTTGCATGGACTCTTATTATCCATGCCTTATTATTTAGTACACTGGTAGTAAATAGAGAGCCTGTGCAAGTAATGATTAAGACTTGCCAATGTAGTACTTCTATTCCCTAATATGCTCCATTAACACATGATAGGTTTAAATGAGTTGGGTTATTAAGCTGCAAGTTAGGAAGGGGGTGTTCAAAATAAGTTTGAAGATCTAGGTCTGCTTTTATCTTCCCTCCAAGTTCCCTTCCTTCCTTTCTTTTAAAAATTCTTGCTAATCTGGCAGTGGAGTAGCTGGATGAAAAAAAGTGGAAAACCAGGGGAAGAGGTTTGAAGGCAGCTCTGTTCTAATGGTGCCTTCTGCAAATCTGAATAAGCAGAGCAGAGCTACCTTAAGAGGTTGCAAACAAGCATGATATAAAAGACCCACCTGTCTTCTGTTAGTCTCACCTCTCCCCACCCTTTTTGTTGGCCAGCTTGCACAGTGCTCAGCCAGCAAGCCTTTAAAGGAAAAAGAGAGAGTGGGGGGAAAGGGGGAAACAAGAAGGAAACAAGCAGATTTAGGCATTGGGTGTGGAAGAAAAGGTTTCAAAAGGTTAACAAACTGTGACCAAGGCTCATTTCGCCGCTGTTTCTATCTGGCGTCCGTGTGGGCAGATGAAGTGAATTTACCCATGGAAACCAGGTTTCCTGGGAGCAATGTCACAGCTGATACATTTTCATTTTTCTTGCCATGTAGTCACACCCTAACTCCTTTTGGCAAGGATGAATTTTGTGACTATTTATAACAGACACACCCTCTTTAGAAGTACAGCTGGCTGCCATGAGAGAAAATCCTCTTTTTGTATATGCATCCTATATGAGCAAGGAGAGCTCCATGTCCTCTTTTAAAAAGTGACAAAACATCCAGTTTTGCTCCCTGGTGGTATATTTTACACCTGCTAATTCCTGAGGGCGTTTGTGTATCTTTTAAAAACAAAACAAAACATGGGTTTATAAATATTTAAATATGTACAGATGCACACAGTGAATTTGCAGCATTTTACAAGGGTACACTCTTTATAAAAGGTAAACAAAAACAACCTTTCTTTTCTTCAGTCATATGGTTTACTTTAAAAAATATATTTTCCTAACAGTACTCTGGGAAAACTATGATACTTTTAAAGCTCCTTGAAATAATATAGACAAAAACCCTCCAGTTATATTTGCTTTCCAGCTGGCCGTCCAAATTCAGCTTGGGAAGCAGAAAGAATAGTAACAGATGTCACCATTTTAAGAAGGTGAACTTGTAAAGTGATTTTTTATCCAGGCAAGATGTCATATCAAGAAGAAATTTGCAGGTGAGGAACGTAAATGTGTTAGTTCTTTGTTAATAGAAAGGTAGGCTATAGGCCAGATTCTTCCAGGTGAACCTGTGGTTTTCCAGGTCTTCCTAGAGTAAAACTCTATGATAATTTACAACTGCTCATACTGCTGGGTTCCAGCAGGATTGGAATACCACAAATTACTTCCCAGCCTGCGCAGTTGCACACAAATACACACACACAGCACAAATACACACACACAGCACACACACAGAATCTTCTACGAAGATTCTGAATGTGTCTGTAGCATCAGAAACAGTAACAACTTCAATAGTTATCTGAGTGAACTACAGTTACAATGGTTGGCATTGATTAAGGCATATCAAGTACAGTGGTGCCTCACTTAAAGAGCATAATGCGTTCCACAGGATTGCTCTTTAAGCGAGTTTGCTCTTTAAGTGAAACACCATTGTAAGTGACCAGTTGTGGGGGGTACTGCAAACCCCAATTTATTTGTTAAGCGAGTTTTTGGTTGGTTTTATTTGTTAAGCAAAACAAACATTCAGAGAAAATTCTGCTCTTTAAGCGAGTTACTCTTTAAGTGAAACACTCTTTATGCAAGGTTTGACTGTAATCATAGATGGGTGAAAATAGAAGCAAGTGCTTTCTGTTCTTTGTGGCTGAAATGGAGGAAGAACTACAAGGCAGGAGTGCATGCAGTGGTGGGCTCAAAAAAAATTACTACCACACTGTGGGTGTGATATGGTGGCCATGGATGGGGGAAAGCCCTGCACTGCACCCAAATTAGGACTACAGTAAAACCTCATATAACACTAAAACCTGGTTCCACAAGTCTTGGTGTTATATGATTTTTAGTGTTATCTGATGCATGTTAAAATCCTATGGGATCCATAGAGATACATTGTAACCACACAGGCTTTAGCAGTTGTTATCTGAAGCATCCCATAGGATCTTAATGTTATCTGATGCAATTCTTCCACCCAGATTCCTTAATGTTATGCGATTTTAGTGTTATTCGATACTAATGTTATATGAGGTATTACTGTACTTTATTTCAAAACTTGGATGGGCAAGGCCAGCCAGAGTTTCTGCTACCGGTTCTGGTGAACTGGTGTGAACCTGCTGATGCCCACCACTGAGTGCATGGTTTGTTTACGTAGCAATAATGTAGATTAGTGTTACTTGCACACAAATGCAGTCAGTATGGGAGTTCAGGGCATTATGGGGTGTTCAGTGTGGTTTAGTTTTCTAATTTCCCTTCATGCCACCTTAGCTTTCTTGTCTTCCAAGGTCAAGTAAGCAGCATCTTTGTTCAGAATTTATATTCTTTTTGTTTTTTGCTATGCCACATCTGAAACTCCCATTCACCAAGCAGGATTTTTAAGCATGTGTGGTGCACTAGGATATTTTCCAGCAGCCAATCATAGTAGTTTCGAATTAATTGCAACTTTGCCCTATCAATATGATAGCAATAATAAATGGAATTTCATTTGTTGTCATCAGATAACTCATGCAAAGAATATTCATATGGCTTCTGTAGCGATGGATCAATGTTAGCAAATGTCTACTGGCTCATAAGTATGCAAAGCTGGGCTACATTGCTAGAATGTTTAATGCAGAGTTTCTGACACAATTTTTAAGCTTGCCATCAAAAACATCATAAATTGGCTGTATGGGCATTTGCTTTCATGGTCATGTCTGCACTGTTATGAAATCATGTGGCTAGACACCTTCATTTGTCCTTGTGACACAACACAAAGTGTAGCCATAGGGCATTTGGTTAAAAAAATGTTTAGGTCTGTTGCCCAAGGAAATGCAAGCTAAAATGTGTTGGTGATATTCTAGCTTTTTACTCAAGGAGATGTAAACCTGCTTCTGCATTCCAGGGCAGAATTCTTCATTTTTACCTTACACTTTAAATCATAGTTATGGTTTGGGTTACAAATAAACAACCTTCCCTTAATAACAATATTTTCCTTTTTTCTTGTTTCTACCATCTGGTGGTGTATGCTGATATGCACAATAAAATGTAGAATAAAAATTAAACAAAGAAAAAGGTAAATCAAAAGGAAGGTAGATGTTAGCACTATTCTCATCTGAAATGTTTACTGGTACTCAGTGGTGGGATGTCAAAAATTTTACTACCCCACCATGACGTCATCACAGTGTGGGTGGAGCTAATGTTATGACATCATGACATCGTGGGTGGGGCCAAAAATATATAAAATAATAAAATAAAATTAAAATAAGCACACACGCACACACACCCCTCAGCCCACCTGCCCACCCAACCACAACACAAACCCATAAATAAATTAAATAAATAAAAATAATAAAAATTACATTAAAATACACCCACCCACCCAATGAGGCTGGGAGTTGCACCCCGGACAGGGGAATTTCAATTCCTAGAAGCATAAGTCAGTACATTGGCTGATCAATGCTTTGGAGAATTGACTTAGGCTTCTAGGAATTGAAGTCCAAAAAAACAAAGATTGGGAAACACTGTTATTAATACAGTGTAAATTGTTTAGTTACAAACAGAGCAATCACTTCCCTTGAAACTACCATTTTCAGAAAAATGGTTTCCCTCCAAATTTTTCTTGTACAGTATACATATTTCATGCTTTCATGGTGGTATATAAGTGTAATTGCTTTGTTTTACACAGCTGTTGATTCAAAGTCCTTTAAAATACTATATAACTGAAATGATTTATCAGTATAGCACAAAACCTGTTTAGTTACTGCCAACTGATTTAGAACTAGATTTTTTTTTCTTAAGTGCAATTATTATTTTTAATGGCAGTGCAAAGTAATGCAAGGAAAGAGTCAAAAGTGTTCACTCCCACACCATGTTCCAGTATGTACTTCTTGATCTGTGTTCTTGAGACACACCCAGTGATGTTCCAAACGCAGCACTAAAAAAATTTAGGAAATGAAGTTAAGAAACAAAAAATACAACAAGGAACACAACAACAATACAAAAGCAAAGAGGAGCTCGGAGGGTAGAACAAAAGTACAAAATGTACTAGATGCTGATGCAAAAGGGTTGGTCTTACTTGGGATGAATGGACTGTTACTTAGGATGAATGGACTGTTGAAGAAAATTTCAAAATAATACGTGAAGAACATGGGACAGAGAGCAGGACAAGAGCCTGTCTGAGCATGCATTAAACCAACTTGCCATTTAAGATGCACACTGTGCTGGGAATAAGCTGTGTTCAATGCAATCTTACTTATTTGTAAGTAAACATGTAAGTCTCATAAAGACAAAATAAACCAGCTGTGTGTTCTCCCTCATAAAATGAGATAAGGCATTGTTGACTGGGCAGGGTGGGGTGGCAGCATACATCACATTGGAAAGATGAATAGACTTCAGTATGGTAGATGATATTCATAAGTCTTCTAATAGCATGCCCAGCCATGGCCATCTCATCCTGCCACTGGGAAATGCATAAACCCCACACTCAGACTATGGTTTAATGGTTTATAATATCATTTTCAGAACAGATGTGGGGAGAAAAGGAATCTAGGTTTGTTCCATAGTCTGGTCCTTGTGCTCAGAGGTCTAATGCATCATACTTCTTCATTGTTGTGCAGTTCATTAGACAGCCAACCAAAGCTGTCTTTAAGTATTTAGATCTATTTTGCATGCAGGTGCTCATACTTTACTTATCCCAAGCTATAGGCCATTCATATATCTAAAGCAGGACTGAGTAAATACACATGCCGTTTAGGAACTGAGGAATACTTATTAACTTTAAGTAATGATGTAAAGCAGTGTTTCCCATTCTTTGGTTTTTGGACTTCGATTCCCAGAAACCTAAGTCAATTCCCCAAAGCTTTCATCAGCCAATGCTTCTGGGAATTGAAGTCCACCAGTGTTCCATGGAATATAATTTGGGAAAGGCTGATCTAAAGCATGTTCCAACATGCTTAGAATAAAACTTTTTAATGTGCTACAGTAGCACCATCGGAAATTCCGAGGCATTTCTGAAAGAGCATAGATGAATGCAGGGGGAAAAACATGCCAGAGGGTGAGTGAATAACAACCACCAACTAATGAAGACTGTGGAGAACTGCATCCAACCTATCTAAACACAGCATTCAATCAGTGGTAGCTTTGAGGGCAAAGAGGGGCAGCTTGAAACCTACAGCTACCTTTCAGTCTGGTTATCTATAGAAACAGATTGCCCTGAGATAAGAATTCCTTATTTATTGGACGTTCTTCTTTCCATTTTTGCTGTTGTTTTAGAGGAAGAGTGAGGCCACACTGAAAGGCCTTATATTAGATCCTTACAAAACCTTGATGGGTAGATGAACAACACCTCCTTCGTTGCTGCTGCCACTGAGGTCCGACAGCAATTGCAGTAGTTCCATGGATCAAGAGGGTATCACTGCGTTCTTCAGCACCAAAGAGCTCTGCAGTACAATGTCTTTTTTCTTGAACTGCAAAGAGAAGCCAATAAGAGAGGAAAATCCATTGCAAGATTAGTAGTGATTTTGAAGGCAATAATGAATTCTACAGACAAAAAAAGGCATGAAACCTAAAGCCGCTAAGGCAGCAGGATTCCGCCGCCCTCCCTGGGACTCCCATGCAGGCGGGGCAGGGAGGCCATTGTGCCACCGGATGCTGAGATTTCCACCTGCTCTAGCGTCATGCCTCTGCCCAGGGACCAGGGCTCAGAGGGCCGCTGCAACTGTGTGTGGCAGGACTTAGCCATGGGGTGGAGAGACAAGGGTATTGTTGTGTTGATGCTCTGTTTGTGTATTTTTGAAATGTTTTGTATGATGTATTGATATAGTATTTTGTAATTGTTTTGTTATCTGATATTTTGTTATATGATATTTCTATCTGTGATATATTGTTTCATTGTGACTCCAGCTCATTTTGTAACTTTGATTGGGGATTCGTTGAAATGTTCTTGGTTTTGATACTTTGTTATTTGATATTGTAATTGTGATGTATTGTTTCATTGTGAGCCTCCCAGAGTTGCCAGAAGCAATTCGGGTGGCATATAAATCCAACAACAATAACAACCTAATTAAAAGATTATTATAGTTTAATTAGTCAAAACACTGCATAAATGCTAGGCAGCTGTTAAAAAGTAAATGGTCTGACTCTCTTGCTGTCATTTTCTTTCCAAGGTTACATAAAATTTAGGTCCTCTCAAACTAGATCTTGAGAACCTTCCAACTACTTTTCCACATCCTAAATAGTTTTAGATATGAGCTGCTTAAACAAAACTGCATGTACATATGTCACATGTGCTAACGTGTTTTTGTTTTAATGCAGTAGTTTGCGATAGTGAGAAAGATGTTGTCTAAAGAAAAACAAATAAAAATGCCACTCAGTAAAATAGACCTTGGGTAGCTTCCATACCTCCTATTCAAGCAAGAGTTTTTGGCTAAAAAGGCAAAGACTGTAGCCTTTCAAAATGCAACTCAAATATTCCAACATTCGTCAAAATACCAGATAAAATCAAAATAATAATCAAATTTCAGACATAAAGGTTTGGTTGTTGCAGGATTTGTTTGCTTTTCTCCAATTATTCTTCAATTTCTATAATCATTCTGGAAGGCACATATATAAAGCTATCAGTTTGCCACTGATTGCTATATTCATCAGCCTCTACCCAACACCAACAAAATCCCAAATGTTATCTCTCACCTGCCCATCCCTCCCAATACAGAAGCGTATCTACTTTCCTGCTAGTTCCCTGGGGCTGCAGATGTGGCATCTTACAGCAATAAGAACAACTACATGTCCCAGCTTCAAGAAAGATCATCAAGAAAAGAAAGCCAACCTTGGCCCTTCCATTAGCAATAGCTACACATTTGCTCTAGTACTTATTTTTGTCCTCTCTTTCTCCTTCTTTCTTTTTCATTCTACATTCTTTCAAGATCTACACATAAATTTCCCAAGATACTTCTCTGATACTTTAAGGCCAAACCATAAGACCATGGGCAAGCTCATATGATGACACAATAGGATAACCTTTGTGATGTTGTAGGGGAACAAACCTTTCAAGAACAATTTCAAAATGATGTGTAATAGACTGATAATGTGGAACGTTATCATGAATTTAAAGACTAACATATGAATCCCTACAGCAGCAGTTCTAGAGCATGTAAGACCATGGGAAAGATATTGGAGCCTCGAAAGATGTCTAAATGGGATATCCTGAAGTCTGAAGAAGGGATCCCCAAATTCTAGAGTTGTCATCAGGACCAAAACCTAAGATCGCTGTCTGTACACCCCTGGGAAATAGTGGCTGAGATTCACCTACCTGGTTGGGATGGTGTGACACAAATGGTGTAACATTTGGAGTCATATTGCCCCAAGCTGAGAAATCACCACAGAGACTTTTAGTTGCATACTGAGTTGTATGACTAATAATATTTATGATGATTTGTTCATTTTGGTAATTTACCTCCAACAGTTATACCATTTGTGCAGCTACCAAGAAACTTTTGGGCAATGCATGTTGTTGCCCAGCCCTCCATCTTTTAATAGGCATGTTACTAGTGCACGGCATGTAAAAGAACCCCCATTCCTTGCAATGTCCTTCTCTGTGGGTCAGTAAGTAGAAGAAATGGGGCAAGCATTACTGAGCCCTGTTGGAAACCCAGTCTTCAATACTGTACTCATACTAAAGAGTGCACCACATTGGACTAGTAGAACATCTATTTTAGTTTTCAGCAAAAACAGGAAGTGTTTTGCCACCTTAAAAAAAAACCTCAGGTTATATTTGACACAACTCACTTTTTCAAATTAAATTTCTTAATGTTAAAGTCCTCCAAGACACCTTGATATTATCTAGCATAATTCTGCTTGCTGTTTCTTCACTGGCATTTAGAACAGTGACTAGATTTCTCTGCATTGGAACAACACCATTGTCAATAGTCCATGGCATCCCCAATTCTCCATTTCTTTGTGGTTGCCCAGAAAAGCTTCTGTAATGGGGGCAGCTGCTGACGGAATCAAAACTAGTGGTTAGGAGCAGCCACAAATTGAAGACAGCAGGACATTGTAAGCCGCAAACAAGAGATTAAAAATAATAAAGTACATAAGGGGATTTTTTTCTCAAACCAACAGCAGTGTAGCTGATGCGTGGGTGGTCTGCTGCACTTATAAATATATATTTCTATTTATTTTTTTAAAACAGCAAGTGCATTACATTTCTTAGAGAACCTTGTTTGGGTGCATAGCTACTCAAGGTTCCAGATGGATGCGTGTGTGTATGTGTAAACAAACAGGCCATACTGTTCTCCACTGAGCCTCTTTGGAAGACTTTATTTACATTATGCAAGTTAGTGCAGAATGCAAATTAACAATTCTAAAGGATACCACCTCTTGCTACAAAGTTCTGTGTTGAGTAATAAATGCATTTCTTTAGTCACCAAAAAATTACAAACTAAGTAGAACTCTTCATCCGATTAAAAGTGGGTATAAAATCTGTGGCCCGGGAGGGGGGGAGGCAAATAATCCTTTTAAAATGGTCCAGATGTGATGACCATTGTTCTCAAAGGCAGGCATTATCAAGGTCAGCTAGAGTTTGCAGATATAGCATGAGGCAAAAGTGTCAAGATACCAGTTTATAGTTGTTTCTCTCACTGGATAAAAGCTTGGCAGAGATCCCTGCAGATCTGCCCTTTTCCAAGATTGAGTTGTGCAGGTTTCTTTTGTTAAAAAAAAAAAACACCAGAGAGCCAGATAACAGTCTTTGTGTCAGCAAAACAAAGATCAAACATACGTGTCACATTTGGACAAAAATTCAATTAAGGCCTCATTGCTAATCATATCTAGCAGCTAGAGGAGATGGAATTATCTGCAAAATGCACTCTGACATGGAAAAGCTCCCATTCATGACAACGAAACTTCCCCCAGTCAGCTATTCACAGTGTTTCCAACAGTAAATAAAGAGAGTGGGCTGGCAATTTTAAAATTTTTATTTTGGCAATTTGGTTCTTCCGTTTCTCTCATAAACATTAAACCAAACTTGCCTGATGAAGAGTTCTGGAGAAAGTCAGTTTGTTTCTAACTTTGTAGCGATTCAGTCAAGGCTTTACTCAAGCCACTCCTTTGTTATTATAGACGAATCACAAGTATTCTTCTCCCCCATTCATATGCAGCCCAAGTCTTTACACTCCACCCCTGACATAGAAATCTTTAGCTGTTATGCTATTCTAATTGACAATTCTTATACATTTGCCAGCACTGAATAATTCAAGAGATGTCAGGTGCTTGCAGCAAATTTTCCAAGTTTGGTATTTCTGACACATTTTGAATTAACCTTCTATCTAAAGAACCAGAAATGCAACAGTATGCTTCACTGGACGTTCACATACCATGACTGAGATGTGGTGTGTTACAGAAAGTCAAAGATACAAATAGCATAAAGGTCTAGGCATGCCTGCCATGTAGCCAAGGAAACATCTGCAAATGCAGACAGCACTGGCTCTTCGGCTATAAAAAGAGATGAGCACTGAACCCTAGAGTCAGATATGACTGGCTTTCAAGGAAGGGTGAACTTTATCTTTACTTACATATTCCTTGTTTTATAATACCCCTTATTTAGCAATAGCTCCGAAAAAATACTTTTAATTCTGGGAAAGGTCGAGGGCAGTAGTAAAAGAGGAAGACCAAACATGAGGTGGACTAACTTCCTAAAAGAACCACAGGCTTCAATTTACAAGAACTGAGTTGTTGAGGAGAGGACATTTTAGGAGATCCCACGTTCATAGGATCTCCATAAGTCAGAGATGACTCCATAAGTCAGAGATGACTCTGAGCTCTGAGGATCCTTATGAGTTGTCTCAGCATGATACTTAGAAACCCTGACACTTTTTACATCTCAACACAAAACTTGCCCTCCATTGGATGGCGAGATAGTTTATCCACAAGACAATGCAAGCAGGTCACAGGATGGCACTGCAGAAAAGCCTCCAACCTTCAACAATGACTTTCAGAGAAGATGAAAGTGTTTGGACTCTCCAGGGCATGAGCAGCAATCTCCATACAGCACACTGGATCATCAATGTTATTTCTGTCAATATATATACATATTCACTTGCAGAGATTTCCCTTAATTATAAATATAAGTGTAGGAAAAAGTATTGAAAATCCTTTCAAATTAAGAGTTTCAATGCTTCAAGGCCTCATTAGTAGTTGCATTGTCCCAGAATATCACCAGAAGGAAGGACTAATAAAACACATCTAAGTATTCTGCACCCACAAGACAGATGGGCAGGTTGCCATACATTGGAGTAGACTCAACAGCATGTAATCGATAATCAGCACTTCAATCAACACAGGGAAAGAATAAGAGAAAACGACAAGAACTGCTGCTCGAATATTATGGAAATACAGTACTACTAATTTCACAGAGTTTAGGCATTTCCCAGGACCAGCCCTAACTTTAGACAGACTGAGGTAAACCACCCTTCTAGAATCTAGGGTGTGTGGAATGGGAAGGAACAGGAAAAGTGAAAGGACAGAGTTGTGTGTAGTATATACACTCTACACTAGTCTTTCATATGGAACACACCATCCTGTTCTTAATTAGCATGAGATTCAGTAGTGTGCCTGTGTGTGATACGGGGATTCTTTTGACCTTTGCTTCAAGCAAAAGCAAGGATTAGCTCTTCTTTCCAGTCATTAATAATAATCAATTTTAACTTACAGCAACCTTTCACTGGAGAGAAAGTACTTAGAAGTGGCTTACCAGTCCCTTCTTTAGGGCACCCTGGAACTGTACAATTTGATCAAGGCCACACAGGCTGGTTCTTCTCACAAGAAGCACAGTGGGGGATTGAACTCCCAACTTGTGGCTCTGCAGCCAGATACCCTTTTCACCGATATCTAACTCACTGAGCAGATGATGGTATTTTTGGTCCACAATTGGTGTGTACCCTGGGGTAACAGCAACCTTGTTTTGGCAGCTAATCTTTCTCACACTAGATCAAGCAAAAGGAACTGTGGAATGAATTCACCCAAGGGTGGATTCATTTTGGCTTTTTCATGTCTGACCTAGACAAGAAAAAAGAAGGACTCAGTGAGTTTATCCAGCCAGCATTACAGTCACTACAGCAGAGGAAACAGATAATGGCATTGATAATAATAATTTTGTATCAGAAAATATTCTGGGTTGAAAGGATTTTTGCAGGAGAACACCTGCTCAGAGAACACCCAAATGAAGTTCCTTTCATGTCCCCAAGAGCTGGGACAGAGACAGGCACTCAATCCGTCATGCAATACCCAAGTTTCAAACTGTCAACGTGCTGGCCTTCCAACTAACAAGCCAACCTTCTTAACCACTGAGCCACTGCAACCCCAATGGTATTGATGACCCTAGCTTTCTGCTCCATATTCTCCATGTCTTCTTCCTAGTTAACTTGGACTGTTTGTGTACCAAAGAAACGCACAGTGTGAATTTGCCTGGAGTTTTGCCTAAGGATTCCCATAAGTATAGTCGTCATAGGAAAGGAGTAGTAACAGTAAAGTGCTTTTCAAAACCACATGGAACTGGTTTATACTTACTAAATCATAAGCAGGTCCACAGCTGACAAACTTCATATTTGATCATAAGCTCCTCACCATACATGTACATAAATACTCGCACACATATGTGTATAATGAAAATACTATGTTAGGTCTCTATTCTGTCTTATTTTCAAACTGTTTACAAAGAATTTTGAAACTATTATTTAGCTATTGTGAATAAAACTTAAAATTATATATATATTTCACTGTTTGACAGCTTAATTTGGCAGGGACAAGTACTGACTCATCTTTTTTTAAAAAAATCATACCCAGTATAATGTAGTCGACTACGACTCAGGATGCCTGGATTTGATTTCTTGGATCTGATTTGGAAATTCATTGGGGGGATTGGAACTGGTAAAACCACTCTTTATATATCTCAAATATCTTGAAAGCCCTGTTAGGGCCACAATAGCCTAGTAGTTCTTAGTTGAAGGCACAGAACAACAATCCTTAAACACTTAATGTACTGTTATCTAACAGCACATGGTATAATATACTGTATACAAATGCAAAACAAGCAAATCTTGACAAATTTTACTTTCTTGTGCACTTTCTTGTAGTCTTCATCAGATGCATAAACAAATACCTTGGTTGGCAGATTATTATATGCACACTTAATCAACCATCATTGTACTTCATGTACCCGTAATCTGTAAAGTGCCATAAGACTACCAATTTTGCTACAATGGATTTGTGCAGCCACTTTGCTAAAATGAATGCAGTTGTCATTTTTCAAAAACCACAGAGATTCATTATTAAAACAGACACATTTGACTTCATCTCGGCTGCTGACAGGCTTGAATGTATTTGTGTGACTTGAAGGACTGCATAAAGGCAGCACATGGCTTTCAATGGGTGAAATCCACCATTTGCTCTCTTCACAAAGGCTTCACAAAGGCTTCAGCCAGGCCAAGACTTCAAAAATGTCTTTTTTTGGCTCCACTGTACACCAGTAATTGAAGAAAGAAAAGGAAAAAAAGAGAAAACTTTGATCTCCGTAAGGTGCTAATTTGTAAGATCTGGAGGCTGTTAAGAATTTAGGAAGCAAGACATCAGTACATAAACAAGGACCTTTATCTGGAAGGCTATTACTGATGCATTACTCTCTGGACACATTCATTTAAACAAGTATTTGAAGACAAGACAATGTGTCAATAAAGGAATTAAACCAGACACCTTGAGTCCATCAGGTTTATCTCAGTTTGCTGACAGGAACAGTAGGTGACATTAAATCACTGGAAAATACTTCAAAGTTTCCTGGGCCTTAGGTTTTCCACAGAAGCAAAACAACATTTATAGCTTGGGTAGAAATAAACAATGTCGAGGGGGAGGCAACTGGAAGATGAAAGCCTAGTCCATTTAGCAAACACAAAGGTTTAACATCCAACATTATTTACCCAGCTTTAATTCAATTGTCACTGGCTTTTGAAAGTTAAAATGATTTCTAACTTTCATCTTGACCATCAGTTGATGCAGTTTTTAAAGGTGGTAGCAAGCTACCAAAATCTGAAAGTTTTGTTAACTTGTTTCTACAAACACAGTATGTGGTAGGACATAAAAACTGAGAAACATTTTGCAGGGGAAGAACTAGTATTCTTTAAATAGTTTAGACTTCTGCAGACAATCAGAGCCGCCACTCAAGCCCCCCCCCCCCCCCAATACACACTTCAGATTGATTCACAGCAATGTGGTAACTTGGAATAACCGGTAAAACTCTACAAAATTTTAAAGATCCAACACAACATCTCAGAAAACAAAGAAAAGACAAATATAATGCATAAAGAATTGTTTTCTGCCTGTTTCCTTAAATCCCCTGAACAGTTTATGAAACTGATGAGTCTTGTATTTATGTTTTACTAACAAAAGAACCTCATTTAGCATAGAATAGCCCTTGTGGTATGTGAAGTTACAATGTTTTAAACATTTTTCGTGGTGCTTTCACACTGCCTGCACCCATGAGCTGTGAAGCCCAGAAGAACGTCTAATGCCTTCGTATGAAGTACCTTCTCCAGAGAAACCAACAGTATTTGGGAGCATCATTGCAACATAACTTTGTAGGTTCTGTTTTCCAGCTGATTGTATGGCTATGGATGTCTCAATTTGACATTGAGACAGCTGTAATTAATGTATCAGAAACATAAAGCAGAAGGACAGTATATAAGAGTCATAACTTGGAAAAAAAACTTTATGAACAACAGTTCCAAAATGTATGACCACGATCTAACTATTCTGGCTAAGGTGCTGTGAGCTGTAAACTAAAATTGTGACCTTTCCATGCTCTGAGGACAATATACCAGTAATAATTGCATGCCATAAGTTCAATATCTGATTATGGTAACATACACACACAATTCAGATTTTCTAGTTACAAGGTACCCAAGCAGTGGTTTATGATTCCTTTCTTCTGATGGCACTTCTGGGACTGTGACACATGCTCAAAACCACAAAAAAAATTTCAAGATCAGATTTCTGATGCCTGAGCTTGTTCAGTTCTTTTTACCTTTTTCTTTTTCTTCAGCACCTTTGCCTAAACTTCTGTTCTTTCCCTGAACTGTGCTAACCTGGAAGCTGAACACATCATTCAAGGAGTGAAGTATGAGCAGAAAGAAAGACCAAACAAGCATCAGGGTGGAAGGCAATTCCATTTAGACCCAGCAAGGTTGTTGCCCTAGGTGACAGGGCATTGAGGACTCACTGTTCCTGTACCCATATGCCTCTGCGGGACTGCTGCTATGATCAGTTCTCCAAAACAAGCTCTAATTCTCTCTGCCTTTATATTTTACATGCACATGACACCACAGGAAAAGGAAACAGAGAGAGTGATAATTCTACATGTAAAGAGTTGTCTGTAAATCAAACTGGATTCCCTTCTTATGCCTGTCTCTGGAGGGCCCCTAGTGCCTCGCTTCACCATGAAAATTATGTTCTTAGGCTATGAAGTAGATAAACCCTATGATTTCATATCTATCTCATCCACCTTGGACTTGTTTACTCTTGCAACATACCTGCTTTTTTTGCCTTTGCTTATGATCAGAAGGGTAAAACAAAGAGAAGAACGGGAAAGGTGCTTCTTTGATTTGTGCCTCCCACAATGAAGCTAATATTTCATTATGAAGAATTTCAATATTGATTGTTTTCCTCCCTTGCCTACGAGTTCATGATCAAAGAGATTTTAATGCTTGTTTGAATATTACAATTTAGTCTAACTGTAACTTTAAAAGATTGTAGTTACCTAACTGCACTATTAATGCAAATGAATGTGAGTTGTTCCCCCCCCCCCCAAGTCTTGTCCATGAATTCTCTGTCACACTAATGACTAATGAGTCATAAGATTAAAGTTGCAATCAACACAAACTTCCTTGAGGGGAAAAACCCATTGAATTCTGCAATGCTTCCCTACCTTCCTTTTCCTCCAATGGAAAAATTACCCATGAAAAGGGAAACATACAAAGGGATTATTGTTGGGGTTCTAAGAATGTTGGATCTCATGCTGGGTGGCTGATCTAATTGAGTCAGCCACCCCCCCCCCCGCTCTGACCTATTGCTGGTTTGAAGCTTTGAAGCTGTGTAAGTATAACTTTTATAATTTTAAAAATTAATTTTAATTTAATTTTAACTGAATTTTTAACATTTAGTCAATTGTAACTGTAATGAATGTATTGAATTGTAATAGGTACAAGGTTATGCTGAAGTGCCAGATTGGCTGGCTACGTACTATATACTATTGTTTTAAGTTATGTCTTTTTGTAATGTTGTAAGCCGCTCAGAGTTGGGGTCTACCTAATTGAGGCGGGGTAACAAAATTGGATAAATAAATAAATTGTTTCTTCATCTCCCTGTCTTTAAAATATAAATGCAACATATTAACATGTGCCTATAAAAACCTCTCCCTCTCACATACCAGAGGTATGAAGATTTGTGATTTTGGACAATCTTTCAGAATCCCCTAGTGGCCATACTGACTGGGGAATTCTTGGAGTTTGGGTTGGAAAACATGAATTTGCAGTTAGTGAAAGAGGAAGATGCCAGTATGGGTTTAACAAGACACTAATAATGGAAGATGCGACTGTGGTTCAGCATTTATTATACTGCCAATATACACAGAAAGAGCATCCTAGAAGACTGTGGTACTTTTGATCCACAATTGGGCATACCCCGGGCAATGGCCACCTTGTGCCGGCTAATCTTTCTCACACGAGGCCAGGCAAAAGAAACTGCAGAATGAACTCACCAAAAGGTGGCTTCATTTTGGCAGTTTCATGTCTGGCCTAGACATGGAAGACAGGGAGGAAGAAAAGGATTCCTTAGTGGCAGAATCCATGTTCTGCACAGAGAGTACCATAATACTATTCAGTTGTTCTTTAAAGTAGGTGGAGCTTACATGTGTTGAGGGAAGCAGACAAGCTTCACTCCCTTCATTAGTTTTTTAAATACAGTAATGGAAATGCAACTGACTGAAGAGGGAGAGATTGTAGTAACCAAGTAGCCTGGTTACAAGCCATAACCTTAACTAGAAGCAGTGGCTCTTGTGAAGCAACTAGCTGGGTTCAACACACTCCTCGTCTTCATTCAGTCACTTAGTATGGATAGTGAAATGAGGGAAGGCAGGGCTAACATGCTCCCCTCAACACCTGTCTTCAGATTCTAATTCTAAACAGGTATGGCCATTTTCAACAATGCAGGATGCTGAGTACAGTCAAACCTCGCATAAAGAGCGCGTCACTTAAAGAGTAACTCGTTTAAAGAGCAGAATTTTCTCTGAATGGTCACTTCGCTTAACAACTAAAACCAACCAAAAACTCACTTAACAAATAAATCAGGGTTCGCAATCCCCCCCACCACCAGAAGTCACAATTGGTCACTTACAATGGTGTTTCGCTTAAAGAGCAAACTTGCTTAAAGAGCAACCCCGTGGAACGCATTATGCTCTTTAAGCGAGGTACCACTGTATTTTAAACATGAAGGCTGCCTGCCATTTTCAGGGAGAAAATAGTTGAAATCATGGATATATGAATGTCAGAAGAACATATATCTGTCTGAAGTTGGCAGATGTGATTGTAGACATAGTAGGTGAGTCTTTAGTGTGTTGATGCTGGTTTTTATTGGGTATGCAAAAACAAATGTCACATGAGGGGTATTTTTGCCTTTAGTGATAAAGGGATTTAAAAGGCAGTGTCATCTGTTATTGGAAATCTTTGGCATTAAAAGAAAATCAATTCAGTTATAGCTTCATGAAGAACAAGCAAATGTCAGGTGCTGCTGCTTCTTTTAAAAAGTAGACTTCTAATTTCTCCCTCTGAAAGAGAATATGTGATATCCTACTAGGTTCTGCTTGCAATACAGACTTTTCAAACAGATTTCCAAAATTATTAACACCAAGAAAGAGGCCTGAAACTTGCCTTGGCTTCCATCTCATTCCATTTAATATCTAGCTTATGTGGTGAATGCCACCAGGGCTGCAGGCAAAATGGTAGCTCTGAGAAAAAAGGAACAAATATTAATACACATATGAGACAGCAAAGTTGTATGAATTCAAAGAAAAAGAGAGATTTCTCTACCCACCTACTTAAAAAAAAAGCAGCAAAAATTGAACATGCCCTATAGCCATGATGGTGAACCTTGGCACTCCAGGTGGTCTTGGACTTCAATTATCATAAGCCCAAGTCAGCATTCCTGCTTATCAGGGCTTCTGCGGATTGAAGTTCAAGAACATCTAGCGCGCCAAGGTTCACCATCATTGCCCTATAGCTGAGAGTTGAAACAGAAAAGTATTACTGGGATGTGAAGAAGAATGGAACAGAACGCCCAGCTTGACAGTATGATGGGAAGAATGTCAACAGGAAGGATTTATTTTTAAAAAAGGTGAACAGACTTTATTGCATCCCCCTGCTGTATGATGATAATGGACCATGCTGCATGACTATAACAGGAATCTACTCCTGGGTGTGATTTCAAAAATTGGTCTATTTCACTTCACTGTGACAATAAAAGACAACTCCTCTTTGCTTTCATTCAAAAAATCCTTTTAGGATTGATTTAATTGTGGCTAGATATCCCACAGTGCCACCGAATACATGCAACACAGCTTAAATGTGGTATTCACCACCTAACCGAAACAAAACTAATAGACAACAGTATGTTCACAGCAAGCTCCCGAATTCACAGATGAGTACAGTGCTACCCATATTTTCTTTCACTGAATGCCAAGCATCAGGAACACATCTTCTGTGTATGTTTCTTACACAATTCCTATTTATTGTAATGAGGACATTTGTGGACAGTAGAACATTTGTAGAGAACTATATTTGTTAGCCCAACCATTTTCACATTTTATACATCAGTTTTCTTTCCTGTTGACATGAAAAGGTCTTTTAAGAAGAGGCATCTTCTATGGCATGAGTATTATTGCTCAGACAAGAGGTGGGTACAACTCCAGTTGTGTGCACAGAGATGGTGATGGTTGTTGTTGTTGTTGTTATTTTGTTGTTGTTCAGTCACACAGTCGATTCCGACCCTCTGCGACCCCATGGACCACTGTCTGCCAGGCATTCCTGTCCTCCACCATCCCCCTCAACTCGCTCAGCTCTGTGCCCATTGTCTCTACAATACCATTTAGTCATCTCATCTTGGGCTGTCCCGTTCTTCTTTTGCCCTCAACCTTTCCGAGTATCAAGGTTTCTCAAGTGAATCCTCTCTTCTCATTTGATGTCCAAAGTACTTTATCTTCATCTTTATTATTTGACCTTCTAAGGAGCAGTCAGGGTTGATTTCTTCTAAGATTGACCTATTTGTTCTCCTCGCTGTCCAGGGGACTCTCAAAACTCTCCTCCAACACCATTATTATTATTATTATTATTATTATTATTATTATTATTATTATTATTATTATTATTATTATTATTATTATTATTATTATTATTATTATTATTATTATTATGTTCACATTTATATGCCACCCACTTGACTGTGCGACTCAGGGCAGCTAACAAAGATGCAAATCATAACAGCAAATAAATCACAATATAAACATCCTAAAATATTCATAAATGTCCATATTCATAAATGTTCATTTAAAGTCCCGTAGCAGCGCAAATAACACTTCCTCATCCATCCACAGGGGCCGCAGCAGCTCCTATCCTATCACGAGCTTTTCTTCTCCCCAGCCCCGGGAGGGAGGGGCCCAGGTCAGCTGGGCAGTGGTCTTCAGCTGCCCTCAGAAGCTGATGGCTTTTATTCTCCCTGGCCCTGGGAAGGAGGGGCCCGGGTCAGCTGGGTGGTGGTCTCCGGCTGCCCTCAGAAGCCTATGCACAATTCAGTGGGTGCATAGGAGCTTTTCTTGTATAAATGAAATTAGTCTTTCTGGATCCAAATTTCATCTCAGTTATTCCATTACAGTTCTACCACGCTTAAAGAGCATAATGCAATCCATGGCATTGCTCTTTAAGCGAGTTTGCTCTTTAAGCGAAACACCATTGTAAATGACCAATTGTGTGTGTGTTGGGAGGGGGAATTGCAAACCCCGATTTATTTGTTAAGCGAGTTTTTGGTTGTTTTTATTTGTTGAGTGAAGCGAACATTTAGAGAAAATTTTGCTCTTTAAGCAAGTTACTCTTTAAGCGAGACGCTTTTTATGCGAGGTTTGGCTGTACTATTTTTTCACAGCCAGCCTAGACAAGATGTTGGAAAGCACTCACCAAATTATCTGTTGGAACATGGCACTCTGCTGGCAGATTTCTATACACGCTCTAGCTTGTCATTCTGCAAGCATGGATCACCTAATGGAATGAATGGGGCTCCCACTTGTGCAAGGGTAGACCAGGGCATGCTTGTGCAAACTGGGGAAATGTCAAACTGCTTGAGAAAACAAACTGCTACATAATCAGTTTGTAATCAGCCTTTGAACTGTGGTGCTGGAGAAGACTCTTGAGAGACCCCAGGACTGCAAGGAGATCAAATCAGTCAATCCTAAAGGAAATCAACTCTGACTGCTCCTTGGAAGGACAAATACTGAAGCTGAAGCTCAAGTACTTTGACCACCAAATGATAAGAGAGGACTCACTAGATAAGGCCCTGATGCTAGGAAAGATCAAAGGCAAAAGGAGAAGGGGGCAGCAGAGCATGAGAAGGCTAGATGGTATCATTGATGCTGAGGGCGTAGAGCTGGGTGGACTACAGAGGATGGCAGATGACAGAGGAGCCTGGCATGCTGTGGTCCATGGGATCACAAAGGGTCAGAATTGACTGTATGACTGAACAACAACAACCAGTTCTACCAAGATTGGGTCCAATATATTTTACCAGCTGTGGAGCGGGGATAAAGTGCATCGGGAATGTATCATAAGGGTGGTGGTCACAGAGTTTCTCTCAGCAGACAAATGGTAAATTATTTTGTCCTGGTTTTTATTAGCCACCTCATTACTGTGATTTTATATAAAAGTACATAAAATCCAAAAAGTACCCTCTTGGTGCATCTACATTCAAAGGAAGATGGGCATTTATAGTCAGCCTTCCAAAAAGTACAAGTGCATACAACACTCTGATGCCAATGAGGTGGAGGTCAAGCTATTTAATCCAGCCCTGATTGTACTCTGATGCGCTTTCTATTTCATCAGCACCCACCCCTATTCTGGATTACAACACAATGGAGGCTTTTGCTTTTTGGCAAAAGTAGAGACTGGTATCTGGATTTTTTCCCTACTTGCTGTAGCCCTGGCTTTTGTTTGAGGTTCTTTTGATAAGAAGACATAGATTAAAGCACATTTAAGGCACCTAAAGCACCTAGTGGCATCTTCATGGAAGACAGTGGGACCTGGGACAGAGAAAAAACTTGTTTTTGTGGCTTTGTTTGCCCATTCTTAGAATGAAGCTGGATAAGACATTCAGCCCTAAACCAGGAAAAAAGGATGGCAAAAAGGATAGGCACTGACGAGCTATACAGGCTGTCCCAAAAGTCACCCTTTCCCACCCGGCCAGAGGAAAAGGAACACCTGGGGAGGGCCAGTGTCTGTTTAAAAATTGCTTGCTGCCAGATGCTGGCCCCTTACCCACCCGGCCTGAGGAGTGAGGAACACCTGGGGAGGCTGGTTGCTGGTTCAGAAGATGATGGTTCCTTTGCCACAGTTGTCAATGTATGTGTTGATCTTTTATGTTTTATTGCATTGTTATATTTTATTGCATTGTTATTTTTATTGCATTGTTACATTTTATTGTATTATTATATTTTATTGTACTGTGGTGTTTCATATGTTGTGATTTTTGTGATTATTGCATAACTTTTGAATTGTGTATTGATTATTGTTGCTGTTATGGGCTGCTTTTGTAGGATGTATATTGTGTAATTTTTGTGCATACTGTATTAGTATATATTGGATATTGTATCGTTATTGTTGTTAAGCGCTGTTTCTTTTTCTTTTCTGTTCTTTGAATGTGTATATTGTATAATTGTTTTACATATTGTATTGCTGTATATTCTGTAAGCTGCCTAGAGTCGCTTTTGCAAATGAGGTGGCATAGAAATCTAAAAATTAAATTAAAATTAATTAAACCATACAAAGGTAAAATGGGCAATTATAGCTAAGTGTACCTTTATGTACAAAACGTTAAACCAGATTTTTTACAAAATATTTTCTATGTGTTGGCTACCTCTTTCTACACACACATGAACTCTTCTTCCCAACTCATGGTGAACATGTTTTAAGATATCTGTTGTTGTGTAATTTTGCCTGTGCATCAGTGATGGGATGTAACAGGTTCTCACCAGTTCTCCAGAACCGGTAGTAACTTTTCCCAGTGTCCCGGAGAACCTGTAGCAGCTTTTGGGGGGAACCACCTTCGGGGGCTTACCTTCTCACTGGTTCCCCCACTCTACATGCATGCCAAGCACTTGGTGTGCATGCACGCCTAGTGCTTGGCGCATATGCACGACCTCCTTGCTGTCCTCCCAAATGGGGAAGAGAAAGAGAAGCTGCTAGCCTGAAGCTCCCTATGGCCTGAAGCTCCCTATTTTTATTATTTTGTATTTTTTCTTTGGCTCCGCCCATGACATGACATCATGATGTTAGCTCCGCCCACACTGTGATGACATCACGGTGGGGTAGTAAAATTTTTGACATCCCACCACTACTGTGCATGGCAACTTTTGGAATACCCTGTATATAAACAGACAAGCAGTGTAGATAGGTCTGAAGTGGTAATCCACACAACAATGCCAGGTTGCTATCTTACTGATAGCTGCAAGGAGGATTCGAAAACCCTACATGGGGCTGCCCTTTGGGCTAGTACAGAGGCTTCAAAGTGTACAAAATGCAGTGGCTAGACTAGTTACTGGAATTGGTCACTTTGACTGTATAAATCCAGTCAACCTAGCCTGCATTGGTTGCATGTTGTATTCTGTGCCAGAGTCAAGGTCTTGAGGTTAACATATAAAGCCCTTTTTTGGAATAGTAGCCGTGTTAGTCTGTGGTTCAGGCATCTCAGAAAACAAAACAAAATAAAATAAACAAAATAAAGTACCGTAAAATAAAAATAAAAAACACAGTAGCACTTTAAAGACTAACTGCTATATTTTCACTGTTAGCTTTCGTGGATCAAGTCCACTTCATCAGACATGGAATGAAACTACAGGCATGTTCTTATATACCAAATTCAGGAGGTAGACGGGAGAAGGGTTGGTGTCAAGCAAGATGACAGACAAGCAAGCACAAGAATGCAGTTTCACACAGCCATTAGCAACAATAGATTATTCACATTAACTCTAAAAGACTCCCTTTCAATCTCAAGGGTGCTGAGTAAGCCCACTATGGTATCTGATCAACTTGTGACCTGCATGTAAAGCCCTTAACATTTTAAAACCACTCTATCTTTGGAACACCTCTTCTTACGAAATTGGACCCAGAGCACTGAAGCTCTTAAATTATTTACTGTCACTAAAAAGTTTGTGATCAGAGTAAGATCTTTCTCCTCAGGGCTGTAGCCATGGGGAGGGGGATGAACCTCCTGAACTAACAGCCCCCACCCTCACCCCACCCTGTGGTGCCAATGTTATATATGTGAGTGTGATATTGTTGCCCCTCCTGAAATTTTTTTGCCCATCCTGAACCACCACCACCCCCAAAAAAAATCTAGAATCCTGGCTACGCCCTTGTTTCTCCTACATTATGGAACAAGTTGCCCGTGGAAATTAGATCTTCTTTCACTTTAATGGTCTTTTGCAAACAACTAAAAATGTTCCTATATCACTAAGCTTTCCCCTCATTAGTAAATTGATGTTAAAGCTCCAGTACGTATTACCCGTATCTGTTTGGTTTAACCAAGTTTAGTAGGATTTGTTGATTTATTGGAGTGCCATCTAGTAGGTATATTTTTGTAATTTGTTTATATGATTTTATTTATGTATGGTTAGTTGAGGTAATTTGTCTTTATTTGGTTGATTTTGCAATGTCTGTGAGCTGCTGAAAGTTATGCTTACACCAGTTGGGTGGGATATAAGTCAAATAAATAAATAAATAAATAAATGATCCAACGGTGTAGTAACAGGTACAGTTCAAGAACCAGATACCCAGGAAACAAGTAGTTCTTTATCATCTTGTGCCATATCTGACTCCAAATATTGGCAATCATCATGGCAATCAGCCATGAAGACTATCCTGCAAATATAATGCTGTGGCCTTTCATCTGCCTTCCACATTGCAGCATGACAGCCATACCACTGATCCAGCTCTGCGAGTCACTTTCTGGTCCTGAGCCCTTTTGGCACACAAAGTCCTCTTCAGCCCCAGGCCAGTATTGATGAAGCTGCTGCCCTCCATCATGATGGACTTTACCAGGGCCGCTAGTCCTCAGGGTTGTCAGGTTAGTTAACTGCCACCTGACACTTGGTGTTGAGTCACTGGCAGTATGTTCTACTCTATTACCACAGCAGGATTACCTGGCCAGACCTCCGGAAGCAAGTACAGGAACCAATAAACTCATTGTTCTCCTATAGCTTGCTGTCCATCAGATCATTTTATAGCTAGACTGCTGCAATCTTGCCCAACTTTTAGCTGTAGATGTTTGGGAAGTAAGGGACAGAACTCAGTGGCAAGGTTTATCTCATGTGTGTCCCTGGGAAGAGGAGCCTCCTGCCAAGACATCACCTACTCCTGGGTAGGCTCTTTCTCTTGGGAAATCCTTTGTCTCCATTTGAGCACATTGCATTAAGGCCCATAACCAGGCTTTTGTCTTCCTTTCCTGAAGACTGAGCTCAACACCCAAGCCCTGTCTCACACAAACTTGACCTCCTGGGTCACTTATCATCCATAGCCTATGGCAGTTCTTCTGCCTTGTTGAGTTCTGCAGTGTAAAGTTCATCCCGGAGGGAGTCATGACAGGAAGCAAAAATGAGATCACGTCAGGCCAGGGCCTCAGCTCTGAAAAAAACAGCTAGAGGAGAAATATGCTATCATTTTCTAAATGAAACCTAGGTATCAGAAGAGTAGCGTGCCTTGGCGGGGCCCCGTATAAAATTTGTTTGGGGGCCCTTAGGAAGGGTAAAGATTTGTTTTGTTTACGCACGTTGGGGGCCCCTATGGCCCGGGGGCCCCGTATAATTGATACGGCAGATACGGCGGTAGCTACGCCTCTGCTAGGTATCTTCTTTAATTTGTCCCTCAAAGTCAAAAGACTTAAAGGTTTGTTACTTTCACGAGAGACTATGGATAATCATCACTTTGTCTCAAATTTCAAAGCTACCATCTTTCACTCTTGCAGGTATCTTTTAACTATAATGGTATCTGTTTGTTTTTAAAGTAACACAGGAGTGTTTGGTACTTTTGTTGCTAGAGTAGCACCAAAGTTGTGATCCTGATTTTACTCAACTTTCTGCAGCTTCCCTTCTTCTTTTAAAGCAGTCTGCAATAGCTAACCCAGAGATTCTCAACCTGCGGTCCATGGGATGGATGTGGCCCACAGCACCATTTCATGTGGCCCACCTCATCCACCACACCCAGAAGTGCCATGTGGTGGAGGAAGGGCAAAATGGCTGCCCGGCCCCCAAAGCTGCCTGAGGGAGCGTGACCCGGTCCCTGGCTTTAAAAGGTTGATAATTCCTAAGCTAACCCTTTGCTTTATTAATGATGGAAATTGTTTGTTCCTCCAGATGGGTTGCTCTATTACTCCCACTATTTATTACCATGGACCATAATAGGCAGAGCTGGTGGGAACTGTAGGTCAAGTTTCCTGCAAAGTCAGTTGTTGCTTAATCCACTTTAAACACTGGAGCCAAAATTGGAGAAATATTTCCTCCCATGGAACAAAATAATTACTCATACTGTATATTTTCTAAAGTATCCTCCTTATGATCTTTTTATGGTTTCCAGCTCCAGATAAATATTGAATTAGGCTTTATGCTGATTCAATTCAAGGCTTAATTGCACAAATATACAATTTTGGCTCATTATTTTTTTCCCTGTTTCTCTGATGAGGCTAGCCTGCCACTTCTTTTAGTTAAGTGCTCTTTCTTCTCAGCAAAAAGAAAAACATTAAATTCTGCTCTATTAGCAAGATTAAATGATACAAAAAGTGGCTAATGACCTGCCATGGGAATTGTGAAGGTAATGTTTTCAACCCATTTTAATGCTGAACTGTCCAATTCAGATACTTTAAAGATTTGCACTTTTCACCAAAGGGTTAATTAAATCCAAATGGTAATTTTAACATTTGCCGTATATACTCAAGTATAAGACGAGTTTTTTAGCCCCAAAAATGGGACATGGCTTGTACTCGGGGCAATGACTACAAGGGTCCCAAGAATGCGCCAGATTGAGATGCACCAACAATTTAGTTAATTTTACCATATTTTCAGCTGCTACATTTTCAGCTGCTGCATTTCCTACCCTTGGATTATACTCGGGTCAATCTATTTTCCTCCATTTTCAGATCAAAATTAGGTACCTTGGCTTATATTCAGGTTGGCTTATACTCAAGTATATACGGTGTACATATATTAATAAAGAAAGCTATGAATTCAAATGATAAGTATGCTATCCAGGGCTAAAAGGAATTGAGATACCTCCATTAATAGATGTAAATTGCATAAAATGATAACAAGTCAGATAGGCCACAATATCTTAGTGCTTTGTAATGGCACGGTATGTTACACAGAGCCCTAGTGGCAGTGGTGGGATGTCAAAAATTTTACTACCCCACCGTGATGTCATCACAGTGTGGGCGGAGCCAACATCATGATGTCATGATGTTGTGGGCGGGGCCAAAGAAAAAATTTAAAAATTTAAAAATAAAATAAAAATAAGCACACACACACCTCAACCCAGCCACCCACAAAACAAACCCGTAAATAAATAAAATAAATAAAAAATACATTAAAATACACCCACCCACCCAAACACCCACCCACCCCAAACACAAATCAACCAGAGCTTTTAAACCAAAGCGTAAAGCTTATTCTGGCTAATCTTTCTCACACTAGGTCAGATGGAAGGAACTACAGAATGAACTCACCACAAGATGGCTTCATTTTGGCACTTTTCAACTTTTCAACAGTTAAAGAAGTTAGGTACTATGCCTAACCAGTTCTCTAGGATAATGTGCCTTAATGTAAATGTAAAACAGCTGTACTTCCTTAAGAGTTCTCCAATTGGAACAGCAATTGGAACAGCACAGGTGTAGCTTATTGATGAGGTAACTCCAAGACTTTGTTTAAAAACCCCAAGCCAGGCCGCCAAGCCTTTTTAGGAACTGTGGTAGTACGTCAATATAGGTGAACGTATTAAATACACATTAAAATACACACAGACACACCACATCCAAAGGTGAGTCACTTACCCTGGGGAGCAGGCTATAGGGAGCTTCAAGCTATCAGCTTCTCTTCCTCCTCCCCACTTGGGAGGACAGAAAGGAGGCTGTTCATACGCGCCAAGCACTGTAGGCGTGCATGCACACCAAGTGCTTGGCGCGCATGTGAAGTGAGGGAACCAGTGAAAAGGTAAGCCCCGAAGATGGTTCCCCCCCCAAAAAAAAAAAAAAAAAAAAAGCTGCTACCGGTTCTCCGGGACACTAAGAAAATTTACTACCGGTTCTGGCGAGCTGGTGAGAACCTGTTACATCCCATTGCTGCCTAGTGGTGCAGCGGTTAAGCTGCTGTACTGCAACCAAAATGTTGTAAATTCAATCCTGATGGGGATCCAGGTTGATTCAGCCTTCCATCCTTCTGAGGCCTGTAAAATGAGTACCAAGCATGTTGGGGAAATTGCTAATTACCTTGTGAACTGATCAGAGAGCACACTAAGCACTATGTGGTAGTATATAAGAGTAACTGATAACTGGCTGTTGCATACAAGATGAATATCCTACCTCTTTCATAAATGTACTGTGCCAAATCCATGATGTGTGACTAATGAATACAATTCATGCTATATGTATACCTCATGTTGGGATGACGTGCAATTTCATTCATATTTCCTATACAGAAATGATATCTTTGAGTAAAAAGAGTTCATATCAAAAAGTGGCAGGTAGAGTCTAAGGACACTACCATCAGGGATTTAGTGCATTAATTCAATGTGTTGAATTATGCTCATTAGTTCTTTTATTTCTTTTATTTAATTCACCATGGAAGATGTCTGTAGAAGCAGACAACACTAGCTCTTCAGCTTTGAAACAGAGAAAAGGAGGGAGGGAGAAAGAGAGAGAAGGAGGAAAGACAGAAAGAGAGAGAGTGCACACTGTCTGTCATTTTACTTCCCAAGAAAGATGTCACACCGGATTAAGGGTACTCAGTTAAACACCACACTGTACCCCACCGCCACTCACAAGAGTGAGCCTAACCTGTACCCCAGCCACCTGTAAAGGCAATGCCAGGGTTGCTGGCTGCCTAACACAGTAAGAAAGATCAAACCTCCTTTCCCCTTCTCTTCCTAAAGATAAAGATTAGGTTAGACTCACTCTTGTGAGTGGGTGTGGGTGTGCAGTGGGGTGTTTAACTGAGTACATCACCAATTTGTGAGAGGTATAGGGATCCATTCAGATCTCCTTCCCCCTTCCTTTAATCTGGTGCAAAGCGAGCCCCACTGCATTCAAAGTGATCCTTCTCTCTATCTCCCCCTAGCTGCTGTTGCTTTTCCTTCCCTCATCACCAGTCCTACTTTTTTTTAGTTCTCTCTCTCTCTCTTTCTGTCTTCTCTCCTTCTCCCCCCCTCTCTCTCTTTCTCTCTCCCTCCTTTTCTCTCTCTAGGGTCCACTGCTCACTTCTGTGTTGTCTGCTTCTACAGAGATTTTCCTTGGTCATGTGGCAGGCATGGCTAGACACCAGAGCGCATGGAACACTTCCCACTGAAGTGCTCCCTATTTATCTACTTGCAATTTCTTGCTTTCAAAATGTTAGGTTTGCAGGAGCTGGGACAAAGATGAGGAGTCAGTCAGTCAGCCAAGCCTCATCAGTAAGTAAAGCCTATTAGCATGTGCATTTGTGAAAATTTGCTCATTGCAAGGCAAATGAGCAACTTTGTCTGTAGAAGCTGACAACGGTGGCTCTTTGGCTTTGAAACAGATACAGTCAAACCTCGCATAACGAATGTTTTGCTTAGCGAAAAACTCGCATAACAAGCATGTTTTTCTCTAAGTGGTCTGACTCGCATAACGAATTTTTCGCTATGCGTGTCGGACTTTTCCCTATGGAAAAACTTGCATAACAAGCATTTCTATGGGGGAAACTTGCATAGCGAATTTTTTTGCTATGCGAGTTTTCCCCATAGAAACGCTCGTTATGCGAGTTTTTCCATAGGGAAAAGTCCGACTCGCATAGTGAAAAATTTGTTATGCGAGTCAGACTTGCATAGCGAATTTTTCGCATAGCGAGCAACCTCACAGAATGAATTAAATTCGTTATGCGAGGTATGACTGTATGAGCATTTTGAGACTACTGGCTTTTGAGCAAGGGAGTGGGGTGGGGTGCAGTAGGGGGTTTAACTGAGTACCTCACTGATTTGTGAGAGGTATAGGGATCCGCTTGGTTCTCTCCCCCCTTCCTTTAATCTGGTGTGACATCTTTCTTGGGAAGTGAGGAGGAAGAGTGCTTGGTCATGGTTTTTGGTTTTAAACCTTCATAGAAAATCTTTCTGAAGTCTGAGCCAAATTGTATAAGTGTCACAAGAAAGCTATCCTATTATTCTATCCTCTTTCAAATGCACTTTGTATTTCTTTGATTGGTTGAGTAGTTTAGTCTCTGGATCACTGCCAACTGACACCCCCAGGCAAAAATGTCATTTTTACAAGTCACATTTTTCCTTAATATCTTTGTTGTTGTTGTTGATTCCTGCTTTGGCGTCATTCTTCTCCACATGTTGTATTCAAACTGTATCCACATCGGGAAGTCATCATATTCACTTTCTAAATTGGTTTCCCCTCTTTGGGGGGGGGGGGAGGTTGTGACCTCATTTGTGTGGGGTTTTTTTGTAAAAAGCTTCATAGGTTATTTTTCTGAAGCCCAATTCCAAAGCTTAAAGTGTCCCCACAAAGGTTAATATTTCCTCTTTCAAATGCACTTTGCACCATCTGAACTGGTTGGGGTTTTTTTCCTCTGGCCCCCTGACAACCGACCCCCCCCAGCAAAACTGTCACTTTTCAGATGCTACTTCCGAAAGCGATGACATCATCACTTGGCATTTTTGGCTTTTGGGTTCTACCAATTCTTAAAATCGCCAAGATGATCTTTCAAATGACATAACCCTTATTTTTGTGGGTGCCTTAGTTTTGGTGTTGCAGCTTGCCAAATGTACATGATTTTCATTACATAGCAAAAGCCACCAGACCACCCAACCAAAATGTAACACGTTTATCGAATTCACATCAAATGTTAAGTAGATTTAGTAAAGAAACATGAAAGTGACCATTTATCAATCTCAAATAGAGTTGGTGATGCAGTAAGAGTGGAAGGGGTGGTGGCAATTCACATCCCTCCTTTTTCCCTGTTATATGCTATCAAGTAACTTTTAACCTATAGCAACCTTGAAGGGTTTGCAATATGTTTAATGAATGTTTTACCACTGGCACCCTCTAATGAGTTTCTGAACAAAGGTTTGAACTTAGGTCTCTTGAGTCCTAATTTGACACTCTATCTGCTAATATACCACACTGGCCCTCTCATCTTCCCTGACAATCCCTTGTTGGTTTAATTGCCAGCAAGTGTGCCAAAGGTTCCCAGGCCTCACTTTTCATCTCTCAGCCTGAGAAACTTTATGTCTTCCTGAGAGGACACTGTTAGTTGGTTCAGAAAAAGAAAGCTAGGCTGCCTTCGCCTTACTATTAAATATAGATCTAGTCTGGTATATCCACGTTGGTAAACAGATCCCATTTTCTTACAAAATAGCTTGCCATGCTGAAAGTCCAGAAGGTTTGTAATTATAACAATAACAAATTTCACATTTACTCTATATGAATGATGTTAAATTGTTTGGAAAGACAAGAGCTGAATTGAATATTCTGATAGCAAGGATAAAGGAATTTAGTAAAGACATTGGAATGCAATTTGGAACAAGTGTGCATCAATTACGACTAAGAAAGGTAAAATTGGCAAAGGTGATGGATTCTAATTAGATAATGAAGACAACATAAAAGCAATAACATCAGAAGAGGGATACAAGTACAGTAATACCTCATATAACATTAGTATCGAATAACACTAAAATCGCATAACATTAAGGAATCTGGGGGGAAGAATTGCATCAGATAACATTAAGATCCTATGGGATGCTTCAGATAACAACCGCTAAAGCCTGTGTGGTTACAATGTATCTCTATGGATCCCATAGGATTTTAACATGCATCAGATAACACTAAAAATCATATAACACCAAGACTTGTGGAACCAGGTTTTAGTGTTATATGAGGTTTTACTGTACCTGGGAATACTGGAAGCTTCTGACTTGCTGCAAAGAGCAAGTCAAAAAAGCTATTGCTAGAAAATATATAAAGCAGGTCAGGAAAAATTTGAGATTGAAGCTGAGTGAAGGTAATATCATAAAGGCAATTAATACCTGGGTGTTACCTCTTGTATGACATTAAGCTAGAATGATTGATTAGACCCAAATAGAATTGGACAAACTAGATGGGAGGGAGCTAATGACTATGTGTCATGTCCTGTAACCTTAAAGTGACATTGATTATTTGTGCATACCAAGAGTGGAGGGTGGCAGAGGACTTTTTCAGGTAAAACAGACAATAGAGGAACAAAAGCATAGCTTCAATAATTACATTAAGAAAAATGAAGAGCCTATGCTTAAGGAAGTTAGTAAAGGAAGTCTTCTAAAAACAGTAGCTCAGTGGTTAAGAAGCTCACCTTGTTAGCTGGAAGGCTGGCAAGCTTGAGACCGGGGTACTGCATGATGGATTGAGTGCCCACCTTGGTTCCAGCTCTTGGGAACATGAAAGGAGCCTCATTTGGGAGTTTCTTGTGTGGAGTTTCTTCCACAAAAATCCTTTCAACCCAGAATAATTTCTGAGATGAAATTATTATATTACTTTAGAAGAAAGCTAAATACAGAAGGGAAAGGATTGAAAGACAAGCTGCAATCTGGAAAAATAATCCAATGTATGGTCAATACTTGAAAAATATAGAAGGAAAAGTTGACCAAAAGCTGAAATGGATCTGGTTGAGACCAGGAGTGTTGAAGAAGGAAATTGAAAAATTTATCTTAGCAGCTCAAGAACAAGTTTTGTCTACAAATTGAACGAAGGCTAAAATATAGTACATATTTAACAATAGTAAAAGTTGACTTTCCAAGGAAAGGAGGAAACTATAGACCATCTGATTAGCAGATACAGCAAATTTTCACAGACCGATTTGCAACACCATGACTCAATTGCAAAATTATTTCATTGGAGACTTTGCCAACAGTTTGGATTAGAATGCAGTAAAAATTATTGGAACATTACATTAAGAAAGTACAGTGGTGCATCGTTTAAAGAGCATAATGCATTCCACGGGATTGCTCTTTAAGAGAGTTTGCTCTTTAAGCAAAACACCATTGTAAGTGACCAATTGTGACTTCTGGTGAGGGAGATTGCGAACCCCAATTTAGTTGTTAAGTGAGTTTTTGGTTGGTTGTATTTGTTAAGCGACACAACCATTCAAAGAAAATTCTGTTCTTAAGCAATTTAGTCTCTAAGCAAGGTGCTCTTTATACGAGGTTTTACTGTATTAGAAATGTGAGAGATAAGATCCTGTGAGACTTTAAAATTCAGATAGACAACTTCTTCTTAGAGGAAGAAACAGGTCTTATATCAACCAGCCTCCCAGGGCCTCCAGGTGGAGCCCATCATGGTCCAGCAGTAGCATAGCATGGGGGCCCAGGGGGGCAGCCTGCCCCGGGTGGCACGTTTTGGGTGTATGGGTGTTCTTGGACTACAATTTCCAGAAGTCCTAGCAGGAGCAGGCACCAGCATCCTAGGCCCTGCCCAGGGGGCAGCAAATTTGGTTTACGCCCTGTGTGGCTGAAACCCACGCTACTGTGGTCCAGAACCTTCTCTAGGGATCGCAGGTTGAGGGTCCACCCCTGCAAGCACTAGAGCTGCCTCCATTCTGGAGATCCAATCCTGAAAGCATCAAAGCAGAATCTGGGGAACTCATCCTGAAAATACTGTACTTGAATGCTTCAGATCCTGACAATACCCAATAGTCCTAGTTTCTAGTTTCAAAGAAGAAGAAGATACAATGTATTTGTGCAGAACAAAACAGATCTGCATTTTTTCCACAACTTGATCATGTTATAAGATGGTTTGTGACTCCACTGAATGGAGACAGCACAGCAGATAACCTGATGGAGCAACAGGACTTCACAGTAATGCAAGTATGGTTTATGAAGGTAAGCATGTATTTGTTGCCTGTGTGCTATGGAAATGATTATAAGAGTTAGTAGATTTCTGCCTGGAGTGACTGTGGGGTGAGCAGATCTCTACTGAGACTGGGAGACTAGCTGGCCTCTCCCCAGAACAATTGTAGGACAAGTGTTGAATAGAGTGGCACTAGTGAGATAGTAATGGCAAGGGTTTTCTGGATCTGAAACTCAGCCAGGAATCATCATGGGAAGAAATTTAGCTGGTGTATCGAAATTTATCCGTTTCCAACAAAGACAACTGAGTTAGCAACATTTTACTTTGCAGCATGTGGAAAAAGTTCAAAACATGACTTATAGTTTTGCATATTCTAATAAACCAAGCTAATAAATGCCAAGGCAGCTCACTGAAGGGCAGTAGGACAAATCTCAGGAGATCCCTTGTTTCAAAACCAAAATAGATGATCCTTTAATACATAGCAGGCAGCAGTGTATCTTTTTTTAAAAAAAATTAAATGATTACAGATGCCTGTGAAGGATCATTCTTACTGGGGGGGGGGGGGGGGAGGAGTGTCTCCCAAAGGCAGGCTTAACTCTTTATTTACTCACTGAAGCCCAGCTGTTAACATTTGATGTTATTCATGATGTTCTAAAAATTGAAAACTGAGGAACGATGCCTTCATAAATTTCAGTGTAAGTTATGCACGATTTTCACTGAGTAATTGAATTATAAGGAGGACAAAACACTTCTCTTTCTTTTCTTTTTTAAAGGTCACCAGTTCAGAATCTCTCCTTGGTTCTTATGCAGATTATCATAGCAAGAGACAAACCCACCCTATCTGCTCTTTCATAACAGATATTGTGAAATAATTTTAATTTGTGCACTTCTGAGGGATGTGAGACCACCAACAGAGATCCAGGTGCATTTGCTTGTTGCTGGCAGGCAGTGGGCAAAATCAAAGAGGAATCTGGAAAATTCCAGGATGTATAGAGACCACTGCTGAGAGCACTGAAGAACAGCATTGCAATAAATCAAAATGGTAGGAGCATTGCCATATGTACATCAGCAATCTACATTCAAGCTTTGGATTATTTTAAAGAGTAAAATCCGCATAGGAAAGTGGTCAGTAAAAGAGGTGTACAGTACATAAACAAATACTCCCATGTTAAAGGCACACTTGCACACATATTTAACTGAGTAGAACTGGTTGACTATGGAAAAACTGGGAATCAGTGCAAACAGAAAGTTGGACCAATGTCCTTTGCCAGTGGTGGGATGTCAAAAATTTTACTACCCCACCATGACATCATCACAGTGTGGGTGGAGCTGATGTCATGGCATTGTGGGCTGGGCCAAAGAAAAAATAAAATAATTTAAAATAAAATAAAAATAAGCACACACACACACACACACACACCTCAACCCATCCACCCACAACACAAACCCATGAATATAAATTAAATAAATAAATAAAATAAAAATACATTAAAATACACACACACACACACACACACACCCCAAACACAAATCAACCAGAGCTTTTAAACCAGAGCTTAAAGCTTATTCTGGCTAATCTTTCTCACACTAGGTCAGAAGGAACTACAGAATGTTGGAAGGAACTACAGAATGAACTCATCACAAGAGGGCTTCATTTTGGCACTTTTCAACTTTTCAACAGTTAAAGAAGTTAGTCTTTGCCTAACCAGTTCTCTAGGATAATATGCCATAATGTAATTGTAAAACAGCTGTACCTCCTTAAGAGTTCTCCAATTGGAACAGCAATTGAACAGCACAGGTGTAGCTTATTGATGAGGTAACTCCAAGACTTTGCTTAAAAACCCCAAGCCAGACCACCAGGCCTTTTTAGGAACTGTGGTAGTATGTCAATATAGGTAAAGGTATTAAATACACATTAAAATACACACAGACACACCACATCCAAAGGTGAGTCATTTACCCTGGGGAACCGGCTATAGGGAGCTTCAGGCTAGCAGCTTCTCTTCCTCCTCCCCGCTTGGGAGGACAGCAAGGAGACCGTTCATACATGCCAAGCACTGTAGGGATGCATGGTTCCCCCCAAAAGCTGCTACCGGTTCTCTGGGACACTGGGGAAAGTTACTACCAGTTCTGGTGAACTGGTGAGAACCTGTTACATCCCATCACTGTCCTTAGCATACTAAAATCCATGATATACAAGAGAACTAAATATTTCTTGTAAGCACAAATGGGGTGTGAGTAATACAAACCGGCTGGGAAGGCAGAATGCCAGGAAGGATGACTTTACAAACACTAATGTCAAGAAGAAATGGATTCTAGTGAGGGCAGTTGGACCTAAGCTGGCATTCCAGTCTACCAGTGGTAGATGAGCACAGCATTTTAAGGAAGGATGTTAAGCTCTTATTTCATCCACCCAGTCTATCATTTCAATGGATCCCTAAATATACCGTACACACGAAAAGACAAGCAACCTACTATCAAGGGTCTTCTGGTCTCTTGTTGTGCTTAGAAAATTGAGGGTGCCTGGCACCTTAGAGGAGATGCCCAGCACTTTGCACTGTCAACCTAAAAATAAACAAGGCATGTGGCTATTCCAGGTTCAGTAAACTAAAACTATGGGTCCATTCAGTTCAAACCAGTCTTTACACTATGTTATTTGCAATGTGCTATCTTTAACTCAAGATCACAGTTTTTAGTGAGTTGGACTAGAAAGTCATTCAAGCAGGTTGGGATTTGGCCGGCAGCTGGCAAGCTTTGGGTAGTGATTTCCTGTTCCTGTTGTTTAGCTACTTCTCCAGCTGCCACAGAATTAGTGTGGTAGGTGACAGCATCCCCCAGTCTGGCTACATGGCAAGATTCCTAAGAGCACGTAATACCTCTCTTTCATAAACACAGATTGGGATAGGTTTAAGAAGAGTTACTACAGATTTGTTTACACATGACAGAGAGGTGTGTGTGGTGGCTGGAGTGTTGCTCTTTGGCCTGGAAGTCCCAGCTTCGTGTCCTACTCATCCATAAAACTCAACTAGTGATTGGGGTAGTCACTCTCTTTGAACCTGGGAGAGAATTGTTATGAAGATCAACTGGAGAAGAAGAAAGCCACTTACACTGCCTTGAACTCATTGGAAGAAAAGGAGGATACAAATGTAAATATGCTCCTCTAACCAGTGCCTGTGGTTTGGAGCACAGGGTCAAGAGTTTAGTTCTACACAGTGCTTGTATTAAAACTAGCCCAGGTGATCATGAACAAGCTACACAGTCCCAGGGCACTCCTAGAAATTGGGTGTCATCAAATCCAACTTCTGAGTACTGTACACCTTGAAAACCATAAATCATAATCTAATTGAGGGTTGATGATGATTTTATTAGTATTAGTAGATAGATAAATAAAGTTTACCTATGAGCATAGAGAAATCAGTTGTCAGGCAAGTTCATGGCTATAAGAAATTATGCCAATGTGATACACATGTACCAAATTCTTCTGGCTACAGACTCTCTTAATTGTACACCTAACATATCCTGTGGAAAGTGTACCTATAAATTGTAACACTTTCTGGATATTTTAGAAATGCTGGACAACATCCTATCAGTTATTAACACCTGTGTAAGAACAGTACTATAAATCACAGTGGCAAACTGCTGCTAGTTCACAATTTGCCACTTGCGTTCCTCATTGTGTCTTTAATTAGCAACAATTAACTGCTAAAATTTAAGGTAATGCTGGCCTACCAAGAGAGTTGGAAATTATTAATCAGTCAGTATTGTTGACTCTCTTACTCATAACCATCTAAATTAGGAAGCAATGTAAGACAAGCTACTACCACAATCCCCCCCCTCCCCAGCGTATGCTTCAGCAATTAATTCCTCTGTACAGTGAGACTTCTTCCCAGGAAAAAACTGTATACAAATGATGGATTAAACCTGCTCACAATAGCTAATCTACACAAATAATTTGCAGTTTTAACAGTCCCACTTGGATCACAACTCCCCCCTGCCCTGAAATTCACGGGCCATAAATCAACAGTCAGTTCTCAACTGAAGAAGAACCACAAGCCAATTAGAAGTTAAATTGTTCAGCAACCCACATCTAATTTAAGTCTCTACATTTTCAATGCTTTATTTTTACCATTTGAAGAAAACTGTAGTTTCACATAGGGTATAATCATGTTTATTTAAGGGCAACATATACCTCTGTGTGTATATTGCGGGTGGGGAGAGACAGCTAGCTGGCAACTGGTTCAGCTAAAGGCATGTGGATAAGACCCAAGAGAGATGGCTGGGCCAGTTAGGTTAATTTTCCAGGGTATTTTCCAAATAATAAGCAGATATAGATGCTGTATGGGGAGAACCTAGATTTCCATGCAGTATTGGGACTGAATTTGCAGGTGTGTTTACAATTCGGAGGTCAAAATGTAAGCAGATTCAAAGGCCACTGTACTGAGATTCATGCAATCTAACTGTCCCCAAGGACAACCCATATTGCCTACACTCCAAGAATGGCCGAGCACATTTTGTTGTGAAGGAGAAGGATGGTACCTTCATCCCACAGGCAAAAGACAACCACAAATCTTACTTCAACATTGCCAGTGGGATAGCATTCTTGACTGTACTTGGATGTGTCAGGATAGTGTTTTTTGGGTTTTTTGTTTTCTGAACTACAAACTAAATGGCTACTATTCCAAAAAATGCAGGATAGTTTGTGGAGCTCAAAGGAGACACAGCCCTTGTCTGCACAAAACACCCCTCAGCATCAGCCTGCCAATTCCTTCTGCTTAGTGGCTGATATGTGACCAGCCGGGTTCGATATCTGGATTGGCTACATGATTTGCCCGAGGCTCTCATCAACCTCTGGCATGGGGATGCAACAGTGGCCTTGGACATGATCGTGCCACTATGGTCTCTCCGTGCACAAAGGCCCCACTCATCCACATGGTTTATGGAGGATCTGAGAGAGCTTAAATGGACAAAGAGACACTAAGAGCACCACTGGGTGAAGACTCAGAGTGATTCCGATCAAACACTGGCTAAAGCTGCTATCAGAGCCTACCTGGTGGCGATAGATGTGGTGAAATGGCAATGTTTCACCACCCTTATAGCCTCTGCAGATAATCACCCGGCAACTCTGTTCTGGGTTACTAGGTTCCTCCTTGGTAGAGGGGGGCCTGGGCCTGGGCCTGGGCCTGGGCCTGGGCCTGGGCCTGGGCCTGGGCCTGGGCCTGGGCCTGGGCCTGGGCCTGGGCCTGGGCCTGGGCCTGGGCCTGGGCCTGGGCCTGGTTGGCAGGGGTCAGCTGAAGACTTTACTGATTATCTTGTGGAGAAAATCGCTCAGATTCACTTGAAGTTTGCCTCTGGCATGGATACTATGGGTCCGGAGTTGACCGGTTCACAGTCTTGCCATGTTATCTGGGATTGGTTTGATCCAGTTGTCCCAGAGGAAGTGGACAGGCTCCTTGGATCTGTTTGTGCCACTGTTTGCCCATTAGATCCATGTCCCACCTGGTTGGTGAAGGAGTCCAAGGCGGTGACAGGCAGTTGGTTTGGAGCAATAGCCAACACATCCTTGTGGGAGGAGGTTTTCCTGCACCTTCAAAACATGCTTTGGTGTGCCCTCTCCTTAAGAAGCTAGTGCTTCACCCAAAAATAGTGGCCAACTATCGGCTGGTATCCAACCTCCTCTTTTTAGGGAAGGTTTTGAAGAAGGCAGTGTTGTGGCAGTTACAGAGGGTTCTGGATGAAGCGGATTTTCTGGACCCCTTTCAGTCAGGATTCAGGCCAGGATATGGTACCAAGACTGCATTGGCCACGCTGTTGGATGATCTCTGGCAGGAGTGGGACAGAGGTCATCCCTCTGCCCTTGTTCTTCTTGACCTCTCAGCGGCCTTCAATACCATTGACCATGGTATTCTTCTGGAACAGCTCCAAGGATTGGGGATCCAGGGCACTGTGTATTCTTGGTTTTCCTCATTTCTGATGGGGCGGACCCAGTTGGTGTGGTTGGAGGATGGGATGTCCAACCCTAGGCCTTTCCAATTCGGTGTGCCTCAGGGCTTGGTGCTTTCACCTCTCCTATTTAACATCTACATGAAGCCATTGGGGGAGATCATCTATTCCCACAGGGTGAGGTATCATCAGTACATAGATGGTACTCAGCTGTATATCTCGGCCAGTGGTGATCCAAGTGATGTGGTCAGAGTCCTATCCAGGTGTCTGGAGGCTGTTGGGGGTCTGGATGGGGAACAACGGGCTTCAGCTGAATCCTGGCAAGACTGAGTGGCTATGGGTTAGGGGCCCTTCATTATATCAGGAGCTATCATATTTGGTTCTGGATGGGGCTATCTTGCCCCAAACAGACCTGGTGCGTAATCTGGGAGTCCTCCTTGACTCGCACTCCAGGTCGATGAGCAGGTGGCAGTTGTGGCCAGGAAGGCTTTTGCACAACTTTATGTCATATGCCAGTTACACCTGCTCCTAGATCAGGACTCCTTGTTCATGGTCACGCGTGCTCTGGTTACCTCCAGACTGGACTATTGCAATGCACTCTACATGGGGCTACCCTTGCTAACCATTCAGAGGCTGCCACTGGCCCAGAATGCAGCTGCCCAGGTGGTGATGGGTTGCAGACGTTATATCCGTGCCTTGCCACTACTTTGGGAGCTGCACTGGTTACTGGTGTGCCTCCAGGTGCAATTCAAGGTGCTGGTAATGACCTTTAAAGCCTGAAATGGTAGTGGGCCAGGATACTTAAGAGATCACATCACCCCAAGAACATCTGTCCATCCCACCAGAGTGGACCAGAGATGCTCTCTTATTGTGCCATCTGCTAGAGTAGCTCACCTCTCTAGCACCAGAAGGAGGGCCTTCTCTGTGTCTGCTCCAGCTTTATGGAACCTCCTGCCAATTAAGCTCCAAACGGAGTTGCTTGTCCTTCAGGAAAGAACTAAAAACCTGGCTGGCAAAGCAGGTGTGGGGTACTGGAGATGCGGTGACCCCTGCCTGCTGGCTGATGCAGTAATATCGCTCCCTCGCTCTTTTTAGCTGTTGGCATAATTTCTTATTGTATTTTTAATTGGGGTTTTTACCAGTTTTAAGTTTTTAGATTGTAATACTGATTTTAGTGTTGTAAGCACTCAGAGTTGTTCCGAGTTGGGCGGCTATATAAATTGGAAAATTAAATTAAATTAAAATTATTGCTCCCTCTGGTTGGTTGACATAGATAGTATCCTTAGCTCAACAGTATTTTCTGCTATACATATATTTCCAGGTTATCTTTTATCTCCAGACACTGCAAGCCCTGATTTATCATTCTTGCACATCAACATAACCTGTCAGTGCATAACCTGTCAGACCTGAACTTTCATTTCTTCTTGAATCCCTTTCCGTTTCTACACCCCCAGGTCTAGTCCACTCATAAAAGGAGACTAAATTAGTTTCTCAGAATTCATGCCTTCTATGTTTGCAGCTAATGTACTCTGTCTCTCAGAAGCCAGACAGTTGCTGACTCCAGCGGGAAGGCTCTAGTTCACTTCATTAACTCATTGTCAGCCAACCTGCTCCTTAGTTTTGTCTTTTTCCACTGTGCCCTCAACTGATGTTTATAATTATATCTGCATGGAGCAAATGAAGAAGCCCTAGAAAATGGCCTTTTGTGTGTGTCCTATACAACAGATTTCTAAAGTTCAACAGATCTTAGCTTATGGGGGCAGAAACTAAGTCCAAGACCCTATTGTTCTTTTCTAGCTGCTAAAGCTAAAGATTCAGGACTAAGTCCTTGCTCTTTCTTTTGTCTGTAAATATTTAGAATCAACATGATTAAATTTCAGGAGTGCACTTTTTAAACATGTTTCAATGTTTGGCGTTAAAATATATATACTGTAACACTATTACTGATACTATTAAGGATAAGCAGAGACAGCCGTGTAATCCATGCATAAAATAAATGGAGAAGATAATACTATTGAGGAGGGGGAGGATCCCTATAACTCTTAGTAAAGGTAAAGGTATTCCTTGTTTGAAAGCCAGTCATATCTGTCTCTAGAGTTCAGTGTTCATCTCTGTTTCAAAGCCAAAGAGCCAGCACTGTCTGCTTCTGCAGATGTTTCTGTGGTCATGTGGCAGGCATGACTAGATACTGGAGTGCATGGAACGCTGTTTACCCTCCCACCAAAGTGGTCTCTATTTATCTACTTGCAATTTCTTGCTTTCAAACTGCTTGGTTGGCAGGAGCTGGGACAAAGACAGGAGCTCATGCAGTACTCGGGAATCGAACTTCTGACCTCCCACCTTCCAGTCAGCATCTTAGCCACTTAAGCCACTGTAGTCCCTGCCTATAACTCTTAGGATACCTCTATTCTTATTTACCTCTATTGAATTTAAATGATGTGTGCATAGTGAAGAGAAGCCTGGAATTGGAATTGTTGAGCATAAATCATACAATGTTTGTTTGACATTTTCTATGCCAGTTCTTCTGCCCATGTAAAGATAACGTTGAGATGGGCTAGCCTTACTTTGGTAGGCTAAAAACACCAGCAAACTGCTATGGTCTACATCTAATATATTTGAAACATTGGATGATCTAAATGTTGTACTTCACTAGAAAATGAAAATATTCAAGACATGCAGTGGTTGAAATCTATTAATAAGTTGCAACTAGAGTAGGCCCATTGAATTAGTAGGGATTTGGTGAGTCAACTCCTCTGTACATTCCACTGATTCCAATGGGTCTAATCTAACTAAAGCTACAGAAAGTCACAGTTACAATAGGCCAATTGGAATCAATGGAATTTACAGAGAAATTGATTCAATGGCCATAGTCTAGTGGACCAGTGGTCAGTTGCAGGTGTTATAATGTAAAAAAAAATGGGAACCCTTGCCTTTATTGCCTCATATATATGAATATATATATTCTAGAATGGGAACTGTAGTCCATCTTCTATCTTAATTAAGGCCAGAAAAGTTTAATTTGGTTGTTGATATTGCTTTTAGGCCCAACCTCTTTCTTTAGCTTTGTTATGTCGGAGAGCAAAAACAAGTTGTGCAGCTGTTTCTGTTGCTACTTTTCCCACATTGGTATTATTTTAAGAAACCTGTAATTATGTGAAGAAATCAAATACACAGAAAGAAAGAGAGAGAGAGACGATCATTTTGAATTACCCAGGATCTCTTATACCTATTGAGGACAAAATGGAATCTAACAAACAGTATTTGTGCTATCTCTTTACACCTATGGTTTTCCTTTGGAAATTAAATAATTAGAAATTTGACCATCTGGGTGCATTCTCCCACCTCAAATGGGATCAAGATTCAATTTCACAGCCTCCAGCCAAATTAGAAGAGCTAAGAGAACAGCTTTAGCAGGTGGTTTACCTTGTTCTTTTCTATTGTTTATCCATATTGTTTATAGTTTTCCTTCTACAAAGTTATTCACCTACTTCTTCTTTCTTGTGTGAATTGTACTAACAAACTGTAGCAGAGGCAGCAGCAGCAGCCTGAAGAAAATTCAGTATGGTCCCTTTTACCCCACATTCTGGGGCCAAGATGCAATTAAAGAGGTACATTTTGCAAGTGAATCATAGGTTAGCAAATACCTGGTTTAGAAGAAAACTCAAGTCTCCAACTGCTGAGCTTCCAGTCATCAAGTTCATCATCTTATCCACTAAGCCACTGCAGTCCCTCTGTTAAAATTACATCTTTAGTTCTAGTTTACAAGCAAACAAAATGTTTCATTTGCACGAGTTGATCCCTACATTAATCTCATAATTTAATCAATTAATGCTTGAAAGTCAATTCCATTAGTGGAAACCCAGTGGGTTGGAGATAACCTACCACATTCAATGATGCTTTCTTTCAGATAAGAGCACAAAGGATTGTAGCCTTGGCTAAGGATGTGTGTGATGAAAATGTTCATATTTTGTTTGTTTCAGCCCCTTTTTCAAGTGCATCCTTTGTTTTGTGTGCTTTTCATGTATAGGTCTTTTTGTTTAACAGAAAAAGATTTTTTCCTTTCAAGTTTTCCTTTTGTATTTCTGTGACTAGACCAAATTAGGCCCTACAGAACCCTTTAAAACTCATGTCAAAAAAGAAAAGCAGAGAGGCAAAGCAATAGAATATTCATTTACAGTACACAAGGAAGAAAAATAATAATCATGAGACCTATGCAAGCACTAGTTTATAGAAGAAAGAAGCCTCTGGCAGTATACTAATATGTACACCTGCTAGTGCACATATCATCACCAGAGGCCATGGAAAGATGCCATTCCAGCTGAGATATCTACCACTACCAGTCTTACACAGAAGGGGTAACCTTCACTCACCAACCAACCAAATTAAAGAGCAATAGAACACCCGATACTTAGAAATAAGAAAACAATATAAATTCAGTAGCATCACTATCCATATACAGAACAATATATACTCTGAGCCTAAGACAACACAATAAAGCAATCCCAAAACCTCACCAAAATATAATCCTTTAATATAGGGTTGCCATATGTTCCATTTTCCCAGGATTTTCCTAGATTCAAGCCTGGGAAAATTGTCCCAGACGGCTTTAAAAGAAATGTAAAAGTCCTGGATTTTAACATTCAAACAAAGGAAGCAAGATCATCCCACACACATACCAAGGGATTTTTGCAAAGAGTTAATTCACTGCCTCTCTGCCTTTCTTTCGATTATCCTGCTTTAAAGGCAAAACAGCACCCTGCGAAGCCCACCAGGGAGGGGGAGACACTTGCAAGCAGGATAATTGAAAGAAAGGCAGGGAGGCAGTGAATTAACTCTTTGCAAAAAAAAATCCCTTGGCTCACCTTAAGCAACAGCACAGGCAAGAAGCCACTGGAAAGAGGGAAAAGACAGAGGCTGCCTGCCCTGGGTGGGGATTTCGTCTTAGAGCTGTGGCCTCAACAGCCCCATTTGAGGCATGCGCAGTTTGAAGAATGCAATGATGTCAGTGGCTGTCCCAGTTTGGTGGGAAAGAATTATGGCAACCCTACTTTAATAGGATAAATGCACAGAACATTAACCAAATCATATTTAAAATAGCAATAAAACAGAGAAGTCCACACAGAAAAAAAGTATAAAATTAAAACACACACTCACAGTCCACTCTCCCCCAAACCAGGAAACACAAGCAAGTAAGGCCGTATGGGCACGTTTTGCTTTCACTTCCAGGAGCGACAAGGGCTTTGCGTGCCGGATGAATTGGTGTCAGGGGCCACACCCAGCCCCCAGGCCTTAGTGACTAGCTTCATGAACCACATGATCAGCCCACAGCCCAAAAAGTTTGGGCACCCCTGCTGTATATTGATGTAACCATCTTCATATAAAAATATACCTCTCCATTGCAATCTCAAAACATAATTGTAGGGATCAACCAAGGTTATTTGCCTCAGGTGTTCTCTGCAGCAGTCATGTGAGATGGAAGGATAAAAGCAGGTAGCTTTTATTTCACCTAATTAATGTTACAGGGTGAGGCACCATGCCAGTGTGGGCTGGGTAGGCTTTACTACAGCACACAAAAACTTAGACAACTCAGTAGATTACAAGAATCACCTGCTAACAAAATTGGTCCTGGCTTTGATCTTTTTGCCTTTGGATTACACTCAGTAATATTTTGTTTTCTAACAACCTCCCCTTCAGTTTCTGTCCAGAATTCTACTTAGTAAGGTATTTTTGTTTGTGCCTGTTTGTTTCTCTTTGTTCCACTATTGGCTCTTGAGAACCTTTCATTTTCTTAATCCTTCCAATTCAAACACATATTACATTAATCATGCTTGTTTTAAAACGTGTGTCTAACGAACTGTGGTGGCTTAGTGGTTAAGATGTTGAACTTGATAACTGGAAGATCAGGAGGTCAGCAGTTCAAGACCCAAGCACTGCACAATGGCGTGAGCTCCCATCTCTGTCCCAGCCCCTACCAACGTAGCAGTTTGAAAGCAATAAAATTGCAACTATTGTATATATATACAGTGGTAATGTGTTCCACGGGACTGTTCTTTAATCATGTTTGCTCTTTAAGTGAAACACCATTGTAAGGGACCAGTTGTGACTTCTAGTGGAGAGGATTGTGAGCCCCAATTTAGTTGTTAAGCGAGCTTTTTGTTAGTTTTAGTTGTTAAGTGAGGTGACGATTCAGAGAAAATTCTGCTCTTTAAGCAAGTTAGTATCTAACGGAGGCACTCTTTATGCAAGGTTTTACTGTAGGTACCACTTTGGTGGGAAGGTATACAGCATTCTGTGCCCTCCAGTGTCTAGGCACGCCTGCCACATGCCCATGAAAACATCTGAACATGCAGACAGCACTGGTTCTTTGGCTATAAACAGAGATGAGCACTAAACCCTAGAGTTGGGTATGACTGGTTTTTGAGCAAGGGTGAACTTTACCTTTGCCTAATGTTGTTCCCTTGATTTATAGAAGAAGAAAATAGATGAGGTTCCAAATAAAAATTATGCACTCAATCCAGATTTGGACTCTATTTCCATTTCTTCTCTTTCACACATTGCTAGTTGTCACCCAAGGGGCTGATTTATTGAAAACACGGGATCTGAGTTTGAACTGTAGTGAGACAGATGAAGGAGAACCAGAACATTTCCAACACAATAGTGCTATATTTCCTGACAAGGTACTGGATGTTGTGCATATGGCATGTTGATAAACTTAATATGGGGAGGGGGGGAATCAGAAATCTTCATGTTTATTTAAGGGAAAAAAGAGGATGCTGATTATGTCAGCAAATCACAGAGACCTAAATCTGGAGCCATCCCAACAAACAGAATTGTGTGAATAAATATGTGAAATATGTTTAAGCTTCCTGAAATCAATGGAACATAAGCAGATAGGCATTTGCTATACTTAATAGAAGTAAGAATGTTAGATGTTTTATATATGACATAAAAATGTCTAAAGCAGATACAGCACTTACAAATAAAAGTGAACTTAAGGAAAGCAGTTCTGAGCTTGTGGAAGTTGGAACCATACTGACTATTGCTTTGATCAACAATATGATTTGACCTTGCCCAGGTTTTATTACTTGTTAAGTGGAAGGATTATGATTAGGGTGTAAACTGCAGTATGAAATCAGACACAAAGGAAGTAAAGTAACATTGTGTATTACTTGAACCAGACACAAAGGAAGTAAAGTAACATTGTGTATTACTTGAATCCTGAAGAGCTCTTGTGGTGGGTGCCCTATAAAAAGTTATGACTGCCTTAAGAAGGATGTCACAGATGGGAGATAACCCACATCAATGTTCTAATATGGTCTGCATAAAAAACATAACCTATTAGGCTGTTGAGAAAAAAAGGAGTACAGATGAAAATACATCCCGTAACTAAAATAAAATAGTTTTGATTCAAAATACAGCGGTACCTCATACAATGATTTTAATCCTTTCCACAGGGCTCGTTGTTGTACGATGCATCCCTATGGTTTTTCCAATTGAAAAATTGTTAAGTGGGACATGATTTTTTCCCCCAAACCCTAATTGTTATACGATTTTGTTGCTATACGGGGTGATTGTTGTATGAGGTTCCACTGTACTCAAATAATTGTTAAGAGATATAAACAGGATGGTGGTTCTTATTTCATTTGTGGTGGGAGTATACAGAAACACAGAAAATGTGGGATATTACATTTGATGAAATGAATGAGATACTATTTATTAATCTGAATATATGTCAAAGGATTGCACTATTGTCTAGTTTTGTAGATGTGCAGTTCAATTAGAGACCTCAAAAAGTCTTTTCTTTTCTAATAAATTACATCTTCTCAATGTGTATCTAAATTAGACTTGCTTTAGTTTAATCATTTCAGTGTCTAGGAGTTTGGAGTTGGTTTCAACTAGAACCTATTTGTCTGTCTGTGGAACTCATGAACTTCTTGCAGCACATTTTGAACAAGTTTGATTCCCCCCCCCCCCGTCAAATGTATTCATTCTCTAGCTTTCTTATCCATATAAGGGACTTTGGAAAGCCTTACTATGGGAAATTCTGGTCTTGGTCTCTAGTGACACAGTATGTCCCAAAACATAAGGATCTTTTGTAGGTCCTTCATAGCTGCTCTTCCAAATTTTTCTATAAAACATGTTGTCTTCTCACTGTTCAACTGTAATCTGCCTTTTTTGCTTTCTTCTTTAGGAGTCATTTCCACTCATTCTTCAGTAATGTGGTATCAGTTGTATATCTTAAATTGTTGACCATTCTTCCACCAATCCTTACTCCTCCTCAATTTACATTTAATTCTATTTTTGTATATGTTCTAGGCAAAGATTGAACAGAGATAAAGAGATAAAATACACCTTTGACAACCAGAAACCATTTTGTTTCTCTGTATTCTGTAGTAAGAGTATCCTCTGGTCTGGAGACAGCTTATCAGGACAATCAAATGTAGGTCACTGGCATAAATTTATTCTTATAACAAATTATCCTGTGACTAAATGTAGTTGACAAAAATAAAGATAGAACCTTCTCATACCTGCTCATGCCATCTTTGCTTTGCTTGAGAAGTCTTTCAATGGATTATATGCTAATTTAGTGCATAAAAAAAACAAAGTCTTGGTTTAAGTTAGAAATAGCCAATTTTACTGGTCCACCAAAATATTGACTCTAGTTCTTATCTGCCCCAGGCCAGTCTAGCCAATGGCTTGGGATGGTGGTGATTTTACAACATCTAGCAACACAGACAGCCACAAGTTTCCCATCCCTATTTTTAAATAAAGCATAACTTCAAGATAGTGTGTCTCAAACAGTACACAGAATTTAAGAATCTTGTGTGATGAAGAGGCCTAAGCCCATTCCTTTTAGGGTATCCATAACTGTAGGACTGAATTCAGTGTGCCTACTTCTGAATTCAGAGCTTTCAAACAGAATCTCTTTGGACTATTAACTCCCAGAATGCCGTAACTTAGAGGTGGTGTAAGCACATCTGCTGATCAGGATTTCTGGGAACTGAAGTCAAAGAAGACCTGGGGTACCAAGGCTGTCCACCCCTGCCCTAGCTGGCAAGTAGAGGGAATGGCAGATTCTCAAACTCTGTATAGGATGAGATGAGGATTAAAACTTCTTCATGCTCACACACAGATGCTATACATGATGTAGCGCATTCAGTGCTCCTGTGCTTTGTCATAACTGAACGAAAGCTCTGTAGAGGTACAGTTTGAAAGTCAGGAAGGGAGAAAGAACATTAGCCTCTTATCCAGCTACTTTTGTACTACAATCAGATACATATCTTTGGAATAAAATCATCAAACCACAACAGATACCATACAATATTTTCCCACTAGTTCTTATTAAGGATGACTATAAATGAATGTTTTTTTTCTCTATACAATCAGATTTTATTCTTCCTGCCACTTATTTATTATTTACAGTTATACCCCAGATCTCCACTAAAAATAGGGTTCAGGGTGACTTGTGAGTATGTTGCTTGCTGTCAAGAAAAATATCATGGATAGTGACCATCATAGGGATTTCAAGACAAGTGAGATATTTAAGGTGTGGTTTTACCAGTTCTACACTCCCCATGAGATTCCATGGCTGAGCAGAGATTTGAACCTCAGACCTCCTGAGTCCCAGTCCATCACTCTATTCATGACTACACCATGCTGGGTAGGCATCCCAAGGTGGCTTATGAACTTTAAAACAGATAAAATGACATCTAGCTAAAAATAATAATGATAAACCATAAAGACTTTATGTAGCTTCCCCTCACCACAGCTAAGTATTATGAGCCCCTATGAAATCCATTTATTTGTTGCGCACAAGTTGCCAGAAACCTGCGCTCTTCGTTTCCCTCTGAGCAAACTTCACACTCTTCCTTATCAAGCCCAAGGATGTACAGGTAACTCTGATCTGCAGGCTTAATTCAGTCTTGGCACCAGGGGATGAGAGGATGTGGTTAGAGAAGGGATCACTTAATAGCTTTTGTGCCTTGAAGGAGATGACAGTCACCACCTTCCCAATGATCTGTTTGCTTCCTTCTGTAGCAAGTGGTTTCTTATTTCCTTTCCTCTGTTGTGTCTTCCTGACACTCCAGATCACTGGGAGGGGGAAGGGATGGCATCTTCCGGACAGATAAAGGCCTACGAAAGGAAGGGGAGGCAGAGGAACCCCTCCTCTACTTCAACTTCAAGGCAAATGTCCTAGCAATCACATTTCCTGTGCTTTGATTTCACTCTGGCAAACGTCTGCGCAGCAAAACCATTTGAATGAGGCATTCTTGAGATGAAATTGGATTCAGTGGAGAAGCCTGCGAATAAAGCAGCAGTGGGACTTCTCTTGGAAAGAATGCTACTGGCAGAACAAAAGACCCCAGTAGCCGTCTTTGGCTTTAACATTGCTGTCAAAAGCACATACTCCAGCATATAAGAAGTGTGAGGGGAGGGGTGGGAAAAAGGAAGGTAGGATCCATCTGGAAGGAGACACTAAGAGCCTGCCAGAAGCCTTGCTGAAATCTTTTGTGTGGGGGCTAGATTTAGGACAGTTTACAAAGCCAAGCTTCAGTGATAAAACTGCAAGAATCTACCTTCACAAAATAAGCTCCATTATGAGGGAATCACCTACATATTTAACAATGAATATGTAGGTCAACAGTGAATGTGTAGGTTTTTATGTTATGTGCTGTAAAATTGTGTCTAATAGGTTTTCAAGCTACAATAGATATTTAAAGAGCAGTTTTACCACTGAAAGTCTCTTCACAATGCATGATAATGGTTGAATGGAGACTCAAACCCGGGTCTCTTGATTCCCAGCCAATCATTATCCAGTAGGGACAAACAGAGTTATCTAGTCAAACTATATTCTGTCTCAATAACATGCAGCAAAAGTTGGGCTAGGACAGGGGTGTGCAACCTACTGCCCAATTTCACGTGGCCAACACAGATGCCACTGGAAGCAGGTGCATTTATAACAGCGTAAATGTGCCCACACCTGTCATAAACATGTTTACGACAGCTGTAAATGCACCAGTGGCTGTCGTAAATGCATTTATGACAGCCACGGATGCATTTTATGACTGTGTTTATGGCAAGGGGAACCACCAGTCCAGCCGCCACAGGAATCTGAGGGGGCGTGGTCCACCCAGTGGCTTGGAAACATTAAGAACCTCCAGGCTAGGAACTCCAAATTATAACAAAGCACAAAGTCATTGAAGGCTAGGGAACTTCAGAAGCCAGACTATTTTTCTAAGACAGCAACAGATCTTTCCTCGTCTTCAAGAAAAAAAAGAGATGTATACTACAATACACTTTTTAAAATTATTATGGCATAAGATGTTGTTGGTTCATTTTCAAGAATACACAAAGCAATACTTGTAGCATATAGATACCTATCCTGCCGAAAACCTGATTTTCCAAAACAGTAAGTCTATGATTCAGTGCACACATTTTAGTTACTTGTAATAGCATCAGACAACCAATGTCCTCATTTATGAGGCACTCTAATTTCACATTAACTTTAACTAGCATGTGTGATAGCAACCTGAAAGTGCAGAGGCCTCAAATTACAGCCCATGGGGAGTGTTTAACGGTGCCCAGGGTCTCTAACCTCAAGTGCCACAGCTAAGAGTAATTATGGGGCAGATGGCAACTTCTAGCTTGGCTATATTTTAACACCTGTGAGCAAATGTTCAGTTGTGCTGATCATTCAATGACTCCTTTTGGCCTACCAGATTTGGTAGGGACTCCTGAACTGGATTAAATTGGATTATGTAGTCTCCATTGTAGTGTCTTTGCAATTACTTAAGAGGGAGTCCAATTCAGAATTTTTTTTCTCAGTCCTGGAAATTTATGGAATCTGTACACAATCCTACAAATGCCTAGGAGAGGTGGGAATTGCCATTCTCAGGTGGGACCCCTGTGGAAAAGAGACTTCAGGTGCCTTTAAAACTGTCCATAGTTTTAGATAAATCCTACCACAGTGTCTTGGCATGCTTAGACGTGGATGAACCCTAATTAGAATTTTCCTAGCCTCAAATGTAACTCTACATCTTTGCAATTCCTGTGTCCATACTTGAAATGCTCATTCTGGTAGAGGCAATATGAGGATGATTACTGTTGACTAGTGGTATACATAACAGCTCCGGTTTATCCCAACTATTTATAGAAGCATTAATCAGTATCATGTATACTTAAAAGGAATTTTATTTTAATTGCAAAAAAAGATATTATAACCAGTGTGTACAACATGTCACAATAGAATAAAGTCATGCGGCACTTAAAGTTTAAAATCCTGTATCATGTACAATTAAGTGCCACACCCAAAGATTTACAGACACAGTAATTTACTGCAATTGTCACTTGAAAAATAGTTCCCTAAAGAAACATGTCTCATACTCTGGGGTTACAGAGAGGGGGAGCTGCCAGAATACTTTGGTGTAAACTTTGCAATTTGTCAGTCCTTGGAGGTGATTTTCCATAGAAAAGATTCCCACACCCCATCAGTCTCTTCAGTCCATCAGGTTTTGCAAGACAGTAGCTGCTAATGTCTCTGGCAGGTATGTAATCTGGAAGAGTTGCTGCTTGTGTGGTCTCTTTGAACGCGACAAGTCAATCCATCCCCACAGTTACATCGCTGGAAGATCTCCAAACCATGAGCGCCTTTCTTGCGGTGTTTTGTGCACACTTGGCCTTCTTTGAGGACAGGCTTGCAGATCTTGGACCAAAAGTGACGGGCACAGCACAGATCTTCAGCACAGTCCGAGGAACGGAGGCACACAGTACCTTCTTGCCCTTACAAAAGGAGAAAAGAGAGTTGAGAAGACAATCTACTTGTGCCTAGTCCCTTTTAATTTTCCTCAAGCCACAGGATAGAAAATATGGAAACAGCCAATGAGTTTTCAAAACATTTATTATGAAAAACAGATCCATCATTTCTACCACATTCTATGAGTATAGACAAGGTTTGGAAATAAAGAGCACTTGATTCTTGCAGAAGCATGGCAGGACCCAGAAGCCCAGGACATGCAACAAGTCTGCCCTGCAGTCATTTGTAATGCTCATAGTTTGCATGACAAATGCTTGGAGTTCCTTAGCAAACATGCTAAATGATATCTACAGGGGAAGTATACTCCGTTATGGACTTGAAAAGGCAATGGACTGGTCATGTTGCTAGTCAAGAGTTAGCAGCATGACTATATCACTTGTTGCAATGACAACCATGTTGGAAAAGCACACCCAGAAATCTGCTAGATCAGCCATGATGGCGAACCTTGGCACTCCAGGTGTTCTTGGACTTCAATTCCCAGAAGCCCAAGCAGCAGTCCTGCTGATCAGGGTTTCTGGGAATTGAAGTTCAAGAACATGTGGAGTGCCAAGGTTCACAATCACAGAAATACCAAATTGCAGAACTATGGGAATGATTCTAAAGAGCCAGCTTACAGCTATTGATTTTAAACATGATTTAAAAATAACTGCATTGACTAAACAACAACAACAACAATAATAATATGTTTTCCAAGGCTGGTGCAGTTTTACCAGGCCCTACTGGATAATCAAGGCTATACATGTCATGTGCATTTGTACCAACTGAGCTATCACACTTTTTCAGCTCTTGACAGCTTCAAGAGGTTAATCACAAAACAAATTTGTCTGCCATTTTTTAAATTTATGTTAATAACTGTACATTTTTACCAGCCTCACCTTTAAAATGGTGCAGCCGAGATGAAGATGTAGTCTTTTTAGGAAATGAGTCAGAAGCACCATGGTTAAAATGTTCCATAATGTTATCTTCAATTTCTCCATGATGAACATTACCATGTTCTAATGGCACACACATTCCTGATTAGAAGGGGGGGAAACACAAACCCATGTGAACACAAACTATGTGTCATTTTGACAATATGCTGTAATAGAGCTCAAGAGCTAGAAAATGAGAGATCTCTTTTCAAGCTCCATTGACAGCCTTATCTGCTGTAAATCAGTATTTTATAGAAAGAGGATTTGTGACTCTCATCCACAAATCTGAAATGTTTTATGGATTATGCTGTTCAAAGTCACCTGAGATTATGTTGACCATTCTTCTAATTCTCTTTTCTCCTATCTGCATTCTCTCCAACTACAACCTGGGCTGCCACCCATGAAGAAATCACCTCCAAGGACTGGCTCCCAGGATTCTTCTAAAGCTAAACTTGAGGGCACAGTCCATTTTTGGCCCAACTATTGTGAAAAGCTCCCAGACTCAACCCTCCTCTTAATCTGCCAAAGGACACCTTGTGCCCAATTTTGAGAATCAGGAGAAGACATCTCTTAAGATCCCAAACAATGACTGTCAGTAGTGGCTGGACAGACATGATGGGCAAGGTTGTCCATTAAAGCCATGCCATCCTATCACCTGTTTTGGTCAATACCAGAACCAACAGAGAGCAACTCCCTAAACACACACAAACAGCCCCTCCTTCACCCCAGCTTTGCTACAGCCCACTCAAGGGCCAATAAAATGACATCCTATGTCATAAGATGATAAGAATCATCTAGGCCAGGCTTCTTCTTTTGTGTCTAGGTCAGATGTTAAACTGCCAAATGGTCAAACAAAAAATGAAACGCCAAAGGTGCAAAACTTCCCCAGCATAGAAGGGGGCAGATTGGGGGAAGGAGAGGAAGACTCAGATTACCAAATGTCTCCTTCTCACATCATTCTCTTCCTGGAAAGGAAGCGGGAGAAGCAGCAGATACTTAGTAAAATAAAGGTACCCCTTGCTTGGAAGCGGGTCATGTATGATTCTAGGTGTGTGTGTGTGTGTGTGCGTGCGTGCGTGTGCGCGTGCGTGCGTGTGCGCGTGCTTATGTCCATTTACAGACAAAGAGCCAGCGCTGTCTGCGTCTCCCTGGTCATGTAGAGCCCATGATTAGACGCCGAAGCTGTACCTATTTATCTACTTGCAACTTCTTGCTTTCCAGCTGCTAGGTTGGCAGGAACTGGGAAAGAGACAGGTGCTCACTCCATCTTGCAGCACTTGGGATTCAAACTGCTGACCTGCCAGCTTTCCAGTTGCCTAATTCAGCGTCTTAACTACTAAGCCACTTTGGCCCTAAGCAGACACTTAAAGGTTTCCCTTGCTCGAAAGCCAGTCATATCCGACTCTAGGGTTCAGTGCTCATCTCTGTTTCAAAGCGAAAAGCCAGCATTTTCTGCTTCTGCAGACCTTTACGTGGTCATGTGGCAGGCATGACCGGAGAGCACAAAACGGTCTTTACCTTCCCACCGGAGTGGTCCCTATTTATCGACTTGCAATTTCGTGTTTTCTGACTGCTAGGTTGGCCCCTGCAGCCAAACTCTCCAACCCACCTCGCCTGCCGGCCCGCTACTACAGGCAGGTCCTCAGACTGAGGCGGCCCGGGGACATCCCCCGCCCTTGGCTCCTGGTTCGAGACCCGCCAGCGACCAGAGACAGAACTCACCGTTATAGCAGTAATTGCCCGGGCAGCACATGGCGTCGCGGTAGCAGCGCTTGCGGCGTTTCCGGCAGGCCAGGCAGGCGGGGGTGCCGTGGACGCCCCCGCGGGCCGAGTTGGGGCAAAACTCCTCGGCGTTGCAATCCTCGTCTTCCGCGCACATCAAGATCTGGCCAAGGGAGGCGGAAGAAGGCAGGTGAGGAACGGGCGCCCCCGAGTGCGCAGCCGCCCCGCCCCACCACCAGGGGCGCCCTCCTCCCCTCCCTGTCTCGCCCCAGCCCACCAGCCAGCCTCTCTTACCTGCTGTCTGCCGCCGGGCGAGGCGCTCACGGAGGCCACAGAGCTGCCCGGGGCGGGGACCTTGATGGCGTTGGAGTGGACGGCGTTCCCGCCGGCGCTCAGGAGCAGGAAAGGCGCGGGAGGAGACGCCGCCTCAGGCCAGGCGGACCAACAAGAGGCGGCCGCCAAAAGCGCCACCCAACGGCGGAGCCCCCGGACGAGCATTTTGGGGGCCGGCGAGAAAAGCGGGGGAATTGGGGTGGGGGGGGCGGTGAGGGGCACTGGTTCGAGGCTGCGGGACCGAGTCCTCCGCGGCGTTAAGAAAGAGCCGAGTCGGTTCAGTCCCCCACACAGCAGCCTGCCCTTAATATCCTCCGGGGTAGGTATTCCTCGACAGGCGTCCCTAGTGCCTCCGTAGGCGCCCTTGCCTCGGCTTTTATAGTTCCCGGAGCCCTCGCTTGTCCCCGCCCCTCCTGGTGATGATGGCGGGGACGGGGGGGGGGGGCAGCGACTGAGGGCTCCTCAAAACCGGGAGGGAGGCGTCGGCTCAACCCCGCCAAGCTCATTGGACGTGGGTGGGTGGGTAGGGGACTCGTTTCTCTTCCGCCTCAATGAATGAATGAATGAATGGAGGGATTTCTGCTCCAACAGACTGCTTGCGGGGCTAGGAAGATCAAGGGCTAATCTGAGAAAGTGGGGTTTCCCCTGTGGTAGCCTTTGTGAATGTGGAGAAGGAGGGGGGAAAAATCGCCCATAGGATACAATGCACACGATGTCCCTCAATGTGCACTGAGGAGGACCTTATGCTGGCAAGAGGAAATTATTATTATTATTATTATTATTATTATTATTATTATTATTATTATTATTATTATTATTATTATTATTATTATTTCATGTCAGGCATTATTCTGGGTTGAAAGGATTATTTTTGCGGGAGAAACCCCGCTCAGGGAACGTGTCCCCAAGAGCTGGGGCAGACGACTTGCAGCTCAATCCATCATGCAGTGCCCGGGCCTTGAGCTGCCGACTTGCCAGCCTTCCAGCTAACAAGGCGAGCTTCTTAACCACTTAACCTCTTAGGAGATGCTGCTGATGTGTCCAGATATTGGGCGGATGTCATCTAACCCTGTTAATTCCTTTTTGTTTTAGAAATGTTGATTTTTAGCTCTGTATGTTATTACATGCTGGTGGTGCCTCTAGCACGAATAAAGATTCCCTGTAAGTGCGGGCACGGTCGGTTCTACCGGGGGGGGGGGGAGCTCCCCCCCCCCCTCTTGAGCAGTACACAAACAAACGTCGCTGAAGTTAAAGGCTCCGCAGGGGATTTTATTCCCCGGGGCGGGTTGACAATGCCCGGGCCCTCTGGCTGCCTAATCCGGACGCGGAGCGGATCCCACGCCGACACAGCGTCTCTCCGCCTCGGGAATACAGTTCGATTTCACGGGGGAGAAGTGAAGTGAAGTGAAGTGAAGTGCCCCGTTCTCCCGCCTCAACGCAAGTCTCATCGAGGTCAATGGGAGCGATCTTCGAGTAAACACGACGCGGATCCGCCGTGTGAAACCGCGAGCCGTTGTGCTTATTACACACACACCCCACACACACACACACCCCGAATGAATTTTATGGCCAACCTTGGAGTTAGTTGGTTCACTTCCAAACAGGGAACGATCGGCGCTTCTGATTCCATAGGAATCGACCGGGACCTTTCTTGTAGACCTAACCGGGTTGGGGGGAGGGGAGAGCTGTTTTCCCCCAAAGAAATTTTGATCGGGCCGCAATAGGGGATTCTTCTTTCCCCGAGAGGGGGCAGGGGAACGGCTTCTGTCATGGAGGGGCACACTGCAACCCTCCTTCGCTATAGAAGCAATAATAAGGACTTTGGAAAAGGATGTAGAGCGAAAGAAGCCGAGGAACCTGGTGTGCTTTGCGCACTCCCGGGAAGGGGGGGGGGAGGCTCGCGTGTAAGAAGTGGCGGTGTATTTGGCTTCCTCTGGTGTAAAGCGGCTTGGCGCTCGCAGCTTCACGAAAGCGGGTCGAGAAGGCCCCTGCCTTTCCCCCGGTTTGCTTTGTAAATATGTCATTTTAACAGAGGGATTACAGGGGTTTAGTGGTTAAGATGCTGAACTTGATGCCCAGAAGGTTGGAGCAGGTGAGCAGTTCGAGAACCGAGTGGCGCACGACAGGATAAGAGCCGTTGTCTGCCCCAGTTCCTGCCAACCTAGCAAGAAATTGCAAGTAGATAAATAGGTGTCGTTTCAGTGGCAAGGGTAACAGCATTCCGAATGCTCCAGCGTCTAATCATGCCAGCCACATTACCAGGGAAATGTCTGCAGAGAGATAACGCTGGCTCTTTGACTGTAAAGGGAGATGAGCACTGCGCCCTAGTGACGGACACGGCTGGGTTTCGATCAAGGGAGATCTTTCCCTTTATTAATATTAACAGAACTGGGCGACGGGATGGCGCTGTGGATGAGCCGTTGTCCAGCTTTCTCTTGCGGTGTCGGCCCCGTCCTTTTGGCCACCCTTACTTTCGGAGAGGGGGCCGGTGCACAAAGGGGCTCGATTTCCACATCAAAAGAGGAAGCCTGGTCGGATCAGGGCCTTCTAATTGCTCCTTGACGGGCGTTTGAGAGGAGAACAGGCGATAGACTGGCATTTGTTAATTGCTGATTAGACAGGAGCTGAGCTACTCTGTGGAATTTGAAAAGAAAAAAAAATACAGGCCCTCTTGCCTCCTCCTCCTCCCCCCCCACCACCACCCCCAATAAGATTTTTTTTAATTGTTATCATTGGAGCGGCTGGTTAAACACCCAGTGGAGATCAAAAGAGCGTGACGTGCCTTGAACGAAAACCATCGCCACCTTTTTCAAGCCTTCTCAAGCCACGGAGCTTGATTAGCTGGTGAACTCCGGCTTAGGCTGGGGGAGATGGGGAAGTTGCTAATTGTTCTTAGCTGTGTGCCGAATATCAGATCTTTAACGAAGTTAACTTCGGGAAGAAGTTCAAAGAGAAGAGGGGAGGCACTGTAGTCGGGCGCTAGCCGTGCGATCCACAAACAGCTTCAATGGCTTTTTTGGTATGACTTTTTCAAAACTTTGATCTCGCATGTCTTTTTTTTTTTTTTTTAACAGCCGACAGACAAGAACAGCTTCTGCCTACTTTTACTCTTGTCGCGTGGAATTAGGGATCGCGTCAGTCTTCCAGCTGTTTCAATAGAAACGGTGGTTTGGGGGAGGGGGGAGGGTGAAACAAAAGCCTAGGGAATGTCTTTGTTCCGGAGTAAGGTGAGATCCAGTGTGGGACTTCTGCTGGTGCAATAATAGACTAGGGCTGGGCTGGGAGAGGAGGGACAATTTGCGTTCCCCTCTGTAGCTACTACCACCTAAATGCACACTCAAAACTGGCTCTAGGAAGTTTCTCCCCCTTTCCCGCAGGGCTGTAGCCAGGGGGTGGCTTGGGGGGGGGGGGTAGGCCTCCCTGAGCTAACTGCCGAGCCCACCCCACCCCGGGATGCCAATTGTGTGTGTCATTGTTGCCCCTCCTGACCCCCCCCCCCCCCTAGAATCCAGGCTACAGCACTGGATCATCTGCTCTGATCTCGGGATTTCCTACCGGAGAAAGCATGGCTAGGATTTAGAAAATCTTTCAATTCCATGTAGAATGCAGGTGTTCAGATACTAGCTTTCTGTGTTTCGTGCTGGCGAAGCAGGATTAATTCATGTTTGTAACAGTTAAAATCAATCTGCCCCAGCCTGGAGCGTGTTTGACTTTCACACTGGAAACTAGAAAACCAAAAGGATTTTTGACTTGGAACCACTTAACCGGGAACTAATCCCCCTTGAACTTAGTTAAGTACAAGACTGCGCTCTGAGTTGAATGGAGAAATTAGTTTCTTTAGAACCGGCTTCGGAGGTTGGGGCCTTTGGCTCTTCAGATGTTTGGGGTTTCAAGCCTCAACCTTCCCGACTAATGGCCAGACGACATGAGTGACAGGCCTAAACTGGGGTGGGGAACAAAGATTCCCTAAACACTCCAATGAGTTTTGGTCAGATGAGCGTAAACATCTTTAGGATTAGTGTTTAGTGAGTCATAGAAAAAGCAACTTTGCTAATACCTTTACCGGTAATTCATGAAGATAAAATACATCCCCTTAAGGGTTTCAACAGTGGCCGCTTGCTTTGAAGTCAAGGTTAGGGCAGTAGTGGAGACCCAATGAGGTAAAGCATCAAAATGTTTTACTTTCACTGTTGTAAAAATATTCCTAGCATAGAATTAATATTATTTTAAAAAGTGGCTCTTAGCAGAAAAGGGACTCACTGTTTTTAAATAATCAAATTCCCCTTCAGGTTACAGAACAAACTTGCTGTTTGCAAGGGCATTTTCAGTAATAAGAGATTTCCCTTATCTTTTTTAAAGTGGAGTGCACAGGGTACATTATCATTAATTTTAGGGTAGCTCCATAATTAAAAGTTTGCTATACTATTCTTTGCTATATGGAAGAGAGAATTTCAGCAGGTGAATTGACAAGAATGATTTGGTAAATCATGCTGATTTATGAATACTGAACATAGGTTTTGCTTTTTTCAGCTAATCTAGATCCTTGGAGTCAAGGCAATACAGTCTTATGTTAAGATTCATTGAAAAAGAATAGCTCATTAATCCTGTCCTGAAGAATACTGAATGATGGAGTGGTTTGGGATAGAAAAAGGAGTAAGACAAGGCTGCATTTTATCACCCTGCTTATTCAACTTATACACAGAGCACATAATGCGCAGTGTAGGGATGGAGGAATCACAATTTGGAATCAAAATTGCTGGGCAAAACATCAACAATTTGAGATATGCAGATGTTACCACCCTAATGGCAGAAAGTGAGGAAGACCTAAAGAAGCTGCTGCTTAGGTTGAAAGAAGAGAGTGCAAAAGCTGCCTTGAGACTCAACATCAAGAAAACCAAGATAATGGCAACAGGCCCTATCATTCCATGGGAAATAGATGGGGAAGAAGTAGAAGCAGTGACATATTTTACTTTCCTAGGATCCAAGATCACTGCAGATGGTGATTGCAACCATGAAATAAAAAAGAGACTGATTTTTGGAAGACAAGCTATGAGAAACTTGGGGAACATAGTTAAAAATAGAGACATCACTTTGAAAACAAAAATTCACATAGTCGAAGCAATGGTATTCCTAGTTGTAATGTATGGAAAGCTGAGCGCAGAAGAATAGACACCTTTGAAACATGGAGTTGGAGGAGAGTTTTGAGAGTCCCCTGGACAGCGAGGAGAACAAATAGGTCAATCTTTGAAGAAATCAACCCTGACTGCTACTTAGAAGGTCAAATAGTAAAGATGAAGCTAAAGTACTTTGGACATCAAATGAGAAGAGAGGATTCACTTGAGAAAGCCTTGATGCTGGAAAGGGTGGAGGACAAAAGAAGAAAGGGGTGGCCAAAAATGAGATCGCTAGATGGTATTCTAGATGCAATGGGCACAAAGCTGGGCGGGCTGAGGAGTATGGTGGTGGATAGAAGTGCCTGGAGGTCAATGGTCCATAGGGTTGGAATCGACTGTGCGACTGAACAACAACAAACAACAATCCCCAAGCTACTCTATATTCATGTAGGAACATGGATCTTGACTTATCTAACTGAATAAAGTATTTTTTGATATTGGTGTCATACATTTTCTGATAAATGCTGTGCCTCCCCCCCCCCCCATCATATGTTGTGATTATTATTATGTCTAACTGCTCCACAGTAAATTTGGGGTGTGTTTGTGTTTTATGTCTTGTCTCTGGGCCAGGCTGATATGCGTATATACACACCATTTAAAGGAACTTTGTTAGTCTGTTGTAGTAAAAACGAGGCCTGTGGCATATTTAAACTACGGTAAATGATTTTATTTGGCTAAGTTTTCATGGACTGCAGGCTATGGCCTGCATTAGAAGAAGTGGGCACAATCCACAAAATTTGGTGCCAAGTAAAACCTGTGTGAACAATGTTAAATCAGATCTGTCTCAGAGCCAAAACACACATAAGGTAGCCAAGCAAAGATTAATGAAATATCTCTACTCAATTAGTGCGTCCAAAATGGATTCAATTATCCAGATACACATACAGAATTCCAGAACTAACGAATAATATCCACCTATACACAAGCTACTATATTATAAAGGAAGTTTTCATTGATCAGTTTCAATTCCTAAGACAATGTAAGTATAACCCAAAATTTACATATTTATATAGTAGTATTTATAGGGCTTACTTCCAGAAAATATAGAGTGGATTATTGACTTCATGTCAAAAGCTCTGATGAGATACTGGAAGTTATAAAAGGCTTGCTAGTTCCAGAGATGCATTATTAAGAGCTCAGAAAACCAATTCATTTAAGACTGTTGTTCCCAACAGGGGGCAATTTGATATTTAAGGAGGGGGCAATTCAGTTAATTAGCAGTTAATGACATTTTAGGCTTCCTCCATGAGAATAGGAGTTCACTTTTTGAATAATAAAAATTATATGTCATGGGTGTGTGTGTCAGGATGTTAGAGATGCTTAGGCCAAAAAAAGGTTCAGAACTACTGATTTAAGGTTAAGTTAGAGGGAGGATTTTTTTAAAAAAGCAGATTGATGTTAAAGTGTCCTGTAAATTTAAATTAGATTAGTACAACCAAATCAGAAAGAAGACCTTTCCCCCCACTAATCAGTGTTCTGAAGGGGCTACACTGATATAACAGAAAGATTCTCCTTGAAGATTGTGGTAGTTTTGAACCACAACCAGGCATGTCTTGATAATGGTAACCTTGTGTTGCCAGCTAATTTATCTCACACAAGGTCAGGCGAAAGGAACTGCAGAATGAACTCAGCAAAAGGTGCCTTCATTTTGCCAGTTTCACATCTGGCCTAAACATGGAAGAAGAAGAACTGATATAATAGCCTTCCCCCCTCATCGGACTACTGCTTTTGCATGGTGAAAGAAAGTACAAAAGGAAACTGGATTCATGAGTTTCCTTTGGGGTTTGTGTTCTTCATCCACTTACCAAATGACTGGAGAGGGAACTCTTTTAGAGACAGTGGGACTAACAAGTGAGCATGTATGGACATCTGTACAATACAGTAACATATGGTTCAATTTTAAAATAAAAGCACAGAAATTACTCTTTGTTAGCAACAAGAACAGGCCCTATGTGGGCTTGAGGCAACCTAAGCTTCAACATGGTTCTGTTTGATATTTCTCAGGCTTAAACCCCAACCCCTGATAATTCTCCTGTCTTCTTTCTTTCATACCCTTGACAATTGGACTACTAAAGAAAATCTTTTCAGAAGTGCCAGCTTCTTTAAAGTCACAGCCTCTGAGTTAGATAATTAAAAACCCCAGGTATGACATTTGCTTTTCTTGTACTTACTCAGGGACTGTTTCACGTACTACAAAGCTGAGTCATAGAACTGCATGATCAGTTAAAATTTATCTACTGAACTGAATCTAATTTTTAAGGGGAAGTGCCCAAGCAAGTCATTGTTTCCGAATTTCAGTGATATAACACTGAACTCAAGTCCTAAAATGAAAAATTCAATGCTAATCAAGTGTGTTAGCTCCATTTAAAAATACAGTACAGTACATCAATTTGTCTTGCTTCTGTTTGTGGATTTTTTTTAACCATTACTATGACTGCTGTTCAATCTAATGCATTCTTCCTGCTCTCTGACTAGTTTCCAGTACTGGACATTCATTCTGTTTCTTTATTTTCATAAAACTGATATCCAACTAAGCGAGCAAGATGTAGACAATTTATAATCTGAATCTAAACAAGAAATAGTCCTAAAATTACTAGAATTTAACAAAGTAACTGTAGCAAAAAGTAGCGGTAGATCTATGAATGACTAAATATTCCTCTACACAGGGAGAATATTCTGAGATCAAAAGCTAGCTTTCAAACTTTGAATCCTTTAAACTCTTTTCATGTATTCTGCAGAAGACACCTCTTCCAGAGAGACACATTCATACCGCCAGCAGAATGCAAGAGAAGAGCCTCAATGCATCACTAGATTTGATTTTAGGGACTTTCATGCATCAGGAAACTGCCCTCCCACTTTAAAACAGGATCAGGTGACATTTGGCTCCAGACATTTAGCAACAGTAATAGCAATTACACTTACATAGCGCTTAGTGCTCTTTCTGGGCAGTTTAGAAGGTAATTAGCACTTTGCTCTCAACATGCTGGGCACTCATTTTACCAACATCAGAATGATGGAAGGTTGAGTCAACCTTGAGACCCATCAGGATTGAACTCAACATCAACAGTGTTTGGGCTACAGTACTACAGTTTAATCACCATATTATGAGTAAGACAGGAGTTCCAGTCCAAAATACCTGAGAAGGTGCTTTGAAGAGGTAGAGACTGGTCCCTTGCGCTAAAAGTTCCTGTGTCCCTATTTTTTAACCAGTGTGGATACCCATCTTTCTTTGCTTATGCTTCAGTGCTGTTTAATTTATTAAACTGGCTGATATATCTGAACCCCCCCCCCCCAGGTATTCTGGTATAAACAACTGAGATGGAGCTGTCAGGTGAAAATTTGCTAGCATATAAAATTCATATTCAATTTTTAATGAACAGGCAGTCACACTCCGCTATTAACCTAATTCTACCCAACTAATTGAAAAATTACATTTACTCACAGAACAGACATTAACAATAACCATTCTTCTTGATGATTAGTTGTTATTTAAAAAGACAAGCAGACGTCTAAGCATTCACAAGCCAATCCATATCAACTTTGTAGAAGGCCTTCCCAAAATTAATATTCCACCAGATGCCAGCTCCCTATGTGTGTGTTTGTGGAAATGATTATGTAGGATATTTAATACGTTATCAAATCTAACTTATGCCCAGTCTGTCAGAATTTTCTTATTAAAAGTATTCAAAGATGTTTTATTAGTCACCATCTTTGGCGGTAGTCTGGAACCTTCCAATTTTCCCCAGGGCCAGGCTGCATAGGTGGCAGTTTACATAATCCTATCAGCCACACACACTCTTGGCTGGCCTACCTGTTGGGATTTGAACCAAACCCTTGCCTCCACAACCAGGCATTCTGTAGTACACTACTTACTGTACTATCCATTATATCCACACTCTTGAGAACAGATACTGTCTCATTTACTGACACAGTGTTGGGGCTAGTCATTACAAAACACTGTAAACTTTCCTGGTATCTGACAGAAACATGCCTCTCCCTGGATTGCATATGACTGTAATCTTGAAAATTAGAGTGAGAGCTTTGAACCAGATTCTGTTGAATTATAACGGATCTATCAATCTAGAAACCTTAAATCCATGGTCAATCTAATGAAATTAAATGGCCTATGGTGAAAAGCAGTACAAATATCAATTGACTTTTCTTGCTAGAGAAATGTCTGCCTTGACGGTGAAATTACAACTCTAGTCTAGACTGGAATTCCAGGTAGAAACTTCCATGTGGTCGATTGATTGTGGTGGTTTCTTTCTGATGGGATGGAGAGTAAATACAGTGCCTGGAACGTGCCTGGGTTGAAAAATAAAACCTTCCTTTTTAGAGGTACAGGCCTCTTAAAACTGCTAGAAACTGCATGACACAATCTCCCAGTTTATTGAGTACTCTGAAGTCTTCTCTAGCAGCAATCCTAGTTGAAGACCTGCCCCAGTTTAAATCATTACAGATGCAAGCAGTGTCTTTAAGGCAAGCAAAACATTTTTTTAACCAAGGAAGATGTGTACAGTAGACTGCTATGTACTCAGCCAAGTCTTCTAAAGACCTTTCTGCCCTCAGGATACCAAGAAATAGGTTGTTGCACTGGAACATCTTAAGACATAAAACAAAGAAAGCCTTTTAATGCCATCTACCTTCTTCACAACAGTCAGAACAAATTACTAGCAGGCAAATGAAATGGGGAGTGGCTGGCCACAAGGCAAAGCATGTTGATGTATAGATCAAACACTCAGAAACAAAAGAAAATCCACAAAAACCTGTTTGTTGCAGGAAAGGGAGTTAAGCAAAGTAACTGGCCAGAATTGTCTATTGTTTGTACTAAACTACACAAACCAGGAGAACATAATCCATTGAACAAGATAGGCCACCCACTGAACTTTACCATGGTATTGAAAGTTACAGTCTGTACACAAGGATAGACAACATGTGGCCTTCCAGATACTGTTAGGTCCTCACCACTAGTTGTGCTGGCCAAGTCTGATAGATGTTATTGGAGTGCAATGTCTGGAGGATCACAAGCAGCAAAAACAGTTGAAAGTCCTGTAGTGCATTACAGACAAATGGGCTAATTCTTATTATTCCTAGCTAGAGCATCTAGCCTGAATCAATGTGTTCATTTAACATACTGCAAGCACATAAAAGAATTAATCTAGTTGGGAACTAATAATAGATTTTATGCTAGTGGCTGTAATCCTGAGTATACTGACATGGGTGTAAGCCCATTTGAACTCAGTGGGACTTGCTTCAAAGTAGCTATACATAAAAATCCAGAGCATCATATTTATTTTGGTGCACTCTTTTGTTATCTGGGTCCTAGATCTCAACAAACAAACAAACATCTGTATTGCACCAAATGTTTTATGACAAGCTTTTATTAAATACATAGATTGGTTTTAAATCAAACATTTCAAAATTATAAAGTCTTTCTGTGTGTTGTGTTTTGGATTACAGATGGGTCTTTTATGTCTAAACAAAATACCAAAAATGCAAAACAGGCTGTTTAATTCATGTTCGTTCAGCAACAGCTAAAAAGAAAGCCTTTAAAATACAAATGATTCATGTTTATGAAGAAGTACACAAAGTTTTATGTTTCTTTCATGTTCCCCCTTTCAGTATTATTTCACCTTTTGTCTGTCAAATTGCCTAAGAAACTTTTTATCCAATAGCAAAACAAGGGCTTCGAGCATTGTGGGGAGCAGGATTTTTGAATCCTAGGCCAAGAACCCCATGAGAAGTGCTCTTTGTTTCAATTATTCCTTGTGGGTAGGAGTACTATCTTAAATTGCTGCCTGGCTGGTGTGCCTCCATTTTGGGTTCCTTTCTTTTTGATTGATTTTACATACAATCCTCCCTTTTGAATTTTTTTTTTACTGTTGACTCCATGAGGTTATTCTTTTTTTAATTTTCCTGTCTCCCTTTTTTGGTCTGTTCCTTTCCTGGATTATTTTTGATGCTGCCTGATGAACTTAAAAAGAGAAGCCATCAAATGGTTAGAACTTACTTACTTAATCACCTCCTCTTCTACCTTGCAGTGTAGAGGATTCCACAAAGGATCTCCATTGCAATATCTCCTTGGACAGCTCCGTGGCTTGCCTCAGGTCACTACCACAAACATGAAGGGCCTCCTTGATGTTATCAATCCACTTGATGTGGAGCCTGCCTCATTCAGGCTTCCCATGCCTGCCACGGGATCCTGGTTTCAGCCAGTCAGTTGACATGGCCAAACCAGCATAGCTGACCCTTTTCGATTGTACTCCTCAGTGGTTGAATGTTCAGGTTCTGTCTCAGGGTCACGTTATATTCAAATAGTTACAGTTGGGGGCGATGGAGAGGCTTTGGTGTATTTTTGGTCATTATCTGCCCCCCTCCTTTTCTTTTGTGTCAGGAATATGTGCATGTTTTTCATTTTGCAATTTTTTCTGTCTGTGTGGTAAGGAGATGCGTTCCCTGTTTAATTTGTTAAAATATTGTTATTTGCTCAATTTACTATTTATTTGCTTTCATTTTGATAACACAATATGATAATGTATAAACTAGTGGCTACATAGTCTGATTATGATTTCTTTTTCTCATCTCTTGCTGGATGATGATGATGATGATGATGATGATGATGATGATGATGATGATGATGATGAATGTGATGTGTCTGTATAAATCCAATGATATTTTTTCTTTCTCATATACTGTTGCCTGCATTTTGAGCAGCCTGTTTTTTCTGAAGCCTTGCTTTTCAGAATACAGTAGTATTTAGAGCAGGGGTTCCCAACCTATGGCTTGTGGGCCAGATCTGGCTCATAGTGCCATTTCATGTGGTCCCACCACTACTCAAAGAAACAAAATGTCTATTCTGCATTCAAGAAACAAAATGGCCACCCCGTTGAGCTGTTGGGACAAAATGGCCAGCCCTATTGTGCAGGCAGAACAAAATGACCACCCGGCCCTCGAAGCTGACTTGAGAGAGCATGATCTGGTCCCCGGCTTGAAAAGGTTGGGAACCTCTAATTTAAAACTTTGGGATTACCAGGAAATATGTGTAAAATGGAAGGACTGGTACATGAAAAATATGAAAAACAAAACAGTCCTCCAAAAGACTTCAAAATAAAAGAAATTCAAAAGTTTCCCCTTTAAACATCCCTACTTTGGATTCTACATATAGTATTTAAGAATAGACTCATGGATTGTCCTGCCCCCTGCCTCCACATTGTTAAAAGCTGCATGAGCAGAAGAAATTCAGCATATGAATTGTTTATATTGCCCACTTAAGATCAAAACACCTTCAAAAGTTTTGATTGCAATAGTGCTTGCTTGCAACAAAGCATCTCCCTCAGAGAATCTGTTTCTCCTCCAGTTACTAAGAAGACTGCAGCTAAACTCAAAGGAATAGGGAATGGATAGCAAATGATGTCACAAATCTTACTACTGAAAAGATTCTGTGAGTGCTGGCTCCACAATACCACTGGAATGAGCCCATAACTAAGCAATATTTTTCTTTCTTTTCTTTTCCTTCTTTCTTTCTTTTTTTTTTTTTGATACTGGGAAAAACAGAAACAAAAAATCCATTCAAGCGTGCATTTAGAAGCTTATATGGCATTTCAGATGTTCTTAGGGGTGAGGGACACACAAATGTTCTGCCTCTGATTTATTTGAGATGACTCATCTGTTGTAATTATTTTGTTTTCTGTATCTCATAACTACTGTAATTACATCCACAGAAGACAATTACTTTAAAATTGTCAGAATAGACAGACTGGAAAAAGGAAAGGCTATATCAATTGATGATGGATGGTTGCAATGCAAATCAAACAGCCTTTTCTATGGATACTTTGAATCATCTTCAGCCTTTACTCTTCTCTGTATTTTGCTCCCAGTGGTTTATGATTCAAAATGTAAATTAAATGTAGTTTTAATTGTTGTTTTTCTCGAAACAGGCAGCAGAAAGGGTATTGGGGAGGCAAAGTATCAGTACAAGGATGGGAACTCGGGTAATAATAAAATGCCATCGAGTCAATTCTGACTTATGGAGATCCGGTTTTCTACCTAGAACAGTGGTTCCTAATGTGGGACACATGCTCCACAGGGAGTCTTCAATTCCCAGAAGCCTAAGTCAGTACATTGGCTGATCAGTGCTTTGGTGAATTAACTTAGGCTTCTGGGAATTGAAGTCCAAAAACCAAAGGTTGGGGAACACTGAGCTTGAATATACTCAGAAGTGGTTTACCATTCCCTTCTTCTGAGGACACCCAGGGACCGCACAACTTGTCCATGACTACATAGACTGGCTCTTCTCTCTGGGAGCCACAGTGGGGAATCAAATTCTCACTCTCTGGTTCCACGGCCAGATATCTCAATTGTGAACCCTAGTATCCTTAGCCAAAATCCCACATATGCTAACCACTGCCTACTCTTGATCTTCAACAAAATTGTGCATTTAATAATAATCTTAGAACTGCAGAGCTGGAAAGGAACTTTTGGTTCATGGAGTTCAGTCCCTGTCAAAGTGCAGTAGAGAACATCCAAAGCAGTGAGTTATCCAGCAATTTGGGGGAAAGTCCTTCAAGATATCTTCCTATGTTAATAGAGTAGACATTGATGGCAAATGTTGGCACTCCAGGTGTTCTTGAACTTCAATTCCCAGAAGCCCTAATCAGCAGGAGTGCTGATTTCGGCTTCTGGTAATCAAAGTCCAAGAACACTTGGAGTGTCAAGGTTCACCATCACCGGAGTAGACCATACTGCTAGTGACTCAAGACTGCCAAAAGATCTCTTATTATGGCAGCCTCTCCATCATCCTATTGCCAGAGCTAACAAGAGTGAAGAATCCTGTCTCTTTGATATTGGTGGTGGTGGAGGAGGAGCAGGGACATCTGAAGGAAGCAGGTCTCCACAGTCAGGTTGTCAGATGTTCTCCAGGAATCAGCAGTTCACACAAGACATCACCCTGGGCCACTGCCAGCACCATCCTACTGCACATGTAAACCTTCTGGATTCAGTCCCACAACACACCTACACAAGAGTAACAGATCTATGGTTTCAAGGAGACTAATCCCTAAGCCTAGTATCTGGCCAGGTTATCCTGCTATGGTGATAGAGTAGACCATACTGCCAGAGACTCAACTCTGATCTTCAGGTAATGGTTAACTAACCTGGCAACCCTGAGGACTATTGGCCTTGGGTGGTGAAGTCTACAAGGAAGGGTGATGGTCCCCACTTGAATCCAGCTTGATGGAGAGCAGCAGCTTCATCAATGCTGGCCTGGGGCTGAGGAGGACTTGGTGTGCCAAAAGGGCTCAGGTCCAGAAAGTGACTCATGGAACTGGATCAGTGGTATGTGTGTCACACTGCGATGTGAAAGCCAAATGGAAGATCACTTCTTTATACAGTATTGCTGTGATGACAGCCAATATTCAGAATCGTATAGGCACTTAAAGAAAAAGTAGTCTCTTACTCTTTACGAACCTATATTGAGAATTTGTTTAATCAGTGTTTGCCCACGTCTCAAAAGCCCAGAGAGAAATGTTGCTCAGTCTAGGAAGAGAGAAATCTCCAGCCCAGGTGAGGAAGCCATTGACAAGTCTTGGCATGCCACTGAATATCTTACACTGGACTCCACCTCTGGCCCTGCTTTGGAAACACAAACCCAGGGTGCCGAGGTGAAATTGGAGAGATTTGTTGTTGTTGTTCAGTTGCATAGTAGAGTCTGACCCTTTGCAACCCCATGGACCACTGCACACCAGGCACCCCTATCCTCCACCATCCTCCACAGCCCTCTCGGAGCCTATCTAGCCATCTCATCCTCTGCTGTCCCCTTTTACTTTTGCCTTCAATTTTTCCCAGCATCAAGGCCTTCTTCAGTGAGTTCGCTCTTCTCATTTGGTGTCCAAAGTACTTGAGCTTCATCTTCAATATTTGTAATTTCAAGGAACAGTCAAGGTTAATTTCCTTCAGGGTTGACTTATTTGATCTCTTTGCTGTCCAGGGTGCTCTCAAAATTCTCCTCCAGCAGCACATTTCAAAGGCATCTATTCTTTTGCACTCAGCCTTCCTTATGGTCCAGCTCTCACAACCATACTGGGAAGACCATTGCTTTGACTATGCAGACTTCTGTTGGCAGGGTGATGTCTCTCCTTTTTATTATGTCCCCTAGGTTTCTCATAGCTTGCCTCCCAAGAATTAATCGTCTTTTTATTTCATGGCTGCAGTCACCATCTGCGGTGATCTTGGACCCTAAGCAGGGCCATAACCACCCTAGCCAGGGGGGGATCAGCCCCTCAAGAGTTAATAGCCTGCCCCCACCTTGGACCGCCCTGAGTCGGTTGTACCGAGTAGGGCGGTATACAAATCAAATAAATGAAATGAAATGACAAAGTTCCAATGTTATAGGGCAGGGGTGCCCAAACTTTACAGGCAGTAGTTTGGGCACCCCTGGTATACTGTGTGTGTGTGTGATCGTCACCCCTCCTGAAAAATATTCTTGGTCCCCCCCTCTTGAGAATCCTGGCTATGGCCCTGATCCTAAGATGGTGAAGTCTGTCACTCCTTCCATTTCTTCCCCTTCTATTTGCCAGGAAGTGACAGGACCCGTTGCCATTATCTTGGTTTTTTTTCTGATGATGCAGGCAAGGAGCTGCCCGCTTCTCGTCCCACCCACCCCTCCTACTCCTTGAAAAGCAAAACAAACGAGGCAGCCCCCGAGCGGCTCAAGCGGAGCGCCGGGTGCCTGGACGGCGCGCTCTAGGCGCTGCTGTGGCCGCCGTCGGTGCCTGCGCCGCCCGCGCCGTGTTTTCTCAGGCCATCTCCGGCCCACCGCGCGGTGTCCAGTGAAGCCTTGCCGGGGCCTCCCTTTGAAGCGCGGAGATCAAAGAGCGCCGAGAGACCCTAAGCAGCCCCTGAGCGTTTCCACAAAGACTCCCGCGCTGGCTTTTTGGCTCGCCTGGCAGGCAGCACTCGGGAGCCCGCCTTGCCATGCCGTTCACACGACCGCAAGCGCTGTGGCTTTGCCTCAGACTGGAGCTCGGCCCTGGCCTGGGCTGAGGTGGGCGGACTAACGAAAGCGACCCCCTGAGAGCCTTCACCCCAAATCCCTCGAGCGAACCGGAGCTCAGGAGCAGCGAACCCGCACTCGCTTGCCGCCCTCTTGTGGAGAGCAATCAAAGCCCGACGGGCGGGGAAAGCGGGACGCTTGGGGGGGGGGGGAGGTGAGGCAATAGGAGGAGCAATCATCTTTCAAGACAGAGCCAAAGATGATTCCCTTTCAGGCAGAGTCACGCTTGGCAACCCCAGCTCCGCCAAGTGCCAAAAAACACCCCAGGCGTGTGAAGCAAAAAATTAAAAACCCCACCCCATTTGCCTCAAAAGCACCTCTCCCAATCTTGACAGTCATGACAAAGCAAAGGATTAACACAGAGGTGCAGGAACTATGGCCCGTGGGCCGGATCCAGCCGCCAACGCTGCTCTTGTCACTTCAGGAAGTGGAAGTAAAAAAAAAAAAACTTAAGGGAGCGAGGAGGGCAGCATGGGCCAGATGAATTTGTGTCAGGGGCAGGATCTGACCCATGGGCCATAGTTTGGGCATCCCTGGTTTAAGCAGAGAAAATGGCAGCCTAAAATCTAATCCTGTTGCAAAAGAGATTGCAAGGCATGTTTTACTTCTGCTTCCGGTGGGAGGACCTACGTGGCTGGCCCGCTGAACCATGTGACCTGCCCGCAGTCCAAAAAGTTTGGGCACCCCTGGATTAACCGTTGGTGCCCTTCGGTGATACACCAACCCTCCCCGAGTGCTGAGGGCATTTTCTGAAGAGATCACTCCACCATATACTTTTCCTCAGTTTCATCTGCTTTTCCAGCTGCTACGCCCTTGCTGTAATAAACAGCAGTATGATAACTTAATAAAAAAGTCAGGCCTAGATCAGCAGACCTTGTGTTTAGGGTTATCTACTATTATGGGTTTCTTTAGCAGGTGAAGGCATTGATGGTATGCAGGAAAGCAGCAGTAACGAGTACACAGAATGAACTTTCTCACAGTTGTGGTATTTTTGTACCACAATCAATTGTGGCAAGCAATGGCAACCTTGTTTCGCTGCTAATCTTTCTCACACTAGATCAGTCAAAAGGAATGAATTCACCAAAAGGCAGCTTCATATAAAGTCTGACCTAGAAACAAAAGAAGAACTGTCCTATAATGGATTAGAAGTGTTCTGATACTTATGAACTGCCAAATTTGGGCTCCTCTAAAAGTCATGCCAAAGTTTTGTAATAGTTGTCCATATTTTGCAGCATTAATCCAGTGTTGTTCTCTGTCCCTGGCAAACTGTGTAACTAGTTAATATACTAAAAGCTAACATTGCTCCTTTAACTCCAAACCTATGCAAAATGTTTGCAATTATTTTGAGGGGTGGGGGGCTAATGAGCAAATTGTCCATGGACCAGCTTTTGAAAAACTGGTGGAAGCCACGGTTTGTGCAAACTGCGCAAGCTCGACTTTTGTCTGACCTGTTCTTGAGATAACATGTAAACTTTCCTTGAAGTGGCTCTGTTGGCTTTCAGTTTGCTTCTAAACTCAGCCTAAGGTTTTTGTCTGTAGTGGCCTGCATGTTTGGGGCCGGGATATACAAAAGACCATTTTAATCTGTATGCCTGCCATTTCAGATTTTCAAAATGGACCTGTTGTGTACCTCGCTATCCCAGGAGTCTAGAGGGACACAGGATAGAACTTTCTGTGTATCAACACCTCCCAAAAAATGATAGGCTGGTTCCATCTCAGTTGAACTCACAAGCAGCTATAAGTATACTGTACTGTTCCAAACAGACATTGGTCTCTGAATTATTATTTTTCTAAATCTCATTTTTAGATGAGGGCTAGATCTGCTTTTAAAGAATTATATTCATTTGTCTTTAATAATTTCAATCTATTGTCAATTGATTTGGGAGCCAAAAAGTGATAAAGTACTATAAATAAATGAAATGCATGCATGTAATAAATTATTGCTGTTTTACAATGCAGTTCTTTGGAAATGGTTTTCTTTTTTCTTGATATTTTAATATTTTGGAGAAGTGTGCAGGTTCTCTGTGTTTTCTCCTTCATTGGCACTTGGTTGTAAAGATTCATGCTCAATGCACTATATAAATTAAGGCAACCATGGCATATTGTGTGTGAAACATGCAGTTGGAAAGGATTGATCTGCTGAAATGTTTGGAAGCTAAGAATCTGTTGCATAGAAACTACAGTACATGAAATCATCAAGTTACAAAAGAATTGTTATCCTGAACTGTTGGAATGGAAAGTGGCCAGTTTTCTGGCATGATGGTAAGTTCTGGTCTAATAACATGTGGAGAGCCATGAATTTTCCTAATCTGTTTTAGGATTTCCAGCTAATGGTAAAAAAGAAAGAAAGGAAGGAAGGAATCAGCTGGTCATCCTCATATGCTTTCAACAGCATATCTATCCCTCAATTTGTTGTTAAAATCACAGGAGCAAAGACTGGCTGAACAGCTGGCAAAACACATCACTAGAAGAGTTGGCAAAGATCCATTCCTATTAGTGGGAAGATGCTATTAGTGAGAAGAGCATTTGCAAGTAGTACAGTGATCATATTTTGCAATAAATCATGTAAAGAGATTATGAATGATGCTTGTGTTGTACAAAATTATTGATCTTTGTCAAAATATACTGAAGTTACAAGCCTATATTAACTTACATGGAAGCATGTTTCATTGAATTTAGCTGGGCTTACTTCTGGATAGATACAGAATTTCATTAAGTGACTGTCAAGAGGAGGGTGCCTGAGAAAACATTTGGTCTTACAGTGAAAATGTGCTGTGGAATACTATTTCATTAAACCTGAGTGTCTCAACCATGAGCAAATTTTTACTTTTTACATAGCTATTTGATCTTTTCTCACCCAATGGTTATGTCACTGCTTCTTGGTGTCCAAGATAACAATGCATATGGTTAGGTATAGTAGGAAATGCAGTCTTTTTAGAATGGTGCCTTTTAACACCCTGATCTCGATAATGTCATTTGAATGAAAATTCATTTCAGTCTCTTAGCTCTTTTTTCAAGGTCAGCTGATGATCTTTATTATCAACAAGAGATAAGACAGTGGAGATCTCTGGTCATTTTGGGTTTAGCAGGATTTCCTCTTCAAAACTGCACCTTCAACTCTGGAGCTTCACATATTGTTAGTAGTTTTGGGCAAAGGGCAAAGGTGCCAAATGCCAAGTGAAACAGAATGAATTGTATCCATGGATTGGAGCCAGCTTGTTGAGAGAGAAAAAAAGAAAATCAAGCTGTAGGCATTCATGCAAAAATAAGAATGGTGGGGAGGGAAAGTTAAGATGCTGAGACAGTTTAAATCTCCATATCTGCTAGCATAAGGGCTTCATTTCAGGTTTTCTGTATGCAGCATGGCTGATTCAGAAGAGCTATGATTTGAGTACAGCAGATTGAAGAGTGCCCCCTAAGCACCTCTTCTTTGTTTTGCTCTTTTCAATATGTTATAAAATCCCCTCCTTTCATTCGAAGCATGGAGAGGGGAAATGAGACAGAATATGGAGCTATAAGTCCTGAAAGTTTTATTTAAGAGAATCCTAAACTGATTTTCCTTCATTTTTGGAGGTCCCCATTCTTATTTACCATGACACAACTCAGAATGTGTTCATAGGTTTGCAGCTATTTAATCTGATTCTGTATAGTGTTAGGCACCCCAGAGTTTCTGAAATCACACTGATCTGAACCACTGTAGAGTCTCACAATGCTCTTATACAAGTCAATTATAGAATTCCTGATGGGTTCCACAAGATAGTTGCTCCAGATCATATGTTCCCTTCTGGCATCATTAAAAGATGCAGCAGTTACCTAATCTATAAGGAGAAAATGGTGCCACACTGTCATACTGAGATAAATGCATTCATAGCTAGGGGGGTTCCATCAGGTCTTAATTTCTCTTGCACAGAGCCACGTTGCTTAATTCATTCTGATTCCTTTGAACACTTTCTCAATATTCCCAGAGAGTGCAGGCAATTCATTTTACTTATTTCCTTCAGTGAGGGTAGATAAAAATATCATTAAGCTTATCATCCACATGAAAATGGGTTTGAAAGTAGAAAAAGGCAAACAATAAAATTCACAAAATTGCACCGGTACCCACTTCAATGAAGCAGTACAGATTATAAATGTTAATTTCCCTTAAGAGCTGGGTATTTATTTCTATATATATAAATAAATAAACAAACATATATGCAGTCCTTTAATTACAGATCTATAATAATTGACTGCTATTATTGTGATTAGGATAATGCTGAGTGTCACAATGAGTGAAAGGTCAGGTAACATCAGAAAATTGATGGGAGATGGAAAGTCATTATAGTACTGCAACTTGTAGGAGGTTTGTGTCACTGGATTGTCACACAACATTTTTGCTGCATTATCTCTTGGATAAGGCATTGCTAAAGCAGCTTTTTAGAAAGAAGTGGAAATCAACATCTTCACCATTTCTAAAAGAATTTGACACATCTAGATAGTAGTCTCATAGTTTCAGTGCCTTCAGTGTCTTAGGGGTTAAGATGCTGAGCTTGGAGACTGGAAGGTCGAGTTTCGATACCCGAGGGCTGCACTTAGGGACATGAAAGTTTTCCCAGCAAAAATCCTTTCAATGGAGAATAATCTCTGACACGAAATTATTATTATAGTGCCTTCTTTGAACAACAATCAAATAAAATGGGGCTACTTGGATACAGGGCACATTTTCTGCGTTTGTGGAGAAATTAAATCAATGCAGCACTTACATACATACAATTTGTATCCCAGCATGTGTACAAAAGAAGATCCAGTAAATTGCTGAAAAAACACTATAGAAGTAGCCCACTTCTGGTGAAAATTAAGTCTATTTTAGCATCATAATTTGTTTTGAATTTGAATTTTATTTTAGATTTGCCTGTAGTTTTAACTTGTGCAATGCTCTAATATAAATAAATTACCAGCTTTTTTATTTCATACTATTCTAAAGTGTCCTGTTGGTGCTACATTGTGTTTATTGTTATTATTACCATCTATTCAAATGCCTAAGATTGATGGAGGTAAAAATCTATCAATCTGTAGGAGTTCAGCTGAATATTTGAAGTCATAAGGAGCTTTAAAAGTGTTGTGTTTGACCAGCTCAAATATATTTATTCCAGTACTGTATTCTGTTACTGGAGTGGCCGTTCCGGCACTGTGGGAAACTCGCAAGTAGAACATGAGTGAAATGATGTTTGATCCCCAGAAGTGAAGTGAGCACAGGAGATGTGTTTCTATTGGAGCACTTGATGGCAGCCCAGTCTCCCTTATCAACCCTGTTTGATACTGCCTTTATTTTACTTTTTCCTCTGAGTGAAACTTTTCACTAGCCCTTACCTTTAATCACGGTGTGATAATTCCAGCATTTTATTCTATTCCTCTCTTGTGCCATGCTATACTGTGAATGACATATTTAGCTGATGTAAACAGTGGTATCGCTGAATGGATTGGAGTTGAAGTAATATATGTTGTTAGGTAATATATGTTGTTAGGTTTTTGGTAAACCAGTAATGTTTACTCAGTACCTCAAAATGTTTTGTGAGGAAGCTTCAAATATTATTTTGCCTTTCTGAAGTTATTAAAAACTAAGCGAAAGTAACAGAATAATACCGCATTATTAACTTGTAATATTGTTTGTTGCTTACAAGCAACAAATTTGGTTTTTTTTCTTTTAAAGTAATACTAATATTAGTTATTGAAATAATTCCCCCAAAATTTACCATGTCTTCTTTTAAGTATTCTTTCTTTTGCCTCTGAATAGAACTTGTTAACAAGAGGCTCATAGACCACAGCTTGGGAGCCACTGATTTATTTGGTGGAAGCAATTCAGGTTGAAGCCTTTAACTACATGTCTTCCCATTTGTACAAATTAAGCTTGATCTGTTTCTTCATTACACTAATATAACAGTGCCATTCTCTCTCTCTCTCTCTCTCTCTCTCTCACACACACACATTTTTAAAACATTGTTTCCCCCCACCATGTCTAAGGAGAAAAAGGCAGATTTTGGCAAGTCTGTATATTAAAAAAAAACCCAAATATTTTTACCCAGGGTTATGGATGAATAACTGTAAGTGGCTCCATGGCAAAATTGATTTGAGCAGAATGACTGTTCTAGTCTCATGTTACTTATGACATAAATTCATTTTAATGTGTTTAAAGGCACAGTTGGCATATCTGCCTTTGCTTCAGGTTAGAAGCAAACATTCTGAATCCACAAACTTAGTGGAGAGCACTGTGCATGCAGCTACAGTATGTCTTTTTTATACTTCAGTTCTGTTGTTGTTGTTCAGTCAAACAGTCGATTCCGACCCTCTGTGAACCCTTGGACCACTGTCCGCCAGGCACTCCTGTCCTCCACCATCCCCCTCAACTCGCTTAGCTCCGTGCCCATTGTCTCTACAATACCATCTAGCCATCTCATATTGGGCCGTCCCCTTCTTCTTTTGCCCTCGACCCTTCCAAGCATCAAGGATTTCTCAAATGAATCCTCTCTTCTCATTTGATGTCCAAAGTACTTTAGCTTCATCTTTATCATTTGACCTTCTAAGGAGCAGTCAGGGTTGATCTCTTCTAAGATTGACCTATTTGTTCTCCTCGCTGTCCAGAGGACTCTCAAAACTCTCCTCCAACACCACATCTCAAAGGCGTCTATTCTTCTGCGCTCAGCTTTCCTAATGGTCCAGCTCTCACAAACATACATTGCCACAGGGAATACCATTGCTTTGAATATGCAAATTTTTGTTTTCAATGTGATGTCTCTACTTTTCACTATGTTCCCCAGGTTTCTCATCGCTTGCCTCCCAAGAATCAGTCGCCTTTTTATTTCATGGCTGCAATCACCATCTGCAGTGAGCTTAGATCCTAAGAAAGTAAAATCTGTCACTGCCTCTACTTCTTCCCCATCTATTTTCCAGGGACTGATAGGACCTGTTGCCATTATCTTGGTTTTCTTGAAATTGAGTCTCAAGCCAGCTTTTTCACTTTCTTCTTTCAACCTAATCAGGAGCTTCTTTAGCTCCTCCTCACTTTCTGCCATTAGGGTGGTATCATCCGCATATCTCAAATTGTTGATGTTTCTTCCAGCAATTTTGATCCCAAATTGTGATTCCTCCATCCTTGCATTGCACGTTATGTGTTCTGTGTATAAGTTGAATAAGCAGGGTGACAAAATGCAGCCTTGTCTTACTCCTTTTCCTATTCCAAACCACTCCGTCATTCCATTTTCTGTCCTAACTGTTGCCTCTTGATTCATGTACAGATTTCTCATGAGGCCTATAAGGTGTTCCGGTATTCCCATCTCTTCAATTACTTGCCACATTTTGTTGTGGTCGACACAGTCAAAAGCCTTAGTGTAATCAGTGAAACAGAAGTAGACTTCAGTTCTGAGGTAAACTAAAATAACAAATCGTGAAATTATAGTAATGTCTCAAATTCCTGAACTTTTTGGCAGGCAACTTCTCTGTATGTGAATGTACGCGTGTGATGGGGAGACAAAATAAAGGGATACTAGGATTCCCATTTCAATGATAATGCCCCAGAAGCCAGAAATATGACATAAAGCAGCAACATTCAAAAGTAATTTTTTAATTTCAACTCTATAAAGTATACAACAGGCACTCGGCAATTACAGCTGCAGGGAAAATACAGAGCAAAACAAAAGCAGTTAAGTTTATGATAAAAAGTTTTTTTGTTCAGTCTACATCAAAAGAGTGCAACTGGTCTATGACCATTCAATGAAAGTGTACCTTGGACAAATAGAATCGAATCCTTCTCTTTTATGTAGAACCTTTAGTAAGAAGAAAGCCAAAGGAAAAAAGAGCCAGTAATATTATAAAGTAAACCACCAGTGTAAAAACAGCATATGTTGAAATAAGTTTGGTAGTAGGCAACTTTGAACTGAGTTCCCTTTGCTATTAAAGTCTGAAACGTCAATGTCTCAGTACTGCGAAGTGGACTGTTCACAGAGGAAGAGGACAATAAACACAATTTCAGTGTTTTGCTTTCTAGGTATACTGCTGAAAGTTTGTCTCTGAAACAGTTTGCATATACAAGAACAAATAAAGTTGGAACCAGATTTAATCAGACTTTCAGGAGATCCATTGAATTAGTGGGACTTAAGACAATTATTCTAAGTTCCACAGATTTCACTGGGTCTTCCGGAAGCATAACAGAAAACCTACATTCGACCCATAGAAAACACTGGTCCTGTTTTGTTCAGTGTGCAACAAGAATCATCCCTTTTGCAGTCATTGGTTTTCATAATGAGAAGAATATAATTTGAATTTGGTGTCAATTGCACAGTCAATCTGAAAATCATTGGTCTGCCTGGAATATTTTTTTGCAATGGAATCTGTTATAAAATGTGATATGTTAGAACTTTCACTGCACTACAGTTTTAAAATTTGCACAGCTTAGCAAAACAGGAATACCTGTATACAGACTGATAGTATGTCATATATTAATTTGACCTGCACATACATTTATACATTTCACAGAAATGACGCTGTATCTCATTAACAGATACACAGCTCTGGTACATTTATAACAGAAATAAGAGAACAACTTCATCATTTCTGTAATTCATCAATATTATATAATAAAGGCTTATAAACTGTTAGCTGAAAGAACTGTAAAACGCAGCAAGCTAAGAAAGGACAACATTTTGAGGTGTGTTTGTCTTTGTCATGCAGCATAACACCAAATTTGTATTTTTAATAGGATGCCATGAATTTAAGGCACTTGCAACAATGCCAAATAACTAGATGATGTCCTAAACTAAGGGACAGATGGACAACGGTACAGTTGACATAAGTTTCAGTAATACTGACAAATATGACATTAATTCAAGTCTACATTGTTCTAAAAACATTACCTTACAAATAAGAATGAATGAATAATGCAGTGAGGTTGTAAATAAAAAGCTATGTGTACCACAAAATATCAACACGAAAAAATATCTATTTACATAAATATTTGTCTGTGGTCCTATTATTAAATAAGAGTTTTCTGTGGATAATGCGGCACTGTAATAAGCTACAGCTCACCTGTACCTTTAGAACAGGGGTTCTCAACCTTTTAAAGCCATGGTCCAGGCCACACCCCTCAGACAGCTGAGGAGGCCGGACTGGTGGTTGCCCCCACCATAAACGCTGCTGTAAAATGCATCTGTGGCTGTTGTAAGTACACTTACGACAGCTGCAGGCACATTTACGGCCGTCATGAACATGTCTGTTTCTGGTGGTGGTGGCTATGTGGGCCACATGAAATAGTGCCAGGGGCTGACCCATGGGCTGTAGATTGAGAATCCCTGCTTTAGATCCCAGTTGTAGCCAATGTGTCCTAAATATGACAGCATTTTATTTGTATGCAAATAAACCATCGTCCCATACATTGAAGGAGAACATAATTCCTAACCCTCAAAATCATTATTAGGGAGTATACTCTATCGAAATGAAGGGGTCTTACTTATGAGCAAGTTTCTCTGAGTACTGCAGCTTTAAATTATCCACATACTCCTTTCTCCAGTCAGATACTGCCCAATGCAGTCATGGTAGGTTCAGTACTCCCAGATGTAATGTGAAGCCTGTTACCTGGATTGGGATTTTTCTATATTCACCAATGGCCACTGGTGAATGTAATGGAGTTAGGGAAATTTATGACACTGCAGCCTTGATTGACATGTTCAGTGCTGCTGTGTTACAGCTGGGGATAAAAACTCAACCATAGATGCCATTCCTGGAGTGATCTGGACAGAGAAAGCAACAGGTGGATCAGTTGGAAGAGATAGTACATGTGAACATGATTTATATATATATTCATATATATGTAAATAAAATATATTACTTATAAATGCAGGTTTTACTAATATACATATGCTAGCTTAAGTTATTTAAAATACATTTGGTAAAGAAGATGCAGGTGAGGCATTAGGAGAAAATAAATTTGTATTAAGTGCACACCACACTGTTACTGAGCGTGGCTCAAGGACAAACGGAAGGAATCAAACATAATAATTCATAGCAAGCTTAATCTGAAACTTTCATTGCATAAAATGTTTTTTCAAAACTAGTATTCATGATTATTCTTCTGGGAGGGAATTGAAATGGTTTATTATGTTCAGCATGTTGTTCTGTATATAACCAGGAATGGACAGCCACAGTGAACACTGCTTGTCTTAAGGTGAGATGCAGGGATTGCTTTGTAAAAGCACTTTCAGTTTTAATATAGGAAAATCAGTTCTGCTTAAGATTGTTTCAGCCCTAGTATCAACTGCCTCTATCAGATAGTATCTAAATGTTTTGATTGTACATTCGTTCTGACATGTATTAAATTTGTTGTATATAATTCACAGATGTAGCAAATGTTGTGTCACACAAGATTAGCAAGCAGCAGAAGTGATAAACAAGTAACATAGTTCTCCTGGTTTCTGACTAATACATAATTTAAAACCTGTGAAATTAACTCATTTTTAAGGACCAGAACTAAGAGAGGTTCTGTATCCTAGAAAACAGATGATGCCTTTACTTGTTTGACAAACTGTTGCATTTTATTCATGCTACGGGTATGGTTATGAATGTGAGGAATTATCAGACCAAGTTAAAACAGGTTAACTTTGAAATGGATTATGTATGGTGTATGCTTCCCTTCACCTTTAAGCAAAGAAGAGGAGATTAATGGTTTTGGAAAGGGGTAAAAGAAAAAGAACAGTTTCAGCACATGGAGTCAAGGTAGATTTCCTGGTAATTTTTACAAGAGGAATCCAAGCCCAAGATATTTTAAGCTAGCTAGTGTCCTGTTCAGTAGTTATGTGTGTAAGTTGCTATAGCTATGACAATAATATCACAAGTTACTGGCTGCGTACGCAAAAATAGAACAAGATTCTGGTTACTGAATCTTTTATTCTTGCTTAGTCTTTACTCACTTATTTCTTAACCACACTTTAAAAAGTGCTAACTTCTAGTAAGCAAATAGTGATTGAAGGTTATTTAGCTTGACCAGAACTAGGGCATAGAATAAAGTTATTTCTCCTGCACCCCATCTATGCTCCACAAACCTTTAGAGTTAACCACATGAGGAACTGTGTGAGAAAAGGGGCATGTGTGCACATGTGTAAGTCAAACGCTACCATTTTAGGTTGCTACAATAGTTGGAAATACTAAAGCACACCCTAAGTTGTGCAATAATGCTTGTTTTCTGGTTGGATCCAAGTGTCACAACAGATTTCTCCACCTGGCCCTACACACTCATGCTAAGGGCTGTTTTCTATGACTGGGAAGTTGGATATGATCATCTAGGTTGTGGTTGGCATTTCATCATAACTGCATCTGGCCAAAAGATAATCATAATCATAATCATAATCATAATATAAATGTCTTGGTACGTTTTATCAAGGCTAAAGTGTAAATGTGGCCAGAACTTAATTCAGGGCTGGACAGACTGTTGCCCTTTAGGTCTTGTTGGCTTTTAGTTCCCTCTATTCCTCACTATGACTTCTGTTGCTTAGAGGTGATGGGAATGGCCATCCAAGAAGATCTGGATGGCCATATGTTCTCCATCCCTGCTTTTATATATACCGGTGTAAAATAAGAATGCCTTCCATCCTGAACAGCTGTAAATACAACAAAGGCCATGCTCTCTCTCTTCTGGACACAACTTGATTTTTTCTTTTCTAATATGCTAATATGGAAGCTTATTTTTATATAAGCCCATAGAAAATATCAATCTGAGCAGCACAGACATGTACACAAATGCACATATCTGTATTTAACTAGATTGAAGCTATATGTGCTTACTTGGGAATAAGCTCTACTGAACACAATAGGGCTACTTTTATGTTAATTGCATAGGACTGCAATGTAATGTTGGTACTGAATCCAACGTAATCCACTCACGACAGTTTATATGCTTCACTTATATAACCCAATTGTATACATAACCCAGAATTAAGCCCCATTGACTTCTATGGAATTTACTGTCAGAATAAGAGTTAGAAAATTGTAGCCTATGTAAAACTAAGGGTACAATGGTGATATAGGATTGCGTATATTTATGCTGGAAAGGGGCATTTAACTAGGTGTGATCTCCCTATAATGATTAAAATGACCTTTCTGTGCATCCAGGAATCTACAGTCCAGCTCCAAAAATGAATAAATCTGCTGCTGGACCAAAAATATCCAGACCGCACACAGAGCAATGTTGGGCTGGTTTGCAATTTGCTGTACAGCATCTGATTGCTGATAAAATAGCTTGCATGGGCTGTGTCACAAATGGTCCAAAATACAAACTATATATCTGTATAACCTGTTTGGATTCAACCCATTAAAGGCTTAAGATACTGGAAGGGGGAACCAATTAGAAGGGGTAGTATTAAGGAAGCAGAAACCAGGATTCTCTATGATTGGGCAAGTTAAAGGGTAAAACTAGAAATGAAACTTGCTTTTGTTGTACTCAAAAGAATAAGTTGGTTGTTTTTAGTGATCGTGCTTTTGAAGATAGTGATAAATGTGAATGAGTTGTCAGAACGAATCAATGTCAGTGGCATTTCATATTATGTGATAGTATCTTGGAAGTATGAGCTATTGAATATTTTTGTTGCGTTAATAAAATGATTTCATATATACACGATCAGGGATTCTCAACCTGCGGCCATTTCATTCCCCCCCCCCCACCGCACCAGGAAGTGCCATATAGTAGAGGAAGGGCAAAATGACCGTCCAGACTCCAAAATTGTCTGAGGGACATGACCTGGACCCCGGCTTTAAAAGGTTGAGAACTCCTGCACAAGATGGTTGTTTCTGTAGCTTGTGTAAGGTGTAACTAAACTGAAAATACACTGTTGGCGGTAGATCTCATATACATTTGGAACCCTCCACTGAAATTCCTGCTGTTGTTTCACATTTTTATGAACTATTATTGTTAGACCAGTGTAACTGGTATATTGGAAGACACATGCTTATTAGGTATGATTTACCCACACTGGAGCATTTTAAGGTCCCATTAATTTCAACAGGATGTATTTATGCATGTGCTTAATTCTCCCTTCGCAGTGAAATGGGATGTTGAAGTGCTAAGTCTCAGCTACATTGTACCCCTTATTTTAAGTGGACTGAAACTTAATAAAATTAAGCTAGACAGTGGGAGTCAAGATTCTTAATTCTGAAACAAATATATCAGAACAAAATGTGATTAAGAGAGTCTGTAAAACAGCAAAACAAAATAGCAGCAATGCTGTGTGTGTGTGTGTGTGTGTGTGTGTGTGTGTGTGTGTGTGTGTGTGTGTGTGTGTGTGAGAGAGAGAGAGAGAGAGAGAGAGAGAGAGAAGTTAACAATCATATCTCTTGCTACATTTTTTCCCTGAAAAATGACTTTGGATGTATGGTTGTGTTGCAGATGAAAAATGTACATAGCACCTATATAATATGCAATGAATCTTATATGTTCTCTCATTGGGCGTTAAAAGATAAGTATTATTTTTGAATTCATTATTAGTTCCCATTAGACCAGTTGGCTGCTGTCATTTCCTGTTTAGGACCTTTCTGATAAGCACACTTTTCTTTACATATCGTTAGTATATATGTGTGAAATGAGTAGTTTTACAAATAACTTTCTACATGCTCTTATGTAGCTGTACCATCAAAATGAAATGTTAGCTATACCTTGTTCTCAAGTACATGTGAGAACCAGCCGACCCATACTTGCTTTAACAGTTCAGCAGAAATGGTAGCAGTTGTGCTTTTGTTATCAGTTGAAGGGGGATAAAGCACATTTTAAAAAATTAAAAATGGAAGAAGGTAACATTCATTCTTGTCATGAATACTGCCTGAAAAGAAAGATAACATGTAGCAGTGCTTTGACATGAGCTCTGCAACCAAGCTCCATGGTCCTCCTTAGTTTAATATGTTGACCTACTTTCAAAGGCCCAATACACTCATTTTGCAGTTTGGAAATATCCCAGTTTCCATACTGTAGACATTACAGGGTAGAAGAAGCTACAGTACTTAACACTTTAGAACAGAATTAGCAGTAAAGACAATGGTCTTGCTGTTAGACTTATGTGCATCTTATTCTATCAACTTTCAGATTACAACAGGAGCATAGCAAATTCATTACAGTGATAGAAAACACATTTATTTACTGATGAAAACGGCGTTGCTTCAGGACCACCATGTCAACTGCTATGTTAAGTTCAAACAGAAAACATGTGAAGAGCACTATGATCATCTAAGCAAGAAGTCCTAATGCCACTGTAGTTACTGTAGCAGCATCAATCAAGGCATCATGGTGACCCCGAGCACGAATCCTTCCCAATTCCTTCAGGTCTGCTGGCAGCCATGTGTCAGGAAGCTGTCTTCAGCAAGGCAGAAGCAGGTAGAGAAATACATTAAAAGTCTATGTCCCATCCTGAGTTGTCATCAGGTGGTGGTTCGTCATTGTCCTCAGGGAAGCTATCAAAATTGCTTGTATCTGTTGGTGATGATACCTGTCCAGTGAAGAAAATCAAACTGTTGGCAATATTTACTGATGGTGGTTCACATGCAAACTGTTGTAGACAGAATTTTTGGACATTTTTCTGATTTCAAAACCACGGCACCATTTTAGCCATTTATATGGCTTTATGCTTTGCTGTCAGCCTTACCAACAAAAGTGTTAACAATGATAACATACTAAAACTGTTCCCATTAAATTTTTTTCCCATTAAATTTTGTTCCCATTAAATTTTGTGACTTCTGGGTGTCATGGGCTTTGCCTTACAATACTTCTCGGTTATATTTTCAGATTTGATGAAATGCTGCAAATTTCATAATGGCTGTAGATGACCCCCTGACTAGAAATTATTTCCCTTTGGTGGGAATGTGAAACAAATGCTTGGAAGATTGTTTGTGAGTTACAGCAAATTATTACAGTTGTACCTCATTTAAAGAGCATAATGCGTTCCACAGGCTTGCTCTTTAAGTGAGTTTGCTCTTTAAGCGAAACACCATTGTAAGTGACCAATTGTGTGTGTGTGTGTGGGGGGGGTGGTGGTGATTGCGAACCCCGATTTATTTGTTAAGCGAGTTTTTGGTTGGTTTTATTTGTTAAGTGAAGCAAACATTCAGAGAAAATTCTGCTCTTTAAGCGAGTTACTCTTTAAGCGAAACACTCTTTATGTGAGGTTTGACTGAATTATGATTAGCAGCTTGTATTTCTATTGCTGCCCCCTAGCCGAAGCGACTCTGGGCGGTTCACAATCACCATAAAAACATTCAAATATAAAACATCTCCATGACAATAAAATCACAAAAACATTTAACATTTAAAAACCATTAAAGTATCCTTCCAGCCACAATAAGTTAAAAAACAGAAACTAAAAACCCAAACGGCCTTCACATAAGCCAGTGGGGATGGGAAAGGATGGGAGAAATAGTGGGTTCATCAAGATACAAAATACCCCCCCCCCCCCATGTAGTGAAGGATCTAAATAAGCAATATAATTCTGGAGGGTATAGTGATAGGGATAATAAATGAAAACTCACTATCTTGGTAGAAAACCAAGAGTGTGTTTGTTCAATTGTGTAAAAGCAGTTGTTCCACTGAATAAGCGAGAACTAGTTTTATATACAATTGTGCTTGCATAAGCATTGAAGGGGTATCAAGACCTAACAAAATAAAATTAATTAGGAAAAACATTTGGATGGTTGGAAATAGCTGAGCTAAAGGTTTGGGGCCATATGCCTTTGTGGATGCCATTGGAATGCAGTTCATAACAGCTTTGGGAAGAAGTGCCAATGCTGAGGAATGATAAGAATTGCAAATAACAATACCGGGAGACGCACCTATGTTCCATCCCTTGGATAAGCTTCTTCTGCTTCTTCTTTAGTGTCTAGGTCAGATGTTAAACTGCCAAAATGAACCCACCTTTTGGTGAATTTATTCTGCAGTTCCTTTCGCCTGGCCTAGTGTGAGAAAAATTAGCTGGCACAACAAGGTTGCGATTGCCTGGGGTACACCCAAATGTGGTTCAAAAATACCACAACCTTCGCTGACTGAAGTACAAAGATAAATGCAAAGTATATACTGTACTCTGTTTAAACAGATGGAAGCAAATGATACAAAATAGTAAAAAAACTCAGCAAATTAGATCTGATTAACAGAGTCAGTGAAAACAAAAGCAATACCAATCTCTTGGTACTGCCAGTAAAGTATTTGTGTATTGAGTAAATGTGCAGATGTATGTTTAATTTGTTTGTTTATAAAAGTGCTTTAAGAAAACAACATGGAAAAAGCAACAATGGACAAAATCCTGTTGGACAAAGTTATGTTGGCTTAAACTAGATCTGGCATTTCAGTTTTCAAGGCTCCCTAGAGCTTTTGAGAAAGCTTTTGGAAGTCTCGAGAGAGTGTGAGGAGTGGAGTTCTTTAACAGCCAAAAATCATAGGAGATTCTGGCCAGCAACATTGGGACTGCCAATTGTGACCTGCAGCATTTTTTAATTATTAAAGGTTTCCTCCTGTCTTGGGTCTCTGAAAGGCTTACCTAGGGGGAAAGGGAGACCTAGGAAGCCAAGATGGGGTGGGATAGGGTGGAGGGAATAGAAAGCTTCCAAATACTTCACATTAAACATTTCCAGCACTGGATGAATAACTTTAGAACAACAGGATTTTGCCTATTGTTACATTTTTATAAGATAAAGGGAGAAGAAGAAGCTGTGTGTTGGCTGAAAGCAGGGCATTTCCTGCTGTAAGGTGAATGTTATCTCTTCTTATGCACAAATGCCTGTTTGCTTTCACAGATGTCTTGCATGTTTCTTAACAAAACAATCAGTACAGTACATTGACACTTTAAGTTCAGAGTTCTCTCTTCATTCAAAGGAAGCTAAACCTGGTAGTGCTATCTCTGGAACTTCTCAGTGTTTGGGGAAGACAAGAGTGTTAACAGTTAAGACCTAAAGCAGAAGAGTAGCGTGCCTTGGCGGGGCCCCGTATAAAAATCTTTTGGGGGCCCTTAGGAAGGGTAAAGATTTGTTTTGTTTACGCACGTTGGGGGCCCCCGTGACCCGGGGGCCCCGTATAATTGATACGGCAGATACGGCGGTAGCTACGCCTCTGACCTAAAGAAAAAGGGGAACCCATTCTTCTAAGGAAACAACTGTATGAGGTCATTAGACTTCCAGTTGTTCTGAATATTTTAAAATTATAATTGCATTATTTCAGAATTTGTTGCTTTTAAATTGGTATTTTATTATTTGTTTTAGGAAATTACATAACTTATGGAAGGCTTTCCAGAATTTTCAATGAGTCATAGATGGAAGGAGGTCAGGGAAGTGGCTGCTTCAGTTTTGTTCATGATTGTTACAATGAAATCCTGAAATTGAATCAGAAATGTAAAATTCACTGTGGGTGTGAATCCTAACCTCATACACAGAGGAAATTCAATTTTATTACTATGCTGGAAACCTACAATTTGGTTCAGTCATAAAGCTAATATTTCCTGGATATGCTTTGGCTAGTCTTACAATACAAGAAAAATTTCCTGGGAATATGAGAATATTTAAATACAAGGGACACTGCTGTCCAAGCGGAATCTGAAATAATATGTATGGGGGCAGAGGGAAAATCAGTTCTATTACAATTATACTTTCATAACATTTTTTTAAAATTGCAGGACAATTATCATAGAGGTTTGTTCCTTGGATCTGTCTAGCTAGATCACTTCCTAATTTGCTTATCTCCCTGCAGGTATAGTATCACAAAAGCAGAAAGTATTTCCAGGAAGAGTTACACCTTGGTGTGGCAGCTGTATACAGCAATAACTGGACTACTTGTGCTGATCATCCAGAGACAAACAAAGGGTATCCTGAATATGTACACTGTGGGTGTTAAGAATTCCAATTCTGAGTTTCAGTCACTCATAAAACTTTATGTTTGGAAGTACTGGTAATGCTACAAGGGAAGAAGGTACTTACCAGAAAGAAGAGGTACCAAACAATAATAATTTTAAAAACCTGCTACTACACTGTTCTGTGGTTTGCGAGCATAAGTCTGATACTATAGACAAAATGGTTAGTCTGTAAGGAATAGCAGAGTAGGATTGGAGCTATCTAGTAAGTTGTTTAGCTTGCCCAACTGGGAATGAAATAAAGACCATGTTGGTGAATCGGGAGGAAGGGATGATAGAAGCAAGACAAAAAAATAGATGGCCTGGCAAGGAAAGAACAAGTGCTAGACTATATAATGGAACTGGAATAGACCTCTACATTTGTGTGTTTGGGACTGTGGTGGCTCAGTGGTTAAGACACTGAACTTGATGACTGGAATGTTGACAGGTCAGCAGTTCAAGACCCGAGTACTGGACAATGGAGTGAGCTCCCATCTCTGTCCCAACTCCTACCAACCTAGCAGTTCAAAAGCAAGAAATTGTAAGTAGGTAAATAGCACCACTTTGGTGGAAAGGTAACTTGCACTCTGGTATCTAGTCATGCCTGCCACAATGTCCACAGAAATGTATGCAGACGCAGACAATGCTGGTTCTTTGGCTATAAACAGAGATGAACACTAAACCATAGAGTTGGATATGATTGACTTTTGAGTAAGGGTGACCTTTACCTTTACCTAATGGAGGCATATGGGGCTCAGCACCGGTGGCAGCTATACACATATATAAATATTATTGCTTGCTCTTGAAAACAGAGGCAGATAGAAGCCTGCCTGCATGGGAGTTCCACTACACCATAAACACACATGCAGGTTTAGATCTAATAAACACCTCCAGAAAAATTTGTCATTCACTGTTTAAATTAATAATAACAATTGCATGCCATCAAATTGATCCTAATTTATGGCAGCCCTTTACAGGGTTTCTAGGTAAAGCATACACAGAAGTGGTTTACCTTCCTCTTCTTGTGGGGGCGCCCTAGGATTGTGCAGCTTGCCAGTTACTACACAGGTTGTCTCTTCTCCCTGGAGGCAGTGGGGAATCATATTCCCACACTCTGGCTGTGCAGCCAGATATCTAAACCACTGAGAGCTATCCAGCCATTACAGACACAACATAGAAAAAAAGGTATACTTACACTTGGTATTATAGGAGGTGTCAGCGTACCTTTTCTTAAGCCTTCCCAGTTAAAGCCTTCAAACCACCTAAACACAAAATTAGACAAGAGGATAATGGGGATCAGATATCATTGTAGCAGGATCAAACAGGCTCATAAAAGAATAACATTTAACATTCTGAACATGCTGATATATATCCATTACTGGGTTCCTGGTTATTCTGAGAAGTCCATTATCTTCCATTTGTATTTTTAGTTTAGCACCATCAACATGAGTAGTTTATTGTTTTAATTTCTCACTTCGTGTTCTGCCTTGAGGAAGCTTTGCCTTGTAGTATTTCTTTACTTCTATACTGCCTTTCAAGGCAAAGCTCCCTCAAGGCAGAATACAAATAATTAAATTATTGTTTATGATAATTGTTTTGTACATAACATTTAGGTCCAAACTGTACAAAAGGTGCTTTATATACATACTTTTATCAAACACTCTCAAATAAAGCAAAGAAAATGTAAAAAGAAAGGAGAAATAAATAGGATGAGATAGACATGCTGAAACTAGTTCCAATGTTGCAAGGCTCTACAGAAGGCTAAGCTTTGAAAAAGAAGCGAATTCTAGTGAGAAATCCAGTGGAAAAAGTGGGGCAATTGGACTACTGCAGATGAGAGGTCCATGGGCCGAATCTGGCCAGTGACAACATTCCATCTGGCCCCTGCCACCCTCACCACTTCTGGGCAGGAGTAACCATGTGACTGGAACACTTGACCACATGGCCAGCCTGTGACCCAAAAGGTTTGGGCACCCTTGAACTAAGTCATTCAAGAAACACACTCATGTAGAGCAATTAAAGGATTAAGTCTCATACTTAGAGATAATAATGTAGCCTACATCCATGACTTCCAACATGACTCTCTTTGGGGTGTTATGTTCCATTTCAGTTTCAAGCAATGGTCCCCATAGTCAAACATGCTTGCTGTGATAATGGATTCAGCAGGCCTTTAGCAGGTGGCTCTGAAACTCAGATCAGGCAACATAGATGATACAACCTCACCCTTGATGCTTTGCAGGAGCTTGGTAAATGTGTGCTGAGTTATACAGACTCATTTCAGATTGGTTCCTTGTGTCACCTGTGGCTGTGGGTGCATGTCAAACAAAGGCATAACCATTCCAAACACCTCACTTGGCCTTCCATCCCACAGGAGGGACAGGTTGGCCATAAATGTATTGGTATTGTGCACCCTGCCTGTGTGCACATGGGACACCACTTAGACATTAAATATTGACAAGTATCACACCTCACCTATTCTTTCACCACTAGGCTGGTCCCCCTTATTATTCTCAAGTTACTCTGACTCAAAATTCCCAACTGCAGACCTGTCAGTTACCCACTGTGACTGAAGCGTTAAATGAGCACACTGCAAGTTTCTGAGAAGATGTGTGAGATGGATTGTTTACCTAGTTCTTTGAACCATCATCTTGTAGTAATCATCATGTGTATGCCCTGTCACAGGCAATGCCTATCTTGGTAGATTCAAATTTTGGTAGGAACCTCGTTCCCCACCCTTCAACTACAAGTTCAGTGGATTTTGACACCTTATCTGTCCTCTTAGTTACACTAGTACACATGTCTGGGGAGCTTTCCAATACTGAAGAAAGATAGTGCACCTAGCACTGCAGGAGCTATTTTGTTAAAACTGCCTCTAAAAAGATGTATCACATTTCCTGAGGGTACTGTCTTATCAAAGCCAGAAGAGATAACAAAAGCTTGACCCATGAGCAGGGTTTTAGAGAGCACCAGAGAGGAACAGAATGTCACATTGCTGATTCCTGATATAAGTGGCTTCTCACAAAGGAGGATCCCCTATGTAGGACACTTGGCTTAGAGGGTGAAGGCTTGACAGTGCCTGCATGAGACCATCAAACTATTCCTTCCAACTAGAGAAAAGAAAAGGCCTGACCATCCATCAGTGCCAAGTTGCCACCACAGACTGAATGCTTGCAAAGAAGGAGAGCCTTCTGGGCTAGAAATGCCCAGTCAAAGTGCCACAGGAACTGACAAAAAGAAAACAAACTGCAATATAGAATTAAAACAAGGGGAAGAGAAATAACAGAATAAATTATAAATCCAAAGAGGTTTTTTTCCCTTTTGCTTTGTTTTTGTGTCTAAGCAGTATACTCTCACTGGAGCAGCTGAAAAAGCATTGAATAGAAAAAGGGGATTGAATGCTTATTTGAGCGTGTGATGGAGGGCAATCACATGATTCCCAAAGTAAACACAGTGCCGATATGTTAAGGTTGCACAGAGCCACCAAAGAAGAAAATGGCATTTTAATAGAATTTCTTCTCAGGTTTTGAATGCATTTAATCAGGCAGAAAAAGATGCAAGGTTCCTTCAGTTAAAAAAAAAAGAGAAATAAACTAAATTTTAATAATGATAAATATTTTCTTTAAACCTCTGTGGACAAAAATGTCAGTAAGAATAAGTGTAAAATCTGAAAACAAGTATTCATTAACCAACCTTTCACATACTAGTCTAAAGATAGTCTGATTGCTATCCAGGGTGAAACTACTCAAAATGCTCGGCTCACATTTTGAAGCTGATAGTGTGTTTATCTTTCAGTGAAGGGATCTTTTCTGAGCTATATGCCTGAACAAGTAGTCTTATGAATGAAGCCCCTGATGACCAGTCACAAAACTTCATTTGCAAGTGATGGAGATGATGAATTTTTGTGCTAGGAAAAACAAGTGTCTTTTGCCAATTATGGAAGATCCACTTCTAAATGCAAGTTGCTTGTTGCACTGGGTTTGATTCCCTAATATCATACTGTAATAACTGTGGTACCGAGTTTGTCCACTGACTTTGCTAAGTGGCATCGAAGGATATCCTCAGGAATTTTTTTTTCAGGAAGAGGAAAAACTGCAGTTGTTTTAATAGTAATTATCATGCAGAGCATGCTCCACTACAGCATAATTTGTCTGCCTGTAAGCACTAAAATTATAAACTTAGGACTCCAAGTGAGGAATTTCCCCCCTCCCCCACTGACACCCATGGTGTCCTCTGCATGAATAGAACATTAGAAAGGAATATGTGTTTGGCTCTAAATGCGTATTTGTGCTTTTGGGGAAATGGTTTCAAGCACTTGCCTCTCAACAGAGTGAAGACATTTTAAGCCCCTTACTAAAGACATTATTGAGTGACTGATTGACTGCCTTTTTCTACTGCCTGATTTATTGGCTAGCACTACTCTGGAGGTGAAATACAAGTAACATTTTCAATAACCACCAAACCCACATGAACCAATTCCCACCCATAATAATTCATTATGTCAGTGAAATCAACAAGACTAAACAGACTCATAAACATATTGATGCTATTTTTTATCACCTTTCCCTTCCACAACTGCATCTTCTGAGGCAAGATCTTGTGGTTGCTTATATTTTCTACAGTGTTGTGTTAAAGTCTTAGCCAACCACCAGCTAGCTAGGGGGAAATTTAATGAGATATTTGGGGGGCCATAACTCAGACTATACTTTACCAAACTTTGAAATGGGTGAGAGGAGAGTCAGCAGAAGACAATCTCCAATTTTGGTGTGTGTAGGTGGCTTGGGGATTGAGTTATGCTGCCCCCAATCACTCGTAATTTTCCCCAAACCAGCTGGTGGTGGCCTAAGACTTTTGCACTGCATTGTGTAACACACTGTGCATGCTGATGGTGCTATAGACATTGTAATACTATCTTGCATCTGAGGTATACTTACTTGTGCTTTTGAATATCCTTGACTCCATTTTTCAAGTTACCTAATCTTTCTGATGGGTTGTCCCTGTTTACCAGCAAAACAATTAGAAAAGAAAGTTGGATGTTAAGTCGTTCCTTTACTAATGTTTTATTTTTAAATGTTATATTCTGATTTCCTCGTAGCACTCAACATTGGCTAAAATGAAGAACAACAAAAACAGTTTGGGGAAAAATAATCTGTAAACAAAAGACAAAATTTGTTCAAGGCAGCCTAAACAATCTCTTACATAAAATAAGATTAAAAAGATATATAGAAGAAAATGTGACAGACTGTGGAGGCATGGCATGGTGGCACAGTGGTTAAACTGCTGCTAAAACTGCTGACACTGTGAGTTCTATCCTAACAGGGATCAAAGTTGACTTGGCCTTCCATTCTTCCAAGGTCAATAAAATGAGTGAACAGAGAGTGCACTAAGCACTGGGGGAGGGCAGTATATAAGTATAATGGCTAAAAATAGCAGACTATGCTGAAATTGCCCCCCAAAATAAATATAATATTTTGCTAGAAATTGAACAAGTAACAGAGTATGCAATTCCTGGTAATCCTTTTAAGAGTATTACTGAATTACCATGATGACTTTTTAGAACATTGCTGTAGAGAAATCATACTCAGTTTATTGACTCTACCTAAAATTTCAATATTTCTCACTTGGACAAAAAATACTGCCCATTCATTGTTATATTCTCTCTCGCCCCCCCCCCCCCAGGTATATATGGATAGTGCATGTGGTTTGGAAACAATGCTTTTAAAGATAGCATATATTACTTTTCTATCTTCCCATTAACTTGACAAACAACAGCTTCTGATTAGTTGAACAGAATATTATTGAATCACTCAGTAAACATGTAAATATGTCAGAAATAAATAAAAACAAAAAGATCACCAAAGAGCACCCAAACACCAAGAATTATTATTATGTATTATTCCCCCCTTTGACAGAGCTACTGATGCCTTTAAAGTGTTTACCTGCATAGTTTTTTAATTAAGTTAGCAGCATTTTTGGCAATCTTCTTTGGAAATTCAATCATGTCAATCCCCCTTAATATGATGTTATAAGTTTTCATGGGGTCTGGGCCTGAGAAAGGTGGACTGAAAAATGGAAGAAAAACATGCGGGTTAATTTCCCCCAAAAAACAGCAGCACATGAAATAAGGTAGTGAATGAACAAATAATAATAATAACCACATATTATTAAGTCGATTCTGATTTATGGCTATTTTCTAGGTAGAAAATCCTACCATTCTTTTCTTCTTGGGGAGCCATAGGACCGTGCAGCTTGCCTAAGGCCACATAGGTTGGCATATTGTGCAGCTTGCTTAAGGCCACATAAGGAGGCACATTGGGGAATTGATCCTTCACAACCTCAGCAAAATTGAGCTATGCTTTGACGGAGCTTTATGATTCCTTCCCCAGTCATAAAGATAATGTTTTCATTGGCTGTGGGAAACTAGACCAAGAGACTAATACTACTACTATTTTAGGCAGGATCAACTAATTGTCATATAAATTCATTAGGCACAGATGAATAATCATGGATTTTCTCACTCCATCATGGATTGCAGAGTAATTGAAAGAACACCTGTAGTATTTTTTATTTTTTTTTAGAATTTGCCATTCAAACACCAAAGTGGTACCTTCCAGTCATCAAGTAATTGCTTTTACATTTGTAAAGTGGCAAAACAATCCTAATTGTTAAGACACTGAACTTGATGACTGGAAGGTTAGCAGTTCGAAACCCAAGTACAGCACAACAGAGTGAGCCCCCATCTCTGTCCCAGCTTCTGCCAACCTAGCAGTTCAAAAGCAAGAAATTGCAAGTAGGTAAATAGGTATTGCTTCGGTGGGAAGGTAAACAGTGTTCTGTGCACTCCGGTGTCTGGTCATGCCTGCCATGGAAACATCTGCAGACACAGACAGTGCTGGCTCTTTGGCTATAAACAGAGATGAACATTGAACCCTAGAGTCAGATACAATTGGCTTTCAAGCAAGGGAGTCCTTTACCTTTACCTAAGACCTTCTTATTTGACCAACATGTTCAAACCTTTTACTTCAGGACAGTACTTCATTCTATTAGATTTTTTAAAAAATAATTTGTATGCTACTCTACTGTTTTAATCTTGCTTTTGTTTCATGTTTTGTTGGTCAGCCTCAGATCCCCTTTGAGGATGAGAAAGCAGAATATGAAAACATAAAATGAATGAAGAAAATTCAGGGTCTCCCTCTCAGCTCTGTTGTTTGAACATAACTGGCTATAGCATACTGAGGTCAGAAGTTCTGCATATCACCATGGAGTTACGATTTGGTGCCTTTGTAGAAGTGTGCAATGATTTATCACAGCATTTTACTGTACAAAAATGGGTTGCTAGAAACAGAGATCAGTGGGTTTAGATATCTGACTGTGTTCAGAAGGTGAGAGTTCAATTCCCCACTGTGGCATCCTGGAGAAAAGCCAGTCTATGTGGCCTTAGACAAGCTGCAAAGTCCCGGGTTGCCTCCAGAAGAAGGGAAGGCAAATCACTTCTATATTATTCTGTATGTAGAAAACCCTGGAAAGGGTCACCATAAATCAGAATGGTCTTGCTGGCATGCAATTATTCTTATTAGAAACAGAGAGCCATAGGATTTAAGTTCATCCCTTGTATACCCTGGCTCATCCTTTCCTCTTATGCTGGTTGTTCCAATCCTTTTATTCAGTAGATTGCTGACTGTGAACCAAAATAATAATGAGCAGTCTCAACAATAAATTTTTAGATTTGTGTGTGTGAGTATGATCATCATAGCATATACCAGCTCTGGATTCCCACGCTCCTAATCAAAGGGACAAAAGCAGAAATTTTCTCTAATTTGCTGATCTATTTTTATCACTAGCTCCAATTCAATGCCCATACCTGCCAGTCAGGAGCTCATACATTAAGATTCCCAGTGACCAATAGTCTGCTGAAATGTCATGACCTTTGTTCAGGATGATCTCTGGGGCTACATATTCTGGAGTTCCACAAAAAGTCCATGTTTTCTTTCCAAATCCTATTTTTTTTGCAAAGCCAAAATCAACCTGTCAAAGAAAGTTCACACATCCATCAAGGAAAAGACAATAAAGAACAATTATGCAGGCACAAGAGCTTAAGGAGATGATGATGTTTAGTTTAAAATAAATCACTTCAGAAGGACAGGTTACATGGGAAAAATCTCAGAAGAATGTTGATAGAATGTTGGGTCACCACATAAAAGTACAACTGTGAAGGAAGGTTTTTCCAGTTTTAAGATCTGTAAAAACTAAAGTAATCCCCATTGTCCAGATTGATCAAACCAATTCATGATTTCTAACTGTAGAAGTGACCAACAATTATGTGATTTATTATTGTATAACTAAGATTAATCTTAAGGTGTACAAAAGGGTGGGGGGGGAATTGATTCTATGCACCCCCTCTTCTTCCCCAATATTTAGTTTTTCCAAAATTTCCGGCTCTAAAGCTCAAAAAATGAGAAGAAAATATGAGATATGCTTGGTAGATCCAAGTACAGTAGACCTGCTGAATTAGCGTGGTTTACATTTGTCAATCAATCTTTATTACAGTCCAAGACCAGCATAATAGAGCAAAAAGAACAGAAATTAAAAGGAGGGTACTTAAAATATCTCAAGAGACAGAAGTTAAAATGAGGTTAATTAACTATATATTTTTAAAAGGAGCATTTCTGCTCAGAGTTAAGGAATAGTAAAATCATTATTTAAGATTCATAGGGTTACAACTATTACTAAGCTTATGATGTAGCGCTAGTCTCTTATTTGGCTGAAGGAACTGCCAGGATAGTTCTTCTGATCTTACATGCTGAAGCACAGAATCTGGCAGTATTGTGGGTGAAAGTGTGGCTTTCATCAGATAGCCTGCCTGCCTGATCTCTGCAGAATGGCTCCTTGGGATATTTGATTTACATTTGTGTTGTTTCACAGTTAGGACTGCCAAATGGACCTTTGCCTGTGTTTCACCTCTTCCTGATGAAGGATATTTCTAATAGTGTCAAGATTAAATAGTTATTAAGTGTTCTGAGACATAACTAAGGCTATAGTGTTTCTAGCCCCACCCCCTCCAATATTCGACTATATTTCTTGAATTCCTCACATAGGTCAGAGCTGTAATTTAGACCTGGGGCAGCAGTGGGGGGGGGGGATTCTAAATATCTGTGATCTAAAATTCTAGGGAACAGATTTCAATGGGATTCTTCAGTCTACCCATATGTACTAAGAAGTTTTCTGAATGGGTGGGAAGCAGATGTGAGGCCTAATTAATTTGAATCAGCAACACAGAAACTGTTTGGAGTAGGAAATAATAAGATTTTTAAAAAATGGTTTGATAAGAAGCATAATAACCATAATTTTGTTTCTTCAGATAAGTTGTGAAGAAATATATTAATTTTTATCAAGTCTTGCAAAAGAGCTGATGAAAACTCTGAGGATAAAGTCAAACCAACTAAGAAACAGTACAGTTAATTTGTTTCTCTGCAAACTTACTTTTCCTGAATTACCGTGCTGAATACTGTCCTTCAGCCAGAAGCACTATTTTATGGCCATTATAAACCTGTTAGGGAGAACATTTTATTATAACAGAAGAGGCAGCAGAGCTTAAACTCCAATGCAGGAAGCTTGACAACAGAATATTTTATTGCTCCCTGCCAGAAGAACATCCTGGCCACTTACCAGTTTGGCATAACCTCGGTGATCTAGGATGAGGTTTTCCGGCTTGAGGTCCCTATAAATGATTCCTTTGGAATGCAAGTAGGCGAAAGCTTCTACCACACATGCTGTATAAAATCTGGTTGTAGAATCTTCAAATGAACCTCTGTAAAGAAGTGGTGGGAGAAATCAATTATGTTTCACATTTACTCATCAAACATACAAACACATTAAGCATTGATAATTTCAGACACATGATTCCCTCAACACCGGAAGGAGTAAAAGAGGAAGTAAAGAAGAAGACACATTATTTCAATAATGCCATGTAACTCTTCAATAAGCATGAACCACACACAGTGGTGGGCTCAAATTTTTTTTACTACCACACTGTGGGTGTGGCATGGTGGAAGTGGTGAAGGTGAAAGCCCTGTGTTGCACCTGAATTAAGACTACTTTATTTCAAAACTTGGATGGGTGGGGCCAGCAATAATTTCTGCTTCTGGTTCTGGTGAACTGGTGCGAACCTGCTGATGCCTACCACTGTCCACAAATTATCATACTGTACTTAGTATAGATAGGGTTCCCAGCCTTTTTGTGCTATGGGCCAGACCACGTTCCCCAGACAGCTGAGTGGGCCAGTCATGTGGTTTCTCCCACTGTAAATGCTGCCGTAAAATGCATCCACAGCTGTCATAATGTGTTTATGACAGCTGCAGATGCATTTATGGCAGCCGTGGGCATGTTTTACAGCTGTTGTAAACATGTCCACTTCTGCTTCCAGTAGCAACAAGCCACATGAAATGGTGTCGTGTGCTGAACCCGGCCCACAGGCCATAGGTATAGATGCACTGAGATCAATGGGATTTAAAACTTAGTTCTCCAATTTGAACTTGCTGATCAACTCAAGCATCTTCATAATCCTCCCTCCAAATCTCTCACCATGCCTTTTCTTGTAGAAACACTGGAGCTTCTATGGTTGTGAGAGTACAAAATGAGCTCTCTTTTATCTGTTGGCATGACTAGAAATGCAATGTAGGTTCTAAGGCAGTGGTGGGCATCAGCATGTTCGCACCAGTTCGCCAGAACTGGTAGCAGAAATTGTGGCTAGTCCACCTATCAAAGTTTTGAAATAAAGTATTCCTAATTTGGGTGCAATGCAGGGCTTCTCCCTGGCCATGCCCACCATACCACGCCCACAGTGTGGTAGTAAATTTTTTTTGAGCCCATCACTGCTCTAAGGCAATGGTTCCTAATGAAGGGCCCTCACACCACAAAGGAACTTCAATTCCCAGAAGCTTAAATCAGTACATTGGTTGATCAGTGCTTTGGAAAACTGACTTAGGCTTCTGGGAACTGAAATCCAAAAACCAAATATTGGAAAACACTACTCTAAGGGCTTTGACGGAGAAATGTAATTTAGAAGGTTAAGAGATCCCATAATGTCTTGTAAATGAACTCAATAAACCAGTTATTTTGCAGAAGGGTGGACAATAACCTGGTTTGCTGAGCCTACTTGCAAGTCAAATAGAGGAGGATTGGCCAATCACTAATCTTCCATTCAATCCTGATCTTGTTCACATCAAGGTCAATCTTAAGCACAAAGATTGATTTTTAACAACTTAAATCTTATTGACAGGGTCCTGAAATAGGGACCAACATCAGAATCAGTGAGACAGTAACAAAATTGTACCAGGCTGAATAGTACCACTGGGAATACATTGACATTTACCATTTCAAAAAAGACATCAACTTCAGCCACAAGGTAAGAAGGACATGGTTTTCAGTGTTTGGGACTGCACAGCGAACAGTTTGAATACATATGTGATTTTAAGTCCACTGCACTGCTCCTCACTAACAGCATGAAGTCGTAACAAACTGAAAATCATGTTTGAATGATGTTCAGCAAATCAGGTGTATCACCTGAAGGGCTTCCAGTGTCAGGAAAGTATCTTTCATGTATTTAATGACTTGACTGTAGCAGCTCACTGGCTGCCAGCAAAACCATACTGTGAAACAGCTGTAGAGTGAGGATGGAATCATTTTTCTTTGCCTATTTGTTTAGTTGTTGAAGGCATGTGAATTTTTTTAAAAGGCCAAACATGTTGCTCTTATTTTCATTTATTCCAGCAACAATAAACAGGTGTGCTTATATGACCACAGTTATTCCAAACACATCCAGCTGCCTCAATTGTCCCATAATTTTCTTAGGAAGTCAAGGTGACTCTTGCCTTGCTTCTTTCCAACATGGAATTCCCAAGGTTTCAATTTTTAAACAAAGTAAGTTTTTAATTCTCAGAAAACCAGAAATACAGGTCGCTTTTCTGTGGCTAAATAAAACTTTGAAGCTCCTAATACTTTTCAGTGGGGCCAGTGGATTTACTCACTGGTTCCAGGGATGGCCAACCTTGGTCCCCCAGATGTTCTTGGACTTCAATTACCAGAAGCTCAAGTAAGCATATCTGCTGATCATGGTTTCTGGGAATTGAAGTCTAAGAACATCTGGGGCACCAAGGTTGGCCACCCATAGACCAGTGAGTAAAACCACTGGCAATTTGACTAACATGATCACAGCCTGATTATGTTAAGTAATATATAGTATCTCCTCCCAAATTCTGTGTAAATGCTTCAGTTTTGACTAGGCTACCTGCCAAAAGACAGTTGAAGTCTGCTTTGCAGTTTTGGGCAAACAATGCAGAGAAAACAATAGCTATCACTGTATATACTCGAGTATAAGCTGATTTTTTCAGCATTAAAAATGTGCTGGGAAAAAAACCAGATTTGGCTTATACTCGAGTCATCTCCTGATGGGCAGCAGTTCTGGGGTCGGACTAGGCGAGAAAGCTCCTTTGGGAGTGATCTTCCTCACTCATTCCTTCCCCATTGCTTCCTGGTATGACAGGGCTTGTGGCTGATTTCTCTGGCTTCCTTCCCTCCTTCCTTCCTTCCCTCCTTCTTTCCTTCTGCACTAGTAGCTGCTGCATTTCCTACCCTCAGCTTATACTCGTCGATCAGTTTTCCTGGTTTCTCAGATAAAATTAGGTGCCTCAGCTTATATTCAGACTGGCTTATACTCGAGTATATATGGTAGTTGGGGGTCAAGGGATGTAACAGAACAAAATACCTATGTAAAGCAAGGTAAAAAGTTCTAGTTTTGCAATAACATTATTTAATATGCTACTCATTCTACATCAAACTTGATGGAGAAGCAGTATACATCTTACTTGGGATACCAGATAAACTTTTATATTACAGAGCTTCTGGAAGCTGACCTGAGTGCCACACAGAACAAAGGCAGATTTGGGAGCAGGAAAGATGAGAAAATGAATTATGAACTTATTGAAGCAGACAGTTCCTGTGAATAATAATAATAATAATAATAATAATAATAATAATAATAATAATAATAATAATAATAATAATAATAATAATAATAATAATAATAATAATAATAATAATAATAATAATAATAATAATAATAATTATTATTATTATTATTATTATTATTATTTCAAATTTATAGTGCCGCCCATTTAGATTTCATTGAAAGAGATTTCATACCATAATAAAAAAAAGTAATGGTGTTTTGGAACAGTGGAGTTGCGTGGGCTTCAGCCACCCGGGGCGAAGACCAAACTCGCCATCCCCTCCATCTAGGCTCACCGCCCCCCAGTTAACCCCTCGGTGCCTGTTCCAAGGACCCTGGGGCCGGACCCTGGGCAGGGAGAGCCCCCGATGGCCAGCTGGGCAGGGGAGAGCAGCATGCGCATGGTGGGGTGCCTGTCAGGGGGAGACAGAGGTGGAGGCAGAGCAAGGGCAGCCTGAGTCGGTCCTACCGAGTAGGGTGGTATAGAAATTGAAATATAATAATAATAATAATAATAATAATAATAATAATAATAATAATAATAATAATAATAATAATAATAATAATAATAATAATAATAATAATAATAATAATAATAATAATAATAATAATGGCTGGCGGGAGGAAAAGAGGGGGCGGTCTGGCCACCGGCGCAGCAAAAGGGCCGCCTTCTGCCTGAGAAGTCCGGCTCCCTAAGCCCAGGCAGAGGGAGGCCAAAGCGGTGGGGACATTTGGCCGCCCCCTGAAAAGTGCCGCCCGGGGCCATCTGCCCCTCTTGACCCCCCACCATGCTACACTTCTGTTTTGGAAGGATTAACTCCACATTTATTTGTCCAGGGACTAGGATTTTGTGCTTTGAACAGCTCGTTTAGCATTCAGACATATTTCCTACTAAGTGAAATGGCTCTTACACTGGTGACATATTTGTATTTATTAGGAAGCTTTTTTCCTGATGCGATGAATCCCTTAGCAGTGAAACAAACAACACTTATGGGAATCTTTTTTGGTGTTTTCTCTTTGGTAAAAATGATTATTTCTGAGAATTGAGCACAAAACATGGAAGAATGATACAAAAAGAGAGAAACAACACAGTATGGGCCCTTGTTTTGAAATATATTTTCTTTAAATGAATAAAGTATCTTTTAAAGAGTTCAGGGAGGTCGTTTGATAGTCTGTTGTATTAAAAACATCAACAAACCAAGGAAACTTGGAGACTTTTAAGGACAAAACAAGATTTATCACAAGCTTTTCTAGACTGTAGTCTCAGATTGCTGGTTTGAGTTTTATTGAAAAAGAATTGGATGATATAAAACACAGTACTAAAGTGTAATCCTGGACATGTCTATTTCCAGTGCAGTGGAAAATTTAACTGGATTCTACCTATGCTCCCTATGTGAAAGTAACATGCTGAGAAACCTCCCTGTGTAATTGATTAGCATTATTTTGCTGTCAAATTGGACAGTTTAATTTTTTGAAATGTACACTGAAAGGAGGTCAGCATAAAGAAACCCTTATCCTCAAGAAAAAGCAAAACACTAGCAGTCTCAAATTGTAGCAAACAAATATTATCCTTCTATTTTTGAGGAAGTCCAGTGGAGAGCCATGTTGTCCTAAATGGGGACACATAGAAGTTCATTGAGTGGGCAAGGGAAGCAGGCGCATCCTGGTTTATTGGGCAATTGGGCTTTTTATTGGGCAATTTTATTTTATTGGGCAATTGCCCTCACCTCTGGTACCCAGGGGCACCAATAGCAATGTATGGGATTCTCCCACAACTCCCCAAATAGATGCCCCCACCACTCCCTGTCCAGCACCTTCCCATGGTGCCCTGCACACCCCTGAAGGGAAGTGCTTTGCATTTTCAGATAGTGCTTCACAAATATTAAATGTTTTAATTCTCTTCCTAAATGTGACACAAATTCAAAGGTTTATATGACATATGCTCAAATATACTGCTGTTTTGTGTTTTATTCCTCATAATAACTTTTGCGCTGGACCAGTGTTCTGCAATTGCCTGCACACAACCTCATGAGCACCCACTGTTAAGTCAACCATGCTCTTAAAACACACACTCATGTCCCTGTTTTTTGTACCAGAATTGTTAAGAGACTAGGTGTATCCCCAAGCCTAAAATGACTGCTCTATAATGCAGTCTGCTCTGAAACTAATGTTTAGAACTGGAACAAATTAATCAAAGTTCATTATAGCCAATAATAAATGGAATTTTACTACCCAGTGGCAGAATGGTTTTTCAAACTAACTAATGTGGCTGCAGACTTTTCCCAACAACCTTTCTTTCCTCATAGTCCCTAAATTCACTTATTAATAAACACTTTAAATCTCTATAGTAGAGTGAAGTTTGAAAAGTATTAAAGTAATATGTGATATAAATTGTGTTTTCCTATTCACCTTCCCCAAATATGCATACTGAACATATATTTTGAATGTTGTAATCTGAGTTTTATTCATACTTTCTATCATGAGTTTCAAAACAGTTCTACTTTTGTTTTACCTGTGGTTCGGAACATCGTTTCCAAATGTAATTTCAACATCTTAAAATATAAGGTTTTTTTGAGGTTTCTTTCAGAACAAAAGTGTTTGGAGACCATTTGTTTTTCAGTTTTAACAGACCAGGGAAATAAAAGATAAATCCTGCTTAAAGCTAGATGGCAGTAGATACCATGAGTGTGGGAGACAAATGTTTAAAAATCATTTCAGAGTCTTCAGCAAACAATGGTTTTCTTCAAGGAAAAACAGATTATTTGGATAACTAGGGACAAATCCTTATTATATTCCTTTAGTTCTGTTTTATTCTGCTACTACCATTTATGCAACTAGCTACCTTTAATTACAATAATTATGGTGTTGGTTAGAATTGTTTTTTCACCCCCCCCTCCCCCATATATTACACAAGCAAGTGGGTCTTAGAGCAAATCAAGCCTGGCTGTTCTACTTTGGTGGCATCATGAGAAAGCAGGAATCACTGGGAAAGGTGGAAAGTAGTGGGGAAAAGAGGAAGACTAAATATGAGAGGGATTGACTGCATGAGGGAACTCACAGCCTTGAGTTTAGAAGAGCTGAGAAGAGTTGTTTAAGGACAGGATAGTCTGGGGATTTTCATTCATATGGTCACCATAAGTCTGAAATGACTTGATGGCTCATAACAGCAACATTTCCCCGCTATTTTATTTTAGAGTTATTTATACATCTATTCAGAACTCAGTTCTGGTATTTGAGCCAGATCTGGCCCATGGCTCCATTTCATGTGCCCCCAACCCCTCAAGGAACAAAATGGATACCCCATTGAAGCTGTTGGGACAAAATGGCCACCCACATTGTGCAGGCAGGGCAAAATGGCTGTCCGGCTCTCAAAGCTGACTGAGAGAGCATGATTTGGCCCCTGGCTTGAAAAGGTTGGGAACCCCTAATTTAATTGATTACTTCAGACTTAACAACTGCCAACAGCCTCTCCTGGAAAACTGCTATATCTGAACTTATGTGAAGTGGCATGAATGCTTTTTTTCAGACCCCTAATCTATGAGGTCTTTTCCATATCTATAAGTAAAGGTAAAAGTCACCCTTGCTTTAAAGCCAGTCATATCCGACTCTAGGGTTCGGTGTTTGTCTCTTTTAAACCTGATGTTAATCATAAGCTGAATGAATGGGTACACATCTACTGGCCGTAATTCAGCTGATTTTACCATACATGGAAAGAATTGTGAAAGCCATCATGGCAGCTCATCAGTTTTCCATTATTTTGTTTCCATGTATGGTAAAAAGGTATAATGACCCTTGCTGGATGATCTGAGCCCCTCTCTCCCTCTACTTTTTTAATTAGTATGATGTACAACTTGGTGTGCTTTTAATCTTTTTAGATTTTAATATTAAACTTTAATTTTAACAGTTTTAAGGTTTTTAGGTAGTGTTTGTGTTATATTGTCATGTTTTTTTAATTACTTGTAAACTGCCCTGAGTCACTTCAGTGATAAGGGCGGTGGAGAAATATGAATAAATAAATAAATAAATAAATAAATAAAAACCAATAGGTGTTTGGCAACAGTATTCAGTTTCTTGTTACCACATTACTCCCAAAATGATCAGTGAAAACTGAGTATTTTAGAGTTTTCTGACAGGATGCATCTTATTGGGAGGTGATCCAAGTAAGCGGTGCTTTCCCCACAATAACATGTAGAATAAGAAGACGATTCTTAAGACTTTGCAAAGCCAAGTAGATCATTCAATAGGATTAGTGATACGTGAATCTGCCCTTCAGCCACATTGAAGAATTGCTGACCTCTGAGAAAAGGCTTTTGAATTTACAGAGTTTGGTAGTGAGTCATGCAGAAGGATCACCCACAGGACCATGTTGAGAACACCAGATGAGTTTTCTTCACATCAAGAAGAAACTTATGAATTCTCTTACCTGTCCCTGAGAATTGTCCAAAGCTCTCCACCTAAACAGGCTTCCATCAGCATGTATAAATATTTGCTATCCTTGAATGTTCTGTATAGCCTTTGTTGGAGGGGGAAAACACAGCAATTAGACTACTAAAATTGGAAATGTGAAAGTGAAACATTGTATAACAGATATAAGATTATTATACTAGTGTTAGTGACTACTGAAGTGTGAGGCTCCAGGGAATTTTATAACTGTGCCATTTGTGAGCAGGCCTACATGTGTGGAATAAATTAGTAGATTACTTCTCGGCAAATCTGCATTTGACTAGTGTAAATAGGTCATGCAACAAATGCGTCAACATACTTTGACACACATTTGCCTCTTTTACTTCTTGTCTTAGTTTATTTTGTCACTTTCCTTATAATCTCTTTCTTATCATCTGTGTCTGGAATTATTTCTAGATGTAACACAAAATAATTTTGCCCATAAATTTTACAGTTACAATAACTTCCCAAACAGAGCTTGGAAGTAACAAATGAGAAGTAATGCAGATACATATAACTGGGTACACCTTACTAACAAGTGTAATAAAGTTACATTTCCAGAGTAACTTAATGGTGTAACATATTCTAGTTAATTTCAGAAATTACTTTAAAAAGGAATTTGATTAGTTATTTTTACTTATTTATTGCCCTTATATACTGCCTACCTGGGAGATATCTCCACTCTGGGCAGTTTATATAAATTAAAATAACTTTCATCAAAGTCAATCATAATATAATCATAGACCCCACCACTCAGATGGCGCTATATGGAAAGAAAACTTAAACTTAGGAAAAAATAAAAAAGTCAACATCTACTAATTGGCAATGGGCCCGGTGTTCTGAAAAATCTCCTTGAACAACATGCTCTTTAGCTGTCTTTGAAATATATCCTGGGATGCAGCTCCCCTAATAAGGTGTTCTACAGTGTGGTTGTCAACAATGCCAACTCTTTGTCAAGGTCTTCCTGGAATTGCACCATTTTGGATTATCAAGTGATACAAGCAGATGATCTCTGAGCAAGATGTTCCAACAGATAGCAAGGTCTTAAACAACATAGGGCTTGAAATGTGCCTGGTACAGAAAGGAATAGGGAACCAGAGCAGATGCAATAAGTCTGGGAAGATACAATCAGTTTTCTTCAACCTTGTTATCAGCCTGGCCATTACATTCTGGACCCATTGTAGTCTCCATATCAGGGACAAGGGTAGCCCCATGCATACAACATTGCAGTATAGCAATTTAACATAATCTGTCAAGATCTATGATATTGTCCTGAGGTTTTTTTTATTGTTTTCAAAGGTAACAAAAACCAACCGAAAAGCAACAAGAAAGGAGTTGCTTTTTCAACTATGAAATGAATAGCTAAAGATAGGCTACTTTTCTAATATTGTAACAAAAAACAAATTGTTTTTAAGGAGTAAATTTCAACCTATAAATACAATTAACAAGGGAGGTGGCCCACTTGATGATAAAGACCCAACTATCTATAGGAACATAGTCAGAATTTGCTACTGATTTGCTGCATCTAGGTCCCTGGTGGCGAACCTATGACATGCATGCCAGAAGTGAAACACAGAGGCCTTTCTGCTGGCACATGTACCACGAAGGGGAAGCCCTGCCCTGCTCCCCCACCACCCCTCTCCCTCCACCAAAGTGGAGGTGAGAGAGGAGGCTGAAATCTTGGCCAGGAGGGTGCAGCTGGGTGAGGTAAGGTGGGGACAACCCATGGGGGGTGGGGAGCATGCAGCCTCCTGCTCCTTAGGCACTCGGTCTCTAAAAGGTCCACCACCACTGATCTAGGTGATCACTGATCTAGGTGATGTCTCAGGTAGAAATGTAAGGTAAAAATAATGGCTAGCAGCCTGTTGTATGAACACACAGTGGAAAAGAAACAGTAATAGAACCACTATTTGTATAGACAGAGGCAAGTCCCTCATTATGTGCATGCTCCCTTATTGGTTACAAGATGAGTTGATGCAATTGGACAAGCAATGTGGAGCTTGCTGGAGTGAAAGAAACTTTTAGGTGAACTTGCTTTCACATTATGTTTGGACAATAAGATACTAACCAATATAGAAACCAAGAGTACCCAACTGAGATGCATGAAGAAATTTCAAGTGACAGGCACTATATTTTTATTTTTCATCTTCAATTGTGAATTTAGCTTAGTATTCTAAAGGGATCGGATTATTGTAAGAGAGATGTTGGAAGGTGAAAAGGTTTGACAAAAATAAAAAGGGGAATAATGCTAAACTGTTTGGAAACCATCAATGTAACCAATATAGCTGAGAGTTGTCCATCTTGTGTCCTCATTTCATTGAAATATTACCTGCTCATCTGCTGTGATTTAGATAAACCTTCAAATTAATTCCACCTGTGAATAATCTCAGATCACCTCTGGTTACACCTTTCACTTCTGGGGCAAATAAAAGACCTCATTTTCACTAACTTTTCCTTAGAAACTACCAGTTCATAAGATTCTACTGATACAGTACAGTAATACCTCGGATAACGCTAAGACCTTCCACAAGCCTTGGTGATATCAGATTTTTAGTGTTATCCGATCCATGTTAAAATCCTATGGGATGGATCGGATAATGTTAAAGCTCCATAGAGATACATTGTAACCGCACAGGCTTTAGCGGTTGTTGTCCAATCCATCCCATAGGACCTTAACGTTATTCGATCCAATTCTCCTCCCCAGATTACTTAACACTATGCGATTTTAGTGTTATCCAAGGTAAACGTTAACCGAGGTATTACTGTACTGCCTAATTATGAGAAGACAAGGAGGAACACATTAATATACCTTCATAAAGACCTACAGTACCACGAAATGTTACTTTGTTATGTTCACTGCATGCCAAGTGTTTCATAAAGTAGAAACCAACCCAATTTTGTAAACACTTCATCTTTACTAATCACATTTAATATACGGCTTCCTGTGTTTAACTTGTTTCACTGTTATTTTGTACACTGTATTCTTCTTTCTCCCTTGAAGAGACTGTGAGGAAATGTGGGAGGAAAGAGACACGAAGAGTTGTGCATGCCTCCCACTGGCCCTCCGGGGCCAGTTCACAGGTTGAGGAAAGTCAAGGGGAGAGAAGGGACCCCACAAAAAAACAAGTCTTCCAAAACATGATAACATAATTGGAACTGGTTAATGAGATGGAGGCCAATTGAACAACAATAAAAGAGCAGGCAACGATAAAAGAGAGGAGGATAGAAGGTCAATGACAGGAGCTGATGAGGGACAGGAGGTCCAGAAAGAGCCAAAGAAAACAGGGCTGTATTCTATGCAGAACTGAATGCCAAGGGGAAAGTGGTGAGCAAGCTGCTCTCTCCCTACCAGCAGCTGACAGAAACCAAGCAATTCACTCCATCTTTCTCCTACTGCAGCTTCTGTCCCCATGTAGCCATGGCACAAAAAGGCAAGTAAAAAGAGGCATGTCAAGGGAAATGTGGGTCTAGGACAGTGATGGCAAACCTTTTAGAGACCGAGTGCCCAAACTGCTGTCCGCACCGCACCCTCACACTGCATGTGAGTTGCCTGCCTTACCCTAGCCTAGACAGGTGAGGGAGGAAGCACTCCTATTGGGCTGCTGAGAAGAGGGGTGGGGCGAACTCTGTGCTGGGGGAGGGAGGAAGTACTCCCATTGGGCTCCTGGGCAGAGGGGCATGGCAAACGGTACACTTGCCCACAGAGAGGTCTTTGAGTGCCCCCTTTGGCACATGTGCTATAGGTTCATCACTACTGGTCTAGGAGAAGCCACAGAGTCTGCTACCTGTTTATATGAGCCTTCTTTACAAGAGGCATACCCTGGTTTGAAGATTGCTCCCCAAAACTTGGACTAGAGGGAAGTCCAGTGAAGATAACTGAAATCCTGAACAGGCAAAAAGGCACCTAAGGGGCTAGTGACTGTAACTCAGCCTTCTGAGATTGGGGGAGGAAAGGCTGCGGGTGGGAAAGCTGATCTACCTTTAATAAATGCTGTTAAAAGCAAGGAAAGTGACCCAGAGTCCGTGGAGTGGGACTCTGGGACTACTAGCACCCTGGGATGGAGGGTGACTGGGCTCACAAAGAATTCATAAAGTAATACTCTCCTACTTCCACCCTCCAAGATATGGTCCTAGGCTTGTTGTAATGCAAAATATTTCCAAGAGGCTTGGTCTTGAAAAGGAAATTAAAACTTAAAACCCATTTGCCAATGACCCGTTAGAACTGTGTTTGTATGGATCAAGAGCACTGCCTGTTTTTTCTTAGAGGCAGGACCATGGAGACTTGTCACAACGAGTGCCTGCACTTAAAAATTTATTACTGCACTACTGGCCATTTGATCAACAGTGCAAAAGAAGAAGAAGAAAAAAGAAAGTGAATGCATGTTCACGTTATCCCTCAGTGATTCTGCCTGGGTTTTCTCTCTGTTTCAGAGTCTCCTTGAAAGGATTGCATCCAACTGCACTATAAAGGATAAGTTTAAATGCAGTGATCTCCTTTAAAGCAACCCATTTCTGCAGGAATCATTCCAGCCTGGGCCTCCAAAAGAGGAGACCTGCAAAAAGGCCCAGATTGGGCACAGATCAGGGCAAGGCTGGATCACTCTTATTTGTATGTTTTGTGATTGCAGGAAAATAGTTCACCTCAGACTGTGTCAACATGTGAGATTTTCTTATCTGGCCATGTCTTAATTTACATAAGTAAATTGATAATTGTGTATCACATTTTTAAACAATGTCTACATCTTCAATGCATCAGATTTTTAAAAAAATACAGTATGATGTTTCATAGATGAAAAACAATCTATAACCCTGTTCACTCTAGTCTCATTGCCCATTTGCTTTACTCATGTGAATATCAAAGTGTCCTATGTCCTGCTTGCATGTGGACTCTACGTGTGAGCAAGATCCCACATTTTTCCAGGCTTGCAGACTCTATGTGGGAGCAGGAACATGTCCTCTTCAGATTCATTGGTGCTCACTGGCTAACCTCTTCCCTCCATAAGAGACCTGGCGTAGCAGTGGTTAAACTGCTGAACTGCAGCCAAAATGTTGTGAGATCAACCCTGACCGGGAAAAGATTGACTCTGCCTTCCATCCTTCTGAGGTAAATAAAATGAGTACCCAGCATGTTGGGGCAAAATGCTAATTACATTGTGAACTGCCCAGAGAGTGTACTAAGCACTATGGGCGCTATATAAGCTATTGCTATTTCCTAAAACCATGTGGATAATTCCCAGTTAGAGAAAAACAAGAAATATGCATTTACATACCAGCTTAATTAAATAATGCAAGAGATGAGCTGAGAAGCTTATTCCTGAACCCTTTGCAGTGGACATATGCAGGGAAATTGTCATACCTTACAATAAAATCGGAATGAGCTCCTTGCATGATCTGCTTCTCTGAGCGTATGTGCTCTTGCTGTCTGGTATCCACTATGTGGCGTTTCTTTAGTATCTTCATTGCAAATGTTTTTGTTTCCTCACTTTTCAACTGGACCTTGAAAGGAACAGAAAATTGAAATCTATGACATCTTCATTTTCAAAAATATCTAACATCCATAACTTTGTACTATAATTAAATATCAACATTACCATATGTTAACTCTCAAAAACCATAAGTTAGATTTGTAATACAAACAAATAGAATTATCATAGCCTTGAATATGTCTAAAAGGACTGATACAATTCCCTTTTCAGCACTGTTGCTACCTTTATGTTTTGCCTCATTTTTTCTGTGATTAAGTAACAGTATCTTTTGCAGTGGACCAATATTAGCCTTCCATATATTGTGGCCCCATTCCAAAAATTAGGATGCATCCAACACTGCTATTGCACCTGCTTTTATGGATGTACAAACTAGTTCTCCCGTCTCCCCCTCGCAGCCTCCTTATATGCTAAAAATATGCACTGTAGAGCAGGGGAACATAGATACTTTCACTACAGGGCTGTAAACTAAAGGAGGAGAAGCCAAACATCCAGGCAAAATGCAAGCAGCATTTGAAATATCAACCTATTTTTTTCTTGTTAATAAAAAAATAAATTACATGATCTAAGAACACTGGGCTAGAATTAAGGATGTGAAGATTGTTCACTAAATTTCTTATTCTCATCTGAGACACCTTGTTAAGAAACTGATAGAATGGATGAGAATGGGTCTCAGAACCTTTTTTTTTGTCTAGGTTTCTGCATGTTGAGCAACGAGACTCTTGGCAAAACGACTATTTTCTTCCTTTGCAAAGGCTAAGCAAGCATACAGAGCATGGAAGGAGGGATTGATAGATTCTTCTTCTTCTTTTGTGTCCAGATCAAACTTTGGACTGCCAAAATAAAGACAGCTTCTTGGCTTTGTCATATTGTCCAAAATTAAATCTTCATCAGTACAAGTTTCTGGTAGTAACCAGCAGACCAGCAAAAGAACTGGATTCTGTGTCTCTCCACATTCACAGAGCTTGTTGTTGTTTGCCAGTTGCTCTTACTTGAGCATATTAGTCTTACAGTTAGGCACTCCAACTCTCAGCCTATTCAGGGTTTTCCAGGTGACATAGGGAAGGCCAGTTCTTCAGCCATTTTGTTGTTGTTCAGTCGCACAGTCGATTCTGACCCTTTGCGACTCCATGGACCATTACCCTCCAGGTACCCCTGTCCTCCATCCTCCTCCTCAGCCCGCCCTGCTCTGTACCCATTGCGTCTACAATACCATCTAGTCATCTCATTTTTGGCTGCCCCCTTCTTCAGCCATATCCTCCTTTAATGATATTCTTCATCCAATTTGCTCCTTCTTTCATCTTCTAATTTGGTTTTGCTCTTGCATACCCTCAAGCATGTTTGTTCTTGCCATAAAGCTTTTCTGAACTTGAGGCACATATCCATTCAGAGGATGTGGAGGGTCATTTTAGTTCAAATAATCCACCCAATATTTCTGTTTCTAAAGGTCTATATGACAAGAAAGCTGATAACATAGTTTTGCATAAGCATGCAATTTGCACAAATATTGATGTTGTAAGTTCAAAAATTATTGTTGAGACAGAGAAAATCTTTTCTTGCACATGGGGAGGGAACTGCTGATATTTCTTGTTCTCATGTGGGAAAACTAGGCATGATTTTAAAAGTCCTGGAAGGAGAGAGAATTTGTTTTTGCCTAGTATCAAAACATCATAAAATACCAGTTTGCTTCTTTAGGATGGCATTACTGGAAAGCCCTTATCCTTGGTAGCAATTTACCATACTTCCCTTAGCAGCATTATACAGAGCAGTTTCGTGCAAAAGATTTTAAGTTTCAAGTGGGAGCAAAAAATACCCAACCAATTTGTGTAATATATAGTAATCATCTGTGTAGCTTATTTTCCCTTAAACAGTTATAGCTGCTAATGGGAATTCTTGAGAGGAACATCCCCAGATTTCTTACATAATTGCAATGAAGATCTTCCTCTTCACAGAGGCTATGAAACTTTTTTTATTGCTGCTAATTGGTGCAGCAGCTGTGTGTATGCTCACACTTTGGTAGGAAACTGAAGAAGCCTCTCTATCTAATATGCTACCTTGTCACTTTCCCTGTGCCTGTAATTATTTAAGAAAAACCCAAATTCATTACAAGAACACTAAATAATGTTGGTGGAGGCCTCTAGATGTGCCAGAGTAAGCACCTTGTATCTCCCTCCACACCCAAAGTGGTAAAAGAGGAAGCAAAGATGAAAAAGATAGCTGTCTATTGCTTATTAAACAATTAGCTCCTTAGACTCTACTTCAACATGATAGAAAACAGTCTTTCAAGAAAAAAATTGACTCTTGCATCGTTCCTGATGAGTGACATCAGGCAAATGAACTATCCCCAAAGTAATCCACAATGTCAGAGAACAGAGACAAAATGCTCATTCATGATAAATCAGCTCTAATTAAGACTACTCTAGAACTGTAATTGGGCTTTCAAAATGTACCGGCATGCATGTTTACAGCAGAACTCAAGCATTTCACCCCTACTCTTTGACAGAATAAACTACTGAACAATGTCATAATCATCATCAGCTGCTACATGTATCTGAGTATACATTTTTCTTGGAAGTCATTTTCACAGTTGATGGATGTGTCTCTGGTGACTCAATAAACCAATCCTGGCATGAAACATGAAACCACACACGTTACAGTTGAGTTTGACAGTTGAGGTTGACAGTTGAGTTTGACAAAGCTTCTGTGCTTGTAACTTAGCCTCTTCATGTCTGTGGTGTTCTCCTTTGAAATGATCAGTAGCAGCAAAGATGGTTTGGCACCAAAGTGGGTGATCTATGGATGCTGCCTTGCAGGTTTCTGGGTTTATCCCTGAGAATTTCACAGTTTGTTTCACCTGGTCCTTATAACAATTCAAAGGAGCTCCACAAGGTCTTGTACCAGAGCTAAGTTCCCCATAAAGAATTTTATGAGGAAACCTGGAACCATCCATATGGCAGACACGCCCTATCCATCTAAGACAATGGTCTATGATGGAAGCTTCAATACTATTTATATGTGCCTTCTCAAGAACTGCGATGTTGATGACATAGTCATCCCACTTGATGTTCAAGATGGACCTTAGCTTCTGTTGGTGAAAGCGCTCGAGCTTTTTGATGTCTTGGCAATAGAGAGTCCATGTTTCACAGCCATACAATAAAGTTGAGGTAACAACAGGTTGGTATACCATGAACTTTGTATGAACTGTTAAATCTTTGTTCATGAAGACCCGGTCTGATAGATGACCAAATGCAGACTGGGCAGCACTGATTCTCTTCACCACATCCTGTTCACAGGTGCAGTTTTTAGACAGGATGCAACCAAGATAAGAAAAATGGTCTATCTGTTCCAGTGTCGAATCTGAGGTGTTAATACTGAACTCTGGAGGTGTTGTCCTTGGGGCAGGTTGTGCAAGTACCTTGGTTTTCTGAACATTTATGGTGAGGCCAAAATGATCATATGCATTCTTCAAACAGCTTACTGACTGTTGCAGCTCCTCAGGTGTGAGAACACGTGATGCAGTATCATCGACATATTGCATTTCCATTATCCTGTTAACACTGGTAAGTCTTTGGGAGCGTAGTCTAGCCAAATTAAAGAGTTCTCCATTGAAGCAGTATTTAATCTCTATGCCTGTGTTGTTATTAGATGTTTCATACTGCACTGCAGCCATGTAAAGGGCAAAAAGAGTTGGAGCAAATACAAAACCCTGCTTCAATCCATGGGTGATTGGGAAGGCATGCAATATGATGTTTTGATGGAGAACCCTCCCAGACATGTCATCATGAAGCACCTGGACGAGATCTACAAAACACTCAGGGCAACCAAAGCATCTTAGCACAGCCTACATAGCAGGTTTCAGGACAGAGTCGAAAGTATTTTCCAGGTCATAAAATACTAAATGGAGTGGATTCTGCTGTTCTCTGCACTTTTCCTGAAGTTGTCTTGCACAGAAGATCATGTCCATTGTGCTTTGGGAAATACAGAACACATTGAGATTCTGGAAGGAGCTTTACAGAGATAATTTGCAGGTGGTTGAGCAGGATTCTTGCAAAAATCTTTCCAGCAATGGATAGCTAGGATATGCTATTATAGTTGTCACAAATAACATGATCACCTTTCTTAAAGATGGTGATAATGGTGGCATTCTTAAGGCCATTAGGAACTTTACCAGTTTCCCAAATCAAGAGAATGAGTGTGAAGAGCCTTGTCTTTAGGGGCACCTCTCCCTTCTGGATTAACTCCAGAGGGATGTTATCTGGCCCAGGAGTCTTTCTGGGTTTCAATTTATTCGGAGGCTCACAGAATTCCAGGTACATCAGTGGAATTGCCATCCATGGCTGGTGGGGATGTTGTGGCACTTCTCGAAGAAAATCCTCAGCAGTGGTAGAGTTTCAGTTTAAAAGCATGCAAATGTGTTCTTTACAGCTCCCCAAGATTTTCTGGCCATCTGTAAGAATTGTAGCATAGGGATAGATATGCTTCTAGTTTGGCATTGATGAGGCATGAGATTTCATCACTGTTGTCAGTAAACCAGTCTTGCATCTTCTTTTTCACAAAACCAATGGTTTCATCAGCAGCTTCTATGATAATGTTTTGCAGTGAGGCCCATTCTTGTTTGACATCATGAGTGCTGACTGAGTTATTCAACAGTCGGACAGAGATCTTATTCTGAAAATTCACAGCAGTGGACTCATCCCAAAGTTAGAAATATCAAACATCCATTTGGGCAGGTTAGGCTGGTACCTAGATGGTCTTCAGTGAAGATAAATCTTGAGTCTAGAGATAAGAAGTTTATGGTCTGTCCAACAGCCATCAACATTTCTAGCTGTTCTGGTGATGAGGATATATTTCTTATTACAATTCTGGGTGATGATGTAGTCAAGGATGTGCCAGTGCTTGAAGCAGGGATGCATCCATGTGGTCTTAAAATGGTTGAGTAGTCGAAACTGTGTGTTGGTGATGAAGAGTTGATGTTTTGCACATAGACCAAGAAGCAGTAGTCCACTGGAATTGCAGTTACCAAGTCCTTGCTTACTCATTTCCTTTTCCCAGAGTTGATAATCCCCAAGCAGTAAAACCTTGAAGTCCCCAAGCAGTAAAAGCTTATCCCTAGCTGGTACGTTAGTGATGATAGAGCTCAGCTGATTGTAGAACTGGTTTTTAACATCTTCAGCAGCATATAAAGTGGGGGCCTAGGCAGAGATGAGTGTGATGGAGGTATCTCCTGAGAAATGTATATGGAGAGTCATAAGCCTTTCACTGATTGTGGTAGGAGTGAGTTGATGGTCATTTACTAACTTTGTCCTCACAGCAAAACCTACACCATGTATGTGATGCTCTCCTTCTTCTTTCATCTTCCAAAAGATGGCATATCCTGAACCAGAGTTGATTTTTCCCTTGCCAGACAATCTGGTTTCACTCAAGGCAGCAACATCAATGTTCAGTTTAGCAAGCTCATGGGTCACAAGAACTGATCTTCTCTCAGGTCTATTATTGTTGTCAAGATTGAGTAGTGTCCTAATGTTCCAGGTGCCAATTGTCATTATCATTTACTTGTTCTTCATTTTTTCACCACATATAAGGGGTGACCCACAGGGTGTGGCCTCCTTGCCAAATGTGTGTGACTTCTGATGTTCAGAATGTATGCATGTCTTACAGCAGAACTCAAGTATTTCAGCCCTACCCTTTGACAGAATAAACTACTGAACAATGTAATAATAGACATCAGCAAACATGTTTGAAATTCAAATGCTTGATTAAGGTCCACATACTTCCAGAGGGCTTCACTTTTCTCTCTCATTATGGCTAGAATCCTACTGGCAGCCCTAACTAGAGTTGTCCCACTGAATCAATCTCATTTACATATCTATTCCAGCAAGTAGTTTGATGGGTCTATTTTAGTTGAGACTAGCAATAGGATTTAGGTCCATGCAGTTTATTCATTAGTTTAGCTTTTTTTAAAATCCAGTTGAAAAAGATAGAAACAATTTCCTCCAAGGCTTGGGAGATTTAGTAGGCAACAGTCAAACAGCAACTTAACCAGCCAGCCTCTACTACAGTAAAATCACTTCCACTACACCTCAACTGCTTGGATAATGTACATTTGGATAATGTGCATTTGTATGCAGTCCCAGAGCAAAAGGCAATTTGTTTAACAATCCTCTGTTCTGTGATGGCTTGACATTACTGGTCTGCAGAAGAGGAGGAAAACTCTCTTTAATTTTCAGTTCCCTAAAAGAGAGTCAGCTTCATCCTTTGTCCTGCCTAGATTCATTTTTAAAAATTCAGTTACCATTTTCTTCAATAAAAATAAATCTGAGCAATTCAAAAGTATGGTTTTTGAAACTAGTTTTGGTTTTAAAATTTACTTTATTCTATTTTTTTCCCCTTTGGAAGAAAGGGTGGGCAGAAATAATGCAAATAAAGAATTCCTACTGAGAGCTTGTGAGGTGAGCTACTCTGCAGAACTGAGCAGTCCAATTCTTATTCCCTATTACTCCAACTACATTGGATGCAAATGAGATGCTAAGTAATCTGAGAAACTGGCATCTTTCAAAGAAATTGAAGCAGGAAACGAATCCAGTACAACTCTGTCAGAGCGCAAAGCCCCGCCAGTGTAATAACATGAGATTTCCCACTTGTGTAGGCCTTGTTCCTGTGCAAGCTTATTACAAAAAAGCAAACTTGTGCTTACACAAAGCAGTCCCCTCAGATAGCTGTCGTAGAAGTGTTTCTCCATTACAGCAATTATTAAAGGTAAAGGTAAAGGTCACCCTTGCTTGAAAGCCAGTCATATCCAACTGTAGGGTTCAGTGCTCATCTCTGTTTATAGCCAAAGAGCCGGTGCTGCCTGCATTTTGCAGATATTTCTGTGGACATGTGGTAGGCATGACAAGACACTGGAGTGTATGGAACACTGTTTACCTTCCCACCAAAGTGCTCCCTATTTATCTACTTGCAATTTCTTGCTTTCAATCTGCTAGGTTGGCAGGAGCTGGGACAGAGATGGGAGCTCACTCCGTTGTACAGTACTCAGGCCTCAAACTGGTGACCTGCCAACCTTCCAGTCATCTTATCCACTATAGTCCTTACTGTAGTGGCTTAAAATAAAATATGTACCATGGCTTATCAAGCATCTTCTCTAGATCACATAAAGCATTTCTATTGTATAGTTTGTGCCTCAAGAAACATCTGCTGTTCCCAATGAAACATTTCATACAACCAGAAGGATTCATGTGGCAAATGCTGCTAAGTATTATGAAGGAATAAAAAGTATCCCTACATGGATGTTGGATGCTACTGAGATAAGCAAAATATAGCTTGTCCTTCAGTCATCTATGATCCGTATCTTGCTTATACAGATGAGACACATATTGTCCAGCTGTGTAGGAGTTAAAATCAAATCTTTATTATGGTCCAAGACCAGCATAGAAAAGCAAAAGGAACAGAAGTTAAAATGAGTGTGTTTAAAATACAGTAAAACCCCGGGTTACAACTGCCTCGGTTTAAGTTTGCTGTGGTTTACAATGGCAAATCCTATGGAAATGTCATTCCAATTTACAAATCTTTAATGTAGTTATTTTGTTTAAAATGATCAGTTCAGGACCGTTTTTAAATTTTTCATTGTGTCCCGATGGATGTTTCGGTTTACAATTTTTTTGGGTTACAATGAAGGCTGCTGGAACAGACCTCTGTTGTAACCTGGGGTTTTACTGTATATCAAGAGACAAAAGTTAAAAGAAGGGTCCTTAAAAAGTGCATAAGACCAATAATGTTACAACTATTACTAATTCTATGCTGTAGCACCAGTAGTTTATTTGGCTGAAGGTCCTGACAGGATTGTCCTTCTGATCTTACATGCTGCAGTGCAGAACCTGGGAATGGTGTGCTTTCATTAGAAAGCAGCCAGTGGGTATATGTGCTGTTTGACCGAGCAGGATACTTGCAGAGCAGTGGAAATATAAACTTGTTCTGGATGTTTCTATAAAAAGGGCAGCTGCAGAGAACGTGTTCTGTGGTTTCAATTTCTCCAGTGTCACAGGGGCATTGTCTCTCTGACATTGGTGTCCTTTGGAAAACTGTGTAGCAGTTGCTTCCTCTTGTTGCAGCTCCACACCATACTGGCAATATGAATTAATGTTGCACATTATATGAGGAGAGCTGATGGCTTGAATCCTTCCTCCCCAACTGGCATACGCCCTAGTGGTGAGATGATGATCAGATGGACAGTCGTAAAGTTACCTCTGCCCATAAAATGCAGTATTTGTAAAAACGCCACGATAGAAGATCATACAAAATGGAAATTGTTTTCATGTCAGTTATTGTACTGAAAATCATCCAAAGAGAAAGAGATTTAATTTAGATCCTGCCTTTCTCCCTTACAGAACTCAAGGGAGATTACATCAGAAGCTGTCATACTCTACAACAGATCAGTTAATGCTAAGAGAACTATTTAATAAGCAACAAGAACAATGAAGAGGCTTATGGCATTTTAAAAAGACCAAACTGTTTAATCTGCTAGAAGTGTTCACAGGCTGTGGCCCATTCTTCAGAGGCATGACATATAGCCTCAGTCAACAGGTGTTTACATACTTGCTTCTGACAGATAAAGAAAGAAATATAATAGAAAACTGTGGACTTCAGCCCACAAAATCTTATGCAAAATAAAAGATGTTCATTTTTAAGAAGCAACAAGACTACCCCCTCCCCTCATTTGCAACAGAGTACAAATTAATACAGCCACACCTGTGGAAATATGGAATAAGTAGTGGCTTGTAGGTGATAGCTGATTAATGATTCTAAAAATACCGGTGTGATCCATCTTCCTTTAAATCAGGTGGGACAGATACTAATGTCCTAACTAAGCATGTTAGCATTAAGCAATAGTGGCTTCAAAAGACTGAAATGAATCTGAACAAAACGTTTTAAAGCCTGGTGCCCGTAAGTCATAAACCAAACACCTGAGATTCCTAGGGCATTCTGAAGAATGGGACAGATTATGCTGGATCCAGGAGGTACTCTGGATCCACTGGACTGAAATAGGAGTTTGAGAATTCATATTATAACAGAAAAAGTAAGGCTGAAACTACATTGCCAGGAAAAATCAGATCCTGTTGCCACACATGATACAAACCCAAGTTCAAGGTCACAGCTGTGTCTGATTGGGGCAGGGGGAGCACTCATCTCTGTTTATAGCCAAAGAGCCAATGCTGTCTGCATCTGCAGATGTTTCCATGGTCATTTGGCAACACTGTCACTTTCACACTGCAGCGGTAACTATTTATCTACTTGCAATTTCTTGCTTTTGAACTGCTAGGTTGGTAGGTGCTGGGACAGAGATGGGAGCTCACTCTTTTGTGCAGACTTGGGTCTTGAACTGCTGACCTACCAAACTTCCAGTCATCAGGTTCAGCATCTTAACCATTAAGCCACTGCAGTCCTTCTACTGTGGTTTAAAAACTGTGCCGATCCATGCTTTTTAAAACCACATTAGTGCTTACGTTGCTGGGTAGTCAGTGCTGAGAGACATCCTGGCTGCTAACAGTATCAAGGTTGGGATAGCAGAGTCCTTGGCCATTCAACGTGTGGAGAAAATGGAGCTGCACCACTCCATCCCCATTCTGCGTAAGAACAACTTTGCAATCTGGCCACTGCTGGGAGGCAGCTCCTGGGGTCCTGGTTTTTCCCTCCTGCTGAAAGGAAAAGCTGCTGCCCCAACCCTGGCATTGCTAGCAGCTGGGAAGCTTCCCAGTGCTAGCAGAGCAGCTGGGACTACACATCCTGCTTTAATGCGAGGAACACATTTCACAAACAGGTTCATTCCTATTCACAGATAATATGCAATAAAAACCTTTGCTGGGAGTTATTGTGAATGCATAATTTCTGCCCATGTTTATAATACAGTGATGAAGATGCTCTCAAACAACCTCTACTGCTCTTAGGAAACCCATAAGAGGAGACACTGAGTCCATATTCAGAAGCAGCAGACCCTTTAATAGAAAAAAAAAATAGCTATTTTCTCTGGCATGAGCTTGCCTCAATCCTCATACGGCAAATCTTCTTTCTTCTCTTTTCTTTTTGTGTGTGTCCAAAGTCCCTGGCAATTTCATAGGTAGATTTGTGTTGCTTGGAGAGTTACACTACCAGTCTGACCAGGTTATCCTGCTATGATAATCCAGAGTTTCCCAAACTACATTCTGTGGAACACTGGTGGACTTTAATTTCCAGAAACCTCAGTCAGTACATTGGCTGATCAGTGCTTTGGGGAATTGACTGAGGCTTCTGGGAACTGAAGTCCAAAAAACCAAAGATTGGGAAAGACTGGAGTAGACCATAGTGTCAGCAACTCAGGCGGTAGTTAACTGACCAGGCAACTCTTAGGGCTTTTGGTGGTGAAGTCCACTGAGAAGGGTAATAATCCCCAAGTGACCCCCAAATTAAATCCATCTTGATGGAAGGCAGCAGCTTCGTCAATACTGGGCTGGGGCTGATGAGGACTTAGTGTGCCAAAAAGGCTCAGGATCAGAAAGTAACTTGTGGAACTGGATCAATGGTATGGGCGTCATAATGCGATGTTGAAGGCAAATGGAAGGCTACTGCATTATATTGTTCCCAGGACAATCTTCATGGCTGATCACCGTGATGATGGCCAATATGTAGAATAAGATATGGCACTTGAAGTAGAAGCCGGCAGGTTACAGTATATGATGAGGAAATATGCTGCTTTTTAAAAGGGTCTTCTGAGGCTTAAAGTGTCTTCATTCTTAAGGTAGGGGAACAGGAGGGGGGTCTCCTGTTGGATGAGTGGTAGTGCAGTGCTCCTGACACAGCAACCCAGAACTAATATGATGAGGAAGGAATGGGTTAGGAGTCACTCTTATGAAGTGTTTCATTGTTTTGTGTTCTTGATGAAAAAAGGAGCTGCTGAATCATGTCTTAATTGGCTTTATTCTTTGTCGTTAAATTATTTCCCAATTATTACTTTGAGAACTAAAAATATTTATCATAATTCAAAAGTAACAGAGGGCCAGAATCCAAGTGGTGATTCACAGTTACACACGTAGTAAAACTACGTAAGTTGTGTTGCTACTCACTAATGAAGAGCTGGTTGTGTTCTTGGTTGTGTGTGTGTGAACACAACTAGCTCCTTGTTAATTGGGGGCAATTTGCCACTACAACCTGTGTGGTTTCAGCTGCAGAAACCCAACTGAATTCTAGCCAACAAAGGTAGGATGTAATGAAATATGGCTGCAATATCATTCAGCCTGATAATAGCAAAAATGATTCAAATTAGGCGGGTAATGCCTGCTTTTTAATTTTGTTATAGGATCTCTCACTGACTTTCTGTTTATGTATTGGTTGGTTGTAGTTGAACTATTGAGCTGTAAAAAACAAATGACAAAAGAAAACAAATCCTATTTGTAATGCCTGCATTACAAACATGGATGGTATATTGGCTTTTGTTTGAAATTATTCATGTTGGCAGCTGTTTTCTCTTTATTGAATACATACTTTTGAGAGAAGCCTGGGCAATTTGGCTCTGCTAAATGGATTGTTTAGTAAATGTAGAACTAATTTTTTGCTGTATTTTCAAGCTCTAGACAGAAGGAAGAGTACAGCTATACAGCATACCACAGGATAAATGCACAACTTCAGCAGGGAAGCTTAAAGCAAGATGCGTTCTTCTTGTTGAACAAACATAATCAGAAAATAAAACTTATGAGAGGCTCTATACTTCAAATGAAATGAGCATCTCATTATGGAAAGCAGGGCTATTTTCCCTGGAAAGTTTGGGATACAACGCTGATACTGGGTTGAAAATGCTAGCAACTTTTGTAACAAAAATGAGGAACTAAAGATACCATAACTGGAACTCCATGTCTCTGATCTTGCAAACTGCATGTATAGCTGCCTAAGCTACATACCCAGGTAAATGAAGCTCAATCCTTCTGCTTGTATATATGGCAGGGGAGGGGAACCATAGTGTAAGTTAAACATGTAGAACAGGGGTTCTCAGCCTATGGCCTATCGGCCAGATCCAGCCTGCAGCACCAAATAATCCGGCCCCCATTCCCACTCCAGCCCTCACTGCTGCTGCTGGCGGAATCATCCGTGGACTCATTTACAGCTCTTGTAAACACATTTACAACAGCCATAAATGGCAGGGGGACAACCAGTCCAGTCCCTCAACTGTTTGCGGGAGCATGACCTAGCCCAGTGATGGCGAACCTATGTCACACATGCCACATGTCACACATGCCTCTCTATGGGCACGTGTGCAGTCATCTCAGCACAGAATTTGCCCTGCACCTCTGCCCAGTGGCCCAATGGGAACACTTCCTCCCTCCCCTCAGCACAGAGTTCACCCCGCCCCTCTGTCCAGCAGCCCAATGGGAGCATTTCCTTCTTCTCCTGTTGATATGTTGGCACTTTATGATAAATAAGTGGGATTTGGGTTGCAGTTTGGGCACTCAGTTTCTAAAAGGTTCCGCATCACTGACCTAGCCCTGACTTGAAAAGGTTGAAAACCCCTTACGTAGAGGCATTTTTGCTGTAGGCAAGATGTCCAGGTTTTTTTAACAAACCAAAAGCAGTGACCCAGTTGTTCCAATAGCAGAGGCAATGGTTTAATGATAGCAGAATTTTGGAATAATTACAAAATACTGTCAACTCAACCAGCTTTTCTTGCATAAGATTTTTCCTGCAAAATGTTTGCAAAACAAAACAGCCTTGCCAAGCAATAGGCTTAGAAGGTGAAAGTTCTGAAGAAATGTTATTGAGTTTTGTCTTTTTAGAATTCATCACTCTTGAACCGTATCATTTAAATAAAGGTCAATAGTCTCTGTAGTTTTTTTCAAGGAGCAAAGTTTCATGTATCTGACTGACATTTCTGAAAAACACGAAAAACTACTTTACTATGAGTGATAAGAGATGTGTGAAATATTATGAATTTAGGGCAGACTGAGTCACATTTTTTTACCATTGACCACAAAATGCAAAGGGAAATGCAAATCAACCCAGAGGTTTTCTGCCCAAATCCATAGTTTTCCCACTTCATAGTTTTCTATTTTTATAAATCAATTTGCATCATCAGGTGTGTGATTGCTTAAACTGATACAGAAAATCCACCTGTATAATTTTTTGAAAAAGCTAAAAACCTTTCTCTTCAGAGAGGCCTTTGCCCCTCTAGCAGGGAGGCCTTATCTTGGTGGGGTTTTTGTTTTTATTTATTTATTTACTAACTTACTTACTTATTTCCCATGTTCTTCAGAGTTTTCAATTGTTGTTGTATATATTTTTGAGATACATTAATAGAAGGATTATTATTTGTCAGCTCTCTGCCATTTGTTTTTACTTTTTGCTATTTATTGTACATTATTTGTTATCTTTAGTATTGGCCTTTATATTGATGTTTATTGTTGTTTATTATGTTAGAACCTACCATGAGTAGTGCTAGCACTAAGTCAGGTGGTATATAAATCTTAAAAATAAATAAATACGAGCAATTATTTATCACCTTTCTGCAGGTAATGAAAATTTAATAACCCAATTTAATGTCTTTGCAGTGTTGTATCCCACTCTAGTGGCATTCATTAATGTGTGAATTATTCATATCATTAGATGCATTTGGTTGGAAATTAATCTATTCACTCTAAGGCCAAAATCTTGTTGCTTGATGTAGTGAATCTCACTAGAGTAGGCCTATTGAATGCATCAGTATTTCCCAGCCTTTAGTTTTTGGATTTCAATTCCCAGAAGCCTAAATCAAGTCCTCAGAGCACAGAACAGCCAATGTACTTAGACTTCTAGGAATTGAAGTCCCCCGTGGGGCATGGGTGCATTTAGGACAGCCATGGGTGCATTTATGGCTGTTGTAAACATGTCCACTTCCATTTCCGGTGGCGATAGCAATGTGGGCCACATGAAATGGTGCTGTGGCCCAGGTCTGGCCTATGGGCCATAGGTTGAGAATCCTTGTTGTAAAGCAACAGGATGTTTTCATATGCTTTAGAACTTGTCATTTACATATGTTTTGTTCTACACTCACTTTCATATATGATTTCAGTGCTTGTTCATGTGATAATCAGTGATCACACTTGGAGGGCAGCTGTCTCTAAGTGAGAAAATGTCCCTGATGACAGGGCAACAAAGTCATGCGAAACCTAAACAGCTGTAAGCTATATTCTTCCTGACTGCAGGTTTGATGCTGGGGCAGTTAATTTGCTGACATGTTACTACCACTGCTTTACAAGTGACATTACAGTAAGTCTGTACAGGGAGTTAATTTTTTAAAAAAGAATATGCTGTCAGAAAGGAAGCAACACTGTGCCTTTTCTTTGCATCATTTTGTTGCTGCTCATTCCATTTTGGTGATACATCTTAGTGTTAGGTCTTTAAATATGAACTGCTGAACAGATTATTTCATATTGGAAACATTTTGATAGTTTTGTGCTCATTGAAAGCTTTAAAAAGTTTAAACTAATCATTAGTTGCTAAACTATTAATAGTATGTTGTAGTGTCTTTATAATTTGTACCATGTATTACATAGCTAGGACTGCAGTGGCTTAGCAAGATGACTGGATGGTCTGAAGGTCAGCAGTTCAAGACCCGAGTGCTGCAGGGAGAGTGCACTCCTGTCATCTGCTGGGCAGATGAGTGGGGTGAACTCTGTGCTGGGGTGACTGCACAGGTGCTTACAGAGAGGGGTCTGAGTGCCACCTCTGGCACGCATGCCAGTGGTTCACCACTACTGACCTGTCACATAGCTATTGTGTCATTATTTATATCTTTTGTTTTCAGTTATTATTTTTCAGCACACTGTATTTATGGCAATGCAGTGGATAAAATCTGACTGGCAGGAAGCTGTACCAGCTAGGTGGGCAGGAGAGCAAATGAAAGATGAACCATCTTATCCCATACCCTGAGCTTGCACTAGAAGGGCAGAAGAAATGAAAGAGCACAATTTTTGTTTTTGGTGGAGGTTCCCCCCCCCCCTTTCCCTTTTATAATTTTTCTCCCACTGATGGCAATAGGTAGACATTCTTCATTACAGCTCTATGGCTGGCAGATATCCTCCCACCCAATCCCAAGGCTTGTTGAAGGAATGGAAAAGCTACAAAGTTTGTGGATTGAAGCTTTCCTGAACCTTCATGGATGTCTTTGCAGTTATCTTCACTAAGAGAGAGAGGCAAGGATTGTAGAGATGCAAAAGATGCCAGAAACAGGTGTTACCTTTATTCCTGCATCTTTTGCATCTTTACAATTTGAATATGGATCACATGGCTAATCTTCCTTGTTTGCCTATGGAACTACTGGATAGTAATTTACAGGACAGTATTTTACTGTTACTATGATTGTTACTGTACTGTTGTTGTATTGATTGTAAGCTGCCCTGAGTCGCCACGGCGAGTAGGTGGCAATATAAATCTAAACAAACAAACAAACAAATAAATAATACCATAAAATAGCCACTTAACATGGACTTTTTTGTCACTGGGACAGCACCACAAATTGAAGGAACACCACATCGCTAGGTAATAATTTTGATTGACTTTAATTTGACTGCATTTGGCTTGCCTAGTATGTATACCAAATTGAAGCCTTGCCCCCTGCTAGGAAGCATATGGCATCTGTATTCCTTTGTCTAGCCACAAAAGGAAGCTACTTATGCTTCAGAGAGGGTCAAATGGGCTGGGAGCAAATGCCCAGGTTTCTGTGGGAGTGGCATCCTAATTCCATGAAATATTTTACTGTCCTTAAGAAGAGAACCTAGCAGACCACCATGCCATGAACCTGGCAGACCACCATGCCATGAACACTTTAATACATGCCTGAAGAAGTGATCTTGAACCACGAAAGCTCACACAAAGTTTTTTGTTTTTCATAGTGATACAATTAAGGAGGAATGGATTTTAGTTGTTTGTGTTGTGTGTAAGTTATTGTCGTTTTGTTTTTGTTTGTTTTTTTGTCCTGATTGTAAACCGCCCTGAGTCACCTCGACGAGTGGGCGGTGATATAAATCTAAATAAATAAATGGCCTATTTCCTGCATCTTTTGCATCTTTACAATTTGAATATGGATCATACAACTAACCTTCCTTGTTTGCCTAAGGATTGTAGAAGTTTTCATGAGAGCTGGAGTCAGTGAACTCTTAAATCAGATCTCCATTTGTAAAGCTGGACCATTCTCTCTCTGTTCTCTTCCAGAGGTAGAAATCCAGAACAGTTTATGGTCCCCAAAGCAGTTTACAAGAGATCTTATGTCCTTATCTATTGTGATGCTAATGTAAGATTATCTAATAATTGGAAAAGATATGTCTTATTACACATTCAATTGGAGGAAATATTTTTAATTTACCAGCACACATTGTGCTAGAAAGGATTTTCCATATTACTAGTTTACATTCAAAGCTCCTCCTCTGCCCCAGGTTTGACAGTAGCATTTGCTTTTTGGAACTACCTTCATAGTATCGTCAACTGGAACTTGTATCTGAGAATGCACTTTTTTCTGAAGTGGGGAAAATGCCATTGGCATGAATTTGTTTAAGGTGGATCCCATCTTGTCATGAAGTGACCCACACACTATTATCACAGAGCCATCTCCTGTGACACAGATGAAATGAGACATGCAGGATTTAACACCGGGATTGCAATGGACTGCCACAGCCTTGAGGATATTATCAAGGTGCACCTTCACAGCCAGTCCATCTGCCATGACCTCTTCCACCTCCATGACAGTTAGGAATCAGAGATGTAGTCTGCATTTGGACAAAAATCAGCAGAAGAAATTAAATGAGTTCAAAATCCAAATGTTTCTTGCCTAAAAATGATGAATACCACGGAAATGTAAAAATTAAATATATGAACTCACTTCAGCCAACAAAACAGAGTAGATAATATTTTAACAGAGGAACTGTTTGTAAGATTTAAAGGATTTTAATACACGAATAATATATAAAAGTGCCATAATGCATAGTTAAGATCAGAATGAAATAGTATATCAAGACGAGACAAAAATGTCTGTGTCAAATGCATGCAAACAGACTAGCAGAAACAAACTACTTTATCCCCTTCCTACAGCAGTTTTTCCAGCTGTTAAAAAATACTACTCAGAAGGTTAAGGACTCTGCTGACTGGGATGAGATATGGTGTGGGGTCTGAAAAACCTGATGGAAGCACTTAATGTAAGTAGAACCTTGTCATCTACTAAAGATGAATCTGAGCTGTAACCCGCAATTCTGGCACTTGGATTTTGTACTGCTTGTTAAGCTTATGTCACGTGAATCTGGCATGCATTGAGAGGGGATGCAGAAATGGTGACAGTGATGAACAGCAAAAATTTTCACTACCACACCATGTGTGGAGCCTATATCATGGACAGAGCCTAGGCCATGGGTGGAGCCTATGTTGTGGGTGGAGCCTACATCGTGGGTGATGTAGTCATGCCTGCTATATGTATACATCTACAAACACAGGCAGCACTGGCTCTTTGGCTGTAAATGGAGATGAGCACTGCACCCTAGAGTCAGATATGACTGGATTTGAGAAAGGGAGACCTTGAAGCACTTGCAGGGACAAAACCTGATGGGACAGGGCAGGGAGTTGGGCATGGCCACCCAATTTTGCTACCCCACCCCCAGCCTGAAAGCCACCCAATTTCACCACCTCCTTGCCCAGAGGCCACCCAAATTTGCTACCTTGGAGCACACTTTTAAAAGGCTCACTAATATCATTCTTCTAATCTTCTTTGCAGGTTGCCATGATGTAGAGAAGTAAATATTTACAGGGAAAGAAGTGTGCTTTGGGAATATGGATATAACTGCATAATATTTTAAAATCCTGTGAGATATGTTAATCTATTAGCACAAATATTAAATACTTTCATTTCTAAAGATATTTAGTATTGCTACCTCCCTTCAGGTGGTGGTGCGAACCTGTTGCTGCCCACCACTGAATGGGGAGGAACATTTTGGGGCTGAGTCAGGGCCGGATTTTGCTATAGGCTAACTAGGCTTCAGCCTAGGGCCTCAAGATCAAGAGGGGTCTATATTCAAATAAGTGTTCTCAATCAATTTTTTTATTTATTATCTGTGCCACATTTTTTATAAAGGTTAGTACCAATCACAACATGTTTCATTTAACATATTGATATATATCACAGTAATGATGTATTTTATTATCTCTCATGTAATTTACAAACTTAAAAATGGGAGGTGAAAGGGCCACATAAGTTGAATAGCCTAGGGCCTCTTTTCATGTAAATCCGGTCCTGGGCTGAGTGCATGAGGGACATACCGTATATACGCGAATATAAGCTGTGTTTTTTAGCCCCAAAAATGAGCCCCCAAAAGGGGTCACAGCTTATACTCAGGTCAACAACCTCGAGGGTCTCAAGACCATGCCAGATTGAGATGCACCAACAATTTAATTAATTTTACCATATTTTCATGTATTTTGATTATGGAAACTCACTAGCAGCTGCTGCATTTCCCACCCTCAGCTTATACTCGGGTCAACTTATTTTCCTGGGTTTTCAGGTCAGAATTTGGTACCTTGGCTTATATTTTAGTCGGCTTATACTTGAGTATTTATGGTAACTGGTTCTGGGCTTGAGCCCCCTTGCTTTGCATTGTCTTCTGGCTAGGAAAGAGCAGCTAGAAGCAGTATCCATGGCCAGGGTTTGCATACTTCGAACAACAAATACCAACAAGTGGGTTCAAAGATCAGCAAATGTTTAGGCCCTCTAAATTTGGGGCTCTGGTTCAAAGTTCCAGTCTCCCCACACAAGTTACTATTCTTATTTAGATTTATTATCCCGCCCCAATCAGGCGAACCTGACTCTAGGCAGCTATATCAAACCTATGACGTGACAGACCATTCTAAATTTTTATCAATTTTCTTTTTCTTTCTTTTTAAAGTTTCTTGTGAAGCTTGGCAGGAGTGGAATTGTGAGAGAGTGTCTTGCAAATCTCTCTGTCCATTCATACTATAACTAGGTGAAGTGAGATAAGCTACACAAACAAAGCAAAACTGCACTTGGCTTCAAGCTCAGCATTTATTTTCAACATCAGAGAATCCTCCATAGACTTCAAGTTATCTTGCAGCAGAAATAGAATTGTACAGTGCAGAATTTAATATTCACTCTGCTTACGTCGAGTATGCACGTAGCATTAGGAATTTCTCCTCATCTTCCCTTATAAATAAATTTTCCTCAACCTATTCATCTCCTCTTTTCACAGCAGTGATACATTTATATTAAGCACACTTTGCTCTTGAACTAGAATTAAATTTGAACTTAAATTTTATAGATAGGTACATCTCAGAAATTTTTCCAGTGAGCATAATTCTGGTCTTGTAAGTGAAGCGTGAATGTGCTTACAGATTACAATGGAATGGATGTTGGTTGACATTTAATTTCCATGAGCAAAATTCTGGACCATGATCCTGTGATCAATGTTTGTCCGCATTTGCAATGCCCAGGTAGCATCTGTTCTGTAAGTCCTAATTCCTTCTCCTTAGAATCTATCTTCTACATTCCTGGACTTTGAGAAGCTATGCATTTGAACAGCCAAAAATAGGAGCAGCTGTTCCTTATAGCACCACTTAGAATATAGATGGGCTAAAAAGAACACGTACAGAGATATACAAATCCCAGCAGCTGAGCTTTAGGATTAACAGAAGCAATAAATATTATTTTTGAGTACAGGAACATCACGTAGTTTAAGCAGTAAATGAACTTATATGTTTTGCACGTTATATCAGTCTTTTTTTTACTGTACAAACATGTGAAACATCCACACATTATTACATGCCATGTGGAAAGTTAGACATTACTTGCTTAATTCTAAGCCATAGGAGGGTAGGATGTCTCAGCATTCCTCTTATCCAGCCTAACTCTGCACGTCCCTCTGGGGAAAAGCAAAAATATTCTCAAGGACATAATTGGCCTTGGGATGTTTCTTTGTTCATAATGCCAGCACCTCATCCCCCCCCCCGCAGAATTGGAAAAGAGCATGTTATTAATCTGTTACTGTGGACTCACACATATGAGGACTACTGTCTTTTCAAAGCCACATCTGGAATCTTCTAGAGATCCATAGCTTTAGGAGGGAACTCACCAATTCCAACATCTCATTGTGTGTTTACAACAAGTCTCAATGTAAACCCCTCAATTTTTTTTCTCCTGTTGCTTAGCATAATAAGTTGCAGTCACATTAGGTTCATTGAATCAATGGAACTTTACAAAGAACTTGACTCAACAAATCCTCAATTATTCAATGGGCCTATTCTCATTCTTTCATGTCTACTTCAGGCTCTAAACTGCCAAAATGAAGCCACCTTGTGATGAGTTCCTCTTCCCTGACCTAGTGGGAGAAAGATTAGCCAGCACAAGGTTGCTCTTTCATGGGATACACCCAATTGTGTTTCAAAAACAGCACAATCTTTGAGGCAACACCTTCTGTGTACCCCAGCCTATTCTTAGACTTACTTACACTATGCATCAGGATTTCAGCCACTGCTCCACTTGAGGAACAAGGAGAAAAATCACTCATGATACCAAGAACAGAGTTCTGTCCCAACAGTTCTGCATCAAGGACTGCAGTAGAGATATCAGCAGTCTTTGCAGCTGAGACTAGAATAAGCTGAACAATGAAGCTCTGAAGGTGTTATGAAATCAAAGACATAAATGAAGGTAAATAATGACGCAGGAAGAGAGTCTATTGTAACTACCTCATAGCTTAATATTAAAGTGGTAGATGGGGGTCAAGAGACCTGAAGATGTTATAATGATGATGAGAAGGCTTGTCAAGCATCTTATGTTCAGCCTTTCTCCACCACCACCTCCTTGTTTGCTAATGAGATATGACACTTTAAGATTGCCCTTTTAGGCTTCAGCAACTTTGCTCAGTGTCAGTAGAGGTGAAGCCTAAGAGTTGTCTTGTATTTGCATGGATTCCAATTCCAGTACCAAGGTTGTTGAAACAGTTAACAACACAGGCAAAGTAGTGAAATAGATAAGGAGATGATGGCTGAAACCAAAGCTAGAGCTTGAGAAAATGATGTCTTCTTGCAAACTTGAACCAAAGCAATTTGTGAAAGGCAACTGAAAGCAGTTTCATCAACAGCTTCTAGGGATTTCTCCCAAAGGAAAAGGCACGGTTCAGAGCTCTGAAGCACAAGGTCCTACTTCATGAATGCTTTGCAGTTTGAATAAGATTGTGGAAGACAGGCCTACGTTGAGATAAAGGAAACACTGAGAGTGATTATCTGTGGTGGCTATCCCCACTCCAGGCAGTATACTTTTTTAAAAAAAGATTCTTAGATGCCAAGAGAAACAGACAAAACCCATAGAAATAATAAATACAAATATAAAAGCAATTAAATATATTTAAAATGTTGAAGTATTCCTGAGCTGACAATAAGACAATTGAGGCTGTGCTGAATCCAACCCTGCCTTGGAAACCAAATGGATGGATCCATTTCGTTTCCAAGCAGCCTTGGGTGGGTTTCGAGTTGACTTGGCCAGCATTTCTGTTGAAGCCCAGGTTGCCAAATGCAACCCAGGAAGTTGATACGTTCAATCCCAAACAACCTCTCTGCTGCAGAGCTTGGCCGTACCTGTGGTTCACAGAGGAACTTTGAGTGATGAAGCGGTGAAGGAGAAGGGGAGTAGGTAGAAACAAGCTTCCTTGATTTAGAACTTAAGGTTAGCAAAACAAGAAAAGGATATATACCTGTGATAGGTGAAGAGGACAAGGAAGACCTACAATGTCCTAAGAATTCAGGAGGCCTTTAATCAACAGGTGGAAATTTAAAAGAAGGTTTATGGCCTCTTTGTAGGAGGTCAGCTAAGCATGCCTCACGAAAGTCTTCAGATTGCTGAAGACTTTGCTATACGCTTTAGAACAGGGATTTTCAACCCGGGGTCCATGTTAACATTTCATGTAGCCCCACTAACACTTCCACCACACCAGGAAGTGCCATGTGGTGTAGAAAGGGCTGTCTGAAGGAGCATGACCTGGCCCCCAGCTTAAAAAGATTGAGAACTCCTGCTTTAGAACGAAGGTTGAGGCCATCCAATGATACCTAGACTCAACACTTAATACAGTACTGCAGGCTGAGATGTCCAATGAATTGTCTTGTCATAATTTCTGGGAGCAGTTTCAACTTGCGTAATCTGAGGAAGCAGACAAGGTGATTGCTTGCTGTAAACCCACTACCACTTTGGTGGGAAGGTAAACAGCACTCCGTGTCTAATCATGCGTGCTACATGCCCACAAAAACTGCCTGTAGACGCAGACAGCGCTGGCTCTTTGGCCATAAACGGAGATTATCAGTAAACCCTAGAGTCATGTACGAATGGCTCTTGAGCAAGGTCAACCTTTACCTTTGTCATTCTCTACACAAGACAGACCCTCTCTAAAAGCTACAAAATCTTCAGGTGGGATTGAACCTTCAATTAAGCACAACAAGCAAAACTTGGTGCTTCACACCATCGTTTCAAAACTGAAAATTACTGAAATAACTGTTGGTCTCCATTTAATGGATATGTGTCTGCATCTAAATTTGCTCAGGGAATGCATTCTCAAAACAATCAACTCTCACAGAAATGTCTGGAGCACCAGACATGTACTCATGCAAACCACATCTGAACTATAAATGATAGGCTAATGCATTCCTGAAGACGAGCAAACAAATATCAGCTCTGAACCACAGTTTGCAGCCACAAGACAGATTAACTTAGGGGTGCCCAAACTACAGTCAAGGGGCCAAATCCAGCCCCAGACATCCAATTCATCCAGCCTGTGAAGCCCTCATCACTCCTGAAAGTGGAAGCAAAACATACCTGTAGGGTTTTTTTTTAAAAAAATTAGCTTCCGGGAGCAATGAGGGCTTTGTGGGCCAGATTAACTGGTGTTGTGGGCTGGATCTGGCCCCCAGGCCATAGTGACCAGACCCCTGAACCACGTGACCGGCTTGCGACCCAAAAAGTTTGGGCACTGTAATAAAATGAGGCCCCAAGTCATTCACATATCCAAGATGGAGTTTAGTTGGTTCTAACACTGTATTAGAAGAAGCCTCACACTTTGCAAAGAGACTCATATTTTTCGTGTAACTGCTTATCTTGCAGCTGGCTAGAAGCTAGCCATGTTTTGACTTTTCTCCCAAGCTTGGAATGTGTACAACCAGAATCTGGAAACTATTTGAGAACTAGTTATTGCTTATACTTATAGTGGGCTCTGATTGGTTCTAGGCTAATTAGCTAGGGCAGCTCATGTCTGTTCAGGTAGGCAGATGGGCTTTGTAATAGTTCGAATCTGGTGTTCTGGGGATCCAGACACTAGAGTGGTGGGAGAAAGGCCATTCTAACAGGCCCTTCCTCTCTGAAGCTTCAATATGGTAACCTAGGTTAGATAGCTAGGTTTCCTTTATTTTAGGGGAGAATGCCCGAATGTGTTCTTTCTCTAAAAATCATTTTTCGTTAGGTTTAATTTTGTGCTGAGATCTATAATCTGATTCATCAAGAACTTTGCTTTTCATGAAATATACTTCAACATCAATAAATCTGCTTATCTTCAACAATGACTGTTTATTGGGATATAACGGGGCAAGATAAAGTAAAGCCAGACGCTACCTTTTGCGCTACCACCTACTTTTTAATCTCTCCATTAATTGTTCTCTGGGCTCTGCACGCAGATAAGTCCTAGAGGTAATTGGCAGCCTGATTTTGGCTGGACGATAATAATAGTGCCTTGGCCGTGAGTTCTGGGTAGTTCCTAGGGGAGACCTGTAAATAATCTTCTCGGTACGGAGTGCTGGAGAGGCTCAGAGCAGAGGTGAGGTAACTCTTGTTATTACAACACCCCTGGATTAACTGATACAGAAGTAACACCGTGGATATAGGAAATCTCTCACCACAAAAATTAAGACTGTGCAATAAATAACATCTAAGAACATTTTCTATGTGATCAATGTTCTTCCAGAGATATGAAATCTATAGCTATACATTTTCACTGTTGCAGCATATAGTGATGTTTTCTAACATTTCAATACTTTGCAAATAGAAATCAGATGCTATTGGTGACATGAAAATTAATAACTGATGGCCTCTCTCTTTCTCATATCTGTTTAAAGTATTGGATCGTAATCTTTCTGCTCAGGAGGGATCCCAATCCAGAGTAGGTATAAAGTATTTTATGTGAAACACATCTCCAATTTCTTTTAAAATTCTCCAGATTTTCAATTTTTCCCCAAATCATCAATCGTTTTTTAAATTCATGAACATTTTGGTATGAAATATATTGATAAGGAAATCCTCTGGGGAGGAAAAGAGCATCCTATGCTGGAAGAATCTTGGTTGAGATGTTTTTAATTGAAGGAGGATATATGTAAAGGACTTACTGATTGATTGGTTATTTTTGTCTGTATAGCAATCCCTCATGCTACTCTAAAATTCTAGTCCACTACCTGCAACTTAGCAGTTTGAAAGCAAGAAATTCCAAGTAGATAAATAGGTATGCTATCAGTGAGAAGGTAAACAGTGTTCCATGCACTCTCGTGCCTAGTCATACCTGCCACATGCCCACAGAAACGTCTGCAGACACAGACAGCACTGGCTCTTTGGCTGTAAACAGAGATGAGCACTGAATCCTAGAGTCAGATACAATTGGCTTTCAAGCAAGGGCGACCTTTACCTTTAGCATGAAGCAGCATGGCCAATTCATTAATTATGTTTGTTCACTTGGGAAAAACTCATACCTTCACAGGCTCACTTTGTAATTAACAAGTGCTATTTAGCATTTTGACCTTTACCAAGTGCTTTGGCTCATGGATCATGTTTGTGTAAATGCTAGAAGTAATCATGGAGACATTAGATGTGCTTGTCCAAGTTCCAGCTCTACTAATCGATATGTGTCCAGAGGAGATGTTTATGTCATGACAACTTGCTTGCCTTATTTTCTTGGAAGGGATATCCCTTTATTTTTGCAAAGGCAGCATAAACTTATTTATTGCTCTGCACATAACTTAGGAACTCCTTTAAGAGTCTGACAGGTGTCATGTATCAGGGAGTCCTCTTTGCTACTATAAATTGATAGTTCATCTCACAAATGAGTCATCAACTAATAATAATTCACATTATATGTATAGTTCATACATTAACACATAAATCTACAGTTATTTATTTATTTAGACAGACATACATGCGGACAGATAGATTGTGTGTTTGTGTGCAACATATTAGATATAATTCTGATTTATTGGAATAATTTATATTCTTCATGATAGGTTTATGCTGTCAGGGTTCCTTAATATACTGTGTGTGTGTGTGTGTGTGTGTGTGTGTGTGTGTGTGTGTGTGTGTGTGTGTGTGTGTGTGTGTGTGTAATGTAAGATATGATAAAAAGAAAACATACAAAATTAAAATGACAACTAATGGATCAACAGTCCCTTAGAACAATTATTTTACTGATTTCATAATTCTATTACAATTGCATATATTATTACTTAGACCAAAAACACAGCAAATATAGTAGAAATAAGTAAGATGTAACATTCTTTCCTGTTAAATTGCATCAGAGATCATGTGTATCCTTGTTCTTTAATCTTATTTGGCAGACTTTTTTCTAAATGTAGAACGATTTAAATAAAAGAGCATATTAGACAGCAATAAATTCTGAATTGTCAAAACAGTGACAAGGCAGGTTATTTCAGCTCCCCCCCCTCATTATTGCCAAGTTTATTACTAGTTTTTACTGACCGTTCCCTTTACAAGCAACCCCACTTTCAGAAGTATTTTCTTTGTCAGATAAATAATTAGAAAAATTCTTACCGATATCCTTTGTCGATAAGTAAAAGCAAAGTACACTAAAAATAATTTTTTAAACTTACCAGCTCAACTCTTCCAAAGCCTCCAACTCCGAGAGTGTCAATGATGTTGAAGTCAGACAGTTTCAGGTTGGCGAAGAAGGCAGCTTCGGCTTCATATCTGGATTTTTTAATGCGAAAAAATGGAAATTTCTTAGAGGTGCATACATGAGTACTATGTAATTCTGTTCCAAGATGACATGAACGTTGAACGCTTATCATCTTAAGTTCCATCTTGCCTCTTAAAGTTTCTTTTTTTTCTCAGCCATTGTTTCATTGGTCCCGGATTCACATTCCTGGTGCATTTTATTTCCAAAACAGAAGAGCCAAATATGCCAAAATCATGTCTAGTAGTGCAGCTGCTTTGCACTATAATTCAACCTCAGTTATCAATTAAATGCTACATCTTGACATTTTCTATTAGTCCTTTGGTGAAGGGTATCTTCCCTCTTTCTTTGGTGCCATTTAGTATTTTGGGAAGAGTAAATCATATACGTTTCCCTAGCCACAAATGGGCCAAGTTTCTAGAAATATTTATTGAAAGTGGCAAGATCATTAAGATCCCCAGAGAAAAACCACAGCCAGATTTCATGGAATTAGATCCAATGAGAGGAGAAACTGGTGTGCAGATGTCTGGAAGAAATTACATCAGGGACACATGAGAATTTCTGAAAAAAGAATTGTTCATCTTAGCATATGAATTCCAAAGCTTGTGGTCCCCCAAATCAGAAGCAGTCTCTTCAGTCCGTGTATAGTATAGCTTGTAATAAAAACTCACAGAGCGCTAGGTATGCATGCCATGTGAAACTGACACATGAACACATGCCAAAAGTAAGTCTCCCATGGGTATACCCATGCATATTAATATCTTAAAATAGGTTCTTGTTGGGGGAATACAGTATTTTTAGAGAGGCTAAGAGGGTCAGTGGAAGAACAGGTTCTGTGACACTGAAGTTTAATCTGGGAAATATTTGGCTGCCAAAAGCATAACAACACAACAGAATACTTGGGTGCATGTGTAACCCTTTGAGTTGAACTTTTGTGCTTCAAAACTGTGTATGACAGCAACATTTGCTGTGAAGGGGAAAGAGTGATTTTTCAAACATTCCAGTGCAGACTGCTGGTAACCTTACAATAAGCTTATCAGTGGGGAAGAAACAAGTGAAATTAGGAGGGCTTATTGATTCCACTGGATGTAGATGTTTTCCTTGGAGTACACTTTTAAAAGGCTCACTAATATCATTCCTCTAATCTTCATTGCAGGTTGCCATGATGTAGAGAAGTAAATATTTACAGGGAAGGAAGTGTGCTTTGGGAATATGGATATAACTGCATATTATTTTAAAATCCTGGGAGATATGTAAATCTATTAGCACAAATATTCAATACTTTAATTTCTAAAGATATTTAGTATTGATGGAATGTTCTGTCAAGTTGCTAAATTCAGTAGCACATGATGATAATGCTATGGAGCCTATTACAAAAAAGTACTATAATTCAACCTCAGTTATCAATTAAATGCTACATCTTGACATTTTCTATTAGTCCTTTGGTGAAGGGTCTCTTCCCTCCGTCTTTGGTGCCATTTAGTATTTTGGAAAGAGAAAATCATATACGTTTCCCTAGCCACAAATGGGCCAAGTTTCTAGAAATATTTATTGAAAGTGGCAAGATCATTAAGATCCCCAGAGAAAAACCACAGCCAGGCCCAAATCACCAAATAGAGACTTCCATTGATGCTGATTACTTAGACAGCAAAAACAACCCAACACAAAACAAATCAGAAATATCAAATCCATATGTAAAGCCATCCTTAATATGTTATGCTTGGTGATCTGGAGGTAAAGATTTTAGCATTTTATCTGCACCTTCACAGTTAAGACATCACAACACTACTGATCATAGCTATCCCTTGAAACATAACCAACCTGTCATTTCACCCCAATTGAGAAATGAAGTATATGTGACAGTCCTTTCATTTCCTTCTGAAACAATGTTTGCATTCTCTTGCAGTGAAAAGAACTGTGTTTACCTAGGAGAGGTTGGGTCAGCAGGAGGCTTTTGTGAACCTGTGAACCTGTGTACTGATGCTCAAAACAGTGATGAACCTGAAGGGGTCACTGGTACTGGTACTGCTGCTTTCCCACCCCAACTGTGTAATAAAGATGCAAGGCAACAATATCTGGAGAAAGGCATGGGCCACATTTATTTGAAATGCACCCTAACCTACCAGGGGGCGGGGGAGGGGGCTGGTAGTGCTAAACTTGGATCCCAAATAGGGGAAGCTATTCCATGCCTCTCAGGTCAGATCTGGCAAATCCTTGTCCCAGGGCAGTGCTTATCCTTGTCAGCTACTGCCCAGGCTGCCTGCAAATTGGGGAGACATCCAAGAGGCCGATACCAACTCACTTTGCAGGAGCCAATGTTGGATGTATCCCCCAAATGTCTCATGGTGAGTGCTGTATGCCCAACTGATTTGCACAAATCATGTCAGGCCATCAGAGCCACCTCATCAAAAGATACCTTAAAAGATTCACCATTAACCCCACCCACCCCTTCCTGTCACTAAATGTGACCTATTTACTAAACCATACCCACCATCACTAAAGGTACTAATAAACCAGAGCAGGATAGGTGAAAAACTACCCAGCTCTCTAAGGACAATCTGGAAGCATTGGCTAAAACATTCCTATCTGCGTCTTAAATGGCAACACAATTAGGTCCTCTGATTAAAGGGCAACATGTGACCATAGTACTGGTCATGTGGCAGAGAGCTTCTTGTTGTAGCTTGTCGTTATGTCAGGCGTCCATCTATGCAGGACCTTAATGCTGCTTCTAGGTGGAAGTATGGGCAACGTAAAAGTTCAGCTTGACTTCATACACAGGCAAAAGGGTAATAAAACAAAACAAAGCAAGAAAGCAGAAGAGCTACAGAAACATTTTGCAAAATCACATTGCTACTCTCTTAGTGCAAATTGTTCTGTAGGCAAATAGCTTTAATTCTGCTTTATTGTTTATCCACTCCTTTATCATCATTGGTCCTTTCGGTAACCTTGCATCTATGACCACAGCATTACATCTGATCTTGGAAGTTAATCAGCACTGAACCAGTGGAGGCTTATGAAATAACCTTGTTTGACACAGTTGTTTATTGATCAATGTACACTGGCCATGATGTGCATATTAAAGGAGTTAAAAAGCTGTGAAATGAAAGATCAATCTACAAATATCTTTTTGTCAGAATTATAAAGAACACATGATGGCATGCTTTGAAACCTTGCCAAGAAAGGCATTATATCAATTATGTACCGCATAGATCTATTTTTAATTCTGTTATATGTTTGATATTTTAGTTAGCTTTGTATTTACTCCCATATTTGATATGCTTTTCCACCTATCTGAAATGGAAAACCACATATGGTATGTTACAACCATGTTGAAATTGCTAATATTGTTGTGGAGTAGCAACTCTGCCAGAAGGAGTACTTAACCATGTACATTCACAACATGTTTCTGATAAGCAGATCTTCATCCTATACAACTGGGAAGATGTCTGAAGGATCAAGTAGCATTTACTTCCAAATAGTCCACTGTAAGATTGCAGCACAACTGTGAATAAATGATTGCTACAAGTTTAGCCTAGTTATCATCAAATTGTAGTTACAAAGCAAACCCTTTTTGCAGCTGCGGGGAGGCAACCAATCCATGAGCCAAATCACACCGCCTAGAGCTCCTATTGTTAAGTTATCCCCAGGGAAGTCAATTCCATAGGGAGCTAATTTATTAAAAAGTTATTTTATATATTGTTACTGCAGAAACAGGCAATTCCACACACAGAATCCAAGTGGACTATACCATGAATTATGCAATCTCTTCAACTCTAGTTGGAAATTCTAGTTCCAAATATATTTTCCAGGACTGGTTTAAATGGGGCCATGGGCAAACTGCTGTCACAACAAATACACTGTCTGTGGTCCATAAGGAACAATATCTTCCTTCCAGCCATTCAACATTAGTATTATGTTAAGATCAGCTGTAGGAATGAACAACCCCAGAGAACTATACAAGAGGAATTAAAGAGACTGACATGGCTAAATGATAAACTGCCAGATGCAGTCCACTGAGGTACACAGTTGTGGTCCTGATAGGGGCCAGCACTCGCAAGGCAGTTGCCTGGTCCCTTATCAGTCAGCCACAGCAACATCCATAAGATATGAGAAGCAGCTGGGCATCAAAATTAGGTACAGGAATTTTGTTTTTCTTAGACTTTGCCTCCCATTATTTAGCAGAATTCCCCCCCCCCCCGACACACACACACACACATGAATTTTTTTATTAGGTACAACTGGAGAATGAAGGCTTTAGCAGCCATTATTTCCATGTGAGGCGGAAAGAGAAAGCGCTGCAGGAATTAAGCTCCATGGGATTAGAGGACTGCTAGGCTGGTTATTATTTGGAGAGGAATACTGCACAGAGGGGCTAATGGACAGAGAGACTACCTGTTCCCTAATCCTTTGCACCTCCCATAGAGTTTAGCTCTTCTGAGTTTGCACATCTACAGAAGTGTGCACTATATAATCTAAAATGTGCTAAATCTCACTGAGATGGTGAAAACATCTTGCCATCTCACAGCAGGGAGAAAAATCCCTGCATTACTTCATTTATTGAGTGAAAATAAAATATGTCAGCAGTTATGAGTTACATTCCTCTCCACAGAACACTAAAATAACATCCATCGATGGCAACAAAATCAAACAATAGGCAACATACTGTTGCTGAGAGGTTGCAACTAGAGTTGGTCCATTGAACCACTGGGATTTATAGGGGAGTTGACTCACTAAATCCCCATTGAGTCAATGAGTCTACTATAGTTGAACCTCACTGCATTAAGCAACAGGGTTTCAACCAGTATGCAGAATACTGTTTGGCAAGCAACATTAATGTTTCTATGAGTATTAGGCAAATATCGGCAAACTGTTCTTTAGCCAATACATTTCACTAACCTTATACTTTTTGTTACCCTAAAAACTCATTGGATTTTTCATTCTAGCAGAACCTTGAAATATTCACCTTGAGTCAGATTTGCCTTACTCAGATGGCATTAGGGATATGTAGCACTTAAGCTCTATGATGCATAACACAATTAGATTAGCAGATTATCAAACAGCACATCTTTTAAAAACTACAGCGCTGGCTCTTCGGCTTTGAAACAGAGATGAGTACTGAACCCTAGAGTTTAATATGACACACCCAATGGTTGGGGTTGAAGAGCTGCAGCTCTGGGTGTCTGGAGTGTTGTGGCGATCCCGGGTCACGCCCAGTGGCCGGGGTTGAAGAGCTGCCACTCTGGGTGGCAGGAACACTGCTGTGACCCTGCACCATGCCCAATGGCCAGGGTTGAAGAGCCACCGCCCTGGGGGGGTGGAGCACCACCGTGATCCGGGTCATGCCCAATGGCCGGGGTTGAAGAAACATCACTCTGGGCAGCAGGAACACTGCCCAATGGCCAGGATTGAACAATCACCGCTCCAGGCGGCTGGAGCGTCACCGTGACCCCAGGCCATGCCCAATGGCCGGGGTTGAAGAGCCGCTGCTCTGGGCAGCTGAAGAGCTACCATAACCCTGGACCACACCCAATGGCCAGGCTTGAAGAGCTGCTGCTCTGGGTGGCTGGAGAGCCACCATGATCCTGGGCTATAGCCAATGGCTGGGGTTGAAGAGCCGCCACTCCGGGTGGCTGGAGCGGAGTGCCATCATGACTCCAGGCCACGTCCAATGGCTGGAGTTGTGTTGTTTTGGTGGCAGGACTGGGCTGTTGGGGAGGGAGCAGAACATTGCCTCCCTGGTCAACCCAGCCAGCCTAGTGCCTGGACTGTCTGTGGCAGTCACTAAGCAATAATAGTAACTAAAAGAAAAGAATCAGGTCATTGTGCCAAGAATGAAATTAAAGTATGCACAATTGCTTGACTCATATTCCTTTTCTGCTATCTCTGCTTCCCTTTTTTTCCTTCCATCTGCTGTCTTCATCCTCCACACGGTCTAAATTTAGATTGTTTAATTCATTGGTGTACAAGGCACATAATCGTTCCTGTGAGAGCAGAGTTATTGGCTCCATGCCAATTAGTTGGGCACTGCAAGTGGGTCATGAACAAACACAGCAGGCATTCCTGTACATTCAGCCAGCTCACCAAATATGCAGAAAAAATTACTCATAAAAACATAGCAAGCCACAAAGAAAGAATGTCCACCCGCCTACATGGTTCTCCTGACAAGAGCTGTGCACAAAGCTCTGGAAATGATGGAAACAGGAATGGGGAGGGCCTAAGTGACGTTCACAGTTGCAGAATTGGTGACAAAAACCAAGGCCACCTTCTGGATGTGGAAGTATCAGAGAACCAGTATAAGACAGAGTGTACTCTGTATGGAACAAGGGAAAAATCATACAAGCAAGTAAAGAAAAATGTGAATCACTGGAACTATAAATTCCAAAATACATATAGTGACAAAACCTGTATTAGGTGAATGAAAAAGACACAATATTTTACAGAGGTGTTTGAGAACATAAGGCCAGGTGTGTGTGTGTGTGTGTGTGTGTGTGTGTGTGTGTGTGTGTGTGTGTGTGTGTGTGTGTGTGTGTGTGTGTGTGTGTGTGTGTGAGATGGCCCAGGGGAAGAAAGATTTAAACTCAAGTCATACCTGGACTATTAGGAAGAAGAAAGGCAAAGTCTAATTCTCTCTTTTAAAACGATTGGAGTTCCTCTCATATAACATGTACTGTACTAACATACAGATGACATGACACAAAAAACTAATCTACCACATCTCACCAGTCAATTATATTTAAATATCCTGAAACTTTGGCATCAGGAGCTACATGTACACTCATGCATCCTCCTGAGTTTAACCTTCCCAGCCACTTAAAAAAAAATAAAACACATTTTGGCCCAGAGAGCTCCTTATGTCTTCAGGAGGGGGTAATTTATTCTTCTCTGGAACTCCAATGCTCCCAAAAATGTTTAATCTTTTTGCCACGAGAGGGCACAAGGGGGAGTTTTCGTTTAATTTTAATGATCAAAAGCCAGTGTCTTCTTGCATAGCTGTACAGGTCCACTAAGGATGTTCTACAGTAACAGATTGCTGATAATTGAAGCGTTTTTTCTTCAGTTTCAAGTTGTGTGAAATGAGATGAAGTTGTGTACAACCCAAAAGCGAAGCAGAAACACTTTAATTAGCCGCAATCTGTGGCATCAATCCAATGGCATCAATCAAGTTGTGATGGGAGACCTAAACAACAGATTTCATCCATAATTTCAGGGTATGTCAGCCCCAAGGTTGAGAACAGCAGTGTACAGCCTTTGAACTTCTGGATGTTGTCCATAACTATCAAAACTGTAAACACACCTTTCCCAGGCCTCAGGGTTTGAAAGAGTGGTATAGAAAACTGTAAGAGTTGCCATTTATTTCCTCTCCATAGAATGGGATACATGCCTCTGGTGATATATAGGTATTTCTCATCTTGTGGTATCTTTGCTGGCTCATCATGAGATGAAGGTTTCATTCTATTCAATGAACACTCTGCACATACTCTGGCATCTCTGCCCTCATTCTAAATCTTGGTTTTATATGGAATTAAAAACTTAACTCTAAGTCCTAGTTTATATGGGATTAAATACTTAAGTCTGAATGGCACACTGGAGAGTAGCTAATAAAAATGCAGCCCATCTGCTACAACTGTTGATGATAAAGATATTTCAGAAAAATGTGCCAGAGCAAGTCTCTAATAATTCCCATCATTATAGTAGAAGATTGCATTAACATGCAAGCAAAAGGACATGTTTTATTGCCACCTCCATATTTATATTTCCCAATTTATTTAATAGGCATCAGAAATATAATCAGTCACAAAATGATAAATGAGATCTGAGCATTGCAATCATCCTGCTACTCTAGGCTTATGGATCTGGTTCTAGTAAATAAAGGAGACATGTCAGAAAACATTAGACATCTGTTAAATAGCATCCTTTCAGATAAGCAGCACAGCTTAATTCGACCATGTACTAGATTGCTATGCATGTAAGAATTATAAGTAGCTGAGAAAAGGAACAAAAATAGAACAACAAACAAATGCACTTCTTTTGGGCATTTCTGTATTTGCCCACTTTGGTCCTTGCTATCACTAAAGGGTCTGCTGACAAAATCCAAGCCATTTTTATTGGAAACTCAGTCCAGCAATGATTCTGCTGCTAAACAAGGCCTGGGTCCTGCGTGCCTTTGTTTCCCACTTTCACAACGACAGTAGAATAGGCCCATTTGAACCAGTGGCACTTACAGAGGTTTGACTTGCCAAATCCCCAGATTCAATAGTCCTACTCTAGTGCAACTTATGCTAAGCAACAAAACGTCAACCGCTGCTAAAAATATATTCTTTTGAGGCTCACTCTCTTTCAAATCAGTAAATAATAGTTTACAATGGCAAATAGACAGAAACAAGCAAACAACAAATAACCAATATTAATTCTGTATCCTAGAAATGAAAAATCCGGGCTCTAGAATGTTCTCAGATAAAAAATAGAATGATCTCAGTTTAAAAAACAACAACAATCCATGCTCCAGTTTCTCTCTTTTTGATAACAGTTTTTGAATGAGGAATTTTGGTTTAGTTCTGGCTGAATGCAGATGTAGCTTTTTTATTTTTGAAGTAGCTAGTGCTCAGCCAAATATGATGCTTTGTTAATCATCATGAAACACAACAGGAAAGGGGGAAAACTCCAAATGCCTGGGACTATGTGTTAATTGCACTTCACTATGATAGATATACAGCCTTCTTGCAAAGCCAAAAGAGCTTCTGAGTCAATTCTTTGTTGTTCGGTTCATCAAAAAATGAAGGTGCTAAAGTCTCTCAAATTACTATGTCCAAATAAATCACAGACAAAGGCTCAAAAGGAATTGTTTCCTTTAACTATATTCATTTCAAATCAAACCAAACCACACCAAACACTACGATAAAGCAACAGAGTTTATTTGACATAGTGGGGAAATATAAGAGTTGTCCAAGTATTAAGAAGAGGAGAAGATCTTTTTAGCTGCAAATTTATAACCTATATCTGGGAATAAGTTTCTTTTCAGCAGAGATGTGTTAAGAAGATTAGGTAGACAATATTTCATTGATTTGAATAAAATCCCTATTCCATATTTTCTTCACATCCCTACCTTCCCAGCATAATTGAAAATATATTCCAACTCCAATGCTTAATACAAAAACATCACAGAACTTTTACTCTTGACTGACTAAATGCTCTGCCATTAGCAGTCTAGGTAGTAAAGATTAAAAAGATTTCAAATGACCAACACAAATATCCTTGCAATTCTGGAGGAATAACTCATGTTCTTTTGCATTGCGCTTTTTACCTTGATATTAAAAAAAACTTCTATTGAATCATGTTTAAAATTAATTCCTGGATGTTCTGAGGCATACTTTGCCCTCTTAATGATTTCAGGGCAAAATATAAGTGTTCTATTTAATGCTTTCAGAGCAAAATTTGGCACATCTGTAATCAAAATTCCAGAAGGAAAAGTTTCAACAAATTTGTAATTAGTTTTACTAATAGCATCAATTTTTATGAGGAGCACATATTTTTATCAGCAAATGGTGTCAATGCACTAGTTTTAGAATATGTGTACACCCAGTTGGTCAACTGTACTAATTTCGCTCCCATTTTATCTCTTTACAAAGCCTGAAAGAACATGTTAAAATATTCTATAGTGTTAATTACACACAGTGAATTTTAAAACCTGATCACCTAAACATTCATCATGGCAGTAGCACTGTTTTGCTGAATAACTTAATTATGCTTTTTGTTTCTTCCTTTAAAAAAAAAAACAGGACAAGTTACCAACCATCTGCCTATCAAGCACTAGCTGTTAGTATGGTGTGTATTAATCAGTCTTGGTTTTCATGTTCCTTAATAGCTATATATTGCCTATATATTTTTCCACATTGGGGAACAAATCATACTTACCGTTCAGATCTTTTGCTTTTGGAAAACACTCACATTAACTTGATGCATGGTGAAAGTTTTTCCTTCAAAAATCAACCCCTTGACAATGGTACTAAATTCATATTACTTAACCTTAAGAATTTGTATTTGGGCTCAGAGGTAAAGAAGTCTCTGAATTCACTAAACACACACTCACATATATTCTTCTGTTACTGATGTTGTTAAAGTTTAAAAATGCTTTGTACAGGAAATGAGCTTCCTGTTTAAAATACTGCTTGTGATTATCTTAGCTGATCACTTTGTAGTCATAACAAGAGAGCTACTGCAAAATGACATGTAAACGTTGTGGTAGGCAAGTATGAATCAGTGTGAATGAATGGCATTAGGCATATTGTATCCAAGAACACCATTTAGATATAAATTTTCAGGGGCACAGATTCACTGGGTTTGCCATTGGCAGGTCCAGAGATTTGCTCAGTCAGATTTCCCTCTAGGGCAGTCAATTTAGACAAGATAAATCATGTCAGCACTTCTCACCCTAGGGCTAGAGGATCTCTAGGTCTGACAAGCCTCTGGACATTTGTATGGAAACAGCTATGCCTGTCATTAGCAGCTCTAGAGCCAACCAAGGTCTATTAAGAAGATATTTATTCTGCTGAGGAGATGAGATATTATCATGATATGATGCTTTAACATGCTTATGTTATTACTGAATATTTATATATTTTAGTTCATTTGGACTAGGTTCTCTTTAAGTCTGGTATGGTAAGTTTATATTTTCTGATTTCCTTGTTGTGATTGCTTGTATCAAACAACAAGATCTTAACTTGTATAATTAAGTCCCTAAATGCAAGACCAATATGCTCAAGTGGAGGCTGCTGGTGGACAACAACACACAGTGTGAATGATGAGAGATACAGAATACGGCTCATTTACTGGTCTGCTGATTACTGCCAGAAACACGCAGTGATGAGGACTTAAGTTTGGCCAATGACAAAGCCAAGAGAGTGGCTTTGGCAGCCCAGGGTTTTATCGGGACACAAAAAAAGAAGACTGTATAATCATTTTCTAATCATTCGTTATAATGATTTTGAATATTTCAGTGTTCTGAAAACTGGTCGGATTTATGACACCAAAAAATAATTATCTGCCCCTTCCTTCTCTCTTTCTCTCTTATATCTATATCTGTATCCAATCAACAAAGTTGAATTAAAATATAAAAACAAATGCAAATAAATGCCAGCCGGCCTTGAGGAAGCAACAGCTGCAGGACCCCGGCGGTGTTACAGATCTCACTGCCACCACCCTCACCGGACTCTCCCTCAGCCGGCTGGCCATGAGGGAGAAACAGCTGCGGGGCTCGGGACGGTTCTCACCTTCTTTTTTGGACTTTTCTTGGTTACTTTTTGTAGGATTTTGCTTATAATCATTGCAGGGTTCAGTAAATGTAGTTTTTGTTTTTGCTGTTGTTTTGTGTAATTTTTTTGTAACATTTTATGGTGATATTAATACTTTCTGATTGTTACTGTGTTATTGATATGTATATTTTTTTCTGATACTGTGATGATTGTGATTATGATAATGTCAAATTTGTGACTGTTATGCTGTTATTTTTTATACTCTGTAAGCCGCCTAGAGTCAGGTTTGCCTGAGCAGGGCGGGGTATAAATTTGAAATAATAAAAAACAACCAACCAAATTCAGCAACAGGCTATTTGTATGGAGAAGTGGTACTCTGAGAAGCAGGCTTAAAGGAAGTTCTGACAATGTTCAAAGAACAAAACTGCAAGAAGAACCATTCCTGTTCAGAAAAGCAGTACTAACGGAGGGCAATGTTTGTTCTTTCGTGTCAGAAAGATCATCCAGATACAGACTACAAATGAGAGACAAAGCACATTCTTGTTTCTGCCACCTAGCTCAGGAATTATGGGCTGCTGGGTGAACTGCAACATCTTGATTCAAGAGGAACCACAGAAGATCAACCAGGTTTCAACTGGCTGTAACACCCAGTCAGAAATTTTTTTTGTTCTGGCACTATCTAACTGTTCTTTCTCTGCTCTATTTCTTCTCTCCACTCCCCTTACCTCCCTCTTTTAATATGATTTATGGCAAAACTTGTGTCACTATTAGACAGGAAATGTTGGAAGAGAAAGATAAGAACAGAATTGGCTTAAAATGGCACCATCATCGTTGCATATATCCCTAGCTCCCGAACTGTGGAAAGGTTTTTTTCCCCTTTACTAAAACAACCACATCCCCTGGACATAGTTTCAAAGCTGTCTCTCTCGTCTGGCAGAACTGTAATCCAAAAAAATGAATTTGCCAGACACTGTTCAATTGGATAGAAAAACACAAATACAGCATTCATGGCCCAAACCCTCAGCAGGTTTTGTTTCTACATAGGTCTTAAGAAACAACAAGTGAAATGTACCCAGTCAGTTGTTTGTGATGCCCAGTCAAAGGCTAGATTCAATGTAGTCCCCATTGCCATTCCTGCTTCCTGACCTTCAGGACAGCCAGTTGTTTAAAAGCTACAAATGCTGCATAAGCCTCTTAAAAGATTTAGGTCTGTGGTTCCCAAAGGGGGACACACACCTCACAGGGGGGCAATTAGATTTTTAAAGGGGGGCTATTCAAGAATAAGTAATTAACAGTTAATGCCCTTTTAGGCTTCCTCCATGTGAATAGGAGTTCATTTTTTGATTAATAAGAATTATATGTCATGGGCAAGGGGGGGTTCAGGATTTTAGGAATGCTTAGGTGAGGCATGGTCAAAACCAGGTTGGGAACCACTGGTTTAGGTAAAGGTCTCCTTTGCTTGAAAGTCAGTCATATCCAACTCTGTGGTTTGGTGCTTATCTCTGTTTATAGTCAAAGAGCCAGCTCTGTCTGCATTTGCAGACATTTCCATGGATATGTGGCAGTCACAACTAAACATCAGAATGTACAGAATGCTGCTTACCTACCCATCAATGTGGTATCTATGTATTTATCTACTTACAATTTCTTGCTTTCGAACTGCTAGGTTGGCAGGAGCTGGGACAAAGACAGGAGCTCACTCTGTCATGCAACACTGCTGACCTACTGACCTTCCAGCCACCAAGTTCAGCATCTTAACCACTAAGCCACTGCAGTTCCTCTTAAAAAGGTTTGCTGGGAGGCAAAAATATGATTTACAGTTAGGCATGCGATGTGTCTTTTTTGTGTGGAAGTACTGGTACATATGTACACAGGATAACAGAAAGCAATTGAAAACCCTTCTAAAACGCTACATCAAGAAAAATGGGGTAGATATTGAACTGAATGGGGAGCTTTAAAATATAATGTTCTGAAAGATCAGGTTTCCCAACATGGGCCTCTCTTAATGTGTTTGACAGCATCACCCATCATCCCTAGACAACATGATCCCTGCTACCTTGGCATTATGGCAGCAATCATCCAAATAGGAAAAGTTTTGTTAAATGCCTGAAACAGCTGTCCACAATCTTGTACCAGCCTCCTCTGGTATGAATGTGACCTTATTTTCTTTGGAGTAGAAAGTTCTCATATCAAGTAATCTCGTAAATTAAAACTATTTTTTAAGGTGCACAGCACTGGATGTCAGTGTTGTAAAGCAGCAGGATGCTTTAAAATGTATTAGAATGGCAATAAGATTTGGAATAAGATAGTGAGCTAAATCCAATGTTAACCCAACTAAAATAGACTCACCAAAATGAATGGGCTGTTAGTTGCTGCGGAATTTAGCCTAGCATGGGATTTATTTTAGATATTTTCAGGATAACGCTAACATTCTAGTAACACACTAGTCTGCATTTCAAATGTTTTAGGTGACATCTCCATGAAAAATAATATCATTCCCTATAATTGTCTTGAATATTAAAACTATATCTCATATAATACAGAAATCTCAGTTTACTACTAGATGCAGTGTACATTTGAGGGAAGAAAGTTTAGGAACTGCTAGACAATCAGAAAGGATATTTTGTTACAGCCTCCCAAAAGTCCTTATAAAAGGGACTAAAAACAGTTGATTAACAGTTCCTGTTTGATTGTCCCTTGAAACATAATTCAATTCTTTTTTTACCATACTCTGCCCTTCTTCTCTCTGAATTTTCCACATTTTGCTTAAATTTATGCTTAGATTGAGCTACACTCCCTTTAGCCTGGTAGTTTTCCTCTGCTAGCCTCCGAGTGCAGCTACAGTAGCAGTAGGGAGTGTGGGCTGCTTTGGAAGAGTCAGGCTTGTTTAGAACAGCCTAACCAACCCTGACGGATCACACAGAAGTGGTTCCTGCTGATATTGTGAAGCGGATTTATGCCAAAACCACTATATTTAAATTCAAGTCTGGCCAGGTTACCCTGCTATGCAGTGGTGGGCATCAGCAGATAAGCACCAGTTTGCCAGAGCCAGTAACAGAAATTCTGGCTGGCCCTGCCCATCCAAGTTTTGAAATAAAGTAGTCCTAATCTGGGTACAATGCAGGGCTTTTCCCCTGGTCACAACCACCATACTACATCCACAGTGTGGTAGTAATTTTTTTTGAGCCCACCACTGCTGCTATGGTAAGAGAGTAGACTATACTGCCAGCTAGATGGTATTGTAGACACAATGGGCACAAAGCTGAGCGAGTTGAGGAGGATGGTGGAGGACAGAAGTGCCTGGCGGACAGTGGTCCATGGGGTCACAAAGGGTCGGAATCGACTGTGCGACTGAACAACCAAAAAATTAATCACTTCCCCTGTTCAGCATAGGTGAAGGGGAGTGATTTTTAAAATTGTATATAGATTATTCCTGATGTGCTGCATCAATTATATATAAAAATTAAATGATATTTTCTTTGACTTCTTTTAAAGGGTTGATCAAAAAGTTGCTATCACTATTGTGGACTTGATTGTGGGTAGTTTCTTGACTGCCCCTTTAAGATGAAGCAAAGAAGTGATTAAGTTGCTGGTACAGTGTTACCTTGAGTTACAAATTTAATGTGTTCAAAGGCATTTTTCAAGTTATGAAAAATTTGCAACTTGAATTTCCCATAGGAATGTACTGAAAACCAAAATTCATAACTTGAAACATGGTTTCCTATAGGAATGCACTGAAAACCAATTAATCTGTTCCAGAAAAATTCGTAACTCAAGCCATTATTTTCAATTAATTTTCTTTCGTATTGTGAAAATTGTGTAACTCGAACCATTTGTAACTCGAGGTACCACTGTATTCTGAAATGGTTTACTTAGTAAGCCACTTGATAATATTCACCAATGGTATAGTTTGAAAGCTAACAGGATTTGAAGAGCTACTATATTTGTCTAACACAGGAGTGGCAAAACTAAGGCCCAAGGGTCGAATCTGACTCCTGATGCCAGTCATCTGGCCCACAAAGCCCTCATTTCTCCCAGGAGTGGAAGTAAAACATGCCCGTACAGCTGCATTTTACTTCCGTTCCCAGGAGCGATGAGGGCTTTGTGGGCCAGATGAATTGGTGTCAGGGGATGGATCCGGCACCCAGTCCATAGTGACTGGCCCCCTGAAACACATGACCGGCTCATGGCCCAAAAAGTTTGGGCACCTCTGGTCTAACACAATGGATGAGGATGGCAATCATTCCCCTTAACACTATCTATAAGTTTTTTGTTCCTTCCATCCATCCATTATTAACTTACTGAAGTTAAAAAAAAACCACCCCTTTAAAAATGCTGTCTCCCTAATTTAAATTGCTCCCTAACATGTTACCAATAATTGTATGGGTGTGGGAATTAAACAAAGATAAAAGATAGCTTTGGTGAAAACAGCGCTTTACATTTTCTTTAAAAGATCATCCTTCTACATTTCATTTCCCTTGTATCACATTCTCAATTGAAACTCCCAGCAGAGATTTAATGGCTCCTATGTCTCCGGATATTAGCACTAGTGATTTTAAATTGCTATATATCTCCACAGTGTAGAACTGCAAATGCCTGTTAAAATCCTGAAGTTCTTCGGGCCTTTTATTATAAAACAGAGCTGCTATCTGATTAGCAGCAATTTGTCAGTCACCATCCCAGCAGGCTGAAAATGGTACCCCAAAATGCCATGTGTACTTATGGTATCTATCCAGAGACCACATCATTAGTAGCAGCAGTACTAGAAGCTGTCACTGCCACTGCTATTGTATCACAATACTAACAGTAGGATTTCTATATCACGTCTTCCTTGCTCAAATCCTGAAGTGATTTATGCTCTCTCCCCTTCTTCTTCTTCTGTTTCTAAGCCAGACAGGAAACTACCAAAATGAAGGCACCTTTTGATGAGTTCATTCTGCAGTTCCTTTCACCTGACCTAGTGAGAGAAAGATTAGCTGGCAATGCAAGATTACCGTTACCAGGGGATGTCCGATAGTGGTTCAAAGATATCACAATCTTTGAGAAGTCTCTGTGTACCCTCCTTCTACCATCAAAATAAATCATTCAACAACAAAAAGTCAAGCAACCACTAGAAGCTTATGGCTCAAGCAGCAGGCAGATAACTCTTCCTACCATTTGGGAGTGAACTCCCCAGTCAAACCATAGGTGACCTCGTTATACAACTTGTGAGTAAGCTCCATATATGTTATGGCTGGAACAAGCCGAAATAATAATTTGAGGCCTGATGCACTGAAAAGAAGTGGTCAATCTTCACGACAGGCACAGTCTCAGAGAAATTCCACCTCTGCATTGATGACAAATGGAACATCAAAGCTTCCTATAAAGACTACAATGATCTGGCTATGTGCTGTAGGAGAAATACTGCAAAAGCATATATCATGTTGCAGTCCAATCATACACAGGAATGATCATGTACAGGAATTTCTGAAAACATTAATAGTGAACATCTAAATCAGGGGTTGCCTACCTTTTTGAGTTGGGGGCCAGGTCACCTTCCCTCATACAGTTGAGGGGGCCAGACTGGTGGTCTCCCTGCCATTTGCGGCTGTTTAGCTGTAAATGAGTCCATGGCTGATTCTGGTGGTGGCGGTGGCGGCAGCAGCTGGAGCAAGGGCAGCTGGATTATTTGGTGCTGTAGGCCAGATCCGGCCCATAGGCCATAGGTTGCCTACCCCTGATCTAAATGACTGGAAAGTAATGTTCTGTTAAGCTATTCTGTTTTGCTTCCTTCTTTAAAATATAACTTTGCAAAATAAATGTAGAGCATGCAAAGATATCATGTATGCCACCTCCTTTCACAGCTGAGACACCAGAAGACTCTCTTTGCAACACTTATATTGTGTATGAAATGCAGCGGCTGTTGGAATGAAGTGTTATATTTAGTAGGTATTCATATCATGTACACACATCTCTGTGCTTAAAAGGAAAAGATTCACTTTTAGACATGCAATTTGAACACTGCTGATTCAGCTATCATGAAACATAAAAATGAAGCACAACAGCCTTAAAATTTCCTCCATCTCCCAAAAGTTAATTAGCGGGTGGTCTAAGTTTGATGGCAATCGACTCTTTGTGCTATAATCCAGGTGTTACCTGGAGATCAGATGGAAGAAGATGTGTTGTTATATGCCAAGTGATTTCAATTTAACAGCAACCCAATGAATCAATGATCTCCCAAAGATCCTGTCATTAACAGCTCTGCTCAAGTCATACAAACTAAAGTCTGGGGTTCCTTTAAACTAATCCATATCTTGTTAGGTTTTCCTGTTTTCCAATTGCTTTCCAATTTGCTAGGATTATTGCCTTTTCCAGTAAGTCTTGTTTTTTCATGACATGCCAAAAGCAAAATTGCCTTGGTTTAGACATTGTAGCTTTTAGTGAGAGTTCAGACTTGATCTAGAATCCATGTACCTGTATTTGGCAGTCCATAGTATGGCTAAGGTGTTCTCCAACACATTTCAAATGAATCTTTTTTTTTCTTTTTAGCTTTCCTCCCTGTGTACATAGTAATTAGGAATAATATAACATAGACGACCTTGGTCTTCAGCAACACTTCTTCACATTTCAAGATTTTTTCTAAATCCTTCACAGCTGCCCTTCAGAGTCTCAACATTATAGACCAGTGGTGGTGAACCTATGGCACACGTGCCAGACATGGCATGCCCAGGTATTTCTGTTGGCACATACACTGTCACCCAGGCACAGAGTTCACCCCGTCCCTCTGCCCAGCAGCCCAATGGGAGCGCTTCATCCTTCCTCCAAGCACAGAGTTCACCACCCTCTGCCCAGCAGCCTGATGGGAGTGCTTCCTCTCTCCCGCAGCACAGAGTTCACCCTGCCCACCCTGTTTGGGCACTCAGTCTCTAAAAGGTTTGTCATCACTGTTATAAACCATTGTGAAATTTATGGTTAAATAAAAACATTTAGGAACCAGTTTAATATGTGACATCCATTTTTGGTTTCAATTTTGAATGTCACTCCTTTACAACTAACCAAGACTATTTTCTTAGTAGAAATATAGTGTAGCACCTGAAATGACTTTTTACAATTACACTTTTAAAAAGTGAATAGTATAGTGTGTACTAAAGAATGCCCCCAGTTATGGGTTTCAAGTGGTCATGAATGACTGCTTATGCCTCTGTATAACAAAAGCCTCACTAGACAAGAACTCACTTACAAAGGACTCCATTATCATGCTGCTATGCCATTGTGCAAAAGAGCAAGTAAACATTCTATGAGACAATTCTAAAAATGGGGGCAGCTGAAACAAAAAATCACAACTTTAAAACTTGGCTTCAGATCACCCATCTGTGTGAGATGTACAAACAGATTTTGAGCTATGATTTTAAAAGTAAAACTACTTTACCTCCATTCAGAAACAGGAAATCTTAAACAATTTACTGGTTTTCTGAATCATGGATACATAAGCACAATATCCTATATTCATAAACTAAAGGTTTTATGAATGACTGAATTATGAACACATTATGGAAAATGAGACATAAGAATGTCATGTCACTTTCTTTTCCATAAAAATGTATTATTCATGAAATACATAACACCAAAAAAAAGGCATTGAACTATAACTCTGTTTCTAGATAGCCCCTTGTGATACTATAAAACTATTCCATTCTTTCTTTTCCAAATAGAATATACAGTCAAACCTCGCATAAAGAGCACCTCACTTAAAGAGTAACTCGCTTAAAGAGCAGAATTTTCTCTGATTGGTCGCTTCACTTAACAAATAAAACCAACCAAAAACTCGCTTAACAAATAAATCAGGGTTTGCCATAATTCCCCCCCACACACACAATTGGTCACTTACAATGGTGTTTCCCTTAAAGAGCAAACTCGCTTAAAGAGCAATCCTGTGGAACGCATTATGCTCTTTAAGTGAGGTATAACTGTAACACATAAATTTTCACTTTGGACCATGTCTAAAAAAATAAACAGATGAAGATAGCTAATATACTTAAACTCTACATATACCCCTGAATTTCTAGTAATACATAAAACCAAATAGGCCAGTATTGTCCAGTCTATTTCAGTTACTATTAAGATTAATACTCCTGCATGCCGATAAAATATACCCCTGCTCTTTTCTTTCTTTAGTTTATGTCTTTAAAGAAGGGGGGCACTGACATTTATGTTTCAACTGGTGCAAGAGTGTACTATCTGAATGTATTAGTTCTACAATTTGTTTTTTAGTCATAGCACAGATTTACATTATTCCAGCCAAAAGGGCAATCTCTAATTGTTGAGCAGCATTCCTGCCTCTAGTCAGAGAAACATTTAACTAGGTATCATTACCTGGAAGCCTATAGGACTACTGCAAGAGCTTGCAGGTATGGCTTTCATCAGCTAGACCAAACAGATTATTAATACATCCTTCAGAAAAGGCCATATGCCATCCAGCCTGAAGGATAGTGCAAAAACAAAAACAAATTTGGCCACTGAAGATCTCAATAATTTTAGGCCAATGTCTAAGATCCTTTTTATGGGTAAGCTAGTGGAGAGAGTGGTTGTGGACCAACTGCAGGTGTTCTTGGGGGACACCAATAGTCTTGATCTACTTTAGTCAGGCTTCAGGCTGTGGAACGGGACTAAGATACCATCAGTTGTCTTGCTAGGTTAAATGCTCCAGGAGGCTGGGACCAGTGGATCTCTTGGTCCTCATAGATCTTTCAGCAGCTTTCAACACTATCAACCATGGTATCCTCCAGTACAAGTTGTTGGGTAAGCACTGGTGGTTCTGTCCTGTACTGTCTCCAGTCATTCCTGGATAACTTTGTTCAGAGGGTTCAGCTTGGGGGGAGGGCTGTGTTGGCCACATGGGTACAACAATCATCTTCCGTGTGTTGTTTAATATCTACATGAGGTTGCTGGGTGGGGTCATATAGAGATTTGGAGTACAATGTCAACAAAATGCCAACTCCCTTTCATTGTTGGCAGTGGATGCTGTTCAGGTCCTGGACTGCTGCCTGGTCATGATAGAGAGAGGCTAACAGGTTGAGGTTGAAACAGACCAGACAGAGACCCTGTTGTTTGGAGGGACTCCTGCTGGTTGGGTGATCACTGACTTTATCTGAACAAGATGGTTCACCTTCTGAAGGTTCAGGTTCAAGATCTGCCCATGATCCTGAACTGGCTCTCTCTAGCAAATAGTTGTCATGGTCAGTTTGACCTTTTCCCACCTCTGGTAAATCATCCATATTTGCCTATTCCTGGATAAAAATCCTTCTTAACACTGGTTCACACATTGGTAATCTCAAGAATTGATTAATGTAACACGTTCTGTGTGTGGCTACCTTCTGAAGATGGCACAAAAGGTGCAGCAGATGCAGAATGTGGCTGTGAGACTCATGCCAAGATTGCAGAGATTTGACCATATCTCCCTAATCCTGGCTTACCTTCATTGGTTACCTGTAGATTTCTGTCCTTGATTGAAGGTCTTGGTATTAACTGATAAAGCTCTCAGTACCTGCTCAAGCACACCTTCTTGACAGATCATGCCCAGACAACATGATCTTCCCAGACAGGTAGACTTAGGATGTCCACCCCAAGGGAAGCTCAAAAACCATTATGAGAAATTGGATTTTTTTCTGAGGTGGCCCTGATCTTATGGAATGCTTTACCACCTCACATTCAGCAGGTTCCATTTTTGCAAACATTCTTCTAACTAGCAAAAGCTGCAGTATACAAGGAGACTTTTAAGACCATTTTGCCCCAGGAATTACCTCATCCTCCACCAAAATTATCTCTTGGTTTTTATCTGCCATAATTGCGTTTGTTTTATATATACTTCTCAATATTGGTATGATTTATTCATACTTTGTATTTTTCTAGAGATAATAGAATGACAGATCTTCTGCACCACGGTTTCATGTTGACTGTTTGATTTCACATCTAACCTTGAAAGAACCTGACAGATAGCAAGTAACAAGTAAAATAACATGAAGGAGGCCAGGTTGAGGTGTACACTGGAAGAGGATAATATAAAGAGCATGAATGAATAGAAGAGAAGGTGGATGGCCACTAATTTTCAAGGAAGGAAGGAAGTGGATGGCAACTTTGTTAAGCTTTGAATGCGTGTAGTATATACAAAAAAAGGTGATTGAAAATGATAGTCAAATCCCAAATAACATAAGGCTCCTTCAGTTTATGATGTAAGGTTCAAACATGCCACACAGTGATGTATCAGAGCGTAAACAAACAAACAAAAAAGACAAAAAAAGCTGTGGCATCTTCAAGACTAACTCCTGTATTTTTATGTTAACTTTTGTGGATCAAGTCCACTTTATGAGACATAATAGTGGATATTATGGATATCCACTCTTATGTGTGATATCCACATAAGAGTGCTATCCACATAAGATATGTCATATGTCTGATAAAGTGGACTTGATCCACAAAAGCTAACATTAAAATACAGGAGTTAGTCTAGAAGTTGCCACAGCTTTTTTTCTCTTATTTTGTTTTGTTTACTCTCTAATATGCATGCACAGGCAAACATAGATACCACTTCAAAAATTTATACGGTGATGTTCATCTCTAACTTGCAAAATTGGCTGTGTTTAATTTACCTCTCCCTCTGCAAATGTTCCCAAGCTCTGAAAATACCCACCAGTTGTGTAACTAGCTCTGACAATTTTTATAAAATTGCAGGGCCATCTATGAATAATAATATGGCTTATTTAAAAATTTGTTTTTATTGCCTAGGAACTTTGTTAAGTAAATCTGCCTCACTTACTGTCTTCTAGACAGCTGCTGCCAAACAGAGAAAATAAAGAAAAATAGTCTGTGACAGTTTTCATGTTCTAATTGAATAAGAAAGAACAAATAAAAATAATTATACACAGGGTAGAGACATCTAGAGAGCAATAGAAAATAATGCTGAACAAAATGTCAGATGAACAGAAAACGAACAACATGGGGAAAATCAAAATACAAGCAGTAACAGAAAAGCACTTCAGTGCAGTACACATTCTTCTATCAGAACAGCCTGACTTCTTTTGAGAAGTCATCTATCTCTCTGCTTTCCCACTTCTTAGCTCCATAGTTGTGTGAGACAGCTTACTTTGGATGTGAACTTATCAAGGAGAACATATTGCCTTGAATCCCATTGGGGATTTACTCCAGTATAAATATAATTGTGGGGGAAAAGCAGGGGGAACTGACACAATAAATGAAATTTTGCTTACACTCCTGGACATGCAATGTGGCATACTGCCAGGAATAAAAGTGGTGACTCGGTAATTAGTGGTAATTAGCAGCATAAATCCCCAATAGGATTCTGGCCCTTAAATTATGTTTTGAGGCACAAAAAGCCATATTGGTCAATTGGTTCACCTAACTCAATATGGTCTACTTTGACTGGCAACAGCTTAAAGCAGAGATCTTCCATATTATTTTGCCTCTCATTTTTTCTCTTTTCTTAACTGGAGATTGAATGGATCTAAAATAGGCATACACTCCCATGGACATACATGTTGCATTGTGATGAAAATGAAGGCACTCATTGATCTGAAACATATGAAGTCTCCCTAAAGATATTTGAGTATAGAAGCATAAAGACATCACTGCACTATTACAATGACTAGCAAAGCAACAAAGATAATGCCCCAAAATCCAACTTCAAAATATCACATATGTATTGGTATGGTTTTTCACAATTTGTTGGTTGTTGATCTTGTGACTGGTCATATCCTTTGTTGTGCAATTAACAGTGGTGAATGTAGTAAAAAATTATCTCATTCATGCCATTAAGATTTATAACAAGGTCTTCTAGTTTTTTTAATATCACTTTTACTAAGCACTGGTTTTAGGTCCATAGTCAGTTAGTTCATTTTATAACTTTGTTTATTTGCATTTTTATATATTCTGAAATGTAGCATTGTCAACTTAGTCCTGTTCATTTCAGTTTTACAATTTCCCTAGTTCATTTCAGTTTCCATGGAAACCTGGATCGGTATGACAACAGAGAATAAAAATATGAAGACAGTTATTCAAGGATATAAATGATCTCAATATAGAATTCCATGGATTATATACCTGTCAAAAACAATCTAGTTATTAACATTTGAGCTATGTGTAATCTAGAAACTGAAATTGTAGATTTTATAGGATAGATGTAGAAGAGGCATAGCCTAATTTACTAGTCTGTTTTTATTAGTTAGTCATGCACCTTAACTAGAAAGATGAGATAGAATATTGGTTGAGGAACACTGAAAGAAAAAAAATCATAGGATTATCACAATGCATACAAATGAAAACCATTATAAGATATTGGTTTGAGTCATGGTACAGTGCATGTACTTGGACAAACTTCAGAGGGATTAAGATCCTTCTTGCAGCTCATAGTGGCAATCTAGTATGACCAATGTGTGAAACACAAGCTAATTTTTTTAAAAAAATCTTCACCTGTGGCTTCTGCTCCAATATGTTTTATGCCACATGTGGCTTTAAAAAGCTATCATTCCATAAGCTTTGTGGGAAACTATATATCTGGAATGGATTGATTTCATTTGTTTTATCAGGACAAATGTCAGAAGATAATATATACTTCTACTGTTCCTCACTTGAAAATGCATGCAGAATAGATTTCCTCCTCTTGATCTCATTTCTTCTGTTCCGAAAAGGTTGACTATGCCACTACGTGTCAACACCTTATCTACATAAAAGTAGGATAATTAGTGGTAATTGAATGATGTGATCATTAGAAGCAGCAATAATGAGAGATTTATTCTATGTCACATCAGAAAACTCTTTTTGGGTCAATTGGGTTAAACTTGAATTTGGATGAATCAAGAATGAAGAATTTCAAATAAAGGTGTGCTGATAAGAGAATAGATACCATTATAGCTTCTAGACTCCTCCTCCTCCTAATGATTAGGAATGTAAATCATGACTTGGCTAGTCTTTCTGCTGGAAATGAGAAAACATTTACTGCAGGTGGGATGGCAAATTAGGGGAAAAGGTTCAAAACTGATTTTTGTGCATTTCTGTAACTGCATTGGATGGCTGTCTGTATCTTGTTGATCACTCAGCCTTCTATTTGCTCTGTATATGTGTCTTTGTGCTTAATTTCTGAAGTCTTTTGTCAATTCTTTTCCCTAAATGCAGAAAAAACAACGAGAATAAGGTATTTGCTTCACTTTTGCATTTATAGCACCAGTCCCTCAAGGTTAAATGTAATATGCAAGGGGCTCTATCAATGCTGGTAGAAGTACATAAGAGAGTAAAACAAGGTTGTATCCTGGCTCCTCTGCTCTTCAATTACTATATAAATGACATGGTAAAATGGATTAACAAACAAAATCATCATCATCCAAAATTAGTGGAGAGCAGCACTGCCCTACTCCTTTATGCCAATGATACAGTAATCCTCTCTAGGACACTAATAGGCCTCACAAGAGCTATGGGAGCCCTGGTCCAATATTACGCACAAGATAAATTAGAAATAAACTAAGATTATGGCCTTTACACCAAGACCAAGGCTGCACTCATGGTATCTCAATGGACACAGTATTCAACAAGTGATGACCTTTAAATACCTAGGTGTGGTCATACAAGCTAATGGATCAAGGAAAGCACATTTTGAACAGGCAGCTGCCTCGGGTCAGAGATCAGCCACTGCCATTTAACCTTTTTTTTTTTAATACAGAGGGAGGATTCTATGTTCCTGCCACACTTCATCTTTTTCAGGCTAAGTCCCTAACACAGCTACTCTATGGGTCTCAGCTGGGATCCCCAATCTCTTGCTATGCCCTCATAGAAAGAGTATAGTCTAAATTCATCAGAGCAATTCTTCAGATGCTTCGCTGTGTTTCCAATGCTCATCTGTGCCTGGAGACAGGACTGATAAAAGTTCAATCAAGAATTTGCATGACATCATTAAATCTGTGGATAAAACTGAAGGATGTTGAGTCCAACCTATTAAAATGGATTCCCCCACACCCACACACTGCTAAAGTTTGACTACTACCAGACAAAGGAAATGGTGAGGTAATGGGTAGAGAATATAGAAAGACAATTGGATCTAGTGCTAACACCATCTTTCCTGGCACCTGATTCTACTAGATACACAGTCAGCCCCGAGAGATATTTCAACCAGCTAGAGGCTGTAAGCCACTGAAAAGCCTTTTCACTTGCAAGATGTCATGCACTTCCCACAGTTTTATTAGAGGACAAGTTAAATAATACACCATTTGTCAAAAGACTTTGCCCTTGCGGTTCTGGAGAGGTTGAAACTATTGGTTATGTCCTACTCAGATGCTCCTTCTACTGGGATACCAGAATCACATTCATTTCTTCCATTATCAGCGGATTTCCCAGTTGTTCAGATAGGGGCTATCTTCAGTTCCTGCTTATAGATGAGCAGAATATAGTCACAAGTAGGGTTGCCATAATTCTCTCCCACCAACTGGGTCAGCCATATGACATACAGTAATTGCATTCTTCAAATTGTGCATGTGTCTGATAGGGCTGTCAAGGAGACCGCAGAATCCCCGTCCAGGGCGGGCAGCCACCATCAGTTTAAAATAAGCTGTAGTCAAGAGGTTGTTTCCCATATGATTCTTCTTGCAAAAGATGATTCTTGGTGGTTCTATTTTTATTTCTTTTTCTGTCTCTGTCCCAGCTCCTGCCAACATAGTAGTTTGAAAGCAAGGCACTGCAAGTACTGTAGATAAATAGGGACCACTTTGGTGGGAAGGTAAACAGCGTTCCATGTGTTCTGGTGTCTAGTCATGCCTGCCACATGACCATGGAAACCTCTGCAGACGCAGACAGTGCTGGCTCTTTAGCTATGAAGCAAGATGAGCACTGAACCCTACAGTTGGATACACCTGGCTTTTAAGCAAGGGTGACCTTTACCTTTCTAAAATTTCTTGGGCCACTCTTGAAACCACCTTTTCTTCCCTTGAGGTTACTCCCTCTCCCTTCACTCCTCCCTCATGAAGTAGACTCACCCTCCAACCCCACATGAGGATCCCTTGGAAGAAAGTTCTAAGGAGGGGTCTGGAATGGCAATGCAGTCCATGGAGCCTCCATTTCCCTCCGAAAGGAGAAAAGCAGGAGACAGGGACTTATTTTGGAGGGGGACCTTTGCAATGGATGACACTTCACTTTCTGTCCTCCCTGTTCCCTTCTTCTCTAGGAATAGCGACTCTATGCAATTAACCCTTTGTTTCTGGGATTTTTACATTTTTTTTAAAACTGGCTGAGACTGCTTCAATCGGGAAAATCCTATATGGCAACCCTAGTCACAAGCCATACAGTGATGGGATGTAACAGGTTCTCACCAGTTCGCCAGAAACGGTAGTAACTAAGCCATATGACTTAGCCATATATATATGCTCTAGATAAAACATATACAGACTCAATTCAGACCTTTTAGATAAAATTTAAGTTGTATTGCCTATTTTAGAACGTTTATATTAACAAACCTAGGCTGTCACATTTTAGATGAAATAACTTACCACACCATAGACCTTTTAGCATGTGTTTTAGACTCAATTCTTTTAAAGTAATTTATTTTGCACTAGTCTATGACTATAATAAAGATTGATTGATTGATATAGCATCAGGCGGTCCTTTACAACCAATGATGTTAGTTTGTGCTCATGTTTACTGTCCATATCCTCTTGCTAAATTCCAAAAGTGACAGTCAATGTTTAGTGGCACCAATGGTAACATTCATTTATGAATAACAACTGTTAATAGGGATGGGATTTGGGGGCTATACCAAATGAAAAACACCATCAATGAGGCTCTTTCTTTAATTTTTGGAGGTCTTTATGGCTTCCCAATTGAGAGTGCCTAAAATTATAAGATTATAATTCCAAAAAAAAAAGAGTATCATAAATTATAGATTTCTTTTGTGTTTCCATTATTGGGTGACCTCAGTGTGTCATTCCCCCCTTCCCTTTGTCCCTTAGCCTCTCCTGCAAACTCCATTATTCCATCAAACAAAAGTAACTCATCCAAATTTGGATTATCAAAAGGCCTGGTACGAGTAAGACCATCAAAATGGAATGAAACATAAACTCCCTGAAATAAAAGCAAAATGAAAGTTTACTCTCTGCACATCTCTATCTGTTAATTGTTTCTATCAAATGGCATGCCGAATTGATAGTTATAATAGTGACCCAAACTGTCTGCTAAATAATGGGACATTAGAAAAATGTTTTCATTAGCTCTTTTAAAGATATATACTGCAGATGTATAAAAATAGAAGATACTCTATAATAAACACAGGACTTAGTCTGCTGCTCATTATATCTGTTTGGACAGGTGTTTTCTCATTCAGGCTTGCCTCCCTCATTCAGGTTTGTTCTTATACATCACCTGGGCCTCTGACTTGTCCTGAACCAAGACAAAAATGGTGTCTCCTGATTTTAAGCAAGTCTTTAAAGTTTTCAGGAAATATGTAGTTTTGATCTTTTATTTATTGTACTTTTATCCCACTGAGTCTATTAAAATAGTATTAAAATAGTGCTTAAGGCAACTAATATTATCATTAAAAATAAATTTAGCAATCAAATGATTAAAATGCAGGGGAAAACAAATTAAATAACAAATCATTTAAATAATTCGCTGATAAACTGATAAACCTCAAAGTAGTTTGAAAGGCCTGTTGGAATATCCTTGTATAATTGCCTTCCTAAAAGCACTGAATGTGAAAATTGATTACATCTTTGAGGGGAACATGTTTCACAATCTGGAAGTAACAGAAACAAAAGTCCTATCCCATGTTTCTGTCAGGCTAGAATTGCTTTCTGATTTATTGATGATGCCTCAATTGCCTTAAAAGGAAGTCTCTGTGTTGCAAAGCCGACTGTCCCCCCCCCCAAAAAAAAAAAAAAAATTCTCCCAGTGCCAGACAGTCATACAGTATATATACTGGGCCAAGCAGCCTTGGCAAAGCCCACAGGGAAGGGTGATAGTCTCCAAGTGGATTAAATGCCACTTGAATCCATCTTGATGGAGGGCAGAAGCTTCATCAATACTGGCCTGGGGCTGAGGAGGACTTTGTGTGCCAAAAGGGCTCAGGGACAGAACATGACGTGGAGCTGGATCACTGGTACAGGTGTCACACTGCGATGCAGAAGGCAGATGAAAGGCCATGGCATTATATTTGCAGGACAGTCTTCATGGCTGATCGCCATGATGATTGTCAATATTCAGAATCAGATACAGCACCACCACCATAACAAGCCATATAACAGTGATGGGATGTAACAGGTTCTCACCAGTTCGCCAGAACCGGTAGTAACTTTTCCCAATGTCCCAGAGAACCAGTAGCAGCTTTTTTTTTTTTTTGGGGGGGGGGGGGACCCACCTTCGGGGGTTACCTTTTCACATGCCAAGCACTTGGTGTGCATGTATGCCTACAGTACTTGACGTGTATGCACAGCCTCCTTGCTGTCTTCCCAAGCAGGGAGGAGGAAGAGAAGCTGCTAGCCTGAAGCTCCCTATAGCCTGCTCCCCAGGGTAAGTGACTCACCTTTGGATGTGGTGTGTCTGTATGTATTTTAATGTGTATTTAATACCTTTACCTATATTGATGTACTACCACAGTTCCTAAAAAGGCCTGGCGGCCTGGCTTGGGGTTTTTAAGCAAAGTCTTGGAGTTATCTCATCAATAAGCTACACCTGTGCTGTTCCAATTGCTGTTCCAATTGGATAACCCTTAATGAGGTACAGCTGTTTTACATTTACATTAAGGCATATTATCCAAGAGAACCGGTACGATGACCATATCCATCTTGCAACATGTTGCTGCCCAGGCACTTATACTAACAGGTAAGTGACGGGTTTGTGTTTGGAGTGGGTGTCTGGGTGGGCTGATTTATGTTTGGGGTGGGTGGGTGTCTTTTAATGTAATTTTTATTTTATTTATTTATTTATTTAATGTATTTACGGGTTTGTGTTGTGGGTGTGTGGGTGGTTTGAGGGGTGTGTGTGTGTGTGTCCTTATTTTATTTTATTTTAATTTTTCAATTATTATTTCTTTGGCCCTGCCCACAACATCATGACCAGTGGTGGGATGTCAAAATTTTTACGACCCCACCGTGATGTCATCACAGTGTGGGCGGAGCTAACGTCATGATGTCATGACATGGGCAGAGCCAAAGAAAAATAATAAAATAAAATAAAAATAAGCACACACACACACACACACACACCCTCAACCCACCCTCCCACCCGCCCACAACACAAGGACAGCAAGGAGGACAGCAAGGAGGCCATGCATACACGCCAAGCACTGTAGGCATGCATGCACACCAAGTGAAAAGGTAAGCCCTGAAGGTGGTTCCCCCCAAAAGCTGCTACCGGTTCTCTGGAACACTGGGGATAGTTACTACCGGTTCTGAAGAACTGGTGAGAACCTGTTACATCCCATCACTGATCATGACATCATGATGTTAGCTCCGCCCATACTGTGATGACATCACGGTGGGGTAGTAAAATTTTTGACATCCCACCACTGTATGTACACATATATGTACACACATATATACAGGCAGGCAGCTTTGGAGAGGGTACAAAAAATACTTGACCACCCTTTGAGCTGCCCAGCTGGATCTAAGTGAAGCTTCTCATCTGAGGTTGACTCCAGCTTTGTAAAGCAGGTTGCACAATACTCCCTGTAGCTCCTTTCCTTTTGAACCCCCTTCATTAGCTAACTTCCCAGTGTCATACACACACAAATGTCTACAGAAGCAGGCTGCTCTGGAGAGGGTACAAAAATCAGCTTGGGGGTGGGAATAATTACACTTTTCTTGTGCTCTGCAAATTAGCAGGGAAAGTGTTTGAATCAAACATGCAAACTCAAATATTTTAAAGCAGAAACAGCCTTAAACAGCTGCATGCCTTCTTAATACACTGTTTCTAGTGTCCACAGGCATGTTTCAGAGCACCATGAAAAAGTAGAAACTCCTGATGAGGTTTTATAATGAAACATGGGGTGATAGTGGTTTGCAGCACTCTGTCATCTGTGAAATGTGGATGCATGGAGCCTGGACCAACCCCTGAAAGCTCGAAGGAGCAGGCTAAACACATATTTATACTCATAGCTTCTCACAAAAACATTAATCCATACTTAATTTCTACCAAGGGAACATTTGAAACAGAACAGAATTACATGCAAGGATCTTCTTTCCTTCTGTCACATTAACATAGGAGCTTATTTTCTTGTAGCATAATTGTGCCAAGTCAATAAAAGATAAGTTCACTCTCAGACCCAAACTGGACATCTTTGAGGCTCAGCTAGGCTAACTGGGGTACATAAAAAGAGCCTCCTCAAATACTGGTATTTTGAATCACAATCAGGCATACACTGGTCACCGTTAATTTTTCTCAAACTAAGTGAAAGGAGCTGCACAATGAAATCAAGAAAGGGTGCCTTCATTTTGACAGTTTTATATCTTGCCTACAAGCAGCAGCAGCACCTCATGCTGCTGCCGCCGCCAGGCCATATTCTTTGTATTGCTTTGCCTGCAGACTTCTTCTTTCTCTCCATTTTTATTTTATATTTCTTATACTTAATTTCAAATGCACCCATGGTCAAATAGCTTTACCAGCGAAAGTGATTTTTGGACATTATAGATCAGGGGTAGGCAACCTATGGTCCTTGGGCCAGATCCGGCTTGTGGCATCAAAATATCTGGCCCCTACCCTTGCTCCAGCTGCCTCCTCTGGAATTGGCCATGGACTCATTTACGGTAGCTGTAAACAGCAGGAGGACCACCAGTCCAGCCCCCTCAACTGTCTGAGGCAGCGTGACCTGGCCCCTGACTTTAAAAGGTTGGCAATCCCTGTTATAGACCTTCCTCAATTTTGTAGCCCCCAACAGATTCCTCACAAGGACTTTGACCTTTGTGGATAGGGAATGAAAATGTTTTATTCCTGAAAAGTCACTATGTCCAATAATACCATCAGCTTTACACAGCACAGCTGTGTGAACAGCATTTCAGCCATCATTTTAAATAAAAATACATTGCAAATGATTTTTTCTTGAGAATTTCTAAATTTCAACAATATCAAAGAATTTTGTTTCAACTAATCAAAAACATTTTTTTTCTTTATGTAACACTCACTGTCTGTCCAACTGTCTTTGGCTATCTTTACAAGTCTAGGATAGTGTCCCCTCTCCCCTTATGGTAGAGGCTGATGAATGCTTTCCCTTAGATCCTTGGTATAAAAATGTAAGTTTTATATGCCATTTGTACTTATTGCATTATTTATCAGTAATAAAATTTTATACTAATGAAACAACAATAGCATAATTATAATGAATTCTATAACCTAGTAAGGTTTTTGTCATTATACTAAATGCAAAGAAATAGTTACAATATCCAGTCATATTGCCATTATTGTCCTTTTCCCCATTTCAAGCCAACCACGATTCTCCCAGTGTTTCTTTCAGTGGTACTTAAGAATGGCATCCACCATGACCTAATCACAAAACAGTCAACACAGGGGTTTAACATGATAGTGTCTCCACACTGCATTCTCTCCAGCTAGAAAATACTTTTTTGTAAAGAAAGAAAAGCTCTCTTGTTGTTCTCAACCATTACCATAATGAGCTACCCCATTACTTTCTGGAAAGACTGCTTAATTTGGGAATAAAGCAGCAATAAACACACTCAACTTCTCATTACAGCTTTCCCTTGAACTAGCTTAATTGGCCTTTCCCCATCCTGTTCACTGGCAACTTTACTGAAGTTTCATGGATAAGGGAGGGAAATACATTTTCAGCCTTCAATAAGTGTTCAGTTGTTGGCTCTTCTAAAATGCAAATGTTGCTCTTATTTAATTATTTTCTTTGTTTAAAGATTAAAACGTTCAGCATCTTTTAATTGCCTCCAGTGCTTTCTTTCCATTACTCTCATGGTGTGTACAGAAGCCTAACAATTGCACTAAGAACAATCTAGCGCAATACAAAGGAGACGGCAGTGTGGATAATGTATTTTGATTTGGAAGTGTGACATCTAAGCCACAAAGTTCATGACATAACCTATGCAGTCCAAAATCTTATCACTATCTATCTCAGCTTAGAAGCTATGCTGTGGTTATTTTTAAAAAAAGACTTTCTTATTACTCCCTGAGATCATTGGAAGGAGGACAGGATAAGAACTATGAATAATAAAAACAGTATCATTTTAAAAGAAGTAACCAGACATGCAATAGAAGCGAATTTTATGTGTAGGTCCAAGATTAAACATTTAAAACTACCCACAGCTTTAAAATGTAGTAGTAAACTTAATTTACAGTACAATCATATATGTACTTCTCAGAGGCAAAAATGCTATTAGTTCAGCCCCTTGACATAATGCAATTGGTATAAAACCTGTTGGTGAACTGCTATATGTTAAAATGTTAGCATAACTGAGTCACACAACTTAACCATGAAGACGATATTAATTGTTAAAATCGTATATGGTTATTCAAAAGAAAGGCAGTAGGGTTTCCTCTCAATTAACTAGGTATAGGATGACAGCTTTAGAAATGCTTTTCTTTTTCTACAATTGCATCCTGTCGTTTGTAGTTAGAATATAATTTTTGCTTTTTTAAAAGAAGGGAGAGATCTATGGAGGGTTCAGTCTTGAAGATAAGATGGATGAAGGTTGATAATCTTTCCCCTGCAGGTCCCTGCAGTCTTTTATTGGTTCAGAATCACAGCTCTCCCAAAGCAATAATGTGAAGAAAATGGATAGTAAAGAATGCAAAAAAGAGTGGTATGAAATATTATGGCAGATATATTGTGGAAGCACTGAACACCAGATGGCATCTGAAGACAAACTGCAACATACTATATGTCTCAACTTGTTTGTGTTTAGCACACTTTGCTGCATGTTTAGGTACTTCACTCACTCTTCCAAGTTTATACTCATTCATAAACTGGATTGTTGTGCTGGCTGTGAGATGCCAAATAAGTGCCATCCAATGTTCTAGATGCCAAAACTATGTAGCCCCTCTCTACCAAAAAAATGAAAGCACGAGGAATGGAAATATCAATAAGGGATTTCAGGCATAGATGATAGTAGATGAGTAACAGTCATGGCAAACAATGCTCTACAACCATGTAGTTTGCCACTATACTACCATTGAACCTCTGTAGCAATATCAATGAAAAATGCTTCTCATTTTGCACCGACACTAAAATCTACTTACTTCATGCTCAATCCACTCCCTAGTTCTTCTGGTGCCACCACTGGAGAGCAAAGCCTGGTTATGAACTAGTGGTTCACACACACTCACAAAGACTTATATATGCAGGATAAAGTTGAGCAATAAGAAGTATCTCGGCATACATGGGATTTTTGCTTTTCAAAGGGAAAATGAAAGGAGTCTATATATAAAAAAAGTTCTAGAGCAGGGGTTCTCAATCTATGGCCCAGGGACTGGATGTGGCCCATGATACCACTTCATGTGGCCCACCACCACTTCCACCATGCCCAGAGGTGTCATGTGTGGCAGTCAAGGCAAAAATGGCTGTCCGGCCCCTAAAATTGTCTGAGAGAGCGTGAACCGGCCCTTGGCTTGAAAAGGTTGAGAACCCCTGTTCTAGAGAGAGAGAGAGAGAGAGAGAGTGTGTGTGTGTGTATAAATCTATAAGAAAACAAAGTTCATTAAAAAACACAAATGTTTGATATGTTTGATACAGAATCTGAATGTGTATCTCTGTTTTAAACTTGTATTGCAAGTTTCCTTCATTGAGCTCAACATGGTGTTTCTAACTTTCACAGAGATAAAAAGTGAGTTTGTAACACTTAATAACTGCTGAATTATATATTTTCTAGGGCAAACTGAGATAAACCTGCAATAGTATTGCACCACTTATCTTATTAGCAAGCAAGCTCCTTACTTTGACAGAACTATACCTCCCATATGTCATTTCACAGTGTGATACTTGAAAAGATATTCCCTTGAAAGGCAATTAGCAGAAATCAATTAAAACAAGATGAAATATTATCTTAGAGGAACTCTGCCCCATGCTTTATAGAGGAAAGAACAATTGAGAAGCACACCTTTCTGAAACAAGTCCCAACATGATTTTCTAATATTTGTATTGTCTATGGTTTTTGGCTAAGATATATAGTACAGTACGTACATTCATTTTTGGAAAAATCATTTTTCTTCACAATTTTTAAAGTCATGAAATGGTACAGTTATATTATTTGCAGAGCTTAGTGGCTGCTATACTGAAGCAAAACTATTATTTTACTATATAGAAGAGCAACTTCAGTACAGTAAGAGAGTGTAACATAAAATATATTGAAGTATTTTAAAATTATTAACTAAAATTGAAATAACAGGAGATAAACAAACAAATAAGATTTACTGTATTTGGCTGGAGGATAGTTAACATATTGTTAATACAGTACAGGTCACTCCCTTATCCATCAGTTCTGTTTCCATGTTTTCAGTTTTCTGTGTGTCTAAAAAATATTGAATAAAAATGCCAGAAATACATAATATATATGGCACATTTACCAGATCAGGACATTAGAGGCCACTGTCTTCAATGTGATGTTTAGAAGGAATGGGTTGCATTATATTATTGTTTATGGCAGCCATTTTGTTAGCTCAGTTGTAAAATGACAGGAGCACTTGCATCCCCTCAGCTCCTATAACCAGTTGTGTGTGTTTAAATATGGGCTTCACTGTTTACCACAGTTTCATGTCTCCACAAAAGATCATGGAACATTCCTTCCCAGATATTGGGGGGTAGGGTGACCTGTATTAGTATTAATATTTAAAGTCTAATGAGTAGAGTTTTTGTACTTGTTTATACTGACACTAAAATTGAAAGTAAAATAGCCAGCTAACACCATGATAATCTTTCGGATTCTATATAACAAGGAGTCTAATACTGTACCTTAAAAATCAGCAAGTCTTATTTGGCATACACGTCTATGAATTGTAAATCACTACCTCATACATAGGATTTTCATGATCCATATTGCCACTGAACTTTCACAAACCATATAGAGATACCCATATAAAAACATGTGTTTTATTGAAGAGGCATACTGTACTTTGCTAAACAAGACAGCATGGTAATAATGCAAAAGAATACATGCAACCCATGATCAGGGAGGCAAAGTGCAGAATTTATCTCCTTGAGACTACAGGCATATGTAACTATTGGCTGATGAAGAATAATAATTTTCAAAGAATCCCGTTATGTATATGGTTCCCATCCACAGGAGCCTGCTGAGGATTCATAATATTCTTACTTGATAAAACATACAAAGCTTTCCAACTGTAGAAAGATACTACAGAATGATGAACAATCCCTCAGAGAAGTCATAGATATGATAATATGTTGCAATTTAAATACCATATTATTGAGGCACATTACCTTTGTGCCTCTGAGGAACCTTTGTTTCTGCTCGCTTGTTGCAAACTTTTTTTAAAAGAGAAGTCATTTCTGGTTTCATAGGAAAAAAATTAAACTATAATGCACCGTTGTAAGAGTTTCTATTAAGATCATTCAGGCAGAAGAATGTCTAAGTAGCAATTACAGCAGCACTTATCGTCAATTTGCCGGCATGTGGATTATTTATGTATGGATTTTTGAGAAGTAAAACTCTATTTCTAAATTACAGGAGTAGTCTGTTCAGCCTGTGAACAGGTTGGCATATTATTAAGTACTGACATATATGCTTACTATTAGCCAGTTTTTCAATCTAAATATATATATCTTGCAGCTTTAATAATATTCCTTGTGAAATAGTGCTGATACTCATGAGGCAAATTCTGATAATCTGCAACAAGAAATGGGGTAACACTGCCCACTCCAACAGGACTGGCTAAATTTAGCAGATATTAGTTTACTCCAAGTCTACTTGAAGCGGGAGTTATACGTCCCTTTGCACTCCGTTATCCCTATGGAGCTATCCTGTGATAAAGTCTTTGTCAATGTATTATGAAGCAGGGAAATCAGCTGACTGTCTTCTCCCTACCTATCCCAGCCCCAATTCCTTCCTCCTACTGCCATTGCTATTGATATGAAGGTGACAGAAACAGTTGCCAGAAACCTTGCTAGTCCAGGTCTGCCCTATCTCTGAATCACCAAGCCAAAGGAAACCATCAAGCCACATCTTCACGTCCTGTAAATTTCTAGTCATACATCTTTATTTATTGAAATGTCATCTAATGTGCTCTGTGCCTTTGGAAGCTTGTCTAATAAAAAAAATTAATTGTAATAATAAATTTCTGGTAGTGACTTTCTTTCCCTTTATTGCTTTTTATGTTTTTCTTTTATGACAATAAAAAGGAGTATGATACTTCTTTTAAAAAAGTACAGTAATTGCATTTTCCCCTACTTAAAAATACAACAAGCAGGCAGGAATATTGGATAAAATATTTAAAGGTTAGAAAATTAATGGATACATACTTTGCTTTTGCTTCAGCATCCTCGTATGCTTTGTTGGAAACATCATCCAGACCGCCAATCAAATGTTTGAAAGAGCTGTAAAATAAAGGTACATCTTAAAGAAAAGGTTGCTAGTAGAATTAAAGCACTGCAAACATTGCTCAATAAGTATGGTCTTTCAAGAAACTTTCAAAATACTACAGAGAACTATTCTGAATTCCCTCGGAATAAAGTAACAGCAGCTTAAATCCACAGTCTGCCTCTTGTTGATGAAGTGCTCCTTCTGTCCATGAGTTCATACATATAGGCAATGCTACAGTGTATATACATAAATAGAAATACTGTACAATAACCTTTAGTACATGACTGTTGATGGGCAACACGAAGGCTCCATCTCTCCATTCTAATGATTCTTCATTTCCAAGTCAGACACAGAATGTACAGGTTTTCAAAGAGAGACATGCTTCAAATCCCACACAGCTCTATTCTGAATCTTTAACCTTACTCATCAAAGCAAACAATGTATTTGTCTTTAACAACATCAGCACTAATCTGATGTTATGGAGACGTTGCTTCAAATATTATGTCAACACAATGTTTAAAAACTGACAACTAGTAGAAAAGCAAGGAAACCAAATCTTTCCCATTTCAATTAAAGATTAAGGGATAGATGTGAAATTAAAATGGCATTTCAAAATTAAAAGTACTGGAAGAAATTAATCATTGTTGGATTAAGGATCAATACTTATTGTTTGCATTTTTAAAATATTGCATAATAAATGCAGACATATTAGGGACATGGGACAGTCAATCTTAAAGTTGAAGCAGGCATAAAGTGCAATTTATAAGCTGCAAGAAGTTTCCTGTCCATTTTTCAGTCCCAGACCACCTCCAACTGCCACTGCCAGAAGAAAAAATTAAGATCCAAACTAGGAGAATTGCTTTTAGAAGAACTGAATATCCATTTTCTTCTTGTTTTGCAAAAACCCTGCAAACATATACCTATTAGACCCAAATGCTTAAACTTAAACTTTTTAAACTGAGGGCCAGGTCATGCTTCCTCAGACCATTGAGGGGGCTGGATTGGTGGTTGCCTCACCGTAAACACTTCCATAAATGTATCTGCAGCTGCTGTAAACATGTTTATGGCAGCCGTAAAATGAGTCAGTGGCTGATTCCAGCTGCGGCTGGAGCAAGGGTGCAGGCCAGATGATTTGATGCCATGAGCCAGATCTGGCCAATGGGCCATAGGTTGCTGAGCCCTGCTCTGTATTTTTAGCTTTACCTGCCAGTCATTCTTCTTAATTTTAAAAAGCACATATACTCATACCACTAAATTTTATTGTATTGTATTGTATATTTCAACTTATATGCCGCCCCATTCGCACAGCGACTCTGGGCGGCTCACAGAGGAAACAGTTACAATTACATAGCAAAATTCCATAGCATAAAAAACAATTATATATATCACATAGCAAATTACAAATATCACATAGCAAATTACAAATATCACATAGCAAGAATAGCATCACAAAACATATCCAAATACATCCCAAAAATCTCCAGTAATAATTACAAATTACAAAACATCAGGGCATCCTAAAAAATACATCAGAGATACTAGAACACCTTCTTATTGCCAAGTTGCAGTCTATTCCCAGTGGAATTGCCCGCACGGTCGAGGCGACGGGGCAAACGCCCGCACGACCGGAGCTGCTTCTTCGGCCGGGCTCCTGTTGACGGCCCTTTATCCCTCCCAGCCAGGTGGAATGAGTCCGGGGGGGAGGAGGGAGAGGTGGAGGCATCCTCACCTGCCTGCACGGTCGAGGCAATGGGGCAAACGCCCACACGACCGGGGCTGCTTCTTCCAGCCCTAAATAATATCAGTGCACACTGATGTGAACTTTAGCATCCCTTAAGTCATAAATCAAATAACATTTTCAGAATAATAATGGACAAGACACCACTGATCAGTTAAAAAGTATATAATAAGAAAGAAGCTTGCAATTAATATTGCAATGGCTAAATATTTTTTCAAAAGGTAATTGGGCTGAATTCTACACCCACAAACCAGATACAACTGGAGAGGAGGTGGTGAACTCTCCAAAGCTGGAGGCACTCAAGCAAAAGTTAGACAACTATCAGTCAGATATACTTTATTTGGATCCTTGCATTGAGCAGGGATTGGGTTCTACAGTCTTATTCAGAAGCGTAGCATGCCTTAACGGGGCCCCGTATAAAAATTTGTTTGGGGGGCCCTTGTGAAATAAAAAAAATTGGGAAGTTTTTATTAATTTTTGCTGTAGGGGGCCCCCGTGGCCCGGGGGCCCCGTATAATTGATACGGCAGATACGGCGGTAGCTACGCCCCTGGTCTTATCCTGACTCCATTATTCTATAATTTTATGAAGGCATTTTGCACATGCAGCTGTTCTTATACAAGCAATAGTGGCATGAAAAGCTGTACTTTTCATAGCTCACCAAACAGGGCAACTATACACAGTTCTGGTCCCTGCCACCTGGTACACAATAGCATTTATTTATCTCATTCTCTTCTTGCTCCACATTGTGCATAGCAGTAGAAAGTCTAACAATTGCTCTTTAAAGAAATGTCAGTCTTGTTTGGCTGCACCTTTAAGTACCTGCCACAGCCAGGATTTTCTTTATACATCTTTATACAGTTCATTGTTCTGATCTGGTTTCTTGCTAAATAACTTGCATCAGTGATACCAGCCCTTCTGACACAGACACACATCAAAATTACCTACACTTTGTAGAAGTACTTGAGTATGATGATCTAAGCAGATATCCAAGATGCTAGAGTATTCTGATTGAAGACAGTTCTTACTCTGCCTTTGAACATGGCCAGGAAACAATCAGATCAGAATATGCCAGACAAACTAAGGAAAAGAATGTGGAGGAAAATAATTTCCCATTGCAAAGATCGGAAAAAACCTCTGAACAGTTAAAGCAGTACGATAGTAGAATGAATTGCTTCAAGAGGTGGTGAGCTCTCCAACACTGGAAGCATTCAAGAGAGAATTAGACAACCACCTGTCATAACTGCTTTGATTCGGATCCGTGCATTGAGCAAGGGGTTGGATTCAATGGCCTAAAAGGTCCCTTCAAAAATACAGAGGAATCTCAGTTAATGAATGGATCGGTTAATGTAAAAATTACATAACAAAAGGAAATCCAGATAAAATAGTGGCTTGGTTAAAGGTGCCAATCCCCCCCCCCCCAAATTATAAACAGTTTTTCTGGGTTTTCAGATAGCAGCCTCTAGTGGTCAGCTCTGGTAATGTGTTGAACTCATCCCTGACTATCAGCTGTTTGGTTCCTCCCAGTACTTTTTGGAGGTGGGCACATTCATGCCATTTTTTTCTGGCTGGATTTGAAGTCTCCACCACTTTCCATGGTGGTAGTAGTGGGATGGGAGGGACATTTTGTTGCATTTCATCAGCTAAAATGCAGGGTTTTCTACTTCTGGGTGACAGAGGGAGCTTTGGGCAGTACTTGGCTTCCCAGTGCCAAACCTGGAAGTGAAAAGACCCATGTTTTACCTGATGAAATGCAGCAGAAATGTCCCCCATCCCCCCCCCCATGGGAAGCAATGGAGGCTGCAAATCCAGCTCCTCAAAATGGCACAATTTCACTCGTCGCTGCCACATTTGGGCACTCTGCATTTTGGAATTTCCATTTTTCAAGTGGAGGAAAGGTAGGTAACTGATCTTCACCTTTTGCATGCTTTTTAATGTCTGTTTTTTGGGCATTTTTAGGTTTTTTGACCTCCGGAATGGATTATTTGTTTTTCAATGCATTTCTATGGGAAACTGCATTTCACATTACATATTTTTCATAATACAAAGGGTGCCATGGAACGCATAATTCCCTTAATCAAGGTTCCACTGGAAGCTGATTCTATGATTCTAGTTAAGACTATCTGCTTTGGATATTACAGTAGAACTTGGCAGATATCATGGAACCGAAGTAAGATAAATAAGTGAGTGTTTGATCAAGCAAAGCCAGAACTTTTACTAGAAGCTAGAATGATCTGACTCAGGCTGTTGTACTTTGAACACATCATGAGAAGACAAGACTCATTGTGAAAGATAATAATGTTAGAAAAAGATTAAGACAGTAGGAACACAGAAAAATTAAATGGCATGGATTGGCTCAATTAAGGAAATACCAGCATTAGTTTGCAAAACCTAAGTAGGTCAGTCACAATAGGCCCTTTTGGAATTCATTAATTCAAGTGATTGCCTTGATCAGGAAATGGCTTGGTGGACCATAACAACAACATCTGCCTTGGAATGTAAAAGAGTGACGATTCTCCAAGAACCTTGGAAATACTCAATCTCTAGCATGGGATGAGACCGGAAAAGGCTTCCCCTCCATAGCAGTTTCTTCTATTTGTGTTCTTATCTTCATGGTCTTTTCCCTTTTGTGAACCTAACACAGGCAAACAGAGCAGCCACAATGGAACAGACTATTTGATAACTAACAACCAATCCAATGCTATAGTTTAAATTACAAGGCAAACGTTTTTAAATATTAAACAACTGCACATTTTACAGAAATGTGCAGAAGCAACTCATGCAAATGTGTACATTCCTTCCAAAACTCCTCCTTAGAAAGAACAGTATCACAGGAGGAAAATATTCAAATAGTTATACTGTTCATCACATGAGACCCAATCAATTCAGCATTTGCACTAGGAAATGTAATAAGTATTCAGCCACATTTTCAATCCCAGCATTATATGACTTCTCACTTCAGTAGTGAATCCACCCAGGACCCCACCATGAAAACTTCCTGGAGCAGCAGTGAGGGGGAAGGGATGCTGGACATTGGGTTACTTCCCTTTTCTCATTGATTTTCTGTGCAAGATTAAGTTGTACAGTTCTTCTCTGTTTGTACCTTAGATATCACCCTCTACAGAATCGTTATACTGTACCTCTTTGTTGCTTTTGCCAATTTCAGACTCTTTGTTGTTGTTGTTGTTGTTCAGTCGTACAGTTGATTCCGACCCTTTGTGACCCTATGGACCATTGCGTGCCAGACACCCCTGTCCTCCACCGTCTTCCTCAGCCTGCCCAGCTCTGTGCCCATTGCATCTAGAATACCATCTAACCATCTCATTTTTGGCCGCCCCTTTCTTCTTTTCCCCTCCACCTTTCCCAGTATCAAGGCTTTCTCAAATAAATCTTCTCTTCTCATTTGGTGTCCAAAGTAATTTAGCTTCATCTTTACTATTTGACCTTCTAAGGAGCAGTCAGGGTTGATTTCTTCTAAGATTGACCTATTTGTTCTCCTCGCTGTCCAGGAGACTCTCAAAACTCTCATCCAATACCACATTTCAAAGGCGTCTATTCTTCTGGGCTCAGCTTTCCTAATGGTCCAGCTCTAACAACCATACATTACCACTGGGAATACCATTGCTCTGACTATGCGAATTTTAGTTTGGAAGGTTTCTCATAACTTGTCTCCCATGCATCAGTCACCTTTTTAATTTCATGGCTGCAATCACCATCTGCAGTGATCTTTGATCCTAAGAAAGTAAAATCTGTCACTGCTTCTACTTCTCCATCTATTTTCCAGGGACTGATAGGGCCTGTTGACATTATCTTGGTTTTCTTGCTGTTGAGTCTCAAACCAGCTTTTGCACTTTTACACAGTTTTGCACTTTTACAAAGTTGTGTAGTTTTACACAAATCAATGTCAAACACTTGGTTTTCTTGATGTTGAGTATTAAGCCAGCTTTTGCACTCTCATCTTTCAACCTAAGCAGCAGCTTCTTTAGGTCTTCCTCACTTTCTTCAAAAGGTAGTATTGGTATGATATACAAACATTTGAAGCAGGCCAACCTTAGAAGCATTAAATAGAAATCCTGTGAAGCATAATACTTTAGGTCCAAGCAGTGCAGAACTGCTAAACTCTATCTTCTATGGAAATAAGCCTGGAGGCTGTTAGGGTCTGGATGGGGGGCAATGGGCTACAACTGAATCCTGACAAGACTGAGTGGTTGTGGGTCAGGGGTCCTACGTTAACTTGGAATCTTCTATCTTTGGTTCTGGATGGGGCAGTTTTGCCCCAAACAGACCTGGTGTGTAATTCGGGGGTCCTCTTGGACTCATGACTCCTGCTCAAATAGCAGGTGGAAGTTGTGGCCAGGAGGGCTTTTGCACAAATTCGTGTAATACACCAGTTATGCCCGATCCTGGACCAAGACTCTTTGCTCATGATCACACACACTTTGGTCACCTCCAGACTTGATTACTGTAATGTGCGCTACATGGGGCTGCCCTTGGTGACCATTAAGAGGCTGGAACTGGTCCAGAATGTGGCTTCCCATGTCATAATGGGATGCGGGCGTTATGCTCGTGCCTCACCATTGCTGCGGGAGCTGCAATGGTTGCCAGTGTGCCTCCGGGTGCAATTCAAGGTGCTGGTCATTACCTTTAAAGCCCTATATGATAGTGGGACAGGATTCTTAAGAGACCGTATCACCCTAAGGACATTTGTCTGTCCCACCAGAGCAGACCGGAGAGGCTCTCTGGTTGTACCATCTGTTAGAGAGGCACACCTCTCTAGCACTAGAAGGAGGGCCTTCTCCATGTCTGCTCTGGTCCTATGGAACCTCCTGCCAAGTGAGTTACGTCTCCAGATGGAGCTGCTGCCCTTTAGGAAGGGGGTTAAGACCTGGCTAGCGGTGCATGTGTGGGATACGGGCCAGACGGTTTCCTCAGTTTGCTGGCTTATTTAACCCCTCCCTCTCTGTATGTGACTTGTTTAATCTCTTTTAATTTTTGTAACTTTTTACTCCCGTTTAATACTGTTTTTATACCATGTTTTTACTGTGTGTTAAAAGTTTGTTAGCCGCCCTGGGTCTTTGTGAGGACGGCATAAAAGTTCTATTAAATAAATAAATAATAAATAAAATCAGAAAGAAGGGTAAAAAATCTTCTGTTTTGGAAAATCAGACAGATAACAATCATACATTCAAAATGTTACGTAATGTAAGGCATTAATATAATGTGAATAGCATAATACATGAAAAGGCATGGAAAATAAACCCATGATTGTTACTTGGACATGTTGACCTCTGTAAAAGGAGGATCATTACAAACTTCATTGTTTGTTTTTCTGTTCTTAATGGCAAGTAATGGCTAACAGCGACTGAAATTCAGAGACAGTCTAATGAACATTCATTGTTGACTTGCATAGCAGTAGTAAGATTTATCTAAATGCTAATAAGGAGTCCTCTAGAGAATATCATTAATACCTGTGAAATATCTTAGGAATTTATTTATTTGTTTAACTTGTATACTACCCCACTTACTGACAGCCACTACTCTGGCTGGTTTGCAAAGTAGGCCAGTGAAGCCCACCCCTTTCAAACAAACACCACCTATATACAAAGAATGGAATGGTGATGATAAACTCACATACTATTTATTTTGTGCAGGACTTCACAGTAAATAGCTGGGGGCATTTTGCTGGCCTGGAACTCCCAAGGGAAGAAGGAAAATGGCAGAAATGCTCATAGAAGACACTGGAACTGAGAAATATTTAGAGTCACTACCTCAATTTTATATCCCTATTTATGGCTTTACGAAGTTAACAGACAACCCTTTCTTGATGTTTTTGGTCTATAAAGTTACCACAGCTTAGAACCTCAATAACTTTGGCAGGACTACTGCTGAGGATCTGTGAGCCATTTTGCCTTATCTCAGGTAACTTTATATGCTTTCAGAATCCAAGTGTGAACTCACACAAGCCCTGAGAATACACAGTAGGTATTTGAAGCTTGGCAATAACACAAATTAATAGATTGGGTTGACTAAATTGCATTTACACAGAGCTATGCAAATTAAAAGATGCACAATTACTGTATCGAATGATTGAAAACTGCTGCAAAATGGCTAACTATTACTGAGTTACTAGATATTTAGAAATATTTTGGGAAAGTATTCATGCAGAAGAAGCAAAAAGTCAATGCTGAGAGGGTTTTCAGATGCAGGCTGTTTATCATGACCTTAGCAGGAACCTTCCAGGTAGGGTGAATGTGACAACTGGACATTCCACAGCTTGATGTGGTTGAGAAGCTGTTAAATTATGTTGCCTCCAACATGTGGGATACTCATTTGACGGACCTCAGAAGGATGGAAGACTGAGTCATTCTTGGGTCCTGGCCAGGATTGAACTCAAAACCTTATGGTTGCAGTAAAGCAGTTTAACCATTGCACCACCAGGTTCAGTACTTTGGCATCTGCTGGAGAACTCTACTTGATGAAGTTTGACCAGACAACACAGTTTTCCCAGTCATGTGGACTCAGGGGGTCAGCCCTAAAGGAAGTGTAAAAGAGCTGCATAAGGAGTTGGGCCTTTTTGGTGGTGGCTCCAACTCTGTGGAATGTGCTACCTGCACATTTGCACTGGGGTCCATCACTATTCACATTCCACAAGCCTGTAAAAGGAGAACTATACCAGTAGGTTTTTAAGAACCTGTAGTACCTGAATTAACTGAGCTCTGTCCAAATAACATTTTATTTGTTATTGTCATTGTTCCTTTTTAAAATTTGGTTTTTAAATTGTTTTAATGAATGAACGATTGGTTTATTCCTTACCAATTCAGGTGTTTCATCTCTATATAGGCTTATTATTGTGTATTGTTTTGCTAGCTGTTCATTGGTTTTTATCTTTTGTATTGATGCCAACCAGAGTGACTATTTCGTTAGATGGGTGGGATATAAATACAAATGATTAAAATAAATAAACAAACCATAAGTAAAGCAATGTGAAGCAAAGGAAAATCTCAGGTAGATATTCCAAGAGAGAGCACACTAAAAAAGGTCAGAACCAAGAATTTAGGGGAGAAAATCTATAACAGGATTCTCTGGTTACATCCTGGATTCTGATGGATGAGACTGGGATTCCAGCTCAGGAAAACCTCTCTCAAAAGGAAGACAGTAGTCTTATAAAAGCGGAAAACACCAAGCAGAAAATGAAATAGCAAAAAACCCAAGAAAATATGGCAAAGCAAAGCTCTTTCAAAGATATTTGGTGTGGTTTTTCCACTTCCTAACTGACACCCTCAGACCTTGCTCTTCTGTTCTTCATCAAAGTCTTCCAACCTGCTCATAGTCTTGCACATCTGGCTAATCTGCCCCTATGGCCCTATTCTGTTAAGGGATAGCAAAACATCAACAAACAACAAAATAGCTGAAAGATGCATCTGGATATTTCAGAGAGATACCTGAGGTGCTTTGCTAAACAAACAAGCAAGCAAGCAAAAACTAATGACTCCAGGTTGACTGCTATAGAAAAAAGCAGTGATTCAGTATGTTTTGCTCAGATCTATAAATGTGTATATTGATCTATACTTGAAAAGATAAACTTTCTGTGTGAGGCACCCATTCCTACATACAGGGCCATAGCCAGGATTCTAGATGGGGGGGGGAGTTCAGGAGGGGCAAAAAAATTCAGGAGGGGTAACAATGTCATACTCACATATATAACATTGGCATCACAGGGTGGGTTGGGGGGGGTCTGTTAGCTCAGGAGGGTTTTCACCCCCCTGCCCCCTCCTCTGGCTACGGCCTTGCCTAAATATACATTTTAAGAGGAATACTGTACATTTGAGTTATATTCTTTTCATGAGCTCCAGAGCCAAACTTGGGATCAAAATATTTTATTTCAGGCACTGATTTTCACATTCCTTGTCCTCAGCCATATGAATGCCAATTACACCAGCAATTCCAATATGCACACATCAGTCCTGACATATATAACTTTCTACATGGCCTTTATTCAAATACAGTCAGTTTAGTAGCCCAGGATAGTGGTGGACCCCATGAATTGTCATGTCTAGATTCTATAAAGAATTATTCCCTGTCTCCATCACAAAGCCCATACTTGAGGATCTACTATAGATGGTTCCCTCTCAACTTTCCCTCAGGACAGCTATGCTCACTGCAAAGTTGTTTAATAGAGCACATTTTGGGATGTCTTGGGGCTGAAAAGATTATATTGTGAAATCAATATGAACTGAAAATGGAAAATGTATCATAGGCTGGAATCCTATTGGAGATTTATGTATGTGTGGAATCATGTAAATTGTGGCAGTGAATTGCCAATATTAACCAGGTGCTGGTTGTGTTCCCATTCCTTTTTTCAGTAACTTTTTTGTACTAAGCAATGGTGTAAAATACTTAGCACTTTACTTTACATTTCTATAGGCAAAAGAGTGAAATACTTCAAAAAAGTGTGGCGGGTTTGTTAATTCAATGTGGCAAATGGGTGAAGAACATTGAAATTGACAAAACGAGTCAATTTCACAAATGAAGAATCATGTTCTTTTTGACCATGTAGCAAATCGAATTCATGAAATAAATCCCTGATGGTAGTGTCCTTAGACTCTATCTGCAACATTTTTTTTGGGTGTGTGTGTGAGGCAACTAACATTGAAATAAAAGTAAAGGTCGACCCTGTTCAAAAGCCAGTAGTATCCGACTCTATAGTTCAGTGCTCATCTATGTTTATTTGCCAAAGAGCCAGTGCTCTCTGCGTCTGTAGATGTTAAGGTGGACATGTGACAGGCATGCCTCAACACTGAATGCTGTTTACCTTCCTACTGAAGTTGTTCCACAAGGGCGGAAGTGGAGGAAGAGATCAGAGGTGGAAATGGGTGGGTTTCCCCCTTTAAATGATTGCATTGGCCTGCTTTTGAGCCCTCCCACCCCCACGCCAGCATTGCCTCTCTTCTCTCTCTTCCAGTGGTTGCTTCTCTTTCTCTCCCCCCTCCGACTCATTCCACTTACACACACACACACACACACACACACACACACACACACTCAGATGCTCCTCACCCAGCAGACCAGCACTCAGAACATACCTTACAAACTTGGTGACTGGGGATGATGGAAGGAGGTGGGGGGCAGCTCACGCAGGGTGATCAGAAAAGAAAAGAGGGGGAAAGAGAGAGAGGAAGAGGGTTTACAGTAACATACACTTGCCAGTTTTTGTTTTTAAACCTTCATATAAAACTTCTCTGATGTCTGATCCATATTGTATAAGTGTCAAAAGAAAGGTTGTTCTGTCCTCTTTAAAGCACACTTTGGATCACTTTGCTTGGTCTGTCAGTTTTTTGGTGGATCACACACACACACACACACACACACACACACACACACACACACACACACACACACACACACACACACACACACACACACACACACACACACGGCAGAATTGTCATTTTAATGAGTCACATTTTTCCTCAATATCTTTTTTGTGGATTTCTCCTTCGTCATCATTTTCTCCACATGTTGTATGCAAACTGTATCCACCTCAGAAACTTGTCATATCAGTTTCTAAATTGGTTTCCCCTCCTTTTTTTGCACTTTTGTGACCTCGTTTGAGTGGTTTTTTGTAAAATGCTTCATAGATTATTTTTCCGAAGTCCAATTCCAAATCTTAAAGTGTCCCCACAAAGGGTAATATTTCCTCTTTCAAACGCATGTTGGATCATCTGAATTGGTTGGGTTTTTTTTCACTGGCCCCCCGACAACCAACTCTCCCTAGCAAAACTCTCACTTTTCCGATGTTACTTCCAAAAGTGATGACATCATCGCTTTGCATTTTTGGCTTTTGCGTTCTACCAATTCTTAAAATCACCAAGATGATCTTTCAAATGACATAACCCTTATTTTCGTGGGTGCCTTAGTTTTGATGTTGCAGCTTGTCAAAAGTACATAATTTTCATTACATTGCAAAAGCTGCCAAACCACCCAACCGAAACATAAGATGTTCATAGAATTCATGTCAAAAATCAAAGCAGAAAATGTTGCATTCCACAGCTTCTCTTCCCCCCAAATATCCACAACTCTGATATAGTTCCTTTCAGCCTTCAATTGTGTGGGCACTTGCTTGGAGTCAGCCTAGTGAGACAAAGTTGGAGTCCTAATTGGAGTGTAGATAAGAATGTACTTTTAATCAAAGGTGACTCAAAAGTGATGAGTTGCCTGCATTCCAAAATGGCTATGAGCTCTCTCTCAACTCACAAGCCAATTATAGCTGTCACTAAATTTCTAAGGGGCTGCGGTGACTCAGTGGTTAAGAAGCTCTTCTTGTTAGACCTGCTGAAATGGCTTCGGGGGTTTGGCCCATTGGCCTTAGGTTGAGAATGCCTGTGTTGGAGCATACAAAAATGGCTGATTATGAAATGGTAGATTTCAACAACTGGCAACCCTGTTTCAAGTGATGAAAACTGTAATATTGAAAATAGCTTGATGGTTACAGCTAGAGGCTTCAAATGTAGACCTAAGGGAATCATGAGTGATTTTGAAATGCATTTGTCAGCTGATTTATAGAACATTTCAGTAGAAACAGTCAAAAGTGCTCTGGGCTACTTCCATGTGAACTCAGTCTGGAGAGATCATTGTATGTGCTAGATTATTTGTTTTCTACCATTTTTCCTCAACTTCAGATTTATAACAAACAGAGTTTCATCAAGTCACCAAATATCCCTAATGATCTCTGCTCCAAAGATAATCAGTTCACATTGCCAGGTTTAACTCTGAGTTCCCCACTGTTTGGAACAGCAGAAGTTAAAGAATGTCATTATTTTTATGTGCTGTCCTGCAGAATCAAATAAATGTGTGCAGTGATGAAATGCAGAATTGAAAGGGAACAAATGGGGCACAACTGTGATAGCATTAATTTAGTTCACAACAAAAAGAAACACAGTTACGGATGTACAGTAGTGTAGGTTGCATCTTTTGCTCAAGAACAGAATACTCTTGATAATACAATAACATTATTAATTGCTTAAAAATGCATTATAATACACCTGAACCCAATAGTTCCAATCTTCCAGATGGAAAAGGGTGCAAGAAAGACACTGTACAATTAAAATTTATCAACCCAGATGTGTAATTCTATAGCTCTTTCCTTTCAATTTCCAGAGACAGGTGTACCTATACTAGTTAGTCATAGAAAACAAATTGTTGAGTAGAGAAGGACATGGAAATGCAAACCCTGCCAGCTAAGAGGACCAGACATTTTCTCTGCCAGAGTTTGTGTTGTCTTGCAACAAATGCCTGGTTCAACATTTCATTCTGCTCTACCATTATACCATTGTGATATTTTGAAACTCTTTATGAGGATTTAACTGTGATTATCATCCAAAATCTTGAGCCCATTCATATGCCATTAACTTCAGAATACTTACTGCTAAACAGTGTCCACTTTATTATTGAAGTGACCATTCTTGATCCTTGGGCTCTTCCCTGGGGGATAGCATGGCTCACAGTTATAGAGTTTATTTATTTATTTATTTATTTAGTTATTTATTTATTTATTTATTTATCACCCTCCTCAGTCAACAGGCATTTTATGCCACAAAGTACAAAGGGCACACAGTTGTCCTACAGGTGTTTTTGGACCTCTGAGCATAATTTATCACTGGCTATTCTGGCTAGGGCTGATGTGAGCTGTAGTCCAAGATCTTCTGGAAGGCCACACTTTGGCCATCCTTGCTAGAAAGCAACACAACCCACTTGTTGCTATGAATAGAAGTTCTGAAATAGCAATGACATATATTGTCTAAAGAAGATGGAATGAGGAAGCCTAACAACTGAGTGAGAATATATCATAGAAAAATAAGACTAGCTGACAAAATGATAAGTAGTTCCTTTAATATGACAAGACATAATATACTGTAACATCTGCTCCAAAGGTCGTGTCATGATTTTGAGTGTGTTTGAGACACACAGTCACCAACCACAGGATAATCAAATGTAGTTAGTTTCTTTTGGATAAGTATAGCTTAGTGCCTTTAGGAAAGGTCCAGGAAGGTGGGCCAATGATATAATTCTCTGACCTTTGAACCCAAGAAAAGAATTTATTTATTCAACTTATCTATTAATTAATTAAATAAAACTATTTATTCCATACATCTATTAAAGAAATAGACATGCACAAGTTTAATGCCAGTCATTCTCTTGGCTTTTCCACAGAGAGCAGTACTAGATCTTATGGTGAGAAGCAAAGCTATCCAGGAAATGCATTTATTTGATTAGAGACTTATTTAAAATATACAATGGCTATAGTCCTATATTTATTTATCTGAGAGTTAGTTTCATTGAGGCAGATGTTTACTGGACTCAGAGTATTCTCAGGAGCCCTGGTGGTACAATGGCTAAATTGCTGTACTGCAGCCAAAACATTGTGAGTTCAATCCTGACAGGAAAACCCAGGTTGACTCAGCCTTCCATCCATCCGAAGTCAGGAAAATGAGTAGCCAGAATGTTGGGGACAAAATGCTAATTACCTGTAAAATGCCTAGAGAGTACACTAAGCGCTATGGGGTGATATATAAGTATAATTGCTACTGCCATTCTCTTTTGAAATATGATCTCAAATTAATACCAGCCTCAGGAAGAAATATTTTTTTAACGTTCAAAGAGGGGCCGTTCTTCTGATCCCATGTTCAGAAGCAGTGCACATCTCTGACCAGTAGTTACAAGGTGGTGCCAGAACTGATGACACAATGCCTCTTTGCTGTCCTTCTTGTCATCATCAGCTGCAACTTGTATCCGATAATGCTTTTTTTCCTGAAGCAGGGAAAATGTCATTGGTGTGAATTTGTTTAAGGTGAATTCCAGCTTGCCATGAAGTGACCCATACACTATGATCATGGTGTCATCTCCTGTGGCATGTATGAAATGAGACATGCAGGGTTTAACACCAGGAATGCAATTGACTGCCACAGCCTTGAGGATATTATCAAATCTTTTTCTAATATAGTAATAATTGATTGCTTTTTGCTATTATTTTTAATATTGTAAGCTGCCCTAAGTCTTCTTGAGGAGAAAGGAGGGGTATAAATATTCTTAATAAATAAATATAACAAATAAATGCCAAACTTGTTGTCTTCTTGAATCATCTATTTGGCCACTGTCGGAAAATATTAAACTAGATGGTCTAATACAAGAGGGCTTTTCTCACACACAGTTTTTATACTGTGGTTATCTCTTGTGTTCTTTCTAACCACAACACTTGACTGGTGGATCAAAGGAGGAATTGCTAGAAGCACCACATTGACAATCTAATTTCTTTAGAGTCTATAAGCTGCTTTCAGCTCCATACTTCACCTTCTATCACTGGTTCTCTGTGATACTCTGTCAGCACAATCAAGGCCTTTCTGATTTGAAAAGAAACCAGACCAAAAGGTTCAAATAATTGATGTTAAGAACAGTTGGCAGATTCACTATTGTTACAATATACCAACTGACCTTTGTTAGGCTACTCAAAGTGCCAGCCTGTCTCACACACTCCTATTTTCAATATGCTTTCAGAGCATTAATTTTTATGTCCCCACCCCCAGGACTGAAATCCAAAGCAATAAATCTTGCAGAAGGCATTACAGAAGTAAGATGTTTAACCTGGAAGGTGGAATGAGTCCTTTTTAAAAAAAATAATTTTTATTAAACTTTAAAATAAAAAACACAATCAAAAGGTTACAAAAATACAACATAATTGTCCACATTGAAAAAGATCAACAACAAATGAGTCCTATGATAGTGGGATAAGTGTGGGGCATTATCCTTACACAATCTCTGAGGAGGCTTTTTTACAGCTGCCAAAGAGCAGTATAAAATCACACAAATAGTCAAAATGGAACAATGTGTATGCCAACGTTCTTTATATCGAAATAGGCTCTCAATATCATCGTTATACATAAATCACGTTCAAGCTAAGAGTGTGGTATCACATTCTCGACCAAAGAATTTATAATTTATTACAAGTTGGACAAAACTATTGCAGAAAAATAACATCCATGTTCAAGATTAATACTTCTTGTTGTTCCCTCATAAAGTTGTCCTGCTTTTGCTTTAAGCAGTTTGCTACCAATTTGCATTATTTACATAAATTGTAGAAAATATGCCATTCTGTTTTGACAAGAAGACTGTGTGGTTTCTCAATCTTGCACAGCAACGTGTCATGTGTGTATTACATGAAAGTGTTGGGAAAAGTCAGGCTGGAAACCTGGATTGAGTGCAGATCAAACAGTGTCTTACAGCATCTGTCGCTTTATAGTGATTGGCCAGATTTCTTTGGGAAACTCATAGACAGAGTAAGACAGAAATCTCTCTTTCTTGTTGTCATTGCCCAACAACTGCTATTCAGTAACTTACCACCTCTCAATTGGCACTCCTGAATAATACCAATTGAGGGAGTTAACCTTCAAGTCTTGGTATAACTAACTCCCTTTTAAATCTATCTGGTTTGCCAGTTGATGTAGTAGTGCACTCTGTAAATTAATCAGAGAGGCTCTTGTTTGACTAATGGAACTTTGATACCTACACAAATATATTTAAGCTAGAGATCATAGGTTTTATGGCATAATAAGATGATATAAATGACTGCAAGCTACATCTCAAATGTGTAGATTTAATATTGCGTGAGGTAAAATCTTGAAAGTATTGACGTAAGCTATTAACAGAAACTTCAAGCCTTTTAAAAATGAAGCTTAATAGGTTCCCACTAATCTATAACAATTTTCTCCAGTTAGCTTCATGTATATAATTAACTGTGAGTTGGAAACAGATATGCTGACAACAAAGTCAGATTCTCCAGGGTCACAATACAACTAAGTGGCTACTCCACTATAAATAGCATTAATGCAGTTGGACTCAACACTGTGGAAATCTCTGTCATACAAGGATTAACTTCATATTTTAGAGGTATAAAGTTCTGTTTGCACCCTTTTACTACTTCAAGGACATCGTCAGCAGGCAAAGAAAAACACATTAAACAGTTGCCCCTAGAATAATAAATGAATTACCAAATCATTAAAGACTGATTCTTCAACTTCATGTTAATTATGATTAAGCTCCAAGACAAAATATTTGCACATTCAAACATAATATGAGTAATTATTTTGTGGATTTCCCTCTACGAATACCTGTCAAATATATCTAATTTGCGCTCATTGCTTTCTTTGGTTCCCTGTGGATTTATATAACAGAATGGCTGTTTTAAGGCTTATTAGATTGACAATTCTAATCACTTCAACTGTTTATACATGATACAGCCTTAATGTCATTCCAGTGGGTCACAAATCGAATAGGTAACGCATTTTCTTGGAAGTACTTTATTGATTGAAAAGGCAGAAGCAACCCATGAGATGCTTCTAATTTCCATTATATCCTTATTAAACTTCAGTGTAAAACAGTATATTGTAAAAATTGTTCTGAACTATTCATATGTATATTTATCCTCTTACCCACTGGGGTCATAACTGTACTCAGCAGACTGTAAAAAAAACCCTGAAACTATCTTTCCTTAACTGTTACCAATTTAGATGATAGTGGTTTGACCTCCTCCATTTCATGTGAGATTTAACTTCAAGAATTCATCAAAAGTGTACTGGGGCATTTTTAGAGTCTGAGAAAAGTGAAACAGATGCAAATGTGCATCCAACTATTGCAATGTAAATAAAAACTCTCATTTGGCAACATAGTAATTGCTTCATATTGTTGCAGTGACTAGAAAGGGAACTATTTACAATTTCAACCCCCCCCCCTTCATAATTTGCATCTCCAAGAGGCATAGAACTGATAGAAAACACAAAAGAATGGAATATCTGAAAGAGGGTGTTTGAAGAATTTTAGACTCAAAAATTAAATTTAAAATTAAATGATAGCATTCCCCTCTAGTTGCATTCCTGTATTATAAACATAAATCCACAATACAGTTGTGTTTGTTGTTGTTGTTCAGTCGCACAGTCGATTCTGACCCTTTGCGACCCCATGGACCATCACACACCAGGCACCTCTGTCCTCCACCATCTTCCTCAGCCCGCCCAGCTCTGTACCCATTATGTCTACAATACCATCTAGCCATCTCATCTTTGCCTGCCCTCTTCTTCATTTGCCCTCGACCCTTCCAAGCATCAAGGCTTTCTCAAGTGAATCCTCTCTTCTCATTTGATGTCCAAAGTACTTTAGCTTCATCTTTATTATTTGACCTTCTAAGGAGCAGTCAGGGTTGATTCCTTCTAAGATTGACCTATTTGTTCTCCTCGCTGTCCAGGGGACTCTCTCAAAACTCTCCTCCAACACCACATTTCAAAGGATCTATTCTTCTGCACTCAGCTTTCCTTATAGTCCAGCTCTCACAATCATACATTACCACTGGGAATACCATTGCTTTGACTATGCGTATTTTTGTTTGCAAGGTGATGTCTCTACTTTTCACTATGTTCCCCAGGTTTCTCATAGCTTGTCTCCCAAGAATCAGTCGCCTTTTAATTTCATGGCTGTAATCACCATCTGCAGTGATCTTGGATCCTAGGAAAGTAAAATCTGCCACTGTTTCTACTTCTTCCCCATCTATTTTCCAGGAAGTGATAGGGCCTGTTGCCATTATCTTGGTTTTCTTGCTGTTGAGTCTCAAACCAGCTTTTGCACTTTTACACAGTTTTGCACTTTTACAAAGTTGTGTATTTTTACACAAATCAGTGTCAAACACTTTTTTTTACAAATTGTGACTTAATTGGGATCTCTGTGACCCAGAACAAAAGTAGTAAAGTTATTTTTTAATTATGGTCACACATGCCTTGGTCACCTCCAGACTTGATTACTGTAATGCGCTCTACATGGGGCTGCCCTTGGTGACCATTCGGAGGCTGCAGCTGATTCAGAATGCGGCAGCTCGGGTAGTGATGGGGTGTGGGCGTTATGCTCGGGCCTCACCTCTGCTCCGGGAGCTGCACTGGTTACCAGTATGCCTCCGGGTGCAATTCAAGGTGCTGGTCATTACCTTTAATGCCCTATATGGTAGTGGGCCAGGATACCTAAGAGACCGTGTCACCCTAAGAATGTCTGCCCGTCCCACCAGGGCGGATCGGAGGGGCTCTCTTGTTACTCCATCGGCTAGGGAGGCTCGTCTTACCAGCACTAGGAAGAGGGCCTTCTCTGTGTTCACCCCGGCCCTTTGGAACCTCCTTCCGACAGAGCTGTGCCTGCAGACGGAGCTCCTTCCCTTTTGAAAGGGTTTAAAGACATGGCTGGCAGGTCAAGTGTGGGGACACAGTAATGTAGGTTCCCATCCAGGATAGCTGATTTAAGGGCAGCCATCCCCCCCCCCCAACCTGGTATCTGTACCTGTTATTGTTTTTATCTGTTTTACTGTTTTAATGTTTTAAATTTTTATGAATTTATGAATTTTTAAGGTTTTATATATTGTTTGTTTATAGATTACCTATTACGGTAATTTATTCTGTAAGCCGCCCAGAGTCGGGTCTTCCCGAGTGGGGCGGGGTATTAAATGCGAACAATAAATAAATAATAAAAAGTTAGAAGATGTCAGTTTCTAATGCTCAATTATTATGAACCTCCTACAGTATTAGTATCACACACTAAAAAAACAAGAAGCATACTTACTCTCTGTCGATGACAAGACATGTAACAGCTTCAGCAGCAATAACATTGGCTGTCCTGATATCTTCCCTGAAAGAACAAAAACATCTATTTTACAAACAAAATCTGCCAGCTGTCTCTATACTATAAACATAAAAACATTAATGCACTTTCTAAATGATATTTATGCTTTTGTGATTTATGCTAGTATAATGTATTCACATATTTTTAAAAAAATAATCTTGGAGCTCTATAGACATAATTATAAAACAGCATAAACATAAGAAGTAATTTTCCCAGAAAATAAGTTGCTCAGTCATTTATAGGCATTTTCACTAATTTATTTATCCTGGTTACTGGTGTTTGTGATTTTGGAATTCGGTGTATTGGAAACAGAAAACATATTCAGCACCCCAGGCCACATAGGAAAACATGAAGATTTAGCTAAGTGCAACTATCTAATCTTCATGTCATATTTGCGAATGCAGCAAATGCATCTCCACCAGTCAGCATATGTAGGTTTTATGTAAACCTGTGTTTGGGTCCCCCCCTTTTTGATGCATATATGATTTTGGGATGCAGCATAGTTGTTCACCATATTAAAGACCTCGTTTTACTGTTGTTTATTGACTTACTGTGGACTGATCCTGATAAATTGAGTGTTATACTATGTATATTCAATACATTCACACACCTATTCTACATAAATGAAGCTATATAGATTTCTACATATTGAATTTACTCTGGAGGCTTTGGGGATCTTTATGATGAGCATTTCCCTCTCCAATATTAATCATAAACAAGTACAGTATGCAGTTATCAGTCACATTAGCAATATACTACAGTTCTTTTTTTAAAAGGAAAGCTGAAAAATAACATTTGATGTGTTCCTGCCAAAGCTGGGCTAACTGCAAGATCACATATTTCAATAGATATGCACTTTCACTGTTATCTCTTTCCCACTTTTATTAATGCTGCCTAAATAAATTGATTAAGTGGTCAAACAGGAAGGCACAGCACAAAATTTAAACTGATTTTCATTCCCCCCCCCCATTCTACATTAAAGCATATATATTTCTATCAGATAGCAGTATTTTAAGAGTCTTCCATACACAGCAAATATCACCAGACACTAATATTCACTAAAAGTTAGTTTAGAAATAAAACACAAACTTTTAAAAGATTACAAAAGGAATAGAACAGAAATATTAATCTGAATCCATTATGCCTTATCCCCCATATACACCCTGTTCTCTCCTCCTGGTCAACCTTGCTACATATAAATTAATGTCCATTTATGTAAATTGGTAAGGTGTGAGCCAATTCTAAGCATGCAGTAAATTATTAATCATCCCTTTTAATGAGTTATTAATTAATCTTAATGCCACCCCCTTGAGACAATCACCATGCCAAAATCCTGAACGTCAGTATAACAGAATTTGACGAACACTAACTCTGAAATTTTTTCAGCTTCAAGACTGTAATCTTCATCACTACTTCCAGAAAGGTAATGCCCTCCCTCTGAGTCACTTTCACTGTCTGAATAACCCATCATCAAGTCATTTTCCTTCCTTGGAAAAACTAGTACTGTTTCCTTCTGTTCATCGACTCTACCTTGCCCTCTGTACTAGCTCTGGAATTTTACAGACCTTCTAACTTCAAAACTCTAGGCTTAGAAAAGGTCACAGCTGCTCCGAGAGTATCTCCTACTGGCAAATGTAAATAGGAGATAGCATTGAGCCACAAAGGAATAACAAGTTCACCTAGTCAAGGACACTTCTTCTCGTCACTGGAACTTTTTCCCCAGCCATGGTACACACAGCCCTTCTGTCATCAACAGATTTGACAGCAAATGCTTTGCAAGAGCATATCCTTAAATATGTCACCTCTGTTAGTTCACATACTGGACTGAGCTGAACCTGCATGCCAAAATCTGTCCCCTCTAACTCAACTGTTTCCTTGGATTTCTTAGGAAACAAGCACTCTTTTCATCATTTTCAAAGTGAAGATGCTTGTAAAGGTAAAGGTTTCTCTTGCTCGAAAGCCAGGGTTCAGTGCTCATCTCCTAGGGTTCAGTGCTCATCTGTGTTTCAAAGCCGAAGAGCCAGCGCTATCTGCTTCTGCAGACGTTTCCATGATTATGTGGCAGGCATGACTAGACACCGGAGCACATGGAACACTGTTACCTTCCCATTGAAGTGGTCCCTATTTATCTACTTGCAATTTCTTGCTTTCAAACTGCTAGGTTGCCAGGAGCTCGGACAAAGACGGGAGCTCATTCCATCTTGCAGTAATCGGGAATTGAACTGCTGACCTTCCGCCTCCCAGTCAACATCTTAGCCACTAATTGGGGGGAAGGGAATGTAATAAATCATTCCAAGAATTGTAATAAAATGCACTATGTTTCTATAAAAGAGGCCACTAGAATATATGAATGCCACTCAACCAGGGTCATTGTGGAGAAGAATGTGACTGTTGACCTCTCAGTAATAATGTTAAACCTTGGATATAATCAGTTAGATTTATTCAGTGAACACTTATTTTTTTAATGGTAGATGATATATATAAGTTACTACGCTAAAGTAAGTCACAGTTACAGTAGGTCCATTTGAGTCAATTGAAGATTTGGAAGAGCTGACTCACCAAATCCCCATTTATTCAATTAGCCCCTTCTAGTGCTATTTACAACACTAAGCACCAGGATTTTGGCCACTGATATGAACTAGATTGAAGTGTGGTTTGATACCTAGTGTGGGTATCAAATAGATACAGGAAAGGGCTACAGACCCAGGATGTCTGGATTTGAATCTCCACTCAGCCATGGAAACTCATTAAATATCTTACTTACCTTGAAAGCCCTGTTAGGGTCATTGGAAAGCAGTTTTTACTTGGAGGCATACAATGACAATGCAACAGAGCAATCACTGAAAACATTGTAATTTGAGCAGTAATGACACCACTAATGTTCAACCTCAGTCTACTATATTCAACACCAAAATACTAATCACCTCATCACAGTGCCTTCAGAGAAATGTGAATACACTTCTGCTGCCAAGTCTTACTGAAATAAATGACTGTAATTTAAATTATGCCATTTTTGAAAGAGGCAGGAGAGTTTCCTGGCTGAGTTCACATCACCATGTAGGATATACAGCATATGCCACAGGGAACCAAGAAAGAGAATACCAGCGGAAGTTCTTTAAACCACAGAGCTATAAAAGACATTTCCAGAACTGGCAACCAGAATAACAGAGGACTTTGTCTGCAAGGTTCCTGTAAAGGAGGTCACACAGGGTTTCTTGTTTAGCTACCATATGAAAGAGTGGAAGGAAACAGTAAAGGAATTGAAAATGAATTTAATATTTATGATGCCAGAGTCTATAATTTATGGGACCATATGCTATGTTTCCTAAACATTTTTAGTAACTGACGCTGAAGCCCTGCTAAGTGTAGCTCTTCAAGTGATTAAGACAGTGAAACTATAGTTTTTTGTTATACACAATCTGTGCTAAACAGGTGGCTATGCTAAACTGACAATATTTTTTTTAATTTACCAAAGCAGATTCAGATTATAGAGTAGACAGAAGAAAATTATGCTAGTGATATGTAACTCCTGGCCGTCACCCAGCCTCCATGATCAGATGCTTCTAAAATGTCTCCTTTATCACCATTTAGTCATGCCCTTCCATCTAATTTCTATTAGCAGCTCCATGCTGTCAAATTGTTTTTCTCACCTCCTTTGCTGACTAGCATTATAAAAGTTCCAGTGTCAGGTCATATTTATCTTTGCTTTACATGTGTTAGTATGAACAGATTCTCTTGTGATTGGTAGATAATATGAAAACTGAGATAAAAAGATTTATCCACTCCACACCTTCCCAGAAATCCTATACTTCCACACCTGCATTCATTCTTCTACCTTGGTAAGTATAAATCTGCAATAATTTCCCTGCCAACATGTAATTCTACCCTTACAATGGTCTTAAAATATATGGTCAAAACCCTGCTGGTACAACTCTGTTTGCACAATGGGAATGATGTCATCATCATTGGCAAACTGCTCCTAATTAAATACTTCTCTCTTTTTATTTTGGGAGTGGCTCACATACAAGAAGACTAAAAAACATGTACCCTGAAATTGAAAAGGAAATCTTTAATCACTGACAATGTGCTGTTGACAATGGCATCATTCCCATTTAACAGGATTTCATCCTATCTATTTTTCCAAGGGCAGCTTGTGGTCTGAATAGAGAGTACTCACCTCAATCCTGGTTGGATACAAGCCATCCTTTTCACTCTCATAAGCTGTGATGTCTTTTCCTCAACTACTTGCAATATTTCTAAACTTCCTCCCCAACCAGTCACTGTTTCTCATACTGAGGCTTGCTGAAAAACTACTTTAAATGTAGTGTATGCATTCTTTCATGCTATAGCCTTTATTGATTTGTAGGGTCCATCAACTTTCAAGAACAGATTTTCAGGGACATAAAAGGCAAAATGGATCAATGAACAAAGGCAACTAATGTCATGTACATTGAAGTTATTTCTTCTGAGAGAAAAAAACAGAGCCTAGGACATCAGGTTTAAAAAATTAATTAAAATTAAACGTTACAGATAGGGAAATTAGCTCATTGGTATTACAGTGTAAAAACTTAAAATGTTTGGCTTCTTAAATTACCTTTACTAACATATTTCAATGCAAGTTTACATGTTATCTGCAGAGAGCAAATCTAAGTCACACGTTCTCTCTCCAAGGGTAAAAGACTCATACAGAATTTGTCTTTATAAACCAGATTTGTAGTAAGTAACTCAAAGTTAGCTGTATGAACTGGTATGAATTACAGTATAATGCTTAGCTAATGTGACTAGGAATCTATGTTATTTATCAAGGTTTCTGTGAATTATAGCCCAAGATATTTAGGAACTCCAGGATTAGGAACAACTGCTCTACAGAGAACCAATTCACCATTCCCACATATACTTTTATTAGCACAGCATTGTAAAAAGTTTTCGCTAAAAAGTATAAGTCTGGCTCAGAGAATTGGCCTAGCTGAGTGCAGGCAGCTATTGAGCTCATGATGACTCCATTGCTGTTATACCCAGATAAAGTTGATAGGAGTACTTCACATATTTAAAAAAATACTGGCTGTAATTTCCATTGGGTAATATTTGGAAAATAATATAAAAGACAGTAAGAGAAAAACAAAAGACTTTATAGAACTCTATAACATATTTGGAAAGCTTAAAAGAAAAACGCTTTCCCTTACATCTGTTTAGATTTTCTTATTTTGGAGTTTAAAGAATTTATCAACAATTATAATGATAAACAGCTCAACTTGTCCCATCATTTCCAAGTGATGTAAAGAATGACAAAATTTGGGTAGATCCAACCCAGAGCATATGATTTTTATAAATACTTCTTCCATCTGAATGCAGAAGGAGGAAGTAGTATTGATTTGTTTGTATACTAGAATTATCACTGAAAGAAAGAACAATACCTTATATTTTTAAAATCTTCAGCACTGTGCCAGTGGCAAAAAACACATTTTATGTTGTCAAAACATGGCTTCTTAAAAAATACTCTAAAGTGATTTTTTTACTGATACGCCTTCTAAAGTGGCATAAATATTTAATGCAAAGAGCTCTACTCTGTCATCTCAAAAAACTCAGCCAAGCAAGTGAGCTGACTTGAAAAGAAATTACCCAGTTTCCAGCTCCAGTGGGGGGTGACATTCATTCAACCTACAGGAAATTATGTTACAGGGTGTATGCTGTGAGTGCTAAGAGAGCAGTTAGGGCTGTCATCTACCATAGTCCCAGATGGAAAGAGAAGGAAATTCATTCCTGTGTTTTACATAGATAATGCCTTGTTATTGAATGTTGACTATCCTTCAACTAGAATTTTAAAACCCAACAGCAGGTTGTTCAATGTTTGGATTTTAAATGTTTGTTTACTATTAAAAAATAAGGAAATAAACTCTAACCAGCTCCATATATTCTAGAAACTTTTCTACCCTGCCTGCTCAGGTATTTGTTTTCTCCCAATATTCATCCACCCACCAGCAAAGACAGTCTTTATTTTCCCTCTCCAATGAATCTACTCTTGTTCAGTTGCACAGTCGAGTCTGACCTTTTGCAACCCCATGGACCACACCACACCAAGCTTTTCTGTCATCTTCCAGAGTCTATCCAGATCCCTGCCAACCGCATTAGTGATACTACCTCCTCCTCCTCTTTTTGCTTTCAATCCTTCCTACCACCAAGGACTTCTCCAGTGAGTCTTCTCATTGATGGCCAAAGTATTTGAGCTTCAGCATTTGTCCTTCCAAAGAGCAGTCAGGGTTGATTTCCTTCAGGATTCACTGATTTGATCTCCTTGCATTCCAGGGGACTCTCAGAAGTCTTCTCCAGCACCACAGTTTGAAGCATCTATTCTTCTGTGCTCAGGCTTCTTTATGGTCCAGCTCCCATAGCCATACATTAATACTGGGAACCCACTTATAGCTATGCAGACTTTTGTCTGTAAGGTGATGTCTCAACATTTTATCATGCTGCCTAGGTTTGCCTTAGTTTGCCTCCCAAGAAATGTCTTTTTATTTCATGGCTGCAGTCATCTTCTGCAGTGATCTTGTATCCAACTAAAGCAAAGTCTGTCACTACTTCCATTTCTTCCCCTTCTATTAGCCATAGAGTGATGGGGCTGCGTGTTACGATCTTGGTTTTTTTTTTTTTAATGTTGAATTTCAAGCCAACCTTTTCACTAATTCTGGCTTAATTCTGAATTGGTTTAGAATAAGATCTACTCTTCTGCTCTGTTTGCACCAACCCAGATAATCTCCTTTTCCCTGATAGACTTTCTGTTCTTTGTTTCTGTATATATTATTTTACTGCTAGTCCCACCCATCATCCTGATTCTTGTTCAGCTTTCCCTCAAAACCCTCCCTCTATTTTTCTCTCAATTTTTTTGGTATAGATCAGAATAGTTGCAGAGGCAAAAAAAACCACTAACTGTTGGCCATTCTGTGCCTATGGCCCATTTAGAGGGTGTCTTGGGGAAAAATAAATAAACCAGAGATGACCATGGTTAGAAAAATCTTCCAACTAGTGCATAAAGACAGTAGTGGAGGCTAACAGAATAATCCTTTAGGTTTTCTCCCAAAAAGCATTATATGATGATATTACCATATATGTGTACTAAGAAGCATGATCACCAGCATATTTACACAGAAGGAAGTCCCACATGGACTTCTAGTGAATAAATGTAGGTTTGCAATCCAAGCGTTGTTGCTATTTGTTGGCTGTTTTTGCCCAAGTTTTGTTTCAGCTAGTATGAAAAAGATGAACTGCTTGGAACAGAAATAGCATAGTATTTAGCATACATACAGTGTGGAACAATACATCCTATTAGAGAATCCTTTGCCTAGGGTTACAGATTGCATTTGTATTGCTGTTATTAATCTGTTTGAAATTAATTATGCACCAAGTATGTGATGTACAGTGGAACCCTGCTTTACAGCCTCATGCAACGGAAAACTCACCACACAAAAGGAAACCCATTAAAAATTATGCCCCTCCTTATGATAAAATATTGCCATATGGAACAGTTCCCCCTCCCCCTGGTGCATAGCTTCTGGAGGTGGCTTGTCCCATCCCTGGAACCAGGGAGTCAGAAATCACCCTGAAAGTCTAAGGCTGGAGCCGAGTGCAGGCACAAAAGGAGCGTTTTGGGATTTTCCATCGCATTAAAAGCAGTGATTGGTGAGGAAGAAGAAAAAGGACAAAATGGGAGAAAGGAAGAAAAAGTCTCCAGTAACAGTTACAAAAAGTCCATTTGAACTGCCTGAGGCAGAGCTGGTAGAGACGGAACAGCAGATGGAGCCTGTTCAACAGGAAATGAAATTGACACCAAAACGGTAGCCAACACGTGTTGAGGTGGTGGCGCCTAATGAAGCAGAGACCTCGAGGTGGCGGTGGAGGTGGCGAAGGAGAATGATGCAAAGGACTAAGTGGAGAAGAAAAGCTGGCCGTACACTGCATTTTGGATGGTGACTCTGAGGAAGAAATTCCTTCGTAGATTGAAGACCCCAGAGAAGCTCATCGCAGAAGAACCACAGATGAAGGCAAAAATGAGGCTCACCTTCTTGGGGTTTTTCTTCCTTTCTCCTGTCTTCTTTTTCTTCTTCCTCACCACTGCCATCTTAGATGCTTCACCCCACATGGCAGCCATCTTGGGTGCCAGAGTTTTGGTGGGAAGCTGAGAGGCCTGTGAGGCAGTGGCTGGAGAAAGCGCCATCTCCATCAGATGAGCCTTGAGATAATTACTTCTGTTCTGAACTGCAAGGATGGTAAATTTCTTGCAGTGAACACACGATTGGGTCTGATGGGATTCTCCAAGGCACAAAAGACACTTACTATGGCCGTCTGATGAGGGAATCCTCTTGTTACAGACTGTGCAACACTTGAAGGCAGCTGATGCCATCCAAATTTTACATCACAGTAAAGGAGAAAAACAGTCCAAATGCCCACTGCAAGGCAAGCAAATGGCTGGGGTGTCAGTCATTCCCTGAAGAAAAGACTGATGAAGTCCAGAAAAATTACAGAGAAGCACCGCCCGACCAGCAAGGGACAGGCGGATGAGGTACAAATTGGTGAAAATGCAAAGAACTGCTTCCCCGCAAAGAGGAACAGGACCGAAGTAGGTGATCCTGTCCAGAAGACAAGACCACCAAGAAAAATTGAATTTAGGGCAAGTCTATTCCTAAGAATTGATGCAAAAAATTTTGAAGAGAGATCTCAATGGTCTCTGGCAACTTAGGCGGAAAGAAGAGAACTAAGGAAAAGATGTGAAATGGTGCCAAAAGGTGGGTGGTACGGTAGACTGTCTTAACACTCAAACTTTTCCCTCTCCCATGAATCTACTCAAACTGTGCAACTGAACAAGAGTAGATTCATGGGAGAGGGAAAAGTGTGAGTAAATTCCATAAGCGTGGATTCACAGAATACATGAAGGAGAACCAATGTATTCCCTTCTTGAGATCAGAAAAAAATGGGGGGAGGGGACAATTTTTTAAAATCTCTTTATAAAGTTGTAAACATGCAGCAAAAAACTCAAGTGCATTTTAAGAAGAGTTTTGAACAGAAAATAAACTTCTTTGGCTTTTTTCTAAGCTTGTACTGACCTACCCCAGATGGTATAGGCGCCTCACAGCAGCACTACACCAAGAGCCTATTCAAGGAGAGTCCAAATAGCAAAGTTCAAAGAGCAAGCTGAGGTCTGGTTACTGGTAGCTGAAGTGACCATCTAGTCCAAAGGATGTCCTAGGGTGTCATCAGTGTTGGCAGAGAAGTCATGATCATGGCAGGCAGGTTGAACAATACATCTTAGGCAGGGCCAGATTTACATGAAAAGAGGCCCTAGGCTATGGCCCTGAATTATCACCTCCCATTTAATAAAATACAGTAATACCCCGGGTAACGCGAGTACCGAATAGCGTGAAAACCGCATAACGTGACCAGATTTTCGGAAAAATCTTATATCGAATAACGCGATTTTCACGTTATATGGAACAAGCGTATGCGTGGGGGGGAGTTGGATTGGGTAGAACATCTACCCAATCCAACGCCGCCGCCGCGGCGCCCAGCTCCACGATGTTTGGAAAGGGTACGGGGATCCTTACCCTTTTGAAACTTCGAGTTGCAAAAGGGTAAAGATCCTTACACTTTCGCAACTTCAAGCGTGCGCGCGCGCCTAGGCTAGGGTTAAGCGAGGATACGGGAAAGACCCCCGTATCCTGCCCTAACCGCGAACGACACACATGCGCACGCTCGAAGTTGCGAAAGTGTAAGGATCTTTATCCTTTCGCAACTTTGAGCGGCTTGGAGGCTTGCACGCATCGGTGGCGGTTAGGCGAGGATGCGGGGGTCTTTCCCACATCCTCGCCTGACCGCTGCCGCGCCGCACAAGCCTCCAAGCCGCCCGAGGTTGTGAAAGGGTACCCCTTCGGAACTGCAGGCATGAACACGCGGTGCGGCGGCGGTTAGCCGAGGATGCTGGAAGGTCCCTCGCATCCTCGCCTGACTGCCGCCATGCCGTGCAAGCCTCCAAGCTGCCCAAGGTTACGAAAGGGTACCCCTTTAGAACCACGGGCGTGCACGCGCGGCGCGGTTAGGTGAGGATGCTGGAAGGTCCCTCGCATCCTTGCCTGACTGTCGCCGCGCAAGCCTCCAAGCTGCCCGAGGTTGCGAAAGGGTACCCCTCCGGAACCGCGGGCGTGCATGCGCGGCACGGCGGCAGTTATGTGAGGATGCGGGAAGGTCCCTCGCATCCTCGCCTGACCGCTGCCGTGTCGCGCAAGCTTCCAAGCCGCCCGAGGTTGCGAAAGGGTACCCCTTTGAAACCGCGGGCATGCACGCGCAGCACGGCAGCGGTTAGGTGAGGATGCGGGAAGGTCCCCCGCATCCTCGCCTGACCGCTGCCGCGGGGCGCAAGCCTCCAGGCCGCCTGAAGTTGCAAAAGGGTAAAGATCCTTACACTTTCGCAACTTTGAGCGCACGCGCGTGTCGTTCGGGGTTAGGGCAGGAGACGGGGGTCTTTCCCGTACCTTGCCCTAACCCCGAACGACACGCGATCGCGTGCCTACCCGGGGGGGGGGGATTTCGGACAAGCCGAGCCATGCCTCGGCGTGGTTTGTCCCTGACGTCAGGGCTATTTTTTAGCATTGTTCGATCAATGTATCGAACAACGTGAAAAAACGGACAACGTCATGACTTGTGGAACCATGTCATCACGTTGTCCGGGGTTCTATTGTACTGTACATCAATATAGGCCCCTCTTGATCTTGAGGCCCTAGGCTGAAGCCTAGTTAGCCTATAGGAAAATCCGGCCCTGATCTTAGGGTCTAGGCAGCCAATCTCAAGAGGTAACTGAAGTTAAACAGGGTATCAGTCTTTGCACTGAAGAACTGGACCAATGCTGGAATTCTGCAACAAACTTGCCTAAGAGTTTTCCAGTTAATCAGTATCAGCTGGGAGCTTTCTTTGGTAACTAGTTCTAACTTCCTTTCTGCACCTTTCTCTGCCTGAGGGCTGATCACTGTCAGAGGAAGTGCCTCCTGAGCCATCTCCAGAGTCTGATGAGGACTGGATCACAACAGAGCTCCAAAATGGAATATTTGGTTTTCAATGCTTTCCTATGGGAATTTTCACAACCTGGAAAACCCTGTGGTACAGATTAATTCCATAAAACGGGGTTCCACTGAGAAGCTATATAAACAGGACAGAAGACTTACTTTGTATATATACAAGTAGGCCTTTAAGTACACTTCTGATATTACTGTAAGTGGAGCCACTTTGGATTTTAGCAATAAAACCTGAAGCAGATTTTGTAGGAACCTGTAGGAAATACAGATCAGATGTCTTCTACTAAATCAAAATAAACACTTAATGACCAGAAGTGCTCTAGTTGCTGGCACTACACACCTCAATATTCAGTAACTTTTGCTCTAAAATTTAAATTGGAACCACTACTATGGAGGCTGAAACACCTGGAGTGCCAAGGTTCACCATCACGGCTATAGCCCTTTACACTTTGCATTTTGTCAAAATTAAAAGGTAGTACACTCATCCATAGGTGACTTTTCAAAGCTTCATCCTCCCCATTTAAATCAAAACAGGAAGACGAGAAAAAAAATCCAAATCTTGATGAAATTTTATTTCTCCTCTAATTAGGGCAGGGTCATAGTCAAGGGGGGGAGTGGGGGCTTTGCCTACCCTGAGTCAGCAGTTTGCCCACCCTGCCAAGGGGTGGTTTCACATAGGAATGCTTTTAAAAGAGGCTTTGCTGCCATCCTGAAAAAAAATTGCCCACCCACATGTAGAATCCTGGCTACTGCCCTGAATTAGGGTAAAATACACCAGTGCTCTTATCTAAAAAGAGAACTCTTGAAAATTTTCCCACCTACAAGGATTGCCATCAACTCCTTCCCAGATACATTCTCATTCTCCACAGTGAATAGAGGACAATAACAAGGTTTCATTGGGGACTGTCTTTTGCTGTGTTAACTTACTCCTCCAGTCTATTACCTCATGGCCTAATGATCTGAGCTCCAGCCAGGAGATCGACATATCCATAAGTTACAGTGATCCTCTTCAGGCACAGTTACTTGAATACACACGTCTGCAATCTCCTTATTAATTTTATAAAGTTTTATAGGGCACATCTGTCATCTATGAATTGTTTTCATATCATTTCCTTAGAGATCAAGCCAAAGCTGATTTATAAGGCTGCATGGGCCATACTTTTGCCCAGAATTAAAATTTGGGTAAAGTATGTATGTTTGGAGGGAGAGGAGTGGAGGAGGAGAGAAACTGTCCTGAGAAGGAATGCTGAGAAAATAAGCTGATGAAAAGCAGTATACCTGTGGGCAAAAATACTATGACTGAGTAATTGTCCTGTTTCATTTGAGTATGTTTATATTTTTATTTGACTGTATTAAATGATTGCCACTATAGCCTAAAAAACTCATCAATTTCTCACAATGTTACCTTCTTTGTCTAGATAAACCACTAGTGGCTTGCACACTGAAGGAACATAGTAAGCTCAACTGATGTGATGGACCATGTGGTGAAACAAACAAACATAAATAAATGCATATATAAATAAATAAATATAACCATTAATAAAAAATAGTAGGATCATGATTTGACATACGTATTGATATTAGACAGAAAATCAGCAAATTCCTTGGTTGAGTAACCTTTTAAACTTTAGAAACCAGGCTCCAACAACCCTAAATTTGCAGTCCTAAATTTATTCAGTTTAAATCCCCTATTGTCTGAGTTCTGGATCACAGCTTTCATCTACCAGATGATAATGATAATGACACTGATGATAAAAGAAACATTATAGTCCTCCTGACTCTCCTTCAAACATTTGATTGTATTGTTCTATCTTGTCATGCTAATGTATCTCAAATGACACTTCCTGAATTTCAAATATTTCCAGGTATCCTTAGATAATACAGTAACCACATATTCACACAAGCCTTCTGTTAGGCTTCAGAAGTGCCATTTCTATTACAAAGCATTCAATAAAGCCAGGTGTCTGCATAAGAATGCAGAAGCGGATCCAATTAACACCATTCGTAAAAAATACGAAAAACTGAATAACTGATTAATTATCCATATTTACCTACCACACACTACTAATTAACATATCAACGTTCTGGATCTTAATGAGACTACAGCTTTTTGTTTCATTCACACTTCATCCAAATACTGTAGTATAACCAAACAAACTCTTAGTCACTGACATCATTAAAAATTGGAAAGAAATCACAAAAAGAAAGTATCTCAAAAATGTCAGCTCTTTTAAGAATTATATACAACTGATTTAGAGGACCAAATTAGACATTATATTCGATGGATCTTTACTGACATGTACTCCCCCCCCAATTGTTGACAAAACTTAATGAAAACAAAAGGCAAAGGAAAGCATATTTTTATGTCTTAAAGACTAACACAACAATTTCAGTTTAAGCTTTCATGAATTAAAATCTATTTCTTCAAACATATTTATGTGATCATTTGTATAACAATATCAGTCACGAGCATTTGTTATACTATCAAGCTTTCATTTTTGTACATTCTTTTAAACAAAAATTGTGGTAATGGTTTGAGGTAGCAAGTCAAACCCACCTCACTGATCCAGAAATTTGCTGATTTAACCATATGTCAGGGCATAGACACAAATTCTAGCATCACTGGTTCCCTGAGTAAAGCTGGTACAGTAATACCTCGGATAACGTTAAGACTTGGTTCCACAAGTCTTAACGTTATCTGATTTTTAGCCTTATCCGATGCATGCACCAGATAACGTTAAAATCCTATTCAGGTGGATCAGATAACATTAACTCCAAGAGATAAACAACACAGGCTTCAAGGGAAAGTCAAGGAAACATGCTGGAAACTTAAAGAACTTTAAGAAATAATTGTCTAAAGGGTAAATACATTACAAAAACATGCCAGACCACCCTGACTTTAGGGGAACAAAGCCATACAGCATTTTTAAATTTTTGAAAATTTTATAAAGTTCTGAACAGAAGCTAGGAAAATGTTTTCATTTAGAATCAGCCCACCTACCATTGCTGTAAGAAAGGAAGTTCCCTAAGGGCTTTTCAGGGTGTGAAAAGCTTAATTGCTTTGTAGGTGAAAGGTTTCAGTCTGCTTGTTTTCCATTGACAATGCATGAGGCTTGCGGAGCTAGAATCTTGGGTTCAGGCTGTTTAGAATTTAAAGGGGAAACTTTATAAAGGTAATTGGATCAAATTGTCTCTTTGCAATTATTTTTTCTGTAAAGTGTTCTGGGTTACACTGGGGAAAGGGTCCTAAGCCTTTGCTTTGCTAAACTGGTCAGACTGGTTTTTTTCAAGCCTCTGTTATTCAAATGTGGCAAGCTTGAGAGCAGGCAGCCCCTCCCTTTCTTCCAAGAGAAACTGGTAAGTCACAGCCACACCTCAGGGAATTTGAGGCAAAGGTTATCTGATGGATCAGATAACGTTAACATAATGGTTAACATAATGTTATCCAATCCAAATGTTTGCCTCAAATTCCCCAATGTTATGCGATTTTAGTGTTATCCAATCCAATCGTTATCCGGTGTTTTACTGTACTTTGATCTTCCAGCTGGCTCCTTGGCTGTGGACTTCATTTCAGCCTTTCCCATTCACCATCTTGGAAAAGAAAAGATGAAGCAGGAGAAAAGCCAGAAGTGCTGGAATTTTGAGAGATGAAAAGAGTCCTAAGGCTAGATTTGAACTGGCTCTCAAAGAATAGAGTGCACTCTGGTTGAGTCCTTCCTTCTTCCAGTGGCAAAAGAGTGTTATTCAACCTCCTCTTATTTTTTTTCCAGTTGGGGAATTAAGAAGTAACCTAGACTGGTTCTTATTTGCAGAAGTCCTCCAGCTTCAACCTTCTTCTTACCTTTACATCTCTAGAGGGAGCAGCGTGACGGGAAAAATAAGTGAGATGGATTGGGAGCCTGATTAACTGGGTTAGGCCTGTGGGATAGTGGCCTTCCTTCTCTCCTCAAAGTCTCCAATCACTCTACTTTTAATATAGTCTTGTTCCTAACAAATACCAGATTTTATCCCATCATTATTTCAGCCTAACTGCATGTTATGTTACTAATTTGTTATGGCTCCTGTGTGACTATTAGGATTAAAGAAAACAACTTCAGTGATGGGAAAGAAAATAATCCAGTGAATCAGTTCACCAAGGCTTCACACAATAAAACATATACATTGTTTATGTGCTAGCCCAGTGATGGTGAACCTTTTAGAGACTGAGTGCCTGAGGAAGAGGAGGAGGTGTGTGGGCAGGCACATCTATTTGACGTTACTGGTGCACCTCTGGTGAAATCATGTGGTTGCCCCGCGTGGGTGCGCCTGATCCCCCCACAGGTGCACCCAACACCTAGGAGGGGGTGGGGGTGTCTGGTCACCTCACCTCACTCCGCCACTGCCTCCCAAGTGGGATTTCAGCTCCCCTCTTGCCCCCCAATTGGCAGAGGGAGAGATGTGGTGGGAAAGTGGCGCTGGCATTGGTGCCGGCCAGGCTAGGCAGAGCTTCCCCTTGATGGTGTACATGCGTGCTACCTCTGGCAGAGGGTAATTGAAGCTCTCTTTTATAGCTCTTGTAATAGTGGCAAGTAGCAACATTAAAGAGGACGATATTGCCATGAAGCAGAGAAATTTCTCACCAAACCTTTTGTATGAAAAGGTAAAAACATTGGATGGGTTTATCTACAAAACACTATTAATAGCAGTTTTGTAATACTTCAATTATTGTAGCTCCATCTGAGTTCATATCTGTACTAGCTATGTGTGCTATGAACAAATGCACAAATATGCCCTGAATCAAGGTGTTTGTGTGATTCCAGGATGAGTATGAGGTGGAGCACAGAGTTTTTCACTCCCAGACAAAAGTAACACATCTGTGGATCCTTTGCTTTTTATCTCGCTCAGCAATCTGAACTGAGGGGACGGAGGGCTCAGACTAAGGTAATTGATTGTATGCTTTATATATGTCCTTTCAGGTAGGCATTTTTAAGAGCTTCAGGACAGACAAAGGACATTAGGTTCTTGTGTAGATTAGACCACATATATCTTTAATTGGCTGCACTGTGCACTGAAAATTGAATGATTTCACTTGCTCGAGAATAAAATCCCAATAAGCATCTGTTCATTTCTTTTCCCTCCTTTGTGCTTAACTTAGTTTCCTAAACTTTAATAATAATAATAATAATAATAATAATAATAATAATAATAATAATAATAATAATAATAATAATAATAATAATAATAATAATAATAATAATAATAATAATAATAAGTCAGAATGCATGTAACTGGTAGAGTGCATATTCTATGGACTTCGTGTTGATATGTAACAATAATTAGGGCATTAGATCTTTACCTTTCCTTCCTGACCACTTTTAGTTCCCTTTTTAATCTTTTCTAGCTTTCCTTGCAGCAAATCATGGAAGGGTGGGAAGCAAGGAAGGAGTTCTCAGGTGGCAGTAAGTGGTGAGTAACATTAGAAGCTAGAGCTTTACCTCTGCTGGATCCAGGGTCTGGAAGAATCTGCACAGTAAAGATTGCAAGGGACCTTGATCCAAGTGCAAATGTAACTTTAAGAGGTGGGTGGATTCCAAACCTGATAAGCTGCATGGCTCAATACAGCACACTTCAATATTTAAGAATCACCACACCTTCAAAATTGTTGGCAATGCATAGAGCTCCCCTGGACTCCTGCAGGTTAAAGGTAAAGGTCACCTTTATATGACTCTAGAATTTAGTGCTCATCTCTGTTTCAAAGCCAAAGAGCCAGCACTGTCTGCTTCTGCAGATGTTTATGTGGTCATGTGGCAGGCATGACTAGACAACAGAGTGCATGGAACACTGTTTACTTTCCCACTAAAGTGGTCCCTATTTATCTACTTGCAATGTCTTGCTTTCGAACTGCTAGGTTGGCAGGTTATATATCCATGTTACCTAATTTGCATGAATGTTGTTGGGTTTCCTCGGGGTTTTACAGAGATCCCGAAATTCACAGATGAAGCTAGTGGAAACTCTCCTGAAGGGTCCCCATATTTGTGCCCTTTTAAAAGGACATATCCCAGGGATTTTCCACACATGCCTACCAAGTTCAAGGGAGCACATGAGAGTTCCTATAAAAAAGAACTCTTATCAGTTCACTACTTTATAGATTCCAGGATGGGATGGTGCACTGCAGATAGGAGTATCTCTTATTTTGTGCTAGTATCCACCCCACACACACATAGACACAGAGTTCATACTTAAAAGAGCAATGTGCATAGGAAATTTGTTCCAAGAACAGGAACATGCTGATAGATTATTTAATGTGGTGTTTCATAATGTCTTATTTGGCACTAAGTCTCCTTTCTTTCACACATCATTTTATTAGCATTTTTAAATATAAAACTGAGTCATATATTTCAAGAAAAGTTCATAAACGGGTCATAAATTCATTCATTGTTTATATTACTAAAGCCACAAAATTTTGATCTACTTTAAAGTATTACTGCCCCAGTCAAGCTGTTAAACAGCATACTTCTATACATAACTTGTTTAAATCCCAATGATTCCAATGGGCTTAATTAAAGCATAAGTAGAAGTTTGTGTTGCACATAGTTCCCATGTCCAGTCATATAAGGCTGCCTAAGTTTCCCAGTATTGTACTGCTATATAAAATTTAATTTGTGTTCATTTTGTAGTTTTATCTTTTTTGTACTGTATCAGGGAGTGACTGAGTAACTGATAAGTAGATTAAATAAATGCAAGTATATGAATAGAATCTCAATAGTAAGAGGGGCATAGGAAGTGGACTCTTGTTTCCCTTCATTCCAGTTTCAGCTGCTGGGACTATGGCTGTTTAAAAAGAGTCTCAACTTATGCAGTCCTAGATGCACTGCTTAATTTGATTTGAGCAAGTTTTTGGTCCTGTCTGATTCATTCTGAACTTTTCTTTGATAGTTTCCCAATAAATGAAGCCCTGCAAAATATCTGACAAGGAAATAGCACGGCAACAGAAAGGAAAATAACAGGTTATGAGAAAATAATTATGTAGTGACAGAATAAATAAAGACAAATTTTATTCATTATGAAAATATTTAGATAGATGACTTTTGTGTTACCATTTGTACTTTGTATCCTATTTGTTTTAAAAACAGTATAACAGTTGAAGTCTTGTCAGTCTAGTCCCTTGCCTCCCAGTGGCAATTCTTCAATAGATATCATAATACTGACTCAAATCAAACAAAACACCAAGAAAAAGAGAATGGTAATATTTCACTGCTCTGCCTTTTTTGTTAATGCACAATTATAGTTAGTCATAAAAAAACTTGGTTTGAATAGATATATTTCATGGAAGAACAGCTTTTCAATGGATATATTTCAGGACAGCCTACCACGTTCAATTGTGTTGAAGCTCTTTTTATGTGTTTCTTTCCTGTATTCAGCGAAAATGAGGAGGAAGAGTGTTCCAGCCTTGAATTATTTATTTCACTTCTAATGTCATCTATAGGTGGAGAACAATTAACCTGGAGGAGAGATCTTTCAGTGGGACTATTATATGGAGAGTCCTTCCGGACAAAGCAGGTTCTCTCCTCTAGATTCATGATCAGCCACCAGGTATTGGAGAGTGATGGAAATAGGGACAGATATGATGGATCTAGTGAAATTGCCAACATTTTCTGACTGTTGAGCACGGCCAGGAATGCATGGGTATCACTAGTTTGCAAACCTCTTGATTCCATTTTTAATTGGTAGATGGGATGAAATAGAACTCTGGTAAAAAGAGTGGGTGAGATTAAGGATTGCTTGGAAAGATGTACACTTTCATTTGAATAGGTTTAAGCAACTAATTCTATATAAGTCCATAGGCAAAACAGTGGCTACATAAAATATTTCTCACTTTGCTTCTTAGTGATGGATATCTTTCTTAGAATACTTCATGGATTTCTGATAAGGACATGGATAATAGGAGAATCTTTGTGAAAATCAACATGTGTTGAACTAGTGAGCATGTTCCAGATCAATGTGTAGATCAGAACATAATTATTATTCAATTTTCACTTTATTCTGAATTGTACATTGCAGTTCATGGTGGGAAAAACTTCATTCAAATCCATTTAGACATGAGTACCTTAACAGTATACTTATGAATGCATATTTCTTAGAAATAAAATCGGTGAAGTGTATTATAAATGTATCATTTTCATAACATTAAACCAACTGCAAATTAGAATTGAAATGTGATTTATGAATTATCATACATGTAACTGAAACAACATGTAACCTTTTCCAAGCCTCTTAAACGGTAAACATTGCAGAATATTCAGGTGGAGAAGGGAGTACTTTAGCCTTGTCTCCATTTATTGCTGTTGCCCCTCTAAATTTGGAAATGTGACAGAATATCACATGTGTAATGAAATAGACTCTGGCAGAGCTGTCCATCTTCAAACCCGGTACCATCCAGACCTAGAGGTGTTAAGTCTGAAGATGACAACTCTGCTTATTTGTGTGGGATCTCCATATAGGTTTGCATGAAAAATCCCAGTTCTCATACAGAGTCTTCATTAATTCTCCTTCTTCAGACTCATCACCCTTCATATGTAGGATATTAATGAAACCAAGAATGGAGTGTGGTTTATAACACCTGAAAATGGCTGATAGACTGATCCACCCCTCTATATATCAATACTTCAAGAAAACCATACGATGTAGCAAGAACCTTGAAAGAGAAAAGCAACAATTAGTTCTTTTTGTTTATAACCTAACATGCTTCTCAGAGAGGTGGTACCTTTAGTGCTCAGAGGTTTTGCCTTACAATCTCTTGATATTTTTATCGTGTCAGAAGCACACAAAGGTGATTTCTGGGTTGAATGGATTTCTGCCGGAGGAACTCTGCAACTCTACTCAGGGGATGTATGAATGAGTCACCTTTTGTGTCCCCAAGATCTCTTCCCACTGAAGTTGTCTCTATTTATCTACTTGAATTTTTTTGCTTTTGAACTGCTAGGTTGGCAGGAGCTGGGGCAGAGAGGGGCACTCATTCTGTCACTCAGGTCTTGAACTGCCGACTTGTTGACCTTCCAGCTAACAAGGAGAGCTTCTTAACCACTGAGCCAATGTAGTCCCACACAATCTCTTGATGTACAGTATATATAAAATGGTATTAACATTTTTGCAAATAATGAGATGAACTTTCACCTCAAGCAGTTAAGATATAAATTAAAATGCTTACATTTTTCTTCCTTCCAGCTTCATAATTTGACATTTAAAAAACCAACAAAAGTGTGCTATTTGTAGGTTACCATATTGTCTATTAGCAAACCTCATTCAGTGCTTTCGTTCACTTTGTAGTGATTTTCCCTCCTGCCTCTTGCTGACTGACTTAATTGGTGTCATAGTCAAATAGGTCATGGCCTCTTTATGAAAAATTCTAGATAATGAAAACAAAATCCAGCATTTAAGGCTGTTGCTCATGGTTTATTGATCAGTTTTGGTTCAAAGTCTGGAAACAGTGCCAAATGGCTGTTCATTCTTTATTCTGTCATACAATATTCCCTGCAGGAAGGGAGGTTCTAGCCTGAAAGCATAAATTGAGAGGTTGATAATGAGGCAGCTAGAATTATAACCCCCATAAATCTGCTTCTGAAGTTCTCTTTTAGCATTAGAACATATACAGTACCGTACTTGCCATTTGTAGATATCAAATTTTAAGAAGTTTCCAAAATGATATTCCTAATAATTTTAAGAAAGGACCTTTTTAGTGCATGTTGAGAAGCAACATGTAAAAACCTTATGATAAAACATTGATTTATCTAGTCTAGTAAACAAACCTTACTAGAGAAGACTCTTGAGAGTCCCCTGGAGTGCAAGGAGATAAAATCAGTCAATCCTGAAGGAAATCAATCCTGACAGCTCCTTGGAAGGACAAATCTTGAAGCTGAAGCTCAAGTACTTTAGCCACCAAATGAGAAGAGAGGACTCACTGGAGAAGGCCCTGATGCTAGGAAAGATCAAAAGCAAAATGAGAAGGGGGTGGCAGAGGATGATCTGCATAGATGGTATCATTGATGCAATGGGTGTAGATCTTGGTGGCCTACAGAAGATAGCAGATGACAGAGGAGCCTGGTGTGTGGTGGTCTGTGGGATCACAAAGGGCCGAACTCGACTGTGTGACTGAATAACAACAACAACAACAACAAGCAAACCTTAACAGCAAAGAGCTTCAGAGTCTTCAAAAGGCATTGCTGATGACAACATGAGAATAATGTAGGATTCTGGGGTCCATAGTCAAAGAACCTAGTTACGTACAGTAGAAGTAAATTTCAAACTCAAAAATCAATCCGTACATCAAGAATCATCACCTCATCTCACAGACATATTTGTCTTCAGTGAAACAGGATTCTTCTCATACGATAACTCTCACATAATTTGTTGTTGCTGTTGCTGTCATTGTTCAGTTGCACAATCGATTCTGACCCTTTGCGACCCTACGGACCATTACCCGCCAGGCACCTCTGGCTTCCACTATCCTCCTCAGCCCACCCAGCTTTGTGCCCATTGCATCTACAATACCATCTAGGCATCTCATTTTCTGCCTTCTTCTTTTGCCCTCCACTTTTCCCAGCATCAAGGCTTTCTCAAGTGAATCATCTCTTCTCATTTGATGTCCAAAGTACTTTAGCTTCACTGTTACTGTTTGACCTTCTAATGAGCAGTCAGGATAGATTTCTTCTAGGATCGACCTATTTGTTTTCCTCGCTGTCCAGGGTACTCTCAAATCTCTCCTCGAACACCACATTTCGAAGGCATCTATTCTTCTGTGCACAGCTTTCCTAATGGTCCAGTTCTCACAACCATACATTACCACTGGGAATACTATTGTTTTGACTATGCAAATTTAAAAAATACAAAATGCTTACAGAAGTATGTCCATGAGTCCTAATCCAGTGTTGGTAAACTTTGGCACTCCTGGTGTTCTGGAACTTGAATTCCCATCAGGAGTGCTGACTTGGACTTCTGGTAACTGAAGTCCAAGAAAACCTGGTGTGCCAAGGATCGCCATCACTGTTCTAAACTATGAACTCAGTGTATCTTTGAAGTTAAAAAATAGTTTTCCTTTATATGCTTGGCTGCATGTATTGATGCCGCATTCTGTGAGCTAGACCTCAAATGAAGAATTTATCCTGTCAAGTTACCACATAATGGTCACAGTTATTCAGTACCAGTTACTAAGTCTACTAAACTGGCCAGAAAATATTTTATCCCAAAATCCAACAGGGTGAGCCTAAGAAAAGCCAGATTGTGTGCTGTTATCAAAAGGTCTACCCAAAATATGATTATAATTTCTTACAGCCAGCATCGGGGGTGGGTGGGGAGTGTTTTTCTTTGTTCTTTTTGGCTAGGGTAATGTATAGTGACAGCAAGGAAAGAAGCTCCTTGAAGGGAGAGCAGCACTACCAACTCTACTTTTAACATGACCCAAGCTAATTGTATTCAATGTGGTGGAACAACAAGAAGCCAAAGGGAAGATAGCAGCAGAGTGGACCTTTTTGTAAGTTCTCAAGGTCATTATGACTATGTCCCTGACAGACAATGATAAAATGTGCATATTTTCCACTTTTTGGTTTGAAGATTTGACTGGTGGGACAGGTGTGAGGCAGTGATGGTTCATTGACTCCTCCCTATTGGTTTATTTAACATCTTATACCCACCCTTTCTTTCTTTATGAAGAGGAATGGGATGCTGTTTTAAACTATTTTTAGATTTTTAATTGTACCTTGGAATTTGTGATTTTACATGCTTTTGTATGAATTGTTTGTAATCTGCCCCGTGTTGCTCTTGCAAGTAGGGTGGAATAGAAATTCGATAGATAAATAAATAAACAATGGTTTTTAGGGTCAATAAATTAACAGAGCCTGGGAAAGAACAGGTAAATCACATCATTATTGTACCATTTTTTTCTGAATGAAACTGTGTCTAATCATAATAATTACATGCTGTCAACTCAATTATAATTTAGGGGATCTTCTACAGGGCTTTCTAGGTAGAAAGTACAGTAATACCTCGCTTAAAGAGCAAGATGTGTTCCACAAGATTGCTCTTTAAGCAAGTTTCTCTTTAAGCAAAACGAATTTTCCCATAGGAATCCATTGAAAACCAAAATTTTGTTCTGGACCTAAGGAAAAAAAACCCCCAAAACTTTTTTTTGTTCAAAATTATTTATAAAGTGCAGTTAACCAGCATAAATAGTGTGCAGGAACATGTTAAATCAAACAATAACATTCCAAACATCAAACTTCAACTTTTAAAACATCACACACCAAGAATAAAGTTTTTTTTAAAAAAGGATTCTTTTACAGGGTACCCGTTCAAAACTCATTAATAAAGTGCTCTTTAAAAGCAACTGAACATAAAACACACTTCAACAGGGAAACATGGAAAACTGCAATTGTCCAGCATTTAAAAAACTGGGCCAATACAACAAACAATGTTTTAGGTAAAGGTTTCCCTTACTCTAAAGCCAGTCGTATCTGACTCTAGGGGCCAGTCCTCATTTCTGTTTCAAAGCCGAAGAGCCAGCGTTGTCTGCTTCTGCAGATGTTTCAGTGGTCATGTGGCAGGCATGACTAGACACCGGAGCGCACGGAACGCTGTTACCTTCCCACCAAAGTGGTCCCTATTTACCTACTTGCTATTTCTTGCTTTCAAACTGCTAGGTTGGCAGAAGCTGGGACAAAGACGGGAGCTCATTCTGTCCTGCAGTACTCAGGAATCGAACTGCAGACCATCCTCCTCCCAGACAGTGTCTTAGCCACTTGAGCCACTGCAGTCTAACATTTTAAAAACTGTGCAAACACAAAACTTTTTTTTAACTGGAGGAGGAAGAGGGGGAGGACGACAAAAATTCCCCTCCTTCCACACTTGCAGCACGCTGGTATTGTTGCTCAAAAACCTCCAAAGTGCAATGCAGCATGGGAGAAATTCTAGTCCAGCCTTTTCGCACCAGTGACCAGACCCACCCCCAACACTCCCCCCCCCCTCCAGAGGGGAGGACTCTCAGGTAGAGAAAGTAGGGGGAAGCAAGGAGTTTTCGGAGTTCTCTTGATCGCCCCTCTTTTCTCCCACAGTGCAAGCAAGCGAGAGAATTCTGTGATGTCCTTGCTTTCCTTCCCCTCTCACTTTGCACTCCTTCCGTTTTGGCAAGTGGACGGATGAGACAGCCTCTCGCAAGGCACTCCTCCGCAATTGGCAAAAGTCTGTTTTCGTTAAGCGAGTTTTTCCTCGCTCAACGAAGCAGACATTTTCTCAAAAAACCTCCTCGTTAAGCGAGTTATTCGTTATACTAGTTACTCGTTATGCGAGGTATTACTGTACTCAGAAGGGATTTACAGTTTCCTTCTAGGGACATTCTGGACTGTGCAGTTTGCCCAAAGTCATACTGGCTGTCTCTTCTACCAATAGGCACAGGGGGGAATTGAACTCCTAACTGACACCTAACTTGATGAGCTATCCAGCCAGCCAGAACAGTGTCTAATTCATTTTAATCCAGGTTCAGGCATGGCTTTATGACTGAAAAGATCCAAACCTGGAATCCAAGTAAAACCTGGGCAATATGGTACTATGATAACTCACAACCAGAGGGAAAATAAACATTTTTGGTGGTCAAGCAGCTGGCAAAATGCACTTGATTTATGCAGCAGTTAAATCTATTCCTTCTAATCTAGGGCTCCCATTCTGCATCATATGGAAAAATCAGGCTTTCTCCACTTCTAGTGCTGCTTTGGCCTCTGCTCAGAAACATGTGGAAGCATAGTTTCTGACACTTTCCATGAAGAACTGAGACCTGGTGGTGCGAAAAATAACAGAGAATCAAATAAAGGAATCCAGAATCCAGGTGCCTTGAGAATAAAAATTCTTTCCTGATATATTCTTTGTAATAAATAATGTTACTCAAAATTTAGGAATTTTTAATCAGGGGAGTTCTCTGATAAAACAGCACCACAGCGTATATAAGATTTGTGTTAAAAGTTGTTGGCAAACGACAGTTTATATTTTTTTCATGAAAGGTAATGCAATCTTTATATCATTCAGTAATATCACTTGAAATTATAGTCTTGAAAGCTGTTGCTATACATTGATTTTCTGCAGGGACAGACAAAATGCAGGCCAAAGGCTGTGTTGACCCAAGACCCTTTTGCCATGGAGCAATCAATTAAATATTTTTAATAAAATTATTTTAAAATTGTGGGCCCAATAAAGGTTTGTTTCTGTGATTTCAGGAATTATAGTGTTTATTTTAGTGGCCTTTAGGGAGGATACAAACACCTCATCACTGCCACAAAACCCTAAGTTAGAGACCAGAAATGCCCGCCTGGACTTTTCTGCTCACTTGCCAGCTTGCTCTCAATTTTAAATCTAAGGAACTGTGCTGGCTCAGTGGTTAAGAACCTCTCCTTGTTACTTGGAAGATCAGCAAGTCGGCAGTTCAAGACCTGAATACTGCATGACAGAATGAGTGCCCATTTATGTCCCAGCTCCTGCCAACCTAGTAGTTTGAAAGCAAGAAATTGCAACTAGATAAATAGGTACCACTTCGGTGGAAAAGGATCTTGGGGACATGAAAGGAGCCTCATTCAGGTGTCCCCTGAGTGGAATTCCTCCAGCAAAAAAACAAAAAACAACAATACAAAAAACCTTTCTACCCAGAAAGCACCTTTGTATGCTTCTAACAGGATAAAAAAGATTAAATCTAATTGTCTGTGGCAGGGCCTAGGGGCAAGAATTTCAACCTCAAAATCATATTTCTTCTGTATAGATGTATTTCAAAAATTACATTACTTTCAAGGCTACTAGATGCATCTGAAGAAACCAGCTACATAATCTTTATGTCACCCTTTACCTTATTTAAACACTATTCAGTTGAGAAGCTGGTTGAAGACTGTGGAAATAAATTACTAAGACAGGAAATACATGAAGCACAGCCCAAAGTTTGCATTGGTTCAGAAACATTTATGCAGATATACTGCAGCTTGTTGATATATGCTTATGTTTTAAGCTATGCAAGGCTGTTTTTAATCCCTCAGCACGAAACCATTATTAGTATTCTTCAGAGATTCATAGCTCTCTCACCCTAAACATTCATCTAGAAAAAGATGTAAGGAATGAAAGAATACTGTAAAAAATATTAAAAGACACATATTTCCAGCAGGGTTTAATGTTACCACTCTATAACAACTGCCACTCCCATTATCCTGCAATCATTTTCATTAGTGATTTGAAAGCTCTCTTCACTCCCCTTGTTTAATTAAAATAACAATGGGCCATCAGGTTGAATTCCGAATTAGAGGGACCCTTTTCTGTTTTTTTCTAGATAGAGGGTACTCAAAAAGGATTTGACATTTATTTATTTATTTATTTATTTGAATTTATATTGCTGTCCACTCGCAAGTCCTATATGGTAGTGGGCCAGGATACCTAAGAGACCGCGTCACCCTAAGAACATCTGTCCGTCCTACCAGGGCGGATCAGAGAGGCTCCCTTGTTATTCCATCGGCGAGAGAGGCGCACCTCGCCTGCACTAGGAGAGCCTTCTCCGTGTCCGCCCCAACCCTTTGGAACCTCCTGCCCACTGAGCTGCACCTTCAAACAGAGCTCCTGCCCTTCCGGAAGGGCTTAAAAACCTGGCTGGCAGGACAAGCATGGGGACCCAGGAATGTGGTCTCTCATGTAGGGTGGCTGATTTAATGGACAGCCACCCTTTTGGGTCTGAATTATATAGTCTGTGTGCACTGTGTACACTGTTTTAACTTTTTATGATTTTTAAAGTTAAACATTAAGTTTTAAATACAAATAATATTAATATAGGCTTATCCTATGTTTTAACCATGATGTAAGCCGCTCAGAGTCGGGTTTACCCGATTGGGGTGGGATAGTAAGTGCAAGTAATAAATAAATAAATAAATAAATAAATAAATAAATAAATAAGCAACTCTGGGCAGCTCACAAATGTCAAACATCACCCAAACATAAAATCACAAAAACCTTAAAACTTTAAAAGCCATTAAAAATCACTAAACATACCCTACTCAACCCCGCTAATTAAAATAATAACTAAAAGCGCAAACAGCCTTCGTTATATAAGCCAGTAAGGGGAGGCCTACCACATCACCAGTGCCCCACACCTGTTTTGCCAGCCAGGTTTTTAGATCTTTCCTGAAGGGCAATACCTCTGTTTGGAGACACAGCTTGGTTGGCAGGAGGTTCCACAGGGCTGGAGCAAATGCCGGATCATTCATTTCTTCTGAGGGTACCATAAGACATTGCACCCTGCCCAACACTATACAGAATGGCTTTTCTCCTGGGATGCAGTGGAGAATCAAACACACCTCCTCTGGTTTTGCATCCTAGTACCTAACTGTTGTGGCCCTGGAGCCTGGGTCCGATGAGGAAGACTTTCTGCCAGTATCTCAGCTCAGCATGAAGCTGCTTCCTGTTGATCAAGACTTGACAGGAGCACATGTTGAGGCACCAACTGTCAGTGGAGAGGAGGAGGATCCGAGCACATCAGAAAGATGCTGAATGCAGCTGAGAAATGAGCTACAGGTGCAAAGAAGAAAAGCAAGTGCTTGTTTACAATGACCTCTCCCAGCTGTGAGCCCTGAGCCTGAACCTTCTTAAGCACACATGCATGCCAGCACAAGCTTGTTGGAACAATCTGTATTCATGCCGACTCCAGGCCACTCTGACCTGTACCTCTTGCCTGACTGCTGACGCTGGACCTTGACAAAGGCTGCAGAGGGGATGGAACCGAGCAAGACGCTGCTTGGAGCTGCTAGGACAAAGCACGATTGCCGCCGCCACTGCTGCTGATGTCAAAACTGTCAGCAGCGGGAGCAGCCCACCTCTGGCCTCTGCAGCTGTGTGTTGGGGGCAGGACAGGCCCTCAAAAAAAAAAAAGGTTTGGGCTCCACTTACCTAAATACAAAGACTAGTCTTTATTTAGAGTCTCTGAAAGCAACTTAATATTGAGCATTATACAAGAATTAATAACAGAAATGAGGGGGGAAAGCTGGAAATGCCATTTATGGATTTCCAGACAATATTTCATAAAGCTGCATCAGGATTCCACAGGGAGAGAAAAAGGCATTTGAGAAAGAGAGGGAGGCTGGCATATAAGAATTAGTCTATAATATAGAGTGAAGACCTTCACCATCAACTATATTTAATAATATCAGGAGGGTCTCCCTGTGAGGTATATGAGAATCAATCATTTCAATAATTGTCTAGCCCTTGGGATGCAGCGATAGTTGAATCTGGGTAAAACATCAAAGGCTCTGAATGGAAAGAAACAAAACCTTATTATCCTGGAATCAATGAATTTGCAAATAGTACTAATTAGATGATTCTAACTTAAATTAAATATTAGGAGAAAAGTCTGGGATCAAAGACTGTCGAAGGAAAACAGATGCTCTCTGGATTAACTTATAAAGAGTGAAATGCCAAGGTTAAGAACATGGGTTTATCTTCCTCTTTTAATGTTCTAACTTTAGAACATTATATATATTTTCCTGCTATAGGTGGCATACAACATATTTTGATGATGATGACGACGGCGACAATAATAATAATAAAATTTAAACAAATCAAATAAATTATAAATATCAGCAAGAACTAAAATAATACCCCACATTTAAAAAAGCCAGCAACAAAAACACCTATTGGCGATGGGAAAATTAATCACAATCTATCGCTCAGCCATTGGCAGTATATCCTTGAAAGCTCTCTTTAAAAGCCTATTTTAGTTGTTTTTTAAATAAAAACAGAGATGGAGCCTGGTGCAGCTCAACTAGTAGAGAGCTCCACAAAGTTGGTGCCACCACCAGGAATAGGGTTGTCATAATTCTCTCCTGCCAAGCTGATACAGCCATGTGACGTCATTGTATTCTTCAAACTACGCATGTATCGGACAGGGCTGTCAAGGAGACAGTGGATCTAAGACACCGCAGAATCCCCATCCAGGGTGGACAGCCTTCATCAGTTTATAATAAACTGTAGTCAAGAGATTTTTTCACATGTGATTCTTCTTGCAAAAGACTATTCGTGATGGGTCTATTTTTAATTTTTTGAATAAAATTTCTTGGGCCACTCTTGAAACCACCCTTCCTCCCCCTGAGGTCATCCCACCCTCCCCTTCACACGCACACCACTGAAATAGACTCACCCTCAAACCCCACATGAGAATCCCTTGGAAGAAATTTCTAAAGAGGGGCCTGGAACGGCAATGCAGTCCATGGCACCTCCGTATCTGTCCAGAAGGACAAAGGAGGAGACAGGAATGTACTTATTTTGGAGGAGGACCTTTTGGAGGACTCTTCACTTTCTGTCCACCCTGTTCCCTTCCTCTCTAGGAATACCAACCCTATGCAATTAACCCTTTGCGGTCACATGAAGAAGGAATCCCCCGTCCCAGTGTATGGTGGAAGTTTGGCTTCTTAGATATGGGTATTTCTTGTTTCCTCCCAGCTTTTATGACTCCTTGTCCCCCAAACTTCAAGGTCAGCCAAGGGATTTTTGCAAAAAGTTATTTCACTGCCTCTATGCCTTTCTTTCAATTAACTTGCTTGCAAGTGTCTCCCCTCCATGGCGGATTTCTCAGGGTGCTGTTTTGCCTTTGCCACTTTCAAGCAGGATAATTGAAAGAAGGAGGGAGGCAGTTAATTAACTCTTTGCAATAATCCCTGGTGAGGGGTGATCTTGCTTCCTTTGTTCAAATTTAAAAATCCGGGACTTTTACATATTTTTTCAAGGAACCGGCTGGCACTAGAAGGAGGGCCTTCTTGGTGTATGCTCCAGCCCTATGGAACCTCCTCCCAATAGAACTACGCCTGCAGATGGAGCTGCTGTTCTTCAGGAAAGGAGTGAAAACCTGGTTTGCAAGTCTGGTCTGGGGAATGGATGGATCAATTTCCCCAGCCGGCTGGATGGTTTGAACAAATTTAGCCCCAGTGCCTCCTAGCTACAATGCCTAGTTTTTTAATGATAGGTTTTTAAGCTTCTTTTAAACTTTTAATTTTTTTTGAACTGGTTTTAAATTGTTGTCGATGCTGATGTGTTGTGAATCTTCCTGGGTCCCCTTGGGGAGGAGGGTGATAAACAAATTTAAATAAATAAAATAAAATAAAAATCCTGGAAAACTGGGACATATAGCAACCCTAACCAGGAAGGCTCTTCTCTGAGATAGCTATTGTCTTTCAAGTATCCTGGCCACATATATCCTTGTCTCACATTGAGTTCCCCCCCCCCCCGAGCATGGAAGTAGCAAGTAGCAAGTCAGAAGCAACAGAACTTAAGATAGTTTTGTAGTGAGGGTAAAACAAAGTTATATTTGAAAAGTATCATAGCAAGTGGAAATAACACTGAACTTTGAGGATTACATTTTTCCAATGCCTTTTAAAATGAAAGAATGACATAACATTTGAAAAACTTGACTAAAATGCATGTAAAATTCATTTAAAGTAACTAGAATATGTAAACTGTTACTTCCTCAAAATTCAATGCTATATAAATTTGCTATGGTACTCTTGAAATGTAATTTTCAAGCATTCAATACCTCTTTATATGGAATACCAGATGTCTATACAGTTAAATTTCAGCATATTAAAATCACAGTGATAATTTTCTTTTAACAGCAATAGTATTTAAAAATGCTAAATTTTGGATGTATTGTATTCTTGGTGTAGTCCTGAAGACTTGCTAGGTCTTTCACCTAGCAAGCTGCTATAGTCTTTGAACTAGATTTGCTCTAGTATGGCTCCATTCCAACTGGTCAATTGGTAAGGTAAAGGTTGCCCTTGCTCAAAATCTCATCGTATCCAATTCTAGGGTTCAGTGCTCATCTCCATTTATAGCCAATATACAGCCTCAATTCACTATATTTTTAGGAAGACAAAGCACTATCAAAGTTCATGCAGTACAGTGTTAGAATTTTGCTACAGTGATGGCAGAGCGTGGTGACTAATATGGAATATAGTAAGGAAAACAGCAGTAATTCTCTGCCTCCTTTTCATTTAAATACTACCAATTCAGAACACAATGACAAACTGTGTTGTATTTTCTAGCTCGTAAAACTTACAGTTCAGCAGAAGGTTAAATAAAGATGTTTTAGACATTAGAACAAGAACTGTATTAAGCCATAACATGGTTTCTAAATTAGTGTGCATTTCTCTGTGGCTTTGTGCTTAGAGAGATTTTTTTTAAATGTCAAATCTTTGTGCAAGCAGACAATAGCATTACTACGGTTCCTAAACACTTTAAGATTATTTGAAGCAGTAAAGCAGCAAACCAAGAAGTAAAAAAGACTCTGTATTCACAACATTGCTGAACTTCTCATATTGCACAGGCCTCTCCAAAATGTCAAGTTCTTAATTTATTTCTCATAGACCAGAGATACTTTTAGCTCACAGTTTTTGGCTCTTTGTTTTTCTGAAAGATAGTGTTTGTCTCAAATAGGCTCGTATGGTTTTGTAATACTGCAATAAGATCAATCTCTCTTTATAAAAGCAAGATCATTGTTGATTGTAAATTCAAGCAGATACTGTTTTGCACAGTACAGTAATACCTCGGATAACGCTAAGACTTGGTTCCACAAGTTTTGGGGTTATCCGATTTTTAGTGCTATCCGATGCATGTTTAAATCCTATGGGATTGATCGGATAATGTTAAAGCTTCATAGAGATACATTGTAACCGCACAGGCTTTAGCGGTTGTTATCCGATCCATCCCATAGGACCTTAACGTTATTCGATCCAATTCTCCTCCCCAGATTACTTAACGTTATGCGATTTTAGCATTATCCGAGGTAAACGTTATCTGAGGTACAGTAAAACCTCATATAACACTAAAACCTGGTTCCACAAGTCTTCGTGTTATATGATTTTTAGTGTTATCTGATCCTCTATGGGATCCATAGAGATACATTGTAACCACACAGGCTTTCGCGGTTGTTATCTGAAGCATCCCATAGGATCTTAATGTTATCTGATGCAATTCTTCCCCCCAGATTCCTTGATGTTATGCGATTTTAGTGTTATTCGATACTAATGTTATATGAGGTATTACTGTATTACTGTACAATGAATAAAAGTGCCTAACTAAATCATTGCATTTAGGAGGAGCTTACGTCCAAAAATATCTATCTATTTATTTATTATTTAGACTTATATCACCGCCCACTCGCCATGGCGACTCAGGGTGGCTTACAGCCAACAAAAACGACAATCACAGTACAATCACAGTTGCAACATTGTAACTAAAATCAGTAAACTTAAACAACTAAAGTAAACCTTATTAAAATACACCTTATTATTCATGGATGAGGATGTTCTTCTCCACTTCAGACCAGTTGTAAGACTGTCCTATTAATTGATAATGATCACTTCATGTGGCAAGAATGATATCTGTTTAAACCAGGGGTTCCCAGCCTTTTTAAGCTGGGGGCTTAACATGCTCTCCAAGTCAGCTTCTAGGGCCAGATGGCTATTTAGCCTTGCCTGCACAATGGGGTGGCCATTTTGTCCCAACAGCTTCAAAGGGGCAGTCATTTGTTTCTCAAATGCCCTTGGACAGGTGGGGGGGGGACACATGAAATGGCACTGGGAGGTGCACCCAGCCCACTGGCCTTAGGTTGGGAACCCTGGTTTAAACAGTAGGGTTAACAAAGTTGGCCGCACTAAGTGTGTGCTGGTTTTAAATGCATTAAGAATTAAGACTTTTTCATCCATTCCAGAATATTTATCCTGTTCCACAGTTGTAGTTAACAGCACTTGACTGGATAACTGGACAAGCTACATTGCATTCTGAAAGGCTACATTGACACAGATACAGAGATTTCTTTGATGTTATGTCCTAAAGCTATCCACAAAGGTACAGCAAAAGAAATGAGAGATCTCTTAATTATGAGTACACTGTCATTAATTTCACAGGTTAAGGAATAGTGAAAGAAAGAGTGTGATGTTGAGGAAAGCCAGATGATTCCTAGCCAAGAGGAACACTTCAGTAGATTAAGAAAGAACTAGTTCTATACAATTAAAATTCTCAAAGATGGGTTCTTTATATTTTTAGTTTCATCTGTTGATACATTAAGCAAACCTGAATAACCTAATCATAATTTAGATTGAGTTTAATTTTAAAAGAATCTATGTTTTAATTTAGTTTAATTAACCATTAAATATGTACTCTATTTTAATTAAAGATCTCTTTCTCTTGTGTGCTGTCCTGCCTATCTTGCCATTCTGAAATCTTTGTCCCAGCTCCTGCCAACCTAGCAGTTTGAAAGCAAGAAATTACAAGTAGATAAACAGGGACCACTTGGGTGGGAAGGTAAACAGCATTCTGTGCACTCCGGTGTCTAGTCATGCGTGCCACATGACCATGGAAACGTCTGCAGAAGCAGACAGCGCTGGCTCTTCAGCTTTGAAACAGAGATGAGCAATGAACCCTAGAGTTGGATACAACTGGCTTTTGAACAAGGGAAACCTTTACCTTTACCTATCACTATGAAGAGTTTCAAAGAAAGTCTTTCAGCCTTTTTTTGCCATGATTGTAAGGGAAAATAAAATTATAAATGTTTTTGGAGGCTACATTATTACTTCTACTGCTACTATTTCAACTGTGAAAGCTATAGCAGATCTTGCCAGTACAACATCTATTCCACAAACTCACGAACTAAGTGTTCCAGACAATTTTCATCATTAGAATTCTTTCCCCAGTAAACAGCCACAACTCTGAAAGAAAAGGTGAACGTGAATGTGACAACAAACTATCACATTAATAACTACCTAATGGTGACAGTAATTAAAAATGATAATTTTATACCACTGGATATCATACATACTAATTAAATGCATTTGCTTCTAAATTATAGAGACCCTAATGGAATTTTCATGGTATCAGAAATAGGAAATGAGTGGTTTATTATTGCCACACACACCTGAGTTATCAGAGCTGAGAATGGAGCTGAACTCAAGTCTCCTGAATCCTAGTCCATTAATCTGTCTCAATTTAGATGTAAGTTATAATTACTAGAAAATACTTGTTTTAGTATGTTACAGACTACAACGAGTTGAATGGTAATTAAGAGCTAACACATTTATTATGCCAGCTTTAATGAACTAGAGCCTACTTCATCTGGTGTATAGAATGTTCTTTCACACATACGGTTGTACCTCGCTTAAAGAGCATAATGCGTTCCACAGGATTGCTCTTTAAGCAAGTTTGCTCTTTAAGCGAAACACCATTGTAAGTGACCAATTGTGGGGGGAATTGCGAACCCTGATTTATTTGTTAAATGAGTTTTTGGTTGGTTTTATTTGTTAAGTGAAGCCACCATTCAGAGAAAATTCTGCTCTTTAAGTGAGTTACTCTTTAAGCGAAGCGCTCTTTATGCGAGGTTTGACTGTAGTTGGAAACATTACTCTTTTCACTATACCATTACTTTTTTGATACAATACCCTAGTTGCGGTAGTGGCTAGACAATTCTGACAGCTATTATCAGAGGATAAAATAAAATATATTAAAAACATGTCTAAATCCAGATTCTGGACTGGGAGTTTCTAATGGACTTAGTAAGACTTCAACATAAACATTTATACCATTGACAGACATTATGGAATTTCCCACTGATTCATGCATCCCATTGATGTCTATTCAGGCTGTTAATAAGACTCTAAAAAGCAAGCAGAAATCTTTCTTAGATTGAGATCTTTTTTCATTGGTGAGATTTAGGATTCAGTTGAGCACTTTCTGAACCAAAGAAATAGGCTCACGCACTTCGTTACTACAGCTCTCTGAAACAATCTCCTCCCTTCTTTTTTGAGAGATAATTGATCAAATTACAACTTTTAAACCTTCAATGTCTCTAAATTTTTATAAAAAATGATTGTCATCCCCTGAACTTAGAACATGTATGTTCCTTGAAAAATACTTCTGAAAGTCATGCCCATGTTATAAATCCTTCTTCATAAACACAACCTACTTTACTCTTCCAAGACAATGTGGTAGGATTCAACAGGTTTGCCTCAGTTCGCCAGAACCAGAAATTCTGGTTGGGCCCGCCTAGACCAACTGCCAGGGGAGGAATAAGCCGGGGCAGGATGAGGACCTTGCCGCCCCTCCCCCTGTGCCTAGACCAACTGCCAGGGGAGGAAGAAGCCGGGGCAGGATGAGGACCTTGCTGCCCCTACCCCTGTGCCCACCCCAACATATTGTAATGTAATGTAATGTAATGTAATGTATTGTCTGTAAGCCGCCCTGAGTCGCCACGGCGAGTGGGCGGCAATATAAATTTGAACTAATAAATAATAAATAATAAATAAATAATAAATTCAAGTTTTGAAATAAAGTAGTCCTAATTCTGGTGCAATACAGAGCTTTCCCCTGGGCACGCCCACCATACCACACCCACAAAGTAGGTAGTAAAAAAAAATTGAATCCCACCACTGGTTGTATCATTGTTGCTGTTACATCCCATCAGTTGCCTCCAACTTTTGGTGACTCTATGAATGAGAGATCTCCCAAATGTCCATTCTGTACAACCCTGGTCAGTTTTGTAAATCTAACCCTGTTGGTTTCTTAAGGAATCCTAATATTGAGTCTTCTTTTCCTACTACCTTCTACCTTTTCCAATATTATTATATTTTACTTTTCATGATATGGCAAAAGTAGAACAACCTCAGCTTCATCGCCTTTGGTTGTAGAGACAGTTCAGGTTTGATTTCCTCTAGGACTCACTTCTTCATCTTTATGAAAGTTTAGGGTAAAAGTGCCCAAACTACACCCCAGGGACTGAATCTGTCCCACCGTCACCAATTCATCTGGCCCGTGCTGCCCTCATCGCTACCGGAAGCAGAAGCAAAACACAACTGTACATTTTATTTCTGCTGCCGGGAATGATGAGGGCAGTACAGACTGGATGAATTGGTGTCAGGGCCCGGATCTGGCCCCCAGGCCATAGTTTGGACACTGCTGGGTAAAGCAGAGAAAACGACAGCTTAAAATTTATCTCATCGTGTTACAAGATAGATTGCAAGGCATGTTTTACTTCTGCTTCCAGTGGGAGGAACCATGTGACTGGCCTGCTGAACCATGTAACCAGCCCATGGATCAAAAAGTTTGGGTACCCCAGGTTCAGGGTATTGGCAAAGCAATCTTCCGCATCATATTTCAAACAAGTCAATTTTGTTCCTGTCAGCTTTCTTTACTACTCAGTTTTCATACTAATAGATGTTGATCGGAAATACAAGAGTGTGGATGATCTTGATCTTGGTTTCCAGTGACATATTCTTACATTTGAGGATTCCTTGATTGCTGACTTGGTGATTTCTTCTGTTTTCTCACCCGCAGTCTGTATTCGGATTAATGATTGATCCAAGGTATGCAGATATCTTCACTATCTCAATTTCTTCATTGTCATTATTATAGTTGTGTAGGTCTTCTGTAGTTTTGGTTTTCATCTTCATAATGTTTAGCTGCATTCCTACTTTGGCACTTTCTTCTTTCACTTTTCCTAAAAGTCAACTCAAGTCATTGCTGCTTTCTGCTAATAAAACTGTGTCATCTGTATATCTTAGATTAGTGATGTTTCTTCAACAAATTTTCACTCCTCCTTCATCTGAATCTAGACCTACTTTCCAATGAACAAGTTGAGTAGATAAGTATAAAATGCACCCTTGCATATGGAAAACCATTCTGTCCTAATGGTAGTTTCTTGCCCACAATACACTATAGGCTTTTCTCTCTCTCTCTGTTGCCAATAGGGGTTTTTGTTTTTGGTGTGTGAATATCTATATTGATATCGATATCGATAGATATACACATTGGAACCTCACTTAACAAATGGCTTGGTTAACACAAAAATCACATAACAAAAGGAAATCCATAGAAAATAGTGGCTCGATTAACAATTTCCCCCAGAATGGATTAACTAGTTTTCAATGCTTTCCTATGGGAAACCACATTTTGATTAACAAATTTTGGTTTTCAATGAATTCCTATGGGAAATTGCATTCAATGCATTCTTATGGGATTTTTGTTTTACAATTTTTTCGTAGCACAAAAGGTCCCGGAGAATGCATCAAATTTGTTAAGTGAGGTTTCACTGTGCGTGTGTGTATGCATGCATGTGTGTGTATAAAAATATACATAAAATTTTATATAAAAATATAAATGTGTGACTGTTTTTAATGTGTGAGTTTTATGTTGTTAGCTACTCAGAGTAAGAAAATCTCCTAGGTGAGCAGAGTATAATAATAATAATAATAATAATAATAATAATAATAATAATAATAATAATAATAATAATAATAATAATAATAATAATAATAATAATAATAATAATAATAATAATAATATGTACCAGGACAACCATGTTCTGAGGCACACCTATTTCTTTCAGAACAAGTCATAGTTTCTCTAGATCCACACAAAGGCTTTGCTGTAGTCTACAAAGCCCCGACTGAACGTCTTTTGAAGGTAAAAACTTTTTACTGCAAATACCCACACCTACCACCAGATGTGAATATAATTAGGAGTTGGCAATTTATTAATGGTTTTTGCCTCAAAAAGACTTTTAATCCCAAGTTTTCAATAAAAAACTACTGTAATTGAATATTTTTCTGAGATATTTTCATTGAGTTAGTCTTTCAGAGAAAGAGAGGGCACTAAGTGCACAAATACACAGCATGGGAAATGTAAATTAACTTACTTTTAAAAAAAACTCAGAAGTTGCATCAGAGCATTCAGTTCACTTTAAGTGTCCAAACAAGCAAAGGAGGGAGGGGAACCTTCTAATTGCAATTTGAAACCCCTATAGGTGGCACATTTCAAAAGAGCTGCCTTAAGAGGAAATAAATGACTGATGTTTCCTTAAGCTCTCATTTCTTCATCTTATTTTGGAGCATGTTATTAGAGCATCTTGCTTGAGCAAGTTCAACTTTAAAAAGCAATCAAACAAACAGAAGCTATTTTTTTAAAATATGTTTCTTGGGAAAGAGGTTTTGCAGAGAAAGGTAAGTGTTGGTGGTTTGTAGTGTGCTCTCCCAGTCCTCCCCTGTGAGGCAAGAGGTGAGGGGGAAGATACTTTACCAAAGCACCTTAGTGTGTGCTCATTGTCCTTCCTTTCTGCATTGGCTCAAAGAAATCACACAATTTGAACCACAGCAAAATGATTTAACCTGTGCTTCATGTGATCATTGGAAAATATAAATCATTCTGTCCCAAACCTATAGTATTTCTCTCTCCTTTTTTTTCCTGTGTAGGTAGAGGTGTGCATCTTGTATCCTCATGATTTCAGACAGCAATGACAAAAGAAATCCTGTCCTCTTTTCCCAACAATAAATTTCCACACACTTTTACTCCCAAGGAATCTTGTGTGGATAACCTTGCTGGATTTTCCAGATGTTCTGTGATATTTTATTTCCAGTGTCGGATTCAGAGGGAATGGCATTAAGCTGCTCAAAATTCAGCAGTGGCCTGCACACATCAATTAAAGGGGAGGAGGGGAAAGGTTGGGAAGTAGAGAAATAAAAGCAGGTTGTAATTCTTGTAGTGAGCCAGGAAATCTCAGTGGTGTATGGAGGAGGTTAGGTTGTGATTGCACTGCTGAAGACATATTCTTTTCCATCTAAATTTTCATTCTTCCCTTCTACTAACTTAATTGCTTCCATTTCGCCAGAGAACAATCTTAGGTTAACATTCACAGCATGACCAAAAAATTTCTCCTTAGCTTGCATTGGCCCTTTATACCTTAGGCAACTTTGAGAGCGACTTTCCCCAGCAGGAAGCAAGCCTACTGGGATCCATAAGGGAAAAAGAAGTAGATGGCAAGGTAAATAGGTTCATGTCCTTCGAGGTATAGGAGATGTAGAGGTGAGACAGAATATATACAGCTAAGAGCAGAAGAAAGATGTGCTGTTTTGTTCCATTAAATCAGTACTAGAAATTTCAATATCAACCTCAGGCCAGGGAAGCGATTCAGGAGACTCTTTTTAACTACACAGTGCCATTCCCGGTCTTACCTATACTTGTTCTGGCCCATCTTGCCCACTTCAGAAATTAAAATCAAAGGACAAAAACTTTGACAATTGCTTCTGCTTTATCCACTGAATGTTTCTACTGGCCCCCAAAAATTAGTACACAAGGGGCATTCTACTGTTTGCTAAAGTCAATTCTTGTCATGATTCTAAACACATGTACTCAGAAGTAACTTCCACTGATTTCTACACAAAATAAGTTACCAGTCATAAAATAAAATGCTTTCTTGCATAAGTGTCCTGTATTTATTATGTGAACAGGGAACTACAATTATATATATATTTTAAAAGATGCAACATGCTGAAAATCAGTGGCGTAGCATGAGTTTCAGCCGCCCAGGGTGGAGGCCAAGTTTGCCACCCCCTGGGCCCATGATGCAGAGGGTGTCAAATTTTGCCATCCCCCAAAAATGCCACCTGAGCCCCCCCAAGCCACTGTTTTTGGGAGTGAAGGAGGGATCAGGGTGCCCCAAAAACAAAACCCTCATTTTTTTAGGAGGTTGGTCTCCACCGTGTCCTGCACTTGCTTCCAATACACCCACCCCAGGGGGTTTGTAGATGGCAAAAAGCCCCTGCAAACCCACTTTAGCTGGCCTCATGGTGAACGAAGTTGCTTGCTGTGGGTGCCGCCTCCTCAAAGCTCCCTTGCACAAGCAACGCCCTCACCGGGTCCATCGTCCATTGCAAGGTCTCCCTTGCCCAAAAGCAAGTTATATCTGACTATAGGGGTCAGTGTTCATCTCCGTTTACAACTAAAGAGCCAAGGCTGTCTGTGTTTGCAAACATTTCCGTGGTCATGTGGCAGGCATGACTAGACTCGAAACGCTACCTGCTCAATTTCCAGGCATTAAGCTCATTGACTATACTAAGGCCTTTGACTGTGTGGACCACAACAAAATGTGGCAAGTAATTAAAGATATGTGAATACCAGAACAACTTACATGCCTCATGAGAAACCTGTACATGAATCAAGAAGCAACAGTTAGGACAGAATACGGAAGGACAGAATGGTTTGGAATAGGAAAAGGAGTAAGACAAGGCTGCATTTTGTCACCCTGCTTATTCAACTTATACACAGAGGACATAATGCGCAATTCAGGGATGGAGGAATCACGATTTGGGATCAAAATTGCTGGGAGAAACATCAACAATTTGAGATATGCAGCTGACACCACCCTAATGGCAGAAAGTGAGGAGGAGTTAAAGAAGCTCCTGATTAGGTTGAAAGAAGAAAGTGAAAAAGCTGGATTGAGACTCAATATAAAGAAAACTAAGATAATGGCAACAGGCCCTCTCTGTCCCTGGAAAATAGATGGGGAAGAAGTAGAAGCAGTGACAGATTTTACTTTCTTAGGATCAAAGTTCACTGCAGATGGTGATTGCAGCCATGAAATAAAAAGGCGACTGATTCTTGGGAGGCAAGCGATGAGAAACCTGGGGAGCATAGTGAAAAGGAGAGACATTCGTATAGTGAAAGCAATGGTATTTCCCGTGACAATGTATGGTTGTGAGAGCTGGACCATTAGGAAAGCTGAGCGCAGAAGAATAGATGCCTTTGAGATGTGGTGTTGGAGGAGAGTTTTGAGAGTCCCCTGAACAGCAAGGGGAACAAATAGGTCAATCTTAGAAGAAATTAACCCTGACTGCTCCTTAGAAGGTCAAATAGTAAAGACGAAGCTAAAGTACTTTGGACATCAAATTAGAAGAGAGGATTCACTTGAGGGAGCCTTGATGCTGGGAAAGGTGAAGGGCAAAAGAAGAAGGTGGCAGCCAAAAATGAGATGGCTAGATGGTATTGTGGACACAATGGGCACAAAGTTGAGGGAGTTGAGGATGATGGTGGAGGACAGAGGTGCCTGGCAGACAGTGGTCCATGGGATCGCAAAGGGTCGGAATCGACAATGTGACTGAACAACCACAACATGAACCACTAAGCCACTGCAGCCCTCAAATGGTTAGTTAGGTGAAGGCAAAGGTTGCCCTTGCTCCAAAGCCTGTTGTATTCAACTCTGGGGTTCAGTGCTCATCTCTGTTTCAAAGCCGAATAGCCAGCGCTGTCTGCTTCTGCAGATGTTTCTGAGGTCATATGGCAGGCATGACTAGACACCAGGAATGCACAGAATGCCACATGATTTTGTTTAGTCTAAGCCTGAATTTTGCGATCAATAGGTTGTGATCTGAGCCACAATCTGCCCCTGGTCTTGTTTTTGCTGACTGTATGGAGGTTCTCCATCTTTGACTGCAGAGTATGTACTCAATCTGGTTTCGATGTTGGCCATCTGGTGATGTCCATGTGTAAAGTCTCCTCTTGTGTTGCTGGAAGTGAGTGTTTGCTATGACCAGAGCATTATCTTGGCAGAACTCTATCAGTTTTTGGCCTGCTTCATTCTGTGTTCCAAGACCAAATTTGCCTCTTATTCCATTTACTTTTTGATTTCCTACTTTGGCATTCCAGTCTCCTATGATAATGTGTACACCATTTCTTGGTGTCTGTTCTATGAGGTGTTCTAAGTCCTCATAGAACTGGTCAATTGTGGTTTCATCTGCACTAGTGGTTGGTGCGTATGTTTGGATTACAGTGATATTGAATGGTTTGCCTTGTATTCTGACTGACATCCTATCATTTTTGAGATTATATCCCATTACTGCTTTTCTTACCCTTTTGTTGACAATTATGACTACTCTGTGGTTGTTGGTTTTTTAGGTTTTTTGTCCACAGTAGTTGATATGATGGTTTCCAGAGCTGAATTCACCCATCCCTGTCCATTTTAACTCGCTGATTCCCAAGATGTCAATGAGCTTAGAGAACACTTTTATGAATTCTGCAGTGTTTAACTGATAATTTGGTTAAATCTGTTAGAAATCATTTTAATCAATCAAAACCTAGACTGCTGCCAAGAGTGAAACACCTACAAGAACACACCTCTGGACATATTTAGAAACATATTACAGTATATACAGTATTTCATATAGGCTTTAAAGAGTAAATTCACTCTGCATGCTATTTGTTAAGTCACCACCAGGTGGCTCCAGCGAGTCATGCACGTGATCTAGCAAGAGCAGAGGAGACCCCGGGAGACAGAGAGCAGCGTGAATGAGTTTTACTGATGAATTTTACTGACACAAGGCTTCTTGTGCTGAGACATTTTGCCGCCCCCTAGTAAGTGGTGCCCGAGGCAACCACCACCACCCCGCCCCCCACCCTACGCCACTGCTGAAAATACTCTCCTAAGGATAATGCCATCAGCTGGCATCATCAACCTTTTGAAGGCATATGTACACTTACAGATTATCCGTAATTATATACTGTAATTGGAATGTCTTTTCAGTGGTGGCACCCATCATGTAAAATGATCCCCCCCTCCACTGATATGAGGCAGGGTCCCAGGTTCTTATCTCATTTGAAAAGTTATTTGTTTTTCAATGCATTTCTCCAAATTACTTCCCAGATGATTATTTCTATCAGTTATTATTAGTTTTAATTAATTGTTTTCAGTGAGTTGGTTTATAGATGCTTTTGTTTTATTATTTTTAGGAAATCAGTTTCATTTAATCTATTTTTTTGTAAATCACTTGAGAGGTTAAAAAGAAAAGGGAATAAAATATTCTTAAGACTTAATTCATTAATGAAATCTTCTCAGGGACCATTCCATCTTTCATTTTCGTTCCCCTCATCCAAGTCTGTATAGGCATTAATAAAAAGAGTTTACAGACATGAGTTTTCAACCCAGTATAAATTAGAGAAGTTAATGCTAGGAACATTTTCTGTTCCTGATACTCCACCTCACAAGCACATGTTTCCTCAAAGCCTCTTTGAAGAACTGAGGGATCTCTCAAACATTGTGAGATGGGCTTGGAGAGTATTTTGGAAAAAGAGATGGGAAATTTGTCATCTGTGAAGTTTGCTGAGTTAATTCATCTTAAGATCCAAGCCCTGTTTGGGCATGTTTCCTGTCCTCCTAGTAGTTTTTACAGACATTGCTTGGAAACAGCTCAAATCCCTTCTTTCTCTGGAGATATTCCATATGTTCAATTATGCTTCAACATAATGGCTTTCTTGGCTGTATTTGGAATAGTTTTGGCCTTAATACTCTGTTTTCTTCCAAACAGAATAATTTGCTTAGTGAAAAAAAGAAGAGAATTGCTCTGTGATTGAGTTAAAAGCAGTACCACTCTGAGAATGGAATGGAAGGCAACCACTAGCCCTCTTCTTCCACTTTACCAAGTGTACTTCCAGCAAGTTCTATGTTCATAGGTATGACATCCTATCTTTATAGCTTTCTTCTGTCTTACAACTAGTGACACTCACAATGTCAAATATGGTCTTAATACTTACAGTCATTCTTGTCAGTTTGAGATCATCGTCATTATTGGCTGCAACTCACATCTGAGAACCTATTTTTTCCTGAAGCAAGAAAAATGCCATTGACATGAATTTGTTTAAGGTGGATCCCAGATTGCCATGAAGTGACCCACACACTGTGATCACGGAGCCATCTCCTGCAGCACATATGAAATGAGACATGCAGGATTTAATACCAGGACTGCAATGGATTGCTGCAGCCTTGAGGATATTATCAAGGTGCACCTTCACAGCCAGTCCACCTGGCATGGTCTCTTCCGCCTCCATGACCATTGGGAATCAGAGTTCCTCCTCCACTCATTTTGCCATTAGGCTCAATATGATGGTTTCCAGTGGCATTTCTTCACTGAGGGGACCATCACCCCACCTAAAGGGGATCATTGTCACCATCTGAAGCTCTGAAAACATGCTGGAAGCCCCACAAATGCAGCAAAAATGTGACAGAAACAGCCAAAAATGTGGCAAAATCATGCTACCCTCACTCCCTCCACCACAGGGATTGGTAGAAGTGGCAAAAACAACAGGAAATGTGCCATGATTTTACCCACTACTGCCACCACCACCAGAAGTGGCAGAAGCATTGGGAGGAACCATACCTCTGGCTAGCACATCTGTCTGAGGGGTCGTGATCTGGCCCCTGGCACAAAAAGGTTGGACACCCCTGTTCTAGGAGAACACACACACACAAACCCTAGCTAGCCTACATGATATTCACACTTTTGCAGATATACAGGCACGTCCATGAACTATTTCCAGTATATACCTTTGAAGTCACAGGTAAGTCTGATGTGGAATTTTTTTTCCAGAACTTCATTGAAATTGTGTTTCAGTCTTGGATCTCTTGCATTTCAAAGTGATATCCAATTAGGGCCAAAGAATGCAGTGTTTAGCAGATAGATGTGGATAAGGCCATATAATATGCTCCTTCTAAAATGGATGATTCTAACTCTGAGGCTTTGTATTGACTTTGAAATTCACTTTATAAAGAAGGTCGGCTTACACAATTAAGAAATGTGTGGGCAGCTTTACTATGCCATTCCTGAAAGAAGGATGAACTACTCAAGCATATTAAATAGACCTATAATTTATCTTTTAATAGACTTTTGCCAGGAGATCTGTTTGGTTTTTTTTTGGCATTTTTCTTCTACTATACATAAAAAGCAGGTTTAATTCATTGAATTTTTATTAAAAGGATTGTTTCCTTCAAGTATCTAATGCATTTTCATTATTTTGTGTTTTATGTAAACATGTTTTTTGAAATGCAAAGTGGTAATTTGAAATTCAGCACAGAAGGCTTACAGCTGATAAGGCACAAAAGATTCCAGTTTTATTGCTCACTGATCTCCCAACTCCACTGTATATTATACTCATTTGTTTATTACTTTCCGGGCTATACTTGCTAATGTTGTTCAACTGCAATGATACTTCATTAAGCAGGAATTCTATATAAAAGGACACAGGCAGCTGAACATTCCTTCCTGTGTTCTGTTAAGAAGGATGAATAATATGATCCTTTATCAATACATTACTTAAATCCAACACATTTAGTTCTCAAACAGCAGTCTTGTGAAAGATTTCATTTCCACACATCACCAATTAAAATCTCTATTCAGGTATGTCAACTGGAAAAGTCAAGATATTTCTTGCAGCTAGTATGTTAAAATCTTGGGTTTCCGATAGCTAATTTAGATGGATAATTCTAACCATTTTAGGGAATGATTTTCTTTCAAGCACAGACTGTTATCTGGACAATGGATTCTCTTCAATTCTATTTCCATCTACTTATAAGTAAACCCATTAAACTCAATGGGTGAGTTAACAGACAGTAGTAGGATTCCAACAATTCATGTCAGAAATTATTCTGGGTTGAAAGGATTTTTGCGGAAGAAACTCTGCTCAGAGAGCACCCAAATGAAGCTCCTTTCATGTCTCCAAGAGCTGGGATAGAGATGGGGGCTCAGTCTGTCATGCAGTACCCAGGTCTCAAACTGTCAACTTGCCAAACTTCCAGCTAACAAGATGAGCTTCTTAACCACTGCAGCCCCATGTGTATGATTCACAAGTTAAAACTGTGATCTTGATTGCTATTTGTTGCTTAAAACAGCATTTAGAACACTGATTTGTGTTCACAAGTGAACCAATTTCAATGATAATAAGGATATAGCTAAGGCTTCATTAATATTTTCATTTTTTTAAAATGCTAATGAAAACTTCCATCACAAAGCTCTCATAAATTTATTGCTGGCAGCAGCAGATTAGAAGTTGTTACAACTCATTGGAAGCATGCATGCATTTTCTTTAGAAAGACAGCTAGACAGAACATGGAAAACTGCATGTTTAGAAAAACTAACTTGTCAACAGTAAGTCACAAGAGATACAGTATAGCCAAAACCTTACAGAAACTTGGTGTCAATTTATCATTTATTTCTTTATGCACTCACAGCCATTTCAAAGTCCTTAAGCATATTCAGCATACTGTATAGTCTTTCACAGCACATGTTGTAAACATGTATTTTTGCTATCTCTACTCAGGTATTTACCCATAGTTTAAAGCAGCAACACCAGCTTGTATTCTAAATATTATTCACCATAGTTAGGTATCTTTTTATGTTTCATTATGCATCATGTAAGCAGCTAAAAAATTAACTTAAATTAATATCCAACTTTCTGTGTTGTACTATCCTTTTGTTATTAATTTACTATTTTTATTATTTTTAACTTGGACATTTTAAAATTATGAACAGAAATAAAGTTCTACTTTAAAGCAGGAGCATAGTTAATAGAATCCAATGGGTCACTTTAAAGGGAAAAAAAGTAAGTGGATTGTGGGGATTTCATGTGCTACTACCAATTCACATTGAGGCCAAATTTGCTTAATCTAGAGTGAAAATGAAAAAGATGCATGTAAAAATGCTTAGTGCACTTAACGCTTCTGTCAGCAGACACTTTACAGAACAGGGCACACAAAGTAACAATTTCTAATAAGAAATGAAAGGAGGGAGATGGAAATAAGGTTTTGACACAAAAGCAAATGAATCCAAGCCTTTTGATCTCAGTGGGTCTAAGTGTCCTTAAATTTACTGGATTGTAGCATCCAAGTATTCTGAGACTCAGATGCACTACATCTCATTTCTTTTCAATTTTTCTGTTTGCCATACTCTTTTATTTTGAAAAATGCTTTAGTGTATTGTGGATTATAGAACAAACACTATCTGCTGAGGATGCTCCTGTTCAAAATATTCCCTAGTGTCAGACTTGAGTTGCTATGGTGGATATAAACTATAAGATGCTCTAACTATAACTCTGAAAAAATATGACAACACCATCTCAGGCAAACTCATCGGCTACAACTCATATCTGAGAGTGCATTTTTTTCCTGAAGCAGGAAAAATGCCACTGGCATGAATTTGTTTAAGGTGGATTCCAGCTTGCCATGTAGAGACCCACACACTATGATCACAGAGCCATGTCCTGCGGCACGTATGAAATGAGACATGAAGGATTTAACACTGGGCCTGCAATGGACTGCCACAGCCTTGAAGATATTATCTTTTTAAAAAAATTTTTTTTAAATTTTATTCAATTTACTGACATTACAAAAACAAACAACATACATACAAATACAAATAAGGAACACATATAACAATAAAGGAAAAAAAACAATATATGACTTTACATTACTTACATTATATACTTGAGACAAGACAATAATACCTTAAAATATGAAATGAATTAACACATAGATGGGTATATTTCTTTGTCTTATATACAGTAATACCTCATATAACATTAGTATCGAATAACACGAAAATCGCATAACATTAAGGAATCTGGGGGGAAGAATTGCATCGGATAACATTAAGATCCTATCGGATGCTTCAGATAACAACCGCTAAAGCCTGTGTGGTTACAATGTATCTCTATGGCTCCCATAGGATTTTAACATGCATTGGATAACACTAAAAATCATATAACATCAAGACTTGTGGAACCAGGTTTTAGTGTTATATGAGGTTTGATTGTATTTCTCGCATTCTTATACAATATTCTATCCTCTTGTATTTCTGTTTTGTTTAATTATAATCCAGAGTCCCTTTCAATACTCTTATAAGTGTTTCAACACCAACCACATTAAAAATAATAATAATATTTTTTTAAAAAAACACATATATAACATTACATTACAATACAATACATACATTTTAATTAATGACACCCCGTGCTATTTACATTATCCAGAGAGATTACAGTTAGTCCGAATTTAAATGTTCCTCCAAAAACTCATTTGTTCCGGTACTGGCTGTGTTGTTTTATCATTATACAATGAATACTCTATGAATGGATGCCATATCCTCCAAAATCTGTTCTCCTGTACTTCACCCTTCCTAACTTTCACTTCCCATGTCAATTTGTCCTTGAAGATATTATCAAGGTGCACTTTCGCAGCCAGTCCATCTGGCATGGCCTCTTCTGCCTCCATAACCATTGGAAATCAGAGTTCCTCCTCCACTCATTTTGCAGTTGACCCAATATGAGGGTTTCCACTGGCATTTCCACTGAGGGGACCATCTCCCCCCTATAGGGGCTCCTCCACCAATAGCTATTCGCCCCTTTAGGTAGTCAGGTTATTTACCACTGCCCAATACTCTGTGTTGAGTCACTGGCTGAATGGTCTACTCCATTTAGTGGGATGTCCGGCCAACTATATAATACCTATTTCATCAGGAAGAGTATCCATATGCTTATCTCTTCCTTGAAATTAGACATGCTGATTTAACATTGCCTGATTTGTGTACAGTATTTGTTTTCTAAGATCAGCAAGTATTTAACATTTCCCCTGAATGGAATGGTATACCAGTGTGCTTAATTTTTTTAGAATCCTGACTTTGAAATCAGTTGAATTAGTCTCTGTTGATGAGTTCAATGAATGTTGAGTGTGTATGTTGAATTTTCACATTGTCTGTGCAAACGTAAGGTTTAAATGCCAAAAGTAAGCTGATTAAGAAGTAATATAGCACAGTAGGCACCAGATTCTATATTCTTTCCAAATGAATTACAAACAGTGGGCTAAATCCACCATAGCCTTCGTGAAATAAATAGCACTCTAGCACAAAGTTGTTTGCTTTCTGCAAATAAAGCATGGGGACCTTTTTTTCCCCTTGTAGTCCCTAGGCAGGCTACCACTTGTGATCTTCTTACTGCCCATCATCCAGTATTAGTGAAACACCTCATTCATACTGGGTATTGGCCACTAGAAGAATTAGAATATGTACTTTGTTTAATAAACAAATTTGTGACAAGTCAGAACATAAACAGGATCTGAACTTACTTTTAACTTCAGTAGAGCTAAAAGTGAGGAGGACCTAAAGAAGCTGCTCCTTAGGTTGAAAGAAGAGAGTGAAAAAGCTGGCTTGAGACTCAATATAAAGAAAACCAAGATAATGGCAACAGGCCCTGTCAGTCCCTGGAAAATAGATGGGGAAGAAGTAGAAGCAGTGACAGATTTTACTTTCTTAGGATCAAAGCTCACTGCAGATGGTGATTGCAGCCATGAAATAAAAAGGTGAATGATTCTTGGGAGGCAAGCGATGAGAAACCTGGGGAGCATAGTGAAAAGTAGAGACATCACATTGCAAACAAAGATTCACATAGTCAAAGCTATGGTATTCCCTGTGGAAATGTATGGTTGTGAGAGCTGGACCATTAGGAAAGCTGAGCGCAGAAGAATAGATGCCTTCGAGATATGGTGTTGGAGGAGAGTTTTGAGAGTCCCCTGGACAGTGAGGAGAACAAATAGGTCAATCATAGAAGAAATCAACCCTGACTGCTCCCTAGAAGGTCAAATAGTAAAGATGAAGCTAAGGTACTTTGGACATCAAATGAGAAGAGAAGATTCGCTTGAGAAAGCCTTGATGCTAGGAAGGGTGGAGGGCAAAAGAAGAAGGGGATGGCCCAAGATGAGATGGCTAGATGGTATTGTCGAGACAATGGGCACAAAGCTGAGCGAGTTGAGGAGGATGGTGGAGGACAGAAGTGCCTGGCGGGCAGTGGTCCATGGGGTCGCAGAGGGTCGGAATCGACTTTGTGACTGAACAACAAGAGCTAACAGTAAAGCTGCAAACATACCCTCTTTATCTGAGATAGGATGTCTTAACTGTTTGTTTTCAATTTATGTTTTTAAAAGAAAATCATATTCTTTTTTATTCAAACAATTAAACGTTATGTTGTTCCCACTCATTCCTTTTACTTAATCCAAGGGTTCCCAACCTACAGACTGCAGCCCCACCTCTGGCCCCAGTGCCATCCCATCAGGCCCATCGCTGCCTCCACTGCACCCAGAAGTTGAAGCGGATGTATTTATGACATCTGTAAAATCCACCCATAGTTGGCATAAATGTGGAAGTGGGCACATTTACATCAGCTGAAAATGTGCCTGCTTTCACTTCCCGGGGGGGGGGGGGTTGTAGTCCAGTCTGCGATGCTGTCTGGGGGCATGGTCAGGCCTGCAAAATAAAAAAGTTGACCACCCCTGACTTAAACACAATCCTATTGGGATTTTATTCTAGAGTTCGTGAAATTACACACATTGCAATGGCATTTTGTAGCTGCTTAACAAGGTGTGTGGTTTTGTGTCTGGTCACCAGCCAGCCACACAGGCAGTACACAGCTGGTATTTTGTTAATAAGCTCCAATAAGTCATCTCACTAATTTTTTCAGGGCAAAAAAAAAAAGCTGTTAGTATCTGCTCTTGGTAAGGTCAAGTAACAGACATGTATTCATCCATGCAAATAAGCTTGTAGAATCATTTGGAAGTTTTCCACAAGTGCAGATGTGTACTAAGATTCATTCAGAGTGGATATGCAAACTCATTGAGCCAAAATGCCTTAAAGCAGGGGTGCCCAATTTTTTTGTGCCATGGGCCAGTCATGTTGTTCAGGGGATCCAGCCCCCAACACCAATACATCCAGCCCATGGAACCCTTGTCACTTCCGGAAGCAGAAGTAAAATGCATACGGGCGCATTTTAGTTCTGTTTCCTGGAGCAACAAGGGCTTGGGGGGGGGGGCAGATGAATTTGCATCAAGCCCCCGGGCCATAGTTTGAGCACTCCTGCCTTAAAGTGTCTGCATGCAATAACTTCTAAAGAACTTGTTTGCACTATTTTAAAGCTGAACCAGATGCTACAGATATTTCATTGCAAGAGTAGCAATTCCTTAACTGCTAAAAAGCCAAGTTATTGTAAATCCACAAGCTTTCCTGACATCCAATACTTGTAAAATAATTTGATTTATTTTATGGCAGATCTAATGGTGAAAATGTTTGCGGAATCTGCACCCGCAACCTTGAGAGCCACACATGTGCCGGCTGTGCAGCTTATGTGGCTTGCATACAAAGAGAAGCAGCCAGGTCCTTGGTGAAAAGAACAAACTGGTCATGATAGTAAGAGTCATAGTTTCCCATCCTTACCCTCTTCCTATCAGGCTCTAAGGATTTTCCTTCCACCATCTCCCAATGCGCTGAGAATCCTTACTGCATGGTTTCATATTTTTAGTGATTTTGCTAAAGATATTTACTACTTTTGGAAACTTGGTTTGTTCTACCTCTATTGAGAGTTTTCTTTTGTGTATAAGTACTGATGTTCTGATTGCACACAGTGGACACCCTTCCTGGAGATTTTGTTATTGAATTTATGATCTAAAAGAAAAAAGAGTTTATTCCTACTTGTAACACAATATTTGTTTTGACAGACACAATTGCTCCTAAAATTTGACAGGAGGGTGCCAACATCTTCTATATTTTGAATAAAATTTATCCTAGACCAGTGGTGGTGAACCTATGGCACTCGTGCCAGAGGTGACACTCAGCGCCATCTCTGTGGGCACCTGTGCAGTCACCCCAGAACAGAGATTGCCCCGCCCCTCTGCCCAGCAGCCCAATTGGAGCACTTTCTCCTTCCTCCCAGCATGGAGTTCGCTCCACCCCTTTGCCCAGCAGCCAAATGGGAGTGTTTCCTTCCTCCCCTGTTGTTGTGTTGACACTTTGCAATAAATAAGTAGGGTTTGGGTTGCAGTTTGGGCAAAAGGTTCACCATCACTGCCCTAGACCTTATCCTGTGTCAATACAGTAAAAGCTGTTCCAAGCTCCTGCAGGATAATTTTCACAAGGTCCTTCATCTTTTTGTAGGGCATATGTTTACTTTAAGATGAACTAAGTTTGACCTAGTCAATGTTTTTGAACTACAGAGAAGATTCAGCAATTTTGAGTAGACATATTACTTAAGTGATTACCTTTAAGTAAATTAAAGGTAAAATTACTCAGGGAATGAAATGCAAATTCACTCACATTCACTGTAAAGTCCCACCTGGGAATTCCGGTCTGTGTAATTTAAGTGTCCACAAATGAAACAGGATAAAACTTATTTTGCTAATTGCTTGCATTTCTATCTGCAGCCCTTAAGATGGCATTGTTACAAAGAATTGCCTTAAACAAACAGTAGGGTATGTTCTTTCTTCAGTTTCCTCATCCTGTCATCTATTTTTAAAAAACCTTTCCCAGATGTGTATTTCCCATATTTCTCCCAATGCAGTCACAGCCTTTAAAAAGCATTGCCATACTATGTTTACTAGGTTGTGTTAGACAACTTCAGATTTGCTGTTGTTGAGCCATTTTTTAAAATGTTGTTTATGTTGTATAGCAGGAATTCTCAACCTTTTAAAGCTGGGGGCGGTGTCACATTTCCTCAGACAGCTTCAGTGGCTGGACTGCCATTTTGCCCTTCCACCACCACATGACACTTCCTGGTGTGGTAGAGGTTGTGGTGGGCCATATAAAATGGTGCCACAGGCTGCAGGTTGAGAATCCCCGTGTTATAGTTTTTGTTGTTTCCAACAGCATTTTACTGTTTTATTTATATTGCAACCCATATAGATGAAGTCATTTTGATAGAATAGATACAAATATCAAAATATACACAGTTAAAAGGTGAATTGCTAGTGAGTTGTTTCCAGGAAATATTCTACTCTGCCTTTTATTCAGCTTTGTTTGCAAAAGGAAGCACTTAAGTCCTAGGATGAGAAATAAGATGCAACTGCTGTACAAAAGGATTCACAGGATCTTGATCAGATGCAAAAACTAGAACTTATTCTTTACCTTGCAACTACTGAATAATTAAACCACACACACCTGATGAGATACATTAAAACCAACAACATTGCCCATGCATAATTGGAACTCTAAGATATTAATCTATATGCTTTCAAGGGAAGGTCGCTACGGTGATGGGTGCAGCCATATAAATCTAAATAAATAAATAATTTTACGGTCCAGAAAGCTTTATTAAAAAATTATGCTTTGAAAAATTCTAGATTGTAAAATGTTTTAATCTTTCATAACACATCTTTTCTCAGTGGAACATACTGTACGCAAATTCTTTCAACAGTGTAGGCAAATTTTTCTTATCAAACAGAGTTGCCAAGAGATAGATATCAAGTAGATACTTTTCAATAGAAAATGGCATAAAACCCTAAGCATTGTATATTGTTATCACCATGTGTATGAGATACCCTTTTATCTGCATGCAGAATACAGAAAACAGCACAGTCGTATTAATTTAAGTTATCAATGTGCAATAGTGAAACAACTCATTGTAGGTATTTATCAGACCACAGAAAATCGCTATTATAATGAATAGTCACACAAGGAGCATCATAAGAAAACCTGCAGACAAAAGAACATTAATAAGAGGTTTACTGTAAGAACATGATATTTATCAGCAAACAGAAAGCTAATTTTTTAAATGACTCCAAACAGTAAAAGCCCATCCAACAGGTGAAATGAAATTACCACCCAAAGAGCTGATTCATCTCATGGAAATAAGGCTGGAGACAGATAACATTTTCCCCTGCATTAAGTTGGTATGAAAAAGTTACAGGTAGCAACTCCACATATGTTCCTTCCACTGTTGTCTCTGCTAAATAGGTTTTTAGGATGCTGCTAACTAGTAGTGATAATGTCTTTGCTAAACAACCTTTTGCTCCCTTAAGGTTAAGAATTCATTCAGATTCAAATTACAAATAGTAATACAAGCAAATACATGTCTTATATATGTTTTTCCACCTCAAGTGGGTGAGAGTTACAATCAAAAATTGATTCAGTTTCTATATAGTCAGTTTTTAAATATAAAACACCTCCTTTGTATACTTTTTGTACAGTATTCATACTTGACCCAACATAAGCATATTAATTTTTATGAGGAAAACCTCTACTGTGTTCTGTTACAATCTCAAATATGACAACTGGCATAGTGTAGTGGCTAAAATACTGAGCTATTAATCAGGAAGCCTTCAACCTTGGTCTTTAATTTGCTTCATCATGAAGATGATAATAAGATTCATTTGACAGAATCGTTGCATGAATATCACATATGGCATACCCTAAGCAGCTGAAAACTGTTAAAATACTGTTATTATTTGAAGTAATTGGTTTGCCTCCATAGCCGTATTTTTTTCTGCACACAAGCAAGCATCTTTCCCCACTGCTTTGGTCCATTTACCACTCAAAATGGCTATCATACATACAGCTCTACACAGCCTGTGGATGAATGCCAGCTTCATCTGTAACACTGTGAGTAATTATGAGAGAGACTTATTTAACTGCATGAAACTCTACACTTCTAGGCCAAGTGAGAGTTTGGGTACATGGGACACCATCAACAGCAACTCTGTGAGAGCAGGGGTGTGCTAGACACCATGGGAGGGTGCTGGGCAAGGCATGGTGACTAAGGGGCAGGAGAGAATGCTGCACCGAAGAACCACTTGGCTGCCACCCCTTGCTTGGTTCTCCCAGAGGGCGGAATTTTAGAATAAGCCATTGCTCAAAGCTGAAGGAGGGACCTTCGAGCAATGGCTTAATCTAAAGTGCAGCATGCCAGGTGGATAAAATAATAATAAGATTATTATTTGCGCTCAGGGTGCCAGAGGTGAAGGCACACTGGGATGAATCCTTCTGTCCCAATGGCCCAGCCCATGCCCGTGTGAGAGCACTAGATGCTGCAATTTTGATTGTTTTTTGTTTGACCAAAAAACCACAACCCACCCCTTTATGATGTCTAGAGCAGACAACTTTACAGATTCTCAGACCTTAAAATGGGTCACTGATCTTTGGCTTTCTTATTTGTCCACTGCTAAAAAGTGCTTTGTATTTTGCTTACTAAGGACCTAAACTGGTTAATAAAGGGAAGAAAGACCCAGGTTGCCAAGGAAACCCTGTAATACTAGCCATTCAGAGTGAAAGAAAAGCAATTGGCTTTGTTTGCCCTCAGTGATATTTCTGGTATGAATATTGCTGGTATGAATATTGCTTATATGAACACATTGTCATGGAGGAAAAAAGAAAAAATGACATTAAAGCATCACTTCCGTGAAATAAAGCTGAATTAACTATAAATGAAGGAGTTCTTGAGGGAAATCTTTGGCTCCTGCAAAAGTGCAAAATTTGCTGTAAAAACTGTGAGGTCAAGACTTTGGCTGAGCTCTAATGAATTTATTCTCATTCTAATCACAAGAGATGAGGTAAAATTGTAGAATCAAGTCATTACTACAGAGCTTCACCCCAGCCAACTCTCCTTGTGGTATGAAGGAATGCTTTTGTTTTATGCATGAGACATTGATGCTGATAAATTCCTTATAAATTCTCATAATCATTCTCACAACTATTTAAAAGGAGCAAAAGCAACACATAATCACAATTCGTGCAACACATTACAATTGAGATTTTACTTAATTCAATATGTTAGTCCTCATAATAAAAGTTATAAAAGTTATCTATAAAAAGTAAATGTAAACTGCATTTTAATAAAATAATCAATACAATTAAGGGGAAATTGATTTTTGTTCTACTATAGGTTACCAGGACAGAAAAGGGAAAGTTTGGGAAGGCGAGATGGAGGGACTGACCTACCGGAGGTGTTGCTAGTTTAAGAATGAGTGGAGAAAACACTAGGTGAGGAGCAGAGGGGATATAATGAGGAGGCAGAGATGAAGAAAACAGGTGAAGACTTCAGAAAGAAGGAACAGGATGAGGTCTGTATGGAAGGGCAGCAATGGGAGAGTAAGGTACAGAAACACATCACAACTATTTCCAGGGTGGATTTTCCTCTTCATAGAAAAGGCCTCTGTATTATTGGGACAGAGAAAGCGAGTGGTAAGAGAGATGATGGAGTCAGAGATGGTCCAGTGACAGATGTTGGGTAGTGTCCAGGGATGATGCCCATCAAAGAACTTGTGGAGCCACCTTGTCCACATTGCAGGCAACAGGTGAAGTTATTTGAAGACAATAAAGCTGAAGGTTTGGGAGTGGATTTAAACAACAGGGGTTTGATGAAGAAACAAGGACCCAGGGGACTGATAATGAGCCACATGTTTATAAGTTAAACATTTGTTGAAGACAGATAGTTACTAAAGTTTGCTACTGCACCTGATCATGAAATATATTTGTGTATGGGGATCATGAATGAGTCAAGAACTGGTAACCTAGAAGGCAATTTTGCTTTTTTGCTTGTGTGGCCACTTAAATCAAGGAGTTCCTCAGTGCCACTTCACAGTAAAAGAATGTGTGTTAATTCTAATTTTCCATAGTTGTGTAATCATATCCTGACCATGGTTACAAAGTTTACATAATTAAGACAATGGTTATCACTGGTTAGTGTAGTTACACTGGGAGAGCAAAAATAATGTTGTTTGAGGCAGCTAAGTTCTGCTAATTAACAAGTCCCTGCTTAGATTCCTTTTGTCATCTTGCATGTCAATTGGGTGATTTGTTATGAAACACAGAACTACACAACAAAATTATAGGTACTGTCTACATTTTTTGTGTTTGATGCAGCTTGGTGTGCAAGGATCTCTGGTGGAAAGACATATCAGAAAACAAAATAAAAAATAAACAAAACAAAATATAAACACAAATAAAAAACAAAACAAAAGAGATATAAATAGAAGAAAAATGAAGTGCTAAATCAGGAAAGTTATGTAGTCAAAAGAAAGAAAGAAAGAAACTTGCTATGGCTGCTCCCTACACTGGTATTCTTCCATCCGGAGTGAAGGCAGCACCCCAAAGTCAGTTATCAAACCACTGAGCTATCCAGCCGGCTAAGAAGCGAGACAAACTTTGAAACTTGAATTATAAACAAAGTGGAGAGAAAATAATTCAGTCTGTGAAAATAATATGACAGCTGTTTATCTTTAGCATATTTCCTCAGCAATTTAACTACTGGTAATATTACTGAAATCAAGTCTTCCACATATATAGCAAACTCTGTGGGAGTTTAGTGATGCATTTCCAAACAGGAAGCATTTGCCCATTAAAAAAATTCTACCTATACTGGGAATGCTGGGTAAACAATTTCATTGTTTCACTTTAGTTTCAGAAAATAAAAACTAAGTACATTTTTATGTATTCAAATTGACTTCTCAACTTTAAGTATTAAATTCCTTCAACTTAACCACAAAATGAGAACTAGGACTGAGAAGGCAGAAAAGGAAAATTGAAATGAATAAGAATTGGTATTGTAGAATAAGAAATACCAACACAGACTGCATGCAAAGATTCATCCTTCTTTCATTAAATGTATCCATTTTGTTTTATTCTTTACAATGCCTACAGTTATTAAATTAATTTAATAAATGCAGTTTTGTGGAGGGATGAACATAGAATAAGAGGATTAGCAGGAAGAACATCTTACAGTTTATGTTCTAAAATATGTTAGAGACAGAAGGGTGTCAGCAAAACTGATCAGCTAAGCAGCCTCTCAGTAGGAATTACCACTGCTAGCAACCACTGTGAATCCAGGAAGAAAGGGGGGGATTCTAAACATGATTTATAATTGCTAGGAAGCCGGTGGTACACTTTCTGCGTCTGTGTACTACCTGACTGCTAAAGTGCCCTAACTGACCACAGTGGCTCTCAGTAGGGTTCCTAGCCAGTCACCAATCACAAATTTGTTGAGAGCTGTGCAAGGCTTTTCGTTCTTTGTCCAGGAACATCCCTTGGCACTATGAGAACTCCATAACTCATGCAGGAATGACCAGAAAGGCATATTGTTAAACTGTCTCACCAGTCATGCAGTTTTTACTACTTCAGCACAAAGCAATTGTTTCTGAAAATTTCTTCTGCCATATACAAATCTAAATATTGACAATAATTGTGGCAATCAACCACGAAGACAGTCCTGAGAGTATAATACAGTGATGTTTCATCTGCCTTCCACATCACAGCGTGACACCCATACCACCAATCCATTTTCATGAATCACTTTCTGGTCCTGAGCCTTTTTGGCACACAAAGTCCTCCTCAGCCCCAGGCCAGTACTGATGAAGCTGCTGCCCTACATTAAGAGTCAAGTGGGATTTTATCCACTTAGGGACAATCACCTTTCCCTGTGGACTTTGGCACCCAAGCCATTAGTCCTCAGGGTTGTCAGGTTAGTTAACTGCCACCTGACACTTGGTGTGGGAGTCTACTCTCTTACTACAGCAGGATAACCTGGCCAGACCTACATAACCTGGTCAGACCTTTTACATACATACATACATATATCTACACACCCAAATCTTTATTTTAAGCATTTCCCACTTCATTTCTTACAATGTTCCAGAAAAGATCACTGCAGAGAGAAGGGAAAATCAGAAACATTGAAATAAATTAATGTAATATATATCTTTCTGATGTACCATGTTGTCATTCGAAGACTCAGACATATTCAACCTTCCTGTTAAATACAGGATAAGTAAATCCATGCAAAAAGATTCTAAATCTTCCTTTATACCTAATATTATAATTTCAACACAGCTTTCATTATTATGTCACTAAGAAATTTTGTCAAATGCTTCAGACACAATTAACTAAATGATTACTTGAAGCAATCTGAACAGTGTGTATAGATAAATTTTAGTACTTACCCCTGCAGTGCTTTTTCACCAAACCAATCTCCTTTTCCTAAAGTACGGAGAAAGATGGGCTCTTCCCCAGGCAAATCTTCACGAGTGACATTTACCTGATTAGGGATGAGATAAAAGAAGCAGCAATAAAGAAGTGGTATAAAATCCTGGCTCTGAAATGGTGCAGTGCACTCCAGTGGCGTCGCGCAGCGTTGAGCCGCCTGGGGCGAAGAAGAAAATCGCCGCCCGCCCCCCCCCGCTCGCTGCCCCCCCCACCGCTCGCCCCCCCCCAGGCAGAAGGCGCTCCCTCCCCTGCTGAATAGTGGGCACCCCCCCCTGCCAGCCCGCCGCCAGAAGTTCGAAAAAGGTAAAGATCGCGGCTCGACTGCGGGGGTTAGCTGGGATCCCGAGGGTTCCCCCCATCCTCGCCTAATCCCCGCAGAGCCGTCCGCGTGCACGCCCGAGGATTCAAAAGGGTAGGAATACCCTTTCGAATCCTCGGGCGTGCGCGTGGGCAGCTCTGCGGGGGTTAGGCGACGATGGGGAAAACCCTCGGGATCCCAGCTAACCCCCGCAGTCGAGCCGCGATCTTTACCTTTTTCGAACTTCTGGCGGCGGGCTGGCAGGGGGGGGTGCCGACCCACCCACCCAGCCAGCTTGCCGTCAGACTGGGCGCTCGTCGGGGGGGGGGGGGGTGGCGCCATAGCGGGGAGCCCCTGGCTGCTGGCTGGGTGGCTGGGGGGGAGGAGGTGGGCAGCGCGCGCGTGCAGGACTTCCCAGGTGGAGGGCGAGCCTTTTGCTGGTGATCGCTGCTCGCCTCCGTGGCCGTCCCATTGGCTTGGGTACTCCTTTAACCGGCCTCGGTCGCCAGCAACCGAGGCCGGTTAAAGGAGTACCCTAGCCAATGGGACAGAGGCGAGCAGCGCTCGCCAGCAAAAGGCTCGCCCTCCACACACCTGGGAAGTCCTGCACGCGCGCGCTGCCCACCTCCTCCCGCCCAGCCACCCAGCCAGCAGCCAGGGGCTCCCCGCTACGGCGCCACCCCCCCGACGAGCGCCCATTCTGACGGCAAGCTGGCTGGGTGGCTAGGGGTGGGGGGGAGGAGGTGGGCAGCGCGCGCGCGCGCGTGCAGGACTTCCCAGGTGTGTGGAGGGCGAGCCTTTTGCTGGCGAGCGCTGCTCGCCTCCGTCCCATTGGCTAGGGTACTCCTTTAACCGGCCTCGGTTGCTGGCGACCGAGGCCGGTTAAATGAGTACCCAAGCCAATGGGACGGAGGCGAGCAGCGCTCACCAGCAAAAGGGCCGCCCTCCGCCTGGGAAGTCCTGCTTCCTTCCTAAGCCCAGGCAGAGGGAGGAGGCCAAAGTGGTGAGGACATTTTGCCGCCCCCTGAAAGCCGCTGCCCGGGGCATCCGCCCCCCCCCGCCCCCCCCACGCTACGCCACTGGTGCACTCAAGAAGAACAAGAATCATGAGCTGGGAAGTTCTCTGTTAAAAGCTCAGTAATGATATTTTAAAATCATAATCACTGGAACACATCTCCTTTTTGTTCTGCCATACCTGAATGCAAATATTGGCAATTCTTGTGGTGATCAGCCATGATGACTGTCTTGAGAATATAATGCACTGGTCTTTAATCTGCCTTCGGCATCACAGCATGACACCCATATCACTGATCCAGTTCTGTCAGTCACTTTCTGTCCTCATTAGCCCTAGGCCAGTATTGATGAAGCTGCTGTTTTCCATCAAGATGGATTCAAGTGGGAATTAATCTACTTGGTGACCATCACCCTTCCCTGTCACCCAAACCATTGGTCCTCAGGATTGTCAGATTAGTTAACTGCTGCCTGACACTCGATGTTGAGCTGCTAGCAGTATAGTTTACTCCAGTGATGGGTAACCTTGGCACTCAAGGTGTTCTTAAATTCAATTGTCAGAAACCCTGATCAGCAGGAATGCTGACTTGGGCTTCTGGTAATTGAAGTCCAAGAACACTTGGAGTGCCAAGGTTTACCATCACGGGTCTACTATATTACCATGGCAGGATGAACTAGAACACTAAGGAGTTAAATTGATGTTCAAGCACATCAACTAAATCATTACTACAGAATTTAGTAACCAATACAAGGTACTTTTTCAATTAACATGATTTGGCATTAGTAATGAGAATAATCCCCTAGCCTGGAGCAAGACTGCCTGAGAAATAAGCTCAGTTAGTTTCCCAAGCAAATTGAAATTGTACCTGTTTATTTCCCAAGCAAATTGATATTCATAACAGTTTTTTCCTTCCATTATGGTATAATCTAATGATTTGAGGTTCAAGAAGTTTTCTAAACATTGGTAAACATTCAGTTTGATAAAGACATTTACTAACTAACTAACTAACTAACTAACTTACTCTTTTGATCAGCTAGTCTTAGGGTTGCCGAATCTAAGTAGCCCCGACTACAGAATTTGTTTTAAAGTGAGAAGGACTGGGATAAGTGCTAAGGAAGTATTTGTGGCACAGAAGGCAGTGTGTCGTTGTCACAAAATGAACTCAAAGGGGAAAAGTTCAAATAGTCAAGACTTTCAGGTAAGGTGCCACTGGAAAGTAATTTTCTCTGGCACTTATCACAGAGAAAGGCATAATAATAATATGATACCTAGTCTTGCAGGAAGAATCCTTCAGTGAAGAAGGCCAGCAGCAGGCTACAAACTAAAAATAATAAGTATGAGCCCCCAGTAATAATAAAGTTACACCAATATGATTTCACTAACACAATATTACATCTAATTAAATGTGAAATATTGCTTGCCTCCTGGCATGGCAAAGGCAAAAACGTAACAGCAAGTATTGTATTCCTGTAATATGCAAATTATTGCTTATATTTGCTTTAAATAGGATTCCACAAGAACTTACCTTGCCTTTGCTGATTATGAAAAATGTGTCTCCTCGAGCACCTTGTCTGATAATGTACTCTCCATTTTCATAGTGTGTCTGCAGAAAATTAAACAAAAGTCAAAAACAAAGGAAATCACATCTTGTTCAGCTTACAGCTGTAGAGTTTCATAAAATAAACATTAGAATGCATCAAAGTTAAAAAACTAGGATCTTATGGAATTCAAGAATATGAAGGCACCAAGGGATAAAACAATTTAAGATTAATAATTTCCATCTCAGTTATAGCTTGATCATCAAGCAAGTAAACATTTCTAACCATGTATATTTTTTTTAAAAAAAAACATGGACCAGGAATACAGAAAAATTGTGACAAATTTGTGAAGAAGAAGAAATTGCTACCACTAGTAACATTCATATTACCTTCAAGGATATGGGAATCTCCAGAAAACTGTACAGTATTGTAAGGAAACAAATTGTATATATCCTAATTAGTTAGAGGTACCCATTGCAGCTCATATTCCTGCTATCACTGAAGTTTGTTTCAAAATGATTCATTTAAAATATTTTAGAGCAGGACTTTGCATCCCACCCAGACTACCAGACAGACAATCTAGTGGGTCCAAGAGCAAATCAAGGCTGAACTTTTTCTGGAGGCAAAAATGATGAAATTGAGATGATCAGACCTCAGCCACATTGTGAGAAGCAAAGATTCTCTGAAAAAGACAATAATGCTGGGAAAGATTGGAGGCAGCAGGAAATAAAGAAGACCAAATAAGAGATGGATTAACTCCTTAAGGGAAGCCATAGGCTTGAGTTTTTCAAGAGCTCAGCAGGGCTGTTGAGGACAGGACATTGGAGATCTCTAAGTCATAGGGTTTCCATACATTGGGAGCAACTTGACATCATTTAACAACTACAAACATAAAATAAATGCCAGAGAAACCCCCACATAGAAGTAAAACAACTAAATGACCCAATTGGTTATGGTGATTTGTGAAGGCATAAAAAAACCCTGCACAAACAGCTACTCAGATATAAATGCTACTAGATGAAGATTAACTGAAACATCCATATGTATAAATTCCATGAACAAAGTTGAAGTAAAAAAGGAAAAAGTAGAAGATAGAATAAATTTTAGAGGTACTGTAATGGGAAAGGGATAAACATAAAAAACTAAAATCTGCATCAAAGATACAAAAAACACATGGAACCAACTTAATAAAGTCAATGACAAATGGTGGAACAAGCAATTGCCATAAACATAAACTCCATAGCTCCATGATCAGGCAGTTAGGAAGCCTTTTTATTAAAAAAAAAATGAATGCCCACTACTTATGAGTAGTAATAATTCTCTGGTTCTTGATGTCAAGGGTAAAATCATCATGTGGAGTACTGTATTTTGACTGAATTTATTCAAGAATAAATTATTACATCAGATGTCAATATTGGACTGGAAATACAGAGATATGAAATGCAATTGGACACAAGATTTTAATATAGGCATTAAGACATCTTCTTCTTCCATGTCTAAGCCACACATGAAACTGCCAAAATGAAGGCACATGTTGATGAGTTCATTCTGCAGTTAATTTCACCTGACCTAGTGTGAGAAATATTAGCCAGCAGCACATGGTTGCCGTTACCAGAGTATGCCCGATTGTGGTTCAAAAATACCACAATCTTTGAGGAGGCTTTTTCTGCGTACCCTGGCATTAAGGCTAACAGAAAACAACTCAGATGTTTCTGTGAATCATGTGGATCAATCCTAAAGCCATCATTCCTGATGTTTGACTGAGAGCAACCTAGTAAAATGAAAGTTCATAGCAATTTCAGAATAAGTTTAATGGGTCATTTGTTTAAGGTTTTCTTAAAAATAGTACATGACAGAATTTTTAAAAGTATGAAGAAGGGGTTAGATGGGTTCTGAAGTCAGGGAAGTACTATTTTGCCTACACCTATGGAGGAAGTGGTACTGTGATATGAATACGAATGCATTTGCTTGGTTTATCGACTAGATGTTATCTAGTGCCTTATTTAAACAACACAAGAAGTCAGGCATCTTTCAGAATCCCTGGTTTGTAATATAAGAGCACTCTGCCGTTGCATGCTGTACAACTGTTCCTGCTGGAGCACCTTAAAAAAAATTCACAACACTTTGCTTTATAGGTTGTTTTCCTGTCTAGCAAAAATAATAATTTTTTGTCAGAAATTATTCTGGGTTGAAATGATTTTTGCTAGAGAAGCTCCACTCAGGGGACCCCCGAATGAGCTCCTTTCATGTCCCCAAGATCTTTTCCCACCAAAATGGTCCCTATTTGTCCACTTGCAATTTCTTGCTTTGAATCTGCTAGGTTGGCAGGAGCTGGGACAGAGATGGGCACTCAATCTGTCATGCAGTACCAGGGTCTCAAATTGTTGACTTGCCAGCCTTCTAGCTAACAAGGTAAGCTTCTTAATCACTGAGCCAATGCAGCCCTTCTAGCACAAATGAAAGCAGCTAACCCTCTGATTTGTTTCTGCTTTTCTTTCTTGCAGTCCCAAACAAAAAATAAACAGAGCAGGAGTCTAGAGTAGACTTTGCTCTTGGTTTGTTGGAAAAGAAACACAACAGAACTTGCCAGCCTACATTGTACAAAATTATAAACACACAACTTTGTTTAGGCTCTCCTGCTGCAAGCTTGCAAACAAGCTGGCCTTGTATACAATCCCTGGCTTGGCATGTTGTATAAATTTACCCACTGTCATTGCTTTAGAAAAATGTTCAACTCTTTACAATTGTTCTAATGATGTTTGTGGAAATAACACTCTTGTATGATTTTCCTATTAGCAATGGCCTTTAAGGATGGGTGAGTTTTTCATGGCTTGCACTGAAAAATTAGGAAACAGCATGAATCTTTAATGAGCCAAAAAAAAAAAAATTGGACAATTAACCTACCATTCAGCTAAAAACTGGAGAGAAATTACTATGCAAACACACTTCCTAAATTTGTCACTTCAACACCAACACAGAAGTTTTAAAAGGCTCTACAATGTATGTATTTCTAATATTATTTCTGCTTTGGCTTTCAGCCGAAAGGGGACACCAGTGCTACTTACACTTTTAAACAAGAATTTAAAAGCTTTTAACAAATTTAACAACAAATTTAGAATAGAGAAAAAACTATTTTATATAAAAAAAGATCCCTATGACCATCATGTAGCTGCAAAGCAATTCAATTTATTTATTTATAATTTATTTCATTTGTATGTTCTTTTGTTGTTGTTCAGTCGCACAGTCGATTCCGAACCTCTGCGACCCCATGGACCACTGCCCGCCAGGCACTCCTGTCCTCCACCATCCCCCTCAACTCGCTCAGCTCTGTGCCCATTGTCTCTACAATACCATCTAGCCATCTCATCTTGGGCCGTCCCCTTCTTCTTTTGCTCTCGACCCTTCCAAGCATCAAGGCTTTCTCAAGTGAATCCTCTCTTCTCATTTGATGTCCAAAGTACTTTAGCTTCATCTTTATTATTTGACCTTCTAAGGAGCAGTCAGGGTTGATTTCTTCTAGGATTGACCTATTTGGTCTCCTCGCTGTCCAGGGGACTCTCAAAACTCTCCTCCAACACCACATCTCAAAGGCATCTATTCTTCTGCGCTCAGCTTTCCTAATGGTCCAGCTCTCACAACCATACATTGCCACAGGGAATACCATTGCTTTGACTTTTCGAATTTTTGTTTGCAATGTGATGCCTCTACTTTTCACTATGCTCCCCAGGTTTCTCATTGCTTGCTTCCCAAGAATCAGTTGCCTTTTTATTTCATGGCTGCAATCACCATCTGCAGTGAGCTTGCATCTGCTAACTCCTTGCCATCTTTGTCTTTTATCATGGTCATTTTTGCTTTAAATGTTCCCTTGAGTTCCCCAATTTTTTTGAAAAGATCTCTAGTCCTACCCCTGATATTGTTTTCCTCTATTTCTTTGCACTGTTCATTCAGGTAGGTTTCCTTATCTCTCCTTGCTTTTCTTTGAAATTCTGTATTCAAGTGACTGAATTTTTTCCTTTCTCCTTGGCATTTTGTATTCCTTCTGTCCTCTGCTATTTTAAGATTTTTTTTATTCATTCATTTCTTTTGCTTATCAACTGCTTTTCCTTGATGAGGGGATGTAAGGCTGCTCTGGGTGTCAGAGTCCAAAGGCAAGCTTTTCAGAACTCTGACAATACATCTTGACCCCATATCTGTGGGGGATATGTTCCATGATCTACAAGAGATTCTTGAAACTGCAGATAACAGCAAACCATATATTTTACATTGCAGACAGTGGCTTCTAGTGGCCAGCTTTAGTAATGTGCTATAGAAATACATATGTATTTAATACCAGAGAGTAAACAAAACAACAAAAAAGGCAAAAAAATATATCCAGATTTTCTAGTGAATATTTTTAGACCCACCAATAACTGAAACAATGGATACTGAACCCACAGATACAGATGTGTCTAACCTGAATTTTATTATTTACAATGCAATATTAAATGATACCAATCTCTCTTACATGTGATGCAATTTGGAATATAAAGTGTATTCAAAATAAACATTAAGGGAAGAAAAAACAATAAAGAAAGAGCAAAAGATATAACAAAGATTGGCCCAATCTCAGACTTCTCATCACCCAGCAGAGTTCCATTTTGGAACTTCTCTTGGGCTGCAAGTAAACTGACCAGCCTGGTCAAAATCCAGGGCACTTATGAATCTGTCACATTCATGATTGAAGCTGCTATTAATTTCCATTCTTTAGCTGTCAAGATCATCGATGACCTCAGGAAGGGAAATTTTAAGCCTACTCTTTGAGGCTGCTTGGATATCTCTTATTTCAAGAGATAATTTCCCAGCAATCCTCTTTGCCCTGCTTATCACATAGTTGGCCTACACAGAAAGAGCCTCTTCAAAGATTGTGGTATTTATGAACCACAATTGGGCATACCCAGGTAATGGCTAATCTTTCTTACAGTAGGTCAGGTGAAAGAAACTGCAGAATGAATTCACCAAAAGGTGCCTTCATTTTGGCAGTTTCACATCTGGCCTAGACATGGAAGAAGAAGATCACATAGTTAAACATGTTCCTTGCCTTGTTTCACTGCTATGTGACTTTTAATGTCATAAGACAATACACCTAATTCTGGTTACCCATGAAACATAACAATCTTTTTTGAGCAGTTCCAAATTGACACACACTAGTAACTGTTAGGACATTCTTCATTTGGGGGTATTGTACAAAGATTGCTGCCCAGTGGAATAGTACAACTTTAAGGCCCTCCATGTGTTTTGAACACAGGTGTCCATAATAGAGCCTCAAACTGATTGCCAGGCTGTGCATGCCTTGTCCACGTGCTCATGTAACAGCCCAGCTGTGGCTGATTAGAGAATCTGCCCAGCAACACTAGGGTATAACTATGGCTCTCTGGGAAGGGTCTATGGAGGAGGTTATCATTCTGAGGAGGCTGTTATACTGAAGAGAAGGACTGAGCTACTGAGAGAGTTTTTACAGACAGAGACTGCTGTATGAGGGTCTGCTGTTGTTGAGAGCTTCTTCAACTGAGAAGAACTGCTCAAGAATACCAGTACTCTTTGCATGCTCCTGGGATTGGAGCCAACAGAGGAATCCAAGCTGTCTACCTACTGTGGGGCTTGGAGTGAGAGAGACTGCTGTATATAGTCCTGTGTATGTCTGTCTTCCCCTCACTATAAGTAAAGCGCACCTTTCCACTGAAGGCATATGTGTGTGTGTGTTATTGCACTAAGGCTTTCGCTGTGTAAGAGCTAAAAAGTGCTACTCTGCTATTGAGCCACACATATTGCTAGGGGAATCCCTGACAGTAACTACTTGATTAGTGTGGCCTTAGTCTTTTAAATTAGGCAAAGAAATATTTAGCTGAACCAACTGAGTAAAATGCATACTTTAAACTACAGAAAAAATAATTTTTCCTCAAATTAATTTGAAGTAATAGATGCAGGAAAATGTATTCAAACCGATAAGGAAGTTCCTAAATTAATTAACATTTAATGAAGCATTTGGTATACATTTACAAGTAGCTCTGAGAATGGCTTTAAAATATTACAAATTTATTTATATTAGGGGTTCTCAACCTTTTCAAGCCAAGGACCAGGTCACACTCCCTGAGACAGCTTTGGGGGCCCATAATATCTCCATCAGCTCAGTCTCTAACCTTCCTCTCTTGGGGGGTAAGATCTGAAGGAGGCATCAACTTCTCTTGATCTAAAAAAAGCAGAAGCCCTTTCACACTGAAATTTCTCCTTCAAGTGCCCCGATTTAACACAGATTAGAGAGAGAAAGGATAGGTTTACTTCTGCAGTAGTTAAATAGCAGTACTGAAGCCAAAGCTCTGTTCACAATTTGAACTCAATACTGAGAGGTTCAAGGTTGAGTCAGCCTTCCATCCTTATCAGGTAGATAATATGAGTACTCAGTATGTTGAGGACAAAATGTTAATTAATTTGGTCAATCCCCACACACACATGCAAAACAAGTTGACATCACTGTTAATGAAGCCATGTGTATTGTGACAGGATGCCTCAAACCTACACCAGTTGAGAAAACATACCCTCTTGTTGGTATCACTCCACCTAAGATCAGGAGAGAAGTAGCAGTAGACACCAAGAGAAGTAAGCAAGAAAATGACCCTTGATACCCTCTGAATGGATATGAGCCTCAAGTCCACCAGCTCAGATCCAGGAAGAGCTTTATGGCAAGAACAAACATTCTTGAGAACACACAAGAAAAAAACCAATTTAGACGATGGAGAAAGGAGCTCACTGGACAAGGAACATTAAAGGAGGATCTAGCTAAGGAACTCAATCTCCCCTACATCACTTGGAGGCTGAGAGTTGGAATCCCACAATGCAAGACCAACATGTTTAAGTGGGGGCTGCTGGCGGACAACATGCTGTGTGAATGTGGAGAGAGAAAAAATCTGGCTCATTTACAGTTTATTTTATTTATTTTATTTCATTTCATTTGTACCCCACCCTCCTCCGAAGACTCAGGGTGGCTTAACAACTAAAAACAATTAAAACACATACATAAAAATTAAAATTCAGTTAAAAAACACTGAGGAGAGAGGTGGAATATTTAAAAGAGCCAGGTGACCGAGTTGGCCATCTGGCCCACTCCCCACACATGCCCCGTCAGCCAAGTCTTCACTCCTTCACTTGATTCTATCTTGAATCTATCTTGATGGATCCGTCTTGAATCTATCTTCATCAATACTGGCCTGGGGCTGAGGAGGACTTTGTGTGCCAAAAGGGCTCAGGATCAGAAAGTGACTCATGGAACTGATACTTAACTTCACTACCAATTACTGCCAGAAACATGCACCAATGAAGACTTAAGTGTGGTGAACGACAAAACCAAGAAAGTGGCTTCATTTTGGCAGTCTAGGGTTTGACTGAGACAGGAAAGAATAAGAATAAGCTGTGAACCACCAAGAAAAGGCTCTAACTGCTATGCGGTGATATTTAAATGTAATTGCTACTACTCTTGCTATTCCTTTTTGCCCCTTGCACTTGTGTGCCACCACATGTTCATCTAATCCCTCCCAATCAGGAAAAAAGTTTGTATAGGAATACAGAGAACAGAATTCAGAGGAGGACAACTATATGACTATATTCACTTGCTTAATACTACACATATTTATATCTGGGTTTTGTTTTTTTGTTTTTTTTTTTAAAAAAAACCTGTTTGGAAATGTAAATTCATTAATAGGGCAGGGACTTTACCAAGGCCCTGGTTTAAGATATACACTATAACAGTGATGGTGAACCTTGACACTCCAGCTGTTCTTGAGCTTCAATTTCCAGAAGCCCTGATTAGCAAGAGTGCTGGCTTGGGCCTCTGGTAATTGAAAACTAAGAACACCTGGAGTGCCAAGGTTCACCATCACAACACTGTAACAGTCTATAGACATTATAAAAAGCTATGCCCTGAAATTTCTTTCTTTTCTCACCCTTCCAGTTTCCTTTTCCTATTTTGCAAAATTAAAGAATGTTTCAAAGTAGAATATTAGCATAATGAACCACTAGGAGAAAATTGCAATCACTATTAGCCTTTAAAACATGTAATCTAATTTCTTGGCAACAATAGTATCTTGAGGCAACCAGTTTTATTGTTTTATTACTTTGGGTAAAAACACTTTCATCTCTAATGTTTAAATCACTCTCTGCTTCTCACTTGGTATATTTTTGCTGCTCGTTACCTTTTTAAGAAACACAACTCCCAAACCTTTTCAATGAGGTAAAAGTAAAGGTCTTCCTTGCACAAACTCTAGGGGGCAGTACTCACCTCCGTTACCAGCCAAAGAGTCAGTGCTGTCTGTGTATGTAGGCATTTCTGTGGTCGTGTAGCAAGCATGACTATACCTTTGAGTGCACAGAACACTGTTACCTTTCCTGCCGAAGTGGTCCCTATTTATCTACTTGCAATTTCTTGCTTTCAAACTGCTAGGTTGGCAGGAGCTGGGACGGAGATGGGAGCTCAGTCTGTCATGCAACACTCAAACTGCTGACCTGTTGATCAAACTGCTGACCTGCCGATCATCAAGCTCGACATCTTAACCACTAAGAAAATGCAGTACCCATCTTTTTCAATACAATGCTCCAAATAATTTTGGCTACCTTTTTCACTCTTGCAATAACCCGAGAGGATGTCAGTAATGTGGCAAACTGCATGAGGTAAAAAGGAACCATCGATTTATATAATAACTTTACAGTGTTTTGGTATCCCTCTCCACTCTGTCACATCCCATTCATGTTTCAAAACAGTGGTACCTCACTTAAAGAGCATAATGTGTTCCACAGGATTGCTCTTTAAGCAAGTTTGCTTTTTAAGAGAAACACAATTGTAAGTGACCAATTGTGACTTCTGGCAGGGGGGATTGCAAACCCCTATTTAGTTGTTAAGCCAGTTTTTGACTGGTTTTAGTTGTTAAGCGAGACAACCATTCAGAGAAAATTCTGCTCTTTAAGCGAGTTAGTCTCTAAGCGAGGTGCTCTTTATGTGAGGTTTTACTGTACAATATACTGCATTCATTACTTTTATTCTGCTAATGTAAATAACACTGAATTTCATGCTGATTCGGTACATTGAATACTACATGGAATTAATTTATCAGCTTGCACCTAAAAAAGAAGATCTCTTGCCAAACTGTACCTTGTATGGGAAGATATAATCAAATATTTCATAAACACAACTGGGTATTTACAGTTAGGAATTTGATTCACCACTGTGCCTCTTTGACTATGGCTGGACTTGATGATCTATAGGGTCCCCTCCAGCTATACAGTTCTAAGATGATGGCGATGATTTACCAGAACTAAAAGATTTTTGGGAGAATGTTTATTAGCACATGGGGATAAAGAGAAGGAAAACAAGATGAATCAGTGCATGAAGTTAATATTGTGCTTTGCTTTGCCAAAAATTAATACCAACAATTTAGCTACTGCCAGCAACCTTTAACATCTTTTGCTTTCATAAACAATTTAGGGTCTCATATCTTTTCAGTATCAACTCTCTTACCAACAGCCCTATGTGAATCTGCTTCCTTCAAATACCATTCCTTCACATGTTTATCCCATAATAACAGGGCCCCATGGAGTCTTGTCATTAATAAGAGAAGCTTAAGGATGGCACAAATAATTAAAAAAAGAGAGCAATGTTGCCTGGAACACTAAGTTGGATCTCTCATTAACTTCAACAGAAATGCTTATTGCACACACCAAGAAACAAAATAGTGAGCACAATTTTAACTTGTATAGATGAAGTCAGCATGTTTTATGGACTATCACTCTCAGAGGGGTTACAAAACCACTGTTCTTCTTTAATGAAATTGCCAACCTGAGCTTAATGGCAGTGTGTATATGGACTCTGTTGTATTTGACTATTTTTCCTCAATCAAACATCTGTGCCCTTAATAATTCATGTAATCAGAAGCCAGAGTTTTCCAGATATCACAAAAATATTTGTGACCTATGTAAACCTCTCATAGAATGTTTTACATTAAATATTAGTAACAAGAATTCTACTGAATTCTTCTAGATTTAGCAGAAAGCTTTACAAAAGTATAAATAAGTGACTAGCTATTAAATGATGGTTGCATTTAAGTACCTGGTAAAGTTTTGTTCTTTTAAAAAGAACCTACCTGTATGACCAGGTTATCCTGCAATAGTAATAGAATAGCCCATATTGCCAGCGACTCAATGCTGAGTTTCAGGTGGCATTTAACTAACCTGACAATCCTGAGGACTAACGGTCTTGGGTGGTGAAGTCCACAGGGAAGGGAGATGGTCCCCAAATGGATTAAATCCCACTTGAATCCATCTTGATGGAGGGCAGCAGCTTCATCAATACTGGCCTGAGGTTGAGGAGGACTTTGTGTGCCAAAAGGACTCAGGATCAGAAAGTGACTCATGGAACTGATACAGGGATTGTGCTACAATGCAGAAGGCAGATGAAAGGCCACTGTATTATATTCTCTGCACAGTCTTCATGGCTGATCACCATGATGATTGCCTATATTCAGATTCAGATATGGAAGAAGAAGAAGAACCTGAATCTCAATACTTTTTTGTCAGTGTTAAGCAGGCACACCAATTTACAAAAAAGCTAACTACAGAAGCAGGAAGATCAGAATACAGACAGTTAATACTGAAACGATTACATATAGCCAAAACATTACTAACTATATCTACTAGAATGCCAACAAAGTGAATTTCAGCAGCAGATTGCTACCAGCTAAAAGTAGCACTTGTTTTTCTCATGACACATTATTTATTTATTATTCGAATTTCTACACCGCCCTCCTCACCGAGGCAACTCAGGGTGGTTTGACATCACATTAAAACATTTACAGCAAATCAGGTTAAATTTTAAAAAGATTTTAAAAGATCAAAAAGTTAATACCAGATTAAAACTAAAAAGTTTCCAAATTAAAAGATTAAAAGGGTGAGGGGGCACAAATTAACCAGCAGGCAGGGAACATTGTGCCACCAGTACACCATACCTGCTTACACATTAGTTGTGTGACTTGGTACACAACAAGAAAAACAAGCTTTGACTTCTGAGCTAGTAGCAATTAATAACCTGTGTAAGTTTTTTGAATTAATGAAATTTGTCACCTGTCAGTAGCAGTCACAACCTTGTGAGTGCTTTAAAGGCCATTTTGTCACAAAGCTTGGGAGTTTGTTGTTCCAGAAAAAATGTCAGGAACAACATGGGATAGAATCACATCAAACATCTGTCCAGTCCTGGAGGCCTATCTCCAGTTTGCTAAGGCAGTGAAAGGATCAACTCAGCTGACCATCTGCAGAGGATGCCAAAACAACTATCTCCAAGGTCTAATATCAGAAACTGTCACTCCAAATAAATTATTATTTTTTACAGTTTGAACTGAATCCCTTGGGGAAAAAACACAAAAACAAAACAGTTTGACTGGGAAGCAGTTAATTTCACTTATCTCAGAGACTAAAAAAGGATAATTATATAAAACCTATGAAAGAAATAAACATGCCAAGAAACATTAAAATGGCCTGGATATTATTTAAGCAACTTATTAATGACTGAGGTATAGGTCCTACTCATGTAAACATTTCAGCAAATCAAACAGTCCATCAACTCCTCAATAATGGACATCACCATAGGAAATTAAAACTTTAACTTGAAAGAAAGAAGAAAGAATTGGAGACCAATGACCTTATAAAATCTTCAGCTTAAGTGAACTGGAAAAAATTACTTGTAGCTGCAAAAATGACATGGTAGCAAACCTGGATGACATCTACAGATAAAACCTTTTGACATAGTAACAAAAAGTAGCTCCATAATTTCTTTAATAATTGTCTTGACTCTCTCGCAATTCTGAAAAATTGGAGTGGACACAAATGATTGCTATTTTAAAACTTGGTAAAGAACCCACAGACTCAGAAATAACCTTTAGGCTAATCTCGCAACTTTGCCATTTTTGCAAAGTCATGGAAAGAATGGTTCTTAACTATCTAATTGAAGAAGTGGAATCACTCCTTATACCACAACAAGCCAGCTTTGCACTTGTGAAGAACTGTGGAACACAAATCTTAGATTTAATACAACGTGCTGAGGTTGGGTTTGAAAGTAGGAAGATCATGGAGGTAACATTTGCTGGCTTCTTGGCTGCCTATGGCAGCGTTTGTCATCAAGTACAGTTGTATCTTGCTTAAAGATTATAATGCGTTCCACAGGATTGCTCTTTAAGCGAGTTTGCTCTTTAAGCGAAACACCATTCTAAGTGACCAATGGGGGGGGGGGGATTGAGAACCCCAATTTATTTGTTAAGCAAGTTTTTGGTTTGTTTTTTTTGTTAAGTGAAGTGACCATTCAGAGAAAATTCTGCTCTTTAAGCGAGTTACTCTCTAAGCAAGGCACTCTTTATGCAAGGTTTGACTGCACAACTACAAAAAAATCTTTAAACTAAACAAGGAGAGTAAGCTAAACATAACATAACCTATTTGCAAAATCACAGATTTTTTGTTAGCTCTGAAGAACAAGACAACCAATGGAAGACTAAAAAAAATGGTATTTTGACCATTCCAGTCCATAAGCTGCCCCTGCAGAAACAGAAAATAAAGCCACAAGTTGAAATCCAAAACATCAGCAGTTCTCACAGAGGTCAAATCAATGGTTCAGACTGTTTATCCTACTGTCTTACAGTGGCCAGCCGAGCACTTCACAGTGGCTCACAAGCTAGGCATGAAGATGACACCTATCCTGTGTTTATATTCCAGCATTTGCTAGGGTTATTTTATTACATCTAGTAACAACAGCTAAAAATATCTTGATCAACAATCATTTAACTAAAGCAGACTAATAATCACAGTAATTTATGATAACTGACTGAGTATTAATCATCTAATAGACCAGTGGAGCATAACACCATCAGAAAACTAATTAGGACTTTCTAGAATGATAAGAAATTCTATCAACGTGCACCTAATAGTGGACAGACTGAATCCTAAATGAACATTTAGGTCAATTAGCAGACAATCAATTAAGTGTGGTGAAAATAATAATCAAAGACATTTGCTTTCAAGTAGGTAAGTTAATTCCTCCAGCTACTTGCAATCAATCCAGAATCAATCAATGGAGAAGCTAGGGAAATATAATTTGTAAGGCATGGCCAAAGACAGATGTTTCTGATAGGAGCCCACTGCCTGGCAGTAAATACTTTTAGTGATGAATGCCTCTCACACAGAGAAACATTTCAGTAGTACTCAAAATAGTTCACAAGAGGAAGAAGGAGAACAAGATTGGTATAAAGAAAAGACAGTAAAAGAAATTTTAAAAAAGATAAAGCCAGTTCCTATATCAAAAGGCTAACAATTATTTTTTTTGCAAGATGATTCCTAAATTCCTCACTTCTCACATTTGTCTGCTTCGTAGATTGGGATTCATTGCAAGAGAACAAGGGGAAGATCTTCACCCCAAACAAACCCCCCACTACTCTTATTCACTTGTTAGAACAATCTCCATTCTGGTTCCAAAACTGTGTAAAGATATGATAATAAATTATATGGGTTAGTCTATCACCATGATGGCAAACCTTGGCACTCCAGACATTCTTGGACTTCAATTCCCAGAAGCCCAAGCACCCTGTGAATCCACACCAATGGGTTTACTGCACTTCATCCGGCCCATACTGCCCTTGTCGCTCCCAGAAGCAGAAGTAAAATGTGTGAATTAAATATCCCTTGTACTAGGTTTGTGTAGATTATGTTGCATTAGAACACTCAGATATAGGGTCACCATAAATCAGAGGCAACTTGACAGCAAGGAACAACAACATCCCTCTGCTAAAAGTCATTGGAGAATTAGGTCCTACATGGTCCCATTGAAATAGCTAGCAAAAGAGTTTGTGAGGTATTGTGACCTGCTGTAATGACTAATATGGATTATTCAATTTTTAACAAATTTAGACTCTCAGTCTAAATTGAGAATCTTTTTGTTTATTATATATTTTATTATACATCTCATTCTTTAGAGTACAGTACATTCATTTTCTTTGAAGAATCATGTTATTAAAACATTTTGTCCCTCATTTATATTTCTTTCTGTCATTTTTAAAATCCATCAGTTTACCATATAAATAATGGATTATACATTTCAAGGTCCTTTTCAGAAAGGGTTGAAATGGTACACAGTAAATAGTTTTATCTAAACTACAGGCAGCTTTTACTGAGCAGAGTTAGCAGTAGTTGTAGCTTGGCTATATTTGAGACGAGAGTCACACACAACAGAAGAAAATGAAATATGTCTTGAAGAAATCCAAGAAGGAGAGCATGGAATCAAGAGATAATATGGAAAAGAGTTGAAGATGATGAAGAGAAGACAAAGAATTGAAAGTAATCCTGGAATGGTGACTAATGTCTTTAATGTTAAAATCTTGCAGGACTGCTACCCTTAGCTTTTAAACCACTGGAAGTTGTGAAGTGATCTGTACTTGTAATTAATCACAAATAATGGTTCTCTGTCTTCCCCACCACCTTAAAGGCAGAAATAATTTGTTCATAATAAGCTTATCTGGAAGGTGGCTGGGAAATACCAAAACCTACTAGAGCAGTACAGGTAAACAAACGGCTAGCAGGGCTGTGGCAAGTCTTGGGGAGACTCCCAAATCCAAAATATGCCATATCTGTGGTGCAAAGGATCATCCACTATTTTCAAACGTTAGCTTTAGTGTATGGCTTCTTTATTCATTCTTATTCCTTAATATCTCAAATTTTCAGAAAGCAAGCCTTGATGCTCTTACTATAAATCCATGTGTCCATTACTACAAATATTAAACAGGAAGTCAATTTACTTCCCATAGAAAAAGCCTCAAACAATATAAATCAGCATACAGTTCCCTAAATTTTAAAAGTTTGGAGTACCATCCATTGGCCTAAACTCTGTTACTTTTGTTGTGTTGCCACAAGGAACAAAAACTAATTTTCTACTAAATTATAAGATGCTACATTTTCTGAAGATGAATTGGTACTGTTTGTGCAGGCTCACTGAATGCAGCAATACAGTTGAATTCCTAGAGCCCAGACTGTGAATTTTGCCCTATAATTCATGTTGGCCTTAAGGGGAGGAGGCATCAACAAGGAAGTTCTAACTTAAACAAAGGATAAATAATGGTATTGTTCAGTTGTATACCTTTCAAACACATGTAAACAACAGAAAATAAGAAGAAAATATCCATCCTAATTCAAAGCTCCATGGGTGCTCAGGGGCATACATAAGGTTTCAAAGCATATATGCATTCTTCTTAACTTGGATGGAAGCAGCAGCATCTCATTCACAGCATAATAAGAATTGAGTTATCCTATCCACTGGAATGAAATGTTAAAGTTCTTTAAGGTGTGAGAAGCTATATTGTACATTGAGGTACAATAAAACACCAGATAGCGATTGGATCGGATAACGCTAAGTAATCTGGGGAGGAGAATTGGATCGAATAACGTTAAGGTCCTATGGGATGGATCGGATAACAACCACTAAAGCCTGTGCGGTTACAATGTATTTCTATGGAGCTTTAACGTTATCCGATCCATCCCATAGGATTTTAACATGGATCGGATAACTCTAAAAATCGGATAACACCAAGACTTGTGGAACCTAGTTTTAGCGTTATCCGGTGTTTTACTTGTATTTCTCTCTCTCTCTCTCTCACACACACACACACACACACACACACACACACTTCTCTTAACACGATAAGGTACCATGATCACAAGCTTTCTTTGCAAATTGCAAATATGGCTAAATTCTTAAATGACTATGTCTAGAACACAAAAGGTAAATAAAATCATAATTTCCCTGTCTTGTCAACTGGGTTTGCTTCATGATGATCAGTTATGAGTGAAGACTTGCAAGGTAGTTTGTTTGCTTCAAAGCATAACTAAGAGTGAGTGAGCCCCACCACCCCTATCACTGGTGAGGTCAATAGGCAGCTCCTCCTCCATGCTGGTATCCACCAATTCCACCCAGTCTGGTTCAAGCTGACTGGCATTTATTGCAACAGAGGGAAAGGAAACAACAACTGTAGAGGTTTTTGCCACTTGTGTAACTTGTCCCTGGGTAAAGTTTATTCCTCTTGCCCCTGCACAGTCCCAGCATTTTCTTGGCCCCATGTTAGCTTCACAGGGGCCCGTGAGTCTCTAGTGTCTTTTAGAGATGGCCTCCACAGGGGTTCAAAGATTGGCACCCAAAGTAAGGATGGCTCATAAGCCCACAAAGAAGGTAAGGCTCAGGGTTCACCAATGTTGGTTGATACGGTAGCTGCTGCCAGGGGTGTTGCTAGTGCTCTTTCTGCCTTTTCCATCTCCAGCATTATCTCTGCTTTAGTGTGGGGCCCACTTGGTCTTGATCAGACTGTTGGGAGTCCTGACATCAGGGCCAGTGGTGTCTGCTCCAGCAAGGACTCCCATGGGGTGCTGCCTTGCCCTGCCCAGAAATTATACCAGAGAACATAATCCCCATCCCCTCCAAGCTGCATACCTCTTTGATTTCCTTCTGTGCTTTGCTCCAGGTTCCTTCCTTTTCCTCCAGTCACTGGCTGCATGCACACATTCCTCATCCTCTCTTTCACCAACCATCCCTCACCTACTCTATAGCCCCTAGCTGTAAGAGGCTCCTCCTCAACCTTGCCAGTGTTTCCCTCCCTCTGCCCAAGTCTCACGCTCCTGTTCTTCACCTGTCTCAGACCCACCAGCTGCTGGTTCAAAGGGTTACAGCTGTGAATTAGAATGAATTCAGATCCAGTTACAGAGACCCAGTAAATAAGAAAAGGCAGTTCATGTTACAGCATTCAAAATCATTGTGACAGATAATATTTCATTTCTAAGGCTAGGCATCTGTTATACCAGGGCTATAAACCACTGAAAAAGAATCAAATATCATAATTCAGGGGATTATGACTCCTTTTGTCATACATAACAAGGACTCATAGAGCGAGCATGAACGTGATTCAGTCAAATCTGACACTTGGCCTTGCAGCTGGTGTAACATCTAGGAATCCATAAGAAACACCATACAGCAGTGTATGTCTACTGTTTTCCAATAATAAACTTCTAAAGCTGCTTCCAAAAGGCACAGAATTCTTTACAAAAAACACATAGAAACAAATCAGCTTCCTTTATTCTGACTATTCTTCAATGACAATCCATTTCACTGTATTATTTTGGGTGTTTTAGAAGCTGGGTTTTTTAATGCTGTGTCATGGCTCATTCAAACCTAAGCTGGAATGACTCCCCCAATGATGAAGATTCAGAAGTCACAAATTCCAAAGAACTTGTGAATCCCCTGATTCCAAAGCTAATTTAGAAGCTCCCAGAAGTTCAGGAGAAGCAATCACCCGGGATCTATGGAAGTGTTCCTCTAACAATTGCGTCAACTACAGAATCAGTGGGAAAATTAAACCTACTTCCCAGTCTCAGCAAAAAGAAAGAAATGGAAATACAGTAGCACTGCTTATAGTAACACATTTAGTTCAGTGTGAGCTGTCATGGATTACAATCTACTTCTTCAGACATCTGGTGCCAGAAGATTTAGGCACAGGGTTGAAATATTTCCATTCAGCAATAGAGAATGCTCCTCAGAACCTAGAAAAACTAGGAAATAAGTAGCCTCCTCAGAGAAAAAACTCTCCTGGGGATCAAGAAGCCTTATAGACCTGGCTAACTAGTTTCAATTGCACCATAGTAAGACCTGGAAAGCCAACCATTTCATCTAATAATAAAAACAATAATTTTGTGACAGAAATTATTCTGGGTTAAAGGATTTTTGCGGAAGAAACTCCGCTCATGGAATGCCCAAATGAAGCTCCTTTCATGTCCCCAAGAGCTGGGACAGAGAAAGGTGCTCAGTCCATCATACAGTACCAGAGTCTCGAACTGCTGACTTGCCAGCCTTCCAGCTAACAAGGTGGGCTTCTTAACCACTGAGCCACCAAGGCTGAGATTTGTTTAGATGGTGGAAAAAAATCACACATCCTTTGTGTGTACAACCTAGTGTCTCTTATTTGCTTCCTGCCATTATTGAGCTTGTATTTCTCTTGACCCATAGATCCTGCCTATACTTGTCCTGCTTCTCTGTATTTAACTTCTGCTCCAATTCTTCCTGCTGGGCCATGCCTGTTTTTGGAAGGTTTACCATGTGTGACTCTAGCTGCTGTTCAGGGGTACACAGAATCAGCGTGCCTTGCTCCTCCGTAATACTCATTTTAGTTTTCTCCATGCAGAGACGGGCATGAAGCTCTGTTTCTTCATCTGTAAAGAGGAAGTGATTTGTTTGGCAGTTTCTAAGTACCAGTCAAATCACTTCTCCTTTACATGCTGTTGGCAATTCATAGCATGGGAAACCGAACCCACCCTACCACCTCAATTCTCTCATTAGAGATAAAAGTCGAGGTTCCTGAAAATGATCTTCATCTGCCGATTGCCATTTCAAGACAGAACTTAGTTCTTACAAGCAATGACTCAGTGAGTGCTGAATCTTTGCCATTATCCATAAATTGGTGATCGGAGAAAACAAGAGGGAATTGCTCTCCTCAGAGAAGGAGGAAGGTCTGGTAACATACCCAGAAGGGACCCTCTAGGGGCCGAGTAGTACATTTTCATAGGCCAAATTAAGAAAATAAACCAGATGAAGTTAAGGTATAACAACTTTGCTAACATTTTTAAAAATGCAAATGGGGAAAATGTTTGCTAGCGTCAATGAAAGGAGCATTTTATATTTCCTTACAATGAGATATTCTAGAATTCACACAGTGGTAATGCTTATAAAATAGGAAGATTTTAAAATATATGTAGCTAAATATGCAGAGTAGAAAAAATAGGCATAAAGTTGTTTAAGCCACAGAGAAAATGTGTACATTAGATAAAATGCATACATGAATGCACATCTTATGGAAAATGAATTTAAATAGGCATGAATTTCCATGCACGTCCAATCCCTAATGTAGAACAAGTTATAAAATTAGGTTAGGAAGAAAATACAAGTAGGATTCACAGAAAAATAAGAAAATTGAAACCGATAATTTTTCACAACCCTCCACACATATTACAAGTCACTGTGTAATTGTGAATGACTGGCTACAAATGTAATAGTTTCAAGCTTAAGAAATTTATAGTTGCAAAAAATATTGTTCTTATGAGTCACTATTAATTTAACATAGAATAAAGAAGGAGGAAATACTGTGTAACAGGATACAATTTGAAATTGAGCATAATGGTACTTAAAATTATTAGCAGTTTAAACCATAGTTAACAATGCAAGCAGAAGGTTAGGAGTTAAACACAATTACTAAGACATATACAGTGGTACCTCGGATAACGTTTACCTCGGATAATGCTAAAATCAGATAACATTGGGGAATTTGAGGCAAACATTTGCATCACACAACGTTAAGATAATGTTGTGTGATGCAAATGTTTGCCTCAAATTCCCCAACATTGCTTTCTGCCCCAAAGCCGGCCTCCTGCCAAAGGCAAACCTAACAGCCAGGGATTCACCCTGTCCACCTTGTTGTTTCAGCAGGGGAGGGCAGGGTGAATCTCTCTGCTAATAGCACTTGTTTGCCTTTGCCTTTTGCCTTTGGGTTTAGGGTTGAATCCTCTTTGGAAAGGACAATGGGGATTCCACACATGTATAATTCAGCCTTAGTTACATACATTTTCAATTATGACTGCAACTAGATCAAGATCTAGTTGAAGCGTGGGTGTAAGTAATTTCCAGCTACAGTTGCTGAAATGATTGTCAAAGCAAGTATGAGACTAAGTGAATGAGGTCACATTTCCCCTTTAAGGAAATATTGATTTACTAAGGTGACTTTATTTCTAAACATTTTATCTCTTATCTCCATCATAGATTTGAGTGATGCTTCATTATCAAGTTACATAATAGAAGTTTTAGTTTTTCAAATGACTGAAATACAGTAACAAGGATACTGAAGGTCTACATAGGCTAATCTGCCAATTCTACATCAAATGCTTTTCTTTGCATAACCCTGATAAATATCTCAGGCAATGAAACCAACAAAAGGACTGTTATGCCAGGATTATGACCTGCTTCCCAAGTCTGCTTCCATTTGTTGTTGTTCAGTTGCACAGCACCTACTTTGATCAGGTTTTCTCCTAGGATGTACTATCTCATGGTATGGAAAAAGTTCTTGAAAGTTCTTTCCATAAAAAGAGCTATTCTAGACTCATCGAAAAGCTCAGATCAATTTACGAGTGCAAATATACAGCAGGAAGCAAACATTTGAAAAAGAAATTTTGTTTTAACTATGGGTTACAATTCTCATAGCCTAGTACTGAAGAGGAAGAAGGCAAGGAAGTACAGTATCCTCATTTTTAGTAACCTGTTTTATTTAAAGGGCCTTTGACAGCAATAGATATTTGGGAATTTCTATTCACATCCTTAAAAATGGAATTCAGGCAAAACAGTATTTCCTCAAACATTGTAGCCTTCTGTTTAGCCCTCAGCAGTACTTCAAAAGTATAAATTAGGTCACATACAACGACCATCCATTTTCACAGGAGCAAAAAGATGAGGCAAATATGAAATAGCATTCTCAGAGCTACAATATTTTACACAAAAAGATAAAACTGTGCACCTGTCTGCCAAGGTCAACTAATAAATCAGAATGATAAAGCCAAATGCCATTGGATGCCACAACATAAATATTTCTAATCAAAGATATAAATCCAAGATGCAAAGTTATCAACTAGCAAATCAAGCAGGGCACTGGGACACTGGGCCTTGCACTCTAATGAAGGGCAATAATGCAGCACACGTCCCTCAGCCCAGAGTCAGACTCTTCTCTTGGGTAATTCAGCCTACATAACAAAATGAGAGTACACATTGAGCAAATCATGAAGAAAGAGCAGGGCCGTATGCTCAAGCTTATTTAATAGATATGGACCTTAACAAAATGTTCACTGGTACATAGTGCATTTTAGATATCCCCTTGCAGCCTGAATTAGTGTGATATCTGGATATCTTAGTGAAAAAAATCAGATATAATTTAGGTTGTATGGAGGAAAGTATCTAATGCATTTAAGGAATGCACTGAGATATATTATTTTTGGTGTTCTCTGATCATATAAATATTAAAAAGGGATTAAAGGTGGACCACAGCATTTCAATTTGAAACAAAAAAATATCAAGTTCAAAATGCAATTTCTTGGATTACTTCCTCAGTCTTGAGAAACATGATTCTATAGTTTCCACAAGATTAATTTTTTGTCACAGTTCTGTTTGTTGGGCAATGGTATATATGCCAAAATGCTTGATTAAAAAGTTGCTCAGAGTATGTAATTGCTACCAAGCACTGAAAGTTGTCAATTACAAAAATCTGGGGGCATGCCATGGCTAGTATTATAAAACATTCAGACCCATACTTGTGTGCCCCATATCTTTCAACTTTCAACACTCAAATATTTGAGTGACTTTGTACTGATATACTAATATACTTACATATTATAAGAATAGTGTAAGACATTAATAGGGTGAAATGTTTAGGTACTGTATATACTCAAGTATAAGTCTAGTTTTTTAGTCTCCAAAATGAGATCCAAAAAAGGGACTCGACTTATACTCAGGTCAACGACCCCGAGGCCCCCAAAACCATGGTGGTGCAAATTCAAACATACATTTAAAAAAAAACCACTAACACTACCATAAAATTTTGAAAACATACCCACACAAATGTCTTTTTTTTAATTAATAATTTTTATTAGGTATATAAAGCAAACAAATATAAAAGTACATGATAACAAGAGAGTACACAAAAAGGTAACAAAAGTAACATAAGTAACAATACTTTACCCATGAGAAAAATATAAGAAAAATATAAGTAAACATCACTCAATTTAAGATAGAATAAACAAAAAAGGTAAAGATACAAATTCATACAAAAATCTTGTTTGTCCTCCTATTAACTACTACATATTGTTCTCCTACACTTCTACTTTTTACAACTTATTATCACCCTTGTGCTATATACATTGTCCGGGGGATCATGTATCCTCATAGTTTGGGATGACTTATATTAGAGTATATATGGTATTTTAAGCAATCAACATTATTTTTCAGCATCTAGAAATGTCCCGCTATTATGTGCATCTTTGCCCTAACAATTACAAACCTTTTGACTGCAATAAGGAGCCTTTTTCCAGAAGTATGCTTCCATGTTTCACTTGACAGCACACTATCAGAGTCATGATTACCTATCTCAGTACTCTTCCTATTGATTCTTGGTTATGTCTTTGTTCAGCAGCCACTGGGTGATGTTAGGAAATCACTAAAGTCCTTTCTCACCCTCCCATCACTTCTGCTACTCAATTTTGCTTCTTGTCTCTCACTTGCTATCTTGTTAACATCCATCTCCAAAAGCAATGCTGTCACAGATCTAGACTTATAGCACAATTCAGGGTACTTTACTTCCAATACAGTGGACATTAATTGCAAATGATTCTAAATGGAATTGCACTGCTAGATAGCCTACCGGTATGCAGTTTATATATGCAGGTGTGTTGTGTGGCTAGAAACATGGCTATTTTGCTATGGGTTGGAATCCTCTTGGTGTTTGCAAAAATTCTGTGTAACCTGCCACAGCTAACTGCAGCTAATTGTTGAGGTGCCATGTTGCATTTTGGCTGCACAATGAGGTGTCTGACCACATACATGCCCAAGGCATAACCTAACACATCATAAGTTAGCTGCAATTAGCTGTGGAACATAATGCAAACTTTATTTGGAAACCAGAAGGATTCTGGACACTGTGCAGTACTATATAGTAATTTGCAAATGTTAATGTATTGTTTTAGATCACTGCAGATGGTGACTGCATCCATGAAATAAAAAGACACTTACTTCTTGGACGCAAGCTATGAGAAACCTAGACAGTATAATAATGTAGATTGTAGAGACATCTCCCTGCCAACAAAAGTCCACATAGTGAAAGCAATGGTCTTCCCAATAGTAATGTATGGATGTGAGAGCTTGACCACAAGGAAGGCTGAGCATAGAAGAATAGACGCCTTTGAACTGTGGTGCTGGAGGAAAATCTTAAAAGTCCCCTGCACTGCAAAGAGATCACATCAGCCCATCCTGAAAGAAATCAAACATTACTGTTCATTGGAAGGACAAATACTGAAGCTGAAGCTTAAGTATTTTGGCCATCAAAAGAGAAGAGAGTACTCACTCGAGAAGTCTTCGATGTTAGGAAAGATTGAAGGCAAAAGGAGAAGGGGACAGCAGAGGGTGAGGTGGATGGATGGAATTGTTGAAGCAGTGGGCATAGACATGGCCGGGCTACGGAAGATGGCAGATGACAGAGGAGCCTGGTATGTAGTGGTCCATGAGGTTGCAAAGAGTCGGATTCGACTGTGCCACTGAACAACAATTGTTTTAAATAAATAAAAATATAGATATAATCTCCTTTTAGTATTTGTCATATACTGTACTATATTGTCTGCCTGGACAGTTTAAAAACATCAGTATTTTTGTCATGTAGCTCTAACAGAAATAAATACATTATCCAAGCAATGGAATATCATGTTATGACCTTTAAATGGAAAGCAAGGGGGAGCGGCTAGAAGGGACTTTGGATTTCATTTCACTAAAAGTGTATAGAACACCAAATCATTAAATTATAAACACACAAAAATGTGCTTTGTGGTCTAAGTCTGGCAATGGCTTATAAATTACCATGTTATCTCTAAAAATTGCTCAGATGGAATTTAAATCTGCTTTCATTTTCCCTGAGATCTAATTAGGCCACAAACACACAGTCATTCCATAAACATTATAATGGAGAGCATTGAAGTGCTCTAACTCCGACCGTGATGCACCACCTTAGCATTCATTCTCCTTTCTCATAATTAATGATAGATATAAATCAATATAGAGAAGCAGTGTGGAGAGAGAGGAAGAAATCACACACTCTTTCAATAAAAACTCTGATTATTTCCTTTATCTACCCTTCATAGAAAGCCAGAAAGTGTGTCTAACTCTATGTATCATAAAACTGATTCTTGACATGAACAGTGGAACCACTGCCTATGCTAAAATTCTTCCAGAAAACATGTGGGACTTTCCTCTTGAGAATTACCATCAGCTCTCTCTTTATTAAGTTTCAGGCCAGTGGTTTTATATGACGATTGGCTTTAGCAGTAACTTTTCCTCCTTTGGTTTTATACTTGAATAATTTTATCCTGGGTTTATGGGTAAACTGTGGATTTTAAGAGACTGGACTGAGACAGATCTTATATGTGGCATACTACATTGTGCAACTCAGTATACAACAAGCGATGTCTACAGAGATTTCTTTGCTACAGCAATTCACTCCCAAAAGCCATAAAATTTGCATAACTGCACAACATGAATTTGAACAGATTATATTTATCTATGTGTGTGCTTCCTGTTTTTTCTGCTAATTTCAAAATTGAAAGCCATTTCTGAGATTGATTTATGCACATACACTCACGAGCAAATTTATTTCATAATAGCAAATATCATGTGACAACTAAAAGGGAAAAATGCACTAAAATGCGATGCTAGGCACACATGTACAGAAGTAAGTCTTAATGAACTCACTAAGGATAGATCAGATGGTACTGGAAAGGGTCACTTTAATTGGAGTAATTTCCCTTAAGACACTCCTTGCACCTGCTAAAAAAATGGTCTTCCCTGATCTCAAAAGAAATAAACCCTGCAGCTGGTGCAAAAATTATCTAGTTTGGGCATGGATCGGGTGAAGCTGGAGCACATTTCCCCATATGTCATGTTGCCGCACTGTTCCTGAAGCAGTACCAATTGTGGTTGCAATCTATTTCTCTAAATCAGGGGTTCCCAAGCTATGGCCCAAAGGCTGGACTTGGCCTGTGGTGCCATTCCATCTGGCCGACCACCACTACACCTGGAAGTGGAAGCGGGCACATTTACATCAGCCATAAAAGGCACCTGCACATGTGTAAATGCACCCACGGCTGTTGCAAACACTGATGTGGGTGCATTTATGACAGCCATAAATGTGCCCGCTTCCGCTTCCAGGGTATGTGGTATGGCGTGCTCAGCTGTCCAGGGGGTGTGGTCAGGCCTGTGGCAAAAAAAAAAAAAGGTTGGCCACCCCTGGTCTAAGTCATCACACCCTCATACTTGCTACCAAATAAACATACATGTTGTCCAAAATAAGACAAAACTATCTTTGCAGACCTATAGAAAAAGATAGTTTATAAAGCAATTAGATGCACCAAAAAACAAACAAACAAACCACACCTTATTCTGCCCTGAAACAAGTAAAAGGAGAAGATATCCCTAAAAGTTGGAATTGTGTTGGTATTATTCAAAATGAGAGGGGAAAAACAACAATTTTCTGCAGCACTTATACATGTAAATTCATATTTTTTTTGACCAAGTTAATTAAAAATGACAATAAAGAGAGCAATTCAAAGTTTCAGGAGGAAGTTTGAGTGAAATTGTAACTCCTCTAGGGGAGAGGAGTGGGGTCAGCAGTCTGGGAGTGTATGTTTGCTATGGATGCTCAAAAACCCAACGAAAGCTAAACAGATGAAAACTATGTCAGGTAATATTTTTGCCCATGGCATGTTCCTAAATAGCATTAACGAGTAGATCAGAGGTGAGACATAGGCTAGCCCAGGGTTCCTCAAACATGGCTCTCCAGATGTTCTTGGACTTCCAATTCCCAGGAGCCCTGATGAGCAGGTGTGCTGACTTGGGCTTCTGGTATTTGAAGTCCAAGAACACCTAGAGAACCAAGTTGGAGGAACCCTAGGCTAGTCTAATGCCCATGGATCCAAATCATCTCCATTCGTCTGTTTAGTCCACTTTCCAGAGTTAATTTTCCGGATGAAATCTTTTCAAGAAATTTGATGTTTTAAACTACCCAAACTAATAGATTTTTATAAAACATTTTTACCTTCTGGCATGATTAGGCAAGATTCTCTACATGTCAGGTCATCTATGACTTCCCTCTCCATGGCCACAAGTATGGATTGCCATTCAACTAATCTTACATCCATTTTAAAATGATGGCATTTGTGAGATTTATTTTTAAAAAATCTTGCTTATTCAGAAGTATCAGATACTCAGTGTTCCTCCCCCTTCCGTTATTCCCATGCCTCAGGAAAATTACTTTTTTGGAAACCAAAAACAAAGGGAAAATGAAGTATGGCAGAACATGTAAAATACTGTACATTTATTTTTGCAAAAGGTTTACAACCTAATTTGACTTCTTTATCATTTCTAATGTGCATTTAAAGGGTTAAATAGAGAGTGGGTCATTTTAGTACACTACACATATTAATAAACTGGTATTCTCTGTTGTTTTGTATATAATCATAAATATTTTTATATTCCCTGTTATACCATTATTTACTCTTTATGAAATTTCAATTCCTAAAACTCAAGTCCTGAAGACTCATTTGCAACATCCGAGGACACTAAGCTTATTAAATATTGAATAATTCACTCTTTTTATTAGATTTCTGAAATGGGCTGGTCCAGGAAATATAGAATGCCAGTAACCTTTCTGACATCTAGTGTATGGAGAGTTTTTCCAAATCTAATTAATGGTGAAAGAAAAAAATGTTACAACAAAAGGTTAATTAAGGTGAAAAGAGGACACCGCCTTTGGTAAGAAGGTAACACTAGGAAATAGAATTATTTATCCTTATAAAAATTGAAGAAAAGTTTTGTTGTGATGCAGAGAAGCTAATGCATGTTTTCTTGCCAATGTTTTGGAGATTAAAGGTGAGATCACTGCAGGGGTGCTATCAGTCCTCTTTCAACATGACATTTGAAAAACTATAGTGGTAACTTTAGAACCAGCTCAACAATTTCTCTGGTGGACTTACAAAATGAATCAGGGAACAAACTTTCAAAATGCATCTAACAGGCTGGGAAGTACATTGCAGAAAACAAAATCTCCATTCTCTATGGTCCAAAGAAGTATATGATCTCCATATAAACAAAGTGCAGCATTGGCTGAACATCTGTCTCATTGACTTATGAATGCTGAAAAGATTTATCATTTATAATTGTAATTTTATCTGAAATGGACTAAAAAAGTTTGATTGTTGGGAAATCTAGGCTTTCAGTTTCAATGTAGAAGGTTCTGGGTGATGGACAGAGCTGTTCCTCTGTTTTAGTAGGTCTGGTCTTGGTGGAAGATGGAATATCTCTGGCATCATCTTTAATGGTGTGTGAATTGTGGTTGTCATGACCACCAGGGGACTAAAAGAACTGCATTGGATTTGTCCTGCTGAAGTTTCACTATTACTCAACAAAGGAGGGAATGGGAAGGAAAAGGCAGAGAAGGTCTTTGGAATGATTTCCCCATTGATCTTTCTCCTCAACCTGCTCTGGTGCAAAAGTATTGGCATTTTGCATTCTTTGTTGTTGCAAAGAGATCAATGGTTGGTGTACTCCAGTTATTGCAGAGTGCTTTGAAAGTCTCTTTGTAAAGTTCTCATTCATGACCTCGTGTCATTAAGCAACTTAAGGTGTCTGCTAATTTACTGTGTTCAACTGCAATATGTATCGCAATAGGAAAATAGAAAAAATGGGGCTGCAGTGGCTCAGTGGTTAAAAAGCTCACCTTAATTTAATTTAATTTTCGCACTGGTATGCTGCCCAATCAGGAAACCCAACTCAGGGTGGCTCACATGACAATCAAATACAGTAAATACAGAATACATGACAATCAAACACAGTTGTGGGCAGTTCGAGACACAGGTACTGCATGATGGTTTGATCCCAGCTGCTGCCAACCTAGCAGTTCAAAAGCAAGACATTGCAAGTAGAAACATAAGGACCACTTCATGGGGACATGAAAGGAGCCTCATTCAGGCATCCCCTGAATAGAGTTTCTCCAGCAAAAATCCTTTCAACTCAGAATAATTTCTGACATGAAATTATTATTTATAATAGGAAAAATATATCAGAGAAGACATAATTCCCAAAATTACATCGTTAAGAGCAGGAAGAACATAGAGTGAGTTCTACCCTATACTGTACGTTGAAAATTGCTGTTTTGTTGGTTGTAGCAGTTTGGACCACCTTGCTAGTTAGCATCATTTCAAACACTCTGAAGGCTTTGTACACTGTCAACAACTCTAGTTAATTTATATGGAGATAATGTTATTCTTTGGACCATAGAGCATGAAGATTTTGTTTTCTACAATGTACTTCCCAGCCAGTCAGATGCATTTTGAAAGTTTGTTCCCTGAGAAGTTGTTGAGCTGGTTCTGAAGTTACCACTATCCTTTTTCAAATATCATGCAGTGGTCTCATTTTCAGGTGGGCATGAAGTATTACTAATGTGGTTGAAGCCATGAGTCCTAACAATAGCTGAACATTATATGTCATTAGTATCACATTTGTTTAAAATTTGAATAATAGCAGTATCAGTTTGTTTTTCTTTTTGTCCAGTAACTATGTTCTTGCCTTCTTTGCATTTAGAATGGCTCCTATGTATGAGGCAACAAAGTGAACTTTTCTAGATTATGTGGAGACCAAGATCCTATAGTTGTTTGAGAGTAAAGAAGATAACCTTTCTCATAATGTCTTCCAAATTGGCTACAATTGAACAGTCATTGATACAGGGATAGACCACTGTGCCATGTAATCAGAGGTAAGCAGCAACTGGCACTAACCACTTTGTAAAAAGCATTAAGGCCAAAGGGAAATGAGAAGCCAAAGGGAAATGCCCTGAAATGTTATATTTCTATAGCTAATGAAAACCAGAAGAAGCAGTCATGGTCTGGCCAAATATTGATATGGAAATAAGCAACAATAAACCAATCCCTTTGTTTTTGAGATGTAGGAGCATTGCTCATAATGTTACTAATCAACATTTCATGGTGTTTATAACTTGAATCTCAGAGATGTGTACAAGTTCACTTTTCTTAGATCCAAGAGTAGCCTCAAGCCACCATTCTTCTTCAGGCCTGTGAAATATCAGGACTAGAACCCTATATGGAAGCAGTTGAGTAGTATTGGTTGAATTGCAACCTTTCACAATAGATTTGAGACCTCTTCTTGAAGGATTAGAGATAGTGGTGTAAGCCTGGAAAGTTATGTTGGCAGAAGAGATGTGAATACTATACTAACACATATCCATGCCAGATAATGGAGCAAACCAACTGTTATTTCTTATCATGTGCCAATTTGTGTAATTTGGCAATAGCATAGTGGTCAAGCTTGATGAGACTGTTGATTGGTGAATCTCTGTCAGCAAATTATCAAATGTGCTGTTTTGATTTTTTTCTCAGATCTCTTCATATTTCTTTCAGTGTGTCTACTGTCTGTAGAAATATGTTGTTGTTGACATTCAGATATGTGCCATATTTGCCGGCATATCGGAGTATAAGATGCACCCTGTTATTACCAGAATAGCTCACTATAGGCTACTATATACAGTACAAGACACACTATATTTTTCCAATGTATTTTAAATGAGGGAAGTGGGTTTTATATGCCAGCAAATAGGGTATGTGGTGGATGAATATATGTTAGGCTGTTTCCAATATTGCTAAAATTGTAATTTCCTACTCCAATGCTGAGCCAAGATATTATAAATCATCTTGTTCTGGATCTTGTTGACTACATCAGGATGTCCTTAGAAAATATTGTTTTGCTTATCGTTTCTCCGCTAGAGTAGATACCAAGTTGGATGGCTTCTTTCTTTTTGTCATGGAAGAGCTTGGTTTTGATACCAGTCTGCCTTTCATTATGTTGAGGTACCTTTTAATTTTGATGTCAAAGTGCCTTTGGACATCAATGCTTGTGTGGAATCTGTTTTCAAAACAGACTGTATCTCTTGTGTGTCTGGTTAAAATGGCAACTCAATGGTGGTGGATGAAAAGAACTGGTAGGTTACCATACATAGGGGAAATACTAATAGCACCTTTTTGTTTAAGTGGTAGAACATTCCAACAAAGGCTCTCATGCAGGTACAGATGATTATATGTTATGTGCATGATTTACAGAGAACATGAAAAAGGAGTGGAAGACATATTGGAAATATATACTTAAATTAGTAAGAATAACTGTATATCATTAAGTTGATTCTGACTTATGGTAATCCTTTCTAGGGTTTTCTAGGTAGCAAATACACACCTTTCTCTTCTTCTGGTGGAGCTCTGCAACTATGCAGTTTGCCCATGGGCAGTTTGCTCATGACTATGTTTTCCCAGGAGGCATGGTGGGGAATTGTCATGGAAAAGCCCTGTTCTAACTGTGCTTTTTTCTAATTTCTGTAGCCACCTAACTACCTATTGCTCATACTTCAAGACAGAGAATTTCATATGTAGGAGTCTCTGCATATGACATTCCAATGAGAGACAGAAGAATGTAAATAAATTTCAATTGGCTAGAAGTCCCCACATGGGAAGACTAATATCAGAATAATAAAACCACTGTGCAAGGAACTGTTCTTTCTCTTTCACCGTGGACAAGCCGTGGGGGAGCCTCACAGAATGTAATTGTAAGTCAGATAAGACCAGAGGGCCTAGATAATCAATTAAGTTTTCTTTATTTTTGTACTTACTTTGAATGACTATGTTTGCAAGTTTGTTTCCTTGTGCTATACTCTTTTTCTTAACTTACTTAATAAGCCTTATTCATCACAGACACTTTGTGTCTATTGAATTGGGACGGAGGTGGACTGGACCACGCTAAGAGGCCACATCTATGCAACCTAATTCTGATTCCCTGCACCCTCACTAGCCTGGGCCAAGCGGAGCCAAGGGGAACTCATAAGGAGGGTTGCCATAAAAAGGGGTGGCAGACGCTGCTGGTGAGAGGGCAAATGGTGAGGTGTGACAGGAAGGCATGATTAAAATCCCCTGGCAAAAGATAAATATCATGACAGGAATCAAATCCCCAAACTCTGGCTCTGCAGCCAGATACCTAAACACCTGAACCAGCCAACAAGCTCCCCTTCATTTAATACAATGGGTAGAATCCTTTTTATATAATTATACCTTGTTTATGATATATTTTGATGTTTAGATAATGAACCATATAATGTTATCAAAAATAAACCAATCCATTTGTCATATCCCCCATATAACTGAGAAGAAACAGTTTATTTGTATTTTATACACTTTATATATTTATTCCCAAATTAGATCTAGAAGATCTAGAAAAAATAATCATTTTCAGTATAAAAGCCTTCTTTGTTCACCTGTTAGATGAAAGCAGAAAGAGACAGACATTGAATACTAACAAAAGCCACCTTTTAAAGGCAACTCTGATTATTATGTTCAATAACTGGCCCAATAAAATGAGTGCATATATTATAATAACCTAAATTATTTCCTCATCATTTTAATACAGGCATAGTGTGATCTAATATGTGTGAAAATCCATAATTACAAGCAGAAGAACAGAGCAATGCTTTATTTAGAGGTGTTACATAATCAACACATAGAATATAACATTAATAGCCATTATTTGTGCCTAAAGGACTTGCTAGCATGTAATTCTGCAGGTGCAATGGCAGTAATTAGGCAGGCAAATTACAAACAACATCCAGAAGTTGTACAGTGTGAAATTAATGTGTATTTAATACATTTCAAATGAGCAAGCACAAACCTACCCACATACATCCTCTAGGTCCAGAAGACCATTAAGAATGTTCCATCAACAATCTAGCACCAGTACAGTATATCTCACTTGAAGAGGATTACACAAAGCCTAGCACATAAAAAGGCAATTGAGAGTTGGCTGATCTACAGAAGGAAAGCATAAAGCTACAACAGCACTGGAGAAAAACAAGGCAAAGGTTTTATTACTGTCACTTATCAACTTCAAGAACAATCAAGATAGCAAATAAAATGATTTTGTTGATCTATTTTAATGTTGAGCTTCATCTAAATTAAATAACTGATTGAAAAAGAAAATATTTGGCAAAGAAAGACATGTTTTGCCTAACACTGTAGGGTGGTCATAATCTCTACAGCTACATAAAAGAATAAGTGGAAATTCAGTCAAAAGAAAAGGGATTTGAGGACATTATCCTTTCTACCTGCAGCTATATGCTGTTCCTCCAACCCATCTACTATTAATTCCACAGATGCATGCTAAAACCACATGACAAATAAGCCAAATGCTATTACTTTTAAAACATTTTGGATGTATGACTACAGTTTAACCACTGTGCTACAATGGTTCCTTGTGACACAAGACATTTTGTGAGTATTCATTACATCCCTAGTCAACAAAAGTGGTCAAGACACATGATAGGCAGTGTGCACAACTAAAGATGTTGTATCCCATGATCTCCTAGTTTCAGCCTGAGCTCTATATAGCTAAGCTGCTGGAGCCCCATCCAGAGTTGAGCTGTAAGCAGCTGGCCAACTGGAAAAGGAACTCCACTGCAGCATGGTCTACTGGTCTCGCTGGGAGAAAGACATATCCCTTAAACAGGTCTTCTTATCTTGAGGAGCCCTCTTTTTCCAAATATGACACCTGCAGTCAAGCACTTCTATGCAGGTTTTTGCATCAAGTGGTATTATCATGGTCTGGCAGGTTTTCCTGCCTTCTCCTCTTACCCTATCAGACAGAGCCCAAGGTCTACAAAGGTTGGCATTTCCTTCTCTGCCTCAGGTTCAGGAAACTCCACAACTTGTCCAGTGAGGCCATGACAGCTGGTGCTTTGGGCTCCTCTTGCTATTGGTGTTGATGAGAATGATTACATGCTCACAATTACCAGTCCCATCTTTATATGATGAAGCATCAAAGTGAATGTGGACTTCTATTAGTGTCAGACAACCAACATAAAACCATGATTGCTGTGGCTTTTAAGTTACTGTATGTGAATATTTCTGATTTTATATTTCTCTATAAATGAAGATCCCTACCGAGAGAGAAGACGCCACTCCCCCCTCCTATCCTTTGTCCATAGCCAAAGACAACAACTGTACTATAAACAGCATTACTTGAGAGGGGATGTTCTGCTTCAGAAGACATGTCCCAGTGAACAAACAGTTCAGGTGATTGACACAGTTGAAATATGTCTGCAACAAAAGATCTGCTATTAAAGTTGTCAAACTATACTCCAAATTTAAATCAAATACCTCTTCAAGGACATCAGCAAGCTTACTCAGTATCTCTTCAGGGAGGCTCTGGAATGTTGGTACACTGAAAAATAAAGTAAGAAAGAGTGCATGAGTATTGATACTATTATTTTTTTAAAAGTACAGTATTTATAGCCTGAAAAAGATTTAACCAAACAAAACTGAACATGCAACTTTTTAAAGTCTACACAGATTAACATAATCATGAAAATATTAACAATTAAAGTTGTATGCCAAATTTAGATTTCCAGTGTAAGTGTGTAAAGTATTTCTTTCAAGACAGGCCGATAATTAGTTGTAGTAGACAAATTTGGTGTATAATTTTACCTGTGTGTTTAGAGAGACGTATGGAACATGCATCTCTTGATAAAAGATCAGTAATATTAATGGAAATCATCTTCTGATTATCCTATTACATGCCCTTGAGTTTACACAGTAATATGTATAAAAATAAAGGGCAGAAAACAGACTGTTGCATGAACATAACTTGAGCTTTCTTCACTTACACAATGGCAACAACTGCACAGACGATACTATCTCATGTTATTATGCTGATTGGCTATTCTGCTCAGCAGCTCAATAGAGTACTGGCCAATAGTTTGGGACCTGATACTTGAAGCAACAAAAAATGGACTTTTTATACTCCTTAATCTGAGATCTCTTGAAGAAGACTACCCTATTACTTCTCAAGCAGTCTCTTCCTATACTGCACTGAACACCTTGATCTTGTCCAAATTTGGAAGCTAAGAAGGATTGGGTTTGGTTAGTACTGCTCCACCAGGAAACACAAGGGATCTCCAGGTAAAAGGATAGGAAAGTGTCCTGCCTCAAATCCTGGAGATCTGCTGAAAAATCACCTAAAACGGACAGAGGCTCAGCCTCAGCATGGAGTAAGTTCCTGTGTTCCCATTTCTTCTCTAATCTAGACAGATATAATTCATTCAAATGATTTCCGGATCCTTCAGCATCTTTGTTGGACTGCTCTGCATATGTCCTAAATCTTTAGAATATTTTGAATATAATTTGAAAAAATATCTCATATACCCCACCGCATAATCAAATATTTTAGCTCAACAGTGTTTAGCTGTTCAAACACATAAAAAGAAAATTTCAGTCATGTTACATACATCAAATTAAGATGCTATATCAGATCCTCATTGATTTTGGCCAGTATAAGATTTTACCGAAAATGTTCCCAGCAAGCTACACCACTGGTAGCATCCGATGTTCCTAAAATAGTTAATAGTTTGAACATTTAATGCCCAGAGCTCTCTTTAGATGATTTATTCCAAATATCTTAATTTTCCCACTGTCACTTAAATGGAGAAAGGAAGATGACCTAATACAGTAAAATGTTGCTAGTAGATTGGTTACTTTTGCTACCTTTCATAGATAATTTTCAGCCCCTCTTCATGCTCAGAATATTAACTATATTAAGAATAAATAATAAATGATACTTTATTGGTTCTTAATAAATAAATACAGAACTTTTAAAGAGACTGTGTAGAGCAGGGATTCTCAACCTGCGGCCTGGGGGCTGGATGCAGCCCATGGGGCCATTTCATGTGCCCGCCCCACTGCCTTCACCACACTAGGAAGTGCCATGATGTGGAAGCAGGGCAAAATGGCCATTCGCCCCTGAAGCTGTGTGAGGGAGTGTGACCTGACCCCTGTCTTAAAAAGGTTGAGAACACCTGGCCAAGAGGGAAAATAAGTATGTTCAAATTCTTCTGGATTGGTTTAAATTAATATCTTTACTAGTAGCATATAAAATTCTGCCACTGAAAGAATAGAGCAAGAAACAAATTAAATCCGCACCCAAGATGAGAAAATGGGAGAAGGAAATGTTTATCCTTATGTCAGCAGTAGAGCAAATAATTAGACAATTAGAAATGTTGACAAGGCATCTGAAGTAAATGATATCAGAGACTAGTAAGCTAAATAACACAGAGAAAAAAGGATGCTTCTTAAGAAGAGCTATTGACAATACACATGAGTTCAGAATGCTTCTGGATGACAGGAAAATGACAACATATTTAGGGAAGGCAGTTTAATGCATCTGAGATCAACTGTTTGTTAAATAAACAGTGCAAAAATGCATTGCAAATTGAATAAATTTAGAATCTCATACAGTATTTGGATTATTAATTTAAAAAAGGTGCCCATTCCTTGTCAACATCTGTGCAATGATGTGGTAACTAAAAAGTATCTGAGTCCAATCTGATTGGACTGTGAATCTGCATGTAAATTAAGATCAGCATGCTTGGATCAATGGCTAATACTCCTACCCAAGATATTCCACCACCAGAAGAAGAACATAAAGTCTCTTCCCTGTACACCAAAATCCAGGTGCACAATACTCAAAGATAACCAGATTATTTTGGTATATAAAGCAGCAAACCCCCATAAGCATCTCTGTTTTTTCTTCATGGGGAACGGAAGGCAACAAAAAGAGAGGAAACTGTTGATACTGGAGTATCATCTTTGTCAGCCCTGCAATCTTCGGGATACCAGTTCAAGGCTTTGCTCTAGCTTTGTAGCAACAATTGTTTACTACAGCAATGACAGTGCATTGTTTTGTTGTCTATTGCAGTTGACTGGCATATTTTTTGCTTCATAGCAGCTACTTTACTATGTTAGAGGTTTTAGCAGTTTAGATTTTATATGCTTCAGTATTATTCTCTAGCCGTTGTGAAGAATTTGGAGTCTGTTCTAAGAAGTCCTCTCTTCATGCCAAAGCTGCGGTGTAGTTTGTATCAAAGGGATTGACAATAATGACTGTATCTGCATCTCTGACCTTTTGTGCACAAATATGCAAATGGTGCAAAGTGTTTTCACATCTGTTGGGCAGAAGGCTACTTGAAATGCTTTTAGACTCCGGCCTTTAAACATAATGTCATTTTGAAGAGCACTAGAAAGCAGCAGTAGGCAACACAAGTTATGTCCCTATAAAAATGGCATGGTAATCTAAAATGAAGAGAGAGTCCCCTTTCAGCAAGTAGCCTCAAAAAAGAATGTATGCTATGCTATTGTAACCCTGAGGCTGTGACGCTTGAGTAGCTCAAACTGCCCAGTTCTGCAATCCACCACCAGTATATAAGAGTGATGTTGGCACTAATAAGATTTTATGCTTTGTCTTCTGGGATTTCTAGATAGGTAGTCTTTCCACTATTCAAGGGAGTGGGAGGAAAAAAGATTTTTAACTGCAGAAGCCAATAAACTTGGTACTTTAGCAATCTGTCAGCCATACCAGTATTTGCCAATTTGGATGAAAATGCCAAATTTAGAGTTTTGCTATCTCCACAAGACACCAGCTCATGATAGGTATGAACAGTGACCAAGAAATGCTGACTCTGACATTTTTATGTATCAATTTTGCCTTGTTGAAACACCTGAAAGAACTTGCCTTAACAGTAGCTTAAGGAAAACATAGAGTACAAATATGGAGTCATTTTATATACAATTTGGAACTCCTTCTTAGAATGAGCTAAAGACATAATTATGTTACATTTTAATCTCCTAGTAAAATGAAAGATAAATTCACTCCTTTTGCAGAATAAGTGTAAGTGTTTTAGTTTTTACACTTACAGAGTTTGTGTTGAGGTTTGTTTTCATACCCCTGGACAGTGGCCTGGGGAGTGCTAATATTTCTAACATTACTTCGTTTATACTTAGATAACAAGAGGGAAAGAGAAGCTTTCATGGTGCAGTGGTTAAACTGTAGCACTGCAGCCAACATTGCTCATGTTGTGAGTTCAAACCTGATGGACTTCCAAGTTGACTCAGCCTCCCATTTTTCTGAGGTTGGTAAAATGAGTACCCAGCATATTTAGGGCAAATATGTTAATTTCATTGTGAACTGGCCAGAAAGTGCTCTAAGCACTATGGGACAATATATAACTGTAATTGCTATTGCAATTGCTATTTTAAAAGAAATACACCTGTAATGATAATTAATTCGGAGCTCCAAATGGTAAATTTTTACAAGTACCTTCCAAACTTCACAGTTTGCCAAATGAACCAGGGTATGATACAAAGTGATTGTGGTGTTTTAAAAATCTACTGAAATAAGCTGTAGAAAACTGTCAACACTTCTTACTGGTCATAGGTAAGAAAACTCCTAGCTAACCAGGGAAGGAGATTTTGTCTTTTGTGAAGCAATACTGAAGACAAGATGAAGAATTGAGGATCACAATGTTCAACTTTTAATTATAGTACAGACCATGAAGAGGGCAAGATTTTGGAATATTGCCCTAATTCAAAGTAACTAAGAATCACTCTGGATTAAACCCTGTAGTACAAGAAAAAAAAATACTTGTCTAAACCAAACAAAAATTTACCACCACAACAAACATAGTTTAAAAAATCTGGCTGATTCAGACTGGGGTGTATGCCCACAAAACTGTATCAATAACTATGTCCCTGTGCTACTCCACAGCAGAATATACTTGTGCTGTATAGTATAAATTTGCACTTATTTCTCCTAATGACTAATGGAGGATCATTACTGGCTGCCTGAAAACTACCTCCATGGAAAAAGTCTACTAATTAGCTGGCATTGCTCCCCTAGAAGTGTGTCAAAAGGTACTAGCAAATAATGAACAAAACAAGATAATACAGCACTTAGATGATGGCTAAAATCAAAGAATAGTTTTCATTTAATAGACTTTGTAGTGAAAAATAAGATAAAAGAATAATAAAGTAAATGGGGCTACTTGGATACAAGACAAATTCTCTGTGAAAGTGGAGAAATTTGATTAATGCAGCATTTATGTGCACGCAATTTAAATCTTACCTGTTGCACAAAAGAAGATCTAATAAATGGCCACAATAACACCATTGAAGTAACCTACTTCTGGTCAAAAATAATCTAATTGTGCAATGCTCTGATAGGAACAAAGAAAATATCACTTTTCAGAAATAGTGTTTTCATTTATCTTTCTGGGAAAAGATAATTCATTTGTTCTATAATGGATGTAGAGTACTTGCCTGTAGAGCTACAGATAATGAAAAAATATATAATGAACAAGAAATTTCATTATAATTAGTTTATATAGACAGTGGGAGTTCAGTTTCCAGTTGACTTTATTTTTCCTTCTGGCAATGGAAGAGGTTGTTTCCACTCTGAACACCCACTCAAGCTGCTCTGCATCATGTTTTGACCACCAAATGGCATGATTGTGTTTTGTCCCAACATATTACATATGACCAAAAAGTAGCAGAGTAGGAAAATGCAACAGATTTTTATCCAATCTAATTTTATCTGTTCCCCATTAACATGTCATCAACAAACTGTTCATGGCAGGTGGCTGAATCAAATGGGCAACTTTTCAAGCAATGTGTTTGGAAAGCGCCTGCTTGCTAGATTTCTAGTTTGGAATGACTTCTGTACCAAAACATGATTACTGGAGTAATAAATTGTCATTACTACCTGGATTGGAATTAAAAATTGTACCCAGCCTTTCTTGGCAAACTGTACAGTCAAAGCTGTCTTACAAGATTTTAAGTTAAACTATCACAGAACAAGATAAATGATACTGTAATATGTGGTTGAAGAAAGAAAGGAGACTAGGAAGAGAGCTGGCCTTTTGACATTATTATCCCAGGAAAACAGGCACTAATCTTCACAGCCTAAAGAAGTTTTAATATTCTTCATCATATTGAAGTAATATTAAGCAATGTATTACACAGTTCCTAGATTCCCTCCACCACCACCCCACACACAATTAAATACCTTTAATTTCATAGCAAAGATTTTAAGTCCTACAATGGTCTTCATCACTGAGGAGCTAACATGTAGCTTCACAAACCTGCTGAAACACTGGTTCCACCTAGTTCATTTAGGATGTGCTGCAAGAAAACTACAGCTTGAACAGTTCTTCTGTTCCTATTTAACATATTGTAGAACATCACATTTTATTAAATTTATAACCTGAACAACCTAAAGGCCAAACTAAGCAGAATGCTTCAATAATTGATATTCATACAGTGACAGAGGAGAAATACAGACATTAAGATTTGCCCAAGGCAACAACATACTGGCAGGAATCTTTGGCTATTTAAAGAAAAGTCACTGTCTTTGCAATCTGCTCATTTGTTGGCTTTTTTAACTACAGACGGAAAAGAATTTACAATAAAACCTCGCATAACGACCGCCTCACTTAGAGAGTAACTCGCTTAAAGAGCAGAATTTTCTCTGAATGGTTGCCTCCCTTAACAACTAAAACCAACTAAAAACTCACTTAACAACTAAATTGTGGTTTGCAATCTCTCCACCCCAAGTCACAATTGATCACTTACAATGGTGTTTTGCTTAAAGAGCAAACTCACTTAAGAGAAATCCTGTGGAATGCATTATGCTCTTTAAGCGAGGTACCACTGTATTGATTTTCTGTATTGTAATTAAAAAATTTACCTTCTGAGAATTTTTTCAAAACAGCAAATGATTTATTTCAGTGGGTCTGAACTAACAGTACAAATATCACGTGTGATGTAGCTGTGCTCAAGGGGAGATGCTTTTATAAAAATCATTAAGAATTCATTCTCTGTTAATCAAACTTTGTTATTTCTTGTCTTTGAGTTTTACAATTACTGATGTTCAATAAAAATGTACTGTATAGTCATTAGTAGTTCAAAATAGTAGTAAAGACAAGAAATAAGAAAATGTAATATTTAGAGTACACATTTTAGTATAGTTATGATTTGCCTGAATTCCACCTATTATTTACTGGTGGTAAATAATAACAGAATTATTATTTATATTTGAGTTTATTCTAAATAACGCCACTGGAATTTCTTAAGACTAGATACAGTAATAGTATGACAGAATGCTTATAAAGATATACACGTCCTTCTCAGTTTTTCTTGAATCTTGAATAGAGGGACTCAGTGACTGGTAGAATGTACAATATAAAAGGAGAGAATCACAAGTTTATGCTTTTACTTCATTACATATGAATGATGTCTATAAATAACATGTTAGGTGTGCCTCATGAAACAGCACATTGAACTTCAATTCTGGCAATTTATCTCAGTTTGGTTTCAACACTGAACTGGAAAGGCACTTTGCACCCAGTACCTAGAGTGGAAAAGAAGCACCTTCTTCATGACTGCACATGTTGGCTCTTCTCCCAGGAGGCACAGTGAGGAACAGAACTCATCTCTGGCTCCACAACCAAATACCTAATCCACTGAGCTATTCTTCTTCTTCTGATTCTGAATATTGGCTATCATCGTGGCTGTCAGCCATGAAGATTGTCCTGGTAACAATATAATGCAGTGGTCTTCCATTTGCCTTTCACGTTGCAACATGACAACCATACCACTGATCCAGTTTGGTGAGCTGCTTTCTGGTCCTGAGCATTTAGGAAACAATTAAAAATGTATATTTTTCATTAAGTATTTTCACCTGATTACCCTCATTTATAAATAATTTCTATAATCCTGGTTTTGACCTGAGCTACTAGTACCATTAAATAGACATTTTATAAGTTTTTAATATTCTGGAGTAATTTGAATTTACAGTGGCCATCTGGGTGGGTATATTTATTTACTTGTATTTGTTACGTTTATTTATTATATACAGTAGTGACATCACTTTTACAGAAGAGGAGGAAAGGTGTAATTTTTTAGAAAACTGTTATGTCTTATGGCTCTCTAACTAGGGTGTTGTGATCCAGTCCTCGTCAGATTCTGACGATAGCCTGGATTAGGGGGCACACCCTATGCCCAGCACAGTTCTGCCGACACCTGAGCCTGAGGATGTCCTGAGCCAGGAATCTCAGCCTGCACCTGGCTTGAGTCTGTTTTCCCTGCCAACTGATCTGTCAGATAAGGGGTCAGGTTCTGACAGTGATCAGCCCTCCGGCAAAGAAGTCCAGAAAGGAGCTACACCTGAGACGCAGGCAGACTAGATCAAAGTATCAAGGAAGGCTCCCAGCTGGTATCGATTAGCTGGGAGGCTTATAAGTAAGCTGATAGCAGCCTGCCAGTGTCGGTACAACTCTCGTGTGAAGACCGACACTCTGCTCGACTCCAGACTCCCTGCCTAGTTCCTGACCTGGCTGCTGTGACCCTGACTTCTATTGCCAACCTTGACGATGCCCCTGGACACCCTTTGGATTAGATGCTTCCTTGGATTACCGGTAACCAGACCTTGGCTTGCCTTTTGAACTTTGATATGTGGACTCTCCTCAAGCAGACTCTCTGTGTTGCGCTGTGATGTGGTGACCGTGACCGCTCGGGTGGGTCAGCACATGGGAATGCATACTCATGGATACATGAAGAACATACAAAGAATATCACAGGATTATATTTTAATGACACAGTTTTTTTAATCCAGATGAATACTTTTTTCTTTCCAAATTATTTTTTTTCTAGATTTTTGAGTTTTAAGATACACATTGGCTGAAATTCAGTGGTAAGTCATAACTGAATCGTGAGGATCTGGTGAATCAAAACCTATGTAAATTCCATTGATTCAATAGGTCTGCTCTAAGAATGACTTACTATTAAATTTCAGCCATTTAATTTTCTGTTAAAAGGGGTTGGATGGTGATGAAGAAGAAGCAGGAAAGTGTGAGCATTTCTCAAAAATCAAAATGGAGATCTGATGCCACTAAATTTGGGAAGTAGTACTATACACTGAACTGGAAAGGCACTTTGCACCCAGTACCTAGAGTGGGAAAGAAGCACCTTCTTCATGACTGCACATGTTGGCTCTTCTCCCAGGAGGCACAGTGAGGAACAGAACTCATCTCTGGCTCCACAACCAAATACTTAAGCCACTGAGCTATTCTTCTTCTTCTGATTCTGAATATTGGCTATCATCATGGCTGTCAGCCATGAAGATTGTCCTGGTAACAATATAATGCAGTGGTCTTCCATTTGCCTTTCACGTTGCAATATGACAACCATACCACTGATCCAGTTTGGTGAGCTACTTTCTGGTCCTGAGCATTTTCGACACTCATAAAGTCCTCATCAGCCCAAGGCTGTTAATTCTCAGGTTTGTCAGGTTAGTTAACCGCTGCCTGATGATCAGCACTGAGTCACTGGTAGTATGGTCTACTCTATTACCATAGCAGAATAATCTGGCCAGACTGTCTGATCTATTCAGCCTAGCAAATTTTCACTAGATAACATGGCATTATAGCTTAATGTTGATCTATGAATGAATTTGACGTTTATAAATGGTCATCAGTTATTTTTCACTATTTATCAAGACTCATCTAATTATGTTCACTTTCCTATACATTACATGATTACCTTTGCCATGATTGGCAAATGTTTGAGTTCCCTGCCCCATACCTGTTCAGTTTTCACCTCACTGTCTATATTAATATTTTTCCTACATACATCAACATATGCAAATATTGCAAAGTAGCATTATAACAGATTAAAAATTGATAGGACACATAATATTATTTAAAAACAGGTTCATTTTTAATTCCCAAGCACAGGATGAAAGTTTTATATCTGCTTTTTGCACTGCTTTTGAATAAGAACATTTGTTTATATGTGGACTTGAAGTGAGGCCAACATATAGAGACTGCAAAGATCTAAAAATGCTTAATCTCACATATTTGTGCCACTCCAATCTACTGGTATTACTTGCCTGAGTCAAACAGTGATCTGTTTGAAGGAAGGAATTAAAATTGTGTCTAAGGCACATAGAATAATAGGCGGCATAAGACTTATTTTAGCTTTTTCATGAATACAAATGAACTTGGTACATCACACTAGGTGGGCACTTTACTTTTGCAATACATTAAAAGTATCTTTCTTCAAATTAGTCCTAGGATTTCAAGTTATCTTTTGACAATGCTAGTTGACATTATATTAGGGACACAATCTGACACTGGTGAGAAACAATGTGCAACAGACAGCAACATTTCAGCTAAATATCCTGCTTCACGTGATCTTCTACCAGGTAAATAATTTAGCAGAGGCAGGCTTGCAATTTAGGTGAGAGCACTAATGAGACAATATAGTCTCATTTAATAATCTGAAAAGCAAACATAGCCAGCAAACAATAAGAAGCAATTTCTTGGGGAAAGTGCTATGTATAACTGGAACCAATGACTGATGTATCTAGCCACATGCTACTAAGGGGCCATCACTGCTATAATGTAGGTGAGGAAGTCTGGGTTTGTCAGTATTTTAACTTATTCCCTAATGGACCATCCCTAGTCACAGAAATATGGAAAAACTAAAGCTACAAATGATAGTTAAACATTTGAATAACAATTTGTGCTGATTGTTAGTTTCTATGAGTTGATTGAATCATTTGGAATCAGATTACCGGTAACTTTACAGTTTATCATTGGTGCATTGATCGATAGAATTTGAAAATGCTAGTGATTTTTTAAGGTGCTATCATTTTGGCAGTTTCACATCTGGCATTGACATGGAAGAAGAAGAAGAATCACACAAGTAAAATATAACAAATTTTTATGGGGTTCATCTGCTAATTGTATTCAACAATTTTCATTATACTGTACAAGATGTTTAAGGCAGTCCTTCCATACTTCCAATTAATAGATAGCAGGTGAAATAGTAATGTAAATATATTAAAGGATCTGCACACACTGCCATGAAATTATAATTCTTCTTAATATGTAGCTGCAGTTATTAATTTCCTTGAAGCAGGAAGGTGACTATTAAGTACAGTTAAATAAGTGATGGAGATTTGTCCTCAAAATTCATCAGATTTATGTGGAAACTAAATCTGTATACTCTCTTTAGAAATAATATCAGACTTAGATTCCTTAAGGAGAGCACGAATGACATGCATACATCCCTCGAGAAATTAAATAGTCCAATTGTAATAATTGTATTTAGTGTGTCATGACCACATATCACTATCAGTATCAGTACAAAAATCATCCATGACATTTAAGAACTCAAGTATCTTAGTATAACTGTTTTTACAGCCCTTGCATTGTCTTCTTCAATATTCTATAAGTGAATTAAATCATTGCCATAGCAACAAAGCTTCTATTGCCTGTTCTATTTTTACCACTGTTGGCCATCAATGTTAACATACTATTTTATAACCAATTATAGCTAACCTAGAAATAGAAAAGCCATATACAGTTGTATAATATGCACAAAACTCACTTTCTCCTAAAAATAAATCTTTGGTGAGAAGAAATTAAGGAAGACAGGTGCCATTTCACACTAACCATTTTGAATAAATATAAAAACATAATAACACTTGTTCCCTCAGCAACTGTCAAGGTACACAAGAAGTCAACATAATACAGATATTGCAAATAAATATAAATAAAAATAAATTTCCCTGCGTCACTCCTCACCTGTTTCCATAAGCAATTTAATTCAACTCAAATTTCACCAGCTGAAGCATCTCTTGCTCAATTTATGTGGGCAACAAACATAAATTTCAAAAAAATGGTTCTGCATTAAACTTAAACCAGTTAACCAAAGCCTATTCTACAGTGCCACACCTCTCAAGCTTTGCCATTAGTTTACTAAACGATCAAAAAGGATATTCAACAGAAGCTTCCTGCTTTTGAGTAGATGATTTGGTCAGCATACAAACCCTCATCCTAGATTTTCTGCTACTTGAGCCATAAAGTTTAATCTTGCTGAAAAGTTATGAATAGACATGATCCTTGACTGTGCCACTCATAGTCTGGATTAATCTGATCAGAGCTGAACCTACTTATTTTGTACTAAAAGAAATACCTGTAGTGCACTTTTAAAAAGGGAGCTTACCTATTGCAAGCATCTTTCAGTGTATCTATCTGTTTTCTTCCATTACAACCTATAGATTACAGAATTATAATAAACAAATGAGAAGATATAAAAGCAATATCCAAGCCACAATATTACTGCATCCTGAAGCATATTTGGAGGATGCTGGAGAACAAATGGAAGAGAGCTCCCACAAATGACAACTTAGCTGCTGTAAAAAGAGTGCTTCAACATTTACGTCAATATTTTGAAGTCAGCAAGGCACCAATATAACAACCATTGCATTATGCAATCTGATAGTCAACAGAAAGAACTGTTCAGAATTGCTTGGGAGCTATTAGGTGCTGAGCATCCAGGCAGTCTCCAAACAAAGGTCACTAAATATAATTACTTAGTGACTTATTTTGGATGTAAGGTGGATGTCATTCAGAGGGACCTTGATTACAGAGTTAAAGCAGTAAGCAGATGGAGATGTCTAGTGCACTGTCAGGTCCTTGTGTTTGGATCAGTTTCATCCACTAACTTTTATATATACAGTATATATATTTATAATAACTCAGGAAGCCTCCAGGTTGCTCACTGGGTGCTAAGTCACCATTTTTCTGCTAGATATATACACCTTCCTGGCTAGTGAAAGCTTCCCGTGATAGCTTGATAGGGTGGATAATACAGATCATTAACTCCTGTCTCCTGGAGGGTATTCTACCTGATAGGTTAAATGAGAGGTCCTTTCTTGGGGTATGTGTCCAAGAAAATATAGCTAGGGAAGGAGATGTTGGATCCTTAGGTACAATAATATGGAGTACCCTGGGGTTTGGCTATCTCCCTGATATTGTTTCAGATCTATGTTAGACCACTGGGTAAAGTTATCAGGAGAATCTGGAATTCACTGTTATCAATATGCTGATGATCCGCAGCACTATCTCTCCTTTTCCACCTTAGTAAAGAACGATGTCCAGACCTTGGAGGGTTGCCTGGAGACAGTAATGGAATGGATGGAGGACAATAAGATGAAACGGAATTTTGACAAAAACAGAGGTCATGCTTATTGGGGGTAGCCAATCACAAATTGGAAGACAATCCCTCAATCTGAGAGGCATTACTCTACCATTGAAGGAGGATGCTTGTAATTTGGGTGTGCTGCTTGACCCAACTCTATCCATGGAGAATAAGGTTTCATTGGTGCTCAAGTCCACTTTTTATCAACTGTACCACACTGCCCAGTTTTGCCCATTCCTGGATTGATAGTCACTCACAATGATGACCTATGCAATGGTAATCCCCATGACTGACTATTGCAATGCTCTTTACCTGGGGCTTCTCTTGAGGTTGGTATAGAGACTTCAGCAGATACAGAGTGCAGCTGTCAGACTGATTGCAGGTTTAGGTCTTTATGATCATATTGCCCTGTTCTGGCTAGTCTGCATTGGTTACCTATTGTTTACTGTGTCAGATTCAAAGTGTTGATTATGACTTCTAAAGCTTTGAACAGTTTAGGGCCATGCTTCTTGCTGGAGCACCTCTCCTTAAGACGTGCTAACCGGAGCACTCATCAGCTTAACTTACAAGTAGTCATTCCTAAGGAAGTAAAGAAAGTTGTGAATAACAGAAGATAAATTTCTGCTATAGCCCCCATATTATGAAATAGTTTACCATATGAAATAAGATCATCTCCATCTTTAATTGCCTTTAGGAAACAATTAAAAATGTATATTTTTCATTAAGTATTTTCACCTGATTACCCTCATTTATAAATAATTCCTATAATCCTGGTTTTGACCTGAGCTACTAGTACCATTAAATAGACATTTTATAAGTTTTTAATATTCTGGAGTAATTTGAATTTACAGTGGCCATCTGGGTGGGTATATTTATTTACTTGTATTTGTTATGTTTATTTATTATATACAGTAGTGACATCACTTTTACAGAAGAGAAGGAAAGGTGTAATTTTTTAGAAAACTGTTATGTCTTATGGCTCTCTAACTAGGGTGTTGTGATCCAGTCCTCGTCAGATTCTGACGATGGCCTGGATTAGGGGGCACACCCTATGCCCAGCACAGTTCTGCCGACACCTGAGCCTGAGGATGTCCTGAGCCAGGAATCTCAGCCTGCACCTGGCTTGAGTCTGTTTTCCCTGCCAACTGATCTGTCAGATAAGGGGTCAGGTTCTGACAGTGATCAGCCTTCCGGCAAAGAAGTCCAGAAAGGAGCTACACCTGAGACGCAGGCAGACTAGATCAAAGTATCAAGGAAGGCTCCCAGCTGGTATCGATTAGCTGGGAGGCTTATAAGTAAGCTGATAGCAGCCTGCCAGTGTCGGTACAACTCTTGTGTGAAGACCGATACTCTGCTCAACTCCAGACTCCCTGCCTAGTTCCTGACCTGGCTGCTGTGACCCTGACTTCTATTGCCAACCTTGACGATGCCCCTGGACACCCTTTGGATTAGATGCTTCCTTGGATTACCGGTAACCAGACCTTGGCTTGCCTTTTGAACTTTGATATGTGGACTCTCCTCAAGCAGACTCTCTGTGTTGCGCTGTGATGTGGTGACCGTGACCGCTCGGGTGGGTCAGCACATGGGAATGCATACTCATGGATACATGAAGAACATACAAAGAATATCACAGGATTATATTTTAATGACACAGTTTTTTTAATCCAGATGAATACTTTTTTCTTTCCAAATTATTTTTTTTCTAGATTTTTGAGTTTTAAGATACACATTGGCTGAAATTCAGTGGTAAGTCATAACTGAATCGTGAGGATCTGGTGAATCAAAACCTATGTAAATCCCATTGATTCAATAGGCCTGCTCTAAGAATGACTTACTATTAAATTTCAGCCATTTAATTTTCTGTTAAAAGGAGTTGGATGGTGATGAAGAAGAAGCAGGAAAGTGTGAGCATTTCTCAAAAATCAAAAAGGAGATCTGATGCCACTAAATTTGGGAAGTAGTACTATACATGATCAATCATTTCAATAATTCAAAAACAGAGATTCATGAGAGCATTTGGACTTTCTATGGTGTTACAGTACAGTACAGAAGCAATGTTCTTACCCACAGTTTAAGAAGCTTTGTGCTTGAGGAGAAAGAACTGACATTAATTAACTTTCAGATCAGTTTTTATATATTAAATGGCATTCTTTAATCCTTCAGTTTCTCCCCTTATCTGTATGGCAATTAATTAATAGTTGTCCAGTCGCTAGAATAATCTTATTTCCTTCAACTCTTATTTATATATTTTATTTGTTCAGGTTCTTGTTTATGTGTTTTTGGTAAATATAATAATTTTTCTTTTTAGTGTCTTTTACTTATTCTTGCAATTAAAAACTACTGCAGTCAATCACATAACAGGAATTCAAAATATTTAATAAATATTTTTCATCTAGAAAGCTTTTCCTGTCATATTGCATGAGGAGAAAAGCAAATATGTACTGTATTCTCAAAAAAAATCACACACACCATATTTAAAGTATGTTGGTTTGTTAAGAGATTTATAAAAGCAGTGATAATGCCTCTGCTTTCTGTTATCATTTAATAGCAATTAAATTTCATTTTAGTTCTTTTTTATACTGCAGCTACCCATTACAGAGCATAACATATTTTCTGAAAATATTCAACTTGGTAAGAGTGAGTTTACTCTGCTTTGTAAAAACCTCTAGAAATTCATTAAATTGTTCAAGGCAATTTGGCAAATTAGTCTCTGAATTTAGAAAGCAGTGAAATGAAGGAATAAACACAAGGTAAGAAAATTAGACCGAGATGCATTTTTTATAAGGTAGCACCATCTCCAGATGACTAGCATGTACAAGTTTAAAAAATTATATTTCTTAATTATCAGTTTTTAATCTTATACTACAATACAGTAGTGCAATATGAACCAAAATATTTGCTGGTTTGGAAATTGCATGTCTCTTGTGCCTGTACAACTACCTGTAATATCACAGGAGGGGATTATGGGCACAACTGGCAAAACTATTCTGCTGGTTGAGGTCAACCAGGGGTTGCCCTTGCTAGAAAGCCAGTTGTATCCAACTCTAGGGTTCAGTGCTCATCAATGTTTATAGCCAAACAGCCACGCTGTCTATGTCTGCAGGCATTTCTGTGGACATGTGGCAGGCATGACTAAACACCAGAGTGCACAGATCGCTGTTTACCTTCCCAATGAAATGGTCCCTATTTATCTACTTGGAATTTCTTGCTTTCAAACTGTTAGGTTGGTAGGAGCTGGGACAGAGACAGGAGCTCACTCCATCATGCAGCACTCGGGTCTTGAACTGCTGACCTGCCGACCTTCCAGTCATCAAGTTCAGTGTCTTAACCACTAACCCACCACAGTCCCAGAGGTCAACCAGAAGAGTGAAAAGAGGTGAAGAAAGAGGAAGCTGAGTTATGCCTGAGCCAATGTCTTTACAACTATGAAGTCAACAGAGGTTTGGAAGCCAGTTCAGTCTTAATTCCTCATATATTTCTGAATTTTTTTTCCTCATCATCACAAAACTGTAACCATGCTTTTAACAAATATATTCCATGTTTCTGTAAAATTTCCTTTAATTTGTCATTTTTAATCTATCAAGCCCTCAATCAAGCAGGTCAGAGGAATGGTTATAGCAGGAGTTGAAGGGAGGATTGTAGAGTGATTTAACTAGGCTGCCATACACATACAAAAATGGAAATAATAATTAGAAATCCATAGGTGTCTGGCTCCTCCAGTCTCCTTTCAGAGTGAGAAAAGAATGGACCATCTGTCTAGAACAGCAACAGCCATTGTAGACTTATTCAAGCATTAGGTATGTGTTTGAAAATAGCCACGCAAAGGGAAAAATACCAGCCCTGCACCCCTCTGTCATCATTCCCATTGTTCTTCTCACATGCTAAATAACAAATCTGAAGATCAGAACATCTAGTAGATCTAACATGTGTGGAGGGTTTCCAGGTGACAGAGACAATGGTCAGGAGAGAGTTAGGACCTTCTCTTTCTGTGTTCTCTTTCAACACCCCATTAATACTGCCTGAATAGAATTTGTAATTATCAATAAATAAATAAATAAATAATCAAGGAAGGCTCTGTTCCCACAAACAATAGCAATTATACTTATATGCTGCCCCATAACTCTTAGTGCACTCTCTGGGCAGTGAACACAGTAACTAGCACTTGGCTCCTAACATGCTGCCTACTCATTCTACCAACCTGTCAGGATTGAACTCACAAAGTTTTGACTGCAGTACAGCATTTTAACCACTGTGCCATGAGGGCTTAGAACATAATGATAAGGGAGAAGGGAAGAAACCAACAGACAAAAGAGGAAAGAAGATGGGGGAAGCAATGCCATCGCTGGGGAGGGGGCTAGGGAGGCCACCGGCCCCAGGAGGTGCTTTTTGGTCTATGTGTATTCTTGGACTACAATTCCCAGAAGCCCTAGCAGGAGCGGGTGCCACCATCCACCAGGGAGCTGGAAATTTTGCTTCAGGTCTGGGCGGCTGAATTCCATGTGACGTTACTGGGGAGAAGAGAAATCAGTGGACAAATAATGTAACAGAGAGATAAGAACATACAGTTAGAACTAAAAAGGGGCATTTACTGCTGGTATGATTTATTAATGATATTTCCAATGGGAAAAAGAACAAATGGACACTAATAGACATTATGAGATATTCAAATACTACCATAAACAGAAATGAACATGTTAAGCTAATTGGCATTCCTTGAATAATCCTCTTTAATGAACAGCTATTGAGGTTTTTTTTTTTTTTTTTGGGGGGGGAGGGGGATTCCTTACCCGATATCGCTAGGCCAGTTGTTGGCACACTACAACTGTTTCTCATTTGGCCCAGTATAACAAACTATTTTATGACTATTTTATATATTTTAGTAAATTGTATCATATCATATTGTATCGTATTTTCCAACATACGTTGGATCATGGAAAAAACAAAGGAATGTCAGAAACAAGTCTACTTCTGTTTCATTGATTACACTAAGGCCTTTATCTGTGAGGAGGTTGTTATTCTGAAGGAGTCTATATACTGAGAAGGACTGAGACACTGAAGGAGGTGATGGTGTTCAGAGTTTTTCTTCAACTGAGAAGAAAGAACTGCTAAAGGATCACCAGGACTTTTTGAGTGCTCCTGGAGTTGGAGCCAACAGAGGACTCCAAGCTGTCTACCTACTGTGGGGCTTGGAGAGAGTGAGAGACTGTTGTATATAGTCCTGTGTATGTCTGTCTTCCCCTCACTGTAAGTAAAGAGCACCTTTCCACTGAAGGCATATGTGTGTGTTATTGCACTAAGGCTTTCGCTGCGTAAGAGCTTAAAAGTGCTACTCTGCTATCGAGCCACACATATCGCTAGGGGAATCCCTGATATTAATAATAAATTATGTTGATCTCTGTGGAGTTCAAAATATGAATACATCCTCCAGCACCACTGTAATGAACCACTGTTTATCTTATTTGATGTTCTTCTATAACATGAACAATCATAATAATTTGACAGGATAATTGCAGAAAATTAGTAAATTTACATTTGTTTGGAAAGCTCGCTTTTCCAAACACAAATTGCATTACTTAGAAAAAGAAACAAATGTCTCTAATAATAAAACATAGTACAGTATGAGGACTCATGGATGATTATGAAACCTAATGGAAAAGAGCAAAATGGAGCCTGCACCCACCCTCCAACAGAATCAGCAGACTTCTTCATCTTTTTATTCCCTTATGAATCTGAAGGAATAAAACCAAATACAAATAAAAGTTTGTGCACCAGGATATAATCTAGGATTAGAATTTCCGTATCTATCTTGTAACAAAAATTAAATGTTAATTCAGAGAAGTTAGTGTTAGTTTACTCAATCAAGTGAATGCCAGAGCGTCCCCAAACCTAGGGGAATAGATAAGTTTCAGTTAGTAGTAATGTAGTAAGATGCAAACAATCTTTAAAGATAGAGTATATTATTTTATTTCTTCTGGCTGTTCAATCTAGCAAATGAGAAAGTAGGAGGCAGTGCTTTTTTAAATTTCCTTGTTCCTTAGAAAAATGTGTGCTATTTTACTGAATTCCTGGGAGGACCACTCTACAGCTGGAGAAGACCTTGGAGGGGAAGCCTGTTGTGTGGGTCAATATGTGCCATGACCACATGGGCAGTTTCTTCTATATTCAGTGTGGAGATTCACCCCTCAACCATCCAAGAGAAATTGGCCCATACAGTAACAGTACATTTAAATATGTGTTAGAGGTATTTAATTTTGTGATTTGGGCTGCAGTTCTGGAAATTGATTTGTAGCCCAAAAACATAATTCTGCACACCTCTAATACCTGCTTACTGTTCTGCCTCTTCCATAAACATTTGCTTCTCCTAGCTCTCCACCTAGTCTCTGATATTTTTAGAAGATGCAAGATGCATGACATGCTCAGGACAGTTGCTGACACTGCCAGCTTCTTAAATAACTTTCTGTGCACTTTTAAAATGAAGTAGCTGCTATTGTTGCTCTCACAATGCTTCTATTTGAACAATATTTGGCATCCCCATTAGAAAGTAGTCAGACTCAGACACCACAAGAAGGTGGTGACACCTTATGTGAAATTTAGGCTGTATTTTATTCTCTATAGATTTTCTTGGCTGTCTTCAGCAGCATGAGGAACAAATCTGATAAATCAGCTTTTATTACTGAGAATCTCAATTCAGGGAGACAGAGATAAATATGTCTGATTTTGACACAAAGAAGAATCATCAGGAAAAAAGATATTTTTCTGTCTTCCAAATCCTCAGATAACCCCCATCCTCACACTTCATCTTATCTACAAGAAAGAATCACAATACTGTAGAGATGAAAGAGATCTCAGAGGTAACCTAGTCTAACCAATGCAGGATCTGATGCATTTTTACCAACTGTTTAGTCAAGTGTCTTGTTGCCCAACATGCACCTCATTTCAGTGGAAAATCTTTCTCTGTGTGCAATATTTTATTTATTTATTTATTTATTTATTTATTTATTTATTTATTTATACAAACTTTTATGCTGCCACCCTTAAAAAGACCCAGGGCGGCTAACACAACTCTCAACACCTAAAAACACAATAAAAACATAATATAAAATCAAGATTAAAATATTAAAAAGCTAAAACAAGATACACACAAAGAGAGAGGGGGGGGAATCAAATGAGCAAACAGACTGGGGCAATTGTCTGGCCCCAAACTACTGGACAATTTATTTGGTGATTTATCATCTAACCTTCCTTAGTGAACATGCTGTTGCTCTTGCATGCCAAACATGTTTTATTGGGTTGAATCTCTTCTATTATGTGGTTCTTCTTTTAGGAGGGTATCATATTCTCCAATTTTCTTTTTCTTTAAGGGACCCCATATTCCCTTCTTATATTAGGCTTATATTAGGCTTATATTACATTAGGTTCATAGCCATTTACTTGTAACGTTTCTCTGTGTGTATGTGTTTGTTCTAAAACCACTTCCTATTTGGGCTCTGTGCTAGCTGTTTCTGCATCCAGTCCATATAGGTCAATGTGCTGATCCACCTGCATGTTGAAGCTTTTCATAAAGTTCCTTTCACTTGAACCCCTTAGAATTTGGAAATGGAGGCCAAATGTGACCATATGGAAAGATGGAACCAGGCCAAATTTCTTCCAAAATAACACAAGTGATTGAAATTGTTCTGGGTCAGGGTAAGAGTCTCTGCTTTTAATTATTTCCATGCCAATACTTGGCATATATAGATTATATTCCTTTGGTATTGGGAGAGAAGGGAAGGTGACAAAGTAGATATAGTTGAGTACAGTATATACAACTGAGTTTGTCTCCAATAGCTTTCTTCATCTTGTCTTTGAAAGCCCCTGCTCTTTGACTTACCAGCTTCATTTGGTATTACCTGCCATTGCACCACCACATGGCATCTCACCACAGACAATTTTCTCCACAATTTCACAGCAAAAGTGGCATTATTTCAAGACATGATTGACTATTTTGGGGGCACTGCCAAGCAGCATGATAAGCCAGTTTTAGATCCAGATTTTTTTTAATAAAGGCCTACCCAACACAATATTATTAGCATGAAAGTATGACTTATTTCTCTGACTGTCAGGGTCTGGGGTGAGGGCAGGTGGTAGGCAGCATGAATGCCAGGACCTAGGACAACAAGGTAACAGGACAAACAGTAACCAAATCTCAGTCAAGAGTCCAAGTCGAAGTGAAACCAGAGATGCAGGATTAGTCCAGGGAACAAAAATGTAGTCCAAAGAAGACAAAAGTCATTCAAACAGGAGAACAGACATGGAAGAGAATCCTCAGGGCTGAAACAAGCACAGAATTCCAGAAGCAAGGATGCAGGCCAGACACAAGAGCAGTCCACAGGAATTGTACAGGGAGACTTCAGAATCAGGAACAAGACAGGAGATCTTTTGGATCAGGAGCAAGGCAGAGTTCTTCAACAGTAGAAACAAGAAACAAGGCAAGCAGTCCAGGAGCCAAGAAACTGCAGTCTGCTCTTCTTCATTGTTGAGGCAACCTCTGGGAGAGAGATCAATTCTTATATAGCTAAGCCACCCAGAATCTCCTGCTGGAGCCTATGATGGTCCAGAACCTTCTTCAGTACTCTCAGGTGAAGGCATAGCAGCTGCAGCAGAATGAGGGTCCAGTCTACCAAGACTTAGAGGAACATCTTCAAATCCTGAAACTGTTGTGATCAACGCATACTCTTTGTAGATTTTAAACATTTGTGGACTTTTCACCAGCAGAATTATATAATTATTTCAGTTACTTGCACTTTATATAGAATGTAGATATAAGCTGGCTCCAATTACTGAATCATGACCACAATTAGTAAAAAACAAAATCAAAACTTTTGCTTTCTCTTCCCATTTTTTTGGCAGTGTTTTTATAAACTTAAAAAAATGCTATCTGTTGTGGCCCTCAAGTGCTATTGGACTTGATTAACTATATGAATGTTCTATCACACCAATGAGAAGCAAGCAAAACACTCATTTTCTATGGGAATTTGGAATTAATTAAGGTAATGAGAAACGTTTAGCTGTTTCTCCAAGATATTGCATGGGGTTATGAGAGACCAGGTAGTTTTCTATGTTTTAAGTCATTTTGTAGTACAGTAGTAAAAAAAAAGTAATATTAGCAATGCATCACTAACATATAGCATTACCTGGTATGCATTAGCAAAAAACAATGAGTAATAAGCAACATACTATTTTTTAAGAAGCTAACGTTAATATGTCAGCTTTCACAATGTTTCCAAGATCTAGCTGTTCTAAGCATGATGCTGCTGCTCTATTAGGGAAAATAGAGGATATCAGTTTGAAATTTGAGCAAATAACATAAAAGTCTTAATCAAATACAACTCTTGTTTTGTTGTTGTTCAGTTGCACAGTTGACCTTTTGCAAACCTATGGAAAATTAACCTTCAGGCACCCCTGTCCTCCACCATCCTCCTCAACCCACCCAGCTCTGTGCCCAAGGATGCCTCCACCCCCAGCCCCCCCCCCCCCACACACATAGACACTGGACTCTTTCAACCTAGCCGGGGGATACGTTGCCGCAGACCCAAACTTCCAAACTCTCACTAGCTTTTCTCCTCCTGCTGTTTTTTGTTATCTTGTGGTACTTTATTAATTTTGTAAGCCGCCCTGAGTCGCCACAACATGGCGAGTGGGCGGCTATATAAATTTGATTTATAAATAAATATATAACTATAAATCTCATTTTCTGCTGCCCCCTTCTTCTTTTGCCCTCCACCTTTCCCAGCATCAAGGCTTTCTCAAGTGAATCCTCTCTTCTCATTTGATGTCCAAAGTACTTTAGCTTCATCTTTACTATTTGACCTTCTAGGGAGCAGTCAGGGTTGATTTCTTCTAAGATCAACCTATTTGTTCTCCTCACACGATCCTCACTGTCCAGGGGACTCTCCTCCAACACCACATTTGAAAGGCATCTAGTCTCAGCTTTCCTAATGGTCCAGCTCTCACAACCATACATTACCACCAGGAATACCACTGCTCTGATTATGCAGACTTTTGTTTGTAAGGCGATGTTTCTGTTTTTAACTGTGTTCCCCAAGTTTCTCATAGCTTGCCTCCCAAGAATTAGTCACCTTTTAATTTCATGGCTGCATTCACCATCTGCAGTGATCTTGGATCTTGTAAAAGCTCCTAAATCTTTGGCAGCTAGAGTGGTGACTTCATATTTCGCATATTGTGAGACAGATCACATGATTGCTTACAGCTATTTGTCTGATAACTGACCATACAGCTGAACACCTAAAAGACCAATATGATTTACTCAAAATTGCTGCCTAATTGAGCCACTTTCTTGTCAGGGAGGCTTCTTAGTACTATTTCAGCCACCTGTCTAGTCAATTGCCAACTTACTGTATTAGTTATTTCTTCCAAAGATTGCTTCCATAGAAGACCACAGAAAGCGTTGCTGACTTTGTCACAATTTTCTCTTTAAAGACATTGCAGCATCATACATTATCATTTATTTCATGAGCTGCCCCAAGCCAAGGTGAATGAGAAGAGACATTACTTAAAACTTCAACTTCCTAAGTATAGGGGGTGGAAAGGTAGTGAGAAATCAGCCACCAGAAGTTAGAAAAACCCTATAAAAAGAGAGAACTACCTTCTGGTTTTTATTATCAACAACATAAGCAAAGATATATTATCCTTAGGCCAATCAGCTACTACATCCTCCACTTCAAAAATTATATTGCACTTTCAGACGAGACCTAGACAAAATGAGAGCACTTATGGATGATTTATGGGGAATCAGAGCAGTATTTCTCCCTGAACATATTTCTGCTTACTTAGAAAGTTCACATCCCCACAAATAATTCTTTCTTGTTACAAGTTCAAGCCCATGTAACTACTCCCTCCCTTCTTCTGTTCATCTCTGCAAGGAAGACAGAGAAACCTATTGTTGAACTGACTGCAATTCACTGTTATGTACTAAATCTAACATCAGTTCTATTTAGAATAGGTTCATTGGCCAAGATCCTATTTGATGCTAGCAGACCAAAAGGTCCTGCCAGGGAGGGTAGCATTTGATTGAGTGGGGAGGAAAGCAGAAATATCTTGCAGATGTATGTGAGGGTCCAGCACCATTCTTACATGCCTAATTGGTACCTAGGAAGTTATCAGACAAATAGATGTAAGCAATCAAGTGACTTGTCTCACAGTATAAGTGAGAAAGATGAAGTCACTACTCTAGCTGCCAAATATTATACAAGGTGGTCTGCAAAGTCTCTTGGCCTGAAGCAGAAGAATGCAGAGTTTAGGTATGTGTGAGCATTGTTCCTAGCTGCTGTCACAAATGGTCCCCTTTAGTCACGCCATGTTTAAGTCCATTTCAATGGATCTACTTAAGGTAGAATGAGCATTTTGTCAACTCATTTTGTAAATTCATGGAACTGTCATTTGTTCTCACTGAAGCTAATCAAAACAAACCAGAATGAAACTGAAGTCCATGTTTGTTAACTAATCATAGTTCCAACCATGCTTGGTTGTTGAAATGTGCTACTGTGGTGGAGTGTTTTGATCATATTAAATGTATGGAGACTAAAGGGGGAAAGAAACACCTACAAATCCAATCTCAACAAAGATTTTTATGTGTAACTGCAATAAGCTGCTATAATATATATATATTAATTCATACTACTGTTTCTTTTACACATTGCTTGACACTGACATATATTATTTTATTGTTTTTATTTATTGATGTTAAAAATAGTTTTATAAAACTGTGTTAAGTGGATTGTTTTAAATTTGATCCTGCAGGAGTTATCTGATACAAAGTGTGTTGATCCTTAACAAACAGTTTCAAGTACATCTTTTGAAGTTCTCTTTCCTCCCTTCATTTCTCTTGCTGAGCACTGCACAATTAGGCTATTTGCTCTTTCCACCATACCAAGGCCTGATCAAATAAAGTTTGAGAAATTACTCATTATTTGATCTGCCTATTAGTTTCCCTTGAAATTTTTATTGTCTTATCTAATAATTGGGAGCGAAAATCCTTCAAAGTTATTCTTGCTCTGCTGGCCTTCTTAAGGATCTGTGGATGCACAGCTAAAACTACACACACATTTAAAGTTCAGTTTTTATCCTAGCAGTCCTAACAACCAAAGATTCAAATACTGTTGTGACTGGGTATATTTCAGCACTACCATGATAAAAAAGGACCAGAAAGCCTTTACTTCCTGTGTCTTGTTCATATACATCTGGATACATAGACCTACTGGACAACAGCCTGCATACCAAGCTATGAGATAAGTCTATCTTATTTAAATGTATTTTTAGCCCTTTTTACCAAAAAAAAAAAAAAAGCAGTTTTCATCTTTCCTTAGAAGACAAAAATTGGTTAAAAGAGAACTTGTGAACAAGGATCTTAATTTACTTTTCTTTGAAATAAAAGATGCAATATCTTCCAACATAGCAGTATCTCTGGCAAACCAGACCTACCGTAGCTCAGTAAGAAAGCTCCTGGTTGTAATGAAAATATGTTTTAAAAAGTCAAATACTTTAACATCCTCAACATTCACAGATGCCTTATTACCACCTACCACATCTGTTGCAAAGTCTGTTGCTCTCATTTTCTGCACTAGAATTCTCTATAACAAAGCTATTTCCTACCGGCCATACCAATTCATCATTTCAGTGAAGCCTCAATTTGCCCCACAGATGGACATTAGGTAAGAGGAACCATTAGGCACAGGCCTTTTATGAATTATTTGTTTATTCATTCACAGGTTGGCACAGGAAGTGACAAGGTGAGAGACAAGCATATGTATAAAGAACAGGTATATTCTTCCTTAAATTTTAGCTATTAGGCTGGTAAAAATAGCATACCAATACAAAAGAAGGTGGACATATATGCTTCTTGATACTGTTAGAGCAGTATTTCGGGGGGTGGAGCCAAGATGGAGACCTGAGAGTTTGTTTTTTCTTCAGCTGCAAAAACGGAGCCCATTTTGTGGAATAAAAGTAGTTACAGTCTCTTAAAAAATGTAATAAAAGGACCATAAGGATTATAGAGTCAAGGGGAACCTTTTAAAAGTTGTTTTCAACTAAAAGTTGCTGTGGCTGCTTCACCGGAGATAACGGAGATAAGGGACTCGAGCTGGCCGGCTGAACTGTAAGCATTTTAACGAAGTGGGGGTGGGGTGAAGACAATTCCAAGCCAATTTTAAGTCAAGGGAAAGTTTGGACATACTTTTTTCCTTAAGATTGTTGGCTTGAGAAGTAATACAAGGACTGTATATCTGGAGTGTGTGGGAATGCGAAGAGCCGAGACGGATAAGATATTTACTTTATTTCTTCCCGGCTGCTACCTGGCAATTAATTTTTTTAAAAAAGTCCTCACCCCTTTACTTACCAACTATAAAACCTCGATAGCAGCCAATTAAACTGTTTAGATTCTGTATTGCCTTGAATATTTAAAAGTTGTTTTCAACTAAAAGTTTGCTGTGACTGTTTCACCGGAGATAATGGAGATAATGGACTCAAGCTGGCTGGCTGAATTGTAAGCATTTTAATGAAGTGGGGGTGGGGTGAAGACAATTCCAAGCCAATTTTAAGTCAAGGGAAAGTTTGGACATACTTTTTTCCTTAAGATTGTTGGCTTGAGAAGTAATACAAGGACTGTATATCTAGAGTGTGTGGGAATGCGAAGTGCCGAGACGAAAGATAATGATCTCTTCCCGGCTACCGGTTGGCAATTAATTTTTTAAAAAGTCCTCACCCCTTCACTTACCAACTACAAAACTTCGATAGCAGCCAATTAAACTGTTTAGACTCTGTATTGTTTTGAATAATTGCTGGCAGAAGAATTGTTTTTTTTCTCCCTCTTGTGGATACGGTTTACCGGAATAACAAAGTGAAACTGAGGATTGCTGTTGCTATCTCTTTTTGGTCTTCCCCTTCAGTTAAGTGATTTTTGGACTCCTGTTGCTGGATATTCATGGAACTTTAATAATTGATTTCTGCTCTGGTGAATGTTATCTGGATGAGTAAAAGAAGGGATAAATCTTTGGAAGATAGACAAGATAACCCTGCTTGGGTAGGAATTGGACGTTTGACAAGAGAGCAAGGAAGGGTGAAATCATTGAAGGAAGAAATCGACGAGGTGGAGGAATTGCAAAGATTAAGGGAGAAGGCTCATCATCATCATCAACAACAACAACAGTTTCAACAACACAGAGACAAATCACTACAACGAAATCAAAAATCACATCAAGAGCAAGAAATGGAGTCAAAGGCTGAACAGGGGGCCATAAAAAAGAAAATAAGTGAAAAAGACAAACCTCAATCTGATTTAAGTGAAGTCTTGTCAGCATGGATGAAACAACATGAAGAAAATGTTGAGAAAAATTATGACAAATTTAAACAACAATTGTTTGATAGACTACAGGCTGCAGAAATTCAACGAGTTAAGGAGCAACAAGAACTTATCGAGATCCTTCAAAAAGATATAAAAGACTCGTCAACAAACTTGTTAAAAGGCACATCTGAAGGAATGAATAATTTACTGAAGCAGATGGGGGAAATGAAAGAATCAATGGACACAGTAAAAAAGGAGGTGGCGGAACTAAAACAAGAAGTTGTGGAGGTGAGAGAAAGAGAGAAAGAAAAAGCAAATAAATTGATTGACCATGAAAAAAGAATGGCATATCTGGAAGATCAGATAAGAAGGAAAAATGTGATAATTAGAAAAATCCCTGAGAATAAACCGGACAACTTGAAATTAAGACTGTTGACATGGCTGAATGAATTGAAAATGGGGAGGGATTTTGCATCTGAGGACATTGAGAGTGTGTATAGACTGGGTCCAAAGAAACATAGAACGGGTTCTAGAAATGTGCTTTTAAAATTTGCAGATCAGATAATGAAAAATTGGGAAGAAATTTGGAAAATTAACGATAACAATGAAAGAAATTTTAATGTAATTTGGGATGCAATGAAAGGAGTATTCAGGGGTGAGTGTATTAAATTTAAGAGTTTAAAAAACAAACAATATAAAGATAGACAACTGGAGTTGGAAAAAGAGATTAAATTATTGCAAATTAAACATGCCAAAACAAAGGAGAAGAAGACCTTAGAAAGGATACAACTGTTACAGAAGGAGATAGCAGGAAGGGATATTGAAAAAATTAAAAGAGATTTAATTTATCTGAAAAGGGAATATTTTGAGTATAGTGATAAAAGTTCAAAAATGTTAGCAAAAGCAGTGAAAGAGAAGAAGGAAAAAGGGGAGATTGGAACTTTAATAAGGGAGGATATGAAAAGGTGCAATATAATAGTAGAGAAACTTTATATAGTTAAAAAATTTTATCAAAATTTGTACACAGATAAGAAAATAAATTTAAGCAAGTTAGAAAAATATCTACAAGAACACAAGGGGGAGAGTATAAAAGCAGAACATAGGGCTAAAATGGAAGAACAAATTACAGAGAAAGAGATATTAGATGTTATAAATAAATTGAAAATAGGGAAAACTCCAGGAGAAGATGGATTACCAGCGGAATTTTATAAAGAATTTAAACAAATTATTATTCCTAAATTAACCAGGCTATATAATTATATTTTGGAGGGGGGAGAATCTCCAAATTCATGGCTTAGATCTATCATAGTATTAATACCAAAACCAGGAAAAAATTTAGAATTGGTTGATTCATATCGTTCAATTTCTTTAATTAATCAAGATGCAAAGATTTTTACAGCAATTATGGCTAATAGGTTAAATAGTTTTCTGGGGGAATATATACATACAGATCAGGCAGGTTTTTTAAAGGAAAGATATATGTCTGATTTAATAAGAAGGGTGTTAAATTTGTTACAAATAAACAAGAGAAAAGAAGGTAAAATAGGATTATTATCTTTAGACATTTTTAAAGCTTTTGACTCTTTACAATGGGTCACTATTAGGGAAATAATTAAAAAAGTAGAATTTGGGGAAAAATTTAAAAATGTAGTTAATCAACTTTATAAAAGTAGTTATGCCAAGGTAAGAGTAAATGACTCATTTACAGAAGATATTGAAATTAAAGCAGGAATGAGACAAGGATGTCCTCTTTCCCCCATTTTGTTTATAATGGCTATAGAATTATTGGCTAGAGCTATAAGGAGTGATACGAACATAGAAGGGATAAATGGAACAAAAATAAGTTTGTATGCAGATGATACTTTAATTATAATGAAAGATCCTATAAAAAATATGGAAAAGATACAAGATCATTTGCAAAAATTTGAAGAGATAACAGGCCTGAGAATAAATTGGGGGAAATCAGAAGCAATCTTTAGTAAATTAAATAAGGGATAGGGAGAATTAAGGAAAAATTTAAAATTCAAATTAGGAAAAGTATAAAGTATTTAAGAGTTAACATTGCTGACAATGTAGAGGATTTGAAGAAACTAAACTATGATAAAGTGAAAGAGGAAATTAAGAAGAAAATTGTTCGATATAGGGTATTGAAGACCTCCTGGTTTGGTAGAATAGCAATTTGTAAAATGAGTTTATTACCCAAGATTAACTTTTTATTTGAAGTCCTTCCAATTAAACAATCTGAAAAAGAACTAGGAGTTTTTCAAAATCTATTGAATGATTATTGTAATGGAGGGAAAAGAGCAAGAATACCTAAAAGCCTATGGTATAAACCGCAGAAAGAGGGTGGTTTGGGATTACCTAATATTAAATCGTATTACAGGGCGTTCCAAATTAAAGGCTTGGTAAAACTTTTAACGATAGAGAACCTCATATGGCGGGAGACAGAAATGAAAGATAGTAATGTGTGTGCAAAGGGAGAATTTCTGGAAAATACAGTTTTTGATTTAAAACCAAGAAATAATGTCCTAAAATCTATGATAAATGTATGGATAAAGTTGAAAGATAAATTGGCACCAAACACCTCTCCAATATTAGAGTTGCAAGATCTTAAAACATTTCCAGTTAAAAATTTAGAATTAATAAAAAATATTATGTATAAATATGATATAATCTTATTAAAAGATTGGCTGGATCGAATTGAGAATGAAAAAACAAAAAAAGAAATTTATAAGGAATTAAAATTGAACTGGATTCAGATACTAACATTGGATAAGTGGAATAAACAATATAAAATGAAATTACAGCCAATAAGGCAGTTGACAGACTTCGAGGAGATGGTATATAAAATAAGAAGAGGTTCAATGGGGATAAAAGGAATAGTAAGTAAATTATATAAAATGATAAACAACATGGATGAATCCCAGGATACCCTTAAAAGAATGTGGGAATCGGACTTGAGTACAGTATTACTATTACAGATAAGAATTGGAAGAAAAAATGGAAAAGTAGGATGATGCGAAATCTGTCTACAAAAGTTAAAGAACACAACTACAAGATGTTGTGGCGATGGTATATGACACCAGTTCGATTAAATCAAATAAATAGTAGCAATTCAAAAAAATGTTGGAGGTGTCATCAGGAAATTGGGACATACAAACATATGTGGTGGGATTGCAAAATTATTTCCAATTTCTGGCATAAAATGGAACAAGAATTAGAAAATTTTTTAAATATCCGTTTAAAGTTGAATGAAAAAATAGTTTTATTAACGGACTTAGAGGATTTGAATTTAGAGGAAAATATAAAAGAGTTATTGTCTATTTTTTTGACATTGGCGAGACAACAAGTAGCCAGAAATTGGAAAGGTGATATGAATTTAGAAATTGGTAAATGGTATGTTGATGTTTGGGATATGGCATTAAATGAAAAACTTACATGGGAATTAAATATAAAAAGGGGGTTAATAAAACAAAATAGATTTTGGGACATTTGGAAGCCTTTTTTGCAACACACATTGATGGATAATAAAGGAAGAAAAACCTGCTCCGAATACAATGTATTTTTGGCAGAATGAATGAGTTGTAAAAGGAGTGGCTGGTAGACTCAAGGACTGTAGTGCACTGGGTGGTAGGAACCATGTACAAAATATTAAAGTTGTAATATGGTGGTTAAAGAGGAGAGTGGATATAAAGATGAAAATATACAGTATAGCAAATGTATAAAAAATAACGTTTGATTACATTATATTATATTGACATGTATTTTTTTTTCTCTCTTCCTCTTCTCATTTTTTTTACGTTGTAGGATGTACGTGGGAACTACTTTTTTTGTATGTAATTGTTTCTTTTATGTTTTGTAGATTGTTTTGTTAGTTTATTTTTTTTAAAAAAGAGCAGTATTTCACAACCTTTGGGTTTTGGACTTCAGTTCCCAGAAGCCTAAGTCAATTACCCAAAGCACTAATCAGCCGATGTACTGATTTAGGCTTCTGGGAATTGAAATCCACCTGTGGGGTGTGGGCCCCACATTGGGAACCACTGTGCAAGAGTGCTTACTCACTGCCTCAGAAATGCACCTTGATAACACAGATTACCTTTGTTTCTGTTGTGAAAAACAAGGAAAGTATTAAATACATCATCATTCCCATCTTTGTTTTCCTTGGAGTACAGAAGTTGAAAAAAGTTTGCATTTAGGATGCTCAAACTGCAGACCAGGGAGCTGGAACGAAGAAGCTGAGAACACCAGACCCCATAAAGATAAACACATTTTGCTTATGCATATCTCTGCCTTGGCAGTAGGCAAATGTATGTATTGAAAATAGAGATGAAGAAACTGTGACATTTAAAGACTAATAGATTCATTTCAGTGTGAGATTTTGCAGATTACAACCTGCTTCCTCAGACAAAGAAGAAGCAAAAGTTCTATTAAGGTGCAAAAACAGGAAAGCTAAAATTATGTGATAGAAAGAACTACATAAGTAGAAATGTTCCACATGGACTGACAACAAAATTATCTTAACCCTATGTCATGCTGTGACACAGAAGGGAACATGGAAGACTTCCTCAAAACTGAATGAGAGAATACATTTAAAGAACCATATAAAAGCTATATACTGTATATGATAACACTACATATTTACAGCATAATTTTATGCATATTAGGGATATGCACTAAAACTACAATTTGGATTAGGAATTCAGAATTACAGCCCTTCAGATTCAGAATTTTAAAAATTCAGAATTTCCCTGATATCTGTAAACAGTCAAACTGAATACTATCTCACTATTATTTTCCTCTTTAAAAACACCACCAGGCAAACATTTTAAAGGGATTTCTATGTGTCTTGACACCTTCCCAGTGATTCTGCCAAATAAACAAAAAGTGCACAGCAACAGCCAGCAGTGCCTGCTTCTTCTTCAGGTACTGTATCCGTTCCTGATATTGGCTGTCAACAGCAGTGCCTAGGTAATAGGAAATGACTGTAATGGGCATACTGACTGAGCAATGGGAAAACAAGCAAGAAATGCCAGCAGTGTTGGGGAAGGCGAGGACAGGTTGAACTGGAGAGTGGGCAAATAAGCTGGACAGCACTGCCAGGCAGACTGGAACAGCAGATGGCCTGTGATGGGTGTGTACTGTGCCAACAGTTCATGGGGCATAACACAGTTGAGTGAGTAAGCACAATCTTGTAGTAGTTGGAAGAATGAAAGAGGCAGGAGGAGGAAGTAGCAAATGGAAGCATAGCATTCCTAGTACTGTGGGCATATTGTGCCATTCTCTCTTACTTAAAGGGGACTTCAGGGAAGCCTACCAGTTGCAGACTGACCTTAAGGACCATAAGTTTTTATATAGATCCAGGTTCCAACTTTGAGTGGGATGGACTGACAATGTCCCCTGACTGAGAGAACATTCTTTCACTAGGCACACTAATTTGTGGAGAAACTAGCAGTCTCATTGCCACCTTTGCCAGATCTCCCCAAACACACTCCTTCTCACCACGGTAACACAAGGGCTTCTACATATACACCTCTACCTCTGCTATACCCTTCCTCTGAGGTAGTATCACTGGAGCACAGGCCCCTATCATGTTGGTCAAGGCACTGACCCACAAAGCTTGCCCTGCTGTTGCAAAAGTAAAGGACTGTTGGTACTGCACTTTGGTTGTTATGAACATTACTAGTCTCTTCCTGCTTTTTGTGACTCCTCAGTGCTAGCTGGACGTTCTTCACTAGCTGCTCCCGCATGTGGCGGAAAGCTGGCTGGCATTGCTTCCCTCTTGCTGCTCAATTTGGAGGACTAAAAGGATTGCTGGAACATGATCCTTCTTCCACAAGGAGGCAAACCTATAGTAGAGTATTTAACTTATTGTTCAAGGCCACCACTTGAGATCAGAAAAATGCTGCTCTTCCTCTAAGAAATCCCTCATCCACTTAGACCAGTGATGGTGAACCTTTTAGAAACCGAGTGTCCAAACTCAACAGGCTGCTGTCCGTACTGTGGTGGGGCCAGGTGAACTCTGTGCTGGTGGAAGGATGTGCTGCTGAACAGAAGGGCGGAGTGAAATCTGTGCTGAGGTTACAGTGTGGGTGCCCACAGAGAGGGCTGAATGAATGCCATAGGTTCACTACCACTGACCTAGACTATCCCCTCTTTATGCTCTTTCCCCATTCCAACCAAGTCTGGGAACACAAATCTACCACCCTTCTTCCCTGGGCTGGTGGCTCAACCTCTGTGATGACTCTTATCTTTCACTATAATGAAGTCACTTGCCCCCAGAATACACACTTCATGTGCCAATGGCAATGTCCTGTGCTGAGTCTTCCTCAGTTTCCTGAGTTCTGCTCACTCTTGAGCACCTTCTTGCATTACATTTACTCAATCATGTGAGCATCTGTTGCATAATGTTGAAAATGTTTCCCACCTTTTAACTTTTCACTCTTTAGGAATAAATACCAGTCCAAAAAGTAGGAATTATGATTATAGATATTCAGGGCTATCTAATTCAGATTTGGACATACAGTAATACCTCATATAACATTAGTATCGAATAACACGAAATTCGCATAACATCAAGGAATCTGGGGGGAAGAATTGCATCAGATAACATTAAGATCCTATGGGATGCTTCAGATAACAACCGCGAAAGCCTGTGTGGTTACAATGTATCTCTATGGATCCCATAGAGGATCAGATAACACGAAAAATCATATAACACGAAGACTTGTGGAACCAGGTTTTAGCGTTATATGAGGTTTTACTGTACAGTATTCTGAATATGGCATTATTTGGTGAATTTCAAACATTTCTGAATCTGAATCCACATTCCTACTAAAAAAACCAGTCCCATTATATTTAATAGTGCTATCAACCAGATAGATGGGCACAGGATTATATCCTTAATTAATCAAAAATACATGCAATTGATATTGAATTTTAGGAAGCCTGAACATACATTTTGATACTTTTGATCAATTAATTTTTTTCTTCAATTGTTAATTTTAAATTTGGTGCCATACTTAATTTTCTCACTTTCACTAAGGAAATTGTTGTGCCTCTGGAACCCGAATCTGAAGAGGAAGACTTTATACCAGCACCTCAGCCTACTGGCAGCATGGAACTGCCTTCTCTTGATCATGTTGATCAAGATATGACAGGCGCACAGCCAGCAAATGCTGAGGCCCCAAGTGTCAGTGAAGAGGAGCCGGAGCCAAGCACATCAGAAAGATGTAGATGACAGCTGTGCAATGAGCTACAGATGTGAAGAAGAGAGGCAAGCGCCACCCCCAGCTGTGAGCCCTGAGCCTGAACCCTCTTATAAGGAGATGCCCATGCCAGAAGAAGCCTTGTTGTAATAATCTTTGTGCATCCTGATTCTGCACCACTCAAACTTGCTGACCCTGGACCTTGGACCCTCTGCCTGGAAACCCAACTACTCTTCTGGATCACCTTTTTGTCTCAGTTCTTCAATGATCAACTTCCGAACGTGGCTCTTCCTGACCAATGATTCTGCCTCATCCTTCGGACTGTAATAAGACTCTGTTTCTTGCCCCTAATCCTTGTGCAGTGTCTGCTAGCCAGCCTGCTCTACCATGCAGGAAGGGGCACAACAGAAATGCAATCTACTTTGACATTGCTTTTCTGCAACTTATATGGCTTAAACATTTGCTTAGCTCTGAAATAACTGATTTTTTTGCATTCAGCCACTTCCAGCTTCTAATACAATATTATTGATATGCATGGAGTCTTCGGGAATAGCTGGCATTTGCATTAAAGTGAGTGTTTCCTACAGGACTCTGAATTTCTAATGAAAAGACAGAAGCAGTGATGGCTATTACTCAAAATGTTGAATACAGTGAATATCTAATTTAAAATCACTTTGCTATCTGTAAATGAGTCTCAGGTATGTTACATAAATCCCTGCAGACTTGTTAAGGAAAAGTTGTTAGCTTCTATTATTCAGATTTGGTCTGTGTAAAACCAGTGACATATTTTTAAAATGTGACAGGAAAGGCACAAACAATCTGTCTCACTGGTTCCTCTTTCAGTAAGGCATAAGAAGCAGCACAGGAACACCCATGAAAATTCCTAAGAAAAATTCAATCTAGATTTGGTGGTACATATATATAGTAACATGTCAAAAGTCACCTTACATATTGTATTATCACTGTAATGCCATTCACACTTCTTGAAACACAACCATGACAATTGCTTTGTTTGGGTGGGAAGTGATCAATCAATGGAAAAAGAAGTCAGCTTCTGAGCTGTTTCCTTCCTTGGTCCCTATTTGTGAATGGTGTTTAGCATAAGAGGATATCCTGTAGACCAGTGTTTCCCAAATGCTGGTGTTTGGACTTCAGTTCCCAGAAGCCTAAGCCAGTATATTGACTGATCAGTGCTTTGGGGAATTGACTTAAGCTTCTGGGAATTGAAGTCCAAACACCAGCATTTGGGAAACACTGTTGTAGACTAGTAGTTCCCAACAGTTTTTTGGCCATCCCCCACCTAAGCATCTCTAAAATCCTGGTGCCCCCCTTGTGACATGAAATTCTTATTATTCAAAAATTGAACTCCTATTCACATGGATGATGCCTAAAATGCCATTTATTGTTAATAACTCATTCTCAAATTGCCCTCTTAAAAAATCAAATTGCCCCCCTGTGGGAACCACAGATGTAGACAATCTTGATTGCTGTCAATGATGGCATCAATATTCAGGATGTTTTTTGCTATGTAGAGTTTTACATCCTTTTTCCTGCAGGCAATTCGGGCATGATATTGTGCATCAACATCAGGGCATTTCCTGGTGTTTTGAACTGTGGATGCAGAAATTCAACACCTCACATGCATAAACCAGAGGATTTTTAAATACAGTAATTGTATTTTTAATTACTCAGAGGTAGTCTACTTGTAATGTGTCTTAAGCTTTCACAGCAAGAAATTTAAAATTATCTAGAAGCAAGAAGCACATTTTTAAAAAGCCTAAAAACCAAGTAATATTTTCAAAAAGGTAGCTGTGTTAGACTGTTTTATCAGACATGACAAAAAAAAATGACATTTCCATTGAGGAAATGTTTATGTTTGATGAAGAAATGTTTATGCTTGATGAAGTAGGTTATAGTCCTCAAAAACTCACAATGAAACATCTGTTAGTCTTTAAGATGCCACAATTATCTTGTTTTTATTTTCATTATATATGTCCATACAAAAAGAACTTGGGGAATTGGCCATTTGATACTCTCACGTTTTCTCAGTTCTGCTCCACTACCTGAGCTAATAATTGTGTGAAAAACAACTTATTGCTTTCAGAGTTCTTTTAAAGCAACTGTCCTTCAAAAATAATCCCCATGTCCTGACTTCCAGCTTCACATAAGTAACAGTAAACAGTACAAAAAAGATTTGAAATCAAAAAATGGCCTCCTGAACTTTTAGGATTTGTGCCATAAATTCCCCTGAAAGTCTTATCTCATGTGGGACGTTCTTCCTGTGAAAGAACTACCTGCGTTAACAGTCTTCAATGCAAAATGAAATAAATCTTTCTACTGTATTAAAAATTATATGGTGATTTTATTTTTCTGCATGAAAATATTTCAATGTTGATATATAATTTTGAACAAATAAATGACAGCACTTGGAAATAGAAGCAGTGAAAGGCAGCGGTGGGCAGCAACAGGTTCTTACACACCCCGGAGGGGGTAGCAACATTGGGTGGCCTCTGGGCAGGGGATGATGAAATTGGGTGGCCTTTGGGCAGGGTGTGTGTGTAGCAAAATTGGGTGGCCACGCCCACCTCCCTGCCCTGCCCCATCAGGGTTTGTACCTGCAAGTGCTTCAAGGTCTCCCTTGCTCAAAAGCCAATCATACTCAACTCTAGAGTGCAGTGCTCATCTCCATTTACAGCCAAAGAGCCAATACTGCATGTGTTTGCAGATGTATACATGGCTATATGGCAGGCATGACTAGATTGCCCATGATGTAGGCTCCGCCCATAACATAGGCTCCACCCATGATGTAGGCTCCACCCACTGTGTGGTAGCAAACATTTTTGCTGCCCACCACTGGTTAAAGGTCACCCTTGCTCAAAAGCCAGTTGTATCCAACTCTAGGGTTCAGTTTAGTGCTTATCTCTGTTTATAGCCAAAGAGCCAGCACTGTCTGCATCTGCAGATGTTTCAGTGGTATTGTGGCAGGCATGACTAGACACAGGAGCGCATGGAATGCTGTTTACCTTCTCACTGAAATGGTACCTATATATCAACTTGCAATTTTTTGCTTTTGAACTGTTAGGTTGACAGGAGCTGGGACAAAGATGGGAGCTCATACCGTGCTGCAGTATTTGGGTATCGAACTGCTGACATTTCACTTTCCAGTCAGCGTCTTAGCCACTTGAGCCACTGCAGTCCCCAGAAGCAGTTAGTTACAGTTAAAGTTTCAAACTCCAGAGTTATAATTTTAATATACATTGGTACCTTGCTTATAGAGCATAATGCGTACCACAGGACTGCTCTTTAAGCAAGTTTGCTCTTTAAGTGAAACACCATTATAAGTGACAAATTGTGACTTCAGGTGGGGGGTTGTGACCCCATAAGCAAGTTTTTGGTTGGTTTTATTTGTTAAGCGAGGTGACCATTCAGAAAAAACCTGCTCTTTTAGTGAGTTACTCCCTAAGCGAGGCACTCTTTATGTGAGGTTTTACTGTAATACTTTGCTTTCCCAAAGTAACTACAGTTACTTTGGAAATATCTGAATATTAGAAACTGCTAGCCTGTGATGCAAAGCACACTTTACCACTGTCTTCTTTTCTACTGCTCCAATATCTTTTTCACATCTACAAATTATGCAAGGGGAATAAAAGATTTTTCTGCTATTTTGCCTCCCTTCAGGCAAAATATTTTATGCAAACAATTCCACTTTACATTTTAACTGTTAAGTTATTCAGAGGACTGAAATGTTCCTCTAACAGGATGAGATTCCTCTTTTCTTTTCTCATCCTTAAAGAGCAATCACCCTAATCAAAATAATGCGAATAATAATAATTAATAATCACTGGTTTGCTAATCTAATAAACTCTAATATACTCTAATATACCACACATAATAATTAACCAGACTGAAGCATAATTCTACCCTTGGTTCAAAGGATAATACAGTACAGTACTTGGTTCTCGGGCGGGAGAAAAGGGCATAGAGTTTTCATAAGAACAGGTTATTTGCCTGTAACTGTGATTCTTCAAGTGGCCATCTGTGAATCACACACATGGTTTGTTCTATGCGTGTGCAGAAGTGTCAAGAGTCAGAACAGCCCTTCCTGCCAACCTCTCTTATTGCCTTTCCCCACTCCCCCGCCAACTTAGCATGACTTGGTTAGCATAGAAGTTACACTTGATCCACAATTACATCCTGTAGCACATCACCCCTCATAAGCTTTACCATGTCTACTTAACTAAGGTCTCCTAAATCTACCACACCAAAAGTCAAATGTGACAGGTGCTCCTTTTCACTACCTCCAACATCTGGTCCCTTTCTAAAGCTGGAGATAATACCTGCTAAATCCAAGCTGTCTTGCTTTGATGAGATACCTAGAATGAGAATTTTCAGACCTTCTCAAATTCCTTGAGTCCAGGTGACAACATGATGGGAAATGCCCTTTCCCCCCCTCATCAAATGTCTTATAAAATTTGAGGACAGTTTGTGCAAACCTTCATCTTCTCCCTTTGAGAAGCAAATGACGTGCATACAACAAGAACAGATTATTATTAAAAGAGATACAGTACAAACATTCTCTCTCATTCATCTAATCCTTTACAGTTGCTGAAGTTATTCCTGCCTCCATCCAGGCAACTTTCATTCACCACGTGTTGAACAACCTTTCAAAAACAGTTTTGTCTGCCCTGCTTTTCTAAATCAGCATTTCCCAAAATATGTTACATTGAACACTCTTGGACTTCAATTCCCAGAAGCCTAAATCATTACATTGGCTGATCAGTGCTTTGGAGAATTGACTTTGGTTTCTGGGAACTGAAGTCCAAAAAAGCAAAGATTAGGAAACACTGCTAAATTATTAATGTATTTAGCCCCCAAAATGTGGAAGGCTCACAGAAAGTGAACCCCCATCCAAGGAATACACAATGTAAACAGCCAAAGCAATAATGCCACAATAATCAGAAATGTTGAGAAGTAACACCAATAAAGGAAACGTTGGCACCATATAGAAAGGTACAACATTCTCTCTCATTTTGCACCAAGGTTAATTTTAGAAGGTTTTTTTTTATTTCTTGTAGAAAGCTTGTGTGTTGATTATTGACAAAGTCCCTGGGCTCCAGGCTAGCATAAAAAGAAAACTTCTGTGAGTACTTGATATTGATAGGTAGCAAAAACAGTGCTGGCAGCACTAGCAAACATACAAGTAAACTGAGAATAAAATTATGGCCTTCAACTTTGGCAAAAATTCTGCTTGTCAGTAGGCTGATTTCTAGACATATCAGAGCTTAATTAAGCAGATTCACAACAAAGGACAGTGAAAAATTCAAACATTTATTCTAATTAAACTACAAGAGCAATAAAACTAATATTTATATATTTCTTAACCCTTAAACTCTTAAATAAAACAACAGACCAACAAAATTTCCTAATTAAAATAGCAGCACTAGAAACACACAAAGAAAACCAAACGCAACCTCATCTGATACTATCTTCCTTTAGTTTATTTATTTATTTATTTATTTCTCACACTTGCTAACCCGCCCCAATCGGGCAAGCCCGACTCTGGGCGGCTTACAGCATAATTAAAACACATCAATATTAAAAGAAATTTAAAAATTCATAACTAAAACAGTATCTGGGGTGTCGTCAGAGGGATGGTATCCCTAGACTAACCACCCCACATAGGATCCCCCATCCCTGGAACCCCACACTTGTCCTGCCAGCCAGGTCTTTAAGCTCTTCTGGAAGGACAGGAGCTCTGTCTGCATGCGCAGCTCAGTTGGGAGGAGGTTCCAGAGGGCCGGGGCGAACACAGAGAAGGCCCTCTTCCTGGTGCTAGCGAGGCGAGCCTCCCTAGCTGATGGAACAACAAGAGAGCCCCTCCGATCCGCCCTGGTGGGACGGACAGATGTTCTTAGGGTGACGCGGTCTCTTAGGTATCCTGGCCCACTACCATATAGGGCTTTAAAGGTAATGACCAGCACCTTGAATTGCACCCGGAGACAAACTGGCAACCAGTGCAGCTCCCGAAGCAGTGGTGAGGCCCGAGCATAGCGCCCGCGTCCCATCACTACCCGGGCTGCCGCATTTTGGACCAGCTGCAGTCTCCGAATGGTCACCAAGGGCAGCCCCATGTAGAGCGCATTACAGTAATCAAGTCTGGAGGTGACCAAAGCATGCGTGACCATAAGCAAGTTTAGTACTACAAGTGCAGCATGAGACAACAACTTGAACCATATGACATTTCTCCACCATTCAGGGAGATCCTAGGTCCACAAGTTAAAAGGGAGGTTTAAACATTCCACAAATTGAATGAATATATTAAACAGCAATTGTAATGTCATAATGACTTAACTTTTGTGAAAATAATTATTAACTAGAAGTAACTCTTAATAGCAAAGGTAAAGGCCACCCTTGCTCAAAAGCCAGTCGTATCTATCTCTAGGGTTCGGTGCTCTTCTCTGTTTATGGCCAAAGAGCCAGCACTGCCTGCATCTGCAGATGTTTCTGTGGACATGTGGTAGGCATGACTAGTTATCCTGTTAGTTTAGCAGCATTGAGATTGCTGAGAGCATTGCAGGAAATTCCTTAGAATGTTTCCAAAAATGGTGACCTCATATGAAGATAGGATGGGAATTTCATAGAACCTTTAAACACCAGTTTCATAATGAGAATTATGGGACTTGTGGGGAATCCAATCCCAAACCTCTGACTCCACAGCTAGTTATATAAGCCACTGAACTATCCAGCTAGTGGTACATTAAAACTACCCCTTAGATCAGGAGATCTCAACTTTTTCAAGTTGGGGGGCCAGGTTATGCTCCCTCAAACAGTTGAGGGGGCTGGACTGATCCCCCCTCCCCGCTGTTTATGGCTACTGTAAATGATTCCATGGCCGATTCCACTGGCAGCAATGGCTGGAGTGAGGGCAGGGCCCAGATTATTTGGCACCATAGGCTGGATCTAGCCCATGGGCCGTGGGTTGAGAACCCCTGGCTTATATACTTAATATACTTCAGACATTCTGGCACTGACATCAGAATACCCCATGTATTACCACTTTTTGCAGACACAATACCATTTCATAAGCAAACTACTGAGAAATGTGGAATCGCACCGCCACCTCCAAATGTGGGGTGCAGCTGTTTGTATGTTTAGTAGCTCTCTAAAAACATTGAATCTATAACAACTCTGTTGGGATTTTTTCCCTGTTACTGTCACATGCTGCTTGCTTTCAAATTATGAATGCACAACATCTGTGAAGTCTGCATTTAAATTAATCTTGACAATCTACAAGAAAAGCTCTTTAAAATTCTAAAGGTTAAACAGTTAAAATTGGTAGGGCACGTTTCTTCAAAGAAATAAAGATAAGATTTCATACTTATATTCCATTTCTGAGGTCAGTCTTTTGTTTGGGTCCATAATTTTTGAAATCAAAAAGTGAACCTTTTCCAACACCCAAACTAGTGTAGACTACTATGAAGAAATAAGAGTACAGTAATACCTCAAATAACGTTTACCTCGGATAACGCTAAAATCACATAACGTTAAGTAATCTAGGGAGGAGAATTGGATCGAATAACGTTAAAGTCGTATGGGATGTATCGGATAACAACCGCTAAAGCATGTGCGGTTACAACGTATCTCTATGGAGCTTTAACGTTATCCGATACATCCCGTAGGATTTTAACATGCATCGGATAACACTAAAAATAGGATAACACCAAGACTTGTGGAACCAAGTCTTAGCGTTATCCAAGGTATTACTGTATAATGTAATTTCAAAAGTAATTTGATGCAAAGTTTTACAATCAAAATTCAGATCCATTAGAAATGAGCACATATTTAAATACCATATATACTCGACTATAAGTCATCTCAAATATAAGTTGAGGTACCTAATTGGGAAGTCTAAAACTAAGAAAATAGATTGACCGAAATACAAGTCGGGGGTGGAAAATGCAGCAGCTGCTAGTGAGTTCCAATAATTAGAATACATAAAAATACAGTAAAAATAATTAATTTAGAGATTTGTGAGGTTATATTTTTGAATGTTTACGTTGACCCGAGTATAAAAAAATCCCGATTTATACTCGAGTATATATGGTAGCAAAATTATAACCTACCCAAATGGCCATATTCTAGAGCTAGGAAATAGAGATGCAGACGTATGATGACTAAAATGATGACTGAAAATAGTTAAGTGGAACGTGGTGGTAATACATGCATTGATAATGGGACAATCTACATGTGGGCACTGTGCCTGCCTGCAAGCTGTATACCACGTGAGAAGGTTTTTAGAAATCCTATCAACTGAATAGACTATAGCCTTGTACAGTAGGTACTTGGTTTTGCTCATGTAATAAAATCTAATTAGATATGACTATGAGATCTGTGAAGATTAGAATTGGATGGTACAGTTGCTGCATAATAAAATGAAGATTACAAATCCTACTGGTGCAACACTTCTTTCAACACTGACACAGCAAAAATGATCTTAGATTCAACTGTATTGAGCAAAATAATGTGGACCACAATCGAAGAATTGCTCCAAAGGGAAGCCTTTCAAACTTTTAGCATAGGCAGCATGTTTCTCATGGGACTCAATGAAAAGATTGGTCTATTATGTGTTTGTGCAATTGCCTGGATTTCATATTCAGTGTAAGTTTTTAATTCATTTAAGTAGTCATGATTGGCTATTACTGTGTTGGAGATTCTATTGGAAAACTCACCTGTAGGATTATACAGTATCTGTAAGGTAAGATCCTTGTGTAGTATCTGGAACAGCATAATAAAAGATGTATAGCACAGTTGATTCCCATCTACTTGCTGGTATATAAAGGCTGCATTTTTCTGTTTTTTTATGAGTAGCTGAAAAAGAGTGTAGTTGTTTGCATTTTTAATGCTTACTGAAGTTATGCGGTTTCTGTTTTTTCATGACAGAAGCTACAACATCTTTTCTTCTATGTATCATTAGACAACCTTCAAAGGCAGTCTGAGTTGTGAAATGCAGACTCTGGTGAGGATAACCCTACTTTGTTGTTTTTTCAATCTCCAAGACTGACAAGAGAGCATTTGTAAGAATTTTTGAAATCTGAATACTGCCATAGTCTTGCACTCACATTTTGCAGCTGTTAAGCCTGCAGCAAGCAATCCCATAATGCTTTGTATCTGTTTTGCGTAGTACAGATAGGGAAGCCCAGCATTTAGCAAATATACTCATTGCCTGCTTTGAATCTAAACAGCCAATCAGCAGGCTGTTTCCTCCCTACAAAAGTAACTGCTTTCCACATTGTATTTATGCTGGTGTCTGTTTGTAAGTGGTGTGCAGTTTAGTTCTGTCTATTTTGTCTTACTGTTCAGTTGTTCAGTCTAATTTTTTCTGACTTAAGATGTTTTAGTCTCAGAAAGCAAGTAACACAGTACCCTCCTGCAATCATCATTTACCTGAGATATTTATTCTTCCTGCTTTTTTGCAACCAAGTTGAAGTAAACTCCTGTTTTATTGTTTTTGTCATCTACCTAACAATTTTATTTGAATACAAACATTGTAAGTAAACATTCTGTTTCCTTCTGCTAAAGTTGTTCCTGGGTATTTGTTCAATAACTGAACTAAGAAGAAAGAAAAGGGGAATTCAGAAGGGCTTGCATTTTAAAATATTCAACCTTAATCTTTTGAGACACACTAGTTGCGCCATTCTGCAAAAATTATTCAACAGATCATGGGCACAGAAGCTAGAAAATTGTCCAGAGATTGATCTGAAATTAATCAGACATAATTAAAAGGCAGACACTATCTTAAATTCAAGCATTTTGTGATATTCTCCCCCCCCCCCCCCTTTCCAGGCAGTCAGCTAAAAAGAGGAAAGAGGTTCTGGTTTTGTTTTTTTAACTGACTTGTGTTCTGGTTGTCATTATGGCTTTAACTGAGAAAAGTGAATTACCAGAAATGTTGCCAAGATTGGTTCCCCATTATTTTGAGCACTGGCATCACAGAATGAAGCTTGAATTAAAGAACACATATAAAAACCTAGACCTTATGGTGATGCAAGGTCTAAATGAGATGAGATGGATGTAGCTGCCCAGACACTAATATGCCACAAATTAAGTGACCATCAGTTTGATTATATGAAAACATGTGAATCTGCCAAGGACATTATTGATAACCTACAGGCAGCTTTTGGAGTTAAGGCTCAATTACCTAATACTGTATGTCTCTATTTACAGAGCTAGCAAATTTAAAACTGAACAGCAAGTAAAATTGTGAAAAGCACATCTCTGCATTCGTAAGGGTCACAACAATCTCAATCTTGTTGTTTTAAAATTAACAGATAGCCAGAGGCAATAGATGCATTTTAATATTTTTTGATTATTTCTCTAGGTATTGTGTCTCTTATCTACTGAAAAAGAAGAGTGAAACTCATAATACGATCAAAAATACATCACTTTGGTGAACAACAAATTTGAAAGGAAACCCAAATCCCTACAAACCTACAATGGTGGTGAATATCTATTATTATTATTATTATTATTATTATTATTATTATTATTATTATTATTATTATTATTATTATTATTATTATTATTATTATTATTATTATTATTATTATTATTATTATTATTTATTTATTTATTTATTTATTTATTTATTTATTTATTTATTTATTTCATACCAAATACAGTACACCAGTTCTTAGAAGAACAGGGCATACTGAACAGAAAGAGAAAACTTTGATGAGACCTTTGCTCCAGTTATAAAACATAGCACAATAATGATTCTGAGCATAGCAGCATCAAGAAATATGCAAGTCAAACATCTTGATGTCAAGTCTGAGTTCTTATATGGTGAAACTACAGAGAGGCTGTACCTGAAAAAAACACACCAGGATTTATATACCAGAAGCATCCCAAGTTTGTTTGCAAACTGAAGAAAGGCCTCAAACAGGTTTTAAGAGCCTCAAATGAGAAACAAAATATTGATTCAACAGGGATTTAAGCAAGTGAATGCAGTAAATGCTTCTTCACCAGAAACAAAGACAGACACTTAAACTTTAATCTGTCTATCCTTTCTCTGATCACACTAGATTATACACTTGGTATGGTTTAAGAAGAAGCGCTCCCTGAAATGATGAAAGAAGTCTGTTTTCACAGTGTTTTTGAATTCCTTAATGTCTAGTTGGAATCTTATCCATGTAGCTAGTGGCAGCAGAACCCTACAAAAGCAAAACAGGGATGACAAAAGAGTGAAGGTGGGATAGATGCGTAAGCTCAAATAAAACTATTCAAAGTTACATGTGCATTCTGCCAGGATCTTTCATCCAGCGTATAAGGTCTTATAAATGTAGATGGTTGGGTCTATGTGGCTGCTTTGCTGATTTCCAGGAGTGACATTCCTCTCAAAAAAGCCACAGAAGTAACTAGAATGTGCGGAATGGGCACAAGCAAGAAGAGGTAATGGGATATTAAATAGCTCAAAATACAGCTTGACTGCAGCTGCCATTCTACCTGGGAAATTATTGAGGTAAAACTGAGCATCATTTGTTCTACTTCCCCAAGATAATGAATGCCCCTTCACATCTTAGGAACACAGATTGATCAATCTCGGTGTACATATACAGGTATGCATATTACGTTTAATAGGAAATTATGGACTGCTTAGTAGAAGGAGGGTGTAGCTTTATGAAGAAAAGGATGTATTTGGATGTACTTTGTCCTTACAAAAAATAACTACCCAGAATGAATCAGGAATGCACAGTTTTACTAGCCTATTTTGCCAATGGCTAAAGGCTTTAAAATAAGTCTACTAAGGACATCAGACAAACTCCTTGGTAACGGTTTGGAGCCACAATAAATTATTAAGCCCACTCAGAAAGTGTTTGTACTGTATGAAAGTGAAACAAGTGTCATGGAACGACGCCTCTTTCCTAACGTTTTCCAAAGCATGGAGGGGACCTGGTTTTTACTAGGCCCCAAATTCCCTAACATTCACTAAAGATGGAGGTTGTAACTTTCCTAGGCCCCAAAAATCATTTCTCCTCTTTGTCACAAGGCTCTGTCACAAGATTGCCTGTTTTCCAGTACAGTGTGTAACCTTTATCTTTAAGCTAGCTGAGGTCTGTTGTTGTGACTACATATGTATGTAAACACGTTTCCATGTTTTGGGAACTTTCTCCATTTTGGGGAGAAGAGAGGGCAGTTCGTTTTGGGATGACTTTGCATTAACAAGCCAGGGGATATTTCCCTTTTTCTTTCATTATGATTACATAGGCTTTTGTTCTGCCTTGGACTGCCTTATTTTATTGACCTCTATTTACATTATTTCTCTACGCTTTATGGACTATGTCTTAAGAACCTGATCAATAAACCTACGTTTGCTTCAACAACGTTTCTTCATTGGTCTAAAGGGTAAGAGAAAGCAATGCACTCACAAACAAGCCTCTGTATACGGTACCTGTTTAAACCTCCTTGTGGAAGAGACACAGCTATGGGCTTTTAGCTGTATTTTGCCACCCAGTTCGCCCCTGGGGGCTTTGGTTTAGGAGAGCCAGAGCAGGGGGCCCGGCTGGTCGCGTGACAACAAGATCAGGCTATAGGTATGTAAGTGTAAGTTGAAATGCTGTTGAATAAACTTAGAGTGCTAACTTTTGGAGGTCCCTCATGTTTCAAGAATAAGGATAACTGAAGAAACATCAAGATATTAAATTTAGATGGTTGATCCAAAGAGACTCCAATTAAAATCTAGAAGGCTGTACCTTGAGAAAAGTTGTGCATGCTAAACCTCCTGGACACGTCTAAGCCAGTGAGGAATTCTGGGGGATTGCAGTAGTCAGTCATAGCCAGATCCTCCATGCTGTTAGACTTAAAGAACAAATATCAGGGTAGAATACATTGCTATTATCTAGGGAAAGTAGATCTAACCTGACTAGCAATCATTTAAGCTCCTCATCAAGCAATAGAGAAAAACTGCAGCTCATATTTGCCTCAGCCATCATGATCCAAAATCCCGCTGAGAGGCTACTCTGTGCAGTGGGAAGAGTATAACTGTCAGCTAGAGAATGCCATTGATTAAAGATTTCCTGTTTCAATTTAGAATGTACATAGCTCACACACAGCGACAAGAATTTGCAATCACCCGAAAACTGAAAAAGTAATGTTTTAATCAAAAGCAATCTGCTGCTGGCAATGACATAGTTCCTATTGCATAGGCAGAATCTGACCAACAAAATTTCAGTCATACTGTGATTAGAATGCACTTGGATTGTCCAGTCTTATTTTTGTAAGAACTCTAAATATCAAGGGGAATGGAGGAAAAATAATAGAGCAGGAGCCTGGAGCAATTGAAGAGAAAGGCACACCTACATGAGTTGTGTTATGCAACTTGCTTGAGCAGAAGTACTCCTGTTGTGTTTCGAAAGGTGTGTCAAACAAATGATTAGTCTGAGTGTCTACAGAGACTTTGTATAGTAGGATGGTACTGGTACCATTAATGCACAGGGCCGTGTCTGCAACTGAGGAAGTCGGCTTGGATATTTTTCCTCACATGGAAGATGTACTACTACAATATATGCTAGATGTGATTCTGGATACAACACTCCCACAAACCATCATAGAATTTGGACTGCCCTGCTAGTTGATGTAGAATACTACAACATTGTTGTAAAGCATGACTTGTACAATTTGGCAGATGAGGAGACATCGATACCAGAAGGCACCAAGAACTGTAAGCATTCAAATGCATTTATGTGTGGCCTGACTACCTGGAAAGACAATGTACAACATATTATGAATATGAAACAATGTGCTACTCAACCCTTTGTGAAGGTGTTTGTTGTTATGTAAGGCTATATTCCTCTGCAGAAAGTGCAAAGGAAGAACCAATGCTTATCAATGCATACATTGAAAATGCACAGAGGAGTTTACAGGTTCTCTCTGACTTGTTTGAATGTCCTGATAAGCCAATGTTACAGGTGTCTAATAAATCATCCTAGTGAAGAGTTGAAATGCTACTGTGTAAACCTTGATGCCCAACAGCACATACATGTTCTACATGGGCACTACGTAAAATGTCAGGAACAGGAGGTAGTTTACTTTGAGATAGAGTGTCATTGCCCTGTCAATTAGGTACATGGCTCTTGCAAATGATTGAGTTTGTAGGTGACAGATGAAGATTTTGTGTTTATCTTGATCCCTAATCTGCATAGTAAACTCAGAGTTGTAAACACAAGTAAATAGTAAACACAACAGTTGTGGAGGGTGGAATTAGAAAAGCTCCATATCAGCCACTTATTGATAAAAGGATAAATTATTGTATATTGTCATTTTAAGTGTCTTTCCTTTAGCTCTCTGTCACTAGGTATGCTTTATCATCAGTGTACTGCATGGGCATATTTATCAAAGGAAAGGTCTTCAATAGTGAAACAGATATCTGGCACCAACCCTGATAATTTTAATCCAGAATGTCAACAAAGGACCACTCTATCAGCTAATTTCTCAACAGCACAATCTCTAGAGTCCTGCCTGGTCTTTGGTGATTTTTTGGCCTGCTTAGCTATGTGTCTTTGCTTGAAAAATCAAGATCATGGATTTTTTTTTGTTTTCAGACAGGTTATTGAGAAAGAGTATGATTCCCCTTTCCCATAGGCACAGCTAATAGACTTTCATAAAAGTGAGATTCATAATAAGAAGGTGCCAGAGGCAAAGCAACAGAGGAATATAGCTATCTTCCTATTACGTATATCAAATTTATTTCCTTCTTTATCATTTGGAGCTGAATGAGGTTTACTTTTGGGCATGCTTTGGGTTGCATCCACAATAATGGAATCAGGACTTGGGTGCTCAGATAAAGCTCACAGTCCTTATCCACTCTATAGAAGTGATTGATTTTCCATGAAGTTGGAAGTAGACAACATGGGTTCTGCCATTATTGCCAGGGGACATGCAACACTGAAGGCAGTATACATATTGCTACAAGGGCCATTGTGGATTTGCACACAGGATCAAAAGCTTGATCTCAATATTTCTAAATTTCCAGCTCCAATGCCATATAGAACAAACTGACATCCCCAGTTGAACAGAGTGCATTAACAATGGCTACTGCTTATCCAGTGATGTGAAGAGCACCTCTCGGGCAATGAGAAAATAATCCACTTCAGAATTATGAGAATCTGAATTCTTCTCAGATGAAGAAATTGCATCAAATGAAGATAGGACAAAAGCTACATAACTGTTCCTATCAACCAAGTACAATAAATGTTGATTGAGAATGGTGTCTGTGATAATGCTGAATAGATGGACTGAATCCCAGTTATGCCTTGAAAATTTACAATAACATGGACAATCAGTGTCAACAGGATGGGACTAGTAAGCTTCTTAATGAGGCAAATTGTATTGTTTATACATGCATGAACAGCCTAATTCACAAATGGAAACTGATAAATACAGATGAAATTAAGAAATAATCTGGATCTCAACTGGTACAGTTAGATTCTATATGTTCTCAGTGATGTCGCACCTGTTGATCACAAGATTGGTACTTAGAAAAAACTGATCAGTGATGCTACTGTCAGAACAAGGAAGTAGCTGCTGGGGAGAAGTGAATGATATTGTTGATGAGAAGTGGACAACAACAAAGATTGCTTCTTTTTTTTAAAAAAAACCTATTCTGAATGTTGTTCCTGAAGTTTGTAATTAAAAACTGGCATAAAATAATTTCTCAATTTATTATTAAGGGTAGAAGAAATAGAATTCCACTCTCAATTTACTATACTCATCCAAACAACAGTGGTATTATTTAGTACATCACCTAAGTAATTCATAAATCCCATGTACAAACTTGGCTCCCCATTGAATGTGGGGATTATGACGCTAACAAGGTGAAAAGGTTTCCTTTTTCAGAGGTTAATATCTCTACCATGAAAAGAATCAGCAATCTTGTTTTAGATAATGCATTTAAAATCTAGTCTAATTGCCAGAAAAAAACGTATGCCATTTCCTTCATCCTTGATTAAACTCGAAGGAGTCTTGGCAGTAAAGGTCATTTTTGGTCTGTTCTCAGTGTTTGTACATGCTGGGAATGAACTAAAGTAAGCCACACCAAAACAGTAGAACCCCCAACAGAGGTTTCAAAAGGTACAGGTGGGAACAGGTGGATCCACTCTAGTGAATGCATTATGTACTCTTTGGGAAAAAGTTCAGATCAGACCATTCCCACAGTGCATCAAACACTGCATAGGTTTATTCTTTCACGTCCAGATCAAACCATGGACTGCCAAAATGAAGCCACTTCCTTGGCTTTGTCATTGGGTAAACTTAAGTCTTCTACGATACATGTTTCTGGCAGTAACTGGCAGACCAGGAATCAGCTGGATTCTGTGTCTCTCCACATTCAAACACATGTTGTTTTCCGCCAACAGCCCCCACCCACTTGATCATGTTGGTTTTGCTTTTAGGGACTCCAACCCTCACCCTATTCAGGGTCCCCCAAGTGACTTAAGGGAGGTTGGGTTCCTCAGCTACAGCCTCCTTTAATGCTACTCCTTGTCCAGTGAGCTCTTTCCTCCATCTTCTAATTTGGTTTTGCTCTTGCGTACCCTCAAGTATGTTTGTTCTTACATAGGATAAAACTGCAAGTATAATTGTTCGTAACATCATTATTTTTAACAATTCCAAGCTCTGTGCAGTATTGCTAGAAGGAAATGGCTTCACTAGGCATAGGACTGAAGGTTAATGAAAACACTGTCACCCAGGCAACAGGAGAGATTTGTTGTTTACACACAGTCACTTGGTGGGGTTGTGTGGTAATATTTTCCTCCGTACATGGCCTCCATCCTCTTGATCATTTTTAATTAAAAGGTATTTATCATTTGAGTACATTGCTCAACTAAACTGTTGTACAATTATATTATCCTCATATTTTGACAAGTACTGTACTTGATACTATTGCTGAACTGCAGAAATACTTGAATATATTTGGAGATCTTAAATTCACGTTTATGGGCTAAAAAGACATACTAGTACATTGCTCTTCTTCTCTGACTCATTTGATCCATATTTTGTAGATGTCTGAAGCTAAAAATTGTTTCACTTAAGCTTTATAGGTGCCTGTGTATGGAAGATACAGAAACTGTTTCCAAATTGGGCCACATAGCATTTTATTTTTTTCCCTTTTTATTTCTTCAATATTGCCTTCTTAGATGAAAGGTCTCTAACCCAACTGAAAAATATTATTTATCTGTCTCCACAAACAACAGTGCAGAGGAATAATTTCAACGAGAAGAGCCACACAATAACGAGGCTGAGCTCTCTAGTCATTAGTTTTCCTTCCAGCTCTTATATACATGTAGCTGAAATTGAAAATTAAAAGTGATCAGTGGAAACAATCCACTGTATTCATCCAAAAAAGAAAAACTGGGCAAAAACTCATGCAAAAAAAAAAATACCATTCACAAAGAAAGAGCAGAAAACACATGCTTAATTTAAAATAAAAAAGTGTCATACCTTTTTAAAAATTCCATATACTCTGTATGCTTGATGAGGCCAGTCCTCATCATTATTGTCTGAAAACATTGTCGATCAATAGCCCAAAGTTTCACATTTACAAGAGCTGGAAAATAAAAGAAAAAGGGGAAATTTGAATTAGAAATGTTTTATGTCAATTTTTTATGAATTGCAGAGGATATGAACAATCTTTAATAAGACAGGAGAATGATTATTTCATCTTCCCAAACTTAATAAAAGAAAAATAAAGGTAATATGCTGAACAATTGATAACACAGGTATTATCGTGGCCTAAAAATATTACATCATTAGCAGCATCTGATTCAAAGATCTCAACATAGGTTTGGATAAAATTAATGATAAAGAGTTATAGCCTCAAGTAGTGATAAAAGAATGACATAATGATCATTTTCTTAACCAGTAGTGATACAGCAGTGAAGCAGTAGTGGGACTGCAGTGGCTCAACTGATTAAGATGTGTAACTCGCTAACTGGAAGGTTGGAGTTTGATTCCTGGGTACTGCATGACAGAGTGAACTCCTGTCTCTGTCCCAGTTCCTGCCAACCTAGCAGTTCGAAAGCAGGAAATTGCAAGTAAATAAACAAGGACCACCAGTGGCTTCCGAGCAAGAGTGACCTTTACTTTTACCTTCACTAGTGACATCTAGTAATTTTTCTACAATCCTTTTAACTCTCTATTACCTCATCAGTGGAGGAGAGGAGAGTTCCTTGGTATCATCTCCCAGGCAGGAGAGTGTGCAAGTAAGGGAACATCTCCTCTTGGTTGTCCCTCCACTTTCCTGCCGAAATTCATCCTATGGGACCTCTGTAGGACCAAACCCTCCCTGCTTGTGGAACTGTGAGGAAGCTGCTTTGCTTTCTTCTCCCTTTCTGACTCCCCCCTCAACTTCTTTTGTTACAGGGTGAAGTGTATAGGAAGTGGTTTTTCATGCGTAGGGTGCTTGATTTTTGGAATAGGGATTTATTTAATTTGGCCTGCAACTCTCTGACTTTGTCTGCTGTCGTGGGGTCTCTGTCTGTTAACATGGTATGTGTTCTCAATGGAGGGGTGTTGTTGGGTGGGAGCAGACATTACACTTACAGAGGGCATGGGGTAGGACTGTGTGTACCTGAGAGAGAGTGCCTAGGCAAGAATAGGGTTGGTATACCTGCCACCTCACTACTTAACAGTCTCCCTGATTGAGCCGGTCTCAGGTGTGGCATTGCAATAGTCTAGGCTGTTGTGCAGGGAGGCTTCAACATCCATGCAGCAGGATTCCTAAGAGCATTATTCCCTAATAGGTTATGTTTGGTTTAAAGCCCATGGCATCAATCCAATACATACATACTACGTAATAAATTCCATTGATTTCCATGGATCTTATGTCTAGGTAAGCAGACATTAAGGTTGGCCCTCACTATTACACTGCACTCCTGTGCATGTATATTCAGTACAAGTCCCCACTGATCTCAAAGTCATATAGTCCTGGGTAAGAATGTGTAGGACTGCAGAATTCTGTTCTAAAACTAAAGAAACAAATCAAGGATCACATGATTTTTATGTTTTCTAAAAACAATCACATTCAAAATCACAGCAGCAGCAGCAACAAAAATCACACTGTGTACAAAAGATGTTGAGTCTCTTCTTTATGAAGCCAAATGTAACTATAGAGAGAGTTATTAGAAATTTTTTCGGGAAGGGATGATATCTAAGTCATAAGGCAAATGATTTGCATGCAGAATGTTGAAGCTCTCCTGTCACTTGAGGTACGATAAGAGGTGCTGTTACTGTGCACTGCTTCCCAACCACACAACACTTAGTGAAAGGAGGAGAAGGAGGACTACTGTGACAGTTATGACTTCATTCCCACTTCTGATCCCCTTCATACCCTTTTCTTTTGTTCTCCTCTTCTTTGCTTCCTCTTTTGCACCATTGAGGGAGATGTTCTTCTTCTGGCACTTCTAGCAACCTCTACCAGTGTTATTTGGTGTTCTTGTAATATGATGTTATGTCTCCACCTTCCTCTGGGTCTGCCTCGTGGTCTTTGTCCTTCTCCTCTTTCCACGTATGCCTTGTATGGTATGGAATTCTAAGACATTCTCTCCAAGTGGGCAGACCACTTTATTTGTTGTCTCTGTATGTGGTTTAAGACTGGTTCTATTCCAATTCTTTCCCTTTTAACCTCATTCCTGATTTTATCCCTTCTAGTCATTCCAGCAACCTTCCTTTCTGGTCACCTTGCTTAAAAAATAAAACCAACCAAAAACTCACTTAACAAATAAATTGGGCTTCACAATCCCCCCACCAGAAGTCACAATTGGTCACTTACAATGGTTTTTCACTTAAAGAACAAACTAGCTTAAAGAGCAATCCCGTGGAACGCATTATACCTTTTCTCTCTGTATTTATACCAGAAAGCTGACTAATTTACTACAAAAGAGGAGGGATATTTTGAATAACAGGAGTAAACATACACTTTCCAAAAGATAAAAAGCAAGGAGAAACATCCAAACAATCTCCCTTGCAATTTGGAAGCTGTCTGTATTAGACATTTAGATTTGTCATTTGTCTTTTCAGGCTTGGCTTCTCAGTGCCTGGAATAAATGTGTGGCCTCTTGCATGGAGCTGCATAGCAAACGGTCTGAGTAGCCTGCAAAATGACAGAGTGAATGCAAAATGAATTGAGGCAGTGTGCTGTCATGCGTTTGAAGCCAGATTAAGTAGTCACTTAGAGTTTTGTCACTGAAGTCTGCCATGTCTGCGGTACCTATTTTTCTCCGTTTTTCCGATTTTCAAATCGATCATGAGGCTCTTCTAAATTTCCAATACTCGTAAAAATAAAAATTAAATATCAAAAATGATAAAACTGTTCTAAAGCATTTCAGTATTCTATCCAGTGGTAGGCTCCAAAAAGATCTACTGTGGTATGGTGGGCATGGCCAGGAGGGAAGCCCTGCGTAGCACCTGAATTAGGACTACTTTATTTCAAAACTTGGATGGGTGGGGCCAGCCAGAATTTCTGCTACCAGTTCTGGTGAACTGGTGTAAACCTGATGATGCCCACCACTGATTCTATCTAAGAGGGCACCATAATTAGAGAGCTTTGTCAATTACCTGTTAAAATGAGCATTTAAGACAGCACTAGAAAGAGGAATGAAAAATACAGCAGACATGGTGGTCAATTTGGAATTTTAAAAGTTTTTTAAAAAAATGATCACCCTAGTTTTTGTTTTTAAAAAGATGACAGACTGTGCTGCCAGAAAAATTAACACATACTCCTAGACAGTAAAAAGGGATGGTCAACATGGAACCGCCTCATTAAATACATAGCAGGATCTACCAGAGAATTCAAATAAAAAAGACACTGGAGGAATTTTGGCAGAATATATTATAACTCAAAGGGGTACTCAACTCCACAGGCAGGAAGTTTTACCCAGATATGCACTGTACCTACACTGCATTGTTTGTGCTTCTTCTTCTGCAGTATCCAAATCTGAATATTGGTGATCATCATAACAATCAGCTATGAAGACTATCCTGCGAATGTAATGCAGTGGCTTTTCATCTGCCTTCTGCATTGCAACATGACACCCATACCAGTTCCCTGAGTGACTTTCTGCTCCTGAGCCCTTTTGGCATGCAAAGTCCTTATTGGCCCCAGGCCAGTATTGATGAAGCTGCTGCCCTCTATCAAGATGGATTCAAGTGTGATTTAATCTACTTGGGGACCATAACCCTTCCCAGTGGACTTCACCACCCAAGGCCATTAGTCCTCAGGGTTATTAGGTTAGTTAACCTCTGCCTGACACTCGGTATTGAGTCACTGGCAGTATGGTCTACTCTATTACCATAGCAGGATAACCTGGCCAGACTGGTATTGTTTATGCTACTATTATGAAACTGTTTGATTTTGTACATTTATTGTGGAGGGTGAATAATACAAAAGAAAGGAAGAAAAAAACATAATGTAGAAACTTTAATAATGGCCTACTTATAAGAACAGAGATAACAAACATCAATCAATCAGTCCAGAGAAGAAACAGATATGAAAGGTTTTCGGATAATCTGTGTTCAAATTTGTAAGAGGAAAAATAAAACTCTTAGAAAAAGAACAACACATCTTACTTGTTTTCAAATCTTCAGTTGCGTGATTAATGTGATGTTGTGAGAAAGGGGTGTTTTTAGGACACAAATGTTGGTTCAGAGGGTATGCTAACCTCACATGCATGCTAATTTTTGCTGAAGACAACTTCCCTTCCATGCAAACCCTTTTCACCCAGGCATTTCCAGTCTTGGTTCCCAGGTTAGAGGAAAAGTCATGCCCGCTGACAAGCCTATCGTGATAGGGAACTTACAAAGCCCTGGAAGAAGCAAACATCTAATCCATTTAGTCTCTCCACAAATTGCTGCTGTTCCCACAATCTTTGCATTAGCAAATTAGGAATGTAGATTCTAATTTGTTTTGAATCACTGCAACATATTGTATTTATTTTTATTTGTTTATTTATAACATTTATATTCCACTCATCTGGGATGTTTTCCCACTCTAGGTGCCTTACAACATATTTAAAAAATTCTTTACAATAAGAATTAAATTGAATAAATTATAAATATCAACCAAAACAAAAATAACAGACCCCCCAATTAAAAAACAACAATTACCCTGCAACAACATCCTGCAAATAGAGTTTAAGATTAACTCCTGTGAATGCAGTCAATTCTTACATTCAGTGATCAGCAAAGTATGTTTAAAATTGATACAAATAATGGAAATGGACAAGAATCCCCCTCCTGCCAATTTTGGTATTTGGCAAATTGAATAAAATATAAATATCTGCAAGAATACAAATAATACCTCACAATAAAAAAATGCAGGCAACAAAAACAAATTGGTAACCTAAAAGTTAATTACAACCTATCACAGTATATCCTTAAAAGTATATCCTTAAAAGCCTCTTTAAAAAAGAAACAATTTTAGTTGTTTTTAAAATATAAGCAGAGATGGAATCTGGCACAGCTCAGTTGGTGACGCCACCAAGAAGGCACTTCTCCAAGTAATGGTCTTTCTTGAGGTTGGCACAAGGAGCCGCGCCATCTGGGAGGAATGAGTAATGCAGCCTGATATTCCGAGGGGAAGGTGTTCCACCAGGTAGGAAGGTCCCACCCAAACCATTTAGGGCCCTAAAAGAATTGATACCTTGTACCTGATATGGATAGGAACTTCTGTTTCCCATTTCTCTCATAGGCAGAATATCCTAAACAACACTACCTATCTCTAGAAATGATGATGATGATGATGATAGATTCCGTTTACTGAAGTGGACCATCAACCAAATTAAAGAAGCAATGACAGGAATTAACATCTGAAAGAATTTTACAAATAACGTAGGTGCCAAATCAGACGCTGCATGGAACTGTGTTTGCTGTTAACGCGACACAACTTTCACTGCACAGCTTTTCAGACTAAAAGGAAATGGTCTGTAGACCGCAGTTTTCTCACTCGTGTAATAATTAATCAGGAAAGGAGGACTTTCCGCTATTTAGACAGGAATAGAAATATGCTTCGAAACATGTGGGGGTTAACTTTGAAGTGATTGCACTTATTTAGGCATATTATTTCTAGCTCATGGCTACACACAGGAATGAATCAGTGTATCTAATCAACATTGTGAATATGACTGCAGCATAATGCTGAGACAGAAAATGTGTTTAACTTGCTCCAGTAAGATTTGTGTGTACTTACCAATGGTATGTGACGATACTGCATATCTCTATAAAACACTCCAGAGGATGGGAATGGAGAAAGAGATAAGCCAGAAGCTAGCAGTCACTCATGCAGTCTTGATCAGCAAAAGCCTTCTGAAATATTACATCACTTTCTCTGCCAATCATAAAACTCATCTCAGAGAGCCACTGGTATAGCACCTGCTAGGCTTACACCTGTTTATCATGACTTTCACAGTAAAGACCCAATGAATTCAATTTAGAGTGGTTTCCAGCATAGACCACAACATCTATTTTGTTTTTACTGCTAAGTCTATGCCAGATACCCAAACTGGAGGCTGCTTATTAAAGGAAAATTACATCACCCAGTAATCAATCGTACTCCATGCTTGCTAATCAGGCAACTGCGGCTTTGAGTTGCAATTCAATGAATGAGAAAAAGAGTACATCCCAGACTATGGAACATAAACAGACTGGTACTCAGTTTGACAAGGTGCACCAAACAAAAAACCACACTGTATATTATAATGAGTCAGACTTGACAAAGGTCATACATTTTAGAATTTCCCCAGAAGATATTTTTCTCAAAAAATGCAAGGAGTTTTTTTTTCCATTTTATCTCCTGGAACACAAATGAGGAAGAGGCAAAAGCAACATGCTAATCTAACAGATGGGGCACCTATATGGTGAATGTGCATGGCATGTACACTTCCTAGCAGTCTGTAGTTGCTGATTTTTAATTCTGTTTTGTCCTTGCCAAACCTAATCCAAACTTCAAAGGACCAACATAGATGTCCCCACAATTTCTTCAAACCCCATTTCATTTTCTTCACATACTTTTTTTATTAGAGTGTGATACTTCATGTCTTTTCCCCACTTCCACTCTGAAGTTTGTTCGCTTTTCCTTCTGCATGTCTGTTTGTAAATTGTACTTTGTTTACTCAAGTCGAATGAATGAATGCAAAGTACCTGTATTTGCACTGTATCAAAAGTAGAATGGAAAATAGTATCATCTACAGAAAAGGATCCAGACTGTAAGAAGCCTATCACAGGGCTGCAAAAACGATGCTTAGCCAGGAAAACCAACAGCTTATTTTCAGTCATGTTTATTTTATATTGAAGAATGTCAATGTGGTTGTAAAAATATGTGTAACACAAAGGAATCTCAGCTGTTTGTAAAACATAAGCAAAAAAAGGCTAATTCATTTTCACATTCCAGAGTGGACTGCCACATTTTTCTAACTCTACATGTGCTTCTCAAGTCATCTTGGAGCTATAAGGCTGCAGCTATTTTAATAATAATAATAATAATAATACACAGCAATCTGTCTATAGTTGTACTCCACTGAGACAAACCATTATAATACCATTTTTCTCTCTCTTCTAGCTATAATTCAGCTTCATTTAAAAAAAACTTTTAAAAAGATTGTGGCAAATTTGAATATAGGTTTCAGTGGCTTTGTTTTAAAAATGAATATAATATCAATTGGACATTTTCAGTATACACTCAAAAATAATTATATTAGCACTTTCATAGTGGGTGGGAAGGTCACTTATTTGAATCCTTGCTGCTTTGAGCATTATCCCCTCTAATTGTCTCCAATTTAGAGAGAGAGAGACATCATAAGAATCACAGCTGTCACAGCACTGCTATCCAGTTTGAATCTGATTCTTGTGATATATGACACTTAGCTTGAATAAGGCCCGGGAAAAAGAATTCTAATTCTTACAGGACAGAAGTTGTGCAGGTGGTGAATGGTACCAGGAGGCATGTAAATGGCAACAATGGCAGCAAGACCATAAACAAGGGAAGTATCATGACCTCTACATCACTATGGACATGCATGGAGCTGGTGGCAAGCAGAAGGAACAGAAAGAGTGAGGCAGGCTGGGAAAGGAGTGACATGGTGTTGACAATGGAAGATGAAAAGGGATGGCTGGGCAAAAAGATTGTCTGTAGCGACCCAAGGAAAATGTCCTGAGGGAGTTGAGTGAAGAAAAAGCTTGACAAAAAGTGGGTAACATTTTTTAAAAAGCATTACATTTTTGTGATAACATAGCTCATACATGTTTAAGAGGGTCTCTTCCAGAGTCCACAAAAACAGTTCAGTAACACAGGTCAGCCTTGCTCGAAAGCCAGTTGCATCTGTAGGGTTCAGTGCTCATCATCGTTTACAACCAAAGAGCCAGCTCTGTCTGCATCTGCACACTTTTCTGTGGATATGTGGCAGGCACGCCTAGACACCAGAGTGCACTGGATGCTGTTTATCTTCCCACCGAGGTGGTCCCTATTTATCTACTTGCAATTTCTTGCTTTCAAACTGCTATGTTGGCAGCAGCTGGGACAGAGACGGGAGTTTATTCTGTCATGCAGTATTCTGGTCTCGAACTGCTGACCTGCCGGCCTTACAGCCAGCATCTTAAACACTTGATCCACCACGTTTCCTTTCAGTAACACAACTTAAAACAAAGGAAAAAAGAGAGAGATAATCAATTTTAAAAGGATCTTTCTTATGTTTTCATTCAGGACCACAATCATTTGACTTGAAATTTATTGGAATAAATCAAATGTGACTGGCAGATGAAACAATGAGTTGTTCACTGAGAGGTTCCACACATGAGAAGCAATTTAATAAGATATTTTCAAGATGTGTTAACTTCTATAGTTTCAGCATTAAATACTTTCCTATTCATCACAAAATATAAAATTGTTTTGCCAAATAAAGTATTAACTCCTGAAATTGAAGCCCCATATAACGGAGTTTGCCATGACTGTTTCATCTCCTACGAGGGTAAAACAAATTGAAGAACTTAGTCAGGGAAAGTTATAAAATATCTATAAGGAAAGCTTCCTTCCTTATTGCATTTCTCTTCCATCTGACTAACTTTGAAGTCCCATAAGCATTATCTATTTGTGTAGTAAAGGTAAAGGTTTCCCTTGCTCGAAAGCCAGTCGTATCCGACTCTAGGGGTCAGTGCTCATATCTGTTTCTAAGCCGAAGAGCCAGCACTGTCTGCTTCTGCAGATGTTTCCATGGTCATGTGGCAGGCATGACTAGACACCGGAGCGCATGGAACGCTGTTACCTTCCCACCGAAGTGGTCCCTATTTATCTACTTGCAATTTCTTCCTTTCGAACTGCTAGGTTGGCAGGAGCTGGGACAGAGCTGGGAGCTCATTCCGTCCTACAGTACTCGGGAATTGAACTGCTGACCTTCCACCTCCCAGACAGTCTTAGTGACTTGAGCCACTGCAGTCTCTATTTGTGTATTTACAACAAAGAAATCCAAGACAGTGTACAAAGTGTTTTTTTTTTTAAACTAAAAGATGATACATTATAATATCAAAGATATTGAGCCCTGGTGGCAAAGTGATTAAACTGCTGTACTGTAGTCAAAACAGCTGATGCCGTGAATTCGATCCTGACAGCCATCAATGTTTATTCAACCCTCCATCCTTTTGGAGGTCGGCAAAATGAGTGTGGTGGCTTAATAGTTAAGATGCTGAACTTGATGACTGTAAGGTTGGCAGGTCAGCAGCTCAAGATCCGAGTGCCGCACAATGGAGTGAGCTCCCATCTACGTCCAGCTCCTGCCAACCTAGGAGTTTGAAAGAAAGAAATTGCAAGTAGTGTAGATAAATAAGTACCACTTTGGTGGAAAGGTAAACAGTGTTCTGTGCACTCAAGAGTCAAGGCATGCTGGCCACATGTCCATGGAAACATCTGCAGACACAGATATTTCTAGCTCTTGGGCTACAAATGGAAATGAGCACCGAACCTCAGAGTCAGATACGACTAGCTTTCGAGCAAGGGTGACCTAAAATGAGTACCCAACATGTGGGGGGAGACTGCTAGTTACCTTGTGAACCACGCAGAGAGTGCACTAAGCGCTATTGGACAGTACAGTCAAACTTCGCATAAAGACCACATCGCTTAAGGAGTAACTCACTTAAAGAGCAGAATTTTCTCTGAAGATTTGCTTCACTTAACAAATAAAATTAACCAAAAACTCGCTTAACAAATAAATCGGGGTTTGCAATCCCCCCCTCCGAAGTCACAAACGGTCACTTACAATGATGTTTCGCTTAAAGAGCAAACTCAATTAAAGAGCAATCCTGTGAAACATATTATGCTCTTTAAGCAAGGTACAACTGTATATAAATGTAATTGCTACTGCTATTATAATTAAAATTCATTTAAACGTATTTAAAAACACATCTAAGAACTTAAAAGAGCATCAAAATCCCTCCCTTAGCAACCAATTCCTTACTAAAAGCCTGCCTAAAAGGAAAAGCCTTTGCCTGTTGGCAACCTGGCCTCCTATAGAATAGAGTTTCATAGCCTGGAGGTAGCTACCAAAAAGTTCCTCCTTTGCTTTCTCACCAAACATGCCTCTGAGAGAAGAAGTGATAAAAGAAAGGTCTCCTCCTAGATTCAAAAATGAACAAGGTTGGAAAATAAAAAAACCAGCCTCATTTTAGGTATGTAGTTGGTAGGATTCACACCTGTTAAAATTGCCTTTGGTTACTAGACTTTAAAGAAAGAGATAACGGAATAATCAGAAAGTGTGCAATTCATATAACAGCCTCTCAACTGCTTTTCAGTAAAAGACTATCTTGAGGCCAGCAATTGTATTTTAGTATGAGTACTTGACAACTGGAAGGTTGGCAGGTCGCGACCTAAGTGCTGCACGATGGAGTGAGCTCCCGTCTCTGTCCCAGCTCCTGCCAACCTAGCAGTTCAAAAGCAAGAAATTGCAAGTAGATAAATAAGTACCACTTTAGTGGGAAGGTAAACAGTGTTCCATGCACTCCAGTGTCTAGTCATGCCTGCCATATGTCCATGGAAACATCTGGAAACGCAGACAGCGCTGACTCTTTGGCTGTAAATGGAGATGAGCACCAAACCATACAGTCAGATACAACTGGCTTTCAAGCAAGGGAGACTTTTACCTTACCAGATGAACAATAAGACCTACTCAGCTTTTCCGAAAGTTGAGGATTAGTCTATTAGTACCACCAAAAGGAAGATTTTAACTGTCCTTTTTTATTTATTTATTTATTTATTTATTTATTTATTTATTTATTTATTTATTTATATTTGTTTATCGCCCTCCTCCCCGAAGGGACCCAGGGCAATTTCCAACAATTTTAAAAACACTTTAAAAAATCAAAAACTTTAAAAAGCTTAAAAACTTAATTAAAAGCTAGGCATTATAACTTGGACATTCTGGGGGTCAAACGATCCAAGTGGCTGGGGAAATTGAACCATCCACTTCCCAGACCAGACCTGCCAGCCAGGTTTTCACTCCTTTCCTAAAGGACAGCAACTCCGTCTGCAGGCGTCTCTCTATCGGGAGGAGGTTCCACAGGACCAGAGCGGACACTGAGAAGGCCCTCCTTCTAGTGCCAGAGAGATGAGCCTCTCTGGCTGATGGCACAACCAGAGAGCCTCTCCAGTCCACTCTGGTGGGCCGGGTAGATGTCCCGGCCCACCAGAGCCAGGTTGCAGGGCCGGGTTGTTGTATGACTTGGAAAATCAGTGGTTTCTTTGCCTTATTCCATGTCTGCCTACTGTGACTGCTTGCAGTCATTATATACTGTAGAAGAAAGAAGAGGAATTGTCTTTAATTTCTTCCCAGACCCTATTCCCGAGCTTCTGTCAGTGTATAAAACATAAACACTAGTCTCTCTTGATTTATGGGTTTGTTCTGCTTTTCACTTAGCTGCATTCCCCTGAGTTGCTTTCTAAAGGGGGTCTAACCCCCAGCATAAGATCCAATTGAGTTATTTTGAAATAAACATCCAAAGGGATTTTCCACAAAATGAACCTAAGGCAACAGTCAGTTAATATTTTGTGAGTTTTGCACAGTAAAACAGCTGAGGAATGTTAATGGAAGCCAAAAGTATTCTGATGAGATTAGCAAATTTCTTCACATAGTGGATGGGTGTCATGTCTTCTTCTGTAACAAGATCGTACCACCAAAGCTTCATCACTATCCACATGGTCCACTGTTTATAAAAATGCAGATTCATTGGACCAAGTACTAAGCTTTGATTCTCGATTCAAACAAATCAGATCAAGTCAGTGATTTGTTCTCATACAACACAGTGAAACAAACGATTATTATTAACATTTTACAGAACGGAAGATAGATTGCTCATGCCCATTCACAGACTTTGTGTAGCAAGAGAGTTTTAATTTCAAATCCAAAATGCAAAGTTTTAATAGTACAAGTACCAAGCAAAGCAGGTCAGCAGGACGGATGAGAATGAAGCATGAAATTGCATCAGTAATGCCGGAGGTTTAGTAAAATATATTCATGATTGGGGGAAAAACTGGTGTGTTGGGGTGTGTGTGTCTAATTAATTATATTTTATAAAAATCACCCTAATGTTTTATTTCTGTGTACTTTCTATTTTAAAAAATATTCTTCTGTGATGTTATAACATTAGCTGGACAGATACACAGGAAATGGCTAGTGCAGTATACTTAATAAAAAAGCTTATTTAAGCAAGCAGACCAATATGAAGCCACGTGAAAATCCATTTACACAGTTAGAAACTTTCACTTTTAATCCTGCTCTGCTGGATACTTTAATTCATGAATAAGAATGACCCTCAAAAAAGATACATAGCCTTCCTGTGTTTATGGAACTTAACATTCAGCAACTTATAGAAACACATGTTTTATAATCTCAGTATCTCGAAATACATCCTTCTATTTAATGAGAACAGGGGTGACCAAAGTATGGCCCATGGGCCGGCCCTGGCCCATGGTGCCAAATCATCTGACCCATGCTGCCTCTGCCACTACTAGAAGCGGAAGTAAAATGTGCACGTGCATAACACTGCCATAAATCCACCCGCGGTTGTCGTAAACATATTTGTGATAGCTGCAGATGTGTTTTACAGCAGGAGGAATCACATGATCAGCTCACTCAACCATGTAACCAGCCTACTGCACAAAAAGTTTGGCCACCCCTGAATTAGAAGCATGGTAGCATTATTATTACAGTAATACCTTGGATAACGTTTACCTCGGATAACGCTAAAATCGCATAACGTTAAGTAATCTGGGGAGAAGAATTGGATCGAATAACGTTAAGGTCCTATGGGATGGATTGGATAACAACCGCTAAAGCCTGTGTGGTTACAATGTATCTCTATGGAACTTTAACGTTATCCAATACATCCCATAGGATTTTAACATGCATCGGATAACACTAAAAATCGGATAACACCAAGACTTGTGGGACCAAGTCTTAGCGTTATCCGAGGTATTGCTGTATTAGATACAAATCTACCATCTGATTCACAGTTGAGGACTGGTGTAGAATTAACAGTTCAAGCCCTAACCAAGGACATAAGAACTGTTATGGTAACTTCTGAGTTATGCAGTTCCTAGTAGAGTTATAATGGGTTGTTGTTGTTGTTGGGTTTTTTTTTAAGTTAGGATGTTTAAGTTCGACAAGTCCAAAATTTCTAAATATCTAGGGAGTCCAAGGACTCTGATCAATATGGGTACAACAACAGATTTCCTCCTCCATAGACACTCGACATCAGTTTGCAAATCACAATAGTGAAAACAGAAATAAAAAGGATATTCTATGCAACCTGAAAAATATATAAAAAATCGAAAATATCTTTTCACTGCCTTTCACAATTACATCCTGCATGGCAGAACTTGACACTTTGAGTTTACTAGAAAGTCTAATAGGTGCCCTAGGAATTTATTCACAAATCACTATTTTCTCATTTGCTTCTGTCTCTTATCATAATATAGCATAATTGTACATAAACAAAAGAATTTTAGAAATATAATATGCTTAGATGCATATGATAAACAGGATCATCTTAACTAGTAGAAGACAATAATGTCAATGGTTCGTAGTAAAAAGTAGTGACACTGTAAGAAACTACAAGTATAATACAGGACAAGGAACAAGAAATGTGTAGTCTAATTTCACAGCCTGTGTCTCCTGCCCATAAATTTTTAGGAGACACATCAGAAATGATAGTAGCAGACTGTTACAAATCATGATATGATGCTCAAACTGAAATAATATTTTACCAGGGCTGGAGGCAGATTTGTTGGAAAAAAATACTAGACTGGAAATTAATTTTGACTTTTTGATTTGACATGAAGAAAGCTGGAGCTTAAGAGTAGATAAGACATTCTAAACCACATGCTAAGCCTGCTGATTTAAAAGTCCTTCTCAAGTCCAATTAAACTAATGGACCTTATTTATTCAGATATTTTTTCTTCACCCTATAACTCCAAATTCCCCCTAGGGTAGCTTCTTCTCCCATGTCTAAGCCAGATGTAAACTGTAGCTTGTGTATACAGGGGAAACTGTCCTTCCCCATCTTTTTCAATCTAAAATACACACATACACCCCAAAAAAACAAGGCGAAATGGATAACAAGTGTGACACAAACTCAGCATTTTCTTTGCAAGGTTATTAATTGCTTCAAGAGTGCCTGTTCATTGGTATATACAGTAATACCCCGGATAACGATTGCACCGGATAACGCTAAAACCACATAACAACGACAAATTTGGGGGGAAGATTTGCACTGGATAACATTCATTTTAGCGTTATCCGATCCATCATCATAAAGAAGTTAAGGAGGCCAAAGCTCCTCTCCCTGCCACTTCCCTCCTCCCCCCCCCACCCCCAGCATTTTGGGGACTCCCCACACCCACCCCACTGCCTGCTCGGCCACGAGAGAATCCAGCCTCGCCTGCTTATCTTGCTGCACGCTCCGACAGCCAGCAGGAGGCTTCTGTTTTTCTCTTTCACTTCCTGTATTGAAATGACAGGGAAGGGGGAAATTGAGAGATGTGATTGGTTCTCTAGAGAACCAATCACATCTCTCTATTTTCCCCTTCCCTGTCTACAGGAAGTGAAAGATAAAAACAGAAGCCTCCAGCTGGCTGTCGGAGCGTGCAGCAATGTAAGCAGGGCGAGGCTGGATTCACTCATGGCCGAGCTGCGCCTGGGGGATGGCTTTAAAGGCAGGGAGGTCTCTTTCTTTCCCTGCCTGCCTTTAAAGTGGCTTGTCCCTGAAGTCAGGGCTTTTTTCTTAGCGTTGTTCGATGCATGTATTGGACAACGCTAAAAATCGGATAACGTCATGGCTTGTGGAACCAAGTCATAACGTTATCCGGGGTATTACTGTATATATACAAAATAATTGCAACATGAGCTATCATGTAAGTGAAACCAATATTCCAAGTTAGAAATGGATATAAATAATTCTTCATTCTTGCTGATCCAATCTGTCTAGATTTGGTAAAAATCTTCCATCCTTACATCAGTGAGAGAAGAAGTCCTGTTTCTTGTCATCAAAGTCTCTGCCAGTTTGGCATATCAGCTCTGTATATGCTTGAGAAACAAACACACAAATGCACACAGCATAATAACAATGAGCAGCTGATTTATAAGTAGGGAGCAAACAACTCTTTCGATGCTTTCAGTCTTTAAAGTGCATGCAGCAAATCAGCAGGCATAATCATTTTGTGTTATTTATATGATCTAAGCAATTTTGCTTAATTTGTACAAACATTATTTTGTCATTTTGTACTGTAAAGTGTGCCAGTCTTTTAAGGGGATGAGATTAATTTTGCAGTCCCGTCTGCTCCTTTTCAAGGACAAGTTAACATCCACACAGTGGGTTAGAATTCCAAGAGAATTCTTTGATTCTAATTAGGACACACAGCTTGGAATGTAAACTTTAAAATATTAATCATTTTAACACTGAGCTCAATAAAGAATTTGTAAGTACAGTATTCAGTTAGAGATAGAAACATATACTTTATTCTCTTAATCATCTTCAATACCAAACTATTTTCATCTGTGTCTGTCTGTCCTTCAGCATGTCTCCATCAAAACTCCACAACCATAAAATCTATTCTAAAATTTTGCATGGAGGCTTGGGGGGGGGGGGCTACTATATGTTTCCCAAGGTACCTGCTTTTTTAAAGCATACATTTGTCTTCAAAATTCATTATCTAATTAAAATAAATTAATGAAATCCATCTGACTGTTATTCAGAATAACAACCTTCACTAGAAAAAAAGAGAGCAAATACTTCTGGTTCGACCTGTAGAATATCAAGCTAATAAACTACAACAAAAGAGGAATATTTCAAGGGGATTTTTTGTCACTGTTACTGTTTAACATTTTATGACCCTGTTGTCTATAATTTTAAATGAAGCTGCATTTGGATAACATTTTAAGCAGGGGGAGAAATCAATCATCTGTTATATATGGGTGGCCTAAAACTATATGCAAAATGTTCGCTGAGATAGAATCACTGTTAAGCACAGTGCAAATATTTAGCAAAAATATTCAAATGAAATTTATACTTGACAAATATGTGAATCTTTCTAAACAACATGGCAAGATCTAAAAAAAAGTTTATGGAATAGAGCTAAGAAATGGTGATATTATAAAATCATTATCACATAAGACAGGTATAAATACCTTGGAGTACTATAAGTGGACAGGATCTTGCATATAAAAGTTAAAGATCTGACAGGAATACATTAAAAAACTGCAGAAATTTTAAAATCAAAATTAATCAAAGCCATAAAGACATAGCCAGATCAAGTAATCAGATACCCAGCTAAAATAATAGATTGGACTCCTGGTTTATCTAGTTTTCTTTAGATTTCTTGCCATTCTGATTAAATATATTTTCTTTCCTTCTCTCTCCATCCATAAATCTTTCCCAAAATGTAAATAGCTCCATCTTACTTTTACAAAATATTGATGACCTCACCATCTTCTCTATTCTCTCTTTCTTCTCTGCAGTATGTATGCTTGTAATTTAAGATTCATATGAGGTCTTGTCTTTCTTTTTAAAAATCTCTACAATAATCAATTTCTTTATCATTTTAAAGCAAAACTTGTTCCTTCTCCACTCTGTTTACTTCCTTTCTTTACTATATTTCTGTCTGATGAATGCCTATCTCATATGTAAATAGTCTTTTCACTGTGTTATCTTCTTTAGGTGGGTTTTTACTACTGTACAGTCCATTATACATCATACCACAGGGGTTTGGCCTGTTCAAATCTTTTTGAGCTGGTTTGAATCAAAGGACATTAGCATAAGGGAAATGATGTGGAACAGGCTCCAACTTGGATAGTCATTTCTATTACCTTTTTTATAAAGTGTTAAGACAGTGATAGTGAACCTTGGCACTCCAGCTGTTCTTAGACTTCAATTCCCACAAGCCCTGATCAGCAGGTGTGCTGACTTGGACTTCTGGTAATTGAAGTCCAAGAACAGCTGGAATCCCAAGGTTGGCCACCAGGGTGTTAAGAGATCAATGTACACATATGTCAGTGCCATGTCTGCTTCAATTCTAAGATTGTAGCCATCACAATATTATGCATGGACATCTCAAAATCGGGCTTCTCTGCCCTTTGGACAACACTGAGACTCTGACCAATGTTCTTCTCTTAAAGCTCATTGCCTCATGTCCCTATGCTTTCCTATGGTGTCCCCATTATCCAGGAGATATTTTTGGAGGACCTTCAGGAATTTAGGGCTGGGAAAATATATAAGTAACGTGCCTTGTTGTTTACACTGTAATGGCTCCAGCTCCTGCTGATAAAATAGCAGGTAATGTAAATGCATGTTTAAAAAGAAGTGTTTGGTAAATAGCTCTTCATAAATATTATCTATATGAGTATTTGGTTTAATTCAAATTTAATTGATTGTATAAACCTAAGCCATACCACCCTGAACATGCCCGATGTTGTCTGATCTCGGAAGCTAAGCAGGGTCAGGCCTGGTTAGTACTTGGATGTGAGACCACCTGAGAATACTGGGTGCTGTAGGCTTTTATCTCAGTCTGGCCAGGTTATCCTGTTATGGTAAAAGAGTAGATCATAGATTCATACTGCCACTGACTCAATGCCGAGTGTCAGGCAGTGGTTAACTATCCTGACAACCTTGGGGACTAGTGACATTGATGAAGTCCATAGGGAAGCGTGATGGTCCCCAAGCAGGTTAAATCCCACTCGAATCCATCTTGATGGAGAGCAGTAGCTTCATCAATACTGGTCTGGGGCCAATGAGGACTTTGCATGCCAAAAAGGTTCAGGACCAAAAAGTGACACATGGAAATGGATCAGTGGTACAGGTATCATGCTGCGATGTGGAAGACAGATGAAAGACCCTTGCATTATATCATCAGACAGTCTTCATGGCTGATTGCCATGATAATCACCAATATTCAGATTCAGATACAGCACAAGAAGAAGAAGAAGAAGAAGAAGAAGAAGAAGAAGAAGAAGAAGAAGAAGAAGAAGAAGAAGAAGAAGAAGAAGAAGAAGAAGAAGAAGAAGCAGCTATTTATGCACTCTAGTAAAGGTTTCCCTTGCTCGAAAGCCAGTCATATCCAACTCTAGGGGTCAGTGCTCATCTCTGTTTCAAAGTGAAAGAGCCAGCAGACATTTCCTTGGTCATGTGGCAGGCATGACAAGACACTGGAGCATGCAGAACACTGTACCTTCCCACTGAAGTGGTCCCTATTTATCTACTTGCAATTTCTTGCTTTCGAACTAGCAGGAGCTGGGACAAAGAAGGGAGCTCATTCCGTCCTGCAGTACTCTGGAATCGAACTGCTGACCTTCCACCTCCCAGTCAGCACAAATATTTTCTGAGAGGAAATGTATGGCAGTAGGTCTAGCCTGGTGTGCAAGTATAAAATAAAATGAACATATTAAAGAAATACCATTTAGTGCAGGGAAGGAGAGCCTAAGGTTCTCCAGATGTGCCATTAGCCTCTGGATGTGGTGACTAACTGTAGTGCAATAATATCTGGAGGAAGAAAGAGTTGTCACATTTTGTTTCTACTAGTGAGTGAGTAGTACCATTATTCTTACTAATCTTACTGAACCTACAGTCCATAAAGTATTTCAGTCTTTTTTTTAAAAAAAGAACATAAAACCTCATCCAGTATATTGTAGTGAAAGAATGATGGACTATAACTTGGGTGACCTGGGTTCAAATGTTCACTCAGCCATTGAAATGCACAAGTGGAGTTTGGCATTGGTATCTTAATTATCTTGAAAGCCCTTTTATGCTCACTGTAGTGTAGATCATCTCCTACTTGCCTGGCACATAACACAGAATGAATTAAAAGCCAGGTGTTAACATCTGCTGTAAATGGTGAATAAATACTGGAATGAGAAAGACAAAGAGAGCCTCACAGCTTGTAGAACATTGTTTTAAAAAAGGTTTATATTTCCAGAAAGAGCTATAATAATCTGAAGGCCCACAGGCTAGAACAATTGGAGATAATGTGGCACACAATGAACCATTTCATAAAAACAAAGCCCAAACAATGAGTTTTTCCCTTCCAAGTTGACACAGCTGTTGATTAATGTATTATTTAGTTTTAGATAAGGCAGTAAGAGCCCATGCATATTAAAATAATGGATTCTTCATGTGATTTTGCTTCAGGTTAACTGAGAACATTTCAAATAATCACACTGGAAGCTAAATTCAGAAATATGATAAAACAATCAATAGTTCTAACCACAACAACACTAAGCTGATTATTGTTTAAATCACAACCACATTCAGGCCACCCAAAAAAGGAAATACATAAGCAACTGCCAAAATATTACTTATTCCTGAGAAGTGCCTGATAAGAGATTTACATGTACATAACAAAGCAAACAGAAATGTGATCTTAAGAAAGAAAAATACAAATGTTTTGCATTCTAAACCCTTGCTTATTATCATTTCTATTTAGAAGGCTTCTTAAATACTGAGAAATGTCCAGTGCTTTAAGCAGTATCTCTCCCACCCACCCACTCCCGCATTAAATATACTTTAAACATTTTTTTCTCTTGCAGTTAACTTTTGTCCTTTTATACATTAAAGGGTAGAATGACACCCCCGCTCTCAGCAATGAAAAGGAAGGAAGAACCAGATTATGTGCTGCTCTTCAGGGGAGGCATTGATTGAAAGACATTGCTGCTGGGCTGTTTCAATGAGCTCATGGGTTCTGGTCAACACAAAGAATGTCTGTTCTATTTTTTACATAATTCTGAAATCTGTGGGTTGTAGATGATGATAATGCTTGCTGAAAACAGGTAAGGGTAAGTAACTCCTTGGAGAATAATTAGCACAAGCAAGAATTAGCCAAACAAAGTCATAATGACTTTATTCTACAGTGACTTTTTACAAAATAAATTGACAGGACAATGGGGTTCTGAACTATTCACACTATTTCTGCTTCTCTGTTCCAAAAGTAATAACTTTTTTCTCTTTTATCTTAAAGTGCTATTAAAATGCTTGCTACACAGCATGATCACCCAACCAGAACATAATACACCTGGGAGTTCAGAAAACAACATGAAATACAAGTATAACAGTGCATTGGATACGGCTGGTAACAATTTTGTTGAGGTTACCATACTTGTCAGTAGCTAAACGAGATCTAATCTGATACTGAAATTTAATCATTGCATGATCTTTTCTCTTCATAAGAATAGTAATAGGAAAGAAATAATTTTAATTAGAAGAAAGAGTGGTTGTCATTGCAGCTAATTTTTGGAAAGGAATAGGAAATAAAACTTTTTGAACTCTGCAAGGCAGTGGTCATATTTCAGTTGCCACTGATGATAAGCCATCACAGTTATTCTCCCATGAATTCAATCAAAATGTTCACTACTCTAACACTGAACTATTCTTTGCATCAGGTATAAGTTATCTGCCAAGGGAGCTGCATGGCTTAGGATCTGGAAATAGGCTATAAAGCGCTTCACGTTCTGGAGTCTCTGATGGAATCTCAGTAGATTGGAAGGAATTGAAAGATATCACTATATGCTAGTTGCTACCCTGTTTCCCCGAATATAGGACCTCCTCATATAGTATATAGATAGCTCATATAGCTGATTCCAGCCTCACACTCCGAGGCCAGGAGTGAAAAAGCCGGGTGCACTTCTCAGAAGAAGAAACATCAGGGCCCAGCTGATTCCAGCCCCACCCTCCGAGGCCAGAAGTGAAAAGGCCGGGTGCACTTCTCAGAGGAAGAAACATCAGGGCCCAGCTGATTCCAGCCCCACCCTCCGAGGCCAGGAGTGAAAAAGCCGGGTGCACTTCTCAGAGGAAGAAACATCAGGGCCCAGCTGATTCCAGCCCCACCCTCTGAGGCCAGGAGTGAAAAGGCCGGGTGCACTTCTCAGAGGAAGAAACATCAGGGCCCAGCTGATTCCAGCCCCACCCTCCGAGGCCAGGAGTGAAAAAGCCGGGTGCACTTCTCAGAGGAAGAAACATCAGGGCCCAGCTGATTCCAGCCCCACCCTCCGAGGCCAGGAGTGAAAAGGCCGGGTGCACTTCTCAGAAGAAGAAACATCAGGGCCCAGCTGATTCCAGCCCCACCCTCCGAGGCCAGAAGTGAAAAGGCCGGGTGCACTTCTCAGAGGAAGAAACATCAGGGCCCAGCTGATTCCAGCCCCACCCTCCGAGGCCAGGAGTGAAAAAGCCGGGTGCACTTCTCAGAGGAAGAAACATCAGGGCCCAGCTGATTCCAGCCCCACCCTCTGAGGCCAGGAGTGAAAAGGCCGGGTGCACTTCTCAGAGGAAGAAACATCAGGGCCCAGCTGATTCCAGCCCCACCCTCCGAGGCCAGGAGTGAAAAAGCCGGGTGCACTTCTCATAGGAAGAAACATCAGGGCCCAGCTGATTCCAGCCCCACCCTCCGAGGCCAGGAGTGAAAAAGCCGGGTGCACTTCTCAGAGGAAGAAACATCAGGGCCCAGCTGATTCCAGCCCCACCCTCTGAGGCCAGGAGTGAAAAGGCCGGGTGCACTTCTCAGAGGAAGAAACATCAGGGCCCAGCTGATTCCAGCCCCACCCTCCGAGGCCAGGAGTGAAAAAGCCGGGTGCACTTCTCAGAGGAAGAAACACCAGGGCCCAGCTGATTCCAGCCCCACCCTCCGAGGCCAGGAGTGAAAAAGCCGGGTGCACTTCTCAGAGGAAGAAACATCAGGGCCCAGCTGATTCCAGCCCCACCCTCTGAGGCCAGGAGTGAAAAGGCCGGGTGCACTTCTCAGAGGAAGAAACATCAGGGCCCAGCTGATTCCAGCCCCACCCTCCGAGGCCAGGAGTGAAAAAGCCAGGTGCACTTCTCAGAGGAAGAAACATCAGGGCCCAGCTGATTCCAGCCCCACCCTCCGAGGCCAGAAGTGAAAAGGCCGGGTGCACTTCTCAGAGGAAGAAACATCAGGGCCCAGCTGATTCCAGCCCCACCCTCCGAGGCCAGGAGTGAAAAAGCCGGGTGCACTTCTCATAGGAAGAAACATCAGGGCCCAGCTGATTCCAACCCCACCCTCCGAGGCCAGGAGTGAAAAAGCCGGGTGCACTTCTCAGAGGAAGAAACATCAGGGCCCAGCTGATTCCAGCCCCACCCTCTGAGGCCAGGAGTGAAAAGGCCGGGTGCACTTCTCAGAGGAAGAAACATCAGGGCCCAGCTGATTCCAGCCCCACCCTCCGAGGCCAGGAGTGAAAAAGCCGGGTGCACTTCTCAGAGGAAGAAACACCAGGGCCCAGCTGATTCCAGCCTCACCCTCCGAGGCCAGGAGTGAAAAAGCCGTGTGCACTTCTCAGAGGAAGAAACACCAGGGCCCAGCTGATTCCAGCCCCATCCTCCGAGGCCAGGAGTGAAAAAGCCGGGTGCACTTCTCAGAGGAAGAAACATCAGGGCCCAGCTGATTCCAGCCCCACCCTCCGAGGCCAGGAGTGAAAAAGCCGGGTGCACTTCTCAGAGGAAGAAACACCAGGGCCCAGCTGATTCCAGCCCCACCCTCCGAGGCCAGGAGTGAAAAAGCCGGGTGCACTTCTCAGAGGAAGAAACATCAGGGCCCAGCTGATTCCAGCCCCACCCTCCGAGGCCAGGAGTGAAAAGGCCGGGTGCACTTCTCAGAGGAAGAAACATCAGGGCCCAGCTGATTCCAGCCCCACCCTCCGAGGCCAGGAGTGAAAAAGCCGGGTGCACTTCTCAGAGGAAGAAACATCAGGGCCCAGCTGATTCCAGCCCCACCCTCCGAGGCCAGAAGTGAAAAGGCCGGGTGCACTTCTCAGAGGAAGAAACACCAGGGCCCAGCTGATTCCAGCCCCACCCTCCGAGGCCAGGAGTGAAAAAGCCGGGTGCACTTCTCATAGGAAGAAACATCAGGGCCCAGCTGATTCCAGCCCCACCCTCCGAGGCCAGGAGTGAAAAAGCCGGGTGCACTTCTCAGAGGAAGAAACATCAGGGCCCAGCTGATTCCAGCCCCACCCTCCGAGGCCAGGAGTGAAAAGGCCGGGTGCACTTCTCAGAGGAAGAAACATCAGGGCCCAGCTGATTCCAGCCCCACCCTCCGAGGCCAGGAGTGAAAAAGCCGGGTGCACTTCTCAGAGGAAGAAACACCAGGGCCCAGCTGATTCCAGCCTCACACTCCAAGGCCAGGAGTGAAAAAGCCGTGTGCACTTCTCAGAGGAAGAAACACCAGGGCCCAGCTGATTCCAGCCCCATCCTCCGAGGCCAGGAGTGAAAAAGCCGGGTGCACTTCTCAGAGGAAGAAACATCAGGGCCCAGCTGATTCCAGCCCCACCCTCCGAGGCCAGGAGTGAAAAAGCCGGGTGCACTTCTCAGAGGAAGAAACACCAGGGCCCAGCTGATTCCAGCCCCACCCTCCGAGGCCAGGAGTGAAAAAGCCGGGTGCACTTCTCAGAGGAAGAAACACCAGGGCCCAGCTGATTCCAGCCCCACCCTCCGAGGCCAGGAGTGAAAAAGCCGGGTGCACTTCTCAGAGGAAGAAACATCAGGGCCCAGCTGATTCCAGCACCATCCTCCTCCAGCCACTCTGACTGTTATGTTTGCTAGACTTTTTCTAGGCTGGGGTTTTGTGGCAGCACCTACATGTCAGATGGACACATTGCCTTCTCCTTTCCCTTGGACAGAAGGAAGGGGAATAGTCGGTTGGTGGCCACCAGCTTAATGGGTAGGATCCAGGGTGAGTGGGGTGGGGATGCCTTTTTGTAACTTTTTATCTTTGTAAGATTGTGTAATGTTCCCATGGTTTTTGTAATATTTTTGTAACTTTATGACGTATATTGGTGTTTTATCTTACTGCACTGTATTTTATGATATTCTATTGTTTGAATTATTGATGTATGATATTTCATTGTGTTGTGACATTGTATTGTTCTATTGAATTGTTGCATTGTGTTTGATTGTGTGTTGTGAGCCGCCCTGAGTCGGTTTTCGCTGAGTAGGGCGGCATATAAGTTTAATAATAATAAAAGTTTAATAATAATAAAAAGGAACCCCCTCCCCTATTTTTCACCACTTTGGAAATATAAGGGCCTCCCCGAAAATAAGGCACTCACCTAAATCTTGCCCTGGCGATCCACTGTATCAGCAATAAATGTGTACTGTATTCTTCTTCGTCATGGAAAAATAAGACATCCCCTAAAAATAAGACCTTGTGCATACTTTGGAGTTTTTAAAAATATAAGACAGTGTCTTATTTTCAGGGAAACATGGTAGTTAATTTATTGAGGGGGAAAGAGAGCTCTGATGTTCTCATTTCTAGAGGCTGATCTGTGCACATCTTCCAAAAAACATCGGCAGCAATTCACACTGTTTATTTTTGTTTTTTTGCTCCCTACCAGATCCTTTCATGTTCTATCAAAATACAGTAATACCTCATATAACATTAGTATCGAATAACACTAAAATCGCATAACATCAAGGAATCTGGGGGGAAGAATTGCATCAGATAACCTTTAAGATCCTATGGGATGCTTCAGATAACAACCGCGAAAGCCTGTGTGGTTACAATATATCTCTATGGATCCCATAGAGGATCAGATAACACTAAAAATCATATAACACGAAGACTTGTGGAACCAGGTTTTAGTGTTATATGAGGTTTTACTGTACTCACTTCGTAAAATTATGGCCCAACCTTAATACAACATAGCTGGGACTTCAGACAGCTGAACAAGAAATGCAACTGGAGATTCTGCATCAAATATAGATATAAAATGTATTGGACTCTATGAAGGAAAGAGAACACTCTTGTCTTTCAGAGCAGGATCATTATCAAATAGAGATATATAAATCTCCTTTCCAGAGATGTAGAGGTCTAGCCAACAAGTAACCTCCCAGTCTACATAAGCTATGTATTAGAATTCTGATTAATGGGAAATCAATGTTTCCAAGAATGCAGGACACAATCTGTGAAAAACACATTATTACAGTTTGCCTGTGGCCCCAATGGTACACAAAAGAGGATGGGATCAATTTTTGAACTTAAGTAGCATGCAGCAACCTCAGAGGAAGGACTTTCTAGCATACACTGTTGTTTTTAGGAACAAAGATGATTTAAAAGTGAATACCAGCTACTCAGCTTCTCTATGTGTTAAATGAACACTACAGTTCAGATCCAAAGAACTAATATAGGCTGTCCAAACACAATCGATGGCTCAACAGAGGTGTCATAAATCATATAGCTTACATGCTGAAACTTTAGGTTACATCAGTTTTGGCCAGATATATTTTGGTACCAAAATAGTGTCCATTCTTTGTCTCCCACAAAGTCAATGGTTAACGAAGTTTTAGCTATGTCTTTCCTGCAGAACTTTCCATCCACCTGTCTCTTTTCTAACAGCACTGTTTAAAGTAGATCACTTCAGTCTGCTGTATGGCAAGACCAAACAGGGATATGAAATATAGCCAATCTTGTTCTCAACTCCATTTCTCACAACCAAGCCACACTTATTCCATCCCAGTTCCATATGGGCTTCTCAGCATTTTTCCTTCCTGCATATAAATTCATGGGTGTATTCTGTATACGTTTTTCAAATACAACTGGTACTTAAAGAGCATAATGCATTCTACAGGATTGCTCTTTAAGCAAGTTTGCTCTTTAAGCAAAACACCATTGTAAGTGACCAATTGTGACTTCTGGCGGGGTGGGGGGGATTGTGAACCCTGATTTATTTGTTAAGCAAGTTTTTGGTTGGTTTTAGTTGGTAAGTGAGGTGACCATTCAGAGAACATTCTGCTCTTTAAGTGAGTTAGTATCTAAGCGAGATGCTCTTTATGTGAGGTTTTACTGTATACACATTATTACATTTTCCCCCACTGACTCACATGTTTTGCACATTCTTTAAATGTATGTAATTTTAATCATGGGCATTTTTAAAATACATGCATTATTTTGTGTTATTTTTCTCTCTGTCACTGCAAATGTTACAAATCAACAGATGGTTTGGCAATCCTGAAAAATACAAATGTATTTTCTACATACAAACAAAAACTTGAAGAAGTTCTTTTCTCTCCTGAAGACTAACCCTATTTCTATCATTAGCTCCTCTAGGATCTCATAACAGAACAACTGATAACTATAGAGCAGTTTTATTTTCATATATATTTTTTTGTTCAGTTGCACAGTCGATTCCGACCCTTTGCGACCCCATGGACCACTGTCCGCCAGGCACTTCTGTCCTCCACTGCATGTATATTAGCTATGCTACAAATGGCACCTGTAACACACTATCATAGTGTTTTCTCCTTTCCAATTGAGCTATTTCTCAAAACATGACAGAGGTCTCAGGCAGAGAAGTGAGTGGTAATACTGAGTCATATGGGACTTGGAAGGTCTTTTGGGTTAGGCTGCAGATAATATTACTCCTCAAGTTTTTAACAGGGTGGAAAAGTGTGTCACCAGCCTGTCCAAGTATTGAGGCAGCCAGCAAAAGCTCCTAAGATAGGAACTCCATGAATTCCAGACTGGTAGAACTGCCCATTGTATTGAGCCCAGAGAGAAGGGTTCAAGGAAGGCCAAGGAAACAACAACCCCTTCCCAACCATTCCATGCAAGGCTGCATTCCTGGCACTAGACCCCAGTCAGTTCCATCCCTTCTGACCACCAGTTAACTTCACTAGGCCAGTCTACTTAGTGCCTGTTGTTGCCATGGCTTCCTAGCCTGTCCTGGACACTTTGTAATAAAAACCTGCATAAATGGGCTCCTGTCATATTCCAAGGTTCTCTGAATCCCCCTGGAGGTGCTGCTGCAACTCCTTTTACCGTTTTTGCCTCCAGTACCTCCTCTGGGTTCGTGATTGGGGGCCAGCAGTGGGATATAGAACTAGCATTGGTATTAGTTCAAATCCCCTTACAGTGGCCTCTTCCACAGGATAGTCAAATCTACACAAGAATGAGACTTGTCTAGGGTTCTTTGATATAGGTGTAGCCAACTATTCCTTTGATATCCAGGGCCAACTGTGGCTTCTCAATGGCATGACCACAGGTTCCCTCCTCCTCCAACTTCATGGCCTCAGGAGATTCTGCCACCACATACAATTTAATTTCCACACAGTATCCCACATTTTCTTTTTCCTTGCTGCAGTATCCTCCTTTATCCCCAAAGCTGCCTGCTTGGACCTGCCTTCAACCTTCTTGTTTACTTCGGATGGGCCCTCCGGGGGTACAGGATGAGGACATACAGTGACTCCATCACAAAAAGAAATATGAGTAACCACTATTTGTAAATATCTGCAATTTGTGGTCTGATAAGACTCTTAACAAACACACAAGTATTCAACCAAGCTTATAGCTAGCTTATAATCATTTATGGTAAGGACACTGGTATTAGTGATAGCCTCAATGTAGGCATTTTAATTTTTAAAATCCTGGGGCAAACTGTTTGCAAGAACAGCTTTGCAGTGTCTTTTCCCTTCTGGTTTGCTGTCCAACACACAAACAAGCACAGGACCAGGTGCACAAATACTTCCCTGAACCAAGGATGGAGAGCAGTGAAATGTCTCACTAGCAGAGCCAGTAGTTCTTATTCATGATATTCCAGTGTGATTCCTCTAAGGATATCAACCCACATTACCCTATCCTTCCAAATGGCACAGCTTCAAGTGCTGACACTGAAACTGGCAAGGAAAGTCACGACCCAGAGAAGAGCATTTTCGGTGGTGGCACTGAATTTATGGAATTCCATTCCGGTTGAATTGTGCCAGGCCCCATCCCTGTTTACATTCAGAAAGCAGCCCAAATCGCTTCTGTGCAGAGAGGCCTTTAAGAAGGGATCGACAAGGGCCTAGTATTAGGTTTCTCATCTGGCCTTTTCCTGCCTTCAATAAGGTTTTGTATTGCTATTATGTGATTTTAATGTTTTTAATGTGTGTGTTCACTTATTAGCCGCCCAGAGTGGGAAAAACTCCCAGATGGGCAGAGTACAAGTCAAATAGATAAAATAATAAATAATAAAGTCCAGTAATGGTCTGGTGAATGACATATTGCGAAAAATAAATAAAATAAATGAATATTGCTGAACCAAGCAAAGGGAAAGGAAAGGTTAAAGAAAGGGAAGTCTCTGACTCATGGTGTCTCTGCAAAGGCCCTTTGTACTATGTGGAAATTTCTTAAACCACAAACAATGCTGGAATGTGAAATATCGCTTTAGTATGTTCTTCATTTCTTTTGCCACTACTTATAGCAAAAAAAGGAGGAAAACTTATTAAGAATGCAGAATTTAAATTAAAGTGGATGTTTCCCTTCATTTACTGTGTCAAGGGCTTTTATTACTGGAGGACTATTTTCCTGGCTATTGACTACATTTCTTATAAGACTCAATTCTATACATTTCATTAGATAAACTCTAGTGTGGCACTCCAGGGAGAAATTTTCCTGTTTTCTTTGAAGCTGTGTGGGCTGCATATCTAACACGAACTGCTAATAAATGCAGAACTGTGAGTAGAAATCTACTGCTGATATACAAAGACACCATTCTGGCTTTATAAACAACCTACTTTTTTTTAAGAGACAAAGAATACAAAGAATTCCACTTACTACACTTGCTTAAATCATTCTCTGAAATGAGAATTCATGCCTGATAGGGTCTAAAGGAGTTCTTAAATATCTAGCAAGCTATTTTATATGAAGAAATAGGTCTTTATATGAAGAAATAGGTCTTTAAACATATTTTCTCTTTAACAATTTTTATTGAGGTGACTGTTATTAGCCTATGCCACTTACCAGAAAGTAGGCCAGGTAATGGTACTTGTAATGGTACTTCTGACAAAGTATTTCTAGAATTGTGCTATAAGACATCAATATGGTTCTGGATGTCACTGTACTCTTAACTCCCAAAAGCCCAGGCTATTGGCTATGCTCAGGCCCTTGTGAGAGCTGAGGTCCAACATCAGGCGATAAAAGATTAAGAACCACTGCAGAGTTCACAGTACTGTATATAAGCTACTGCCCTGTGACTCCTCAATTTTATAGCAGCATTTTCCCCTCCCTTACAAGCATCCTATAACTGTGGACTTCATGCATCTGAATATCAACCAGATCACAAACAGATCTTGGAAAGTAATGTTTTGGAGGAGCCCTGGTGGTGCAGTGGTTATACTGCTGTACTGCAACCAAAAGGTTGTGAGTTCAGTCCTATCCAGGATACTAGGTTGACTCAGTCTTCCATCCTTCCAAGGTCTGTAAAAGGAGTACCCAGCATGTTTGGGGGGGGGGGGAATGCTAATTAACTTGTGAACACCCCAGAGAGTGCACTAAGCACTATGGGGTGGTAAATAAGTGTGGTTGGTTTGCTTTTGCTTTGTTGTTCTTTTAGCTTCTGTTTTTTTTAAAAAAAATTCCTAGATGGTACAAGCTGCTGGCCTCTATTATAAAACACACTCTTCTCTTTCCACCCCATTACCTCAGGATCTGCAAAAGAGCATTATTATTATTATTATTATTATTATTATTATTATTATTATTATTATTATTATTATTATTATTATTATTATTATTATTATTATTATTATTATTATTATTGGAAAGGATTTTTGCTGGAGAAACTCCACTCAGGGGATGCCCGAATGAGGATTCTTTAATGTCCCAAAAACTGGGACAGATAAGGGCATTCAATCCCTCATGCAGTACCCGGATCTCGAACTGCTGACTTGCCAGCCTTCAGGCTAACAAGGTGAACTTCTTAACCACTCAGCCACCATAGCCCCAAGCTAAGCAATGAAATGGCTCCTATTTTGTCCTCACACCATTACCACAACCCTCTTAAGCTTACTCTCCTCAATTTACGGGGGGTTTTGCTCTTGTGCAAACAGGAATCCAACATTCCTTTAAAGCCCTACATGGTAGTGGGCCAGGATACCTAAGAGACCGCGTCACCCTAAGAATGTCTGCCCGTCCCACCAGGGCGGACCGGAGGGGCTCTCTTGTTACTCCATCGGCCAGGGAGGCTCGCCTCACGAGCACCAGGAAGAGAGCCTTCTCTGTGTTCACCCCGGCCCTTTGGAACCTCCTTCCGACAGAGCTGCGCCTGCAGACGGAGCTTCTGCCCTTTCGAAAGGGCCTGAAGACATGGCTGGCGGGTCAAGTGTGGGGACATAGCAATGCAGGTTCCCATACGGGATGGCTAATTTAAGAGCAGCCATCCGCCCCCATCTGGTAGCTGTTATTATGGGTTTCTATCCGTTTTTACTGTTTAACGTTTTAAATTTTTTATGAATTCTTATGAATTTTATGAATTTTAAGGCCATATATATTATGAGCTATGCTGTAAGCCGCCCAGAGTCGGGTCCGCCCGATTGGGGCGGGATATTAAATGCAAATAAATAAATAAATAAATAAATAATAGAGCTCTGGATTATTATTATTATTTTTAAACCAGTTCTACATTTATTTTATTTGTATCTCACAAGGCAATTAACAATAAAATTAAATAAACCCATTAAAACATTAAAAATTTATTGGAGTGCTCATGGAGTAATTAAAACACATTAATAAAGGAAGCAAAACCACAGGCACCTGTTGAAAGACCATTCTCCAACCGTCCAATTCAGTTAGCAAAGCCCTTCTGAAACAAAACTACATTTTCCTATTGGACAATAATGAGGAGCAAGCCAAGTCTCCCTTGACTGGGATATGCACAGCCTCAGAATCAGAAAACTATTAGAGATAATAAAGTGAATGAAGATTATGATCATAGTATCCATACCACCATTCAGGATCCTTCTGATCCAACACATGGTCCTTAATGAAACATACAAAAGAAGACATCATTGTAAAGAGTGATTCCCTCTCTTATTAATCCTAAACTATATTGATCCTTATTAACAAATTCATCTAGCCCTCCAAGATTGCACAAATGTGTGCCTGCCCTGATCCATAATGCATACAAATCACACATAACTCCAGAGACAAAATTCTCATGTCAAATTACAGCTGGGCCTTTCCAAAACCTGTCTCGCTCTTGATTATTTCAAGAGATTTTCCATCTTCTTTTTGCTATAAAGCAGCTTCTTCAAAGTAAATGCCATGTTCTTTCTCCTCACTAAAATTCATGAGAGGGATCAACAGATCCAGACTATTTAGTCTCCTCACTTCATATGCATGTTTTATTTCCACAAACACTAATTTTATCTGTCTGTCTCTGTCACACACTTGCTCTCTCTTACATACCTACGTACCCACTCACACCCACAATACCCAATGTAATTAAAATGATGTACAGATGCAAATCATGAATGTGGCTCTTGTTTTTGTCTGAAATTAAAAATTTCTTTGGTTCTTGGGGGGGGCGGCTCCGCCAGCAGACGAACTTTTTAATTTTAAAATGCATCTCCACATTAAAAAGGGATATCAATTTTTAGGTAACAGTGTGTGTGTATGATTGCGAACCCCGATTTAGTTGTTAAGTGAGTTTTTGTTTGGTTTTATTTGTTAAGCAAAGCAAACATTCAGAGAAAATTCAGAGAAAATTCTGTTCTTTAAGTGAGTTACTCTTTAAGCGAGGCACTCTTTATGCGAGGTTTGACTGTATATACATATATCTTTGCTACATAGCACATGGATATTATTTTGATTGATTGATTGATTGATTGATATACTGTCCCATTATTACAAGCACTACTTTGGGCAATTTACAGATTAACACTTAAAACCATACAAAATCCCTACATAGCAACATATATGTAATGTTTGTATTTCAGCCAAGTAAATTGCAATAATCTCAAACATAGCCATTTTCCTTAATTTTCTACAAGCCCAAAAGTAACAAGAAATGTGTATAGATTATCTTTATCTGAAAGTAGATATATATCAGGTTTGCTTTATTAATGAAAACTGCTCTTCATTGTTAAACAAGACCCAAAATCCTTTGGTGAGAATCAATTAGCTCTGTCTTCAAATTATTCCTTCTCAGGGCTCTTCTCAGTGGGAAGCTTTCTCAGAGTCAGGCAGACTGTTCTGGAAAACTACACAAACAGTACAGGATAGTGCCAACAATTCTGGTAAAATACCTTATGTAGAAACAGCAGTCTAAAAATAACTCCAGGGCATAAGGACTCATGGGAAGAAAGCCCTGCTAAATTGACCATTAACAATGTTAAACTTCACACAGTCAAACAAATACACTGTCTACAAACTCAAAATTCTTAGCTAGGAATGTTGGCAGCTCTATTATTTCTCAAGCAACCATATCAACTTTGGCATTACTTTAGTATTGATTTGTTTTCAGTCTTTAGTCCTCTAATGTAACAAGACTCTTACTGAAATTCGTTTGATAAAATCCATGAAGTGAGTCCTTTAGATTCACAAACTTTATCCTTTCCTCCCTTTCTGCTTAAAGGTATTTTATGCATTTTTCATCTTGATGCCTGGTATGTTTAGAGTCTACATTTACTTTAACAGTGGTTTATCCCACCATGTGCCAAGGAATAAGACAGAAATAATAAATAAAACCTTACACCTTTTCACTTGGAAAAAAATCCTTTTGTGGCATTTAATTCCATGCAAATCTATGGGAGAATACAACCTTAGAATGCTACCATGTTCTTTCTTCAATAAAAATTAGAAGACATGTCATTACACACTGGGGCTAGGTAGATGGTGACCGGAGGATGGTGAAATGGGTCTAGAAGTCTTGCTGGAAAATATTTTAATTAGTTAGTACAACTGAACAGGCAGTCCAATCCTAATTTCAAGATGCAAAGGTGATAGGAACTGACTAGTCTTTCTCACACTAGATCAGGCAAAAGGAACTATGGAATGGATTCACCGAAAGGTGGCTTCATTTTGACAGAAAGAAGAAAAACTAAATCTTTGAATAGCTGGTTCATTATTTAAATATTTAAATATTGGTTCATTTAAATCTGATTTTTTCTCTCTCTCCCTACAATGGTTCAAGGTTCCTCACAGGAAAAAATTGAACAAAACTTGGTTAAGAATTTCAAATATTACAATGTAATTAGATGAAAGTGCAACGTGAAACAATTGAAAACATAATTAAAAATGCATTGATAATAGAGAATCTATATAGTAAAACTCTTCCTCAGCTACAAATCAGTTGGCAAAGCCCTGAATAAAATATATTTGCTTTCTGACAGAACATCCTCACCTTCCTTGACAAGGGAGTATTGTAACCTGGGAGAATTCAGTTAAAAAGTGTTCAAGTTTTTAACTTGAATGTTTTTTAACTTGAAGGTATGGGGTGTGGGTAAGTCGGTTACCCATGCCTGATGGCTCATTTGAATCCTCTCCTATCTGGTTTAGGTAAGACATTGTCAGTATCTGTGTGTAAAAGAGGTAGTAGAAGGGTAAATCCTTCTAATGAATGTCTGCATTTGTACTCATCTGTGAGCTTCCTTAGATTTTGATGAAATTTAGAGGCAAAGTTGGGTGTGATCAGCATACATGACTTCACATGGGACTAGACATAACTCTGCAACATTTCCCTGGTCAGTAACCACTGATGGGTTTCCCAGAAATTCAATAAATACCTATCATCAATATTTGGCTTTGCAATTTATATTTAAAAAATAAGGTGATTTTTCCTCCATCTTATGCTAACTGTGCCCCCTCCCCGTCTCGAAAATTTATGTTCAAAGCAGATTACTTCCCAGATCTAGAAAAAGTTAGTTAGAAAATGTGTAAACCCTGAAGGTTTGAGAGTTTTCTGAAATGGAGCAGAACATACTAAGCATGAACCCTCAGCTGCAACAGAGTTTAATGAGCCAAAATATTTGTTAACTGAAGCACCTTAATAGTGTTATAAATGATGAAATACTAATCAGCATTTTCTAACAGTAAATATACTGTGAATTTCCTGGAACTGAGATCTGATAAAGTCTCTGACTGAAACACTAGTGTTTACTACAATTTTATTTTCTCTACATCTCTTTTGGCAATTGAGATTTACCGGATCCTTTCTATTCTATGCCACTTTATATTCTATGTATTGTTCCCCCAAAATAGGATGATTATTTTACATCATATCATAGTCCTCTCCCTCACTCTGTTTTCCACTATGTGGTGTTGTTGATGATTACTCTGAAGGTTCATTTAACGGGCTTTAGAGTAATTTAAACTCTAAATAATACACTAAAATGAATATCACATGTAGTATTGTTCATCCTAAATATCCTAATTCCATGAAAACTCTGTTAAAAAGCAGACCAGCTAGGACGAATCCATTCTGTATTCCCTGATTCACACCTCAAGGCTAGGATGCTTCTGAGGAACCTCTGGGTGTGTTACTTAGCAACTGTGAAAAGAGGCTAAACATGCAATGTAGTATTCTGGGCCTACCAGGTTTTCTCTTCATGGAATTCACAGCTACATGAGAAGGTATCCAGATTGGTCCAGGATATCTATTTGCAAATTTGCCTTTTCTTACAGTTGCATGACATACTGCTAGTAAAAAGCAGCAGGCATATTTATTGACAAGCAGGGCATGGCTTGGCAGTGTCACCACTGCACTTCTGCACACATTTTAACCCATAGTGGGGTTGTCTGAACCCTCTTAATGTGTGAGTTGAAGAAAAAAGTGCACTATGGTGATTAGGGTCTATATGGATTTAAAGTGGACATCATCAAGATTTCATGAGGGAAAAGACGCCATGGCCTGGCAGATGGCTGACAATTCGCTCCCTCCTCTGGGCCCACACCAACAGCCTGAGGGGAAAGACACCATGATCTGGGAGGCGGCTGAGCACATTGCCCCCTCCTCTGGGCCCACACCAACGGCCTTGTCATAGAAGGGGGCCCTTTTTAAATGTTGCTTTTTCTGTTAGCTTTGTACCCACCTAAATGCGTTGTAGTACTTTCAAAATGGCTATTCCAGATATGTGGGAGGGAAAAGAATGTAAACAATATGTGCCTCATGGTTTTACTGAATGTGTGACTGACATGCCTTGCTCTAAGATCATAGGCTGAAATCCCTAAGGAGGAGGCCCAGAGGTATAACCCAGTGACGCGCGCACGCGCGCGCACACACACACACACAGCATTTCCCTTCCCTGGAATGTTGTGCAGCCAGTCTGCAAAATGTGAGACTTGAGGAAGGAGGTGGGCGGAAGGTTTTTCCTGGAACCTTAAGGGTTAATTTCTGCTTTGAAATGCTTGCTGATCTTTTGATGAACTGTATCCTGTATTTTTCAATGCTTTCAATATATTTCTTGAAGAAACTTGGAGTGATTATTTGGCCTAATGCTACCTTTTCTACACATATCCAAGGCTTGGGTTGTCCAGCCAGAGAAGTGCAATCCAGAAGAACGTTGGGGCCTACCTGACAGGCAGGTCCCTTCTGTTACAGGCCTGAGGGAAAAGACGCCATGGCATGGCAGGCAGCTGAGGACTTCGCTCCCACCTCCAGGTCACCATCAATGGCCAGAGGGGAGTTAGTCTGTGTTCTGTTTTGGTTGTTTTGTGAGGTTGTATTTTATGATTGTTACTGTACTGTTGCTGTTTTGACTGTAAGCCGCCTCGGCAAGTGGGCGGCAATATAAATCTGAATAAATAAATAAATGTATTAAATTATGGATTTTCTTCTTGTCAAAGCATAAACAGTAAGACAACAACACCAGAAGGGTGCATAGAAAAGGTATATACCTTTTAGAAAAGGTATATGAGTAGGATGAAAATGCAAGGATCATTTATTTGTTGTTTCTTCATATATGCCATTGATAGAAAGGTCCACTTTTGTTTACTAAATGTAGAGAACCAGATGACAAAAAATATGGACCAACCAGATATGGAAAATAAATTTAGAGAACCCTATCTGATCCTCCACATTTCAACATCTTTTAAGATTTTGCAGCTTCATTTAGGGATTTGTTTCTACAATGGAACCCAAGCATAAAAGAATGCAAGATAGCATGGTGACAGATCACTCACTTTTATATAGAAGATCACAGGTTGAATCCCTTACATTTCCAGATAGTGGTTTGGAAGACTCTAGATTAAAGTTCCATATAATGACTTCTATTCCTTATAGATCAGGGGAGCAAAAACTCTCACACATAGGGCTGATCTGCCCCACAGTCAGTTGGCATCCCCATTACCTCTTTCAAGAAGTAGCAAGGAATAGCAGTTTGGCTATGATCTCTCTCCCTTCTAAGTGATGATGAGGAGAAATGATCCCACTGCTTCCCAGCTAGCAGTCCCAAGAGTGCTCATTAAGTGCCACAACATTTCTATGTCTTCTTGTTTTGTTTACTCTCTGATATGCTTAAAACACAGACTGACGTGGCTACCATTTCAAAAACTGACACTTTAAAAGAATGCAAAAATTCCTTGAAGTATATAATGTGACCAGAGTAAGATATTTCATTGTTCAGAAAAACATAATTTAATTGGGTTGATACGGTCAAAGTGATCAGCAGCTAATCAGAGCATTATTGACTAAATTTCTGATTAACTAACAGAAAATGAAACTAAGTACAGTCAAACCTTGCATAAAGAGCGTTTCGCTTAAAGAGTAACTCGCTTAAAGAGCAGAATTTTCTCTGAATGTTTGTTTCGCTTAACAAATAAAACCAACCAAAAACTCGCTTAACAAATAAATCGGGGTTTGCAATCCCTCCCACAATTGGTCATTTACCATTTCGTTTAAAGAGCAAACTCGCTTAAAGAGCAATCCTGTGGAACGCATTATGCTCTTTAAGCGAGGTACAATTGTACAGTATTTATCTACATTGCTCCCAGTGTATGGAGGAAAATGTTCCCACTTGAAAACACCAGATCGAATGCAGATTTGGTTGTTAGTAGACTAGCCTAATTTAAATAAGTTTAAAGGATCCCTTCTAGGGATGCTTAAGTATAGGTCCAACACATTAGGATGAGTCTCCTAATTTATTTTATTATTTGTGAGATAATAAGGGAATATAGCCACCACCTGTTGTTTCTGAATAAATCTCATAGTTCGTGGCAGGCTGCACAGAAAGAGCCTCATTGAAGATTGTGGTATTTTTGGACCACAATCAGGTGTACCCTGGTAATGGCTAATCTTTCTTACAGTAGGTCAGGCAAAAAGATTTGCAGAATGAACTCACCAGAAGGTACATTTATTTTGGCAGTTTCACATCTGATCTAGACAGGAAAGAAGAATAGTTTATGGCTATGTCTCCAGTTTTGCCCTTTCTCCAGATAAAATGAGTACCTTATACTAGCATTTGACTTTGTTGTACTGGATTAAAGTCCATGAAAGGAAATATTTTGATAGAAATAATCATTCTTATTTCTTCAATGAAACAATTGTTGCAGTAGCACTGGAAACACTAACACATTAAACAATGTATTCAACCAAGAAGTCTCTCAGTAATTGCAGAAGAATATCATGCATTCTCAATACAGTACCAATAACTGCAGCTGTCTGAATTTCAGGCATCTAATTAATGCCTAAGATTATGTTCCAATTCCATAATGATTTGGGGCTTGTTTCAAGTTGAACTTCATTAACTTCTATGGAGACATTTGAGATGAATCTGTTTAGCAGGGCTGGCACCAGATTATGCATGTTGATATTAGTTGCTCTGCTTCAGACTGCAAGATGGCTTGGGATACCAGAAGACTAGCTATGACTATGGGTGGTTCTATCCACATCTACACAGGGAGACATATTACCAGGCTTTATCGGTTGCTTTCCTTGTGTGCAGAATACAGTGGACAAAAGGTTGTGTTCTGCTGGCTGTACAAAGCACAGCCTATTAGAATCACTATCAGCCCTCGAGAAGCCAAAGGTTTTGCTAGTGACAGACGAAACACAAAGACTTAAATGTTTTGCTGGTTTTTGAGCAACAGAATTGAGAAAAAAGGAGAATAGAAACTTGTCAAAAGTGGGTATTTGATTAATGAGAAAGGGAGAATGATATCATTATTCTTTTTTTTTTATCACACAGCGTGCCCTAGACATTTGAAGTGGCTGCAAAAAGCAGGAGCAGATGGTAGCCTCAAGGGCACCATTTTTCACACAATGCATCATTAGGCAGTTTTGTCAGTATTGTTTTAGATGCACTATGGATCTGAACCCCACCAACATGTAAGAAGAAAAGGCTTGGAAAAGGTTTGCCATTCTAATTTCACTGGTACCATTCCACACTCTCCAAGAAATTTGCTATATTTCACATGTCTCCAATGCCATTAAATGAGGTTTCCGAGTTTTGAAGCTTGCAAGCTGGGCTATGAAAGTGGCCGACTACCTTCATTCTGCCTGCCATTCTTACAGGCTGCAGGGAGCACATCCCTATATTTTTATACCTGGAAAGCAGTAATGGACTGAGCACTGATTGAGTCTTCAGTCATATTCTTGAGGTTCCAAGTTCATGTCTTGGAATCCCTGACAATTCTGAACTGGACCACCCACCCACCCCGCCCTCCAGTGTGAGCCATCTATTGTTGATTTCAAGTCTGCTGTGAAGAAAGTGATATAATAAAGCTGAATAATGTTGTTCAGCCATTCCATATGGCAAGTATTTGTGAACAATTTCATTGGCAACATTTGCAAGTTTATGAAGTTTAATTCACTGAAAAAACTGCAAAAAGAACTTTCACATTTCATAGTGCCATTATTGTACTTAAGCATTATTGTACTTAAGCACTAAATCGAATATAGAATAGAATAGAAAGATACCAAACATTCTAGCTCTGCCTTCAGGTACTTCCATAGCCCCAGGGAAAATACACTGTTGTTGGGAATAGCAAAACAGAATGAAGCAACTTCAGTCTGTTGTCTGCTAAACAAAGTCACCTGATAAAGATGGTAAGCGCTCCTTGAGGACTATACTTCCTAGCAGGCTTCATCTTCTGCTTAAAATTTGCAGTCATCTCTAAATGCCAGTCTTTTCCATACTTCTTTTCTTTTCAGAGGCATTGGAAAATGGCTTAAAGAAGGTATTCATAAAATGAATTTCTCAGAGAAGCAGCAATTTGACCTCCTTTGCAACCTTTTTATAAGCCAAACATAAAACCTATGATCATTAGATGAAAAATTGCAACTTCCTTTGCTGAGGTTTCAAAACTCAATGGGTTTTATTATGAGCCCATGGTTCTGGGCTGCAGCATGTAAGATCAGAAGAACAATCCTGGCAGGACCTTCAGCCAAATGAACTAATAGCACCTCAGCATAGGCTTAGTAATAGCTGTAACACTATTGATCCATATACTAATTTTACTACTTTTTGACTGCAGTGGCTCAAGTGGCTAAGATGCTGACTGGGAGGCAGGAGGTCAGCAGTTGGATTCCCGAGTACTGTAGGATGGAATGAAAAAGAGAACTGAACCCTAGAGCACTGAACCCTAGAGTCAGATACGACTGGCTTTCAAGCAAGGGAAACCTTTACCTTTACTAACTCTGAGGAGAAATGCTCCTTTTAAGCACTTTTGTCTCTTGATATAGTTAAAGTACCCCATTTTAACTTCTGTTCCCTTTGTTGTTCTATGCTGGTCTTGGACCGTAATAAGGATCTGATTTGATTTGAACAATCTGCAGCAGATTAGCAGATGTTTAAAGTCTTGTCTCTCACAGTCACATTGTTCAACATTGTCACTATAGGTTTGTTTGTCACCCCAGTTCTCAGCCTAATCCATATCCCATGTTAAAGATGGTAACCTACTGCTGGCTTTTCCTTCGTCATCTATGAGCCTTTTCCATAGTTCAGTTTGACAAGCGGGGTACATAGAAAGAGTGTCCTTGAAGATTGTTGCCCTGGTAACAACACTCTCATAGTTCAGTGGCAGGGTACACAGAAAGAGCCTCCTTGAAGATTGTGGTATTTTTGAACCATAATCAGGTGTACCCTGGTAACAGCTAATCTTTCTCTCACTGGGTGAGACAAAAGGAACAGCAGAATGAACTCACCAAAAGGTACCTTCATTTTGGCAGTTTCATGTCTGGCCTACACATGGAAGCATGCATAGTTCCTTACATCTTTTAAATGAATATTAGTCATACAGTAAGTTTAAATCTGTCTATTTTATAGGTAATTCTACCTGTTGCTAATAGCAATAGTAACTAGTAAAGTCCAAGAACATCTGGAGAGCCAAGTTTGAGAAACCCTGTTATACACCATTGAGTCATAGAATTTGAAGTTTCAAAATATACATGCAATTACCTTTTGAGAAATTCAGCAATTTTTAATTATACTTGTTTTCCTTGAATTTATCATTGTCACCTGACCTGAATGCCATTGTTTTAGTGAAAAGTGGGACATAAATCCATTTAAATAAATAGCAATCAACTAAGATACAACAGAGTAGATGTGCAAAATGAAACTACAGTATTTCAGCTTTCTCAAGCAAAGTTTTGTATGAGAAGTAACACAGAGAAACATTTACCGTAGTTTACGGTTATCAAACAAAACATGAAAATTATGCTGTCTGAAGTCAAAGATGAAACATGATGACAAAAACAATTTTACGTAATGAAAAACACAATACTATCACCTCTTTCTTTGTATAGCATATTTAATAACATGCTGGTTGGTTAAAGTAACCATATATCCACCACTTGAGGAATGCCTCTGCTAGCTTAAGAAATTTAACCAGACACTGGGTATGTACTTTCAGCCCTGTACCAACTGACAGCCATAATAGATAATTACTTACTTAAAATAAAAGATTAATTAAGGTTCCAACAAAGCTGGATTTTATACCAAGCCAATTGCTTTATAGTAAATAGCCACATAAGGGTGAGCAGCATTAACTTTAATAGATTTTGGATTCCGCCCTCAGACCTTTGAAACACATGCTTTTGTAAACTGGTTTTCATTAATTCTGTAGTGGAACAAGATATTGTTCTTCTACATATAGCCATATTTAAAAACTAATTCTCACATTATTCTTGATAATTACAGTAATTTATCAAATTATGCTCCACCAATTTTTTTTAAAAATACATTCATGCGGTAGAGAAGCTGTCAAGTCCCATTTTCTTATTAACAGGGCAGAGGAAACTATACTCATTTTATTATGTACATCTAATCATAGTCAGCTAAAGTTGGCAGTAGAAATTACATGGGCAAATTCAGAAATAAATCAATGACATGTAAATGCTTTTAGGTTGTTAACTTTCAAGCCTGATGCAACCGGCAATATGTTCTTCCCTTGAAATAGTGTCATTCCTGTCAAGCTACTGTGACATGAACCCATCGTATTAACAGTCAAGCTATTGTACCTGCACAGATAATTCCACATTGTCATTGTTCTTTAGTGAGCTTCAGCAGCTCTGTTAAGGGCAGGCTATACTTTTTGTTGATTTCCAGCAAAGTCCAATTGTACTGTATGAAGTTGAAGCTCCATAGTGTTCTTGACTGAATATTTTCATCTTCACCAAAGGTGCATTTGACCAAGTTTTCTTTCAGAAAAATAAATAAAGGGACCTTGTCACACTAGTGGAAATGAGTTACCTTAGAAAAAGTGTTAAAGGACTGGTATTTGTATGCCGCTCTATTCGACTCAGAGCAGCTAACAATATAAGTAACATACAACACAATCTTACAATCTCAAATATAAGTGCTACAACATAACATAAATATGGCATATAATGCAACACAATGCAGTCAGATACTGTGCTTATGACTCAAAATTATGGGCCAGAATCGTCCATATATAGCTTTTCAGATACTGAAGTAATATCCCCCACCCTTTGTTAGTAGGAAATGCAGGGTCAGACTTGTGACAGTCTAAATCCAAGAAAAAATGTAGAGGGATGCCAGCTTTCACAGAACTAGGAATGTTCACAGAATTTTTTAGTCTTTCTGGCATCCATGTTCCTGAAATAATAGGATACAGCTGGATTGCCTATTCCCAATGTATCCTCTAAATATCTGGTACGGTGCATTTGGGCATTTTTGTTGTTGTTCAGTTGCAGAGTTGATTCTGACCCTTTGCAATCCCATGGACCATTGCCCGCCAGGTGCCTCTGTCCTCCACCATCCTTTTCAATCCGCCCAGCTCTATGCCCATTGAGTCAACAATACCATCTAGTCATCTCATGGTCTCCTGCCCCCTTCTTCTTTTGCCCTCAACCTTTCCCAGCATCAAGGCTTTCTCAAGTGAATCCTCTCTTCTCATTTGATGTTCAAAGTACTTTAGCTTCATCTTTACTATCTGGCCTTCCAAGGAGCAGTCAGCGTTGATTTCTTCTAAGATCAACCTATTTGTTCTCCTCGCTGTCCAGGGTACTCTCAAAACTTTTATGGGCATTAGGACTGCTCCTTTTTTAGGGTTTTTTTTTGGTTGCTTCACTCTTTTGTTACACTGTCTATACCTGTTGGGCACTGGTGTGGTCCAACTCATCCCCAACATATGCCTTTGGGACCACCTCTGGAGGTTCACGGTGTTCTCTTTCAACATGCTCCTAGCGTATATGAATGGGGGGGGGGGGAATAGTCTTGGAGCTGTAAAGGCTGCTTCCATTGGAAATGTCTGGTAAGATGAAGTGGCTGACGAGTCACTTCAGATACTATAGAAATTACACTTATATACCATCCCATAGCATTTAGTGTACTCTCTGGGTGGTTCACAAGTTAATTAGCATTTTGCCCCTAATATGCTGGGTACTCATTTTACCAACCTCAGAAGGAAGGAAGGCTAAGTCAACCTTGAGCCCCCATCAATTCAGGGATTCTTTGGTGCAAAGCAAAAACATAGATCCTCATGGATCTACATTAGTTCTACATGGAATCCACTCCATACCACTCTCCAATTAATGTCATTGTCTGTGAGTGCAGATGGCACCTGTGATTGCATGGTGATTTAGATTAGGTCCCAACTGAAAAATCACATAGATTCATGAGGAACTGCAACTTGGATCCAATTTTTTTTGCTGCTGCTGCACAGATTATTACTTATTTATAATAGATAAATGCATTTCTTGAGCACATAGGAATGTCCTTGTAGCACTGCTTTACAGCAAATATTTGGATTTATATATTCCTGTGTCTGCTCAGTTGTTTACTTTAGAAATTTCTACTTAGTCCTGTAGTATAAAACTGTAAATGTTTGTAAGTTTGAAGAGATTTACTTCACACTTATCTGTGTTTGTGACCCTCTACTTTCAAAAGCTAATAAAGTTTTATTGTTTTGTTATTGAGATCCATTCTGTGGTTTTTGAGAGCGCAAGGACTCACAATTTATGTATTATTATGTGCACAGAAGCGACCTGTGACTTGATGGTAGTTTAGTAATGGGTCCACATAATAATCACATAGATTCATAGGGATTTGCTCCTAAGATCCATGCTTTTGCAATACTGCAAAGCCATGCAATGAACATTCCAAGATCCTTCTTTCCCCCATTTTAATTATTAAAATACAAAACCCCACAAAATAAATAAAGAAGAAAAACCACAACAACAACAACAACAACAAGAAATCCATTCAAAACTCTTAACAAAAATACATATAGTACAATACAATCCATGAATCTTCTATGGGCATAAATAGGTTCTGTGACTTTATGGTTGTTTGTGGAAGATTTCACATAAAAACAATGTGGATCCTCATGCCTCAGCTCTATATTTTTGTGTCTCTGCAACACTTTGCACCAAAGCATCCATGATTACATTGGTGTAGTCCAGGGATCTGCAAACTTGGCTCTCCAGGTGTTCTTGGACTTCAATTACCAGAAGCCCAAGTCAGTATACCTGCTGATCAGGACTTCTGGGAATTGAAGTCCAAGAACATCTGGAGAGCCAAGTTTGCTGATCCCTGGTGTAGTCTGTGGGGAGAGATGGAACCTCTGATTTGATAGTGGTTTGGGGAAGATCTTACCTATAAATCATGTGGATCCACATTTTTGCACCACTGCAAAGTCATGCACTGGATGATCCATGTGTTGCAGGCTGTAGGTGTAGATAGCATCTGTGACTTCATGGTTGTTTGGGTATGATCCCAACAAAAAATAATCTGAATCCATGAGGGTCTGTCCTGTGGGTCCATGTTTTTGCTCCACTGTAAAGATGTGCATCAAAGGACCTCTGATATCATGATTTGACAGTGGGTTGGGGATGATTCTATGTAAACATCATGAGGATCTATGAAAATTCATGCCTTGTATGCATGTTTTTGCACCATAGTGAAGCCATGCAATGAACAATCCATGATTCTTCTGTTGTACTGTTGTACTCTGTGGGCACAAACGGGGGCTATGATCTGATGTTGAGATCAAAGTATAGGCTGTATATAACATTATATGCTGGGAATGTTTTTCTCAGGTTAATATAAGAACAGACAGGAAGCTTTTCATTTACTTGCCTTAAAAGCACACAACAATTCAAGGGTACCTTGTTATCCAGATACACCAATTTTCTCAGTAATTCAATATCCAGGGTAAGTTAAATAAAGTATTGCCATCTTTCCACATTTCTGGCTCTTATAATAAGAAGTAATATCAGTGAGTCAAAAATAGTAATATACAGTACTTGCAATACAATTAGTAGTGAATTCCATATTACTGAATTATTAGAAAGTAGAGATCTCACCCAAGTTACCAGTTAAATATTAGGACAAAAATCTGGATTTGTTACATTTTGCTATTTGAACTATTACAGAATCATGCTCTTAACCTCCATGTCAAATTTTAAAGTATCCATAAATACTAACATCCATTGATCTGAGCACTGAGAAGTGCAAAGCTTGAACTGTGAGAATTAGTGATTATCACAAGGTATAACTATTCATATTTCCAAGTCAATGTGAGCATATACCAAGTCCTGACAAAATTCTTAACAAGGTAATTTAAAAAATCTGCTTTTCTAGACTATAATGATGTGTTTATTAATACCATGGTTCCCACCATGGGGCACACGCCCCACAGGGGGGCAGTTTGATTTGTAAAGGGGGCAATTCAAAATGAGTTATCAGCAGTGAATGGCCTTTTAGGCTTCCTCCACATGACTAGGGATTCACATTTTGAATAATAAGAATTATATGTTACCGGGGTGTGGGTGGGGGGCACAGGATTCTAGAGATGCTTAGGTGGAGCATGGCCAAAAAAAGGTTGGGAACCAGTGATTTAGGTGCAGTGTAGACCTGATCTGTCCCATTGTTTTGCACAGAACAAGAGAATAAGCTTAATACAGTAAAACTTCACATAGAGAGCACCTTACTTAGAGACTAACTCGCTTAAAGAGCAGAATTTTCTCTGAATGGTTGCCTTGCTTAACAACTAAAACCAACCAAAAACTCACTTAAAAACTAAACTGGGGTTCGCATACCCCCCCCCCACCAGAAGTCACAATTGGTCACTTACAATCGTGTTTTGCTTAAAGAGCAAACTCACTTAAAGAGCAATCCTGTGGAATGCATTATGCTCTTTAAGTGAGGTACCACTGTACTGCATCTTCCTTGTCTTTTTTCACACCTTCTCTTTTGTTATTTTGTGATTTAAGTCTCACCAAGTTGAATTGAACCTTACTGTGACGCTAATATTATGTCAGCTATTAAAGAGTGATTTTATTATTGCCCCCTCTCAGGTGATTTTCCAAGGACAAACAGGGATTTGAATCCACATCTCCCCATCTCTTGCAAGCCACTTTCTCCACTGCACCATTCTATAGCTTAATAATCAAATTAATTTTAAACCCTTTTGGTAAACATTACTTTTCCCAGCTGGCCATGCGAGTACTGTAAAGTAGACATGGATACAATTTCACTAGCAGTTGAAATATGCATTTATGATAATTCAGGCTAATAATAACTGTAATCCTGAAGGTCACTCAAAATAATGGAACAGTGAATAAGAGAAATATAATACTCACCTTCTAATAATTCAGTAATTGCTATTTAACAGAAATGCCTGCTTTCTAATAAATCAGTAAATAGTATCTGTTACTGTTTAGCAGAAAACACATTACAGATATGGAAAGTGCATTTAGGCACATGTGCTACTAAAACCAAAAGGTAAGATGAAACATTGAAGTGAATAATACATATTTTTTAAGTGGGGAGAAATAGACAAAGTAAAGTAAGGGAGTGCCTACATGGGCACTGTATTTGTCCCACTGTTTGGTCTGCTGAACTTTGCCAGTGACCACATGACTTAAGTGGAAGCACAAAACAGCCCGCCCCTGGTGTTCCTACTTAACATCTTTCTGGCTCCTTGTCAGGGGCTACTGATAAGATTGCTCCATTTTGGTTTGATTCTATCACATGCATCAAACAGAAATAGATATTATTTATTGTTCACATTTGTGTGCTGCCCTACTCGCAGAGCGACTCAGGGCGGCTGACATAGTAATGTAGAACAAAATCTCACCCTACAATAATCCCAACAATAAAACCATGGGCGATCAGTACAAATTTAAAAGATTAAAAATTTTTTAAAAATCACAGGAATTAAATGAATTAAAAGACTTAAAAATTAAAAGAATTAAGGGAGAGAGGGGTAATTACTGGGTCAACCAGCAGGCTGGGGTTACAGTGTTACTAGCACCCTATACCTCCCCCACCAGCCTAGTCTTTACGCCTTTTCTGAAGGACACCAGCTCTGTCTGGAGATACAACTCAATTGGCAGGAGGTTCCATAGGGCCGGAGCAGACACACAGAAGGCCCTCCTTCTAGTGCTAGAGAGAGGAGCCTCTCTAGCTGATGGAACCTCTCTGGTCTGCTCTAGTGGGACGGACAGGTGTTCTTGGGGTGACGCGGTCTCTTAAGTATCCTGGCCCACTATTGCTGCTTTAAATTCCCCATTTAGTTTAATTTCCCCAGTGACATTAAGCTTATTGATATTGAGAAATTAAAAACCTATTCTGCTCCTATCTGGAGGGGAAGAGGAAGGAATTTTGTTGTTGTTTAAGACTCAGGATTTTTTAAAAACAAAGCTTATTTTCAGAAGGAAAAAAAGAGATAGGAGAGCACTAAGAGAAGGATTCTTTTTCTTTTCTTAAGGAAGGCATATGCCATGTGGATTCAAGGGGTGCATCAAATGGCTTACTACATAGCTTACTACACAGACAGGTGTTATTTTAGAATGGAGGAAATATGGCAAGGTTCTCCATAAACTAGAGAATATTATATAAAGTCATGAGAATCTTATCTTGTGATAGAATTAAAAATATTGACAAAAGATGCCAAAACAATCCCCCTGTTTCTTTTAAATTTTATCACTCTGACATTTAAAAATCTATGCTTTTTCCAATTTGCAAAGCTTTAACATAGCATTCCTAAAGAGATTACTGTCTTGTCCATTCATATCTGTATGCTTCTGGCCTTCAGCTGAAGTAGTTAAACAGTATCACACCCAAAACCCCTGACTCCAATTTTCATAACTCATCCTTGGTGTAATACATTTTGATAAGTGGAGTTTTTAATTATTATTATTATCACTGATGACAACACTAAATACATGTGTGTATGTCATTTGTCATATAAATAATAGAAACCATATGAGTCATAATATGACATCATCGATTCTTTAAAGACTCTAAACATCTCCCAATAGATGTTAGTTTAATTTGAATATCATCCTATCTTACCTTGTGTCTGTACCAACAGGGCCAGCATTTGAATTAATGAATAAAAAATGAAAATACAAATTAACAGGGACCTGCTCTGAGACAACATTTATATTAAAAAAATTATGCACATTTTGTATTCAAAAACAATCTATTTATGATTGGGGGAAAACTTCTGCTGTGCTGGGTTTTCCTTGGTCACTTGTATATGCCCCACATTGGGAACCACAGATTTAAAGTATCTTAATTTGAAGGCATTAATTTAAAAATTACACAATCGTGAGGAAAATCTCAGTAGAGATTGACATATCATTTTAGGAACCAAGGATTTTTCTTCTTCAGCAATATATTCATATGCAGAGATAAAGAAACTGATTGACTAATGTTTATAATTTATTTAATAGTATTTCTGCAGGAAAAAGTAGTTAACATCACATATGCCGCCAGTGTTTCCTCGGCTGTGGATTTTACCCTAGGCTCTCAGCAAACCTTTTCAAACACACTTAGCTCAATGTGCTTTTCAAATGGATGAATTCTCTAGAAACCACTTCTTCAGATAAATATAACAGAAGTTGTAAAATGGATAAAACAGTAGAATAAAGTAGACTCAAACTACAAAGAATTAAAATCAGTGATGTACAAATTCAGATTCATTTTATATGATAATCCTTAGAGATATTTTATGCCATTTCCTCAATAATCTGTTAAATTTTAAACCTACAGTTATTTTTATTTTATTTTAACTGGTTTTCTTGATGTATGCATGTCTTGATTTACCTGAGAAGTATATATATCTTAATATATTTCATTCTAAATAGATATTTGTATGCAATTCTGAAGAGGACATACACAAACTTCCTCTTCCCCACTTTCTCCTCATAACAATCCTGACAAGTTGGTGAAGCTAAGTGAGTGTGACTGACCCAAGGTCATCCAATGAATTTCACAACAATTCTGATGTTTCTGCTGTGACCACAGCAATTCAGGAGAATTTCATACAGTTCATTCCTTCAGCAGGTGAACACATTCATGTACAGATGAGAAATATTTTATCAATATTAAAGCAAGACCTTTTATAAGACAACAAAAACTGCAGGCATCTAGCAGGTTACCTCATAGGTCGCAATATTGAAATATTTCCAAGCAGTTCATTGTTGTCAGTCACAAGCCACACATAACCTTAGCAACACCAACAGCTACCTGTTATTTTATCTTCCAACAAAAAGAAGCAATATAATTTGATTGTCCCAAACATTTATTTGTAGACAGTAATTATTTATGTAGTTTCATTGACTAAACCAAGGCCTTTGATTTTGTAGATCACAACGAAATATGGCAAGTAATTAAAGAGATGGGAATACCAGAACATCTTATAGATCTCATGAGAAATGTGTACATGAATCAAGAAGCAACAGTTAGGACAGGATACGGAATAATGGAGTGGTTTGGAATAGGAAAAGGAGTAAGACAAGGCTGCATTTTGTCACTGTGCTTATTCAATTTGTACACAGAGCACATAATGCGCAATGCAGGGATGGAAGAATCACAAGTTGGAATCAAAATTGCTGGCAGAAACATCAACAATTTGAGATATGCAGATGATACTACCCTAATGGCAGAAAGTGAGGAAGACCTAAAGAAGCTGCTGCTTAGGTTGAAAGAAGAGACTGTAAAAGCTGACTTGAGACTCAACATTATGAAAACAAAGATAATGGCAACAGGCCCTATCAGCAGCTGGAAAATAATTTTTTTTGGAATAGTAGCCGTGTTAGTTTGTGGTTCAGGCATCTCAGAAATCAAAACAAAATAAACAAAATAAAATAAAATAAGAAACACTGTAGCACTTTAAAGACTAACTGCTATATTTTTATTGTTAGCTTTCGTGGATCAAGTCCACTTCATCAGATAAAGGGTGAAACTTACAGGCATGTTCTTTATATACCAAATTCAGGGGCTCAAAGGGAGAAGGGGTGTGGTCAAGCAAGATGACAGACAAGTGAGCACAAGATTGCAGCTTCACACAGCCATTAGCAAGAATAGATTATTCAGATAAACTCTAAATGACTTCCTTTCAATCTCAAGGTTGCTGAGTAAGCCCACCAAGGTATCTGATCAACTTGTGACCTGCATGTCAGGGGGAAAAACAAACAAACACCTGTACCTGGTTTCTTTCTGTTTTACTAAAGAGAATTGGCAGGAAAGTTGTAATATAAAATCATATAGCAATCTGTGTATCAAATTTGATAATGTCTCAGAAACCCTTCACTAAAATTTAGCCCCCTGTGATGGATATCTAACAGATGGATGTATTTGATTTCTGCTGTCTCGCTTTCAATCCTAGTTTTGTAATTTCTCTGTTTCAGAATTGCAACTTTCAGGTCTTGGATAGAGTGTCCAGTTAGATTTAGTTCTAACAGTGACCTTTTCCAGTGTTCTAGGTAGAGAACACCCCATTGGGGTGCCAGAGGACTACACAGGCTGGCTCTTCTTCCAGAAGGCACAGTTGGGAATTGAACTGCCAACCACTGAGATATCCAACTATATCTATATTTCTAAGACTATCTCCATAACTATATTCATACATATCCTTGTGCCATATAATAAAGTGAATTTTGTGCACACTGATAATGAGACCACACTTTGCATTTACTGACAAGTTTACTTTGAAGTAAATTTACTAAATTATATCTAATAATTTAGAAAGGCCAAGTGAGGCAAGAGAATGTTTATGTTCAGCCTATTCAGTGCACCATAACCATCTAGTCCAGTAATAGCCAACCTTGACACTCCAGGTGTTCTTGGACTTCAATTACCAAAAGCCCATGTCAGCATTCCAGCTAATTAGGGTTTCTGGGAATTGAAGTCCAAGAACTCATAGAGTGCCAAGATTGGCCCTTACTGATCTAGTCTTTTTATACAGAAGACCTGAGCAAAAGGAAAAGCCATGCTAATTTCTGTAGAACTGGAAATCTCTCGGCCTCCCTGTTCCACAATTCTCCCTTGAAAATGACATGGCAAAGAGAGTGTATCTCTCCAACTGCTTTTTTGTAGCCAGTACAGAAAATTACAAGAGGGATGATGATTTGACTACATGGAAACAAAACCCTTTGTCTTGGCCTTACAAAATCCACACAATCCTTAGCTTTTCTCTGAGGTTTGGAGTTGGCTAGGGGACAGGAATTGCCAAGTAACTGCCTATATTTTATTTATTCATTATATTGGGAAAAGGTACCATTTTTCAGTTGCCAAAATGTTTTAATATTTATAAAATGTAACAGGTTAACAGTGATACTTCCAACATGTAGCTTTTTGACTAAAGAGTAAACAACTCATCCCTTTCTTTCACCCTTTCTCCTGATGGAATAGCATCCACTATGTCCCCAAATAGATTTTAGACATGCCTGATTTCTCTTGCCTCACCACATTGCCCTTTTCCCCCAAGCTATGTGATAGAGTAAAACGAAAACAAGTCTTTATGTCTCTCTTTCCTTCTATCCTTACACATTTTTGGAGTATGACAAACTATTAAAACAGAACTGGTCACAACTGACTGCTTATAATGTGAACAAAAGGTGGCATGACATCACTCTAGCCTGCATAGCTTCCAGACAGGTGATAAACATTATGTGATGTTTCAGAAAGCACAGGTCTTAACAAAAGGCTATAGCAAAGAGAGGTGAATGAATTAAAAGCTCCAATTGTTAATCCTTCTGGAAAGTAATTTGCATTGGCTGAAGCCCTGTGGTACAGCTATACTTGCATAATATGAAGCTGAAAAAATGGTAGAAAGAAATCATAGCAGGGCAGAAGTAATATCTGCTAAGCACTTCTGCAGGCATGTTGCACAATAGTCCAGATGTGAAGCAGTCAATCAATTCTACAACCATGACATGAACTACACAACTACTACATGAATTTCTTGATTTACTGTGTTTTGCTCTGACCTTCTCATTTTCCCATTTCCTCCTGGGTTATTGGTGCAATTAGCTAACTCTGACGCTAAGAGTCTTGTGATAGTTCCCCATTTTAAATGACAACGAGTATTATGTCAAAACATGGCCTCCCATGCCTGCTGTGGGATCCTGGTTTGGTTGGCATGGCCATACCAGCGTAGCTGACCCTTTTCAATTGTACTCCTCAATGGCTGAATGTTCAGGTTCTGTCTGATGGTCACGTTTCACACTCAGTCATGCTTGGTTTTCTTCTCAACCTTCTTCAGATATCTCATCTCCATTGCTTGCAATTGGCTGTAACGCCTGGAGGTGAGCAACCATGACTCGCTGCTATATATGAGTGTAGGAACAATGATTGATTTGTAGACTGCCATCTTAGTGGCCTTGCTGACTTCGTCTTTGCTGAGGAACGCTTGATTGATCGCATAGAAGAGTCTGCCAGAAGCTGCCATCCTCTCAGGACTCACTTGTCCCCTTTCATTGACTATGGCACCAAGGTATTTGAAGTCTTCTACCTGCTCTAGGACTTGCCCCTTCAGCTGGATGGTATGCTGCTTCTTGTTACTGGAGATCACCATGATCTTCATCTTTGTCAAGTTAATGGACATCCCTCTTTTCTCCATCTCCCTGTTCCACAGATTTAGACTGAATTGGAGATGGGAACTGGTCCAAGCAATAAGAGCTACATTGTCAACAAAGGCCATCTCAGACATTTAGACTGGCTTCATCTTCCAAAATCCCAGGGTCATTTTCTTAACAGTTTGCTTTGTCCTCTTCATGATGTCATCCATGAGCAAGATAAAGAAGTAGGATGAGAGACTGTCTCCTTGTCTTACTTCAGCACTGGTTATAAACTCGGACAGCAGCCCTAAATTTATACACTGTTTGCAATTCTGGTCCACTTGATCTTCATCCTCTAAAGCAGTGTTTCCCAAACTATGTTCTGCAGAATACTGGTGGACTTCAATTCCCAGAAGCCTAAATGAGTACATTGGTTGATCAGTGCTTTGGGTAATTGACTTAGGCTTCTGGGAACTGAAGTCCAAAAACCAAACATTGTGAAACACTGCTCTAAGGAATAATGTGTTACATTGTTCCTGTTGTTTTTTTGATCCCCCCCCTCCAATGGAAGGTGGAATCCTTACTACTTAAGCACAAGCATACCCCATCTTTTCCATCTATTTTTTTCTACATTGGATCACCTTTTCTCATCCAAGGAACTAAGGCACTAGGAAAGTCAATCCTTTATTTTCATTAAAAAATCTTTTTGTTCATCAGTTATTAATGAGCTCAGGAACATTGGACCATTCATTTCCCCTAGGTCCGTTTTCAATTTCCTCTATGCCAAGACCTAGTTAGCATAGTCAATGATGAAGAAGTTTCAATCCAACTCTTTGTAGATGTCACACACTCTGAACTATAAATAATTGGAACAATGGAGTTTTAGACTATAATTCTTAAATTTGTGGTTGGTCAGAAACTATAGATATGGAAGAAACATAACATTGCTGATCTAGAGTTTATATTTTCAAATTGAAAGAAGGTTCTTTTTGAATTTTTAAGTCTAAAATGTTAATCTGAATTTGTTAAACAATTAATTTCTCAGCACATTTATGAACAATAACTCTGTAATCTGTTTATAGAAACAAAGTTCTGAATTGAGTAACACCTATCTTGGATCACTAAAAAGTCATAAAGAGAGTGAGTGTTTGACTTCTCAAGATGCTTTTGCCAGACAAAGATAGTATAAAATTAGATTTAAGGTAAATAGTTCAAAAATTGGACAAAATGTAATGCATATAGCTCTTGAAATAAGGTGGCTAGTAAGGTTACACAGAGTTTACAGATTCTATATGAGACCAAGTGATTAAATGTATCATTTAGTCTTTTCTATCTCTGCAAGCAAAAATTTTGGGCTGCAATGGCTCAGGGTTTAAGAATCTCGCCTTGTTAGCCAGAAGGCAGGCAAGTCGTATGTTCGAGACCTGGGTACTGCATGATGGTTTGAGCATCCATTTCTGTCCCTGCTCCTGCCAACCTAGCAGTTCAAAAACAAGAAATTGCAAGTCAATAAATAGGGACCACTTCGGTGGGAAAAGTTATTGGGGACATGAAAGGAGTCTCATTCGGGCACCCCTTAATGAACTTTCTCCAGCAAAAATCTTTTCAACTCAGAATAATTTCTGACATGAAATTATTATTATAGCAAAGAATCAGTCATTCTGCTTCTTGCCCCCTTTTTTGGTGACATAAAGACTGTTTTACTATTGGGAATCTCAACTTACAACAAACATGTAATAATTTGCTGGTCAAAAGAAGTTGGAGAACTCAAAAGGTTGTCTTAGCTGAAACTGTCTAGTGATCCGGAAAAATATTACACAGAGGAAGTGGACTAGATTTGCCAAATCTCACATTAAAATATAGTAGCTAAATGTTAAGGTGACACAATGTTTTGTCTTTTGTGGGGTGTTTTCTATCTAGTATCCAGCACAGACGTCATTTAATTTATTAAAACTTTGACCGAATATAATTGCCATTCTTGATTTGTCTTGATTGTTTTAAACCCATGGCAAGTCTGAAATAATTTGGAAATAATAGAGAAGATACTTATAAAGTATTTCAAGAAAAAAGCCTTTCTTTTCTCAAACTCTGCTTTTATCCACTAAATGGATATTTCCATTTTAAATATAATCTTTTCCTTGAGGGACTGGATTGTATTTTAGCTCCAACTTCAATTAACCTTTCACTGTTTAGGTCAAACAATGGCAGATATTTAATAACTGTTCTAGGATCAAGCAGGAAGATACATAAGCCTTTCTGCTGTAGCAGATCCCACAGGGGAGTGTTCATAGTAAGGAAGCTTTCTTAAAGTGTGCTAGTGTTAGAACAAATATTACAACTCCACCACACAGAGGCATTTTTTCTTCCAGGAGGTGGTCCTTTACCCTAGCTCTGTATTTATACAAAGATCAGCTTAGGCTGAAGTACTACATACACAATAAGTCAGATGAAAGACAGAAGAACTCACACATCATTGTTCTGCATGTGTCTGAAAAACACTGAGTGAGTGAAGGAACACATGCTTTTTTGTCCCTTATAAATATCAAGAGGGCTTTTCTGTGTTCTACTGAAATCTGCTAGTTTCTTCTTCTTTTTCCATGGCTAGGCCAGATGTGAAACTGCCAAAATGAAGTAAACAGGGCCGTAGCCAGGGCCACAGAGGGGCGAAAATCATTCTAACCATCCTAGCACCAGAAGGAGAGCCTTTTCTGTGTCCGCTCCAGCCCTATGGAACCTCCTGCTGTGCAAGTTGCATCTCCAAGCAGAGCTGCTGCCCTTTCAGAAAGGGGGTAAAGACCTGGCTGGCAGGGCATGTATGGGGTGCTGGCCAGATGGTCAGTTTGGCCATGTGGCTCTTTTGACTCCCACCTCTCTCCCCATTATCTGTTTAACTTTTAAATCTTTTTAACCTTTTAATGTGTTTAAATGTCTTATAATTGTGTTTTTTAAATTTTATAAGCCGCCCTGAGTCTTTGGATGAGGGTGGGAGATAAATGTGACCAATAAATAAATAAATAATTTTTCTACCCACATACAGAACAGACAATTTTAAGAGGTAACTGATAGTTCTATTTATTAGGAGTAGAGTTGGACTCACTTTATGATGGTGGTCACAATCAAAAACATTTGGAAGGAACCAGTTTTTAAAAGCTGGTATGGAGATGTTTAGTTCTGGGATTCATAATAATGGAATGTAGTTCATGATTTTTAATGCCTTCCCCTCCTCCCAAGAAAATATATGGCAGTCTCCAGTGTGACCAAAAGGAATCCTACAACAAACTGAATCTTGAATAATACTGCCTGTGGAAACATCCTGTACTCAAATAGTCCATTAAAACACATTAAAAATAGTGTGGGATTTCAATTTTTAAATGATTTTTGATGTTTTACTAGGTTTCTTCCCATTTCATTTAAACAGCATTAAATTTGATTTTATGCAATAAATTTTATTTTATAATTAAATGATGACACTGTTCTTTCACACTCTATGTACCCTTGCCTGTCCTGATCTTGTGCTCTTAAATTCTGTCTCTCTTTAATGGTGAAGCTTTCTTATATCAAAGGATTTAAATATGGAATATTCTGACACAATAATTCTTTTTTAAAAAATAAAATGTTTTTGGTTACATGGAAGAGCTAAAAAGTAGTGGGAGTGAAGGTAAGTTAAAAATACTTTATTATTTATTATTATTTCTGTATTATGCTTCATTTACATTTATTCCAGTTATGAATCACAAGATATCTCTTGATTTTACTAAATAGAGGTATAAAGATTTGTTGCTTTGTCAAAGTAGTTGCCTAGAGAATTTTGGGAGGTATGATTTTTTTTTAAAAAAAATGTTTTCTTCCAAGCCACATTAGTGGTTAAATAGCACTTTTAATTTAACACAGCAACAAGCTCATAACTCAGACTAAATAAGGTTTTTCTAGCTCTTCTCATGAATCAGAATGTAAAGAAACATGGGCCTATGAGTGCAGTCAAGTGTCCCTGACATGAATCCAGGAGAAGCTTCACTTGAAGATTCTAGGAGTCATTATTATAAATTTCCTGCACCCAATCCCACTTAAAGGTGGGTTCCCAAATTATGAGTTAATCAGAGTTTCCCAACTTTTCAGGAGCTTTAAAATGAACAAGTTGAGAAGTTATCACAGCATGCATAAGAGTGGCCTAATTTGTTGGGGGAGAAAAAGTACTTTCTAGTGGAGTTGTGTTTTTTTTAAAATGCTCGTCCTTTTCACTTTAAAGCGGAGCTAGATTTTCTTAAGCACACAGTAGTTCAATATTTTATTCCAGAGGATTTTGTTTTACTGTTTTCTCCTTTGTGGCTGATTCTAATAGTTGTTACATGGATTACTGAACATAACACAAATTGATTTTTTAATTGAAAAGTGAACAACCACAGTTTATGCAATCAATTGTAATTTAAATATCTGAAGCCATTTGGTAACACTATGAGATGAATCATACTAAATTTCTGCAGTCACCAACTTTGCTATAATGTGTAATAAGTCCTGCTTTATTCTATAAGGTCCTATAAGGTCTAAGATTTTAAGATCTTTTCTCTGGAGAATCAAAGGTAATTGCAGCTCTTTGAGAGAAAGCAGCAGGGCATAGATAACTTCCTTAGCACAGAGATGTGCAATGTCTTTTCAAGTGTGTGGGATGGCTCTACCTGCTGAGTTTCATTTCAAAGATGAACAGAGATATCTATTTACCATCTCTTTTGTCTTGAACCAATTTTGTTTTAAAACTTGTAATAGGGCCTTGTGCATTTCTGTCTGGCAGCTGCTGCATCCCCAACCCTTTTCAAATTATTTATGTACCCAGCTAACAGAGAGCATGTCCAGATTGTCCCATGTGGAGTGGTCTGAGATCTCTGTTTTTGTGGTCACTTGAAGAAAGGGGAGGGACTAAATCACATCTAAGCCAGTGATTGACAGCCACTTTACCATCAAGGCAAATGAAATTATTTCCCTGTTCTTCTGCAGAGAGTCAGGGAAAGTGTAATTATTTTTATCACCTTGCTGATTATAATAGCACTGAAACAATTAGGAGAGTTAAAACAACATTCTTCATCTTTCCTGTAACTGTATGAAGCTTCTTGGTTGACCCTCCAAGGAAAAAACTAAAAGTGGACTTTGGAGGCAGGACTGATTCTCCCACTTTCAGAGCTCTAGCAAATGGTAATCTCACGGATTGACCACTACTGTAATGCTCTCTATGTAAGGCTGCCCCCTGTGTCTGATACGGAGATGGCAACAGGTCCAGAATGCAGCATCCAGGCTAGGGACAGTTATAAAGAAATCAGATCAGAAATAGCAAAGAAGCAGATTTCATTAAAATACGAGCAGACAGTTCAACAATGGAACAGATTGTGCCAAAAGACTGTGTCCTCTCCTTCACCAGAGATAATTATTCAAAGGCTGGTATGGTCCTCTGTCAGACATACTGTAGACCAGGGGTGCCCAAAGCACAGACCAGAGGCCGGATGCAGCCCCCGATGCCAATTCATCCAACCTGTGAAGCCTTTGTTGCTCTTGGAAGTAAAATGTGCCCATAGGGGTGCATTTTACTTCTGCTTCCAGGAGCAACAAGGGCTTTGTGGGCCAGATGAATTGGTATCAGGGGCCGTATCTGGGCCCTGGGCCCTGGTGACTGAACCACATGACTGGCCTGTAGCTTGAAAAGTTTGGACATCCCTGCTGTAGACACATGATTCCTCTACTGAGCAGATGGTCCCTGTCAATTTTAAAAGCTTCCATTTAGCTTCCATTTGACTTTAGATCTACTGCTGACATATATGAAATGCACAGTACATTTACCTTTGAACATTAAGTCAGTGTATAACGTAACATCCTGAGATAGTATTGAGATAAAAAGTCTGGGGCCCGTAAAACACTGGATGTCTGTAAATTAAGATTTAAAGAACTACATCACTATAACTTTTTAAAGTAGTAAATATCACCATTAGGCAGACATGAATTCACTGAAACTGTATCTTCACATTAAGTGACTGAACAATGAAGCGCAAAAATGTCTATGAGCACTTAACAGAGAAAAACAGTCCATGATTGGCATCTCAGAGCATTACAAGCATTATATGCTCTACTGCTTCTGTCTAAATGTGTCTTGGTACTGGAAACATATTTCTCAACGTCCCATTTTACCAACTTACTGTTTCTACAATATTGTACAACAGGAAGTCTGTCTTAAAGAACAGTATTCAAAACATAACTCCATGTGGTCTGGATACTTCAATGTTGCTGCAACTAAAAAATTCAGACACCTTTATTTTGCCGTTTCAGTTGTCATACAGCCATATTGAGCATTATAAAATGTCAAACATATCTGCTAGGCGATCTTCCTGAAAATTTTTGCTGCTGTGAGCTAAAAAGGTATCACTGAAACAGTGATAGAGATGACTAGGCAATATAGACTGTGTCCAGGAAACCAGCATCCTTTCCCTGGAAAAGAGTCTCCTCTTCAATGTCTTTGCTTTTACAATTCCCAAAGACAAAATTATCAATGAATTTCTGACATCATTCTCCTGCCCACTAAATAAAGACATTTGGAAAGCAGATAGGAAGAATAACTCAGTGACTCAGAGGAAAGACACAAATTGAAGTAATGGCAATGGCAGCAAGGAAGTAATTCAAAACCAAATGGTGGAAATGGTGAGACACCGTGCAAATGTAGAAACAATAATTAAAAATGATATAAAGCCAATACAGATAATAAAAAGATAGTTTTCTGAACTAGCTAGCCCTATTCTAACAATATAACAAAGTGCAATGAGTAGACACAGAGTGCCAACATGAATAGCAATAGTAGGTTCTCCTTAAGAAATACACACTCAACATTTCACCATATGAGCCTAATCTGGCCCACTCGCATTTTCCAGTAATACTTTCTCCTTGAAAGCTTATTTCCTTGGGACTGGGATGGGAAAGGAAGGAAAAGATAGAAAAATGAGTTGGTAAGAACTGGCTTCTTTTCCTAGTTACTTTTCTCACATTGGAAAAAAAGAGTAGTGACAAAAGCATACTCAAACAGACTAATATTAATATTACTACTCCTTGACTCTTAGCAGAAACACTCCTTTTTAAGTACCCTCATTTTAACTTCTGTTTCTTGATATATTTAAACTTCTGTTATTTTTGTTTTACTTGCTGGTCTTGGACCATAATAAAGATTGATACTCAAACAGACAAAGCATGCCTCAGCTGAGTTTTAGTGCATTGAATGCACTGTAGATTCTGGAAAGGCGATTTAGGAGTTCAGTCAGCCGCTGCTCAGAAAGCCAGTAGAGTCCCAACCTTAGGATTCAGCTGCTTTTTGGAATGCCAGCAAATAAACACACACGCACCCCTCAACCCACCCACCCCAAACAAAAACAACAACAACGCAGTAACTTACCTAGCTAGGCAGGCAGCAGGCGGGCAGGCAGCAGGCAGGCAGGAACTGCGGTGGTGCGGTGGCAAACTGCCGCAGCGGCAAACCGCCACAGTGGCGGTGCAGCAAGGAAAGGCTGCCGCCGCCACCACCACTTGTAGAGGCGCTTCCTGCACTTGTTTCCAGGCAGCCAAAATGGCTGCCCCGGAACTGTGAATGCATCAAACCTCCATTTGACAAATGTGCAGTTCTATTTTTTAGTGCGCATGCATCAAATAGAGGTTTGATGCATGTGCAGTTCCTTGCAGCCATTTTGGCTGCCCGGAAATACACTTCAAGAGGGGGATGAGAGAGGTGACCAAACTGGTCATCTGGGGGTTTAACCTCCCCCTCCGGCAATCCCCTCATGATGGGCGAACCGGTAACAACCCATCACTGGGTGTGCATGATTGAAACTAGTGAGGGAGCCAATTATGTTAGAGAAGTAACTGTGTACCTAACTACATTACCCAGTCTGCTTAGAGCTAGTGGAGCTGGGATCCAGATGGTAAAAAGCCTGCCCAGAATTTAAAATAATCAGAAGTCTCATCACCCCATCACAGGTATGTTTTGTGAGGACAGGAGAGAGGGTCTTCTCCTTTGCTACATGTAGAGCTTCTTCCCAAGGGAAAATAGACTGGTTCTTTCAATAGCAATATCAATTACACATATATACCAGCCCATAGCGCTTAGTGTGCTCCCTAAGCAGTTCACAGAGCAATAAGCATTTTGCCCCCAACATGATGAGTACTCAATCTCCAGTCAGAGTTGCTGCCCTTTAGGAAGGGGGTTAAGACCTGGCTGGTAGGACAGTTATGGGGTTTGGGTCAGACAGTTATTTATTTATTTATTTATGAATATTTCTATACCGCCCTACTTGGCATAGCCAACTCAGGGAGGTTTACAATACATATAAAATTACAGTAAAATTATACTTACAAGTTCCTAGACAATATATTAATAAATCATAATAGTCGATATCAGCATTACAGAATACCAAAGCATAGATATTATTACAGTAACAAAGAATTCAATAAACAATAACAAAAAATTCGATAAACCTCATTCAAATTTACAGAAAGAAACAATTAAACAAAATTAAACAAAGCACCATGACAGGTAACAAGCCTCTTCGTCCACCATACAGCGTCTCTTAAAGCCCCTCAGCAGGGCGCGATCCTGGGGGCAGGTGGAACGAGTCCAAGGCTGAACGCCACCGCAGCCACTCATCTCGGCTGTAAATGTCACTGTGCGGCGGCCACCCGCACAGCCAGGTAGCGTCTTTTGGCTAAGTCTCCTGCCATCGGTCCCTTACAAACCCATCCTCCGGACAGATGCCGCGAGTCTGCAGGAGAGGGCGGAGACGGCCATGGTTGCCTGCCACCTGGGTCCCGCAGCTGTTGCTCCTCGAGGCTGGCTGGCCGAGGGGGAGACCGGCAAAAGGCGGCGGCGGAGGTCTTTATCGCCGCTCGGGTCCCGCAGCTGTTTCTCCTCGAGGCCGGCTGACCGAGGGAGAGACCGGCAAAAGGCGGCGGCGGAGGAGGTCTTTATCGCCGCTTGGGTCCCACAGCTGTTGCTCCTCGAGGCCGACTGGCCGAGGGAGAGACCGGCAAAAGGCGGCGGCGGCGGAGGTCTTTATCGCCGCTCGGGTCCCTCAGCTGTTGCTCCTCGAGGCCGGCTGCATTGGCTTGTAGGCTCATCTGACCCCTCCCTCTTTCAATGTATGAATTTTTAATTTTTTAACTTTGTTGTTTTAATCTCTTTTAATATTAATTTTAGACAGGATTTTATATTGTGTTTTATGTCTCTTTTGATGCTTTGTTAGCCGCCCTGTGTCTCTTTGAGGGCGGCATATAAGTCTGATTACCGTATATGCCGGCGTATAAGACAACTGGGCGTATAAGTCAACCCCCCAACATTTCCATTCAAAATATAGAGTTTGTCATATACTAGCCGTATAAGACTACCCCCTCTTCCACACACCTTCCACACACCAAATAAAACATAAAAGATCAGATTTGATTTCAACATCTCCCTGTGGCTGGTAGTAGTGCTCAAGTGCGCATGTACGAGCTCTGCATAGACAAGGGGCGGGGCGGAGCACTGCTGCTTTCCACTGAGCATAACTGGCCGGTCATGCTGAAAAGGCTGGCACCCCTATCTCGCTGCTGATGCTCGCCGCAGCCACGCTGGATACCGCGCGATACTGGATGGTATGTAGAATGAGGTGGGTGGGCATCGGGAGGCCACTATGGGCACCAGGCGGGCATCGGGAGGCCACTATGGACACCGGGCAATCATTGGGAGGCTGCTATGGGCAGCTATGTCTATCCCAACTGAAGTACACCCGGCGTATAAGACGACCCCCCCCCCACTTGGAGGCATGTTTTTCAGGGGGGAAAAGTAGTCTTATATGCCAGCATATACAGTAATTAAATAAATAAACACTATCTCTTTGCTTTCCCACCACTAGCAGGCAAAGACCTTTCTCTGCAGGCAGGTCTTTTCCCAGTATGCAGGCTGTATATCAAGATTTTTTAAAACTGGGTTTATATATTTTAAAAATAAAATAATTTTCGAAGCCGTTTTTAATATGATAATGGCTTAGTTGCTTTTTTATATTGCAATAATTTATTGCATTTTAAAAACTTAATGTTGTTTTTGTTTGAATATTGTAAGCCTTTGTGGGTCCTCTTTGAGAGAAAGGCTGGGTATAAATAATGAAATGAAACATGATTTAATCTCCAAACTCGTCCTCATCTCTGTACAATATCTATTAGTATGTCTAGCAGCAAAGGGTGGGAATAAAAAAGTTAAGAACTAAAGCATCCTTTTATTTTATAATTTTATGCACTACTTTTCTTGCTTTTCATTTCCATTTCTCCTGCCTTTCCCTTGTCAAGAAGTGAATGCTTTCTTTTGCACTTCATGTTGAAATCAGAAGAGTCATAGAGTCCTTTAAGAGCAGGTGGCAGCAGTTCCTAGAAGATGTGCTCGTTGCTGCATTAAGAGGGTTGGAACAGCCAGTAGAACATTTTCTTGAAAGGGATATTGGCAACATGTTTAGAGATGGACTGGGCCATTTCATGTACTCTTTTCACTGTCAGAGTCCTGTCTATCACGGTTCCAGGCAACAGTTTTCTAAGGAGCTAGGAGTAGGGGGAAGGTTTATCATTTTGTTTTGCTGTTGATAGATGTCCAGTTTCCTTTTTAGAAGAAAAAGAGTGTACAAATACAGAAGAATATTAGATGATTTTTTTTGGGGGGGATACTAGGCAAATCTTTTTTTGTTTGTATAGACTTTGGAGAGGCTTTAAGCTTTCAGAATTTTGTTTTACACTAGAGTACTATTGTTGTTCTATTTTATTGTACAACTCTACTGATTGTTGTGTTTTGCTGTTTTGTTTTGTCTTTAACTGCTGCAACACACTTTTGGATTGACAAAGAGGTAAAACATCATACAAAACTTGAATAAATAAATAACATATTCCCATTTTGGGATATTTAATTTGGCCCTAAATTCCCAAGCTAATAAAACTGGCATATGAAAAGAACTATTGTTCTATGCAGCACCATCCATTTTTGTAGAAAAATAATCAAATATTAATTAGAAAAATGTACAACTCTGGGTAACAAGAAAAGAACAACAGCTCACTAAAAATATGGCAACAGCTGCCTTTTCTGGTACAATTCCTCTCTAAACCATCACAAATAATAATTCACTTGAGAGATCTTTGACCAATATCAGCAGAGCATTTTTCCTCTTGTGATTGATGTATCTTTATAGATTTTTAGTTCCACATGAGTTGTTCCAGTTTAGAAAACCAGTATAACAAAACAATATCTTACAAACACAACTATACTAGTTTAACAACAATTAACAAGCTTTTCTTCTTTCTCTGATTCCTTCAACCCTGTGAACCCAGGACATAGGTTAATTTGTGGGTTCCTCAACAGCATTCAACACAGACCCATGATACAATCTAAACCTAGCCAGTAGTCTGCTAATAAATTACCATCATAGATATGCAAAAAGATGGGGGCTCAGCTGCACACACTTAAAAATACTCAGACAAGGAAAAAATATGAATATTTCCACTGGTACTCAAGGACATGGTGATGCCCATAGAATGCAACTGACATTTGGTTAACTTGTATAAACACAAATGTTTAGTACTACAGCTTGGTTTCTAGATCATTACACCAGCATATTGTAAGTGCTTTTCTGGTTGGATGACCAACATAATGCTGCAGTATGTAATAATTAGATAAACACCTGTGCTAAATACAATTTTATTTACCTTCAATATTAACTACATTTTTATTAGTGGCTCATGAAGCTTGTTTTATTATCTCAGCCAGAGAAAGGGAAAGACAAAAAACACTCATTCTCTCAAATTCTAGTCTGACACTATAATTCCAGATTGTGTGCCATGAGATAGTTGCTAAGAATTCCAACTCTCTGTCTCCTATCGATTGCATTACTGCTCCTGTGTGTGGAAAAATTATAATTGCAAGTTTCTAGATCAGGAGGTTAGATTTGGGTTAGGTCATACAATTATCACTTTAAATCATTCCAATTCATAAATGTTTCAGCCATATGTTGGTTGCTGTAAAAGGCCTTTGTCCACTCATTGTAGCCACCACTGCTGCCACCATCAAGAATGAGGTGAGGAATGACCAAGAATATATTTTTGATCATAGGCTCAATGAAACCCAAACTCTTGATTCTGTTAGAACGACTTTTTATTAGAAGAAGGGAATGGGGCACAAAGGTTGATGGGATGCCTTGCTCTTCCTTTTGTGACAGTTCACAGGGGAGCCTAGTTGACCTCATTAGATCTCCCCTCCTTAATCTCACTCCTCAGCTGGAACCAAGTTCCATTCATTGCCCTCCACCATTTCCAATCCAATTCCAATAGAAATGATTCTAAATGCTCACCCAACTGATGTCCTTTAAAGAAGGTCAATAGTAGTGAGTTACAACATCTTGGCCTGACTATGGAAGACCAGACACAGGCATTCATTCTGGTGTTTCCTTCACCAATGCCACTTATACATTCAGGTGGGGCCAGTAGATCTGGATACAACTGGGCACCTAAACTGTCATTCTGGGGACCAAACTGGGAAATGACTGGCATGCTGCCCCTATATGCTTCACCTGCAGAGAAGCAGACCCATTCACCCATGCATGAGTCCTGCAGCAGCTCCAAATGGTCCTCAGCGAGGGTTCCAAAGATGGGTGAGGGCTCCTCTTTCTCTTCTGAGTCTGATGAGGGTGACAAGTCCTTCCTAAACTCTTCCTCACAATTAAGTCCAGATCCTACCAAACCATCCACTCCACCCTCCAGGTGTAGTTCATCTTTCCGTGTCTTCTTACTTCCACTTTGGCCCAAACTCTTGTGTTCTGCACCTCAGGCCACCTTGCCACCACGATCTCTATGAGAACAGTTGGGGGAGAAGAGGAGACTCATGTCTAAGGCATTGCAGAGTAATAGTCAAAAATAGAGTAATAGTCAAAAACAGATGGTGTTATTGCTATAATGATAGTTTGGAAGATATCCCATTATAGACTCTTAGAGAACCAGAAGGTGCTAATTCAATAAAGATTTCTATTGAAAAAATATATTACTGATGCTTCAGGGTCCTGGAACTTGGAGAAAGGTTTGTTTAAAGTTTGAATGGAGATATTTTTCTCTGAGAGAAATATAAAGATAGGGAGTTAGGAAACACATCACAATTTCACATGAAGCTACAGCAGACATACACTAGATATGAAAACTGGATACATGCCGCAATTAGACAGCTAGCCTATTTAGAAGCCAACAACATAAACATTATAAATTTCTTTCCAAAGCTTCAAGCTGGTATGGCTATTTGAGAGTTTTGAATAATTTCTCTGTGTGTAATTAAGTATGCTACTTAAACTACTTAAAGCTATAATGCTTTTTACTTTTAAGAACTTTTTTTACTATTTTAAAGACTTTATATAATCTTACTTTTAAGAACCTTAATATTTAAGAAATGTATTATCTGCTTTTTAACATGCCTTTTAAAGTTATAAGCTCCTGCATTTTTAGAATGAAAGTCAAACATTTCTCTTCTTTTATTACTTTTATATATTTTAGTGTCTGGTCCTGACATTTTATGGTGGCCAATAGCTTTTCACAAGAAATTATTTTTTAAAGTATTTGTGCCTGCAGTTTTTCATAGCAAGGACTTTTGGTTGAAGTAGTCTTTGAACTATTTTGAGCTTATGGAACACAGAAATTATGTAGTTAAATAAAAGTTGTGGAAATAGGGAAGTTGGTGCCGCCTGGAATTACTGTAACACTTCAACATTGACAAGATTTGTAGGTTGATAGCCAGATGAATTTTTGTATTACTGGCAATGGTTGTCTTGTTTCATTCTGGATTTAGGCATTTACTGGAATAAATGGCCAGTGGAAATCTATAAAGTTCAGTGGGCTTCTGAGATAATGATCCGGTGTCAGACTCTCTGACCTGACAAACTCTCACCTCTGAGTGGAGCTTTTGCAGATTATAACCCATTTTAGACACTTTTGTTGCTGCCAATACATAGTTTCATGTACTATGATATTTTAATGGGTTAGAAAATACATTTTGGAAAAGTAAATATGGGACAATAGAGAACATTAAAAGTCCACAGTAATAATCAAATGACAGACTAAAAGGCTTAAAGAAAACTTAGTATTGATCAGATTTATTATGTCACATATAATAAGATAACAATATATACAATAATGCTTAATTAGTTATATATCTGACATATAATTATCATGATATAAGCCGGTACAGTGAACAGGTGTGCAAATGCATATATGAAATCCTACTCTTTGAACTCAAAAGCAACTCATGAATGAGTTTTGGGAAAGCAGCATAAGAATCCCATCTCCCATCTTTCATTTATTCAGCTATTCAATACTTTTCTTCTATTTTTTTGTTATAAAAGTAATGCACAAGTGTTCATTATCATAAGCAGTCATTGTGTTCCTGTAGCAGTAAATGAACTGAATATGGTTTTAATCAAATGCAGATGAATCCCTGCAGTTCACAGGATAGTTCTGATCTATTCAGCTACATGAATGGATGTCTTCTCTTATAACTGAAACAATCTGGTGACCTACAGGCATCTCATACTCCAAATCTTTGCAGATACCAAAACATATTACTACAATCAGTGGTGGGCTAAAAAAAAAATTTACTACCACACTGTGGGTGTGGTATGGTGGGTGTGGCCAGGGGAGCCCTGCATTGCACCCAAATTAGGACTACTTTATTTCATAATGTAGGTAGGTGGGGCCAGCCAGAATTTCTGCTACCGGTTCTGGCAAACTGGTGCAAACTGCCATGCCCACCACTGACTACAATATGTTCTCTGTTTCAAGCTTGGTGCCTGTCTAGAGCTTCCTGTCACCATCTAAGGGTTACTCAGAACAGCTTCAACACAATCAGTTCCCCAAATTATTGCATAATACTGTAATTCTATAATATGTGCCCTGAGATAACTACCAGTTGCCATGAGAAATTAATGAGCCCAAAGAAAAAACAGAAGGTACTTCTTCTGAAAGTGAATAATTTTGATGTATTTTCCCATCATGTGTATGAGTGTTTTTCCTTTGTGTTCTCAAATTTGAACTGACTTGTAGCAATCCTAACAGGGATTTCAAAGTAAGTGGAATATGTAAGGAGTAGTTTTACCAGTTCCACATTCCACTGAGCTTCCATAGTTTAGCAGGAATTTGACTCTAGGTCTCCTGAGTCCCAGTCCATCACTCTGTCCATAGGTGGTACACAGAAAGAGCCTCCTTGAAGATTGTAGTGTTTTTGAACCACAATCGGGCATACCCTGTTAACAGCAACCTTATGTTGCTGGCAAATCTTTCTTACACTAAGTCAAGTGAAAGGAATTGCAGAATGAGCTCACCAAAAGGTAGCTTTGTTTTGGCAGTTTCACATCTGGCCTAACCATAGAAGAAAAAGAAGACTGTCCATACAACCACATTGAATATCTATCAGGTGTGATAGGTTAGTACAAAGAAGATTGACATTTAGACACTCTGTAACTATCCACCCATGGTTGGAACTGCTTGTTGAATTTCAGCATGACTTCTCTGAGGGCTTTGCAATTTATCAGTCAGAATACATACTCTAAAAATGACTCACTGAGAAAACAAGGAATAAACAAAAAACAGGTAATTCTCAGACAGTTTGTTAAACCATAGGATACAACAGCCTCTTTTTCAAACATTCACTTTCTGGTTTTAGAAACCACAATTGAGTGATGGGGTTAGTGTGTTCTCTTCATTATATATAATCTTCACTTGCTTAGCTAACAATTAAACAAGATAATTTTATGATATTTTCTGCTAATGGTGCAAAAGAACTTGACCAACACTTGCTATAAAATAGGAACTAGTTATTTGCTGGAATACAATTTCCAGAATTCCCCAGTTAACATGGTTATTTCAGGTAGTAGTACCATAAAATTCTTTTGTTCCAAGTATAGAATGTCTTATGTCTAAAAGTTGTCTGAAATCTCTGATAGCAAGGAAACTCTGTCTACAGTAGGGCTTCAATGATGTGAAACTAGGCAACACATTGGTACACATTTAAATAGCTTTCATAATATGGACCAGCTCTGATTTCCACATTCTAACCTTCCTTTAAGAGGACAAACAATTAGCTCCTTCTCTGTGAGCCTTCGCTGTTATTCTACCTTCAGAACTGGCATTACTCGCAGTCTGAATGTGTATTTTTCTCAAAGCACAGATGGACTGAGAACATCTACTGCTGCAGTTTGAAGGAATGCATCATTGTGCAAAGAGGTTGTGCAGGTGGTTGTATATACCAGCGGACACACACTTAGTTTTCCTGTTGGAGTGGTGGCTGCATGATCTAAAAACTACAGCTACCACATCTAACACCAGTGCCATGGTCTGATCACTACCTGGTGACTCTGGGGCTCACTGCAGGGAGGCAGGGCCTGTTAAAAAAGACAGTTCAGGAACACAGGAAATAAAATGTTTATCATTTTAGATGGCCAATGTTTAGATCATGTTCTGAAAAGAAACAAGCACTATATAGAGTATGAGGGTGGGGGAGGGATTACACATAAATATTAGCATTGTGGGTTCTGAAAAGAGTAGGGAAAAAACAGGAGATAAAGAGATACTGGAATTGAAAAATATCCATCCTTTCATGTAAAAGCTTGATTATAATTGAAGCTGTAGTTTTATGCAATTTTAATTTTGAAAAAAAAAATCAGCATAGTTGGTTTGTTCAAATCATTTTATTTCAGCTTGATAACTCAGGAGCTTTTTAATTAACAGTTTTGTCATTTCATCCAGACCAAGATATGTAAATTAGCTTTGGAACACACCAAGATATGAAGACTACTACACAGTCCTTGCATTATATCCTGCTTGTTCAGAAACTGTTGATCGTAGTTTCCCAATTTGGAAGACGTGGCAAACTAGGGTTAATGGAAATGTGGAAGACTTCCCAGTTGGTTTGCTTATCTCATCCTATAAACAAAGGAGCATAATGTATAGCCATAACTCTTATTCATATCTTGGCTTCTGTTTGCCCACACAATATGAGTGTAACAAATTTGTCAGTAAACATTAACGTAAATATTCATAGAAACATGTTGTACAAGATAGTCTTAAGAATTCTTGCTCAGTATTCTTGTTCAGTATTTTCATTGTGACTGATCTCCTTTTTTCTTTCTATTTTCGAAAGTGTTAATACAGTCTGTATCTGGAAGCCACAACATAGCATATGCTTAATCCAAGTATGAGTTCAACAGGATTTTCTTGCCAATCAGTATGCATAAGAGTTGGGTCACTCTATACTATGTCATCTTCCCCACAGAATTTTGTTTTTGTTGTTGTTCAGCTGCAGAGTCGATTCCAACCCTTTGTGAACTCATGGACCACCGCCCTCCAGGCACCTCTGTCCTCAACCATCCCCCTCAACCCACCCAGTTTTGTGACCATTGTGTCTACAATACCATCCAGGCATCTCATTTTTGGCCACCCCATTCTTCTTTTGCCCTACACCTTTCCCAGCATCAAGGCTTTCTCAAATGAATCCTCTTTTCTCATTTGATGTCCAAAGTACTTCATCTTTACTAAGGAGCAGTCAGGGTTGATTTCTTCTAAGAGTGACCTATTTGTTCTCCTTGCTGTCCAGGGGACTCTCAAAACTCTCCTACAACACCACATCTCAAAGGCATCTATTCTCTGCGCTCAGCTTTCCTAATAGTCCAGCTCTCACAACCGTACATTACCACCGGGAATACCATTGCTTTGACTTATGCGAATTTTGGTTTTCAAGGTAATGTCTCTACTTTTAACTATGTTCCCCAGGTTTCTCATAGCTTGTCTCCCAAGCATTAGTTGCCTTTTTATTTCACGGCTGCAATCATTATCTGCAGTGATCTTAGATCCTAGGAAAGTAAAGTCTGTCACTGCTTCTACTTCTTCTTCATCTATTTTCCTGGTGCTGATAGGGCCTGTTGCCATTATCTTGGTTTTCTTGATGTTGAGTCTCAAACCAGCTTTTGCACTCTCTTCTTTCAACCTAAGCAGCAGCTTCTTTAGGTCTTCCTCACTTTCTGCCATTAGGGTAGTGCCATCTGCATATCTCAAATTGTTGATGTTTCTCCCAGCAATTTTGATCCCAAACCGTGATTCCTCCATCCTTGCATTGCACATTATGTGCTCTGTGTATAAGTTGAATAAGCAGGGTAATAAAATGCAGTCTTGTCTTACTCCTTTTCCTATTCCAAACCACTCTGTCATTCCGTATTCTGTCCTAACAGTTGCTTCTTGACTCATGTACAGATTTCTCAAGAGGCTTATAGGGTGTTTTGGTATTCCCATCTCTTTAATTACTTGCCACATTTTGTTGTGGTGCACACAGTCAAAGGCCTTAGTGTAGTCAATGAAAGAGAAGTAGACTTGTTTCTGATATTCCTTTGTTTTCTCTATGATCCAATGTTTGTTTATGGGCCTGCAGAACCTTACGAGTAACTGGCAGTTCCAGCCATACATTGTATATTCAATCAGACTCCTTTCTTTAGGCATATAGGTTCCTCTGCTTAGAATCCCCAGCCCATTCAATGGCTGCCAAAAATAGATCACACCTACAAATGAACAACCTTCCATCCAGTTCTTAGACCAAATTGTCACTTCCAAATTTCAATGGTGAAATGTACCACTTCTACCCTTCCTTCACTTCATTTGTAAAATAAATATGATGAAAATGGCAATCAGTCAAGTTGAAACTTCCATCATGGGGTATACTGGAACAATAACACAGCATATTTTAATTGGTGCAAGAACTGAGAAGTCTTCCACATTTCCATTAACCTTAGTTTACCATTTCATCCAAACTGGGGAACTACAATCAACAGTTTCTGAACAAGCAGGATCTAAAACATGGACTGAAGTAGTCTTCATATCTTGGTGTGTTCCAAAGCTGTCAACTATAAGCATAGCATTTAACTGTTAAGCAAAAACAATTTAACCAATATAGTCTCCTAGTAATTTATGGTATGTTTTTCTGATCAACCTTGAAAGAGCTAGCTAAAAAAGGAAAGCCAGAAAGCAAGGCTATACAGTATTGTTATTATAGATATGCTTTATTCTTACAATGTCCTCATCTGCTTCTGATATTCAAATAGCATTCCTTTTCATCTCATAACAATTTCTTTTCTTCAGCACTCCTAAAATAAGACTTTCACTTCATTCACTTCATCTACAGCAGACTAAAATAGGCAAGTGACCATTTCTTGCACAAGTGTGGCAATACTGTTTTAGGAACAAATTTTAAAAAGCAAAGATTTATATCATCACCGCAGCACAAGTTATCTGGCAGTATGAACTTTGACATCTGCTTGTAAAGGGATCAGATGAATGGGAACAGCAATATATTTTTCTGCTTCTTATATGCACTTTCTAAATAGACAAGGTTGTGTTGTTGTAATTCAATGCACAGAAATAAATGTTTTTATTGATTCCTTCCATTTCTTTTTCAAAGCCAGGTTTTAGGCACAAAAAGGGGCATAGAATAGGAAAAAAGGCAATCCAAAGAAGGAAGAGATAGACTTATTAAAATTGTGCTTAAAATTCATAAGTTACTTTAAATCAGGGGTGAACAACTCCAATGTTTTTGGTCTATGACTGCCAGCAGCCCTAGGCAACATAGTCATTGGTGAAGAGTTCTAGAAGTCTCAATCTAAGAAAGATCTAGAGCAGGGTGTTCCCAGAGGTTCTTGGACTTCAATTCCCAGAAGCCAAAATAATCACAGCTGCTGATCAGGGCTGCTGGGAATTGAAGTCCAAGAACATCTGGAGTGCCAAGGCTGAGAAGCCCTGATTTAGAGGATCACAGCTAACCATCCCTGCTGCAGAATGTTCAAAGTCTGTAATGTACATAACCTCATTAAGTCATAATGCTCTAAAACTATGAATCTCTAGCATGCACACTTGCTTTCTTTCTCCTTCTCTGCACAGTCATAGGAAGATGTGCTTTTTCACTCACCTTTCGAGTAACTTTACTGTCTTACATTCAAATGCTAACATGAGGATAATTTTAAATATGATTTATTGAAATAAACTAGCTTCATAAACCACAGCTCAGAGCTGGTTTGTTTAAATGAACCACAGGTGTGACTAACCACAGTATGATTAGTTTTGGACAATTTTGTCATTCTATTTCATTTTTGCACAGATGTCAAACATAATAATTCTGTTTCGCAAGCTGTTCCATACATTTTCCACAATGCTTTGTGCAATCTTTTGTACTAGCTATCTTGCAGACTTTTTAAAAAGAGAGAAGCCTCACCATGGACATGGTTAGATGAAGCATTGCATGTAATATTTGTGGTTGTCCTTTTGCTAATGCAGTGGTATCTTGCTTAAAGATCATACTGTGTTCCACGAGATTGCTCTTTAAGCGAGTTTGCTCTTTAAGTGAAACACAACTGTAAGTGACCAACTGTGACTTCCAGGGGGGCATTGCAAACCCCAATTTAGTTATTAAGTGAGTTTTTGGTTGGTTTTAGTTGTTAAGCAAAGCAACCATTCAGAGAAAATTTTGCTCTTTAAGTTAGTTAGTCTCTAAGTGAGGCACTCTTTATATGAAGTTCTATTGTGTTTGCTATGCTTATATAAGAATGAGAGTCTTTGGAAGATTTTTTTAAAAAATCAGCTTCTTGGAGTTCTGGTCAGCACAGCCAATGGCAAAGGACCATAAAAATTGTACTCTAAAGCATCTAAATGTTTTTCTCCTCTGTTATAGCAAAACAGAGCCCTTCCATACTATTTCCAGTAGTATAACACTAGAACACATGCAGTACACAGTGCTAAATAACAGTTTGTTAAAAATGGAAGTGAACGTATCTGATCAGCCACAATGGATGAAAAAGAGAGGAGAAGGAGCAAGTTCATTTATATGACGTTAAACCAAATCCAAGTTAAGACATTTATCTTCACAAAATTCCATATGGACTTTAACAGCAGAGTCCTATATTCTTTAATACAACCACACTATTCCTGACTATTAATGAGGATGCTTGATTTAAATTCAGATATTGCAATCCTTGTATTAATTCACAAAGCAATCACACTAGGTCTAGTAAGGCTGACATTCATGCAAATATACAATAAATGGAACTGTTTCAGCAGATTCTACAGATTCTCATATAAAGTACTTTAATTTGTTATTTTTAAAGCAAAAAACCAGTGGATTAAAAATGCTATCCTGTTGTCATGGCAACCAGAATTATATAAATATATTAAGAGAATACTATTATAGCATAAGCCACATGTTATTATAGAAACTAAACTTTTCTATAACATTATAGAATAAATATATTTTAAAACATTTATTCTACAATTTTTATAGAATGGTATAAAATTGTGTACAGTAATACCTCGGATAACGTTTACCTCAGATAACGCTAAAATGGCATAACGTTAAGTAATCTGGGGAGGACAATTGGATCGAATAATGTTAAGGTCCTATGGGATGGATCAGATAACAACCGCTAAAGCCTGTGCGGTTACAGTGTATCTCTATGGAGCTTTAACGTTATCCGATCCATCCCATAGGATTTTAACATGCATCGGAGAACACTAAAAATCGGATAATACCAAGACTTGTGGAACCAAGTCTTAGCATTAGCCGAGGTATTACCATATTTGTATAAGCTCTGGTTTTTAAAAATGGCAATTATTTCGAGTTCTGTGGTAAAATTGTGTAATGATATTTAAGGGAATAAAATATTATCCCAGGGTAATTTATGCAATTTGCAATTCACTGTAATAAAGATGAAGTTTATATACATGATCCAATATTTTATGGGAACGCAGTTTGCAAGACTAGTTTTCATTTATGCTGCATCATTAATTCTTAATTATTAACAGTTGGTTACTCATATCTAATAAAGACTAGCATATGCCAGAAGTTCATATTTTTCGAAAAACAGTAAACAAGATTGCTAATTTAGTAAAAAAATACACACAATAAATACACGTTGCATTATGGCATGCTATTGTTTTTATTGTTCTCTGAATTTGCAAAGAACATTAGGAATCCTGATTTACATCCTATTTCTGAATGGAATTTTCTCATTGACCTGTAGCACTATTTGGGGTGAAACAAGATTATTTCGCATGACATTTTATATTAATAATGTCATTTTAATACAACCTCACTATACTTGATATTAATGAGGATAATCAAAACTTGCTTTAGATTCAGATGTTACATTTGCATTAAAACAATTGGTGTTTATCAAAAGGGGTGATACCTGGAAATGTCATAGCACAATGCTGTACACACCAGTGTGAACACACTAACTTTGCTAGTGTGGCACTATTGTGGAAACATCCTAAGTAAACGGGTAAAAATCAAAGCTCCTTTGACAGTGTAAAATTGAATGTGAGAAACTGCAGAGTTTTCATTGAGGATGGCACCTAAAATTATTTCTGGATTTGGTTCTATATCATTTGTTTTCCACTACTGGGGAAACTGTGTCTTTTACCTAAGGCCAAAGACAGTTCCCAGTAACAGCTGGACTTTATATTATAAAAAATGTGGTGGAGGCATATTTTATTCTATCTTCCTTCCTCCTAGTAATCCTTGAGAAGATCCTGAATGTCACCTGACACCAACTCAGTATTACATATCCTTTCAGTGACTATAGCCACCTTTTACTTTCTTTCTTAAGGTAACTACATGCAGAGTAACATGACTTACAAATCACTCTACCCTCATTTCCTTACTTCAACATCTTGCCCAAAGAAAAGTTCTAGAGCAGTGATGGCAAACCTTGGCACTCCAGCTGTTCTTGGAATTCAACTACCAGAAGCCCAAGTCAGTGCTCCTGTTGATCAGGGCTTCTAGGAATTGAAATTCAAGAACAGCTGGAATGCCAAGGTTCACCATCACTATTCTAGACAATACAGATTCTTGCACAGGACTTGAATTTGCATTTCCAAAAACGAGAGCTCATTAGCTAGGGAGAGGAGATGTGATGCTGCTTTAAACATCTTTCCTGTTGTTATGTTTGCTATCTGACAGAGAAATCTCCTTGCTTTTTAGAGAGAAACCAGAAGACACATAAGCCAGAAGACATGTGATTTGGCCCTATAGTTTGAACACTCTAAAAGCCATGATAACAAAAGGGGGAATATTTTCTATCCAGTTGAACAGTCACAGTGATTGTTAATTAAAAGGAAATCAGAATGCCAGATAGCCTAAATGAAGGAGCCTATTTTGACACTGTAATTCAGATATGTCTCTGCAACTTTGCAGTAAAACTGATTGCAAGAGATTGTGTGTGAAGGGAGGTTATGCTAGGCCTGTTAACACCATTGCTCCATGTGAAAACAACCTAAATGTGTCAGAAATGGGAAACCCAACTGCAGAGCCAAGGCTGCAAAATATGTTAGATAAACAGCATGGGAGGGACAGGACAGAAAGCATCAGGAAATAGCAAGAGCTAAAAGTCCCAGTTGTCAAGACTGACAAGAATAAAGGCAAATAATTATTTTATAGGAAGACTAGCAGAGACAACTGAATCAGGAGACGTATTCATAAAATGATCTGAGCTTTGATCACTGTGACAACCTAGGCCTCTCTTACATCAAACTGGGTGATATGTAGCTCTCTCAAAGATTGTGAAATTGATAAATTAGCCGTGAAGCATCTTATCAACAACAGTTTTTCACAGTGAATGTTTTACTCATTGTAAAAATATTCATATCTTCATGAATTCTCATGTATGAACCAAGTTTATAGTTTATTTACACCACATGTTCCAGCCTAGGAATGGGGAAGTAAATTGGGAACCAGGAGGAAGGTTGGTACAAATGGCACCTTCCCTTACAATCTGACTGGTTCTTGGACAACAGTTGTAAAATGAGCTGTTGTAAGTCAAAACCCATTCTCCAATTGGGTTCAGTGTTAAATTAGAAGCTTGGTTCCTGTGAATTTTCAAGCCATACAAGTGAAAATTTTGCAGCCTTCTCCTCTCTCTTGAACATCATCTCTTTCTTCGCGGTCAAAGAGCTCAGTGGTTAAACTGTTGTACTCCAGCTAAAACATTGTGAATTCCATCTTGACGGGGATCAAATGTGACCCTTCCTTCCACATGGGGAAAAAACTTTTTAATTATTCCAAAATAAAAAAGTAAAGGCCCTCCAGTAGTAGAGAAAAAAGTGACTTTGGGATGGGAGGAAAAACACGATGGATAGATTCAAAACAGGGTTAACATCATGTAAAGCAAAAAAAAAAAAAAATTGAATTCACCCTTTTTCTAAGTGGAGCAAACAATAACATATTTGAAAGTGGATTCAGCCAGTCAGTAAACTTCTACTAGAATTGTGCATTACCAGTCAGCAAAACGGTCAGTTTTCACAATCTAAACACAGATTGGCTTAAATATGCACACTTGGCATAATATGCACAAATGTTTCCCAGTGCATTGGGACCACACTATGGGGAAGTAACTCAGACGGTAAAATTGTGTATGTTGTGCTAAGAATGAAAGTACACTAGTACCCCGAATAACGCGAGTATCCTATAGCGTGAAAACCGTACAACGTGACAAGATTTTCAGAAAAATCTTGTATCAAATAACGCAATTTTCACGTTATTCGGAACAAGCATATGCGTGGGGGAGCAGTTGGATTAGGTAGAACATCTACCCAAACCAACCAACCCCCCCAGCGCATGCCCCCATGATGTTTGGAAAGGATACGGGGATCCTTACCCTTTCGAAACTTCGGGAGAGGAGAACATCGTCTCCCCGGCTTGGGAAAGAGGCAGCTTGGCCGAAATTCCCTCCCCCTGCACGAGGGTGAGGATTTCAACCAAGCTGCCTCTTTCCCGAGCACGCTATAGCAACGTGGATCGTGGGATCCCCGTTTCGCTTGCTTAAACATGGGTCGGCTTTTTAAAAAGCCCCCGTGTTGGCATCTCCCACGGGCGCGGGCGTGCCTGTCAGATGGGGGCTGCAGAGGCTACGGGGAAGAGCTCTGTAGCCTCTGCAGCCCCCATCTCACACGTGCACGCGCCCGTGCGAGAAGCCGACATGGGGGCTTTTTTAAAAGCCGACACATGTTTAGGCGCGCGAAAGGGGGATCAAATGTTAAGGTAAGGGATCAAAGTGGGGGGTGGCACCCCCGCTTTGATACCTTGCCTTGACGTGCGCGATGCCCTAAACATGGTTCGGCTTTTTAAAAAGCCCCTGTGTCGGCATCTCCCGTGGGTGCGGGGGCGTGTGAGACGGAGGCTGCAGAGGCTATGGAACTCTTCCCCATAGCCTCTGCAGCCCCCATCTGACAGGCGCACCCGCGCCCGTGGGAGATGCCGACACGGGGGCATTTTAAAAAGAGACACTCTTGCCTGGAAACTTCCTCCCCTCTCCCGCCACCAGGTATCCAGCCATCTGGCCAGTGCCGCTTTGGCGGCGAGACTTTTTGCTGCCCTGCGGTGGGGGGGCAGAGTTTGAAAGCCCCCATGTCAGCTTCTTGCACGGGCGGGACCTCTTCCTCGTAGCCTCTGCAGCCCCGATCTGACGCTGCGCCCATGCGAGAAGCCGACATGGGGGATTTTGAACTCCGCCCCCCCACTGCAGGGCAGCAAAAAGTCTCCCAAAGCGCCTAAACGGGCATCGCGCGCGTCAAGGCAAGATATCAAAGTGGGGGTGCCACTTTGGGGGTGCCTTACCTTAACGTGGGGGTGCCTTACCTTAACGTGGGATCCCTGTTTCGCGCGTCTGGGTGAGGCGAGGGTTTTCCGAATTCTCCCCTCCCCCGGGGAGGGGGGGAATCAGAAATGCCGACAGGCGCCTTGCCATGGGAGTTTGGGCACCCCAAGTCCCATGGCACAGCGCCTGGGCAAGGCGAGGCTGTTCCGAATTCCCCCCTGCCTTGACGCTATACCCGTTTGGTAGAAGAGGCTCCCGCTGGCGCGCCTTTTCGCGAGCGTGCGAGCGCCTCTTCTCAGGTTTTTTTTAGCATTGTTTGATCAACGTATCGAACAACGCGAAAAACCGAACAACGTCATGACTTGTGAAACCATGTCATAACGTTATTCGGGGTATTACTGTAACAAATATTTGAAATAGTAGCTGTGTTAGTCTGTGCAAGCCTATCAGAGAGTAAATAAAACCAAACAAAACAAGGAAAAGACAAAAACATTTTGGCACCTTAAAAACTAACTGCTATATATTAATGTTAGCTTTTATTATTCTAATCCAATACTTTTGTGTCTCTTATGTATGATAAAATGGACTTTATCACACATACATGTGAACACCCCAGAAACATAAGGAATAAAAAAGGGAGAAACTGCACGCACACACCCAGTCAATCATTATTTACAAATTCAGACAAAGATTTACTATTTTGAACCTTGAATGTTTCCCAACAAAATATAAGTCCTTACTTAGGAAAATAAGAGTTGCAGGTAGAGTCTAAGGACACTACCGTCAGTGATTTAGTGTGTGAATTTGATGAGTTGAATTATGCTCATTAGTTCATTTATTTCTTTTATTGCATTCATTAGTTAAGGGTGATGTTTCAAATGGGGAAAAATAAAGACATGTTCATAAACTTAAGGTTTTCATAAAATGTTCATAAAATCTAAGGTTTTCTGACCTAAGGTAAAGGTCACCCTAGATCGAAAGCCAGTCATATCCGACTCTTTGTTTCAGTGCTCATCTCTGTTTATAGCCAAAGAGCCAGCGCTGTCTGTGTCTGCAATTTGATAATGCCACAGAAACCCTTTGCTAATATTTAATCCCCTGCAATGGGTGTCTAACAGATGGATGTTTTTGATTTTTGCTGTCTCCCTTTCAATCCTAGTTTTGTAATTTATCTGTTTCAGAATGGTAACTTTCAGGTCTTGGATAGAGTGTCCGGTTAGATTGAAGTGATTTGAGACAGGTTTCTCTGTGTTGCCAATCCGGATATCTGATTTGTGTCCATTAATTCTTTTGCATAAAGATTGTCCTGTTTGTCATTACCAAATTTGATACACAGATTGCTATATGCTGCTAGATATTTTATATATTATATTACAACCTTCCTGCCAATTCTCTTTAGCAAAACAGGAAGTAACCAGGTACAGTGTTTTTGTTTCAAGGTCAAAGGTTGATCAGAGACAAGAATGGGCTTTCTCAGACCCTTTGAGAGTGAAAGAGAGACATTCAGAGCCAATCTGACTAATCTATTGTTGCTAATGACTGTGGGAAGCTGTATTGTTGTGCTTGCTTCTTGTCTGCCATTTTGCTTGAACACACCCTGCTCCCTTTGACCCCTGAATTTGGTGTATAAAAACCATGCCTGTAAGTTTCACTCCTTGTCTGAAGAAGAGGACTTGATCCACGAAAGCTAACAATAAAAATATAGCAGTTAGTCTTTAAAGTGGTACAGTGTTTTTTATTTTGTTTTGTTTGTTTTGTTTTGTTTTCTGATATGCCTGAACCACAGACTAACACGGCTACTATTCAAAAAAAGTTAAAGCAAACAATGTGACTCAAAGAATTGTTTGTTTTGTTTTATACATATATCTCCTGAAGAAAGCTGAGAGCTGAAATGGATTGGAAATTTAAAATTAGTCTCTCACTTTGATTATCTTTTAAATACAGCTGTGAAATGGAAAAAAAGAGGCAGAAGGAAATAGCAAGGATATGTTCCACATCAAACATTCATCCTGTGACCATAGTTAGTTGGGCCACTTGGGATTTTGTTTTGAACAGAAAGTGACAGGCAAAAAAAGGCAAAAATGCTGTTGAGAACCTCATTCAAGTCTCAGGAGGAAACATTTCACTTTTAACATTTTGGTTGCCAGTCCATTTATATCATGGTACTGTCAAGAAATGGATATTCTACAGTAGCAGCAGTAATCTGTTTTTCATTCACATGGGAACCACTATCTTCCCTCACAGTCTTGCATTCTTCAGACTTGGAAAGCAGCTACATATTAGCCGTCTGTGTAAAATAGACCATCTAAATTTTTTTTTTTTAAAAAAAAATTGTTGTTATTTGTCATCAATCGCACCACTTTGAGTTTACCACCTGCTGATGACTGCTGCTGCCATTATTCATACCAGCTAGTGTTTTCATGTCAAAGAATACTCTGGGTTGAAAGGGTTTTTTGCGGGGCAGCTAAATGAGGCTCCTTTCATGTCCCCCATCGTGCAGCTCGTGGGTATCAAATTCCACCCTTCCTGTCTCCAAGCTCAGCGCCTTACCCACTAAGTCACCAAGGAAGCTGTATGCCAGCTGATGACTATGCTATTATTAGCAACAGTCCCCACTGTTTTGGTATAAAACACTTCAGATCTTTCCTTCTGGTTCACAGTGAGGAAGCTCACAGGGAAGCTGGATGGGCCCACAGGATATAGGCTTCCTCTTCCCTGGCTAGGCCAGACATTTAAATGCCAAAATGAAGCCACCTGTCACCTGACCCAGTGTGAAAAAGATTAGCCAGCATAAGGTTGCCACTGCCTGGGGTATGCCAGGTTGTGGTTATAAAATACCACAGTCTCCGAGGAGGCTCTTTCTGTGTATCCTAGGATATAGGGTGATAAGCAGATTTGAAAATATGTAGCTACTCATTTAGGATAGTCTGTTCTCATTCTAGCTCTATTCTCAGAACTAAGGGCAGGAATTCAATGTTCCTAATAGTAGAGGTGAGAGGCACCTTAATGACAATCAGACATGGATTCACCAGATGACCTATTATGGCTACCAATTCCACCTCAACTTTTTCACCTGGAGCTGGCTGTGCCTTCCTATACATTTGTACAGGATTTTTTCCACCTTACACCTCAAGATGATGTAAAAGAATTATTTCAAGTTTTTACATTTCTTCCTTAATTCGCTTTCCTTTCTTGCCTTTATGTCCCTCCTTTTCATTTCTTGAAGTGTACATCAAAGAAAACCACAGTCATTAACCCCTAAAAATCCATTTACTCCCCATGGACAAAGTTTAATTTTACTATGATTAGAGACTAGAAAGATAGTCAAAATTAGTCACACATTAATTTAGTCTTTAAGAAGCTTTTAAAAACCTAATTAAATTATGCTTACCTTAAGAAGAGGATGATTAAATTGGCATACACAGTTAATTTATATTATTAACTGAAAGCTGTATGAGAATGAAATGAAAAATCCCATTCATGACTTTAATCCTCTCCTATCTGTTTTTATGTTTTGAGAGAAAGAATTACAGTAATTGCAAGTGCTTTTTATAATCTCATTGCTTACTCACCCAAACAAATGTTTTCTCTTAGTTTTCCTTTTTCCCTACCTTATAATCTCAGTTCCCTGCCTTTCTTTATTTTAAATCTCTTCATCAGGTTGGGCAACACAGATCTTGGACTGTGAGGAGAAAGAGGAATTTCATTAAGAATTTCATTGATGACCCTATTGTCTGGTCATAGCTTTCCTTTCCTGCTCTTTACCTTACCTAACTTGTCACAGAAGAAATGTTGACTAGGATGCTATTGGCTAGTTTATGGCAGCATAAATCTAGAGACATTAATTGCAAAGCTGTGAGAGAAGATAGTAGTTCCCATGTGAACGGAGAACCGATTACTGCTGCTACTGTAGAATATCCATTTCTTGACAGCACAATGATATAAATGGACTGGCAACCAAAATTTTATAAGTGAAATGTTTCCTCCTGAGACTTGAATGAGGTGCTCAAAAGCATTTTTGCCTTTTTTTTTTTTTTTGCCTGTCACTTTCTGTTCAAAACACAATCCCAAGTGACCCAACTAAACGTGGTCACAGGATGAACGTTTGATGTGGAACACATCCTTGCTATTTCCTTCTGTCTCTTTTTTCTTTTCAAAGCTGTATTTAACAGTTAATCAAATGCATTCTTACTACTTAGCAAGATAGCACTTGTGATTCTTATTGTGTGCAGATCATTTAGTGGTACACGGCAAGTGATACAAGGTGGCAACCCAGACTAGTGGCGATTCACCACTGCCATGACATTGCACTGATGCCAATGTAACTGACCAATAGGACTTTAGCCAGTGATGTAAAAACCCCAAATTTAATTAAACAGAAATTTAAATTGCCCAATAAGTTAGAAAACTTCCAATTCAATTTATAAATTAAAGGATTGTGATATCCTACTACCAATCTAATTATGATACTACATATAAATTAAAAACTAACTTCTAAGGAAGTTAGTAACAGACCATAGATATGTATATTATATATATCAATAGGAATAACACTTATATACCCACTGACGTAGTGGGGGGCAGCCCGCCCTGTGTGGCACTTTCCAGGGAGCAGCATCCTCAGAAAACCACTGCATCCCTGGGGAAGGTGGAGGAGGAGGCCGGCATAACAGATGCTAGAACTCCTCCCTGAAGGCCAGAGAACATCACACAGAGCTAGACCTCCATGCTAAATGAGATCAATTTATTAATATAATCTTAAACATGTTCCTCACTGTACTGTACTTTGGCCACTGTATTTTTGGAACCTTAACCCTCAGTTGATAACCTCCAAACTGCATCAGAACAATTTATTTCAGTTTCCCAAATTTAAATATACTTTTCGGGTCTTCTATTGAAGCTTACAGGAATCAAGAACCATGTTCTTACAAGACCTCATAGAAATTATCAATTCTTGTTATTCTAGTTTACCTCCACAGGGGGAGGGGGATCCTGAGTCTTATCAAAACATCAGGCCCAGTGGAATAATACCTCAGCAGCATATGTTCTAAGATGAAACTTGTTTTTAAGGCAAGGGAGCTTTACCAGCACACTTTGAGCTAAACATAATGTAGTAGGACCTTATCATTTCAGTGGTAGGAAGTTTTTTTGAATTAGCGGTTACTGAGAAATGCCATTGTCAGAGGGAAAGTGTTCTCATCATAAATCTTCAGAAGACTCAAACGTTCATTCCACATCAGTTTATTTTTCGGTATAAATATGTCACAGTATAGGTGAGTTAGCACAAGAGATGAATAGTAACTTCATGGTTGTTTATTTCACCATACTGCTATTAAAGGGGAAGATGGCAAGCTCAGTAACTTTATCTGCATATTTTTATTTTTCCCTAGGGATGAGCGGATTGTCAAAATGCTAAACAGTCTAGCTCAGTGGTCAGCAAACTTGGCTCTCCAGCTGTTCTTGGACTTCAGTTCTCAGAAGCCTTGATCAGCAGGAGTGCTGACTTGGGCTTCTGGGAACTGAAGTCCAAAAACACCTGGAGAGCCAAATTTGCAGACCCCTGGTCTAGCTCAGTGGTTCCCAACATGGGGCCCATGCCTCACAGTGGGACTTCGATTCCCAAAGGCCTAATTCGTACATTGGGGAATTGACTTAGGCTTCTCAGAATTGAAGTTCAAAAACCAAAGATTGGGAAACATTGGCCTAGCTGTTTTCCTTTGAATACTTATCAACAATGAATACATCTGATTTCAGCAGTCCAATTCAGAGCAAATTTATATTTCAACATACTATTTTTATGCCTTTTTAATTGTTGTTTAGATAGAGTCAATGCTGTATCTTGTAAACCAAATTACCTACTAGAAATCATCATCTCAAACCAACTTAGTTGCTTTTCTAGCAGGACAGTTTATTTCCAACTTACTCCAGAGCAGTTGCAATCAATTGCCCCATACACCCCCGGAATAAGGAAACAGACACAATCAAATTGGTTGAAAAATTGGGCCACTTTATTAATTGTTAACGATCTTAACTTGTAGAACGTCTTAACTTGTTTAGGCTGCTCTGCAGCAGGCCGACGTAGCACTGGTAAGGATGCCTGTTGGAATAATCTATTCAATTAACCTGAAGGTTAACTTATTAATTTGAATACTGACCAATTTTTCTAGATCCCCTTGTCAGAAGTGCCTTCACCTGGTTTTCCTTCTGACACCACAATCGGGCGAACGATTGTATGGGACTGCCAGCTGACAAGCATGGCAGCCCCTTGTTCCTGTTCCGCATTTCAACCAATCCAGGGTATCTTTCTTTCTAGGCTGTCCACCACCCTGACTGGTGAAATGCGTCCCGACCCGATGCTATAGAGATCTGCCTCAATTCCTTACCAGTGCTACCTGCCAGTGACCAAATTCAAAATTGTGGTACCTCCATATCTCGACCATACATAACAGTGTGGGGTGGGCAAAAACCACAAGAAACCAAGGTGCCAATCAGGTTTCAAGCAAAAATTCCCACCCGGCCCCGAAGCGACCAAAACAATCACACTGTTGCTTGAGGGAGGGAGGGTGGGCAACAGCGCCCGATTCAGGTTTGAAAAAGGCGGCCATGCTGGGAGCATTGCCGCCTCCATTGCCTTGCTGCCAACAGAGCTCTGTTCCCTTTCGGGCTGTTGGAGCAAAGCGTCCGCCACAGGGAGCTGCCTGCAGCGCTCGGACATTTCATGGTATTATAACAATATAGAAATGAAAACTACACTACTACAATGAATAATGTTAGATACGGACATCAATTCTTTACTTAATACAATCAGAATGTCTGGATTCAAAAGGAAATGGCAAAAGGTTATCGAACATCAGCACTATCCTCAGAATCACCATTCCATTCTGATATAGGTGATTTTTAAAGTTCAAGGGTGCTACATTCACAAGAAAATCAGAGCAGACATCTCACACATATATTGATCTATTAATTCTCCCAAATATTGGGTTTTCCAGTTTATTAAATTAAAATAAACAAGGGCCTTACCGATATCTATGGCAAAAGTAATTATGGGCCTGAAATAAATGAAATTTCAGAAAATCAGTCTTCTTGAAAAGAAAAATTAAGCTCCTACCTCGTCTGACCTAATCCTTGTTACATTCTTGGATGGGAGAGAGGAGGGAAGCAATCTTTTTGCAATGAGCCCCAACATCATTCCACCTTGCCAAAATGTGTTAAAGTAAAAAATTTCACTTTCCTACTGGTAAGGTAAAGGTTTTCCTTGCTCAATAGTCAGTCGTATCTGACTCTAGGGTCCAATGTTCAGCTGAAGAGCTGTCTGTTTCTGCAGATATTTACATGGTCATGTGGCAGGCATGACTAGACACTGGAGCACACAGAATGCTGTTTACCTTCCCACCAAAGTGGTCCCTATTTATCTATTTGCAATTTCTTGTTTTTGAACTGCTAGGTTGGCAGGAGCTGGGACGGAGACGGGAGCTCATTCCATCCTGCAATACTCGGGAATTGAACTGCTGGCTTCCCACCTTCCAGTCAGTGTCTTAGCCAATTGAGCCATTGCAGTCCTACTGGTAGTTTCCCCATTTTTGTCTCTCAGACCTTTTTGTCTATGCTTCCATCCAGCATGTACTGAAAACTATTAAACAATGTCATCTTTTTGAGCCTGATTCTATACACCCACCTAAATGTGATGTTTCTTGGCTTTCCATTTTCCTGTTGCATCATGAAACAGGAAGAGCTGAGACCAAAAACCAGGAAAGCTACCAGCTGAAGAGTGAATCCTCTTCTCCCATAACATCTACTTTATATTTCCTTAAATAGAGAAAACCAAATTTCATATTCTCCAGGTAAATCAATTAGTCTTCCTCTTTGTTCATTTTTTTCCTGTTAAAAATATTGTAATGATAAAGAACATTGTTAGTGTTGTTCCTATAGCTAGCAAAGACTCTCTTTGGCTTGCTGGAAATGACTGGCAGCAATGGAAGGTGAAATAATTGACTATTTACATCTAATGGCAATAACTTTCCTAAATATATATGACGAAACACTCTCCTTTTATGCTCCTCACACATTTTCAGTAAGCTTTGGAAAGAAATTTGACACTGATGTCTCCTTACAGAACTATTAGTTGGGCTTCTATGGCTGATTCTCTCAAGCAGGGAATGATATTCCTATCTGTGTTAATAAACCTGTTAGAACAAGATTAGCAAAAGATCGTGAATTGTATTATTGCTACCTTACTTCGTGAGAGATGCAAAATATTATCCTCAAAATGTAGAGGAAGAAAGATACTTATACACAGCATACTTTCAGATCTTTTAAATTTGGGAACTTGCTTTCTTTGGCAACAGTACAAACTGAACTTATGACTTTTTTTAGCTATAAAATATATTGAAGAAATGTATCTTTTTCTTCTGAAAATAATGGCTGCTCTGACCTCAGATAGATCCATTCTTTTTAAACAAGAAAAACCCTCAGCAATGTCACTGCGAAAACAAAGCAAGGCAGGCATACTCATTTTCCAGGCAAATAATAATAATAATTTCATGTCAGAAATTATTCTGGGTTGAAAGGATTTTTGCTGGAGAAACTATGCTCAGGGGATGCCTGAATGAGGCTCCTTTCATGTCCCCAAGATCTTTTCCCACTGAAGTGGTCCCTATTTATCTACTTGCAATTTCTTGCTTTTGATCTGCTAGGTTGGCAGGAACTGGGACACAGATGGGTGCTTAATCCATCATATAGTACCCAGGCCTCAAACTGCTGACTTACCGGGCTTCCAGCTAGCAAGGCAAGCTTCTTAACCACTGAGCTACCACAGCCCCAATTCCCAGTCAAATGATAGATTACGAGATACAAATGAATGTTTGACTCCTGAGCAGCAGGTTATGGCAACTGATTACTTCTTTGTAATCAGCCTACTCTCTGTGCCAAGAGAACCTTGGCCTAATTTAGCATAATTCTAGTATTTGCATCAGAATTAACAGAAGGGCACTGCCTATTAGATGTTATCCCTGTCAATATGGGAGAAACTCATGGATATGTATTAACTTCCCTTTTATTTAACAGGGATTCTCAACCTGTGGCCCATGACCCAAATGCAGCCCACAACACTATTCCATGTAGCCCACCTTTACCTCCACCACACCAGGAAGTGCCATGTGGTGGAGAAAGGGCAAAACAGCCCCTGGCTTTAAAAGGTTGATAACTCCTACCTTATCAGGTGAGCAGTTTTTTTACCTTCACTGGTGAGACATTCACATCCTATTATAAGCTGGTGACGCAATTTTAATGTCTTACAAGCAGACAGGAATATAAAAAGTTTAAGAAATGTTGGCTCATAATGTGCCATGGTGATCACCTTCAATGTATTTGTCAGAAATGCATGTCATCACTGCAAGATACAAGAGCATACAGAAGGGCAGATGTTGAATTAGATCACTACCTTTTTAGAGCAGAAATCAAGCTTAAACTCTGAAATCAAATAAAATTCATACCGAAAGGACAATACAATTGCCAACTCCTTTGCTTTAAAGCTGCAAAATCATTTTGCTATCTCTGAGGATGTGACAGATGTGGAAGGTCTATGGAACAACTTTAGGAACACCATCACGGGATCAGTCCAAAATATAATTGGGAGAAGATGAGGCAGATGAAAGGAACAGGATCCAGGATACAACATGGAAACTGATTGATGAAAGAAAAGTTACAAAACGAAAATGGAGCCAGGTTAAAGATACTGTACAGAAAAAGCAAAAAAAATAAGCCAAAGATATACAGAACTTGACTGGATGGTGAAGAAAGGTTGTCAGAAAGATAAGAATAAATAGTTGGAAAAGAAAGGCACTGAAGCGGAAGAGCCAGCCAATCAAAATGATGCTAAAACTCTTCACCACACTGTCAACCAATTGAATGGAACAAGGAACAGTTCTAAGATTTGAGCCAGTATATTTATCCTCTGTTATCAGCAATAGCTGTAACTCCCCATTAAAGAAAATACTTTTATTGATGGCAGGTACTGATTATTATACAGTAATACCTCAGATAACGTTTACCTCAGATAACACTAAAATCACATAACATTAAGTAATCTGGTGAGGAGAATTGGATCAAATAACGTTAAAGTCCTATGGGATGGATCGGATAACAACTGCTAAAGCCTGTGCGGTTACAATGTATCTCTATGGAGCTTTAACGTTATCCGATCCATCCCATAGGATTTTAACATGCATCGGATAACACTAAAAATTGGATAACACTAAGACTTGTGGAACCAAGTCTTAGCGTTATCCGAGGTATTACTGTACTATATTTAGGTTTATCAAATATGTCAAATAGGAATTATAGAAGAGGAAATCTTAGAGTAGAGGAAACTTCTCCAAGAGGTAACTTATGGCATTAAAACTACTAGCTACTATTTATATTATTAGTTCAGTATTACAGCGCTTTATCAGTTGTTGTTCAGTCACACAGTCAAGTCTGACCCCTTGTGACTCATAGACCACCACATGCCAGGCTCCTCTGTCATCTGCTATCCTCCGTAGTCCACCCAGATCTTCACCCACCACGTCAATGATGTCATCTACCCACCTCATCCTCCGCCATCCCTTTCTCCTTTTGCCTTCAATCTTTCCTAATATAAGGTCCTTCTCCAGTGAGTCCTCTCTTCTCATTTGATGGCCAAAGTACTTGAGCTTCAGCTTTAGTATTTGTCTTTCCAAAGAGCAGTCAGGATTTATTTCCTTTGGGATTGAGTAATTTGATCTCTTTGCAGACCAAGGGACTCTTAAGAGCTTTCTCCAGCACAACATTTCAAAGGTGTCTATTCTTCTGTGCTCAGCTTTCCTTATGGTCCAGCTCTCACAGCCATACATTACTACTGGGAATGCCATTGCTTTGACTATGTGGACTTTTGTTGGCAGGGTGATGTCTCTACTTTTTATTATTCTGCCTAGGTTTGCCATAGCTTGCCTCCCAAGAAGTAAGCATCATAATTTATCAGTATTATATTTTTTACTATTTTATGTGTCCTATCCACTATTTCATTTCTGGTATTTAAGCAAAAGGTCTGACTTGCTATTGCAAAATAAACTGAATTTCAGTGAACACAGCAGGTCCAGTTTTAACCCATCTGCACTTATCAGGATAAAGTCAGATTGGCATAATTTACACAACTTCTGCAAATGTTTTACACACATACTTTTGTTATTTAAATAGAAGACCAAATCACATCAACAATACATTCATTAACAAGTACTTGCTGCATGGAATTTGTAATAAATTGCCAATATGAATTTTAAAAATGTACAACATATCCTATTTTAAAACATAAAAATATAAAAATAGTCATTCGTTGTAACTACTATAAAGTGTTCCATTTTAATCCTCTTCTACAAATATAAAATAACTTCCAGATACAAATGCAAAGCAGAAGTCATATACACACTTACTGGGAGTAAGTTCCATTGAGTTAATTGGGCATTGCTACAAAATACTGGCAGAGATTAAAGCTTCCTTGGCACAACAAAACATGATTATTTACTTGTGCAAACATTAGATGTGGAAACTGCTGGTCTGAATATGGCTTATACTTGCCCAAGGATGGCTTTGTTCAAGATGGGGGGGAAATGAATTGCTTGCTGTCTAGTCAATTACACACGTGATTTGATTACAGAAACCTGGTCAATTGGATTTACAGTAAAACCTCATATAACACTAAAACCTGGTTCCACAAGTCTTGGTGTTATATGATTTTTAGTGTTATCTGATCCTCTATGGGATCCATAGAGATACATTGTAACCACACAGGCTTTTGCGGTTGTTATCTGAAGCATCCCATAGGATCTTAATGTTATTTGATGCAATTCTTCCCCCCAGATTCCTTAATGTTATGCGATTTTATATGAGGTATTACTGTACTTCTCAGAAGACATAAATACTGTAGTGGCTAATATCCAGTAGTAAGTCACATCTAGAGAAGGCCCATTGAATCTGTGGGGATGTGATGAATCCATATTTATTTAAGTCCCATTGATTCAATGGATCTACTCCAGTTGAGACTTGCTACTGGATTTCAGGAGTTATAGTACCATAATTTCCAGATTAAGGAAGCAAACATTATTTTAAAAATAGTAATAAATAATCTGAAACTATACACCTTTAAGAGGTCTGGCCAACAGTGCATGTGCACTCACAGTTAAATTAGTATTAATAAAATGGTTATATACCATTTACAACTATGTATAAACTATGCAAGGGAAGATCCTTGGGAAGAGAGGTCTTGGACATAGATGAATGTCTTGGCTGAAGAACTTGAGAGACTGGTGTGGAATGTCCTCAGAAGATTTGTTCCAGGGAGTTAAGAACAGGAAGACCATTGCCATGATGATAGCCAATATTCAGAATGAATATGGCAGTTGTTGTTGAAGAAGAAACTAGATGCTAAGTACTAATGCTGTTCGATTCCCATCTTTTTTCCACATATAATCTCCACAAATCATATTTCCATATCTGAGAAAGACTTAAGAGTGCTACATTGGTTTAAATGGAGTTATTTTTTTCATAAACAAGGATGCGAGCTTTTATCTATTATCAACATGAATATAAGAAAAAAGGAATCCTCTCATTTTTATGTTAATCATGCTGGAGGGAATAGATTTAATAACTCAAACATCTGCCACTTTACCTTGACAACATTACACAGAAGATATGAAGACTATTTTATAGCTCTGAGAAGTATTTTAATTTTTATACATAAAAGTGTACAATTATTTAGGTAGTTATAATTGGATTCACAATTATACACCCATCCTAATTTTAAAAAATGTTAATGTTCCATTAAGAGTTTTGTTTAACAGATATATATATAAACAGTATATGAATATACAAACATAAATATGATTTGACTAACAGGTAAGACACTAAATGGGATAAACCAAGAATTGGATGAAATTAACTACAGTCCATAAGCAAGGCTGATGTGAAGTGAGAATGAATCATGGCCCTGGACTCTTCTCACCAGATCTAGATTACTTGCTTTAATCTAAACACTTACAAAGGAACTACAATACATTTGGTGCTCTGAAAATCTGAATACCAATTAGAGGCAGAACTGGAGTACAGTAAAACCTCATATAACAGTAAAACCTGGTTCCACAAGTCTTGGTGTTATATGATTTTTAGTGTTATCTGATGCATGTTAAAATCCTATGGGATCCATAGAGATACATTGTAACCACACAGGCTTTAGCGGTTGTTATCTGAAGCATCCCATAGGATCTTAATGTTATCTGATGCAATTCTTCCCCCCAGATTCCTTAATGTTATGCGATTTTAGTGTTATTCGATACTAATGTTATATGAGGTATTACTGTATACAGTCTAGGTCCCTTATGGCTAATCTTGGCACTCCAGCTGTTCTTGGATTTCAATAACCAGCAGCCCAAGTCAGCAAACTCCTGATCAGGGCTTCTGGGAACTGAAGTTCAAGAACAGCTGGAATGCCAAGGTTAGCCATCTCACTGGTCTGGGTAAATCATCACCTAGTAGTATAGTTCATCTTCTTCTGGTGTATCTGATTCTGAACATTGGCAACCATCATAGAGATCAGCCATGAATATTGTCCTGAGAATATAATGCAGTGCCCATCCATTTGCCTTCTGCATCAAAGCATGACACCCATATCACAGATTCAGTTCCGTGAGTAACTTTCTGGTCTTGAGCCCTTTTGGCACACAAAGTCCTCATCAGCCCCAGGGCAGTATTGATGAAGCTGTTGCCCTCCATCAAGATGGATTCAAGTAGGATTTAATCCACTTGGGTCTTGAACTGCCAACGTGCTGACCTTCCAGCTTCCCCAGCAGTTCAAGACCCAATTACTGCATGACGGAATGAGCGCCCAACTCTGTCTCAGCAGCTCCTGCCATCCGAGCAGTTGGAAAGCAAGAAATGGCAAGTCGATAAATAGGGACCACTTTGGTAGTGGAGATCTTGGTGACACGAAAGTAGCCTCATTCGGGAATCCTCTGAGCAGAGATCCCCCAGTGTTGCAGAACCTGTAAAGGGGGGGGGGTGACACCAAAGACAGACAACTTGATAGCTTGAGTTGTCAGATCATCCTTTTTCCCACGTGGAGAAGTAATTTTTTTTAAAAAAAAATTAATCATCTCAGAAGCATACAAATGTGCTTTCTGGGTTGAAAGGATTTTTTTTTTTGGAGGATCTCTGTTCAGAGGATGCCCGAATGAGGCTACTTTCGTGTCACCAAGATTTCTTACCCACAGAAGTGGTCCCTATTTATCAACTTGCCATTTCCTGCTTTCCAACTGCTCAGATGGCAGGAGCTACTAAGACAGAGTTGGCGCTCGTTCCGTCATGCAGTAATTGGGTCTTGAACTGACGGGGAAGCTGGAAGTAGCGTCATTCAGTACCCGGATGATGCCCCCCCACCCCCGGTAGCCGCAAGGCTGGGCTGGGAGAGGCTCTCTTTGGCTGCTCATATGCCAATGCTTTCCACTTTGCTTTGAGGCTGATCTTCCTTCTCCTCCTCCTCTTTTCCAGGGCCACAGCCAATGGTTCGGGGCTCCTGTGGCTGATGCCCTTGGAGCCAGGCGAGAGAGGGAGCCTGTGGGCTTGTTCCTGTGTCCACCCCCTCCACCCCCAGCCCCCCTCTGGCACATGCCATTGCCCCTCCCCTGACTTTCCTTCCTCTCTCCTCCCCCTCCTGTCTCCTCCTCCTCTTTGGGATCCAACAGAGCATATTTTCAAAAAATATCTCACTTTGGAGTCAGGCAGTGGTGCTGACACACTGGGGGTGGGGGTTCCGGAGGCAGCAGGAGCGAGTCCCCCAGGGGTGAGGGGGCATGGGGCACTTTTTTGGAGCAGCATAATTTCATGGCCCTACCCAGAGGACAGGGAATTTGGCCTCCACTCCGGGCGACTGAAACCCACACTACACCGCTGACCCAATTTCATGTTACATATTTATAGGTCTCACTTGGGAGTGATCACCCTCAATGGTAAAGATTCAGAGGATTTGGTATGACATGGAGAAATATTCAGACAAAGGTGTTCCATCATGTAGCAAGGTCTCAGACCGTGGAGACTTTTATGCGTTAAGGCCAAAATCATGAACCTAATGCAGTAGCTACCAGGTAACCAGTGTAAAGGGGCCAGAGACAGGAGGTTGTGAGAATACCTATTTACATATGTGATCAGTCTGACTGCCATATTCTGAACTTGTTGAAGTGTGCACAACAGTCTCAGGGGCATCCCCATGTAGAGAGCATTGCAGTAGTCTATCCTTGAGGTTATTAGTGAATGGACCAAAGTTATTAGAGACCTGCCATGTAGAAAAGATTGCAGCTGGGCAATAAAATGTGCTTTTAAAATATATTCAGTTTCTTACCTTCCAGATACACCCAATATGTCCTTTAAATTCTTTATTTGCCCATTACTCTTGTCCCCAGAATAACTGGCAGATACTTTCAAAATAATTATCTACATATAACAACGTCCACTGTATAATTCATATTCACAAATGAACTGCTGTTGCTTATTTTATAACCATTTTGTTTAGAGTTTTTATCTTCCTCCACCAACAGAAATAAATTGCTTTTGTTTACATGAAGAAAAAAGTGCAAATCAAGTCATCACTCTCAAAGAACATTATGGACACGCAGCAACAACATGACAGCTAAATGATCCCATGCTACATTGGAGCAGCAAATTGTTTATAGCTAGAAAGAGACTGTCAAATTGATTCCTAATCATAGCACATTCAATTATTTTTGTCAGAGATTTTATATGAGAATTACACCCTCTTGAATGTTGCATTTCAACATATTTTATTATACAAAAATCAGCAACCAATTGTCACTAATGTCATACATAATTTTAGGTAATCTGACAAAATCTTCACAGATAACAAGCCATTTCCAATCTTTCAGCAAAGTTTAAGCAAAGCTGTATCCTTCCCTATATAAGTATGTGATCTGTTATCATGCAGAAATAAACAAAATACTTTACATATTTTGAAGTCCTTCTCACTGGGGCACAAAAATAAGTTAAGGCCATGGCTAGGCATCAAGGAGAACCACCAAAACAAGGCTAGCATATGGGCAATTCCAATGGTTAACAAGTTATATATGGGACACAGCTGCTGCTGCTGCTGCCGCGCCCTCCCGGCCCTCGTCACCGGCCGGGAGGAAGATAAAAGGGGCTTCCCTAGGCGAGGGAAGCCCGAAAACGCCGCCGCCGCCGCCGCTGCTGCTGCTGCCGCGCCCTCCCGGCCCTCGTCACCGGCCGGGAGGAAGGAAGGAAAAAGGAGCCTCCCTGGCCGCTGTAGCGGCAGGACTTCCCCCGGCAGAGCATTCCTCGCCCCGCCGCCACGGAACACACCTGCGGCCGGGGGAAGAGACTACCGCCGTGCCCAGCCGGGACTCCCTCCCTCCACCTCTTCCGGAGGCTATGTTCAAGGGCCGCGGCGGTGCCAGGACTCTCGATAATTGTTAAAAAATTTTGTGCATATTTGATGAATTTTGTAGTTTTATTGTTGTTGAGATTGATGCTTATTGAACTTTTGTGATGGAACGATGTTGAGTTATATATTGTATATTTATGTGATGTGTCTATGAATTTGTTGTTTACTCTGTGCTTGTGAACCGCCCTGAGTCGGCCCAGCCGAGTAGGGCGGTATAGAAATTGGAGTAAATAAAATAATAAATAAATAAATAATACCTTGCATAAAAGGGGGGAAAGATCCAAGGTAGTGTTGTGGCCTGGGGCCCTGGGTGCAAGGAAGAGGAGGAGAGTCAACTGGCCCAGTTGCCTGCCGCTGGCTCTGATTTGGAGCCTGAGCCTGAGGAGGACCTCCTGCCAGTCCCTCAGGCCATGGCCAGCCCAGATCAGGATGCCGAGCAGGAGGACATGGACCTGGCACCAGCCCTGCAGCCAGCTGTCACTCTGGAGCCAGTCCATCAGGACCAAGCCAGGTCAGAGGATTGGAGCTTGACAGCTCAGTCAGGTGCCAGCAATCAGGATGATCAGGAGCAGAACAGCATGTCCGCCCATTGCAAAGACTCATTAAGACAGCAGTTACAGCTGAGGAGAAGGAGGGCCAGGGCATGTCTCCTGAATTGGCCCTCAGCTGTGGAGTCTGACTCTCCTCAAAGGAGGGGGGGGTGCTGACAGACTGTTGTTGGATCAATTCTTCTTGATTGTGGACCTGACACTGCGCACCTAGCTTCCTGACTCTGAATACTGGCTTTTGGACCCCCTGCTCATGACCTTGACTATGCTTCTGGAAGACACTTGTAATTGTATCCTTGGTACAACTTGACCGGCTTCTGACCCCCTGGACATTCAATGACGGCTCTGCTTTGCCCCTTTTGAACTCAAGTAAGGAAACTCTCCCTTACCTCTGCTGCAGCACTTGCCAGCTGCAGAGCTCTGGCAAGTGCTGGTTCATGTTAATGATACATTTATAAGTCAACTGAAGACTCACAAAAATGTGAAAGCTTTTCAGATGTCCAGATTGTTGCAATAAACAAGATTTTTTTGGGAGGGATGATCCAATGAGGTACAGTAGTAAGAATGCTATGTTAGGACTCAGGCGACCAGTCACTGAAACTCACTTGGTGAACATGAGCCTGTTCCTCTGCAGTAGACTTATCCCACAGGGTTGTTGTGAAAGTAAAATAGCAAGAAAGAATGTGACATATGTGCCTTTAACCTTGTTGAAGAGAAAATGAGATATAAAAGTAACATATAAATAAGAGTTTTAAGATTAGTGTTTTGACATATCTCAATGCTAAACTCATAAATCTTTTACTATGCGAAAATTACAATGATTCATAGGTGTCCTGGCTCATTCCAAGTCAGTGACATTTATAACATCCAATACCCCCAACTTCATTCCAAGATTTCTCAGAGCAGCATGCAATGACACTGCAACAATAAAATTATAAAATATTAAAAGCAGCCACACACAACATGTCTGGTGATGGAAAGCAACCATCTAAAAGATCTAGAGAGAGAAAAGAATTCACCTTGCACCACAAAAAAGAGTTGAAAGCATCAAATAAACCTTTTAAAAGAAATACATGCAGAGGAGGGTTGCATAATTGAGAAGGCCAAATGTCACCTGCTTTCCTTCCAAATTATGATTCTCATCTCCCACACCCTTTTAGGTAATTACAGGTTAAAACCAGAACAGTGACTTGTGCTAAGAAATCAGATGTTCCAAGAATGTCGCTTTCATGATTTCACCATTACTGGCAGCAGAAAGAAACTAGGGTAGGGTGGTGACACAGTAGCATTTCTGCACACCACCTTTGGGGAGGGGTAAGGAAACATTATTACCCAGCCCCATGCTAAAGCCAGCCTCCTTTTGAGCTGAGCAGTATTGACAGTGAGGCTTGGGTCTTGCTCACCTGCATCATAGGCACAGGGTTATGGCAGGCATGAGAAAGGTTGCTAGGGTTTGGTTGTCCTACTTGAACAGTTTCAGTGCCATATCTTTCTGGTGTAAAGAAATGTTCTTAGATGTGTAATTCCATGTGCAGTTAGATGCTCTAGAGTCCCGGCTGAGTAGATGGCCGGCTGAGCAGATGGAAGCAGGCATGGCCTGGAATTTAATGTTTAAAGAATTTTCCCCCAGTCATAGCGATAAGGTTGTGGGTGCCTTTGTGAACCAAATCCACTGTCCACTTCTAGTGTGACAATATTACAGTGGTACACATTAACAACAGGCTAACTAGCAAGTCTCCAAAGAGCATGAGATTAGTGAAGGAGGCCATATTGCTTTGTTGGCAATTTAATATAATATTTATGGTTAGCCATTTACCTGGCTGGACATCAGCACAGTTAATGCATTGTCCCACTTACAAATACAGGTACAGTGTTTTAGGGAGCTGGCCCTTTACACCAAACAAGGATCTATGAGTTTCCTGATCAAGCTGTGGAGACTTGGAGGACTGCAGCTAAAAAGGCCATGAATTTGGCACTTACACCCACAAGTGTCACCAAAGGACTAGCAAGAAATTTCACACTTTCAGGGAGGAAATGGGCTCCCAGCTGCATGCCCAATATCAACCCCACCTCCTTCTACTCAGAGGCCTCCGGTGTCATTGGCTTTGGAGGTGAAGGCAGCTAGCTTTAGTGGTTCCACAGGTGGTTTCTGGATCTGTAAGATGCTGGAAGATTGGACTAGGACAGTGTTTCCCAAATTCTGGTTTTTGGACATCAATTCCCAGAAGCCTAAGTCATTTCCCCAAAGCACTGATCAGACAATGTACTGACTTAGGCTTCTGGGAATTGAAGTCGACTAGAGGGCTGTGTACCCCTTGTTGGGAACCACTGGACTAGGAAGTTGGGGAGAACATGTGACATTAGAGTAGCTTTTTCTTCCTCCACATAGAAAGGGCCATTCAACATGCTGGCCTGCTATTTACAAGTCAGAATATACAAGCATTTTATTTTATGCTGAAGCACTCACCACCTTTTTCAGAGGATTTAGGGTGAGTGAGTTAATATTAGCATTGCATGAGGATGTAGTAGAGAAGCCTTTTTTCTACACAGGCCAGAGGTTCATTGCAGAAGGCACAGAGCTGCACCTCTGACGGTATAAAAAATTAAATCAAGCAAAGGGAAGATAGTTAAGTGGGGTGGGGCTTCTAATCCTGAGCTATGCCCCATATATGCTATGGAACAGTACCTTGTGGTAAGAGAGTAGGGTGCTATTTGGCTATTTTTTTCACAAGTCAGACGCACCTCTGACCAAGTTTTGGTATTGGAACAATTGGGGCTGCCAGGAACTTTATTCTGGTGCTGATTGATTCTCCATTGGAGCAGCCTCAACTGTGGCACCTTTGGGAATGGAAGATGCGGTCATTTCTAGGATAAGATGCTTGCAGTGTTACAAACATTATATATGCCTCTTAGTTAATTGATTAATTCACAAGCTTTTTTTATTTTGCCACCCTTGGTTTTTGCAGACAGACGCATGTGCTCCTCTGAAGTGATATCATGCTATTCTGGACTCCAAGAAAAGCCAAGCAGATAGCTATTGGACCCCACCTTGGGTTGGGTGGATAGGCTACTCTTGAATGGAAGACTTGCAGGGTATGCACTGGGATGGCTTCCTCCTGGGGATGTTTGGAGAAAGGATTTCTCATACACTTGAGATATTAATCTACCTTGTAAGTGATGATAAATACCACATGACCTAAAATAGGCCACTTTTTGACAAAGGTCTGTGACCTTTGAACAATCCCCCACTCCCTCCCCTAAATCACGTGGTTTCTCTTTTTTCTAAGATTTGAAGAGAAGCGGCAGAAGCATGGCCAACCTGGAGCCTGAGGACACCTGCCGTCCCACCCCCAGACTCCCACCTACCTGGGGGGGGGGTTAAAAGCCATGCCGTCTCGAGTGGCGGAGAATGGTCCCGCCCAGAGACTGAGGATGCCTGCTGCCCCACCCCCAGACTTCCACCTGGCCAGGGGGTTACAATTTTGGAGTCATGTGACTTCACACCAAGCCCCCTGAACCCCTGTGACTTTCCATGACTTTTGGTCAACCCTTCCCCCCCTTAAAATGGTCACATGGTTTTTGAAAGACCCCTAAAAAGGAACTACTTGGGAGAGGAAGAGTCGTCAAATGAATTTTTTCCTGAAGCAGGAAAAATGTCACAGGTGTGAATTTATTTAAGGTGGATCCTATCTTGCCATGAAGTGACCCACACACTATAATAACAGAGCCATCTCCTGCAGCACACATGAAATGAAACATGCAGGATTTAACACCGAGACAGCGATGGACTGCTGCAGCCTTGAGGTTGGGACAGTTGGGAGAATAATCATGCACTTTCATGAAATAAATTCAGCTGACTGAAGAAGATCCTGGTGTGGTCAGCCATCTTGGCCATGCAGGTCTGGAGAGGGGATTGTGACCCACACTGGCTCAGTCATGCAAAGTGTGGTGTGAATAGGGATTTGAGAGCCTGGATTCTTCAGAATGATAGTGTGTATATAGATCACCCAGGCATCAGGTTCAATTGGCCAAAGGTGTTCAGGGAACGTGGTGTGCACTTTTCCAATGTAGGCATTGCAACTTTATCGAAGGACATGTGGCAGAGCCTACTAGCTGCATTTTGGGGCTTTTGGGGCGAGCAACTCTTGGCAAGAGCTAGCTCCCTTATTTGGTGGATAGTGCAGGGTTGTTCGTTTTCTTTTGTGTCCCAATCAAACTTTGGACTGCCTGAATGAAGCCACTTTCTAGCTTTTGTCACTGAACAAAATTAAATCTCCATCGGTACATGTCTCTGGTAGTAATTGGCAGACCAGTAAATGAGTCAGATTTTGTATCACTCCACATTCACAGTGTGTTGTTGTCCATCAGCTGCCCCCATTTGAGCTTGTTAGTCTTGCATTTCAGGACTCCAACCATAAACCTATTCAGGATCCTCCAAGTGACGTATGGAAGGTTTAGTTCCTCAGCTGTATTCTTTATATTCCTTTCCCTCAATCTTCTAATTTGATTTTGGGTACCCTCAAGAATATTTGTTGAATGTCCATAAAGTTCTTCCTGGATCTGAACCAGAAGTAAAGTTTGAGATCATAGCAGTTAGTCCCAAAGGGAATTGTTTGATGATTGGATCTCCAGAATGGCATCACAATTCAGGTGCACAAATGGTATGGCAGTCCCACTGATCTGCTGAAGTCAGTGCAGATCAGTTTTGATGATTTACATCTGTTTGACTAACTATACAGATACCTGCTCAGCCAGCCAGAATTCCACGTGTGTTAAATGAAAAATAACAACTTTCTCACCCTGACAACAGCATGAAAACAGGCCCAAAACTCTAGGTCACATTTGACTGAGATGTCAACAATTTTCCTTAGAGGAAATTGTGCTTAACATCAGTTTAAAGAGCATAGCCCACCTACCACCACTTCCGTGCAAGCCCCATTACATTCTATAGAGCTCAGTAAGCAAAATACTTAGTTCATATTATCCCCATACTCCATCATGTTTGCTTTAAAAGTGATTTTGAATTGGTGCAGCCATGCAAACAGAAATTAATCATCATGATCGCTCTTGTCTACCGAAAAGTTCCATTGCCACACTCTATTTCAGAGACTAAATACCATGCAGTACACCCTGATTATTTTTCATTTTCTTTCAAGTAAACAGGCATTACATTTCAGTATACAATAGAGTGACACTTTCTATGACTGAGTAACTGTCCCAGGCACCAGGTTACAATCACAAATGAAAATAAAAATGCCTGCTTAAGTTTTATTAAGGGCTGCAAATCACTGGAATGGCACAGATTTTGTTTGTGACAAATTGTATCCACAGCATCGCCACTTATATTGCTGTCCTGTGCATGTAAATTGAGAAATAAGTCCCATTGTTTTAAAACCCATGTTTCACTAGGTGGCCCTCATTGGCATAAGAGAGGCTTGTACAGCATCTCATAATTCTCTCACTGTCTGACACCTGATCCAGAAGGTTTCCCAACTTTCAGATGAAACCTTGAGGTGGGAGTTGGGTGAAAGTCCCCACCACTTTCTGCTGACAAAGTCATTCTATGGCAGTGGTGGTGAACCTATGGCATGTGTGCCAGAGGGGGCTCTCAGAGCCCTCTCTGTGGGCACATGCACCATTGCCCCAGTACAGAGTTCATCCCACCCCTCTGCTCAGCAACCCAATAGAAGCACTTCCTCCCTCCCCCCAGCACAGAGTTCACCCCACCCCTCTGTGGCAAGGAGAGAAAACTGTTGAGTTTGGGCACTCAGTCTCCAAAAGGTTTGCCATCACTGTTCCGTGGCTAGGGCTCCTATGGCACAGTGGTTAAGTTGCAGTACTGCAGCCAAAATTCTGCTCATAATGTGTGTTCGTGGCAAATTGCTAATTACTTTTTGAACTGTCTAGAAAGTGCTTTGACTGCTATCAGGTGGTATATAAGTGTAATTGCTATTGGAATTCTATTAGTGAATGATGAAACTGAATTCAGCCAATTGAATTTATGGGGCCTAGATTGGAACATCAAAACTATCTGCAATACCTGAATTACAACATATTTTGTCTTAATCCTTGGATAGCTATTGCCAGAATCTATAGATATGACTTACTTAAATGTAATGCTTATTTGACTAAGCAATCTAAACCACATTACAGTCAAACCTCGCATAAAGAGTGCCTCACCTAAAGAGTAACTCGCTTAAATAGTAGACATTTCTCTGAATGTTTGCGTCGCTTAACAAATAAAACCAATCAAAAACTTGCTTAACAAATAAGTCAGGGTTCGCAATCCCCCCTACCAGAAGTCACAATTGGTCACATCCAATGGTGTTTCACTTAAAGAGCAAACTCGCTTAAAGAGCAATCCTGTGGAACACATTATGCTCTTTAAGGGAGGTACAACTGTATTACAAATTAACGTAAAAGTGAAAAGGAGCATTACCTGAGCAGCTAAATGAGAAATATACTTGATTCTACCACAATTATCATTCTGCTCCCAGAGAAATCCAACTGCTTCTTTCATTGAGAAATATTAAGTCAAACCTATGGTTAATTTAAGCATATATGTCGAGGGGTGGAGCCAAGATGGAGACCTGAGAGTTTGTTTTTTCTTCAGCTGCAAAAACGGAGCCTCATTTTGTGGAATAAAAGTAGTTACAGTCTCTTTAAAAATGTAATAAAAGGACCATAAGGATTATAGAGTCAAGGGGAACCTTTTAAAAGTTGTTTCCAACCAAAAGTTTGCTGTGGCTGCTTCACCGGAGATAACGGAGATAAGGGACTCGAGCTGGCCGGCTGAACTGTAAGCATTTTAACGAAGTGGGGGTGGGGTGAAGACAATTCCAAGCCAATTTTAAGTCAAGGGAAAGTTTGGACATACTTTTTTCCTTAAGATTGTTGGCTTGAGTATGTGGGAATGCGAATGCCGAGACGGAAGATAAGATATTTACTTTATTTCTTCCCGGCTGCTGCCTGGCAATTAATTTTTTAAAAAAAGTCCTCTCCCCTTTACTTACCAACTATAAAACCTCGATAGCAGCCAATTAAACTGTTTAGATTCTGTATTGCCTTGAATATTTAAAAGTTGTTTTCAACTAAAAGTTTGCTGTGACTGTTTCACCGGAGATAATGGACTCAAGCTGGCTGGCTGAATTGTAAGCATTTTAATGAAGTGGGGGTGGGGTGAAGACAATTCCAAGCCAATTTTAAGTCAAGGGAAAGTTTGGACATACTTTTTTCCTTAAGATTGTTGGCTTGAGAAGTAATACAAGGACTGTATATCTGGAGTGTGTGGGAATGCTAAGTGCCGAGACGGAAGATAACGATCTCTTCCCGGCCACCGGTTGGCAATTAATTTTTAAAAGTCCTCACCCCTTCACTTACCAACTACAAAACTTCGATAGCAGCCAATTAAACTGTTTAGACTCTGTATTGCTTTGAATAATTGCTGGCAGAAGAATTGTTTTTTTTTCTCCCTCTTGTGGATACGGTTTACCGGAATAACAAAGTGAAACTGAGGATTGCTGTTGCTGTCTCTTTTTGGTCTTCCCCTTCGGTTAAGTGATTTTTGGACTCCTGTTGTTGGATATTCATGGAACTTTAATAATTGTTTTCTGCTCTGGTGAATGTTATCTGGATGAGTAAAAGAAGGGATAAATCTTTGGAAGATAGACAAGATAACCCTGCTTGGGTAAGAATTGGACGTTTGACAAGAAGAGAGCAAGGAAGGGTGAAATCATTGAAGGAAGAAATCGACGAGGCGGAGGAATTGCAAAGATTAAGGGAGAAGGCTCATCATCAACAACAACGACAACAACAGTTTCAACAACACAGAGACAAATCACTACAACGAAATCAAAAATCACATCAAGAGCAAGAAATGGAGTCAAAGGCTGAACAGGGGGCCATAAAAAAGAAAATAAGTGAAAAAGACAAACCTCAATCTGATTTAAGTGAAGTCTTGTCAGCATGGATGAAACAACATGAAGAAAATGTTGAGAAAAATTATGACAAATTTAAACAACAATTGTTTGATAGACTACAGGCTGCAGAAATTCAACGAGTTAAGGAGCAACAAGAACTTATCGAGATCCTTCAAAAAGATATAAAAGACTCGTCAACAAACTTGTTAAAAGGCACATCTGAAGGAATGAATAATTTACTGAAGCAGATGGGGGAAATGAAAGAATCAATGGACACAGTAAAAAAGGAGGTGGCGGAACTAAAACAAGAAGTTGTGGAGGTGAGAGAAAGAGAGAAAGAAAAAGCAAATAAATTGATTGACCATGAAAAAAGAATGGCATATCTGGAAGATCAGATAAGAAGGAAAAATGTGATAATTAGAAAAATCCCTGAGAATAAACCGTACAACTTGAAATTAAGACTGTTGACATGGCTGAATGAATTGAAAATGGGGAGGGATTTTGCATCTGAGGACATTGAGAGTGTGTATAGACTGGGTCCAAAGAAACATAGAACGGGTTCTAGAAATGTGCTTTTAAAATTTGCAGATTTGAGTGCAAAATTAAGATTGATGTCTTATATTAAAAATGCTGGTCCGGATATTCTCAAAATGGAAGGAGTGGATATTGAAATTTTCAACGATATAGCATTTGAGGAAAGAATTTGGAGAAATCAAATTAAGCCTGTTACAAAAAAATTGAGAGATAAAGGGATTTTATATAATTGGAAATTTTCAAAACAGATGAGGTTTGTGCACCTGGGGAAAACCTTTTATATAAAGGAAGATTCATACGTGTTGGATGTGTTAGTAGAAGCAAAGATTCTGGAAAACGGAACACAAGAGTGGAAGGAGCTCAAAGAAGCATTATCACTGGCAGGAGCAAACACAGCAAAAAAATCAGAATCCACAACTGAAGAGGCTCAAGGAGCAACCGGAGGCGATTAAGATAGTGTAACATCTGCAGCTGAAGTATTACTGAAGAATGATTAAGTTTTGTAACCACATGACTCCCCTCCCCCCCTTCTCTTATTAGTAGAGGTGCTTTTTTTTTTTGAAAAAAGAAGGGGGTTATCATCTTTTTGTTTTTTATATGTATTTTTGTGTAATATATGTTAAATTGTGGGTAGTGGGTAACACGTCCTTTGAAGTCTGCCAGCTATTTCTTAAAAGGTTAAATAACGTTAAAACATGAAAAATATTAAGATATTGTCATGGAATGTGAAAGGGGCAGGGTGTCCTACTAAACGTAAACGATTGGAAATGGCCCTAAGAAAAGATAGAGCGGACATCATTTTTTTTACAGGAAACGCATCAAAAAGCGGCGGATAAAAATAATTTGTATCTTGGTTGGACTCAGTATTATGAAAAGGCCTTTGGTTCTTCCAAGGCAAGGGGGGTGGCGATTATGATATCGAAAAGATTGGGATTTACGAAAACAAAAATGATAGGGGACCCAGAAGGCAGATATTTGATTATAGCTGGAAGTATAGAAGAAGAAGAAATATTGTTGGTCAATGTTTATGCACCAAATGAGAATCAAGACCAATTCTTGACTAAATTGAGTCATATTTTGATAAAAGAAAACTGTGATAGAATGATAGTTGCTGGAGATTTTAACCTAACAAGGTCAAATATTGATTGCACTAATATAACTAATTATAGAAAAGGATGGAAAGCTAAATTGTTGGATGAGTGGATAAAAAAGTTTGGACTGAAAGATTCCTGGCGAGAATTGAAAGGGGAAGAATGAATTTATACATATTATTCCCAGGTGTATAATTCATATTCTAGGATTGACTATGTATTTGTAACACAAAATATATTGAAGGATTTAAATGATGTAGAAGTAGGAATTTTTAAGGAATCGGATCATGCCAAAGTAATGGTGGAATTACAATTTAAAATAAATAAAAGTAATATAAGAACTTGGAGGTATGATCCGAAATTATTTAAAGACAAGGGGATAAAAGATCAGATAATGAAAAATTGGGAAGAAATTTGGAAAATTAACGATAACAATGAAAGAAATTTTAATGTAATTTGGGATGCAATGAAAGGAGTATTCAGGGGTGAGTGTATTAAATTTAAGAGTTTAAAAAACAAACAATATAAAGATAGACAACTGGAGTTGGAAAAAGAGATTAAATTATTGCAAATTAAACATGCCAAAACAAAGGAGAAGAAGACCTTAGAAAGGATACAACTGTTACAGAAGGAGATAGCAGGAAGGGATATTGAAAAAATTAAAAGAGATTTAATTTATCTGAAAAGGGAATATTTTGAGTATAGTGATAAAAGTTCAAAAATGTTAGCAAAAGCAGTGAAAGAGAAGAAGGAAAAAGGGGAGATTGGAACTTTAATAAGGGAGGATATGAAAAGGTGCAATAAAATAGTAGAGAAACTTAACATAGTTAAAAAAATTTATCAAAATTTGTACACAGATAAGAAAATAAATTTAAGTAAGTTAGAAAAATATCTACAAGAACACAAGGGGGAGAGTATAAAAGCAGAACATAGGGCTAAAATGGAAGAACAAATTACAGAGAAAGAGATATTAGATGTTATAAATAAATTGAAAATAGGGAAAACTCCAGGAGAAGATGGATTACCAGCGGAATTTTATAAAGAATTTAAACAAATTATTATTCCTAAATTAACCAGGCTATATAATTATATTTTGGAGGGGGGAGAATCTCCAAATTCATGGCTTAGATCCATCATAGTATTAATACCAAAACCAGGAAAAATTTTAGAATTGGTTGATTCATATCGTCCAATTTCTTTAATTAATCAAGATGCAAAGATTTTTACAGCAATTATGGCTAATAGGTTAAATAGTTTTCTGGGGGAATATATACATACAGATCAGGCAGGTTTTTTAAAGGAAAGATATATGTCTGATTTAATAAGAAGGGTGTTAAATTTGTTACAAATAAACAAGAGAAAAGAAGGTAAAATAGGATTATTATCTTTAGACATTTTTAAAGCTTTTGACTCTTTACAATGGGTCACTATTAGGGAAATAATTAAAAAAGTAGAATTTGGGGAAAAATTTAAAAATGTAGTTAATCAACTTTATAAAAGTAGTTATGCCAAGGTAAGAGTAAATGACTCATTTACAGAAGATATTGAAATTAAAGCAGGAATGAGACAAGGATGTCCTCTTTCCCCCATTTTGTTTATAATGGCTATGGAATTATTGGCTAGAGCAATAAGGAGTGATACGAACATAGAAGGGATAAATGGAACAAAAATAAGTTTGTATGCAGATGATACTTTAATTATAATGAAAGATCCTATAAAAAATATGGAAAAGATACAAGATCATTTGCAAAAATTTGAAGAGATAACAGGCCTGAGAATAAATTGGGGGAAATCAGAAGCAATCTTTAGTAAATTAAATAAGGAAGAGATAGGGAGAATTAAGGAAAAATTTAAAATTCAAATTAGGAAAAGTATAAAGTATTTAGGAGTTAACATTGCTGACAATGTAGAGGATTTGAAGAAACTAAACTATGATAAAGTGAAAGAGGAAATTAAGAAGAAAATTGTTCGATATAGGGTATTGAAGACCTGGTTTGGTAGAATAGCAATTTGTAAAATGAGTTTATTACCCAAGATTAACTTTTTATTTGAAGTCCTTCCAATTAAACAATCTGAAAAAGAACTAGGAGTTTTTCAAAATCTATTGAATGATTATTGTAATGGAGGGAAAAGAGCAAGAATACCTAAAAGCTTATGGTATAAACTGCAGAAAGAGGGTGGTTTGGGATTACCTAATATTAAATCGTATTACAGGGCGTTCCAAATTAAAGGCTTGGTAAAACTTTTAACGATAGAGGACCTCATATGGAGGGAGATAGAAATGAAAGATAGTAATGTGTGTGCAAAGGGAGAATTTCTGGAAAATACAGTTTTTGATTTAAAACCAAGAAATAATGTCCTAAAATCTATGATAAATGTATGAATAAAGTTGAAAGATAAATTGGCACCAAACACCTCTCCAATATTAGAGTTGCAAGATCTTAAAACATTTCCAGTTAAAAATTTAGAATTAATAAAAAATATTATGTATAAATATGATATAATCTTATTAAAAGATTGGCTGGATCGAATTGAGAATGAAAAAACAAAAAAAGAAATTTATAAGGAATTAAAATTGAACTGGCTTCAGATACTAACGTTGGATAAGTGGAATAAACAATATAAAATGAAATTACAGCCAATAAGGCAGTTGACAGTCTTCGAGGAGATGGTATATAAAATAAGAAGAGGTTCAATGGGGATAAAAGGAATAGTAAGTAAATTATATAAAATGATAAACAACATGGATGAATCCCAGGATACCCTTAAAAGAATGTGGGAATCGGACTTGAGTATTACTATTACAGATAAGAACTGGAAGAAAAAATGGAAAAGTAGGATGATGCGAAATCTGTCTACAAAAGTTAAAGAACACAACTACAAGATGTTGTGGCGATGGTATATGACACCAGTTCGATTAAATCAAATAAATAGTAGCAATTCAAAAAAATGTTGGAGGTGTCATCAGGAAATTGGGACATACAAACATATGTGGTGGGATTGCAAAATTATTTCCAATTTCTGGCATAAAATGGAACAAGAAGTAGAAAAAAATTTAAATATCCGTTTAAAGTTGAATGAAAAAATAGTTTTATTAACGGATTTAGAGGATTTGAATTTAGAGGAAAATATTAAAGAGTTATTGTCTATTTTTTTGACATTGGCGAGACAACAAGTAGCCAGAAATTGGAAAGGTGATATGAATTTAGAAATTGGTAAATGGTATGTTGATGTTTGGGATATGGCATTAAATGAAAAACTTACATGGGAATTAAATATAAAAAGGGGGCTAATAAAACAAAATAGATTTTGGGACATTTGGAAGCCTTTTTTGCAACACACATTGATGGATAATAAAGGAGAAAAACCTGCTCCGAATACAATGTATTTTTGGCAGAATGAATGAGTTGTAAAAGGAGTGGCTGGTAGACTCAAGGACTGTAGTGCACTGGGTGGTAGGAACCATGTACAAAATATTAAAGTTGTAATATGGTGGTTAAAGAGGAGAGTGGATATAAAGATGAAAATATACAGTATAGCAAATGTATAAAAAATAACGTTTGATTACATTATATTATATTGACATGTATTTTTTCTCTCTCTTCCTCTTCTCATTTTTTTAACGTTGTAGGATGTACGTGGGAACTACTTTTTTTTGTATGTAATTGTTTCTTTTATGTTTTGTAGATTGTTTTGTTAGTTTATTTTTAATATTGTAAAAAAAAAAAGCATATATGTCACTTAATTAAATTTCATGTACCCCATGTTTTTCTTCTTCTATGATCTCTATATACATGATCATATTCTAAACACATATGAACATTCTATCTGTTTTTTGTTCTGTGAAGGCCCTTTTACAGATAGAATTCACTGCTAAGTTGTGAACCTGCAGTTACCAAATAATACACATACTGATCTGAACAAGCCTTAAAAGAGCAAGAGTAGAAGTATACTTTACAAAAAGAAGTAAATTTCAAAAGCTAATAGCAACAGAACTGAACAGTCTGAAAGCAAGAAATTGCAATTAGATAAATAGGTACCACTTTGATGGGAAGGTAAACATGCCTGCCACATGTCCATGGAAACATCTGCAGATGCAGACAGCCCTGGTTCTTTGGCTATAAACAGAGATGAGCACTGAACCCTAGAGTTGGATATGACTGGCTTTCAAGCATGGGTGACCTATATAGAAATCACTTGGGTGAGTTGAGGGGGGAGGAGGAGATCTGTTGTGTTACAGGAATAACAATGGTAGTGTTATATTCCATGCATGGGTGTTTTTCTTGATGCAACGGACTAGTATAGCTATCCTCACACTTCAAATGTTCACATTACCACAGTGCCAGTATAAGACCTACTAAGTCAACCCCAAACACTTTGGTATTATAATATATTCTTCCTAGAAATATTCATCTTACACACCTTGCATGAGGATAACAGTTACACTCAGAAACAAGGAGACCTTAAATGGGATGGAGGAGTACATCGTTGCCCTTGTTAATTGAAGCATCCAGCAAGTATCCAAACATTGGCTCTACTTTATCACTGCTTCTAGTAAAAAAGGATATCCTTCCTAGATCAAAAGCCTCCCAAACTTCCTGCTTTGGACTGGATTATGGCAAAATGTACTATACACCATCAGAGAAATCCAAGACAACTTATTAGAGAATCTTGTAGAAACAAAGCATTGAAACTCTTTTGGGAAAACAATCAAATTCATTTTGTGGTCTCTAAAAGCACAGATATTTTAATGCTGTTTTCACACAACAGGCAGATTTTAAGCACAGCTGCACAACATTCTTGTGAAGAATGAAAAACAAACGCTGAAAAAATCAAAGCTTATTAGGATTTTGATAGTTGCAAACCTCTAGCATTGAACCATGACAATATAATTCTATGAAATAAAAACTGTCAGCTATTGATAACAGGAAAAAAATTCTCTCTGGATTTGTTCTGTTGCTTTCAAACAAATATTTCCATGTGTCACTGTATCCAATGCAAATCAAATATAATTGAATTTCTTTTCAGTTTGGAGAAATAGAATCCAAAGGAAAAAAATCAGGGATTGAAAAACAGAAGTAAAAAGTATGGGGTTTACATTTATTCAGTTATTTTTTCTGTCCCTAAGGCAAGGAAAATGCTGATTCATTAAAATTTCTTTCCCCCCTGTAATCCTGGAGGAAGAAAACACTGAGAAGAGAGCAACTATATTCATGTACTTTATGCGTGTTTTTTACAAGATAAATGCTAAATCTGTAAGATGTTTTACTGACTGAGATAAGCAAAAATACTTCCTAGTATACATAACTAGTTTTAAATTGACCAGATTACCATAACAACCATCCTGTTAAACCTCTTCAGTGAAATGTTGGTTATCTGATCAACAAAGGAGACCCTGTCTAACAAGGCAAAATGAGTGTTAATGAAATTACTGGAAGTTAAAATTCTCCAGCTGCTTGCTGACTTAGGCCATAGAACTGTGATATTTAAACTTAGATTTTGAAAACTCTAAGATACTTTAAAAGCATGTGTACTAACAAGATATATAAGAGCATATAATTATGCCTGTTGTGATCCAGTCCTCATCAAACTAAAGATTACCTGGATCAGGAGGCATTTTCTATGCCCATCCCAGTTCTGCCTACACCCGAACCTGAGAATGTCCTGAGCCAGGAATCTCAGCCCATTTCTGGCCCAACTCTGTTTCTCTAGGCAGATGACCTGTCAGATCAAAAGTCTGATAGTAATCAGCCCTCAGCCAGGGAAAGGTGCAGAAAGCAGCAACACCTGAGATGCAAGCAAGCTAGAACTAATTGCCTGAGAAGGCTCCCAGCTGATACCAATTATCTGGGAGGATCTTAAGCAAGCCAGGGGGCTCTCTTATCACCATGAATTTTGACTTGCAGGAGGCTCCGAAAATTTCCCCAAAGCAGCAATCGGCTTCAGCACAGGCTGCTGAGGAGAAAGGATCGAGCAAGAGGCTGCTTGGAGCAGCCTGGAAAATGTGCAGTCGCTGCCTCCGCTGCCATCACTGCTGACTTCAAAACTGTCAGCAGTGGGAGCAGTCTGCCTCTGGCCCCCGCAGCTGTGTGTCGGGGTGAGAGTGGCCCACAAGAAAAAAAGTTTGTGTATCACTGGCCTAAAGTACCAAGCACTACATATACCGCAGAGATTGACTTTATCTTTGTTTCACTGTCCTATTCTATGACCCAGGTTGTTTCAAAAATTTATGTTAATCCCAAATTGAATGTTAAGAGCTAATGTAGTTAGAATCACAAAACGACAGACTTAACATACAATTATCCTTGCACGCTTGCAGGCTTATAAAGTTTTGGACAGTATGGACTTTATGATTCCCTTATAAATAATTTGATCCTCTCTACATGTTTCCCAGAAAAAAAGTCCATAGGTGAATAGAAAAGAACTCCTAAGTTAAACTATGTAGAATTGTAGACATAGATATATGTTCCAGATAGCTGCTTAGGCAATGCATTTTTAGAAGAGTAGAATCACAGAATGTTCTTGGGACCGCATCGTCCCAAGGACATCTACCTGGCCCACCAGAGCAGACCGGAAAGGCTCTCTGGTTGTGCCATCAGCCAGAGAGGCGCATCTCTGTGGCACTAGAAGGAGGGCCTTCTCGGTGTCCGCTCCGGCCCTGTGGAACCTCCTCCCGACAGAGCTACACCTGCAGACAGAGTTGCTGTCCTTTAGGAAAGGAGTGAAAACCTGGCTGGCAGGTCTGGTCTGGGGAGTGGATGGTTCAATTTCCCCAGCCAGTTGGATGGTTTGACCCCCAGTATGTCCAAGTTATAATACCTAGCTTTTAATTAAGTTTTTAAGCTTTTTAAAGTTTTTAATTTTTAAGTGTTTTTAAAATTGTTGGAAATCCCCCTGGGTCCCTTCGGGGAGGAGGGCAATAAACAAATATAAATAAATAAATAAATAAATAAATAAATAAATAAAATAACACAACAAAACATAAACACAAAAGAGAAAAGTTTGTGTTTCCCTCTGTTGCAAGGGATGGCTTAGCTTAGGTTTAAGTTCTTGAATAGTCAATACCATCTTTCTAGTCATTAGAGTTTCAGCAAAGAAAGAAGTATTATTTAGAAATTCAGGAAAAATGTAATATTTATTAATGCACATTCATTTTGAGAAAGTGTGTGGAAAAGATTCCAGAAAATTATCCATAGAGCATTTATGTGTATGTACATAGTTTCCTATAAAAGATAGTGGCAAAGCTTTAACATGGGAACGCTCTTAACATTGTAAATTTAAGAAAAGGGAAAGGCAAAAAAAAAAAAAAAAGCAAACAGGAAAAGGAATACCTGTTACCACAGCAACAAGAAGCCCATGGAACAACCCACACATAAATAAAAAGAAGCATTGACTTTAGGGACTCTTCACATCATAAGTGACATTTTGAAACAAATGCTACAACATTTCTGTAATGTGCACATCAATACAAATCAGTATAGCAAATGGAACTTGCTCCTTGTAAGTAATGCTGCCCTTCAACTTTTTAAATTATTTCCCCAATTTATGTGTAGAGGAGGGTTATTGGTGCTGGTGAATAAGGAATAAAAAGAATCCAGAGCACATGGAAGCTTCAACTTGATTATTCTTTATCTAGACATCGATAAGTGAAACAATTAATTTGAGTCGAAAGGTTGTGCTACTAGCTACTGTCATTTTAGTCTGAGAAATTAATAAGGAAATTAAGTTACTCTTCATCTTCATTAAAGTGACATGCAGTTGATATTTCTTTTACTGCCCATAAAGTCACACAAGCAATAAATTAGGCTGACAGTGTATTATAAATGAGATTCTTGCCCAAAGATGTGAAATGTCAGAGTGTCCTGAGAGAAAAATGACTAACTTGGAAGAGCAAGCTCCACCCAATAACATGTCATCCTTTCCTGTATAACACTTCTAACATGTTACTGAAGTGACACGCTTACATTTGGTCAGACGATAAAATGTTGTCTTTAATCCGTCATAGGGCCAGCACCAAATACTCCTTCTACTCTTCCTGCCACAGAGCTGCTATCATAGTTAAAGAAAACTACTTTAACAAATGAACTTCTGTCATTCTAGCTTCCATTTTATATTACACTTCAGAGAAAATCATAATGTCTTTTTCTGATACTGTATATCAGATTATGATCACATTAATCCAGAAGATCAAAAGAAGATTGTGTGTCCTTCAGCATACGACACCAAATTTTGTAATTTTTTTGAGAACTGACTTTATTGGAGAAAGAGTAACCTTAAAACTAGCTGAAACAGATGTTGAAAAAAATAAACTAAAAAGGTATTTTAGTATGACTGCAGCCCTATATGAGCTGAAAACAGTTTATTTTTGAAAATAGTGACAATAGGAGTAAGAGACAGCAACATCTTTATAATATTTTTTTTTTGGAGGGGGGGGGGGAAACCAGTAAAAAGAATGTTATATTAGAGGGAAGAAATCTGGATTGAAATGAAGAGGATTGTTCTGTACTACAAGATTTCCAGAGATATTTCACAAAGGTTAAATGTACCTCCCTAAACCTATACTACAAAAGCTGTAGGAGACAAGGTTCTGCCATAGTGACAGTGATATGTACTCTTACATAAGAGTACTGGGAAGCACGGCCATCCTGCTTAGCAGCCAGCTTCCTTTCTGATGCTGTTTCATGCTAAGAACACACAAGAAAGAAATTCAAAGTTCCCATCTTGCAAACTACTTGAACCTTAATGTGGGCTGATTGATGGCATCAGAATCATTCACTATAGCAAAGGATGAAAAATTGACATTTCCTCTTTGTTACTAGACACTGTCTGCAAATAAAAAACCTTGTTAACGGGAGATTAATTTGCAGAAATGTTGTATGGCTTCTTGTTACATATGACATAAAAACAGTTGCCGATGGAGTGAATGAGAGTCCTTTGATCATATGTACAGTTGAACCTCAGTTAATGTAATTAATGCATTCTCCGGGACATTTCTGTCAGTAAAAATTACTTTAACCGAATTTCCCATAGGAATGCACTGAACACCAAAATACTTTAACCAAAACGTGTTTCCCATAGGATTGAATAGAAAACCAATTAATCTGTTCCAAAAAGAATTCTGCAAACAAACCCATTGTTTTCTATGGATTTCCTTTTGTTATGCGATTTTTATGTTAACCAAGCCGTTTGTTCCACTGTATAATTAAAAAATTAACCTAGTTTTTTATAGTTAGTAGATGTCTCTCCTGCTAAGCTGTCTTGTTGTCATTGTATTTTCTGGCACCAAGCTGCCTTTTTGTTTAGAAGTGAACTTTGAAGTGGAGGAGGCATCATCCAATGAGTGACATTTGTTTCTCCAAGACATTTTAGCCCAGAGGACGTAGCTTAATCAGGGTCCTCAATGTCGTCTTCATTACTGACATACACAAAAGAAGCAGTTGCCAAAGATCAATGGTCATTTAGAAAAACTCTCAAGACTGTTTCAATGTATTCTTCTTGGATTAGTTCCAGCCAGCATGTACTACATTAATTTGTCTACACTTCTAACAATCTTTGGCTGGCCTATTGGGAACCTACATTGCCTAACATGATGTTACTTCACTAGACATGACCTTCCCTTACTAAACATTCCCTGACTGTATCAGAGGTGATCTGACCTCTTCAAAAATTAGTTCTCTTGTAACCCATCTCCTCTAGGAGTCCTAAGTCAAGCTATGATGAAACTTGCTAAAAAATAATAATACAATGGTGCCCCGTACAACAATTTTAATTCGTACCGCCGTGCAAGTCAATGTATGATAAAAATCATTGTACAGGACACACATGCACATGACTCCTCTGCAAACCAGCCACCCCCAACTCTGGCCACAAAGGCAACATTGCAGCACTGGTCAGTGCAGAGAAATGAAGCCTTATTTTTCTGCACTGACCAGCAGAACCTGCTGCCTTTGGGGTCAGAGTTGGGGGGACCACAAGGCTGCCTCTTGCCTGAAAACATGCTTCCGAGGGATAAGGCAGCCTCACGCTGCCAGTTTGCAAAGGGGATTTGGGGTGGTGGGGAAATGGCTCCCCCATGCTGCCCCGAAAGCCGCCCAACTGCTGAAAAACATTGCATTGTACAATGACTAAAATCATTGTATGATGCAATTTTTTTAAAAAAGGCAGTCATATGATTTAGTAACTGTGCGATGCAATTGTTGTGTGGGGTTCCTAATGGCATACTCAATTTAACCTCGCCGGACTTATAGTCTGGCCAGGTTATCCTGCTATGGTAATAGAGAATATCATACTGCCAGTGACTCAACACAGAGTGTCAGGCAACGGTTAACTAACAACCCTGAGGACTAATGGCTTGGGTGCCAAAGTCCACAGGAAGGGTTATGGTCCTCAAATAGATTAAATCCCACTTGAATCCATCTTGATGGAGGGCAGTAGATTCATCAATACTGGCCTGGAGCTGATGAGGATTTTGTGTACCAAAAGGGCTTAGGCCCAGAAAGTGACTCATGGAATTGGATCAGTGTTACAGGGGTCATGCAATATAGAAGGCAGATGAATGGCCCCTGCATTATATTCTCAGGATAGTCTTCATGGCAAATCACCATGATAATCACCTATATTCAGAATCAGATATGGCAGAAGAAGAAGATACTGGACATATGTGACAGAGGTTTGGATTTCTTATAAAATTTCCCTTTTTGCTGCATGGTAGAATTGCAGCACAGAGGAGAACAGCTACAAGTCTCTGAGTCTACTCCCGTCTCATACACTTGCACTCAAAGTCTCTATCTTACTCTGATATATTTATAGAAGAACTAAGAACTTCTCTTTGAACTCAGAGGCTGGAAGGAACAATATTTCATGCTGGATAGACAGTGAATCTCAGTCCAGAAAAGTCCCTCTAACTACAAGAAGCATACAAAGTTGTAATAAAACTCGCTGTGTCTGTGATGGTGAACCTTTTACAGACTGAGTGCCCAAGGAGGAGGGGGGAAATGGGTGACCAGGCATCACGCATGCCAGTGATGTCACATGGATGCATATGGCATGTTTAAAGCTGTGCATGCATGTGTGCATGTGCAGCACCCCTGCACTATCCAACTTTATCCTCCAGCAAGCCACCACTGGGCTAGCCCCACTGCCACTGCCACCGACAAGCACTGTTTGGCTGCACTGGGTGCCAGAAAAGCCCTGTGTGACCCCCAGAATGGCATTCCAAACTCTGGAGAAACACTGCAGAATGGCTTCCCAGGCTCAGGAAAGCACTGTACGGCCACTGGAAAGGCCTCCCAGGCTCCGGAAAAGCCCTGTGTGTCCTCCTCACCCCCAGTGGGCCTTCCTACCACCCAACAGGCCTTTCTATTCCGCATCAGGACTTCCTCCCTCCCCAGAGTACTTCCCACAATGCAAAGGGTTGTTGTAATGTAAATTGTTCATATAAATCAGCCAATCAGAGGAGTTCTCCAGTTTCCCACCTCTAGGGTCACTTGACTTATATTAGTCCATTTGCTCTTCTGGTTATATTCAGCCTGCGTGTATTTTTGCAGTCATCATGTGTTGTTCTTTCTTCCGCTATACTCTCCAATTTGCCTTACAAGCAAAGTGTGTTTAATTAAAAGACAAAGTTATTGTACAGAACTGTTTATACCAACAAAGTTCAGCATTTCTATCTAAAGCAAAGCAACTGTAAGTAAACAACTATCTTCTTATACATCAAGGTATGCAGAGAGCTTAATTTGCTGGGCTACAGTGGGAGAGTGGGAGTGCCAGAAGAATTATGGACAGAGTTTCGGAACGTCATACAGAAGGCAGCAAGAAAACCATACCAAAAAAAAGACGTAGGAAAAAAAACGTAAAAAAAAAAACGTAGGAAAGCAAAGTGATTATCTGATGAGGCCCTTAAAATAGCACAGGGAAAAAGGAACACAAAAGGCAAAGGAGAAAGGGGAAAATTCAATCAATTGAATACAGAATTTCAAAGAAAAGCAAGGAGAGATAAGGAAATTTACCTAAATGAACAGTGCAAAGAAATACAGGAGAACATAAGGGATAGGACCAGTGGTGGGCTGCTGCTGGTTCGGATGAACTGGTAGGAGAAATCCGGAGGGGATCGCCCAGAGGGGGATAGTAAACCCCTGGGCGACCAGTTTGGTCGCCTCTCCAGCCGCCCTCTAGATGCATTTTCTGGGCAGCCCAAAATAGCTGCTCGGAAGTGTGCATGCATCAAAACTCCATTTGATGCATGCGCACTGAAAAATAGAAGTGTGCATGCATCAAATGGTATTTTGACGCATGTGCACTGCACTTCTGAGCAGCCATTTTCAGCTGCCAGAAAGGACGCAGTAGCATCCTTGGAGCAGTGGCGGCGGCAATCACCAACGCTGCCCCCACGGCTGCACTGCCCGGCATGGGTGTGCTGCCGAGCCTGGCCAGGCCAGGCTAGGCTGTGCTGCCGCACTGACACACCACTGCACCACTGCACTGCCGCCACCTACCTGCTGCTCCCCGAGTCCCCGATGACCCGACCCCAGCAAAGGTAAGGAACTAGGGTTTGTTTTCTTTGTGTTTCGGATGTGTGTGTGAGGGGTATTTTATGTAGTGTGTGTTTATGTTATTTTTATGTGTACTGAGTCTTTATTTTATTTTATTATTTTTTGTATTTAGCTCCGCCCACAACATCATGATGTCATGACCTTGGCACTGCCCATGACATCATGATGTTGGCTTTGCTCACGACATCATGATGTTGGCTCTGCCCACGATGTCGCCCCCGCCAACCGTGTAGTAGTAAAATTTTTGGCAGCCCACCACTGGGTAGGACTAGAAATCTTTTTTTTAAAAAATGGGGAAATCAAGGGAACTTTTAAAGCAAAAATGACCATGATAAGGGACAAACATAGCAAGAAGTTAGCTGATGCAGAAGAGATTAAGAAAAGATGGCAAGAGTACACAGAGGAACTCTACAAAAAGGACCTCAACACACGGAACAATCACAAGGATGAGAACATCGAACTTGAGCCAGGCATCCTAGAGAGTGAAGTCAGGAGGGCCCTCAAAAGCACTGCAAACAACAAAGCCAGTTCAGGTGATAGTATTCCAGCTGAATTTTTCAAAGCCCTAAAAATGATAGGATCAAATTATTGCATTCTATATGACAGCAGATTTGGAAAACACAACAATGGCCACAGGATTGGAAAAGATCAGTATACGTTTCAATCACAAAAAAGGGCAATGTCAAAGAATGTTCAAATTATTGAACAATTGCACTCATCCCACATGCTAGCAAGGTTGTGTTCAAGATAATACAGGTTAGACTGCAGCAGCACATGGAGAGAGAACTACCAGAGGTGCAGGCTGGTTTCAGAAGAGGCAGGGGGACTAGAGACAGTGGTGAGCAGTAACAGGTTTGCACACACCTGGCAAGGGGGGGGGAGCAAAATTGGGAGACCATGCCCACTTCCCTATCCTGCCTAGACTAACACAGCTACCATTTAAAAAGTTTTATTCTGTGCAAACATATCAGAGAATAAACAAAACAAAAAGACAAAATCATTGTGGCACCTTAAAGACTAACTGCTGTATTTTAATATGAGCTTTTGTGGATCAAGTCCACTGGCTCTTTGGCTATAAACAGAGATGAACACTGAACCCTAGAGTTGGTAATGACTGGCTTTTGAGCAAGCGCAACCTTTACCTAATAACAGAAGATCCCTGATTGGTATTCAAATTTGACATCAGGTTTTGTCCCTGCAAGTGGTTCAAGGTCTCCCTTGCTGAAAAGCCAGTCCTATCCGACTCTAGGCTGCAGTGCTTATCTCCATTTACAGCCCAAGAGCCAGTGCTCCCTGTGTTTGCAGATGTATACATTTTTTTGAAGATTTTTTTAATTTATTTTTTAAATTTTCAACAATATTAAAAAGATAACAAAACAAACAAACAACGGAACAGAGAAAAAAAACAGTTACATACAAAAAGAATAGTTCCCAAGTACATCTTACAGCGTTAAAGATAAGGAGGAAAGAAGAAAAAATACATGTCAATATAATATAATATAATCACGTATTACTTTAGTTATTTTCTATACATTTACTATACTATATATTTTCACCTTTATATCAACTATCCTCTTTTACCACCATATTACAATTTTATTATTTTATACATGGTACATATCACCCAGTGCACTAAAGTTCCTGAGTCTACCAGCCACTCCTTTTACAACTCAATCATTCTGCCAAAAATACATTGTATTCGGTGCAGGTTTTTCTCCTTTATTATCCATCAATGTGTGTTGCAAAAAAGGTTTCCAAATGTCCCAAAATCTATTTTGTTTTATTAACCCCCTTTTTATATTTAATTCCCATGTAAGTTTTTCATTTAATGCCATATCCCAAACATCAGCATACCATTTACCAATTTCTAAATTCATATCACCTTTCCAATTTCTGGCTACTTGTTGTCTCGCCAGTGTCAAGAAGATAGACAATAAGTCTTTTATATCTTCCTCTAAATTCAATTCCTCTAAGTCCGTTAGTAAAACAATTTTTTCATTCAACTTTAAGCTGATGTTTAAAATTTTTACTATTTCTTGTTCCATTTTATGCCAGAAATTGGAAATAATTTTACAATCCCACCAAATATGTTTGTATGTCCCAATTTCCTGATGACATCTCCAACATTTTTTTGAGTTGCTACTATTTATTTGATTTAGCTGAACTGGCGTCATATACCAGCGCCACAACATCTTATAGTTGTGTTCTTTCACTTTTGTAGACAGATTTCGCATAATCCTACTTTTCCATTTTTTCTTCCAGTTCTTATCTGTAATATTAATACTTAAATCCATTTCCCACAATCTTTTAAGAGCGTCCTGGGATTCATCTATATTGCTTATCATTTTATATAATTTACTTACTATTTCTTTTATCCCCATTGAACCTTTTCTTATTTTGTATACCAACTCCTCAAAGTCTGTCAACTGCCTTGTCGGCTGTAATTTCTTTTTATATTGTTTATTCCACTTGTCCAACGTTAGTATCTGAAGCCAGTTCAACTTTAATTCCTTATAATTCGATTCAACCAGTCTTTTAGTAAAATTATATCATGTTTATACATAATATTTTTTAATAATTCTAAATTTTTAACTGGGAATGTTTTAAGATCTTGCAACTCTAATATTGGAGAAGTGTTTGGTGCCAATTTATCTTTTAACTTTACCCATACACATATCATAGATTTTAGGACATTATTTCTTGGTTTTAGATCAAAAACTGTATTTTCCAAAAATTCTCCCTTTGCACACACATTACGATCTTTCATTTCTATCACCCTCCATATAAGGTCCTCTATCGTTAAAAGTTTTACCAAGCCTTTAATTTGGAACATCCTGTAGTACGATTTAATGTTAGGTAACCCTAAACCACCCTCTTTCTGCGATTTATACCATAAGCTTTTAGGTATCCTTGCTCTTTTCCCTCCATTACAGTAATCATTCAATAAGTTTTGAAAAACTCCTAATTCTTTTTCAGATTGTTTAATTGGGAGGACTTCAAATAAAAAATTAATCTTGGGTAGTAAATTCATTTTACAAACTGCAATTCTTCTAAACCAGGAGGTCTTCAATACCCGATATCGAACAATTTTCTTCTTAATTTCCTCTTTCACTTTATCATAGTTTAATTTCTTCAAATCCTCTACATTATCAGCAATGTTAACTCCTAAATACTTTATACTTTTCCTAATTTGAATTTTAAATTTTTCCTTAATTCCCCCTATGTCTTCCTTATTTAATTTACTAAAGATTGCTTCCGATTTCCCCCAATTTATTCTCAGGCCTGTTATCTCTTCGAATTTTTGCAGGTGATTTCGAATCTTTTCCATGTTTTTTATAGGATCTTTCATTATAATTAAAGTATCATCTGCATACAAACTTATTTTTGTTCCATTTATCCCTTCTATATTTGTATCACTCCTTATAGTTCTAGCCAATAATTCCATAGCCATTATAAACAAAATGGGGGAAAGAGGACATCCTTGTCTCATTCCTGCTTTAATTTCAATATCTTCTGTAAATGAGTCAATTACTCTTACCTTGGCATAACTACTTTTATAAAGTTGATTAACTACATTTTTAAATTTTTCCCCAAATTCTACTTTTTTAATAATTTCCATGATAGTGACCCATTGTAAAGAATCAAAAGCTTTAAAGGTATCTAAAGATAATAGTCCTATTTTACCTTCTCTTCTCTTGTTTATTTCTAACAGATTTAACACCCTTCTTATTAAATTGGACATATATCTTTCCTTTAGAAAACCTGCCTGATCTGTATGTATATATTCCCCCAAAAAACTATTTAACCTGTTAGCCATAATTGCTGTAAAAATCTTTGCATCCTGATTAATTAAGGAAATTGGACGATATGAATCAACCAATTCTAAATTTTTCCTGGTTTTGGTATTAATACTGTGATGGATCTAAGCCATTAATTTGGAGATTCTCCCCCTTCCAAAATATAATTATATAGCCTAATTAATTTTGGAATAATAATTTGTTTAAATTCTTTATAAAATTCAGCTGGTAATCCATCTTCTCCTGGAGTTTTCCCTATTTTCAATTTGTTTATAACATCTAGTATCTCTTTCTCTGTAATTTGTTCTTCCATTCTAGCCCTGTGCTCTGCTTTTATACTCTTCCCCTTGTATTCTTGTAAATATTTTTCTAACTTGCTTATATTTATTTTCTTATCTGTATACAAATTTTGGTAAAAGTTTTTAGCTATGCTAACTTTCTCTACTGTTTTATTACACCTTTTCATATCCTCCCTTATTAAAGTTCCTATCTCCCTTTTTTCCTTCTTCTCTTTCACTGCTTTTGCTAACATTTTTGAACTTTTATCACCAAACTCAAAATATTCCCTTTTCAAAAAAATTAAATCTCTTTTATTTTTTTCAATATCCCTTCCTGCTTGCTCCTTCTGTAACAATTGTATTCTTTCTAGAGTCTTCCTCTCCTTTGTTTTAGCATGTTTAGTTTGCAATAATTTAATCTCTTTTTCCAACTCCAATTGTCTATCCTTATATTGTTTGTTTTTTAAACTCTTGAATTTAATACACTCCCCCCTAAATACTGCTTTCATGGCATCCCAAATTACATTAAAATTTGTTTCATTATTATCATTGATTTTCCAGATTTCTTCCCAATTTTTAATTATCTGATCTTTTATCCCCTTGTCTTTAAATAGTTTCGAATCATATCTCCAAGTTCTAATACTTCTTCTGTTTATTTTAAATTGTAATTCAACCATTACTTTGGCATGATACGATTCCTTAAAGATTCCTACTTCTACATCATTTAAATCCTTCAACATATTTTGTGTTACAAATACATAGTCAATCCTAGAATATGAATTATAAACCTGGGAGTAATATGTATAAATTCGTTCTTCCCCTTTCAATTCCCGCCAAGAATCTTTCAATCCAAACTTTTTCATCCAATCATCCAACAATTTGGCTTTCAAACCTTTTCTATAATTAGTTACATTAGTACAATCAATATTTGACCTTGGCAGGCATGACTAGATTGCCCACAACATAGGCTCCACCCATGATATAGGCTCCACCCACAACATAGGCTCTGCTGACGGTGTGGTAGCGAAAATTTGTTGTGCCCACCACTGACTAGAGACCACATTGCCAACATATGTTGGATCATGGAGAAAACAAAGAAATATTTGAAACAAGTCTACTTCTGTTTCATTGACTACACCAAGGCCTTTGACTGTGTGGACCACAACAAAATGTGGCAAGTAATTAAAGAGATGGGAATACCAGAACACCTTATGATGTTGTTGTTCAGTTGCACAGTTGATTCCGACCCTTTGTGACCCCATGGACCACTGTCTGCCAGGTACCTTATATGCCTCATGAGAAATCTGTACATGAGTCAAGAAGCAACAGTTAGGAAAGAATATGGAATGACAGAGTGGTTTGGAATAGGAAAAGGAATAAGACAAGGCTGCATTTTGTCACCCTGCTTATTCAACTTATATACAGGGCACATAGTGCACAATGTAGGGATGGAGAAATCACAAATTGGGATCAAAATTGCTGGGAGAAACATCAGCAATTTGAGATATGCAGATGATATTACCCTAATGGCAGAAAGTGAGGAAGACCTAAAGAAAATCCTACTTTGGTTGAAAGAGGAAAGTGCAAAAGCTGGTTTAAGACTCAACATCAAGAAAACCAAGATAATGGCAACACACCCTATCAGTCCCTGGAAAATAGGTGGGGAAGAAGTAGAAACAGTGACAGACTATACTTTTGTAGGGCCAAATATCACTGCAGATGGATGGTGATTGCAGCCATGAAATTGGGAGACAAGCTATGAGAAACCAGGGGAACATAATCAAAACTAGAGACATCACCTTGCAAACAAAAATTTGCATAGTCAAGGCAATGGTATTCCCAGTGGTAATGTAAGGTTGTGAGAGCTGGACCATAAGGAAAGCTGAGCGCAGAAGACTAGATGCCTCTGAAATGTGGTGTTGGAGGAGAGTTTTGATAGTATTCTGGACAGCAAGTAGAATGAATAGGTTGATCTTAGAATGAATCAACCCTGACGGCTCCTTAGAAGGTCAAATAGTAAAGATGTAGCTAAAGTACTTTGGACATCAAATGAGAAGAAAGGATTAACTTGAGAAATCCTTGATGCTGGGAAAGGTTGACGGCAAAAGAAGAAGGGGAGGACAAAAATGATATGGCTAGATGGTATTGTAGACGCAAAGGGGACAGAGCTGGGCAGGTTGAGGAAGATGGTAGAGGACAGGGGTGCCTGGTGGGCAGTGGTCCATGGGGTTGCAAAGGGTCGGAATTGACTATGCGACTGAACAACAACAAAATAGTGGGAGTTTAATATTTTAGAGAATTTGCTAGCTATGGTATAACTAATTGTTTAAACTGCCCCACCTACTGCTGTGCATGCATATAAAAAACGTAACATTTTAAAGCTCTGTCTATATGTGGCAGGGTTCCCTGAATGAATTTGTAATTAGAAAGATGTAAACCATATTCAGCCTTATTCTTGTACAATAAGAATGCAAAGGGAGAATGTTAAGAGCAACACACTGGCTTCACTATATCTCATCACTGTCCTCTCCATGAGCAGAAATTGATGGAAAAGGTTTTCATTGGATTTGACAGTTTGAACCAAAGTAGCCTTTTCACACCTCAGAGAGCTCATTGAGAGAAGAAACATCTCACCTTGAGATTTCACACATTTGCAAGCCAAATAGGGTATTTCAGAGACATAAAATGCACAGTCTAGCAGACATGTTAATATATTAGTTGCTAAAAATCTGCACAACTGAAACATACAAACATGCATTCTTTAGTCATTGGGGGAAATGTCAAGTTAGAGATAATGCATACATGAATTCTGAAATGAAGAAATATGTAGGAAATGCACACATATTTCCATGTCAAAAATAAATCCCATGTAATCTTGCAGCTTGACAGGAAAGATCATGTGAAGAAGGTGCAAGTGGCATTGACAGAAAGATGATAAAATTAAAGCAGAGTCAGAATCAGAAGCAAATCTCTAGAGAAAGACCCTGAAATCCCAGGTCTCAGTCTAACATTCTTCAATATTACACCACACTAACTCTTGTCTGGTAACAGTCTACTCTCATATTATGGTACAGATTTCTATTGCATGATCTAATGTAGCCTTAGAAGAGGCATGCAGAATTGTCCCATTGCAATGGCTCCCATGGATTTGAATGCAGGGCCTTACAAAGTCAATTTCAAGAATATTCCCATTATAATAATAATGCTGTAATTTCATGTCATTGATTGAGTTGCATGGATAACTTGCTCATATTAGTGTCTAACTTAACTTTTTTTTTTTGATGTTTCCTTTCCATGCATCGTTCTTAATTAGGTGGCATGGGAATAATAGAAATAAATAAGTATGTATATAAAGCTCAACTCTGTTCTTTGAATTATATGCCACTAATACACAAATACAGACGTTCATTGTGTTTTAGCCCACTTGTGCCTAAGTTTTTAAAACACACTTCCTTCAGAGTGGTATAAAGACAGTGGGCACAATAGCGTACATTGGTGGCCTGGTGATGCATTGCTTCAGCTATAACCACACAAGCATTCCAACAGCACATGTTTAATTCACAGGTTGGGACCATTAATCATTACATTCTTGAGGGAGTTTTTGGAAAAATCTAAAGACCATCTGCAACAGAATTAAGCATTTGCTAATGTAACATATCCACTGGTTTGTGAGGTGGGTAAGTTTGATTTTCTAGAAATGTGGTTAATGTGCAGTTCGGCAGTTACCCTAGTCCCTTATTATCCAATTAAACTTTGATAATATCTCCTTGCCTTAGAAAAGACAAAGTAAAACAGAAAGGGGTGTTATTTAAGTTAATTATTAATTGTTTCATTACTTGTGTATTAAATGGCACTGCAATTAATTAGAGAGGGCTTGTATGATTTTTATGCTCCTAGGCATAATTATGACAAGCTGCAATATTAGTTTGGAATTTTTGCTGCTGTATAATAATTATTATTATTTTGAGGAAATGTAAGGAGATTGTTCTAAACATCAAGACAATTGAGTCTACAGGGTATCCCAAAAGTTGCCATACAGAGGCAAAATTGCGTAACAACAGCTATCTTGGAACATGTTCACCATGTACTGCTCTGACATGGGTGCTGGTGTTTAGAACAGTCAACTCCTAAGATATACTGTTTTCTGTTCCTCATTCTCATTGAAAACGATTCTATGAAGTGTACAATCCTTCTTTTGCAAGTACTGTACCTTCTGCCAATTGCAAGCAGTAAGTGGCATAAAGGAAACAACCGCCACTACCTGTCCCTTTCATGCAGCCACATTACATTAACAAATGAGTCACAAAGCTAAACATATAAGGGTAATGGTCCCCCTCAGTGGAGGAAATGCCCCTGGAAAACATCACATTGGGCCCAATGGCAAAATGAGCGGAGGAGGAACTCTGGTTCCCAACAGTCATGGAGGCAGAAGAGGTCATGTCAGATGGACTGGCTGTGAAGGCACACATTGTCCATAACCTCAAGGCTGCGGCAGTCCATTGCAGTGCCAGAGTTAAATCCTGCATGTCTCATTTCATGTGTGCCGCAGGAGATGGCTCCATGAATATAGTGTGTGGGTCACTTCATGGCAAGCTGGGATTCATCTTAAACAAATTCATATGACATTTTTCCTGCTTCAGGAAAAAATGCATTCTCGGATACGAGTTGCAGTCGACAACGACAACCAGAGAAGCACCTATATGAAATCTGAAAAGTGTCCCATATGTACAGAGTTACATAAAAGCTCCATTTCTATATGACTGGTAATAGTACACGGAGAAGGAACTGAACAGAAACAAGAATGTACATATAGGCTCACTACAACCATTCAAAAATATGCATAGTGTTGGACAATGCAATCCTGATCCCAGTCTCTTACCGCACAGATTCATCCTATGCTGATTAAACATCTGAAGATGTTCTATGCTAATCCAGGCTTCTTTTTCCATGCCATACTTGTTAGCAAGAGTTATGCAAGATCTCTTAGGCCAGGCATTCCCAACCTATGACCCATGGGCCAGACATTGCCTGTGGCATCATTTCATCCGGCCCATCACCACCACACCTGCACCCAGAGGTGGAAGTACATGCATTTACATCACCCATAAAATGTACTTGCACATGCATAAACACGCCCGTGCCTGTCTTAAATGCGGAAGTGGGCACATTTATAGCTGTTGGAAACGCACTGCTTCCACTTCTGAGGGGCATGGTCAGGCCTGCTCAGCTATTTGGGGTGTGTGGTCAGGCCCACAGCATAAAAAGTTTGGGAACCCCTGTCTTAGGCCTTAGGTGGGAGGAGAAGAGTCATTGTCCCCTACCTGTACCCCACATGCTGACTCAATAGCCATCTTTTCCATAATACTTCATTCTCCGTCAATACTTTGCAGGGGATTAGCACACTTCTGAAGAACCATGCAGATTCCTTATGAGACTGATATACTCAGTGTTTCTCTCTACACATTGCAAAAAATCTATTCTATACCCTTTGAGTTCATTCCCTGTTCAATAGTGCAGGCTTCTGAAACAAAATCCATTAGCAGTTTTCTTTTCAGTTTATTGCTCACTTTTAGAAATAAATCTGATTTCACATAAAGATGTCGCTCAAATATTCTCAGTAATGTCTACTATATGGAGAGATGGTTATACAGGGGATAGAAAATAAGCCTAAACAGCTTAGGGCATGGATATCTAAAGGATTACCTATCTTTGCTATGAATCTGTCTGGCTATTAAGATCTGCAAGAGAAACTCTTGTGAGAATATCACCTCTTGCAAGGGGGTCTCCTACTGATGCGGCAGGAACATGTGAAAATGCTTGTTCCTGTTCTTCCCACATTGTGGAATGCAGACCTGTCAGAACTGACTAAATGATTATTTCTTTGGAAGGATGTCGTTAACAAAAATAATTAACTTATTTTCATAAACTGTTTTAACTAGTAACAGTATTTCCTGGTGTTTTGAACAACATACTGTCTTAAAAGTTTTCATGATGTTATAAATATTGTTTCATTTGTGTTTTATTAATTGTTACACACCACAATAGTGACTCCCATAGAAAAACAGTATACAGTAATACCTCGGATAACGTTTACCTCGGATAACACTAAAATCGCATAACGTTAAGTAATCTGGGGAGGAGAATTGGATAACATTAAGGTCCTGTACAGTAAGACCTCGGATACGCTAAGACTTGGTTCCACAAGTCTTGGTGTTATCCGATTTTTAGTGTTATCTGATCCATGTAAAAATCCTATGGGATGGATCGGATAACGTTAAAGCTCCATAGAGATACATTGTAACCGCACAGACTTTAGCGGTTGTAATCTGATCCATCCCATAGGACCTTAATGTTATTCAATACAGTTCTCCTCCCCAGATTACTTAACGTTATGCCATTTTAGCATTATCCGAGGTAAACGTTATCTGAGGTATTACTGTACATACACAACAAATAAAAACATAGTTGGACCACAGGTATACCTTCTATAGCCAGAAGAGCTTCAGGCACAGAAACTGTTTGATATTTCTGGATGGCCCCTGATTCCTGCAACACAACTGACCTTATTTAGCATGGCACACTGCTGTGTACATTTTCCAGGAGACTGGAGAAGCTGCTACAGGACTAGGGACAGAAGAGGTTTGCTTTCATCAGTCCCTTTAAAACAGTGGTGCCCAAACTAAGGCCCAGGGTCCGGGTGTGGCCCCCAACACCAATTCATCTGGCCCACGAACCCCTCGTTGCTCCTGGAAGCAGAAGTAAAATGTGTCCATACGGGCACATTTTATTTCCACTTACAGGAGCGACGAGGGCTTTGTGGGCCGGATGAATTGGCGTTGGGGGCCACACCCAGCCCCCGGGCCTTAGTGACTGGCTCCCTGAACCACATGATCGGCCCACAGCCCAAAAAGTTTGGGCACTCCAGCTTTAAAATGTCATAAACTGGATCCAATAAAAAAAATAGACTTTGTTGTCCATGTGATTACATGGGCATTAAAAATTAGGTGGATGCATTCCACATGCCTGTACTCTTACAGACTCTGAAATATGAAAAACTGTATGCTGCAAGTGTCTAAAATAACTTTACAAATATATTTATTATGCTTAAACCTTAAGAAACCAAATAAAGACACAAACAGACCCCCCAAAAAAACTAAAAAAGAACAAAAGGAGCAAGGAATAAAACAACAGCAATAACAACCACTAAAAAGAATTTCCAAAGTCTCAAAAATCCAAACAAACTATGAGTAAGGAACATCAATATGCAAGTATTGTACATACTCGACTATACGTTGTCCTGAATATAAGTCAAGGTACCTAATTTGGACATCTAAAACTAGGAAAATAGATTGACCCAAGTATAAGTCAGGGTTGAAAAATGCAGCAGCTGCTAGTAAGTATCAATAATTAAAAATCATGAAAATACAGTAAAATTAATTAATTTAGACATTTGTGTGGGTATGTTTTGGAGTGTTTACGTTGACCTGAATATAAGTCGAGTCCCATTTTTTGACCTCATTTTGGGGCCTAAAGCCAGACTTATAACTCATGTATATATGGTAATTATCCATAGTTCATATCTACAGAACATACATTTGAATGCTGGAACAGTAATAAGGCCCTCAGTCCACTGATTTATAGTGGGCGGGCATCTTTTCTTCCAGTGTTTCAGTATCAATTATTTATTTGCCTTAAGGTCACAGAGAAATAATATATGTTGACCATTATCTAATGAGACAAGTAGATAATTGACTAAAATACACAGACCTATAAAATGTAAACACTGGTTCACTATGAAGTTAATATTCATAAATTTCTGGACTTGTAGTGTTCTGCATACTCTCTTTACACACATACATAGCACACACACGCACACAATTAAAAGTTTGCTAGGTACAGTTGTATCTCGCTTAAAGAGCATAATGTGTTTCACACAATTGCTCTTTAAGCAAGTTTGCTCTTTAAGTGAAACAACATTGTAAGTGACCAGTTGTGACTTCTGGTGGGGAGGGCTCGAGAACCCCAATTTATTTGTTAATCGAGGTTTTGGTTGGTTTTATCTGTTAAGCGAAGCGAACATTCAGAGAAAATCCTGCTCTTTAAGCGAGTTACTCTTTAAGCAAAGCACTCTTTATGTGAGGTTTGACTATATACAGAAATAAATTCACCAAAGAACATATTATCTGAGATACAATATCCATTTTAATATGTTGTTTATCCCACAGAACCATATTTAGATGAGCTCAGCTCTCCAAAATCTAAGATATCTGCAACTGCTTTATTAAAATATAGTATTATCATTTCTGAAAGATTCCTTGGAATGACTATTCTAAGATATGTAATATTGTCTGAGCACAAGAAAAATGGCCAGTCAGCAAAAACAGACCATGATACTTTATCATTTGATAGAATAACCACATAAAAACTGACCTTTAAAAAAACCTCTTACATTTCTTTAAAAGGCAAAATAGTAACATTGGTTTATCTACAGTAGAGATATATAGTGGAAAATATGCAAGGTCCCTAGTAAATAAGACAGGACAGTGTGAAACGCCCAGAAGTCATTACATATTTTTTTCTTTTCCAGACAGCTGGATTTACTGTGGAGGATTTACTGGACTCCTTCAGTAGTGCTTCCCTATTTCGACTGCAGAGGTCTTCTTTTGTAAGAGGCCTTCAGAGCTTGCCTCTATATCTTTTGCTGATTTGTTGGAGCATAAATGGAGGTTTGCCCCTAGAGTCTGGCAGCTGTAAGTATATGATACTATGTTTAGAGGCAGAGATTTGCCTTGGTCAGGCTACCCTGTTTCCCACACCAACCTGTTAGAAAGAAGACCAGCTCAACCATCACACAGAGCTGAGTTTGAGTTGGCTAGCTTTACTTGAAGACACCTACTAGGCTGGCATTCTTTTATCTGCACATATTGTCTGTGAGATAACATGCTGATCAACTAGTAGTCTCATGTCTTTGACTTTCTGTTTCAGAATTTGATCACCAGCTCTAAATTTCCTGGATTTGTATCTGTCTTCATGGAAAACTGTTCACTGGCTGTATTGGACCGTGCCATTTGCCCCTGTCCTTGCTGGACCCTAGGGTCAGGGACCTTCCAATGTCCTTACCCCCAACATCACAAGTTCCATCACACTTAATGGTATATGGGTCACAGGAGAATCAAGTGAGACATTTAAGGATTTTATATCAGTTGCAAAGTATGCCAGCAATTGTATTACTGCATCTTAATATGCAAAGCATTACTCAGTGTTAGAAGCTGCTAAGTAACAGTGGCATTTAGAAAAGAGTGACTTGATGTCAGATAGGTACAGTCATTTCAGTGACATCCATCATCTATCTTATCCTTGCAGAATCATCCCAGCAAGCTAAAGCAAAAATGTGTTTTGCATATGCCTTGCATTTGTATTCACAACTGTCAGAATATTGTCTTTTCTCAAACAGATGACCAATTATTTTTATTATGTAGTCCAAAACCATTGGATTATAGTTTTTTATGTAATATACTCAACAGCCACAAAATTAAAAGACTAAAACTATGTGGTAAGTTTCATTCTGCATAGTAAAATGAGACCTAAAATAAGGCTGTCATCCTGAATCAATTTACTAGGGAGTGAGGCTCAGTGAACACAATCGGTTTTATTTCTAAGCCAAGATAAACAAAACAACATAGTACATTTTTCTTATTGTAACAGATTATATCTGTACAACTTGTAACCAGTGGTGGGTTGTCAAAATTCCCGCTACCCCACCATGACATCATGGACGTTGTGGGGGTAGCCGACGTCATGATGTCATGACGTCGTGGGCAGAGCAAAAAAAATAAAAATTGTCTGTTCATGCGTCAAACCTCTATTTGAGGCATGCACAGTTCTTATTTTAGTGTGCATGCATCAAACCTCTATTTGACACATGCACATTAAAAAATAGAACTGTGCGTGCGTCAAACGGAGCTTTGACGCATGCGCAGTTCTAGGCAGCCATTTTGGCTGCCCAGAAATACATTTCTTGAGGGGGCCGGAGAGGCAACCGAACTGGTCACCTGGGGTTCCCCCTCCCCCAGGCAACCCCTCCTTGTGGGGTGCTACCGGTTCGGGTGAACTGGTCCGAACCAGTAACATCCCATCACTGCTTGTAACCTATCAAAGTAGACAGCTTCCTTGATTTTGCAGTCTTAGGCAGACAGTAAGAACAGTGGTTTATGGATAGTGCAGGCCTATGCCCACTTACTCAAAATATATTCCACCTAATTCAATAAGGCTTACGTCTAGGTAATTGAATGCAGGAGTGTGGCCCAAGTGCCTCATAGATTGTCATTAAAAGGTGGCAAATGATATTTAAAAGGCTATGGTTTGTTCATTTGAGTAACAATATGCTGATTAGGACAAGTGGCTTGTGCTTTCAGCAGGGTTCACCTTTTCCCATCATCTTAGCAGAGGTTTCAAACTAAAGATCACCCTAGCACTATAGATCATTGTAGTAATTTTGCATTGCATTTTCATTATGTTTGCAGCATCATTTTTATTGCATGATAAATATGAGCTGGCTGACACCTGTGTGTGGAATGTGTACCAGATATGACTGTCATGATAGCTGAAAAGCATAAAAGAATGTTCACAAATTTGAACTGATTGGTCTGTGTGGTACCTGGCTATTTGTATATAAGGAGTGGTTATAGGAGAGTTAAAGCATTAGAATAAATATAAGCTGATAGATAGACAGACAGACAGACAGACAGGCAGGCAGGCAGGCAGACAGAGAGAGAGAGAGAGAGAGAGAGAGAGAGAGAGAGAGAGAGATGGGTCAAGAAGTGTTTAAAGTTGAGAATATGTCGGGTTCACAACTTCCAGCCCCTGACACCATTCCATGGCAACAACCCCAGAAGCGGAGACAGACACGTTTACAGCAACCATAAATGCATATGCAAATGCACAAACACACACCCTGCATTTTATGGATACATTTGCAACGGGGGAACTATGTGTCTGGCCCAATCAGCTGTGGAGAGTGGTCCAGCCTGTGGTGCAAAAACCTTGAGAACCCCTGGCTTAAGTGTTTGCTGAAAAAAACTGATAATCAGAAACCTTATTCTTATATTTTATAATTTCTTGTTCAGTTAACCATTGTTCTTATAATCATGTGGCTTGAATGCTCTACTCCACATATCTGAAAAAGTATGTTAGGTCCAGAAAAACTTATGCCAAATAAGTATAAAAAGTACAATAGTACTTTACTGAATCTACAGATCTATTGGCCAAAATCCTATTGCTTAATGTAGTAAATCACACTAGAATAGGTTCACTGAATCAATGGGGATGATTTAGTGACTCAACTTGTCCATAAATTCAGATAGGCCTACCCTAACTGCTACTATGCTACATAAAGTCACAGACAGAGTACCTCATTTGAATAAGTGGAAGGTAGAAGAGTTGACTTAAAAAATCTCCACTTCTTTAGTGGTCAATTGTAGTTGTGCATTTTTCTATTGTGGAAATTGTATTGTACATATGTATATACAAAATTTTATTGTACACTGATTTGAAATTTTCAAATATAAATATTCATAAGTAAATAAACACATAATTCTGTAGCAGTAGTGCACAACGTTCTCCTGCCAGGGGCCAGACTCGCCCCTGACACTCCCCGCCAGGGGGTGGAAGTGTGCTTGCTCCCTGGACTTACATTTCCATCATCATCAGTGGTGGCAGCAGCGGCAATCGTGCCATCTTTCCAGATTATTTTGGACTGTGATGGCCACATTCCAGTCTTTGAGGTATATGAGGGGGTAGACACATGCACAGCCACGTATGCTTCTACTGGGCCAGATGGCCTCAGCTCACAGGATGAGAAAACCCCATAGAGATCAAAGCCTGCTAGAACGTGTTGACTCAGCTAAGGCTGGCTGATGAGAAATAACCAGATGAGGCCAGGCTCACAGGGATAAGAGTGAAGGAAAGGGAGGGCTGATGGGGAGGGAGAATTATAGTGGAGCCCTGCTGCCACAGTGGTTAAATTGTTGTACTGCAGTGAAAATGTAAATTCAAACTTGATGTCATTCCTGAAGGTTGACTTGACCTTCCATCCTTTTTGAAGTCAGTAAAATGAACACCCTGCATATTGAGGTCAAAATGCTAATTCATTTGTGAAACATCCAGAGAGTGCACTAAGCCCCTATGGGGTAGTGTATAAGTGTAATTGCTATTGCTGTTGTCACTTGATGTAGAAGAGGAGGATGTGACAAGATGCCAAAGGGGGCTTGGGTCCTATCTTTTCTACAATGACAGAGGCAGAGGAAGAAGAAACTCTGGGCTCCCTCTTTTTCTCCACTGTGCGTAGGCAGATGACAAAAACTGGGAACTTCACTCTCACTTTCACCCTTGGCAGCCACTGTTTCTATAAAGCTACCAACACTGGAGAGGCAAATAACAAGAGACAAGCCAAGGAAGAGGCTGGAAAGAAAGGTGTTTTTTTTATTTTTTATTTTTATTTACTCCAATTTCTATACCGCCCTACTCGGGAGGGCCGACTCAGGGCGGTTCACAAGCAAAGAGTAAACAGTAAATTCATAGACACATCACATAAATATACAATATATAACTCAACATCGTTCCATCACAAAAGTTCAGTAAGCATCAATCTCAACAACAATAAAACTACAAAATTCATCAAATATGCACAAAAAATTTAACAATTGTCGAAAGTCCTGGCACCGCCGCAGCCCTTGAACATAGCCTCCGGAAGAGGTGGAGGGAGTCCCGGCTGGGCACGGCGGTAGTCTCTTCCCCCGGCCGCAGGTGTGTTCCGTGGCGGCGGGGCGAGAAATGCTCTGCCGGGGGAAGTCCTGCCGCTACCGCGGCCAGGGAGGCTCCTTTTTCCTTCCTTCCTCCCAGCCGGTGACGAGGGCCGGGAGGGCGAGGCAGCAGCAGCGGCGGCGGCGGCGTTTTTGGGCCTCCCTCGCCTAGGGAAGCCCCTTTTATCTTCCTCCCGGCCGGTGACGAGGGCCGGGAGGGCGCGGCAGCAGCGGCAGCGGCAGCGGCGTTGCCGAGCCCAGCTCTGCCTGTCCATCTGTACAAGCTCTTCCTACCAAAGGAACACCTTGGTGTTAAGCTCACCTCCCACCAATCTCCTAGGACTTGGGGAAACTCAAGTGAGATCAACTGCGCCCCCAAACTGGTAAAAGGCACGCAGAGGGCTAGTAATCACAGCTAAGCCTTCTGAGGCTGTGAGGGAAAAGACTGTGGGGAAAACCACTCGCTGCTTCAATAAAAGAAAGTGATCCAGACACCACTGAATTTCTGTACCCTGGGAGAAGGGACTGGTGGGGTGCACAAGGTGCTATATTTTAGATTTTACTTCCAAGGAAAACTTCAATAGTAGCTATGTGAAAACTTAAAGAACTAGATCCAACAGTTATTCCCAATTAGAACAGACCCACTCAGTCACTAGGACTCATAATTGTTGACTAATCAAAGTAACATGGGTTAAATCAATGTTATCAAATTTCTGGAAATATGTGTTTGGCCCTTGGATGTGGAGCACACCAAACAATTTCAGAAGATTAGTCTATACTTTATAGCATGGTTTCTCAACCGTGGGCCCCCAGATATTCTTCAACTTCAATTCCCAGAAGCCCCGACCAGCAGGTGTGCTGACTTGGGCTTCTGGTAATTGAAGTCCAAGAACACCTGGAGACTCACAGTAGAAAACCCCTAGTTTATAGAATACAATAAAGTATTTGACCTTGTGGATAATGAGAAACTATGGGTCATTCCAAAAGAAATGAGGGTGTATAAAAACTTGATTGTATTGGATTCCCCTGACAACCGTCTAAAAGTGTGAAAGCTAGACAGTAAAGAAAATTTACAGGGGGGAAAAGTTGATTTGTTTTAAATATGGTGCTACAGGAGAGCTTTGTGGATACCTGGAATGCCAAAAAGACAAGCAGTTGGGTCCTAGATAGAGCAGGTCAACCTTGAACTGTCCCGGGGTAAAATAATGAAACTGAGGCTGTCCTACTTTGTGTAAGTCATAAGAAGCCAAGAATATCTGAAGAATACAGTACAGTAATGTTGGGAAAGGTGGAAGTCATCAGGAAAAGAGAAAGAACAAAGATGAAATAGATTGAGCCCATGAGGGAAGCCACAAGCTATACCTTACAGGACTTGAACGGGGGTTTTCAGAACAAGATATTTTATCTACTTGCAGTTTCTTGCTTTCGAACTGCTAGGTTGGCAGGAGCTGGGACTAAGACGGAAGCTCATTCCGTCCTGCAGTACTTAGGAATCGAACAGCTGACCTTCCGCCTCCCAGTCAGTGTCTTAGCCACTTGAGCCACTGCATTGCTTGAATCTTGAACATCAAAAGCTTTTCTTTCTTTTTAGTTATCTAAGAATTAACGTGTAGTCTGACCAGGTTATCCTGCTATGTTAATAGATTAGACCAATGGTGCCCAAACTTTTTTCCCTGCAGGCCAGTCCCACTCCTGACACACAGCTGCAGGGGCTGGAGGCGGGCTGTCCCCAATGCTGATAGTTTTGACGTCAGCAGTGGTGGCGATGGAGGCAGTGACTGTGTTTTCCAGGCTGCTCTGGGCAGCCTCTTGCTCGATCCTTTCCCATCAGCAGCCTGTGCTGAAGCTGATCGCTGCCTCGGGGGAATTTTCGGAGCCTCCTGCAAGTCAAAATTTGCAGCACTAAGAGAGCCCCCTGGTGCACTCGGGATGACGTCTCTTATCACCAGATCCAGCCCATGACACCAATTCATCCAGCCTACACCACACTCTCCACTCCCAGAAGTGGAAGTAAAATGCACCCGCACATGCACAGAATGCTGCCTCAGGTTCATTTACAGCAACATTCTGCACATGCATGGGTGCATTTTACTTCTGCTTCTGGTGGGAGGAACCATATGACTGACCCGCTGTACCAGGTAACTGGTCCATGGCCCAAAATGTTTGGGCACCCCGGGTCTAAAGCAATCAGGGCTCAGCCTTTGCAGGAAAAAACCAACACACACTGTTTTTTTCCTGCCTAGCAACAACAGCCTCCATTTGTAAAAAGGGGAAAAAATAGTGTACCCCAATGGCTGAAAACTTGCTTAGTTACTCAAAAGGTGAATTGCCTCAAGAAATCTCAGTAGACATTATTTGTTGTGCATTGAGTTGCAAGATGTAGTATGCTAGAGACAACTTCTTTTTTTTCTACATTTGAGGTAATTCACCTTCAAAAGTATGCCTTTTTCATAACTAAGCAAGATAATTTCAGCCAGTTATGTTACATGGTCTGAAAAAGGTAGTCTTGCCCTACTACTAGTCCAAGTAAAAGTTTGTTCTGGTGCCTTTAACAAAGTATTGAGTTTGTTCTCAAAAATATACCTTATGCCCTACAATTCACTATGAGATAAGGGCTATAAATTATTAAACTAAAATGTAACCGTTAAAATTAACAGATGCCTAATAATCTAAATGAGCAGAAAATATGATTTTGGAGCAAATGAATCTTTCTGCTCTAGTTTGGCAACCATATTGAAATGCCTTACACAAACAGCAGAGGGCATGCCTCGCTTGGTATGAGATCACACATTAGCTGTAATTATTTGAAAATATGATCTTGTCTTTAAAATTGACTCAACAGTTGCATCAATGTATTTACTGCAGTAGGAGTTTCCTTATTCTTACCAGTGTTTTTTTTTTTTTTTAAAAAAACATTACAGTAGAACCATGGATAATGGTAAAACTTGGTTCCACAAGTCTTAGCATTATCCAATTTTTAATGTTATGTGATACATGCATTGCATAACATTAAAATCCTATGGGATGGATCGCATAACGTTAAAACTCCATAGAGATACAGTACATTGTAACCGGCACAGGCTTTGGCAAATGTTATGTGGATGGATGATTTCAGCAGAAATGAAGGCCATTTTTCAGATTTGCTACATTAAGGGGTGAAGAGCTAAAGAGCACAAGCATGCCTAGAGAAGCATAACCCCCAAATGTGGTTACCTCCATCAACCATTTAAAAAAAATGCTTCCATGTCACCTATACATTTACTTTCTGAGGATTGCACAAGATACTGCAGGGCATAAAAATTGCCGTGGGGGATTGTATATAACCTATGGGCTGCATATTGCCCACCTCTGCTTTAGCCTTTAAATCTAACCTCCTATATATCACACAAAATTACTGTATGAGACTTTGCCATTTTATAAAATCAGCTGTTCAAGCAATCAGGCGACTTTTGAAAAGGATGATTTATTTAATATTATTTAATATTATAAATGTCCAACACAATCATTACAGTTGCTAATAGGATCCTGATCCAGCAAAAATAATATTAATGATTTTACGTCAGAAAATATTCTGGGTTGAAAGGATTTTTGTGGAAGAAATTCCACTCAGGGAATGCCGAAATGAGGCTCCTTTCATGTCCCCAAGAGCTGGGACAGAGAAAGGTGCTCAATCCATTATGCAGTACCCGGGTCTTGAACTGCCGACTTGCCAGCCTTCCAGCTAACAAGGCGAGCTTCTTAACCACTGAGCCACCGCTGATCCAGCAGAAATGAAGGGATGGAATACAGCTGATAGCATAAAATAAATTTATCTTTTCTGGAATGGATAATCTGAGGAATCGATATAGCTGATAAATTAGTTTGATAAATTAGATTGGGAGCAAGGGTGCAACACACCATTGGCTAATTATTCAGGTAAGATCACATGGAAACTAGAAACTGCCATGGTTTTTATATCTGTCCTAAAACTGGAGAAAGGTCTTTCCAAATGTTTTATATAGTCAGGATACAAAATCAGGTAATCAAATCAAAATACTGTAACAAGTATGATACATCATCAACTTTCTAGGAGTCTTAAAATCTATGGCTACGTAAGTCACAGAATCTCAGATTCTTATCCAAAGTTAAAAAGAACTCAGCACCTGATTACACCTTCAAGTATTGTGAGATTTGCTCTATTTAAAAAATGAGTGGATTCAAAATAGTTTTGCTACCTGAATGATGTAAAGGCTGGATCAAATCTATGGCCTTTTCTTTCCCAAAGTGGCTCCCCCCGTGCTGGCCATAATGTAAAAAGACTTCAGAGGGACCTTTCTCCCTGATCTTCACCTAAATTCCAGAGGGTTTTTTCTTGGACTAAACAAAGCTGTCACTGATACGTTGTATTAATATCTCCGAATAGCGATAACCAGTTCTGAAGCAAAGGGACAAAGGAGAGGGAAGGGACGGAACAGGGCAGGCTTGTTTAAACTCATTAAGCTAATAAGTTTAAACAAACCTGGCTTTATGTCCTTCCCCAACCCTCCTTTGCTTTTTTTCCAGAACTGGTTAGCACTATTCTGTGTTGAAAGCTTTAAATAGACTGTGTAGGGGTAGGAAAATTAAGGGATAATCTGAGAAAGTGGGGTTTCCCTGTAGATGATAGCCTGTGTGAATGCAGAGAAGTACAAACTATCTCCCATATGATACAATGCACACGATGCCCCTCAATGTGCACTGAGGAGGACCTTATATTGGGAAGAGGAAATGCTGTTGATGTGGCCCGATATTGGACAGATGTTATCTAGTCCTTTTAAATTCTATTTTGTTTTTATATGTGATAATTTTAGCTTTGTATGTTATATGCTGGTGGTGCATCTGACATGAATAAAAAAAGAAAGTGATCAACTCAGTAACATTGGGGCAAGAGAACAGACATGTAAGGAGCATGGGGGGAAAGGAAGGAACAGCATGAGAAAAGAACGATCAAGCAGGGAAAACAAGTTACAGAAATGAGAAGTTGAATCCCCAGGTATCTGGATTCTAGCTAACTGCCATCCTACAAACAGGGAATGCCAATATGTCAATTGCTTCCAACTTTCTCTCTCCTCTGAGAAGGAGTGGACTAGTAGTGGCTTGCTTGGTGATGTGGGAGTGAGTGGCCTGGGAGAGAGAAAAAATAAACCTTTCTCTTTCAGGTGCTGCTATTACTGAAGGTGACACAGCTGCTAGAGCTGCTTTGTGAAACTTTACTGAAGAGAAAGGAGGTTGTGGGAAGTGAGAACAATTCTGTAAAAGGAATATCAGAGGCAGGACTAGAGGAAGGGAGGATTGCTGTGGCTGGAATGCCAATCACAATGACTCAGTGTGTGAACACTGAACTCCTGAAACAGTTCACAGCATCTGTGTGAGTAATGACCCTGATTCAGACTGTAAAGCAAGTGTCAAATCAATTCAAAGCAAAGTAGATTTAGTGTCTTGGTGTAGTCAGTAGCGTAGGGTGGGTTTCAGTCGCCCGGAACCACAGGCCAAACTCACCAACCCCCCAGGCTTGCCCTCCCGGTAGGAAAGTTCTACCTTTGGGCTTCGCCGTGCTAGGAGGTGAGGCGGCCATGCACCTGGGACCCCGGAAGTGCTGGCGAGTCCCAGGGTCTGGGGCGGTGTGGCGTGGGCCCAGCAGGGAGCCCACTGTTTCGGTCCCAGGCGTGAGGCAGCCCCGCCTCCAAGCCTGAGTAGCAGCTCGTCCGCCTTTGGCAGCAGCAGCACTCAGGAAGGCAGGAAGTGAGGCCGGCAGTCACCGTGGAGCAGCGCCAGTGGCTAGAGCAACATCGGCCAGGCCTTGCAGGGAGGAGGTCCTCAGCCTGGCCGGCACTGCTGTAGCTGTGGGCGCTGGGCCACAATGACCACCATCCTCACCCCTCTGGGTGCCGCCAAAGGCAAACGAGTTGCCACCGCCAGGCTAGGAGGCAGGGTGGCCATGCGCCTGGGATGCTGACGATGGGCTCACCACTGGGTCCGCGCCACACCACACCACCCCAGACTCTCACCTGTACTGTCAGGGTCTCAGGCAGGGCCGTCCCACCTCCTATCCCGGTGGTGGCAGCGGCATCCAGGTAGGCAGGAAGCGAGGCCAGCGGTCATTGCAACCCAGCAGCCAGAGCAGCACCAGCCAGGCATTGCAGGGGTGGCGGTCCTCTGTCTGTCTGGTGCTGGGCCATGGCAACCGCCAGTCTTGCTTTCCGCCTTCCTGGGTGCCGCTGCCGGGTCAGGAGGCAGGGCAGCCACGCGCCAGGGACCCTGACGGTAGGCTCTCTGCTGGGGCCATGGTGCGCTGCCCCAGCCCAGCAGGTAGTAAGGAGAGGGTGCCTGGGAAGGAGGAGGATGGAGTAGGAGGAGCAGCACCCTCTGGCCTCCACTGCGCTATTGGGCCTGCGCCCTCCGGGGCGGAGCCCAGGACACCAGTGGTGGCAGAGGGTCCCGGCACCCACCCCAGCCACCAGGAAGTCTGGGGCAGCATCGCCGCCACCGCCGCTGCCCCCCCCCCCCCACAAAGTGCCACCCAGGATGGGTTCTAAGTGGAGTTTATTGTTATGAACTATTTTGGTATGGTTTCAACTACAAATATTTGTCTCACACACTGGAAGAATGTGTGCAAATAAGTTAATAAACAAATTGTGCAGTCTCTGGGCTTGCCTATAGGGCAGAGTTTAAGAAAGACACCAGTGTAATCCTTAAGGTTAATCAAGCTTGAGGAAATGCAGGGGATGACTAGGGTATGTTTAAGAACAGTCCATTTGTTAATCCTTTTCTCCATTTCACGTAACACCAGAAGTCCTTCACTCCTGTATACATTAACAGGAACTGATAGGATAAGATATTTTTTGTTTATCCTACAGCGCAGTGGTGGGATGTCAAAAATTTTACTACCCCACCATGATGTCATCACAGTGTGGGTGGAGCTAACATCATGAAATCATGGGCAGAGCCAACATCATGATGCCATGACATTGTGGGCGGGGAAAAAAATAAAAAATGAAATGAAATGAAATAAAAATAACCATGCACGCGCGCACACACACCCCTAAACCCACCCACCCACCCACAACACAAACCTGTAAATAAATAAATAAATAAATTAAAATACACCCAAACACCCACCCACCCACAACACAAATCAACCAGAGCTTTTAAACCAGAGCTTAAAGCTTATTCTGGCTAATCTTTCTCACACTAGGTCAGATGGAAGGAACTACAGAATGAACTCACCACAAGATGGCTTCATTTTGGAACTTTTCAACAGTTAAAGAAGTTAGGTACTAAGTCTTTGGCTAACAAGTTCTCTAGGATATCTAGGGGAGCAGGCTATAGGGAGCTTCAGGCTAGCAACTTCTCTTCCTCCTCCCTGCTTGGGAGGACAGCAAGGAGGCCATGCATACGTGCCAAGCACTGTAGGCGTGCATGCACACCAAGTGCTTGGCGCGCATGTGCAGTGGGGGAACCAGTGAAAAGGTAAGCCCCAAAGGTAGTTCCTCCCAAAAGCTGCAACCAGTTCTCCGGGACGCTGGGAAAAGTTACTACCGGTTTTGGAGAACTGGTGATAACCTGTTACATCCCATCACTGCTACAGAGGTGTTTCAATGTACAGTAATACCTCGGATAATGCTAAGACTTGGTTCCACAAGTCTTGATGTTATCCGATTTTTAGTGTTATCCGATGCATGTTAAAATCCTATGGGATGGATTGGATAACATTAAAGCTCCATAAAGATACATTGTAACCGCACAGGCTTTAGCGATTGTTATCCGATCCATCCCATAGGACCTTAACGTTATTTGATCCAATTCTCCTCCCCAGATTGCTTAACATTATGCAATTTTAGTGTTATCCGAGGTAATCGTTATCCGAGGTATTACTGTACAGTAAAACCTCGCCTAAAGAGTACCTCACTTAGAGACTAACTCACTTAAAGAGCATAATTTTCTCTGAATTGTTGCCTCCCTTAACAACTAAAACCAACCAAAAGCTCAGTTAACAACTAAATTGGGGTTCACAATCACCCCTGCCGCTAGAAGTCACAATTGATCACTTACAATGGTGTTTCACTTAAACAGCAAACTCACCTAAAGATTAATTCCCGTGGAACACATCATGCTCTTTAAGGAAGGTACCACTGTACTTGTTCAGAAAATATTAGGGCACAAATTCCTTACTCCTAAGTCTTGCATGAACTGGGCCTTGAAAACTAGCCCAGAATTGTAATGCACATTTACAGCAAATGTTAGGAGTTTGTGAGTAAACGAAAGAGAGTGTGTGTGTGCATGCGTGCATGCGCACATGCATGGCTGATATATGATTCCTGTTTAAGGGAGGGCATGAAATTGACAACAGTTTTAATTTTTTTAAAAAAAAAATCAAAGCCATCAAATGCAAATTTCACCACAAAATGTCACTTTGGCTGCAAAGTTAAATAGCACTTCCAAAAGCCTTTGGTTTAAGGAGACAAAACTACAGTTCTCCTGCTTGTTTATAAACTCCTTGTAAACAGATTTTCAATCCCTGGAAGTTACACTGCTTTAACCTGGAAAATCTGTATAATTGGCTAATTAGTCAAAGGCCTGTTTTTTGTTGATGCTACTCTGTAGCATACTAGATATATTGGTATTATTACCCAGGAAACAACGATCTGACTAGTTCATAAGCCAGGAACTAATTATCCTTTTGGGAGACGGCTCCTCAAGTAGGGGTAAACTGGGCCATGACATTAACTGCTGATACAACAGAAGAATAGCTAGTTTGAACAATTTGTTATTTTAAAACACTGAATTGCTAAATTGTTTAACATCGCAGACAGCCTTTGTACAGAGTTAGCTTTTATCTCAGGCTGGCTGGATCTAGATATTTGTAGGGAAGTAAGGATGAGGTCAGTAAAGTCTACGACTTTCTGGAAGGACTTGAATTTATCTTAAAACAGATTACCACATTGAGAGGCTGCATGTATTCTGCTCTTTGTTTAAACAACCAATAATCTTTCAGATCCTAGTGTGACTATTTTTAGTTTTGGCATTGTTGTTGTTGTTCAGTCGCACAGTCTATTCCGACCCTCTGCGACCCCAGGCACGCCTGTCCTCCACCATCCCCCTCAACTCACTCAGCTCTGTGCCCATTGTCTCCACTATACCATCTAGCCATCTCATCTTGGGCCATCCCCTTCTTCTTTTGCCCTCGACCCTTCCAAGCATCAAAGCTTTCTCAAGTGAATCCTCTCTTCTCATTTGATGTCCAAAGTACTTTAGCCTCATCTTTATTATTTGACCTTCGAAGGAACAGTCAGGGATGATTTCTTCTAAGATTGACCTATTTGTTCTCCTCGCTGTCCATGGGACTCTCAAAACTCTCCTCCAACACCACATCTCAAAGGCGTCTATTCTTCTGCGTTCAGCTTTCCTAATGGTCCAACTCTCGCAACCATACATTGCCACAGGGAATACCATTGCCTTGACTATGTGAATTTTTGTTTTCAATGTGATGTCTCTACTTTTCACTATGTTCCCCAGGTTTCTCATCGCTTGCCTCCCAAGAATCAGTCGCCTTTTTATTTCATGGCTGCAATCACCATCTGCAGTGAGCTTAGATCCTAAGAAAGTAAAATCTGTCACTGCTTCTACTTCTTCCCCATCTATTTTCCATGGACTGATAGGGCCTGTTGCCATGATCTTTGTTTTCTTTATATTGAGTCTCAAGCCAGCTTTTTCACTTTCTTCTTTCAACCTAATCAGGAGCTTCTTTAGGTCCTCCTCACTTTCTGCCATTAGGGTGGTATCATCTGCATATCTCAAAGTGTTGATGTTTCTTCCAGCAATTTTGATCCCAAATTGTGATTCCTCCATTCCTGCATTGCGCATTATGTGCTCTGTGTATAAATTGAATAAGCATGGTGACAAAATGCAGCCTTGTCTTACTCCTTTTCCTATTCTAAACCACTCTGTCATTCCATTTTCTGTCCTAACTGTTGCTTCTTGATTCATGTACAGATTTCTCATGAGGCATATAAGGTGTTCTGGTATTTCCATCTCCTTAATTATTTGCCACATTTTGTTGTGGTCGACACAATCAAAAGCCTTCGTGTAATCAATGAAACAGAAGTAGACTTGTTTCTGATATTCCTTTGTTTTTTCCATGATCCATCTTATGTTACTTATGGCATAAGTAACATTATTTATAATCGTACCTGAAGGTAGAGATAAATAACTTCAGAAAATTATGTTTCAGAAATGAGTAGGGTTCTCCAGCTGCCTTAGTGGGGATTCTTTGTACTTCTGCTGTTGGAAATCCTGGGCATGCCCAAACTTCTGTTTTCTTTTTGTAACTTGTACATTTTTGTTCTGGAGAGACTTATACTTGCTTTTCCTTGTTCTGTTCTGTTTCATTTCCTGATAATCTTAATACCTTTTACTTAAATACTTTTCGGATGTGGTGGCTCCCAGGTTACCAGCTTTTAGTTTTCCTTGTTCTACCTTGACAGAACCATGTTCTCACAAGAGTATTTAACAGAGGCTCCTCTTGCTATCAGTCAACTAAGAATGCTTGCTGCATGTTGTAAAACTGACAGCAGTTTACCCTGAGAGGGATGATCTGGCTATCCCTAGAGGACCACCTATCCTGTCTTCACAGCTCCAGGAGTAGCAAAAACGTCAGCAGGAAACCCAGACAAAGAAAAGTAGGAACTGGAAGGGTGAGGAGATGAAGAATATCTGAAGCATGGGGAGTGGGCAAGTGGAATGGAAGGACTAAAGTTGGGAGTAAAAGCAGAGAAGGAAGAAGAGGAAGAAGAAGGGGGCTCTTGGACAAAAGCCTGAAAAGTGTTGTCATCAGTCTTCCTACCTTGACAAAGGCACTAATGTCCTGTGGGTAAGCCTGCGCTAGGGATGAAGATGTGGGAGCAGGACATTAATCTTTGCCCTGCCAAAACCACTAGAACAAAGTTATAGATAAATAACTCCAGAAATTTATATAAATGTGAATAATAAATAAATCAATAGAACATTGACCAAGAAACCATATTCATCCACCTGGACCCACATCCACCTAATGGAGATGCTGGTGACACCATAACCAGCAACCACATCTCCTGCAGCTTGTTTGGCTACTCAAAGCAACTCCACACAGCTGATGTGGTAGTTTTTAAAAGATGAAACGACTGAATGTTAAGGACAATCATGGGTAGAAAAGAGACCAATAAAAGAATGACCAGGTTGGCCAGTGCCCTATCCCTTACTCTGGGACAAGGTCCAGCCTTTCTTCTGGTGCCTTTCTATGTGAGATAAAGCATGAGTGATTTGTTGTTGTTGTGTCATCACAACAGGTTGAACCTGTGGTTTGAAACTCTGCTATTGGAAGGCTTTCCTGCTTCAGTTGACTTCCTGCAAAGGTAAGTAAATGCTTACTTGTTTCACTCTTGCAAGCAAGAACAAGGAGCTAACATTTACATTTCTCGTGCCACAAAAAGGTTATGCTATGCTTGCTGTGTTGCTTTATCAGAAGGAAAGCATACTAGTTTTATGAGGAAACTGGATTGAACTAATAACACAGACTCTGGCAAGAAAAAAATTAGTAGAGCTTGGAAACAAGGAATCTCAGAGGCTAAACATTTCCAGTTATCTCACTGGCTTGAGATATCCTAAATCATCAAGAATGTGGAATTGAGAAATATTATTTATACTCCCTGCACAATATAAAACCTAAGTACAATAGAACCCCACATAACAAAAAAAATCTCCATTCCACAGAGCTCTTCACTATGTGGTTTTTTTTGTTATGCAGTTCTCTATGGAAGATGCCCGCATAATGGAAAAAATGTTCATTAATCGGGGTTCCCATTAAGCAGGTATACCCCAGTTACCAAAACCTCTGCATAATGGAAAAATTTTTGTTATACAGGTTATCGCCATTGCATAACGAACGCTTCATTGTGAGAATTTTTTGCTATACGATGTGTTTGTTATGCGAGGTACCACTGTACCATTAAAGCCTATAAGAGGGTTAAAGGATTTCTGCTTCTGACCAAGTTGAACACATAGGATCTAGAGTGGAGCAGGAAAAGTGGGATCAATGTATCTGAGAGAGTAGGGCAAGACTGCTCTGAGCCAATGCTCCACTTGTGTGAAGACTATCAAAGAAATGGAGAGAACATTTGCCTAGGGCTTCCTGGTTGTAGGCAGAGATATTCAATATTTCCGTGTCATTCTAAGCAATGAAGATGCAGCCCAGCAGAAATTTATTCTTATTCCTGGCTCCAGGTTGTGGGTTACATTCTATTAGGATATTTATCACAGTTAGTAAGCCAAGAAATAGTAGGATTTAATTAAAAAGGATATGAAAATGCTATAACAGCATCTACTGGTAGGGATTAATTCCCTCCACAGTTGTAGATATCTGTTGCACTTGACAGATTTTTTTAAAAATGGTTTTCATTCAGTACTGCCCCATCAATCAAGTTTCTGGATGCTCAGCCTCTGCCAATCAGTTTATGTATATGAAACATACATTTTCAAATGGGTCTCAAAATGATAGTAAATCTAAGGTTAAAAGATACTGTCCCACTCTCTCTCTCTCTCTTTTCATGTCAGAGATTACTCTGGGTTGAAAGGATTTTTAGGGGACGCCCGAATGAGGCTCCTTTCATGTCCCCAAGTACAGCTCTTGCCCCACTCATAACACCTGATCTACTCATGAGATAACTCTATTCCCATTTTTCTCCTACTAAATCTGATGTAAGGCCTTCTAAACCAGCAGTCCAAACCACCTTTTGAAAGCCAAACTATGAATATCTATCTACTAACCGGCTTTTTTCTCTCATTAAGGCAGCTGAATGGGCAGTATGAATAGGTGCTAACCCACTCTTTGTAATTATTTTTGCTCAATAAATCCCCAGTTGCTGCTTTTCTATTGCACCTGAGATCACATTGCAGATATCTGATGGATACTGGAGTGCACAAAATAATTTCAGAAAGAGATCAGCCTGTGCTTTACAGAATACAGCAAAGCCTTTGACTGTGTGGATGATTAAAAAAACGTATGTGATATCCTGAAAGAAACATAGCACTTGATTGTACTAATGAGTCACCTGTATTGTGAAAAAGAAGCTACTGATAGGACAGAATGGTTTCCTGTAGGCAAAAGTGACAAGCAAGTGTGCACTTTATACCCTCATTTGTTCAATATGTACACAGAATATATTATATGGAACGCCAGACTAAATTCAGAAAATAGAGAAATGAAAATTGGTGAAAGAAAATATCAGTAAACTAAGATATGCAGATGACATCCTTTTATTGGCGGAAAGCAGCGATGACTTGAAACAACTTATAAGGAATGTGAAAAAAGAAAGTGCCAAAGCCGGCACAGTTGAACAATAACATGACAAAAATCATCGCTACAGAAGAATTACACAACTCTAACACTGACAGTAAAGAAATTGAAATAGTGAAAGAATGCGTATACAGTTGTAACTTTCTTAAAGAGCATAATGTGTACCATAGGATTGCTCCTTAAGCGAGTTTGTTCTTTAAGCGAAACACTATTGTAAGTGACCACATGATCGGCCCACAGCCCAAAAAGTTTGGGCACCGCTGATGTACAGGCATGAAAACTGGACAGCAAAGAAAGCTGACAGAGAAAAAAAATCAATGAGTTCTAACTATGCTGCTGGAGGAGGGCTTTGTTGATACCCAGGATTATCACAAAGATGAATAAATGGGACCTCGAGCAAATCAACACTGAAGTCTCTCTGGATGTAAAAATGATGAAGCTGAGGTGGTCTTATTTAGGGGAGACTATAAGGCAAGATTTGCTGGGAAAGATAATAATTCTGGGAAAGGTTGATGGCATCAGAAAAAGATGATCAAATGTGAGATGGGTAAACTTCCCAAAGGAATCCACATACATTAATTTGCAAGAGCTAAGCAGAGATGTTGAGGACAAGACATTTTGGAAATCTCTCATTCATAGGGTTACCACAGGTCAGGATAAGGGAGCAGGACTTGACAACAAATAACAAAACTGTTTTTCTCTTTTAATTCAAAACAACTACAAGTTTTTTCTAATCTAGGAGCAACCCTATTTTCAACTTTGATTTTTGTTTTCATCTAGACATTAGCCTTAGGAAAAAATTAAAAGGCAAAATCTACTGTTTTAAAACATTATCATTACAACTGCCTCGATAAATTATGTTGGTTGATTTGGGCCCATGCCTGTAAAAGGGGGCAACCTGCTTCCTTAGTGCAAGACAGCTACCCTTTGAAGAACAGACCAATTGGATTTTACAAATCTTCTTCAAGTCAACAATATAACTTTCTTTGTAGCTACATCAATAGAAAAATCAAATAAGTGGTAAGTCAAGCTGTCAATTTGACCAGCCACAAAGGAACACAGGTGCGAGTTATAGATCCAAGAGATAAGCAGTTTGTAAAAGATTATAGGAGCACAGCCTATCATGAGAGAGCTAAACAATCCATTCTCTCTATGTGCCTACCCCAATAAAATTGGTGCTTTTTCACCTCTCTTGTAAGAAAAATGAGCCAGGCCCCATTCAATCTTTATGGCAAGTTAGGCCGATCATCATCTACTATTAATGAGCTATGTTTTGTTCTTTCTTCTCATGTGAGCAGTTAAAAAATTAAAAACCAAATTGGATCCTGCCTGTTGTTCTCAAAGAAACCAGGTTCTATAAATTAACTGCAAACCCTGGCCTGTTGCTCATTTCTGTATCTGGATTTCAGTGTTCATCTGCTTCTACAAGTGGGAGTCACAGATACATAGTGTTGTACCACTCATTTTTAAATCAGGACAAGCCACTAATACTTTAAGTCTTCAAAGATTGTGAATACTTTTTACATTTTTGAACCACAATCAAGTGTACCCAGTGGTGGGCTCCAAAAAAATGTATTACCACGCTGTGGGCGTGGTGTGGTGGGTGTGGCTAGGGGAGAAGTCCTGCATTGCATCTGAATTAGGACTATTTTTTTCCAAAACTTGGATGGTCAGGGCCAGCCAGAATTTCTGCTACTGGTTCTGGTGAACTGGGGCGAACCTGCTGATGCCCACCACTGGGTGTCCCCTGGGCAATGGCAATCTTGCCGGCTAATCTTTCTTGCACCAGATCAAGCCAAAGGAACTGAAGAATGAATTTACTGAAAAGGTCTTTGTCAAGACCAACTTTAACAATGATCCTAATAAATATTGAGGGACGTTCTAGTAATAAGAGTACCTGTATCCTACTAACAGGTATGTGCAGTAAATACAAATGTGACATACTTCTGGTCTAGGAAACACATCGGGGGACAGCAAGTTACAGACGCAAAGCGGCTCGAATGGAATTAATGATTGAGAGACCACATGACCAGTATGGGATTGCAATTTTTATTAGACCTGGACTCTGTATAGTATTAGTTGCATTGACAGAAACAAATAACATTGAAATTCTCATCATCCAAACCCCACAAAGGAAGCTATAAGCAGCAGGATTCAAAGAGCATAGCAGATAAAGCAGTTTGATCCTCGTACTGTGGAATGGCTTCTGCAATTAATGAATCAATGCATAGATGAATTTAATATTTCTAAAAGTGGTATAGAAATGCAAGTAAGTAAGCATACATGCATGCATGCATCTGTTCTTGGTCACTGTCAGAGGTAACTAGGTATCATGCCTAGTTTATAGGTCACCCTTGCTCGAAAGCCAGTTGTATCTGACTCTAGAGTTCAGTGCTCATCTCTGTTTATGAATTGAAACCTAGTCCTCAGAAGACTCCTGTCCTAAATTAAATACAGTACCTTTAAATTAAATGGATGTAATCTCTAGAAAGCACATTTAGAATTGCAGTTCCAGTGAAATCGTGGGATTAGTATGTAAAGTTTTTAGAGAACTACACACAGTTACAAAATCCAATGTTAATTACTATTTATTATATTCTTCCATCTACCCCAGCAAAATAAATGTTACAAAATGTTGAAGCTGGCAAATGAAATGATTTAATTAAAACTGGCATCATCCATGATATTTAATAAGTATGGGGAGAAGAAATTATCATCTATCATGTAATTTTTATGTAAACATATTACCAAATTATAATGTGTTTGCATAGCTGAAATATATTTGTACTGCAATGTGTTCCCTGGTTTTTAGATACATTTGCCAATTTGAGCAAATATTTATAGTTATTAGCTAGTGTTGAACCAATCATCTCAACCCCAAATGAAATGAGAGAATTTTTAAAAATTGTAAATACATTTTATAAAGCCAATACAGTTTGAATTTCTAACATTACAGCATATATTCTTTAGACTTGAGTTTTTTGATCATTTCAAGAGAAAGCAATAAATTATAATGTTGATAAATCTTAGGCGTACAGTAAAACCTCGCATAATAAGCTTCATCAAACAAACAAACAAACAAACAACCCATTAAGGACATTCCTGTAGTATTTCCTGGAATGTGTCTTATTGAACTGACTGAATCATCTTTAGGAGGTTATTCTCAAAAGTAAGGGATCTGTTAGCAGTTCCCAGTATGAAGTAATAATTCAGAGTAGGATATGTAGTATTTTGAAAAGGGGATCATACAGGGGCCATGTTGTATTTACAATGAAAAGGAGGATGGCCTTGTTGGAATTTTCACAATGTGAGTGCTTGATGGAGGCATAAGCACCCTTTAGTTGACAGAGCTATATGAGTAATGTACAAGAGAGTAATGTAAAGTGAGGGTTGAGCCACTGAGCTGGCATACAAATTTTTACCATGATGGGGATAAGAGTCAATAACGGAAATTATGTGGCTGTCAGTGGTATGGTTGACAGAATGAGAAATTGTGGTAACATATAGGCTGCATGAAAAATGAAGTAGAAATCTTAGCTAAAGTTATCAATGGGTTGGAGACAGCCACTGTGGTAGACATTCTGTTACAGCTGAGAAATGAGGTATATTTGACTTACACATGAGAGGATGGCAAGACAACAGTCTGGAATAATGGCAAGATGGATGAGCAGACAAAAGTAAGCATGCATTCATGTCGGAAAACAGCAAGTTGAATATTCCACTGGGGATCAACCAGGAGAATGTCAATATTCAACAGTCTCAAGATGATTAGTAATGCTTATGAGAGATGGAATATTCTCTGTGTTATTAGAATGGGGGAAAGGATGAAGGCTTTCTTTATTTGTATCAGAGCATCGTAAGTACTGTACAATGCAATACTTCTGGATCAGAAGGATTAGCCTATTTTATGCCAGTAGCAAAAAGATGAACAAGTGTACTCGCTATGCTTTCCACTTTTAGGGGAGGCTCCTTCAATTTCCTTCTGTGTTCTCAGAAAAGAGAAGTCTGGTAATATGATATCCAGAGCCCTTGTAACAGACTCTATCATTTAAAGTCATTGAAGATCAGTAGAAAGATGGATAATACTCGGTAGCAATGGGCTTCATAATTATAAATGGTTAATTGTGATAATTTATTGCATTCTGTAATACCTGCAAAGTATAAATTAGGCCAAAATGGACCAGATACACTCTATTTATCAGAATTTAATATTGGTTGTGTATATGTTATATTTTGAACCTCTCTCTTTCTTGATTTGTTGGTAGATGTTTTTCTGTTTTCCCCCTTTTCCTTACATATTTACATACAGCCTTTTTAAAAAGTCAAGACTGGGAGGGACGACCCCAAAGATTCATCCATCTCTGTGACACACATAATCTGATCTCTTTCTGTGTTAAATATTATCAATACAATGTTCTCCAGGAATACTGTGTCAAATGTAGTTGCTGTCTTCACCCACTAAGAGAAAACATTAACCCGTGTCTCAATTCCTGCTCACTGGGAACAGCAGAAATGTCCTATACAGTGGTGGGATGTCAAAATTTTTACTACCCCACCATGACATCATCACAGTGTGGGTGGAGCTAACATCATGACATCATGGGCGGCAGTGGTGGGATGTCAAAAAATTTATTACCCCACCGTGATGTCATCATAGTGTGGGTGGAGCTAACATCATGATGTCATGATATCATGGGCAGGGCCAAAGAAAAAATAAATAAATACAAAAAAAGTAAAGAAAATAAGCACACACACACACATCCCTCACACACACACACACACACACACACACACCCCTTGGCGTGCATGCGCAGTGGGGGAACCAGTGAAAAGGTAAGCCCTGAAGGTGGTTCCCCCAAAAGCTGCTACCGGTTCTCCGGGACACTGGCGAAAGTTGATACCGGTTCCGGGGAACTGGTGAGAACCTGTTACATCCCATCACTGCGTGACGGAACCCTGTTGACTTTCCCACCGAAGTGGTCCCTATTTATCTACTTGCAATGTCTTACTTTCGAACTGCTAGGTTGGCAGGAGCTGGGGCAAAGACGGGAGCTCCTTCCGCCCTGCAGTGTTCGGGTCTCGAGGGGCTGACCCTGCCGCCTTCCAGTCAGCGTCTTAGCCACTTGAGCAGTCGCTACCCTTTTTTTAAAAACACACCGGAGGGGGAAACAAAACAAATGGGAGAAAACTTGGGACGTGGGGGAGTTTCCCCTGCCTACGCAACTGGGCAGGCGGGCGGGTGCCGGCGTGCCCGTCGCGCTCCCCCCTGCCGAGGCCCGTCCTCCCTCCCTCCCACAGCTCCCCCGCACTCCCTCCTCCTCCCCCCAGCGTTGCACATCGGGCTGCCTTTGCCTGCTGACGCGGAGATCCCGGAGGTTCCTCCTCGTTGCTACTGCCGCGGCTGGCGGGTCATGCATGCAGGCTGCGCTCTCACCGCCTCCCTCACCCCCCCTTTCCCAACCCGCCTCCCGCCCCTGGCTGGGTTTTCCCGTTCATTTGCAAGGAACCACCACCACTGCCACGCTTCATCTCTTTCTCCCCCCCCCCCCGTAAGAGCCCCGGGGTTGGGGGGGGCAGAAACACACCCACCCACCCTTGACTGGGGGCGCCTCGTGTGTATGTGGGCGTGCGCGCGCGTAAAAACCGGGGTGTCCTCCTGGCTCCCGCCAAAAGCCGCTGCCCCCCCTCCCTCCCCCCCAAAAAACAACAACAGAGAGGTGGAAACTTGCCCCCGGCGGAGTCCACGCCGCGTCTCGTCCCTGAAGTTTTTTAAGCCTTTAAAACAACGCCAGGCGAGTTTTGGCGCTGGAAAGGGGGCGTGAGAGGAAATACGGGCGGGGAGGTGCCTAAAAAGCCCCGCTGGCTTCCCCTGCCTTGCTCCAATTTTTTTTTAAATTTTCCTCCCGGTGAGGCGTCCGATCCGGACGCCTCAAAAACGTTTTTACCCCCACGGAGAGCCCTCCGGAAATCCTTAAAACGGTTCTGTGGATCCGGTCAGAACCGGTGTCATCCCATCACTGATGGGCGGAGCCAATGTCATGACATCATGATGTTGTGGGCGGGGCCAAAGAAAACAAATTAAAAAATAATATAAAATAAAAATAACCACACACACACACACACACACAAACACACACACACACACACACACACACACACACACACACACACACACACCTCAACCCAGCCACCCACAACACAAACCCGTAAATAAATTAAATAAATAAATAAATAAATAATACATTAAAATACACCCAAACACCCACCCACCCACAACACAAATCAGCCAGAGCTTTTAAACCAGAGCTTAAAGCTTATTATGGCTAATCTTTCTCATACTAGGTCAGAAGGAAGGAACTACAGAATGAACTCACCACAAGATGGCTTCATTTTGGCACTTTCCAACTTTTCAACAGTTAAAGAAGTTAGGTACTAAGTCTTTGCCTAACCAGCTCTCTAGGATATCTAGGGGAGCAGGCTATAGGGAGCTTCAGGCTAGCAGCTTCTCTTCCTCCTCCTTGCTTGGGAGGACAGCAAGGAGGCCGTGCATACGTGCCAAGCACTGTAGGCATGCATGCACACCAAGTGCTTGGCACGCATGTGCAGTGGGGGAACCAGTGAAAAGGTAAGCCACGAAGGTGGTTCCCCCCCAAAGCTGCAACCGGTTCTCCGGGACACTGGGGAAAGTTACTACCGGTTCTAGAGAACTGGTGAGAACCTGTTACATCCCATCACTGGTCCTATATCTCAAAGGGTGTTTCCCTATACTACTACAAAGAAAATAGTGAGTATTCACTGCCTATTAGACTCTTCAAAACAATGATCTATGGTCATATAATAATACACAAACACTCATCTTTTTCCCCAGATCAAAATATGTTTGGAAGGCTATTTCAATAAATTATATCTGTTCTAGGAATCATCTTTCAAAATGATTTTATCAACTACAGTATGTCCAAATTCATTGAAATGTGGAAACAAAAGTTAAACATTTCCTCTGTTATATGTCTCAGCAGTTCATCCAAAATATGGAGATAATACTGACCAATTTTACATTGTAGTAGTAGTAGTAACAACAACAACAACAACAACAACAATAATAGTTTGTTCAGTCTTTAGATCTGTGAAAGGAAGGAAGTTCAGATTTCTCTCCTATTCTCTCTTCACACTCTAAAGCCTTTTAAGGAGATCTTAACCATATGAGCTGTGTCACAAGGAGGTACATGGAGAACAAGAAGATGCTCCAAATCAAGGGGAAGCACCCTGCATTAATAAAGCTTACACATGTCAAGCATTGATATTTTAAGAATGGAGTGGGTACTCCTGAGAGAGAGAGAGAGAGAGCATTAATTCCACATGGATAAGATATAATAAAATCCACCTATCTGCAGTAAAGCATATATATTTTTCTATAAGAAAAGATTTATCGTAAATGATTTAACAGCAAGGAACAAAAACTATTTCATTCATATGATCTCCAGTGATTTAAAACACTTTATTTCTGGGGTTGTTTCAAATATTGTTTGATGGAATTAATTTACAACAAATAACTTGAAGATTATAATTATGCTGGCTTTCATAATGTAGCCGTACAGCCCAGTTTTATGATACTTCAGCAAAGCAAGTTTAATGCCACCCTGAGTGCTGGTTGCACCAAAAGGGTGGGGTATAAATTCAAATAAAATAAAATAAATGTATTTCCTGAAAAGATGCATGGTCTTAGTTTAGCTGTAGCCAGTCATAACTCTCTCAGACAAACAACAAGCAAGCACCTGCTCTTGCTCTTCTGCTTCATCATCATTTTTGGCATATGGAAAGTGACAACATCTGTACAATAGTTTGCAGATCCCTGATTTTCACAATTATACTTGTGTGATGAAAATACATCTATAGAAGAGAGGCTTTTGTCAAATATCATTTGATACATTTGATTTCAAAGTAGAATTAGATTTGAATATGGAACGGTAAATATTTGGTGTAATTCTCATGTAGCTGTAATCTATTGTCAATTGCCTCTGCAACTGCCCATTGAAAACTTGCTATAGTACTTTTGTCCACTAGATACATAATTTGTAGAAGTAATTCTGTTTGCCCTTTGAGATACTGTAAATAGGTTTGGGCCTTTTGTGTTTTCATGAAAGACCTTGAACAGAAAAGAGGCGCTGTATTCCATTTCTGCATTCTTCTGTTGATTGCTGAAAGAGACCCTCTAATTCTAAACCCTGAACAATTTGTTTTAATGAAAGAGAAGTTCATGAACACTTTGTGTTTTTTCATGTTTTGCTTTTGTCTATCAAAATTGCACTGGAATTTTTTTTAATCTAATAGCATTGTGGTTGTACTATTTGCAGTCCAAAAGAATATTTAGGAGGGGAGAGCAGGAATTTTTAATCTGTAAAAGAGTCTGGACTGGCTGCAACCACAGAGCACAAGGGAACATTTAGAGCATTTTCACCCAAAAAAAAAACAACAACAAATTTATTTGGAGCTGTATGGGTCCAGGCCCAGGACCAGCCTGGCCAGGTTATCAGCTATGGTAATAGAGTAGACCATACTGCCAGCAACTCAACACTGATCATCTAGCAGTGATTAACTTTACTAACCTGACAACCCTGAGAATTATTGACCTTGAATGACGAAGTTCACAGGGGAGGGTGATGGTCCCCAAGTGGATTAAAACCCATTTCAATCCATCTTGATGGAGGGCAGCACCTTTGTCAATACTGGCCTGGGGCTGAGGAGGATTTTGTGTGCCAAAAGGACTCAGAACTAGAAAAGGACTCATGTGTAATAGAATAGACCTCAACTTCTTAACATATCCAAGATGGAGTTTATTAGGTTTTAGACTATAGTAGAAGTGTGGCTTCATGTACTAGCAAAGGCCACCTGTTTGTTTCACTCCCTGGGTCCCGGATGGGAAGAGATAGGGAGGCACCATGCTTCATCAATAAGACCAGAGTTGTTTACCCCAACACTGGGACCTGATTGGATGTATGCTAAATACCCAGGATCACCTCATACCTGGTGAGAGTCAAGCACATAGCTTGAGAAGAAAAGGAGTTTGAATCTGGTGGTCAAGAAGGAACACCAGTATAGGGGGAGGAAGGCCATCCCAACAGGCCTTATCTCCTGAAGTCTTCAATATGGTAATTTAGAACAGATAGCTAGATTAATTTTATTTAGGGGAGGATATGTCTGAAAGCATTCTTTCTCTAAAAGCGAATTTTGATTAGGTTATTTTTCTATGCTGAGATCTGTAACTTGATTCATCCAGAACCAAGCTTCAACCTCAATAAAACTACTTTCTTCAATCAACGTCTGTTCATTGGAAATGAGATGCAATGGTAAGGCAAAGTAAGACCACTGGCCTCTTTTTTTTTTTTTTACGCTACCTTTTTACCTCTCTAATATTAATTTGGCTGGGCACTGTACGCAGACTAGTCCCAGGTTTGTTTCAGCCAGAGATGGGCTGAGTGATGACATACATTCCTTGCTGTGAGTTTTGGGTAAGTTTCTAGAGGGGATTTTGAATAATTCTTCTTGGAAGAAAACGCTGGAGAGGGCCCGAAGCAAGGTGAGGAATACTGTGGTCCATTACATCATGGAACTGGATCAGTGGTATGGGTGTCATGCTGCGATGTGGAAGGCAAATGGAAGGTCACTGCATTATATTGCTCTGAGGATAATCTTCATGGCTGATCACCATTATTCAGAATAGAATACAAGAAGAAAATGGGCCCAGGACTGCTAGGGGAGGGCATGTGTAACCCATGGCCCCCATGTACTATATTTCCCTAGTACTGTTGACTTAATATCCCCATGCAGCTGAAAATTCTGAAAAATATTCAGTACACTGATCTTCTATGAATTATACAGCTGAAGCTTCAACAAACTCTTCATAGCAAATATGAATAAATAAATGAATGAAATAATTTGAGGTTGCAGCTTTGGGATGTGTAAATAACAAGAAAGACATTTGGACCGATTTAAGACCTTAGCAACATAAACAGCAAGCTATATTTATATTTATTTTATTTACTTTCATTTCTACTACCGCCCCCTCACTGAGGCGACTCAGGGCAGCTTACACATAAAACATGACAAATAAAAACTCTACAAAAACATTAAAATAAAAAACATTAAAATATTAAATTGTTTAATGTTTAAAATGTTTAAAATGCCCTCCCCAATGCCACATCATCAGATTTCAAAAAAAACAACACTAAAACTAACACTGAACACTAAAACTGCCAGCCCGGGGGATACTTATACGAGCCAGCCCAGAGTGGCTATTTCCCCAGCTGCCACACACACCCATTGCGCCAGCCAGGTTTTAAGGTTTTTGTGAAACACATGCACACACAGAGGGAATTTCCAGATAGTATTTGCTCTTAACTTAGAATACTCTACAGCATGTGATGGACTGATTGATTTTAATCTGGAGCACCTGTATCTAATTATTCAGCTCAAAGGTTCTCCAGACCTGCTTTTGTTTATTTACAAAAATGCAGTAAATTTCACTCTGTGGGATTGGAAGAAATCAGACCCCAGATCTTACCATTCCTGTGGAAAGTCCTGTGACCCTCACTTCTTGGAGGACAGGACTCTTATGTCAGAAGAGGTGGATCTTGGGTGGATCAGAATCATGATGTGGACAAATGAAAAAGAAAGACGGTAAGAATGCACTGTACCCAAAGTACTCCTAGCCTATGATTATAACAACGAATAGAGGTCTTCAATAAATATTTTCCCCATAGCTTTCAAAACAAGTTACCAAAAGAAAAAAGTCTGCCTGGATGGAAAGGTAAGATTGCTCATCCCTTGCCTCTGCTGTGATAGCAGAAATCCAGCAGAGATTGTCATGACAGGATTGCTGAGACCCAGTCAATGAAACAGAGAGCAGCATTAAACATATGTTAAATTAGAAATATTTTTTAATTGGTAAAAGTAGTGTAAAACAGATGGCCTCCGCAAATACACAAGCAATGCTCCATTTATTCTAAATTTCTATTCCAGCATGAATCTGTAGCACTTTAAAACAGTGTGGTTACATTATCTGCCACTCTTCTCCCAGATTTATTTGATATGATCTGATCCCTTGGCTGTTAAATAAGGTTCCCAACATTTTCCTGCCAGGGGCCATTTCCCACCGCCACACTCAGATGTGGAGGCCGGAGGTGTGGCTGCGCCCACTACTTGCGTTTTCATCGTTGTCATTGTCATCGGCAGCAGTGGTGGTGGAATCATGCCATTTTAGCAGATTCTTGGAGAGGCTCCACCACTTCCCAGGGTGGCGGGAGGCTTTTCGGAGAGTATAGTCACTCCAGTTTGGGATTTTTCCATCACTTCTCAGCTGTGCTTCAGCAGATGGAGTGCAACCATGGCTGACTTCCTGGTTCCATGCTGGAATCCCAGGTGCTGATGTAAGCTCTGCCCAGCATTGTAAGTGCCCATGGTTGCACTCTAGCTGCCAAAACACAGTCGAGAAACAACAGAAAAATCCCAAACTGGAGCAAAAATGCTCCAAAAAGCCTCCCGCTGTCCCGGGAAGCAGCGGAGCATGTCCAAAAACCCAGACAAACATTGCAATTTCAACTGCCGCTGCCGCGGTAAGTAATGTATCACAACTTCTAGTGGTGGGGGCAGGTGTAGAGTTACAAATTCCAGAATCTCCAGAAAGAATTATGGATGTATGGAAGTCATAACAGAAAGTAACTTTTCCAAGATCTGAAAAAGAATGAAACAAAATCATTCCTCATTAAGGTTTTCCATGCCAACCACTAGCTCAATATAGGAATATATTAAATAGGTAAAGGTGGAGGTAAAGGTCACCCATACTCAAAAGCCAGTTGTATCCGACTCTAGGGTTCAGTGGTCATCTCTGTTTATAGCCAAAGAGCCAGCACTGTCTGCATCTGCATACATTTCCGTGGACATATGGCAGGCATGTCAAGACATCGGAGTGCATGACCCACTGTTTACCTTCCCACGGAAGTGGAATCAATTTATCTACTTGCAATTTCTTGATTTCAAACTGCTAGGTTGCCAGGAAGTGGGACAGAGATGGGAGCTCACTCTGCCATGCAGTACTCAGGTCTTGAACTCTGACCTTCCTGTCTTCAAGTTTATCATCTTAACCACTGAGCCACCGCAGTCCCATGAGTGTGGTCTAGAAGGGGTGAAATTTAGGAGAAACACTAGTAGTCCTACTACATTTTACTGCACCCACTGGGAAAGTATACAGGTGGAAGTCAATAAAGTGTGACAGGGCATCTGTCTAGAGTAGATTCTGCAATATGGGACCAGAACATGGTTTGCATATAGTCAGCAGATCTTGAGAACAGCTCCATGACAAGGTGCTCAGAATAATAAGGTGAACACTCAAAGGCTTTTGTAGAACTATATCAAGTCCTTCTACACTGATAATTACATTAACTTGCCAAGAACACACCAAAACAAGATATGTTGAGAGTCATGGTGAGTGGAACACAAAAGTAAGAACACTAGTAGAGAATTTATTCTAAAAATTAGAAATGAAGCGATAAAGTGAATAATAGAATTCTGTGAAGCCAATAGTTTCCTTACTGCAAGTACACACGTCGGGCAGTTCAATAAACAAAGCTACATGTGGGCAACATTGGCCAAGCAATAGAAAAAACAAACAGACTAAGCGCACATCTTGATTAGTAAAAAGTATTACATTTGTTTGTCCATTTGGAGAGAATGTCTTGGAATCCTATACCTTGCAAGGCATATGTAGAAAGAGGAGAAGGAGAAAAAGACCACAAGGCAAACCCAGAAGAAGGTGGAGAACTAAAATCAAATAAATATTGCAAGAATACCAGATAAAACTGGTGGGGGCCGCTAGCAGTGCCAGAACAAGAACCTGGCATCTCCCTCAACACCTGACATGGTAAAATAGGAAGCAAAGAAGAAGACTCCATTTGTATCAATTGTCTCAGGTTTGAAATCAAGTGAAAGACTAAGAAATACAAAACACAGGTAGATGTGGTGGCTGCAGTTGGCAGCAGATTTCTCCTCTCCTTTAGAAAGGAGGCTGGCCACCTAACAACTGATTGCCGGTGGCAGCAGCGGTATAAGTATAAATAAAAAAAGAAAAAGAACCTTACAGGGGAGAGTAGGTGAAGGAGAAAGGGGACTGTAGGAGACTGCAGTGTTGGGGGGGGGGGGGATCAGGCAAAGTTTCACCAAGGATGTGCAAACCAATACAAACACATGTGACCTTAACTCAATTTTTAAAATGGAAATCTAATTCCCCAAGTAAATGCAAGCAGAAAATGGAGAAGCTCTCTTCACTCTGCCAAAAGTAGATCAAGGGGAAATTATGATAAGGCCATGAGCTATAAACATGAACAGTTAGAGCAAAGCTGAAGAACACTAAAATATTCCTAGTGCTAAAATATAATAAAAATAACATTAATTAAGAACAAAAGGCAATTTAAAGGACAGGGTTATACTGTTAAGTTGAAGTGACTACAAACAAAAGTATCTGTGAACTCAGACTAGAAGACTGCAGAAATCTATTTCTATACCCAAAAGAAAAGACTTTGTGGATGACTGTTAAATGTCTTAAACTAATAATGACAGATGAGAAGCAAAAGTTAAAGATAATAAAAATAGAGACAGAATCCAAGATATAATTTTTCAGTGATTTGCACGTGGGGCAATCACTGAAAAAGAAGAGTTTAACACCAAGAAATATCTTCCAAGAGATCAAAGTTTTAAATCAAGATAGGCATGCCACTTATTTAACTTATATGTAGAGTACATCATGCATAATGCAGGGCTGGATGAAGCACAGGCTGGAACTAAGATTGCTGGGAGTAGCATCAACAACTCTAGTTATGCAGATGATACTACCCTAATGGCAAAAAGTGAGGAAGACCAACAAAAACTCTTGAGGAGAGTGAAAGAGGAGAGTGAAAAAGCTGGCCTGAAACTAAAAAACAAAACAAAAACAAGATCATGGTATCCAGACCCATCACTCCCTGGCAAATAGCAGGGGAAGAAACGGAAGCAGTGACAGACTTTACTTTGTTGGGTTCTAAGATCACTGCAGACGGTGACTGCAGCCAAGAAATAAAAAAAAATGCTTACTTCCTGGGAGGCAAGCTATAAGAAACCTAGGCAGCATAATAAAAAGCAAGAAACATCACCCTGCCAACAAAAATTCACATAGTTAAAGCAATGGTCTTCCAGTAGTAATGTATGGCTGTGATAATTGGACCATAACAAAGGCTGAGCACAGAAATCCTATTCCTATACCCAAAAGAAAAGGCTTTGAACTATGGTGCTGGAGGAGACTCTTGAGAGTCCTCTGGAATGCGGGGAGATCAAATCAGTCAATCCTGAAGGAGATCAACCCTGCCTTCTTATTGGAGGGCCACAAACTGAAGCTCAAGCTCAAGTACTTTGGCCACCAAATGAGAAGAGGGGAGTCACTCGAGAAGGCCTTGATGCTAGGAAAGATTGAAGGCAAAAGGAGAAGGGGGATGGCAGAAGATGAGGTGGCTGTATCACATCATTGAAACTGTAGGCATAAATCTGGCCAGGCCACAGAAGATGGCAGATGACAGAGGAGCCTGGGGCGCAGTGGTCCATGGGCTAGCAAAGGATTGGACTCTACTGTGTGACTGAACAACAACAGAAGCATGCCGAAACATCAACAGTGAAATGTTTTGTCTGATCAAGATAAAATAGAGAAAAGATGGTGTGATCTCAGACACCTTCTCTACTGACATTTGCCACTGTCAATGTCACTCTCAACCCCCTGCACTAAATCTAAGATTAGCAGTTAATTTGTGAATAGGGCCTGTTTCTTCTGAATTATCTGTATCACCAAGCCAGGCAAATGGCCAGTTCCCTTTTATCCTGCTGTTCACACGCCGACACAGCTAAAGGTTGACTTCACACTATTTTCCCTCAAGATAAGATTGCTTCTGGTGAAACAGAAGCCTCAAGTACTATAAAAATTGTGAGTCTTGGCAATGAATAGTGGAATATTTTTGATAAGTTAAAAATGACTTGGTGGCACACAATCATTATTTCTCAATTATTATTATTCAGAATTAATAATGGTGTTCCATCAAGTTAATTGTGAGTTATAATGGCCCTTTCCAGGGTTTTCTAAGTAGAGAGTACTCAGAAGTGGCTTTCTACTCCCTTTGTCTGCAGGCAATGCTGAGTCTGTGCAGCTTGGCCATAGCTATATAGGCTGGTTCTTTGGGCTGCACAAAAGAGAACTGGTCTCCCAATCTCAGGTTCAGAAGCCAGAAACCTAATTTTACTGAGCTATCCAGTTAGCTGAATAATGGCATGCATGTACATAATGTATTTTGACTATTATCTCTGAAGGTAACAAATGGTCTTTGTTTATTAGAAACACACAGACACACACAAGAACAAAAAAAGTCCAGTGTTCGGTCTCCTTTGCTTGAAAGCCAGTTGTATCCGACTCTAGGGGGTGCTCATCTCAGTTTACAGTCAAAGAGCCAGCGCTGTCTGTATCTGCAGGCGTTTGTATGGTCATGTGACACCAGAGTGCACAGAATGCTGTTACCTTTCCCACCAAAGAGGTACCTATTTATATACCTACATTTTCTTGCTTTCAAACTGCTAGGTTGGCAGGAGCTGGGGCAGATGGCGGGAGCTCACTCTGTCTCTCAGCACTTGGACCTTGAACTGCTGACCTGCTGACCTTCCAATCATCAAGCTCAGTGTCTTAAGCACTACAAGCTGTCAAATTATTTAGCATACAACAATAAGCCCTTTTACTATCTTTTTTTTACACTTTAAAGACATCAGATAGATATAGGTGATAGTGGTAGTGATAGAAATGCATATGCATACAGATAGAAATGGATGCTTCTTTTGAAACAAGTTTTCATCAAGAACATACTCTTTGTTACAACTACATAAAAATACACCAATCTCTACTCTAATAGCACATCTCTAATTGTAGTCAAATCAAATCTCTACTTCACAGCCTGCTAATCTTTCTCACACTATGTCAGGCAAACGGAATTGCAGAATGAACTCACCAAAAGGTGCCTTCATTTTGGCATTTTCATGTCTGGCGTAGACATGGAAGAAGAAGAAGAAGCTCTTACTTGTTCTCCTGGTCCCATCATTACCTCTTATGTCTAAAACAGCATCAGAAATTATGCCAACCAATTAACTCACAGTTTCATTCATATTTGTTTTGATCAAGCCCTCGTCAAACTCTGAAGATGACCTGGATCAGGAGATACTTCCTATGCCCAGCCCAGTTCTGCCTTCCCAGCCTGCATCTATTCCGGAGCTCCAGCTTGTACCTGAACTTGAGGATGACTCAAACTAGGAACCTCAGCCTGCTTCTGGCCCAACTCTGACTCCCCAGCCAGATGACTTGTCAGACCAGAGGTCTGACTCTGACAGTCCTCAGTCCTCAGCCAGAGCTGAAAGGTTTTGCAGCTGAGATGCTAGAAAGCCAAAGGTCGTTATCAGAGGAGGCTCCCAATTAGCTGGGAGATTTCTTAAGCAAGTTTGTCTTACCAGACAAGTGTCAGTACAATTTTCTATGTGTGAAGACCCGCACCGTGCCAGTCCTCCTTGTACCTTGTGATTTCTTGCCTACCTTGATGACTCCCCTGGACATCCTTCAAACTCGATGCTCACTCTGATCCTTTACCGGTACCCTGACCTTGGCTTGCTTTCTGGACTTGACTACTGGACTCTCCTTGAATAGACTTTTGCCAGTACTCTCTGTGTAGCACCAGAGGTGACCCTGCCTGCTGAGTAGGTCAGCACAATATTATTCTGCATCTCTCATCGGTTTTAAGTGTCTCTCCTGACACACATCCAGCCTACAACTGTCATTCAAACTCCAGTCACTTACAAGAACACAAACACAAATGTGTATACAAAATATATTTACAGTGTAAATTCATAAGACAGAATCAGTATACTCAAGAACTCTAGAATAGACACACAAATGATAATTTCCATCAAAGAATTTTTCATGAAGAAGCTGCAGCTAAAAAGTGAGGCAAAAGCTGCTCTCAAACCAATTGGAAGAAATAAATTAGCCAACGTACATCTGATACCAATGTAGCTATTTCAAGCTAAAAAAATCTAAATCTATCAAAATTTTATCAAGAATATGCTAACAAATATGGAAAATCAATGTTACTATACACATAGCCAGTTCAATCATAGCGACTTCTGTGTTGTCCCCTTCAGGGTATAGAGAAGGAGCCTCCCCAAAGAGTAGAAAGCAATGCAAGTACACTCCAGCATCCACTGGGCAGCAGCGTGTAGCTGGATAATCCCTTCGGTCCAGAAAGATTGCACTATAAACTTGCTGATGAGTAAAAAAATCATTACCACTGCATATTTTCCACAATGTTTCTGCATTCTATCTCTGCCACAATATAATATTTTGGCCTCCTCTCATTTTATATAATAGAGTGTAGAGCCTGTGGAGATTGGAGATCATCTTTAACACATCAGAGGTACTGATTGCTTTTCAGTGGAGCTGCAGAAGTTTGCACAAACATCATCAAGAAACAAATAAAGTTGTCAGAGTGTATTGCCAGAGGATTCTTGAAAAGGTTGGAGACAAATAAAAGTTTTCAACTCCAATTATATTCAGAAAGAAGGCCTAGTTCCTGAAACATAATGTGATTTTCATTCTAGGAATACTGCTAAAAACTATTCTTATTCAAAAGTTTATTTGATGTTTTGCTGATATCCAGTACATTTTAAATGTTCTCTTTCTTCATAAGCATTTTAATCCAATTTATCAAAATATTTTTTGAAGAAAGCTAATAAATTATATCACTTAGTTCCAAATAAGCACACTCATGCTGTGTATATATGTGTGCATTTTGCAAAGCTGTTAGCCTCTTTTAAAATACATGTACTATGTAGCATTTCCTTTAAAAAGAACCCATGCTACTTTCTTTTAAAAAAAGATGTTTACAGTAAAACCTTGCATAAAGAGTGCTTTGCTTAGAAACTAACTCACTTAAAGAGCAGCATTTTCTCTGAGTGGTCACCCCGGTCCGGGGAGGCCGGGGTGGAATGGGGGACCTTGCCGCCCGTACCCCTGTGCCCATCCCAACGTATTGTATTGTAATGTAATGTATTGTCTGTAAGCCGCCCTGAGTCGCCACAGCGAGTGGGCGGCAATATTAATTTGAAATAATAATAATAATAATAATAATAATAATAATAATAATAATAATAATAATAATAATAATAATAATAATAATAATAATAATAATAATAATAATAATAATAATAACTAAAACCAAATGAAAACTTGCTTAACAACTTAATTGGGTGTCACAATCTCCCCCCACCAGAAGTCACAATTGGTCACTTACAATGGTGTTTCACTTAAAGAGCAAACTCGCTTAAATAGCAATCCCATGGAATGCATTATGCTCTTTAAGCGAGGTACCACTGTATAGAGAATGTATCTTGTATACTTTCATTGATGCTCCATTGTCCTCATTGGTACATCCACAAAATGATGAGACAAATGTTAATGACTACTGCTAAAGTTACAACCACTCTGTATTTTTTGTATTTTAATTCTCTTTTTCAGAATATATCCCTTACCCAAACACTCAGCCATATATATAATAACTGGCCAAATCAGGTAAAATTCAAGCAAATGCCCAGTAAAATGTATTAGTTTTTAAGAAGAGACAGTTATTTTGCAGCTAAGCATAAGAATTGACATAAATAAGGATTTCATTAAATGTCATACATTTGTACTGCTTTGGTTTAGCTACACAGGAAATAGTGTTCACATGTATCCCAGACTATATTCCCAGTGATATTATGCCACAGCTGATCACATATTAGGTTTTGTTTAACATTGATGTCCCAGCATCATATTGCAGTTGTAAGTAAGAATACGCAAAGAATGCAAGAGTCAACTAAGACAGCTAGTATTTATTAATAATGTTCCTTGAATTCCCACTATAGATATTTTAATGTATGCCATGGATCTATGCATAATACCACTTAGGATCCTAACATGTTTCTTCTGCCATATCCAAATCCAAATATTGGCGATCACAATTTGGCGAGCCATAAAGACTGTCCTGAGACTATAATACAGTGGCCTTTCATCTGCCTTCCACATCACAGCATGACACCCGTACAACTGATCCAGTTCTGCATGTCACTTTCTGGATCTGAGCCCTTTTGGCATGCAAAGTCCTCATTGCCCCCTGGCCAGGATTGACAGAGCTGCTGCCCTCCATCAAGATGGATTCAAGCGGGATTTAATCCACTTGGGGACCATCACCCTTCCCTGTGGACATCAGCACCCAAGGCCATTAGTCTTCAGGGTTGTCAGGTTAGTTAACTGCTGCCTGACACTTGGTGTTGAAATACTGGCAATATGGTTTTATATAATCATAAAACAGTGCAATTGGAAAGGGCCTAAAAAGCCTTTGGGTTCACCCCACTGCTTAATGCAAGGATACAATTTAAAGTATGCCTAATGAATGGCTGCCTAAATTCTTATTGGATGCTTCCAGTGTTGGAGTGCTCACTACTTCTCAAGATAATTAGTTCTATTGTTGTACTACCAAGTCATAATGTTATCTGGGGTATTACTGTAAATAAATAAATAAATGTTATATAACAAAATAAATTTTGTAGAAAAGGTCTGGAATTTCTGTCAAACAAGATGACTTTTCTTCTCCCAATGAAATTTAGGTATTTCACCCATCTTATTCACACTGAATCAATAAGGTCTACTCTAGTTGCTACTAACCATTGGATTTAAGGCTATACAGTACTGGCCTCCTGGGAGGCAGAAGGTCAGCAGTTCGATTCCCGAGTACTGCAGGACAGAATGAGCTCCCATCATTGTCCCAGCTCCTGCCAACCTAGCAGTTCGGAAGCAAGAAATTGCAAGTAGATAAGTAGGGACCACTTTGGTGGGAAGGTAACAGCGTTCCGTGCACTCCGGTGTCTAGTCATCCCTGCCACATGACCACGGAAACATCTGCAGAAGCAGACAGCATTGGCTCTTCGGCTTTGAAACAAAGATGAGCACTGAACCCTAGAGTCAGATACGACTGGCTTTTGAGCAAGAGAAACCTTTACCTTTACCTTACTTGTACTTCACTCAGCCATATTTTGGTAGCTATGGGGGGGGGGGAGGCTGGCGTAGATAATTGACTGTTTCACTATCCTTTACCAATAACTCAAAATCGGTTCCTTGACACAGAAACATAAACAAGTTACTTGACTATTTCATCCAGTATAACACCAACAGTATAACTTTCAACAGTGAATTGTTTAAAGTTAAGAAATCAGAGTAAGGATTTTCTACCAAACACCAACTCATACAATTGGTGTGCAATAGAAAATGTCAATGCCAATTTCTTAACAACAATTTGCTGCTGAAATTATGTTGCTAACATTATGCCCCAGGGTGCAACTAATAGAAGTCTGGCTGTTAATTATAATTACAACTGTTAAATTTTAAATGAAGGAAATAATAATTAAATACCCAAGGATTTTGAAATTTAAAACTCTTCTTTCTAAAACTCATACACTGGTATCCTGTTAAATATTTACAGATGCATAAGAATTTCAACTGTGGAAGCTGCCACAGCAATCTGACAATACTGTATATTGCTTGTGCACAATGAGTCACACAGCCTACACCATGTCAAACTGCTACAGCAACAGCCATAGCTGAAGTTCCATGTCCCTAAATACTTCACATGGTTCTGCCCCATTATCATATAGAAGTTTTAGTCTTAAAGACTGAAGCCTTCAATATAGAAAATGAACAATAGTATTCTTTTTTGAGGCAAATCAAGGGCACTATTGCACATATGTACATGGGAACATGAAAGGAGCCTCATTTGGGCATCCCTTGAGCAGAGTTTCTCCATCTGTGATGAATTTTGGATACATAAAATGTCCAGAATTGGAACCCAGTGAAGACTCTTCTTTCTTTGCTTCAAGCATTTCTTGTGGATTTGCAAATGTTTGGTGTTCTCAGACTTAAATTGTGCTTCCAGCATGCCTCTGTACCTTAATTTTAGATCATTTCCAGTTTTGTCTTTTTCTCTTTCAAAGCATAGGAGGATTCCCCTCTCCCCTTTTAAAGTTTATTATATTTGCTGCCTGGCTTAATTGCTTCTGCCCAATTGACCCAAAGGCTACAAGTGATAGGAGGGATAGAAATCTCCCCATATTCCAGTAGTGTTGGTTGGATAGAACTTTGACTGTATATTTCACCTTTACTTGATTGCTTCATAGTCTTAGATTTGGCAAAATCAGATCACCACTGCAAAGTGGTTTCATTTTGAATTCCTCCAAAGTACGAAGCATTTGAAAAATCTAACTATCCAAAAATACTGGCAAATCTTTTTAAAAATTAGGTTCAATTACCTTCCATCTGCAGTCTTAGATAGGCACTATTATAGGCACTATTATAATGTGACATATGAAAATCAATTATATACCTGTAATGAAAAAGAAATTGAAATTTTGCAGAATGTCCTTTTTGTATGCAGTTTTTAAAAGGATGAGTGTACAAGACGTCTTAATCCGATAATGAGTGGTTTCCTGGGCAGGACAAATTGAATATAGGACTTGTAGCTATGTTTATTCTTTCTGCATGAAGAAAATGCAGGGCAATCCATACCTGTTTCATAATACTTAATTATTTTATACCATATAACTGTAAATTATATAATTTTTATTTCTGAAATATTTTAATGAATTTTGTTGTGCCTGATTGTCCAATAAAGATTGATGGGTTGATTGCTTTTGAGCAGATGTGATTCATTTATCAGAATTTCACACATATATCTTGTGGGGCAAGATAGATGAATAAAGTACTGTATGTGAGTGACCATAGCTGATTGGAAAAGGTTTATTTATCTCTATAAAATAATTTCCATATACCACTGATAACCAATCAATTCCTTAGAAATATGACAAAAATTTGCAAGGACTTGCAAAATATTTTTTTCTACTCTAGAACCCTTCCTTGGCCATCACTTATTTATAATGTTGACAAACTAACTCACTTTATATTGTGGAAAACTGATTTATATTGATTAAGAGATCTGTATTATAGTTCTGGTCCCAAAACAGGGGAGCAGCTGTTAAATCAAGCAAATACTATCTCACTTTTCTGGTTTCAAATATTTCAGGTAATACATTTTTCTCTCTTTCAAGTACTGAAAGTATAGGCCACTATAACATGAACTGCATTTGAAACATTTCTTCTAGCCTCAGAAAATATGAAGCAGGACTGGCTTCAAAGTTATATGAAATACTAATTGAATCCCACAGGAAATAAATTGGGGATACCTATATCAGATGTAAAATGGCAAACTCTATGGAATGAGGTTCCTCTCAGATCATTCTCTTCCAAATTTAAGTAACATTCAATTAAGCTTCAGTATTTTGCACCACTCTGTTTAACTTTTAGCAATAAAGTCCGTTGAATCTGTTGAAGGAAATGTGGGAATATTTACAAATTACTTCATATGTGATGGACATGCCTTATGATTCCGTTGTTCTGATCCAGACCTTTTGCAGAAATAGAATTAATCACAGCATACAAATAAAATCATATGGTTGCCAAATCTAGCTCTTCTATTCTTATTGTCAGGAATTAACTAATGTTGTGACCAACAGGAAGTCATCCCTTGATAGTCGGTAAATCAAGGAATTGAGGAATTCATAAACAATTAATCGCCTTTTTCTTTATGACAGCACATTTGGAAAACTACCATGAATTGGCAGGGAATCTGTAATTTATCTATGGAGAAACAAAATATGACTTACTGCCCTAATGGAAAACTTAGCACGCAAATTCAAATTACTGAAATAATAACACTCCTAAGACATTTTGCATATGGTTTCCATATGCAAAATGACAAGACTTATCTCCCACCTGCCTCCCCCATCAATATTTTGTGTGAAATTCTAAAATGATGCAGATTACAATGGCTTAATGACTAGAACAGATTATGCATTTCTAGTGAAAGTTCTGTACTATATTTTGTTGTTGGCTTTCCTATGTTCTTTCAATAAAGATTTAAAGAAAGATATGTACCTAATATAATAATAGTTAAATATAACAAGGAGGTCTCATATACTTTAAATTAAACACACATTTAGAGAACTAACAGATTATGTTAAGACATACTGTTAAAAAAATAACAGGATAAACACAATAAACTACTATATTAAAACCTAAAAAGCTTCTTCAGACTGAGCTAAGTAGGTAATTACTAGGCAAGTAAAGTTAAGTTTTATTTACCAGTAATAACTTTTTTATTCAAGTACTGTATGTAGTTTGTGAATTCACACAATTGAGGTCTGCGTGGAGCTGTTATCGGAGATTCAAAGCTAATTGGATTAAAAGATTTGATGTTAGGACTGCCCACCATACCACCCACCCTTAGGTGCCATTTCATGTTTTCTCCTCAGTTAATATATAAGCTGTATACAGGATATTAAAAGGTATCTCATCCGTGCAGCTCAAGTGAGGAAAAGTGTGTATTCACAAACTACATACTCGAAGAATGAAAGTTATTACTGGTAAGCAGTGGTGAGCTCCAAAACATTTTACTACCACACTGTGGGCATGGTATGGTGGGCGCAGCCAGGGGAAACCCTGCATTGCACCCAAATTAGGACTACAATGGAACCCTGTATAACAAACACTTCACGTAGTGAAAAATTCGCATATCAAAGTGTTTACTATGCAGGGGCGATACACCGCATAATGAAAAAACTGTTTGTTATGCGGGGTTTTCATTAGCTGGGTATACACACTCAAAGGGAACCCCAGTTAACAAGCTTTTTTTCATTATGCGGGGTACCGTCAATGGTACAACTTGTGTTGTACCGCCAACCTGCACAACTTTGCCGGATAGCATGGTTTCAAACAGTGATGGGATGACAAAAAATCTACTACCACGCCATGACGTCACGGACGTCATGGGCATGGCCAATGGCATGACGTCATGACGTCACGGCCGACGTCATGACGTCATGACGTTGTGGGCGGGGCCAAAATAAAAATAAATAAAAAATAAAAATAAACATACACACACACCCCTCCCTCTCAGCCCACCCACCCAGACACAAATAAATAAATAAAATAAAAACAACCACCCACCCAAAACACAAATAAATTACCCACCCACCCCAAATAAAAACCCCTCGCTTACCTTTCTTGGGACCCGGCACCCCGATTGCTGTCCACAGCCGCCGCCGCCGCCGGAGCTGCCTGCACCCCTGTGGCGTCCTCCTTGGGCCGGTACCTTTTTAGCCCGGCTCCGGCCATGGCGAGGGGCGACGGGCAGCCGCGGCTGCCGCGCCTCCCTGGGCCGTCCCCATGCCGCACAGCCGCCGCCTACAGCTTCCTCCTCCGCAGCGCGCGGCAGCCGAGCTCAAAAGGGACCGACCCAAGAAGGAGTCCACAGGGATTCAGGCAGCGGCAGCTCCGGCGGCGGCGGGCGGCGGCTGTGGACGGCGGGTGCAGGCACCCGGCCCACAGGCGCCCGGCGGAGGCGGCGGCAGCGGTGTACCCCGCCGGGCGTCCCCAGGGCATGGGGCTTGTCAGCAGCGGACGGCCGAGGCAGCCCTCAACGTGCCGCGGGGAGGCGCCCCCCTCAGAGGGCTGCTGCCGCCGCCGCTGCCCTGAAAGTTCTAAATGTTTTGAAAATCAGAGCGAAAATGGCTCTAATTGACTGCGCATGCGCAGAAACTCAATCTGACGCATGTGCAATGCGTCAGATTGAGTTTCTGCGCATGCGCAGTCAATTAGAGCCATTTTCGCTCCGATTTTAATTTTTTTTTTCTTTCAGTCAGGCGTCCGGAACCGGACGCCCCAAAAGTGGACTTCCCCTCACGGAGAACCCTCCGGGATTGGTCTTACCGGTTCCAGAGATCCGTCTAGAACCGGTGACATCCCATCACTGGTTTCAAACGACCTCATCATCTTTCAAATGGCAAGTAGTTTGAGGTAATTGATGTAGTGGCAAGCTTCTGTCAAGGACCATAGGTTGTTGACTTTTAGAGACCTGCAAGCAGCGCCCAATCCGCAGTTGCTTGTATTGGTCAGAATCTGGACAGATGGCTGCAGGGAACAGAAGTATTTTCCCATCTAAACATTCAGTGAATTGGTCCACCACAACAGTTGAGAGACCAACTTTGGAGATGGTAGTTGTTTCTTCCCTGGGTGATCTGCAAGAAGGTTGAAGTTGTGGAGCAGCCACGATTGGAGGAAGTGGAGTTTGAGTTTGGCATGTGGGATCACCGCCATAGTAGAGGCCATAAGTCCCAAGAGTCTTTGTGCCTTCCTCGCCTTTATGTATGGTCAACATCAAAATGATCGGATCATTTCCGTGATGTCATGTAGGCACTTCTCAGGAGCATAAGAGCATGCTTGAGTCGAGTATAGCTCCAATGTACTCGACACACTGTGACGGGACCAACCTTGACTTCTCAAAGTTGACCCGTAGACCGAGACTCTTCATAAGTCATACCATGTAGGTAAAGTCCCTGGCCACTTTTGAGTTGGTGGACAATGCTATGAGCTAGTCATCTATGTACGGAAACATGCATATTCCCCTTTGGAGAAGAAAAGCTGCCACTGATGCCACACATTTCGTGAAGACCCGAGACACTGTGGAGAGGCTGAAGGGATGTTCAATCGGAACATGATGGGGGATTACTGTGGGTTTTTGCAGAGAGCAACAGAAGATGTTCACAGGTGGAAAGCAAGAAGCTCTACACACTTTTAAACCAAGCCATTGTCAATCTTAGTGTAACTAAGGGTTCCTGACTCGTTTCAGAGGTAAATAAACATTTATAATTCACTTCTTAATTATAACATCTAGTGTTTTTATCCCAAAGTACGCACATTAATTTCCCTAAAATTTCTCACAATTGCTTTTCAACATAGTTAATAGCATTTTCCTTGATAACCTTTACACGTACATAACTTTTTTCCTGATGTGCCAGAGCAAATCCGATTGCAGTTCTGTATTCAGCACATATGAAGTACTATAAGAAACATATTTTCAACCCAGTTTTTGTTGTTCAGTCGCACAGTCGATTCCGACCCTCTGCGACCCCATGGACCACTGACCGCCAGGCACTCCTGTCCTCCACCATCCCCCTCAACTCGCTCAGATCTGTGCCCATTGTCTCCATGATACCATCTAGCCATCTCATCTTGGGCCGTCCCCTTCTTCTTTTGCCCTCGACCCTTCCAAGCATCAAAGCTTTCTCAAGTGAATCCTCTCTTCTCATTTGATGTCCAAAGTACTTTAGCCTCATCTTTATTATTTGACCTTCTAAGGAACAGTCAGGGATGATTTCTTCTAAGATTGACCTATTTGTTCTCCTCGCTGTCCATGGGACTCTCAAAACTCTCCTCCAACACCACATCTCAAAGGCGTCTATTCTTCTCCGTTCAGCTTTCCTAATGGTCCAACTCTCGCAACCATACATTGCAACAGGGAATACCATTGCCTTGACTATGCGAATTTTTGTTTTCAATGTGATGTCTCTACTTTTCACTATGCTCCCCAGGTTTCTCATCGCTTGCCTCCCAAGAATCAGTCGCCTTTTTATTTCATGGCTGCAATCACCATCTGCAGTGAGCTTAGATCCTAAGAAAGTAAAATCTGTCACTGCTTCTACTTCTTCCCCATCTATTTTCCAGGGACTGATAGGGCCTGTTGCCATTATCTTGGTTTTCTTGATATTGAGTCTCAAGCCAGCTTTTTCACTTTCTTCTTTCAACCTAATTAGGAGCTTCTTTAGGTCCTCCTCACTTTCTGCCATGAGGGTGGTATCATCTGCATATCTCAAATTGTTGATGTTTCTTCCAGCAATTTTGATCCCAAATTGTGATTCCTCCATTCCTGCATTGCGCATTATGTGCTCTGTGTATAAATTGAATAAGCATGGTGACAAAATGCAGCCTTGTCTTACTCCTTTTCCTATTCCAAACCACTCCGTCATTCCATTTTCTGTCCTAACTGTTGCTTCTTGATTCATGTACAGATTTCTCATGAGGCATATAAGGTGTTCTGGTATTCCCATTTCCTTAATTATTTGCCACATTTTGTTGTGGTCGACACAATCAAAAGCCTTCGTGTAATCAATGAAACAGAAGTAGACTTGTTTCTGATATTCCTTTGTTTTTTCCATGATCCATCTTATGTTGGCGATGTGATCTCTAGTCCCCCTGCCTCTTCTGAAACCCGCCTGCACTTCTGGTAATTCTCTCTCCACATACTGTTGCAGTCTATCCTGTATTATCTTGAGCATCACCTTGCTAGCATGAGGGATGAGCGCAATTGTTCGATAATTTGAACATTCTTTGGCATTACCCTTTTTGGGGAGTGGAACGTATACAGATCTTTTCCAATCCTGTGGCCATTGTTTTGTTTTCCAAATCTGCTGGCATATAGAATGCAATAATTTGATTCCATCATCTTGTAGTGCTTTGAAAAGTTCAACTTGGATACCATCAACTCCACTGGCTTTGTTGTTTGCAGTGTTTTTTAGGGCCTTTCTGACTTCACTCTCTAGAATGTCTGGCTCATGTTCAATGTTCTCATCATTGTGATTATCAGGGGTGTTGAGGTCCTTTTTGTATAGTTCCTCTGTGTACTCTTTCCATCTTTTCTTAATCTCTTCTGCATCTGCTAACTCCTTGCCATCTTTGTCTTTTATCATGGTCATTTTCGCTTTAAATGTTCCCTTGAGTTCCCCAATTTTTTTGAAAAGATCTCTAGTCCTACCCCTGATATTGTTTTCCTCTATTTCTGTGCACTGTTCGTTCAGGTACGTTTCCTTATCTCTCCTTGCTTTTCTTTGAAATTCTGTATTCAAGTGATTGTATTTTTTCCTTTCTCCTTGGCATTTTGCATTCCTTCTGTCCTCCGCTATTTTAAGAGCCTCCTCGGATAACCACTTAGCTTTCTTACGCTTCTTTTCTTTTGGTATGGTTTTTCTTGCTGCCTCCTGCATGATGTCCCGCATCTCTGTCCATAATTCTTCTGGCACTCTGTCTATCTGGTCCAAGCCATTAAATCTGTTCCACACCTCCACTGTGTATTCCCAAGGAATGTTTTCTATGTCATATCTTTCTGGCCTAATTGTTTTTCCTATTTTCTTTAGTCTAAGCCTGAATTTTGCAATCAGTAGGTTGTGATCTGAGCCACAATCTGCTCCTGGTCTTGTTTTTGCTGACTGTATGGAAGTTCTCCATCTTTGACTGCAGAGTATGTAATCAATCTGGTTTCGATGTTGGCCATCTGGTGATGTCCATGTGTAAAGTCTCCTCTTGTGTTGCTGGAAGAGAGTGTTTGCTATGACCAGTGCGTTATCTTGGCAGAACTCTATCAGTCTTTGACCTGCTTCATTCTGTGTTCCAAGACCAAACTTGCCTGTTATTCCATTTACTTTTTGATTTCCTACTTTGGCATTCCAATCTCCTATGATAATGTGTACATCATTTCTTGGTGTCTGTTCTATGAGGTGTTCTAAGTCTTCATAGAACTGGTCAATTGTGGCTTCATCTGCACTAGTGGTTGGTGCATATACTTGTATTACAGTGATATTGAATGGCTTGCCTTGTATTCTGACTGACATCATTCTATCATTTTTGAGATTATATCCCATTACTGCTTTTCTCACCCTTTTATTGACAATTATGGCTACTCCGTTTTTTCTGAGGTTTTCTTGTCCACAGTAGTAGATATGATGGTTTCCAGAGCTGAATTCTCCCATCCCTGTCCATTTTAACTCGCTGATTCCCAAGATGTCAATGCTTATTCTTTCCATTTCCTTTTTTACCACTTCCAGTTTTCCCTGGTTCATAGATCTCACATTCCATGTCCCTATACAGTATTGTTCCTTGCAGCACTGTATTTCTCCTTCCCCTTTCCTGTCCCTACCCTTCTTTTGATCTGCTGTGCTAAGCATCCTGTTTCATCTAAATTGCCCCATTTGTTTTGCCTTTTGTTTTGGTCCATAGGGTTCTCTTGGCAAAATTCCTGACGTTGGTTTGCCGGTTTCTACGTCAGTATCCTCTCATCATACATATTATCACAGTTTAAAACAAAGTATTATCATGCATATTATCACAGTTTTAACAATATCAAACTAAAATAGCTAATTAGCATTGATTATATGAAGTTATGAAGTCCAATATATAAAGTCTCTACTGTAAGTTCGCTACAAGTCTCTACTGTAATTTCAGTATTGTTCGAGTCAGTTATTTGTAAAGTCTCTATAGTCAACTAAATTATTGTAACTGAATTACTTATCGTATGCATGCAGCTACTTGTTTCTGGTTTTGCGGCGCTGGGTCAGTAGTGTGAGTCTTTTCTGCCATCCAACCCGCTGCTTTTCTTCCTTCTCTTTCCCTTTTCCCTCCGGCCAGGGACAATGGCCGAAGGTGCGCTGGGTCGTCAGCGCGCTCCCTCGCTGTAGCAGGGGAAAAATTTTTTTGTTGCATAGTGTAATCTGTGTTTCAGAAACCTTTATGAAGAGAGGTTCTCAATATTTCTAAGTAAACACAAGCACACCCTTTCACATCTTTTGAAAAGCAAACAGATCTGGAAAGAATTCCTGTAGTTTTAAACCTTTCCCAAGAATTAAACAAGATCTGAAGTTACAGAGAGGAAAAATTCGAATTTTGTTAAGCATTGATACCCACGAAGGGAACTCAGCTACAATGTAATTTGGACAGTTTTGAAAACAACATGCCTTTAGGGTGGTTTTATATTGTTTGTTTTTCAGCATAATAGCCAAAGGGAAAAAATTAGCCAACTACATGGTGATTACCTGTCCAGAAATAAATGAGCTTTTTTTAAAGGTAGTGGGACTATTTTGAAAGCTTTATATTTTTTCATAAATTCTTAGAGGAATTGACAATAAGATAGTTCTGTAAGAACATACACTTCATTTTCTTTATGTACCTTAAGAATATGTCATACTGAATTAGAGAAAAGTACCATGTACCCCAGCATTCTGGCATTTAAGACTTATCATATTTAGACTCTGAATATTAAGGCTCTACACAAAAAGTAATATCCATCAGGCTGGCATATATTGTGCATAATTCATAAAGAATTAAGATTTCATTCATTAAACATTCCCATTAATTTTTTTGCTCCTTATGATGTTGCACTAAATATTTTCCTTGAGTTGTTTTCAGACAACCAACACAGATGTTCTATAAATGTTTGCATTTACTACTTGTAACTTAACCTGTGTTTCTTTAATTAGTTTTAAATCTGTCTGCGGCTTTAGTACCTTGTCATAAAAAATTTGATGTAGCAAACACAGACTTAATACTTTTCACATGTCAGTACAAGGAATTCTAAAATGTACTGTATGTCTGGGGAAAATGTGTAATACTCAATTATCATTGAAGAAAGGCTTATTCTCTACTGAAGATAACACTCATAACTTTCAGAAACCAATTGTGGAGGAGACACAATATAAACAACCCTTTAAAATAGAGGAAGTGTTAATATATACATTTTGTCAGCAATAATACTGACTATGTGCTGGTAAAGGTAGCAATGTTAATGAAAAATGTACAATATATGATTTCATCATTTGTTCTATATCATGAGTAGACTAATAGGCTATGCACAGTTATAGGCTATGCAGAGAATAAATTAGTGCTGAAGAGAAAATCGGTTCCCTACCTTGATGCTTAAATTAGAGAAAGCAAGGCTGGGTTTTTCTGCTCCTGAACTCTGATGCCAAGAAAAATATTGTAAGGTTTTCTGCATAGAGAAAATGTCTTTCTTAGATGTTCACTTTGAGACAGAGTTGTCAGGTGCTGAGAAGGTAAACATCATCTATTACTTGGGCTCAGATTAAGAACCCTTGCTGATGTACTTTGGCATCATTCTTCTTTCCTTCAGGAACTCTGTCCAACCTCTTCCACTAGCTGCTAAAATTTTATGGTATGGGAGAGCCAGACAACTATCAAAATGCTTTTGTGTTCCCTTTCCTGTATGCCACTTCCAAGTCAACATTCAACTTGATCCACCTTTCAGTTTCCGGTTTACTCAGGGAAGAGAAATAAACTAAGAATATTAGAAAAGTGCCAGCAGAGTTGTTAAGAGTCCATCTTTCACTTCCCCTTATAAAGCATTACACCTTTTGAAAGTGAGCTTTCAGGATCAAGGTCTCTTCATCAGGCAGGCATAAAATTAATGAAAGTTCGTGGCACGGTCAGTGATGGGATGTAGCAGGTTCTCACCAGTTCGCCAGAACTGGTAGTAACTTTTCTCAGTGTCCCGGAGAACTGGTAGCAGCTTTTGGGGGGAAACCACCTTCGGGGCTTACCTTTTCACTGGTTCCTCCACTGTGCATGCACGCCTATAGTGCTTGGCGTGTATGCACAGCCTCCTTGCTGTCCTCCCAAGCAGGGAGGAGGAAGAGAAGCTGCTAGCCTAAAGCTCCCTATAGCCTGCTCCCCAGGGTAAGTGACTCACCTTTGGATGTGGTGTGTCTGTGTGTATTTTAATGTGTATTTAATAACTTTACCTATATTGACATACTACCACAGTACCATAAACACAGATTTATGTTTGGAGTGGGTGGGTGGGTGGGTTTTAATGTAATTTTTATTATTTTTAATTTTAATTTATTTACAGGTTTGTGTTGTGGGTGAGTGGGTGGGTTGAGGGGTGTGTGTGTGTACTTATTTTTATTTTATTTTTATTTATTTTTTTAAAAAAATTCTTTGGCCCCGCCCACATCATGACATCATGACATTAGCTCCGCCCACACTGTGATGACATCACGGTGGGGTAGTAAAATTTTTGACATCCCATCACTGGGCACAGTGCTATTGTGCCAGGCACTCTTCGTAGAAATGCATGTTGAACAAACAGCAAAAGATTTTATGACGTTTTCATACCTGCCCCCACAGAAAGCTAGGTGCTTGCTCCTCCTCCACATGGTCCTCTCTGAAGCATTAATTTCCTTTTGTGACCAGACAAAGAGAGTGCAAAACTCCATGTGCTCTCCATCATGCAGCAGGGTTTGTTTATAAATATTTCTAGCTCTTACAAACATTTCTCTAACATTCTTTTTTTATTAATTGAGCATTTTGTTTCATTTTCCCAGAAACACAGATTGTTTCCCTGGGAGTAAACTAAGAGTTTTGAAGGAAACATTGTGTAATTATCCCCGCTGTCACCATCTAAAAAGTCATATTTTAGTTTCCTATTAGAAAGGGCATAGGTTTCTAATTGGCAGGACAATTTAATCTCTCAACTTTCTCAACAGCAATACAAATTAGTATAGTATTACACTGTGTTTGTGCTAACTGTATTAGAACCATAGCTAATGGTCATATTTATAACGTAATTGCTTTCAGTACTGTTGCTGTGTAACAGAAGGGACCTGCCTCTCAGGTAGGCCCCAGCGTTCTTCTGGATTGCACTTCTCTGACTGGACGACCCAGGCCTTGGATGTGTCTAGAAAAGGTAGCATTAGGCCAAATAACCACTCCAAGTTTCTTCAAGAAATATATTGAAGGCATAGTAAAATCCTCAGGGAATCCAGTCCATGATCTTACAGCAAGGCATGTCAATCACATAATCACTTTCATTTTTGCAATTCCATGTGGTTCAATTGTTTTGAATTCTTCTTTCTCCCCCAGATCCAGAATCACCATTTTAAGTGTACTAAAACTCAATTAAGTCGGTAAAAAGCTAACAGAAAAAGCACCTTTTAAAAGGGGGCCTATTCTGTTACATGCTGTAGAATGCATTCTCTTTTCAATAATTATTTGGAACTGTTTCAGTCAACAAATATCATGTCTGTTGTATGTAAAATTAGAAGTTAAGTCACCCACATTGGTTTCTGCTTTCTCTTTTCTGTACCATACAGCATAATATTTTCAAAACCGTCTGCTGTTATTTAACTTTGGTTTTCGCTTTGCTCTTTTTAAGTGGATTTAGAAAGGCAAACTGCTCTTTCCCAGTTTGACTGACTCATACAAGAAGAAACATACCAACATACTGTTTTGGCCCACTCAAATGAAACTGGTTAGTCTCCATCTCTGAAATTTAATTTAGACAGAAAAAGACTAACTCTTCAAACTTTTACTGGCTGTTGCTATCTGCAATCATCCATCGCCGTGTTCCCATTGCTAATTCTACCCCAGCTACTATTATTGCTCACTATTTCCACCTTATTTCAAAACTGTTACATGTGACTTAAAATGGCAGCATTTATAGTGATATTGATAGGGACATAATGTTGCGATGATGTGGAAAGAAACATCTCTTCTTCCTCAACTCATGGGACACTCATGGCACTAAGGAATGTCTATAGGACTAGAGCCAAGCTGGAGTGCAGTCTACTTGCATTTCTGTCATACCGAAAAAAAGATACCGGTAAAGGTGAATGTTATAGAAAATATACTAGGCTGTTCCATAGGCTTAAATCTATGAGTGTTTCTTCTTAATGGCTTGCCAAATATATACAAATGTTGATCAGAGCAGCAAAAATTGGCTGTAGCAACTAAAAACCAAACATCCCATTTGTTACGTATTATGAGGTACAGTATATAAAAATGCATGTGCTGAAACATCTTTTGTGTAGTTGTGCTGGGGGATTAAGAAGTCACTACTGGGATTCCACATTACATGCCAGTTGTGTTAACTGGCCCACAACTAAAAATCTAAGTGGTGACTCATTAATTAGCAGCAATTTATCACTGTGACTGAGGCCATTTTCCTTCCTCTTACATAACTAAATAAAAGGATTTTGGCCCATATGTGTATGTATATTTATGAAAACATTGCAACAAACATATGTAATGTAAAGTTACAGAAAATATAAAAAATGTCTAATTATCGAGTATTTGACTGATCCATGGAGATGGTTAAGTTTGTTTTAGCTACAGTGAATTAATGCACAGTTCTACAACAAAAACATCATCATCAACAACAATGATAAATAAACTTTGACAAATCTACTTAGCAAGGTAATTAGAGTTAATGTCCTCCTTTTTCTGGTACAGGAATTAATGAGTCTTTGAAAGAACTGTTCTTATAACAGATTAACTACCTTAGGTTTTTGAGATAAGAAGAATATTTATTTAGTTATCTTATAAGTGTTATTTGAAGCATTTTTAAAATTCAGATTAAAGGCAAGATTGCAGAAATAATGCTAGGTAGTTTTGGTGGAGCCAGAAGTTGGGATTTTGATTTCCTATAGTCCCTTCTTGACAGTGGGTAGGGATGGAAATGCAGAGGATCTTTTCCAGCTCGATGGTGATGATGGTGATGGTGATGGTGATGGTGATGGTGATGGTGATGGTGATGATGGCGATGGCTTCTTCTTTTCCTCCTCCTGTCTGCAAACCCTTGTATGCAATAACAAAGCCAATCTTTCTCTTTTACTGAACCAATTTCTTGTTTTAGACTAGCAACTTCAATGCTAACTTTTCTTTTTCACCTCAATGTTCATGTTTATTACATTTAAATGTAAAGAGTTGCATCTCAACAGCTTTCATTCACTCTTTTTAAGCAACATAAGAGGCATGCAATCCATTTTTTTAGGCCAGGGGTTCCCAAACTTTTCCCACCAGGGGCCTGACAATGCCCTCTCAGACAGCTGAATGGGCCAGTCACTTGGTTTCTCCCAGTGCCAGTGTGTGAACCACCATGTGTTTTTGGGCATTTTTGCCACTCTGCCACTTCCAATGGCAGCGGGAGCAAGGACAGCACATTTTCACCTCATTTTAAAAAAAATTCACTGTGTTTTGGCAGCATTTCAGCACATCTTTAGTGCGATTTCACGAGTTTTGGCACGTCACTTCTGGTGTTGGTGGCAATCCTGTCCAGGAGCCAGATGAATTTGGCCCTTAGGCCGTAATTTGGGCACCCTTGTTTTAGGCACTTTGGGACAAATTGGTCCAAAAACATCTCCACTGCAGTTAGGTCAATCTGTGGGTGTGGGTGTTTAAAACCATGTTATGGATAATCAGGTGTAATGGGGCTTTTACCTGCCCCACCTGCCACTGAATCCCTTCAGTGGGAAGTGTGTGTGTGGGTATAAAAGCCATGTTACCGCTGATTATAATGGGATTTTTAACCTCAGCACCTGCTGCTGAATCCTATCAGCAGTGTAGGAGTAAAAGCTGCATTACAGCTTTTACTCCCCCACCCACCACCATTGACACAATTCAGCAGTGGGCATACAGGTAAAAGCCTCATTACATCCACTATGGGGCTGATCCACCTGCCAGGTAGGAAGTTTTGCTGTCACTGAGGAAGCTATGGCAGATCCCTCAGTGACAGTGTAAAGGACACCCCCATTTCCCACCTGGCAGGAGGAGCTGCTCCTCTCCATCAGCTGAAAAGCACTACTGTTGTTGAGGGAGCTGTAGAAGTCCTTTTGGCAATGGCATAAATGAGCTGCTTCTCAGACCATTGGGGGAAGGCTCCCCTGATCAGCTGAGAAGCTTGCAGGTGATCTCAGTGGTGGCTAAAAGGAAACAACAGATGGCTATTAGCACATGGACATGCACAATATGGGGGTACTAATTCTAATCGTCTTTCTGTTTACACTTAGAGGGGCAATTTGAGAATGAGTTATTAGCAGTGAATGGCCTTTTAGGCTTCCTCCACATGAATAGGAGTTCACTTTTTGAATAATGAATTATATGTCATTGGAGAGAGGCATCAGGATATAAGAGATGCTTAGGTGAGGCATGACCAAAAAAAGGTTGGGAACCATTACTCTAGCTGTTCCTCTTGCACAGGAAAACCATATGTATGAACATTCACAGGGATCATGGAGAAGAATTAATGTTTAATCATTTAGAAAGACTGACTCAGCCTTCCATCCTTCTGAAATACCCAGCATGTTGGGAGCAAAATACTAATTCACTTGTGAACCACCCAGAGAGTGCACTAAGCACTATGGGTTGATAAGGTAAAGGCAAAGGTCATTATTGCTCAAAAGCCAGTTGTGTCCGACTCTAGGGTTCGGTGCTCATCTCCGTTTATAGCCAAAGAGCCAGCATTATCTGCACCTGCAGACATTTCTATGGACATGTAGCAAGCATGACTAGGTTGTCAGAAGCTGGGACAGAGATGGGAGCTAACTCCATTGTGCAGTACTCGGGTCTTGAACCTTCTAGTAGTTAAGTACAGCATGTTAGCTACTAAATATGTGTAATTGCTAAATAAATAAATAAAAGATCCCTGGTTTCCACTGTTAGCTAGAAGCTCAAGGATAAGGAATGCACTGAAGAAGACTATTCTGATGTTGTATAAACCAAGATACTAAAAATTAGAGTCTAAGTAGAATAAAGGAAGAAATGAATGATTGGTAGCAGATTTGGTGTTGTCTAGGAATATACCGCAGTCCTTATATAGCTAGCAGGAAACCATGTGTACCCAGAAGAGGGAAATAGTAACAAAACCAGCAGACTCCCAAGCTTTGTATAAACCTTTTTGTGCAACCCTGAAGCAAACAACTCAGTGAGTACTTATTCAGTTGTTACTAGAAAATGCACTGCTTGGAAGCATGCTAGAAGGGAAGGAATAAAACTGAGTAAGTTGGAAACAGGGCAAATCTGAATTATTGGAAAGAAGTACACCATACTAACATATTCTGATGTTGGCCTCACTTGTCACCATAACAACCATGTTAATTTCTACATTCACAGTGTAGGCTCTTCTGATTGGCAGGTTATAAAGATAAACAGGTAATTTTGTATATCATATCTATCATAACCTTTCTATTTTATTTGTTTTTTGCTCTGGCAACAAGAACATTATTGTGACTAATGACACCAGAATGGAACACCTATTTGTTAGTAACATGAACGAGATTAATATCTTATTTCTTGAAGGCCAAAGAATAGTGTTCCAGTAGCAACATGTTTAGCTTTCTCAGCAGTAGCACCCTCCCGATGAGCGATCTTTCCTCATGAAGTGTGTGAGACTCCCTCCCTCTTTCCTTTAGCTTTAGGAAGAAAATGAAAACAGTGCTTTCTAGAGAAGGCTTTTGAGGGAGGTTTTTTCCCCTTGAATTATTGTACTGCTACCTGTCTGTAGTTCTTTATTTAGTCTGTTCATGTTGTTTATATGTTTTTAATTCTCTAATCGTCCCAGAGAATCTGTTCAGAGATGGATGGTATAGAAATTGAATGAATATCTTGACCAGTCTTCCTCAAACTGGTGCCTATTGGTGTGTTAGATTATGATCAACATAACCAACATATCTGGAGAACAACTGGTTAGGGAAGCGTGTTCTAGACTCAATTTGAAACAAGTAATTTGGATACATGCTATATTTTAGCCTTAATGCAATTTGTTGGCAAAACCTGTTCTTGAACTCCCAAGATATATCCTTCAGTTTCCTTCTTCAACAGTCCTGCTCTTAACCAGCCCCATGTCAGATTTTGGTCATACAGTACTTTCCTTCTAATGTTTTTCAAGTATTGACCATGCACAGTCTTACCTACAGTAGTTTGCAACTTTGCTTTCATTCATTTCCTTTCTGTATTTACCGGTAGCTTTCTGCTTCACTGTTTTCAAAAGACCTCTTTTATTAACTTTCTTAAGCATATGATCTTTACTTTCCTTAACCTAGCAAGACATTGATCTGGGCAAGCAGTTCAAAGAACCACACTATACTCCCATAGACTGCCGCCCCACCCACCCCATATCTGCAGGTTCAATATCTGTGGTTTCAGTTATCCACAGGTCCAAAAATACTCACTGAAACATCCCTGAAATATACTAAATGCATTATATATAGGCAGGAAGGGGAAGGGGAAAGGGGGCTTCATTAAAATTGTTAAACTTTTAAAGAGTACAGGTTTGTTTTCAAAGTTGATTGCCTAACCTAATTGTTGTTTTCACACAGTTAATCTTCCCACTACCATCTGCCCTTTTGAAGCTACAACAAGTAAGCTGAATTATCTTTCAGTGAGAACAAACAGATGTTTCAATCAGACTTTTAGATGCAATAGTAATAATTTTAATTTATCAGTCTGTAATGTTTCTTAAGTAGCTCTGTACACTTGCAATAACTGAATGTGTTAATCTACATCTAGCTGAAATGCCTTCAACTGGTGACCTCCAGTCAGAGCACTTTGGAGGGGATACAGTGCTAATTACTATAATCATTGCCATTCTCTTATTTACACATTAATGAGCTAGAGAAATTACACTTTAGTAACATGTTAGCATTCTAAATGGCATTATGCACAGATCCATCATTTACATTACATTAAAATATCTATAGTGGGAGAGAAAGGAAAAAATTATTAATAAATACTAGTTATTTTACTACAGATTCTGTCCTTTCAAGAAAACAATAACTCATATAATAACTTATATTATAATATAATATAATATAATATAATATAATATAATATAATATAATATAATATAATATAATATAATATAATATATTTAACTGAAATTGGAAGGGGAAATACCACTTTAACTAGCAAAGAAGAGATGTTGCAAAATGGCATAGTTCTAGACTGCCTCCCATAACATGCAGATTTTAATTTCCATATAAAATCATAATTCCTACAGCACGTTCACAGGATTCAATTTAAGAATAAGTTGAAACATGATTAATGTGTTTATATTGCCAGTATGTTTTATCACCCCTAAAAATATAAATATTTCTTAATACAGTATTATACATTTGTACCAGTATAATTTCAGTATTAAAACTCCAAAATGCCTTACTTTTGACGGTAGCTGTCCGGGTACAGTTGTAAAGGATGGCAAGTTCCCCAAATACCTTGCCAGGCCCCATGGTGCACAGTTTCACACCTTCCTTTGTTACTTCAACCTTCCCATCTGTGGACATAGAACACAAATATATATTACAAAGATTCCACATTGTTCAAAAACTTCCTGTATAATGTCCTTAAAATATAAGCATGAACCTCTTGGTGATGCTGAAAAAGATAGAAACATTGCAATGATGATTAGGATTGATAATATTTTCCACTGACTGTGCACAAATATGTTTTCCCTGACACATCATATGTCCAGCTAGGAAAAGGGTGGGTAATGATAGGAAGAAGGAAGGAGATGCACAAACTACAATAGAGAAAACTTCTACCAGAGTCCAACAAAGCTCATTCAGAAATATTCCTTCTGTGAATTCACTAGCAAAGAGTACACAACACAGAAGAAGATAATTGCATCATATGTTCCTCTGTCTAAAGAATACTGATTGGGTTATTGATTGCTGGTAATATTATTCTAGGTTAGAAGCTAGAGGTTTTATAGTGCTCTTTTGTATAACTTTGGAGAAATCTAAATTACCTTTTCTCTCTAGATTAGTAGTTCCCATTGTTTTCCCACCAGGGACCAAACCCGCCCCAACACTTCCTGCCAAGGGCTGGAGGCATTGGTGTGCCCACTATTTACATTTTTGTAATTGGTGGTGGCAGCGGGAATCACACGGTTTCCCCAGGTTTTTAGACAGGCTCCATCGCTTCATTCTGGTTTGCATTTCACCAGCTAGAAAGCGACCATGGCTGACTTCCTGGTTCCACACTGGGATCCCCAGGTGCTGACGTTAGCTTAGCCCAGCACCTAAGGTCACCCACAGTCATGCCCCAGCTGGCAAAGTGCAGTGGGGAATGGGTGGAAAAATACTAAACCACAGCGAAATTGCTCTGAAAAGCCTCCTGCTGCCCTGGGAAGCGGTGGTGCCTGTCCAAAAAAACCCCCAAAAGTTGCAATTCCTGCCGCTGCCATGGTAAATGATGTATCGCAACTTCCAGCAGTGGGGAAAGGTGTGGCTCAGGCCTAGAGGTCCACAGGTGGCCACCATGGGCCAGATTAATGACATATACAGGCCGGATTAGGCCCATAGGCCAGGGGTTGGCCACCCCAGTTCTAGATCATCCAATTGGTCTAATGTAATTCAACCTCTGATCCTAGTTGCATGGCCCAAACCAAAAGACATTATAATCATACAAAATGATATCAGATAAAGTTCTGAATTATCTCAAGAAATAGGCTACAAAGGTAGATGTTTCTTACTTTGTTGAAGTATCACAGTACAATTAATAGATATATCATATACTTTTCACCCAATAACAAGCAACATCAAGAGCACCTAGGGTAGCTAGCATCAAATCTTCCATAGTAAATGTTGAGGGGCATAGAATACAATGACACAGGGATGAAGTTGCCTGTTATTCTCCACACTTACAATGAACTTTGTTGTTGCAAATGTGCCCTTTTATTGGATTCGCTTTGGTTTTGCCAACTCCAATCTATTCATTGGCATCCAGCTAACCAAGTTCTCAATGTAGCTGGGGGCTAGATTTTAAAGATTTTAATCTTTTAACCTTTTAACTTATTTTGTTTTTTTAAAATACTCTTAAAGCAGTTTTTATTGCTTTTAATTATGACTGGTCTATTGTATATATTGTTTAATTATTGTGTGAGGCACCCTGAGTTGGGTTTCCTGATTGGGTGGCATACAAGTGTGAAAATTAAATTAAATTAAATTAAATTAAATTAAATTATTAACCTTCAGGGAAGGCCTAAAAACTTGGCTGGCCCAGCAGGTGTAGAGTGCTGCTGGTGGAGCAGCCCTCCCCCCCCCCCCTTATATGAATGGCGTTCAGGTTTTCAGCTTTAGTTTTAACCTTCTGTGAATGTGGAAGAGTATCCTATGGCTTAATGTTAAATGTTTTTTATGATTAATTGTTGTAAGGACGTTTTTAACTTGAACATTTTTGTGGTTTGTTTGTAGGCCGCCCAGAGTCGCTTTGGTGAGGGGGCAGCGATAGAAATTTAAATAAATAAATAATGGATGCACATTTTATGTAGATGCAGTCAGCCTTTTACTGATAGCTGCTACCTCTTCCCAAACGTCACTGGGTGCAATGCCTTCTAGGTTACTGATCTTATCAGTACAGATTTGTTTCAGGAATAATTCTACAGCTTTCTTTGAGTGCTATGAATACCTGTTTTGCATGGGCTACACTATACCACATCAAGCTGCCATCTTTGCCTGCCAAGTAGCATAGGGTGAAAATGTTTGTGCTTTTTTGTCCCAAATGTTTCCTGATGCTTTTGAAAAATATTGTTCGTTGCACAGAACATCAGTATTGTGTTTTGGGAGTGCTTTCTAAGCTCAGCAGCTTAAGCTCTATATCAATGTTTCCCAAATGCTGGTGTTTGGACTTCAGTTTCCAGAAGCCTAAGCCAGTATATTGACTGATCAGTGCTTTGGGGAATTGACTTAAGCTTCTGGGAATTAAAGACCAAACACCAGCATTTGGGAAACACTGCATATTGATACTTCAGGACAAAACAACAATCTAAAGAGGCCCTGTGACACAGTGGTTAAGCTGCTGTACTGCAGCAAAAACTCTATTCACTCTCTGAGTTCAGTCCCAACAAGCACAAAGTTGACTCAGCCTTCCATCCTTCCAAGGTCAGTAAAATAAGTACCCAGCACCTTTGGATAAGATGCTAATTGCCTTGTGAACCACCCAGAGAAAGTACTAAGCACTTGGTATATAATATAAGCACAATTGATATTGACATTGCTAATGACTTTTAAGGTAACAAGATTTAAAAGATGCCTGCTGAATTCTCAGATGCAAGGCACATGTTTGAGTCTTAGCAGGGCAGGTTTTATGTTTGTTTCTATCATAATACAAACCAAGTTCTTCTAATTCATTTGTCTAGAGCAGTGGTTCCCAGCCTTTTTTTTTTCTGGCCATGCCCCAAGTAAGCATCTCTAAAATCCTGATGCCCCCTTGTGACATATTATTCAAAGACCATTCACTGTTAATAACTCATTCTCAATTTGCCCCCCTTAAAATCAAATTGCCCCCTGGATGAGGGTGCTCTACATTGGGACCCATGGGTCTAGAGAAATTGTCTAACTGAGCAGGACATGCAATACTGTCGGAATAAATAAAACATTTAATGCCTTGAAGAATTGGTTGATTGATGGTTTGGATGTTAAGCAAAATAATGGTCAATATACTGACTCAGGATAGGCTATTCCTTTGAATCCACCATCAGTTGCATTGTCCTTGAAGGCATGCCCTATACCACTAAACTTTGTGATGTGAAGAATCTTACATGAATGTGATTAATTTGTCTTACTTTGATTAAAAGAATCAACAACATTTTAAAAGTATTAAAAAGTTTTTTTACATGAACCATTAATATTATTGTGCTGTGATTTTGACCCCCACATATAGTTCAATATAGACACAATCACTAACATGAAGTAGAAATAAAATGAAAAGTAAAATAAAGGGAACAATAAGGTAAGGAACAGATTAATTATTAATAGCACTAAAGTATAAACATGCTGTTCAGTCAGGAAACATTAATTATTGATTATGAAACACTAATACTGAATAATGGTCACACTTATAGTGGCAGTTTTTCATTAAAAAAAAAGTCAGGATAAAGGTTTTCATGTATTTTCCTATGCGTTTATACGTCTGTGAGGACGTGCCCAGTTTTTTCATACTGTAGTCTACAACAGCTCATGTAAGGCAGGGGCAAGAAACATATAGTCCATGGGCTACGTAGAACTGCTGGGGCATTTCTACATCCCCTCCAGAAACTTTTGAAAACTGCCATTTTAAAAAAAAGTCAAAAGCTCTCTTTTAGCTCCTGGCTTGCTTCGGGAGCCCTCTGAGCTTAGCCAACCCAGAGGTAAGACCATTCTGCAAAACATGAATTTCAGAAAAGCAACTGTGTACTCTATTAGGGATACTCAACTGTGCTCTCTGGAAAGTTAGATTATGAAAACCATAGTGAATATGCAATGGCCTCAGCCTGCCACTTTGGATGCAAGTCAATGTTTACAGTTTCAAATTTTAAATCATCCTTGCTATTACAAGAATATTCCTAGAAATCACATGCCCAAACACATTTACAGAAAGAAGAATAGATAGACACAATCTATTTCTTATGCAGAAAATAAGCCATATCCTATCTCAGGTTCATAACTTCAAGCAGTATCTGAGTTCTACCTCCCAAGTTACCTACTGGGCCAAATTTGGCTCCCCCTGGTTGAAACATTTTAGAAATTTCAAGGAAGGCAAATCATTTTAATAATTCTCACCTGATTTTGTAAAAGTGATTTTTTACACTGAGTTGGCATTTGTTTTAATACAACCTGCACATCCCTATTCTTGAACTTTAAAATAGTATTCTTTGTTATGCATACTGTTTATCTGTTTCAGACGGTGGTAATGGTATGGAAGATGTAGTAATGGTATGGAAGAACTTTCACTTCTGATCTGATATCTGAAGGACTTGTTTGATTAGTTATTCTAAAAGGTCTGCTAATACCTTGAAAGCAGACATCTCTCATTGAGATTACACATTATTTATGTCAGCTGCTGGATCTTGTCTCAATTCAAACTACACAACTCAAAAATTAATATGAAGAAAAAGCATACATCCTATTGTCCTTAGAATAAAAGGGGATGGGGAGAAGTTAAAGCCTGCCTTTGTGTTATGGTGAGAACATTTGGTACTTTTAGCACATTGAGTCCATCCAATTAAAAATTAAATAACATCCTTAGCTGTATTGCACTTGGGCTTCTCAATAAATTGGACTATAAAGCAAACAGCCCTATCACAGTCTTCTCATTTATTGTGAAGATATTTCCCCTCCCAATAATTAAATGGCAATTTTCTGTATCCTGTGAAGAGGGGAAGAGAAAACAGATTAGTTCAACTCTAAGAATGTCAATCTCTAATTCTTATAATAACTATTAATCAAGTGGTTTATTGCTAATTTGTATTTTTGCTCCTTTTATTATATGAAAAGGCCTGAGATCATTTTAATTCAGAAACATCTGCAACAAGGGGTGCATTCAAATGTTGCATTAAGAAAAAAAAATTAAACAATTCTGGCACATTGTATTTTCTGGTATGTTGTGAATTCTGGCATTTTGTCAAAAAGCACAGGGGACAGCCATTCTTGCTTGCAACAGGAGCTAAATAAACTATAAAATGTCAATCCGTGGCTTATTTTGTGCCATTTCGAAGCCCAACCAGAGCTTTTCTCTCCCTCCTCTAAAACAAGTATAGTGTAGTGTTATTTTTCCGGCTTGTTTGGAAGATTCAAAGAAGAGCATCAGGGAGAGAAAAGCTAAGTTAGTGAGGATAACTCAGGATGCAACAGCATTAGCACCCAGGAGAAATCTTGCCTGGCTTCCTTGAAACAGTTCTGCTTGATTAGAACAATGAAATCAAGCCTCACCATTCACATGGAAATGGCTCCTATTTAACAGAGCTACTTCCAGATACTAGCAAATTAATCACTTCCGCCACTCACCAGAGGGCAGGTGAAGTGAAGATTTTAATATTTAAGCACATCACTGATGTGATATGCCAGTTATTTTAAAAAGCATTTTCTTTGCCTTGCCTGCAGGGAAACCCAGTGAGGCAAAGAAAAGGTGATACTTGAAGAAGAGGTAGAGGGAGGCAGCCTGAAGGAAGGAAGCGTGCGAGGAAGGCAGGCAAACAAGGCAGGCAGGCAAGAAAGAAAGCAAGAAAGCAGGGCTGGATCCATCAGCCATGAGGCAAAGAACTAAAAGGGAAAAGAAAGGGTTTTTTTGTAAATAACTGACATATCAAATCAGTGGTATGCTTAAACAGAAAAATCCACTTCTGCACTCTACCAAGTACTGTCGAAATCTAGGTGATTGCACATCCAAAAAAGTCTTTATCTGGAGCATTTCTTAATTGCTCCAAGTAAATAGTAGCCTCCTATCATAAACACACTAGGGATGGATTGCTAGGCATTAATGAGGGTAGGGAATGCTTTAACAAAAATGTATAATTGACATTTTTCAGAGTGCTCCCAGCAATCCTGGCAGGGGCTATAGAGTGGATGAAAATTCCTGTGTATCTGGCCTCTAAGGTTCTGATATCACAATGAAACTACAAAAACAACTTATGTGGTTTGTTTAATAGCTTGGTTGTGAGCTGGACATTATGCACCCATTGCCCCTGGATTATTATGATACCTGAAATTAGTTGTGCTTTATTTTATTTATTTTAATGTACATATCTACACACTTGTGGGGTTGATACATTTCAGAGCTTCTTGCGTAAAAACTGGCATTATACTTGTCTCCTGTCTGAGAAATATTGCTTATTTTAAAATAGATACACAGGGACTGCAGTCTACAAAGTTAGATGTATTGTACCCTAACAGCTATAAATTGTTTTTAAAAACCCTTCTCACATGGCTGGTTCCCACCCTTTTGCCTGATAAAGCATTATTCCAAATGTTATTTCCTAGTTCTTATAATACAACAAAGAGCAGAACATTTTACTGATGGTATCCTTACTATGGATTCCCCCTCCATGGGTGAGTTCATCAGTCTTTTAGTTTTTATATTACTGTTTTATGTTTAGTTTTGTTATATATGTTTTGTTTATCACTGTAAAGTGGCCAAAGTGCTCTGTTAAGCTAAGTCAGAAGTTCTCAAACTTTTAAACCCAGGGGCTGGGTCATACTCCCTCAGACAACTGTGGGGACTGGACAGCCATTTTGCCCTTCCTTCACCAGACGGCACTTCCTAGTGTAGTGGAGGCATGGGGGGGCACATGAAATGGGGCCATAGGCCGCATCTGAATCCCTGAGTGAAGTGGCATTTGGAAACACATTTACATCATCAAACAAAAACCAAAGAAAGGGTTTATTTGATCTCTGCTGGCTATCAACAATTTCTGAGTTGTGTTCAGTCTAGTAGTTCACAAATAATGCAAGCCTTCTGTCAATTTTATTGTGAACTAGAATGACATTATACAATAATATAACATTAGTGAACTCTTCGTTCCAGGCAGAATATTTTTAAAAAAATAATTTCACAAAAAAAAAGTGAAGCTACAAGCAAACTAATCCATATGCTAAAATACACAGAGCCCATAAGTGAAGGCATCTTCCCTTAAAGTCTGTTTCTCAAAAGTAGTAAATATGTTCTTTAACTTTGTTTATTGGCTTCGATTAAAATTTGGTCCAATACTTTCCTTTGGCAGGCAGAACTTGTTTATTACTAAATGCTTCAACTTACATTTTTATTTTTGCCAGAATTCATTTGTAAGTAACACAGTTGTTTTTTAAATCCTCTTTTATAAATTTTAAAGCAGGGTATTTTTATAATTTTGACATCAACCCAAGAAAAATGGCAGATATGACAAAAGAAAAAAATGAGGATATTTTTCTGCACCACTACTAAAGCAAAGATGACTATCATGCTTTGACTCTCTGCTACATTACAGATGCAGACAAATGCAAAATTAAATTTGCATAATGAATAAGTCTTTTCCACTTTTCCATTCAGCAGCCGTCAAGTTTGAGTTTTTTGTTGCAGCAGACATGGCATGGGGATATTACATGGAGCATCTAAAAGATATACTTTCAGGGTGTATAACTTCCACATTGGCTTGAGAATTGTTGTAGTTCAAGAAGTAACTTTTCCAAGTTTTGATGTTAGCAATCCTCACGTTCAAACAAAACAAAACAGAAAAAATAGAGTAACTGTGCAGGGAGATACAAAAATTATAAGCACTGATAATTACCTTAATTGCAGTCACTAAGAGCAGCTGGGAGGCAGCATAGACATTTTAGTGTACGTGAACTGACTAATATGTCATGATGACTTCACTTCCCCTACACTTCCCTGCAATGCAGATGGCATCATGTCATTCTTGTAGTATTTATATAGAACTGAAGGATATTTTTGTCATCAGTAGAAAGCAATGACAAGAATTATAGTAATATGATCTGAATATCACCAGATGCCTCAGATACTGACTGGCCTGAGGAAGCCAAGAAAACTTTGTGACCCAGTAGAAATTTGAACTTGGAATTTCCTGATCCAAATCCAGCACTATGATGGATTTGGCTCTCTCAAATCAGTGCTTACTATATAAATTGTATAAAGTCTATTGATAGAAAAATTAAACTATTAATACTCTTTATCTGCATAACATTGCACATTAGCCTGAGCACTAAAATATGACAACCTATAAAGATGGGATGCTGAGAAGGGCCTTTGTCTCATATCATAGGATAGGGTATTGGCCAGCTGATATTTGGTATTTAAGATATCCTGAACCTTAGAACTAGGGCTTTTTTCCCCATCAAGACTTTGTATGGAAACAAGGAAACAGATTATTATTATTATTATTATTATTATTATTATTATTATTATTATTATTATTATTATTATTATTATTATTATTATTATTATTATTATTATTAAATTCAATTTATATGCTGCTCTCCTTGCCGAAACAACTCAGAGCGGCTAACAATGTTACAATATAAGACATATATGAAAAACATAATATAAATACAATATATCAAATATAATACAATCAATGTGGTCAGCAAATCTTTCATTTAAAAAAATTACACTCTTGCAAGAAAAGTGTAACATACCAAGTGCCTCTGGCATTCTTGTTATTGCAATATGGATCGGTTACAATTCTTAAATACAGTAAAAGCTTGGGATACAATTTTAATTCATTCCTCAAAGTTGTTCGTACCTTGAAATATTTGTATCTTGAAACACAACGAAAACACATTGCATTACCAGAAGTGGCCACTAGATGTCACCATATACTTATTCATAGCTCAAAAACTCCTATTAAAAATTCATATCTCAAAATTCTCCCTCCAAGGTTTCCATTTGTATTACGAGTTTTTCATAAGTAGAACCGTTTGTATCTTGAGGTTTCACTCTATTCTTCAAAGTCATGCATAACACATTCCAATTATTTAATCTGTATGTAACTAAGGTATATGTCACTGTGACCAGATCTAATATTGTAAGTATAAACATAGCTGCCTAATTCTGCAAGGATATTTAAAACCTCTGCATAGCTATACAAACTATTGTTTTTACATATCTAAATATTGATATGCTTAACTTTTCCAAAAATCTTTTAAGAATAGTAATCTTAACACTTGGAAGCTGAAATATTTGTCATGTAAAATGGCTAAAGATATATATATGGGCCAACCATATGAACCTTACACAAGAACGTTCCACCACTTGTATGGACATGGAAGATCATGAATAGGACTTTCAGTTACAAATTCCTCTTGTCCAGCACACAAGTATGAAACAGGCTTCCAGAGTAGCTTTCTTCACCATATCGAAGCATGCTCTGCAGACATTCCTATTAGGACATTCTGGTTCCTTCCTTGACTTTGTTTAAACAAGAGGATAAGATCTCCGAGACCCATGGCCAGTTCAATATTGCCAATATTCCTGGCAAAAGGGAAGGGACTTCTGAATGTCCTTTATGCATTTGTGCTGAAATTCTGTGTCCGTCTCCATAGACACAGGTACTGTTGCCATTTTAATGTACAGTATTCTTCTACCATTAATACATAAGCAGCATTCCAAGGCCCACTGAGGTTTCAAAACCATTTCACACATGATCACACATGGCATATTGGTAAGAAGTGAGTTCATTTATAAAAACTTAATGATATACACCTTCCCTGGAGGATGAAACTTTTAAGTAGGAAATCCTTGGATTTCAGCCCCAAAGCTATATTCTTGAAGGGATACAAAAGAGAAGGAGGGGGTGGATATACTCTTATGAAGTCTAGCAGGGGAAAAGATTTATAATACATAAAGGCAACAGGAGAGCTGAGCCTTAAAATCTGTAAGTAACTGCCTCAGGGCACACAATAGAGAATTGACAGTACTGTATATGGGGGAAAAACACACACACACACACATACACACATGTGCACACACACACAAAGCGGTCCTGCATATGGAAGAAAAATCCAGTGCAAACCTTAAGGTAGGAAGACTTAGCCTACTGAAGAGAATGTGAGGCCAGGGCATTTTGATTTGAAAAATCCAAGGCACTTTTTATTGTATAAAGTTGCTTTGAAATTTTTGTGAACTAAAATCTAATCTGTGGATGTCACAGCAGGGAGAGTGGAATGCACATACATACATTTTTAAAAGGTTTAAATAGTATTTCTAAGACTGAATCAGTACTTTGATTAAAAAGTAAGCAGTAGAAGGATACTGTGGAGACAGCAATATATACTGCGGAGACAGCAACACACACACACACAAGCAGCATTTGGTGTTTTGATTGATAAGTCTGGAATTAAAATTGAATTTGAAGGCTTTTTTTATCTACAAATGAGTTGGGAACTTGAAATCAATGGGTTTTCACTAAACCTAGCTGAACAAAGTTCAGACATCATCCAGTTAATCAGTCAAGTGAAATCTGTAGCAAAGAATGAAATATTGGTTTGAACTGTCTGTAATATCCAAGGAAAGAAGAAAGAAGGACAATCTGACATTCTAGTGGTCCATTTAGTATGGAACAACAACAGCAACAGCAACAGCAACAACATAGACAACTAGCTAACTGCTGCATGAACAGAATGCTGGACTAGATAGATTTTTTAACTCATCAAGCAAGGTTCTTCTAATGATCTTATGTGATCTAAACCCTTGCTACCCATCCTAGAGCTACCAACATCTGTTAGTTACAACAAGATGTTGGTGTCCTATCCAATGAGAAAACAAGCAAGAACCAAAACAATGCAACCTTTATTTGTGATATCCATGCACTAAAACTTTAAGTACCTTGATAACACTATTATGGTTATCATACGTCAGAAGCCATAATATCTTTGTTATGATTAATGTTATAGTTTAAATAATCACAGGAGTGTCTTTCATTGACTTAGCTGCAGCATACAATACTGTCAATCATAGGATACTGCTCTGTAAAATAAATATTCTTAACAAAAATAACAAGTTTACTAGGGTCATTGGCAGATTCTGTGTGATGATAAATGAAAAGAACAGCAGATGGAGGTTGCAGAAGAATGGATAATCACAAGGTAAAGCACCATCTCCAATGTTGTATAATATGTGCATAAATGTCGGGTGGTTACTCTGAGCCTCACACAGGACAAACTTCACCCCCTTGTTCTTACACGCCTCACAGGTGTGGCCAACTTCACCACATCGGAAACAACACTTGCACCTGTCCACTCCCTTACAGTCGTATGCCAGGTGTCCAAAAGCCTAGCACTTAAAGCACTTCCGCACATCAACCTTCTCCCTAACTCGGCAGATCACCCAGCTGATGCATACCTGGCCCTTCTCCATCACCTTCATGGCTAGATCTGTTGGTAGATGGACCACAGCAGTTTGCGTGCTCTTGTGTGATGGACTTGATGACCTTTGCTTCAATGGCTACCTCCAACTCCTCCCCAAGTGCTTCACAAATTTCCTCTATCATAGTCAGCTCATCAAGGTCCTGGATTTCAATTGTCTTCTCATCCTTTCGACTCACTACACTTGCTGACTTTCCCATTTCCGGGTAATGGCATTTACCACCTGGGTAGTTGAAGCAGACTTCCTCAGTGCCAAGAGCAGATTTCCAGCCACGTTCCTTCTCACCTTCATCACATTCTCTCCCACCTCCTTCAAGGACAGGTCCTCCTTCAATTGTCGCAGCATATCGGCATAAGAAGGACCTCCCTCCTTCGGCTTCAAGATTACTATGTCAGGACATGAGGGTTGCAGCTTCTTAGATCTTGATTTTGACTTTGCTCCCACCATCCAATCAGTTTGCAGGGCTGAATTTATGTCCAATGTGCTCAGTGCCTGGTTTATCCCTGCCAGTGACACCTTTTGATATAGGTGTCGCCAGTATCACCAACGCACGCACCTCCACTTGGGGTCATTGCACTCACGTTCAGTGTCGGAGAATCTCTGGGTGGTGGGTTGTCCCATGTGATGACTTATGTCGCTTTGGCCATTGTTCCTAGATGCCTCATCGCATATATTGGCTCTCAATCCAGGTGATGTCTGGGTATCTGCTGGCATGGTCTCCGGTCTTTCTGGTCTCTCCAACATGAGCGCCTCATCCTCCATGTTGATGAGCTGGTTGTAACATGTGCGAATCAGGCTCACCATACACTTTATTTCACCGTAGACATTGTGCCTCAGCTTCACAAATTCCAAGAGTTCCGTGATCTTCTTTCCAAGCATCTGTAGCTTTCCTCTCCTCCAATCCACAGAGTTCCTCTTTGTTAAGTTTGGGTTTACTTGGCCGGCCAGCGACAGAGAGGTACAAGGAAGCCGCACATCTGTTTCTACTCCAGTGTTACAGGCTGCCATAGTAGGCCAGGGCTGCAGGCCAAGATCAAGCCAAGATCAAACCAGGGCTGTGCCCAAGGACAGGAAAGGGTCAATGGCATAAAAGTCTGTTCAAAGACTTTTTTCCCCCAAATAGATGATACCTACTTGGGAGCCTGTTTCTTTATTGCCAATTTTGGCCTTCTGTCAATTCGGACTGCTTTTCTTTTCAATCTCTCTCTCTTTCTCTCTCTCTCTCTCTCTCTGTGTGTGTGTGTGTGTCTAAGTCCCTAAGAGATGGAAGTATAAAATATTTCAAGCAACATATTTTTGTGAGGGTACTTTTCTCTCTTTTCAATGAGCAAGGTAATTTTAAAATGTAGTTTATTCATTCTTACAGTAACAACCAGACAATTATAATAGACTTACTCTTTGAATCAGTTTCACATCTCAACAGATACATTTGCAAATATTTTCTGAAGTGGCACTAGAACTATATTTTATTGTTTTTTAGCTTGCCACATACATGTTATGTAATGATCATGTCAAATATGAATTGTGTAATCGTATCTTTTTGGGTTTTTTAAATGTACGTTAAGGAAAGTTAATGTCTGGCTACTGTGATGGAGTAGATTGTACTGAATGCCTAGTGTTGGGTAACTGTAAATAACCTGACTCCCTAGCGGAGCCAACTGCTATGGGTGGATGAGTCCCTTTCAGTGGGGTGATGGTCCCCTCGGTGGAGGAAATGCCACTGCAAACCATCATATTGGGCCCAGCGGCAAAATGAGCAGAGGAGGAACTCTGATTGCCAACGGTCATGGAGGCAGAAGAGGCCATGATAGATGGACTGGCAGTGAAGGTGCACATTGATAGACTGCAGCAATCAATTGCAGTCCCAGGGTTAAATCCTACATGTGTCATTTCATACGTGCTGCAGGAGATGGCTCCGTGATCATAGTGTGTGGGTCACTTCCTGGCAAGCTGGGATCCACCTTAAACAAAATGACACCAATGGCATTTTTCCTGCTTCAAGAAAAAATGTATTCTTGGATACAAGCTGCAGCCAACAGTGAAGGAAAGCAATCCTTCCCTGGAAACCATTTTCACATATAGTAATGGAAAATCCTAAAATTATAGGGTTAGTGAAACCTGGGTTTCTGAAACAGAACAGATGGCATCCCAATAAACATCAAACAACAGAAACACTGACACATTGCCTGTTTATATAAATGTACAATAAACATGAAACGGCAATATGCTTAAGACTTCAGCTAAATGTTGTTTAAAATCAATCATTTGTCCTGAATAAAACCAACTAATGTAACCATGTTAAAACAGTCAGTAAATGTTCCCTAAGAAACTGGTAACATTCCCATTTGAAATAAATGACATTCATAAACAAAATGTTGACATAGCAACAAAAAAATCCTGAAACTGTTAGGGTGTGTGTGTGTGTTTGACTACAACTACCAGAACAGCACAGGCATGCTGGTTGGTGTATTCTGGAATGCATAGTCCAAAAAGTTACATTTGCGGGTTTTTATTCCCATGCTGTTTTATGGGCAATTATTATCAAATGGTGTATAGCAAAGAAGTCAGCGCTAAGAAACCTACAAAATAGAAAGCATACTTAGCAGTCTGGGAGAAAGCAAGTTGGGGAGGGAAGGAGAATTCAAGTCAAAAGTACATATATTTGAGATATGTATATTCCAATAGAAACATAGGTGCTGGATTTAGAGAGTAGAATAGTTTAAGACACAATTGGCATGTAAATTACTGAAAGTTCAATAGGATGAGACTAAATTATGGATGTGGATTTTATGGTGGCAGACTAATCAGAATCTAAGCATCTCCGTTTTTCAAGCAAACCTTCAATGATATATACTTCCAGGCCTCATGGATGCCACAGTTGGTTAATACAGTATTCTTGTTCCTAGGGAAAAGAATGAAAACATTGAGCACTGATGCAGTCCTGTGATACATCATATTCCTGCTCTAAAGCAATGAGACTGCATGAAAAGCCAGCCTCTGGAATTAGTGGCCAAAGCTGTGACTTGCAAAACTACAACACTCCCCTCTCCTTTCTCCCCTCTTTACCACCCTGATATCGTCCTTATATGGTGATATGGAGAGGTATGCTATCTGGATCTCTGGCTACTACAAAACACAAACTGCTTACAAAGCAGGATAAAAGTTAAGATCTGGATTTAAGTCTATTTCAAATTGAGTCCATTTTTAAGTCCATCATTTATGTTATCTCCTTTCAAAATCCAGTGTCACCCCTGTCACAAATTAAGAAGTTAGCATAAACATTTGCTATTGTACATCAAGTTGTACATTTTACATGCAACAACAATTACCTATGCAACTTCTTAAACTGGACTCATGAATAAGTAGAATTTGAAACATGGGATTCCAAGTACTAGTTGAAAGTACTGTAGCAGTTGTATTTGGGCTCAGGTCTTCAGCTAGCATTATAACTTCTGGCCTGAATACACAAGAGGATTCACTCAGAAAAGAATGATTTATCAAATACTGTATGCAAGTTCAAGCTGATGGAGCATTAAAGTTCCAAACTGGGAAGTAAGCTGCCGCTTTCTGGACTAGCTAAACATCTTATACCATTTTCAAGAACAATAAAGTAAGATTTATTATATTTATTACAATACCGAGTCCTAAATAAAGGAAGCCCAATTCGTTAAGAACAAGAACAAGAATGGATATTACAAAGGTGAGGGAGCTGAACAGGATGAGATAACAAAAGAAAGGATAGAGGTACACTGTCAGATACACTGACAACCAAGATGGGATTCTGTACCTGCTTTGACTAGATTTGTCATGTGAGACTTCATCTTGAGCTGACACCTACCCATGCTTTCTATTTGTAAGTGAGAGGTGAGTGCTGCCACTGTAACTGCACAAAAAAGCAGCACATTGTACTGTTAGATGAAACATGGCAAATGAATGCAAGATGTCACATCCCATTGTGAATAAGGCAAAATCTGTCTCTCTCTTATGGAAAAAAGAAGAAGAAAAATGTACTGGTTTATGCACTGAAATTCCTGTTATGTCATGAAAATTTCTCAGCCTACAATGAACTCTTGACTTTCCCAGCACTAGATTTAAAAAGTGTGCAGAGTGCAGAATTACACCTGAAACCCTCATTTGTACGACAGCAGAAAGGTCAGGAATCTTCTGAGGTCAGAGGTTAGAGAGAGCAAAATGAGAGCAGCCTTATGGCATGCTGAGAGAGATTCTGGAACTTGTTACCAAATTGGGTTGCACAACACCCCTGTTGATTCTTATTTTTGCCAACCTATGTATGTCCATATCACAGACTGTTTTAATTGAGAAACTTACCAGGCAAAGAGAAAGTATAGATGAATAATAGTGGCTGGGGGGGGAAATAGCCTTGGGTCTCAGCGTGAAGCAATACCCCAACAGGAAATGACAGGAATATAGCTCTAAATAACCACTATACAAATCACATGAGAGATATAAATACCCCAGGCAAAATTGTCATCTCATAGGACAGCCCTCTATAAAAAGTAGACTACTTTCTTTCTTTTTGATGCTCAAAGAATTGTCAGGAGGTTCCAGAATGAAAACAACCTGGAAGTCTACCTGGTAAGTGTTTCTCAACCTTTGGTTTTTGGACTTCAACTCCTAGAAGTCTAAGTCAATTCCCCAAAGCACTGATCAGCCAATGTACTGACTTAGGTTTCTGGAAATTGAAGTCCCCCTGTGGGGCATGAGCCCCACAATGGGACTGACTGGTCTTCTTCCTCTTTAATCAAATGACCCATTTTTGGTCCATTGTCTCTAGATTAGCCAGGTAAGAAGATAATGATCAAGGCAGGTCAGGACATATGAAAAGCAAGGGATCAGATGATTTTAGTCAGCCTGGCCAAAGCCATAAAAAGACATACAGTCTTGGGGGAAGATACTGGATGAATCCTTCTGCTGTGTCTCTGCCTGGTCCTTGTGCCTGCTGATCCCTGCCAGCTGCAGTCCTCAACACTTCCAAGACCCAACAGGGGCTACTTAGACTAAGGAGAGATAATCTTTATTACCTCCAATATATTCTCTTGGAGTATTTTCCCCTTGCGTTGGTGGCTCTCCAATGTACCTTAACTTTCCTTTCTGTGTATGTGGTTTGGAAAAATTATTTCCTCTCTCTCCCCTTGTTTCATCCTTGTAGCATCTCTGCAAAGAGTCTACTTGGGCACTGCAGACCTTTATGGAACAGCCTAAATCTAAGAACCTTCTCAGCCATACAAGTTGTTTCTTGAGTATATTTCCTCTTATTTTGTTGTTGTTCAGTTGCACAGTCGATTCCGACCCTCTGTGACCCCATGGACCACCGTCCGCCAGGCACTCCTGTCCTCCACCATCCCCCTCAACTCGCCCAGCTCTGCGCCCACCGTCTCCACAACACCATCTAGCCATCTCATCCTGGGCCTTCCCCTTCCTCTTTTGCCCTCGACCCTTCCAAGCATCAAAGCTTTCTCAAGTGAATCCTCTCTTCTCATTTGATGTCCAAAGTACTTTAGCTTCATCTTTATTATTTGACCTTCTAATGAGCAGTCAGGGATGATTTCTTCTAAGATTGACTTATTTGTTCTCCTCGCTGTCCATGGGACTCTCAAAACTCTCCTCCAACACCACATCTCAAAGGCGTCTATTCTTCTGCGCTCAGCTTTCCTAATGGTCCAGCTCTCACAACCATACATTGCCACAGGGAATACCATTGCTTTGACTATGCGAATTTTTGTTTTCAATGTGATGTCTCTACTTTTCACTATGTTCCCCAGGTTTCTCATTGCTTGCCTCCCAAGAATCAGTCGCCTTTTTATTTCATGGCTGCAATCACCATCTGCAGTGAGCTTAGATCCTAAGAAAGTAAAGTCTGTCACTGCTTCTACTTCTTCCCCATCTATTTTCCAGGGACTGATAGGGCCTGTTGCCATTATCTTGGTTTTTTTGATATTGAGTCTCAAGCCAGCTTTTTCACTTTCTTCTTTCAACCTAATCAGGAGCTTCTTTAGGTCCTCCTCACTTTCTGCCATTAGGGTGGTATCATCTGCATATCTCAAATTGTTGATATTTCTTCCAGCAATTTTTATCCCAAATTGTGATTCCTCCATCCCTGCATTGCGCATTATGTGTTCTGTGTATAAATTGAATAAGCATGGTGACAAAATGCAGCCTTGTCTTACTCCTTTTCCTATTCCAAACCACTCTGTCATTCCACTTTCTGTCCTAACTGTTGCCTCTTGATTCATGTACAGATTTCTCATGAGGCCTATAAGGTGTTCCGGTATTCCCATCTCTTTAATTACTTGCCACATCTTGTTGAGGTCGACACAATCAAAAGCCTTCGTGTAATCAATGAAACAGAAGTAGACTTGTTTCTGATATTCCTTTGTTTTTTCCATGATCCATCTTATGTTGGCGATGTGATCTCTAGTCCCCCTGCCTCTTCTGAAACCCGCCTGCACTTCTGGTAATTCTCTCTCCACATACTGTTGCAGTCTATCCTGTATTATCTTGAGCATCACCTTGCTAGCGTGAGGGATGAGCGCAATTGTTCGATAATTTGAACTTTCTTTAGCATTACCCTTTTTGGGGAGTGGAACGTATACAGATCTTTTCCAATCCTGTGGCCATTGTTTTGTTTTCCAAATCTGCTGGCATACAGAGTGCAATAATTTGATTCCATCATCTTGTAGGGCTTTGAAAAGTTCAACTTGGATACCATCAACTCCACTGGCTTTGTTGTTTGCAATGTTTTTTAGGGCCTTTCTGACTTCACTCTCTAGAATGTCTGGCTCATGTTCAATGTTCTCATCATTGTGATTATCAGGGGTGTTGAGGTCCTTTCTGTAGAGTGCCTCTGTGTACTCTTTCCATCTTTTCTTAATCTCTTCTGCATCAGCTAACTCCCTGCCATCTTTGTCTTTTATCATGGTCATTTTTGCTTTAAATGTTCCCTTGAGTTCCCCAATTTTTTTGAAAAGATCTCTAGTCCTACCCCTGATATTGTTTTCCTCTATTTCTTTGCACTGTTTGTTCAGATAGGTTTCCTTATCTCTCCTTGCTTTCCTTTGAAATTCTGTATTCAAGTGATTGTATTTTTCCTTTTCTCCTTGGCATTTTGCATTCCTTCTGTCCTCTGCTATTTTAAGAGCCTCATCGGTCAACCACTTAGATTTCTTACGCTTCTTTTCTTTTGGTATGGTTTTCCTTGCTGCCTCCTGCATGATGTCCCGCATCTCTGTCCATAATTCTTCTGGCACTCTGTCTATCTGGTCCAAGCCATTAAATCTGTTCCACACCTCCACTGAGTATTCCCAAGGAATGTTTTCTAGGTCATATCTGTCTGGCCTAGTTGTTTTTCCTATTTTCTTTAGTCTAAGCCTGAATTTTGCAATCAGTAGGTTGTGATCTGAGCCACAGTCTGCTCCTGGTCTTGTTTTTGCTGACTGTATGGAAGTTCTCCATCTTTGACTGCAGAGTATGTAATCAATCTGGTTTCGATGTTGGCCATCTGGTGATGTCCATGTGTAAAGTCTCCTCTTGTGTTGCTGGAAGAGAGTGTTTGCTATGACCAGTGCGTTATCTTGGCAGAACTCTATCAGTCTTTGGCCTCTTATTAGTTATGTTTTATTGTGAATCTTTGCTACATTTTAATTCTTTTTATTATATAAACTTCCCCTTGTGAATAACTCTATGTGAGTGTGGAATATCAGACAAGTCCATGCCAAGACACACTACTGCCAAAGTTCAACTATCCTTTATGGCTGTATCTCTATACATGGCACTTAGGTAAATGCTGATTCTGCAATAGGTTTGCTGCTGATCTGTTTATGCATGTTTGGTTTGTTTAAATAGCTGTCCAAGGCACCAGGAGCAGTCATCTCTTGTTTTACATGAATGCAAACAGGAAATTCAAGCTGTGAGAGAAAAGTAAAAGGATATTTTAAAAAGCCTTTTTGGCTCCTGATGAACATTTTGACATCCATGGCTTCAACATTTCTAGCATACTGTCAGTATCAAAAATTAACTGCAACAGAATGTCAGCCTGTATCTCTCTGTACACATGAAATTGTTATCTCAGTCTGCTTCAGAATATTAGTAAATGGGAAAAGAGGGGGGAAAGCTCATGAAATCTATTTATGTAAGAGTGAAGATATGAAAAGGGACAGGACAGCAAATGAAAATTGATGGCATGCATCTCTGCAAATGATTCTTCATGTATGTCTTGGAAAGGCTACATTATAAAAAAAAATATTAACTGAAATGTTAATCTATGTACGGTACCTTGCTACAATAAATGCCATGTAATGACTTAGCAGTTAAAGGGAAAATAATTAACATACAACTGAACAGTTTTTGCTGTGATAACTCAGAATTGCCAGATAAAGAATTTTGCTTACAGCAGTTATTTTATCATAACTTACTCAGGTTTACATTGTTTGTCCACCTTAAGAAAAAAAAATCAAAGCAGCAATCAAAATAGGCTTTTAAAAAGTAACATTCCAATGAAAGATCTCCTAATATCCCTTTGAAAGAAAATTAGTACGGTAGAGATTACACAATTGAATTTCATTTCAAGGATCAAGGAAATATTTCTGCATAAAACAAAGAAAACAGAATCAGACAGCATCAGCTGCAAGCAGCACCTTTCAAAATGTGAGTACTGTACACTCCACAGGATTTATTTCACTGGTAGCTGTTTGGTCCCCAGTGGATTTTTCTTCCCTTTTCAATCTTTGAGGCACGGAGGTACTAAAGCTTCTCAGAGAAATTCTACCCAATATTCAAATAATTCTCTTTTTTTCTCTTTACACACAGAAACTGGAAAAGTTGTTCAAGACTTTCTTCTGATAAGATGGTAAGGGACACCAGAAACAATGTATTTTGCTTTCTCCTATAATCCCAAATGGATATTTGTCTCCTGCACCAATAAAGCACAAAACATTAGGTACCTGCATTTTGATTCTCACTTAGAAAATGGCCTAAAGCTTCCTCCAACTAGCCCTTGGTTCTGCCATGCATGGAAATGTATTTTGTCATAGTCTTGACAAAAAGCAAGAGTTTTTGGAGTAAATACATCACGCAAAATGATGATGGCTCTTGCTCTGTTGTATGCACTTTTAAGGATCAGAAACATTTAAGATTGCTTTTGCTGCTCTAACAGTCAGTCAGTCCCTCAAGCCAGCCTGCTGTTTGCATGTGTACTTCTCAAAAAGGAACATCACTAGTTTTTGCATAGGTAAAGGTTACTCTTGCTTGAAAGTCAGTCGTATCTAACTCTAGGGTTCAGTGCTCATCTCTGTTTCATAGCCGGAGAGCCAGTGCTGTCTGCTTTTGCAGACATTTGGCAGGCATGCTCTAGACACTGGAGCGCATGGAACACTGTTTACCTTCCCATCAAAGTGGTCCCCGTTTATCTACTTGCAATTTCTTGCTTTCAAAATGCTAGGTTGTCAGGAGCTGGGACAAAGACAGAAGCTCATTCCCTCCAGTATTTGGTATCAAATATTCCCACTAAGGAGACCTTGACTAGTTTAAAAAATGAAAAAAGTCCTTGCCTACATCTCACCTGGAGGCAAATAATTTCCCAGAATTTGCAGTACAATAAAAAGACAGAATTGTGACAAACTACGTCTGTATTTATTCATTTCCTTATAAACCAAAATTTTAAAAAATGCAGGCTTTGTTTGTACTGGTTTGTTTGGAAGAGATGAGCCCGGTATCTCAGTCATGACACCAGCTATTAAGCAGTGGTGTGGTTATTTGTCAGCATTACATTTCCCGTAATAGCTGCCTGGGGAATTCAGGAAGTTTTAATCCAAAAACACAGAGGTGCATGACTTTGCTGATAAGTTTTTGCTTCTGAGTGGTTTCCACTGTACAGTCACTCCTTCTGTAGAGAGCAGTCAAGCAGGGGCAAAGTAGGAGCAACTGAGCAATATATATTTCTCTGATTTTTTCCCCACTATTTTAAGCTTAGCTATTTTTTATACTACAACTTCCTTGATCCCCCCCCCACACACACACACACACTGGCAGATGAAATCCAAAAAAGCAACTTTTCTAAGCTCTGAGGAAAACTGAAATGAGACAAAGAAAATATAATGTGATGATGAAGACAGGAGACCTTTATGGATAATTTATGTTCACCTTCACTTCTGAAAGGCCTGGTGTCTATGTTGGGATTGAAACTTGGACTCGTATAATCCATCCTCATCAGTGCAGCTGTGCATAATTTAATTGTGGTGCAAAAATGTGAAGGGAAGTCTCATTTAACCAATTTTACCTCACCTGTTAAGACAGCGTGGTGCCTTGTTTGGCCTGGTGCCATGCTGGTAGTACTAATGATGCAGCTGAGAGGCCATTTAAACAAAGCACCTTCTGAAAACAACACCACATGGCTATGTTTTCCAGCGCAGGCTTTCCTTGTGTTTCTGTTTGGTTTCAATGGCCCTCAAAGCATTCTTGTTAGGAAACTGGGTTTTTATCAGATTTGAGAGAAGGAAGAAGGGAACAAACACTCTTGCTGTTCCAACAGTACTTCAAAAAGTAAAATGGAAATATATCATTACAGATAATGTTCATATATTACCACATAAAAAGTGTAGCAATGTGTATAACAGCACCATCTGGTGACTTCAGTGATCACAGTAGCATTTTGAAGAGTGGAAACAACTTTTCAGTTCTATAAATACATCAAGTTAACCAGTTTAGGAAATAACCACCAGCTTTAGAATTATTTACATAGATTAAAGATCATCTCAAACAGGGTCATATTATACAGGAGACCAATCATCTCTGAAGAGTATCTTTTAATATAAAATAGTGTATATGGTACATTTATTTGAATCAGGTGCAGTATAGGAGGAGTGCAATTAATCTCCTCACCTCATACATTGATTCCCTGTTTGTTTTAACTGATGTACACCACCCAGAGAAAGAAAATGTCCCAAATGGGTGGTATTAACATTTTAATTAATTAACAAGTAAAATGAAGACCTGGTGAAATTAAAGGCATATCAGGGCTTCTTTAGGACAAGGTTGACAATTCAAACAAGCTAAGGTTGTAGGGTGATCTTTTCCCATTGTCAAAATTACTGCCTGTAAGGACCCTTGCCTAGATGGAGCTGCGGAAGGTCCCTAGATTGTCTATCCCACAATGTGACTTTAGTGAAGCCACGGCAAATTCTGCAGTGTTGGGTTAAATGTTGGTTCCCCAAAACAAAATAAGCACTTTGAAAGATTGTCTGAAAGGGCTACTTTACTCCCACAGGCAATGCACTTTTTATATAAGGCTGCTGATGCCATAAAAAGTCAAAGAACTGAATCTAGCTCATAATAATTGGTAGCTCTTCCCAGAGTTTTCTAGATAGAGAATACCCAGCAGTGGATTAACATTCACTTCTTATGGAGGTGGCCTGGGACCGTGCAGCTCATCTATGTTGACACAGACCAGCTCTTCACCCAGGAGGCACAGTGGAGAATCAAACTACCAATCTCTGGCTCTACAGCCAGATAGCTAACCACTGAACAATCCAGCCAGCTAACACCATTGAAAAACATTAATAATAGTGAAGGGAGGAGAGGGGGAAATAAAGCACAAGGTATTCTAATAGAAATATTTTCATGCTCCAAAATGATATTCTGACTGCTGCTTGTATGGTGGTGAAAGTGATCTGAATGGGAGCCATCAGGGTGTGCCCAGACATTTGCTAAGGGTTGGAGGCAAGGAAACTGCCAAAACTAGTCAGATGTGGAGCATTCTGAAGCCTGCTCTGTGTAGATGCAAGACCCATACATTTGAGTCACAGAGACCACCAAGAACAGTTCTTTCACTATGAATTGAATTTTATCTTGTAAAAGCAGTAGCACATTTTTTCATAGCTACTTTTTTTTGTTGCATAAAAGTTACTTCATGTAAAAGGAGGTTGACTTGACAATCAAATTTATTTCACTTGGTTATAAATGTTTCCTGTTTTTATTTATGAAGCACATTCAAAAGTAACACAAAGACATTTCTTACTGTTAAACCCATTTATATGTTTAAATAATTTAACAGAGCAAGTGGCTATTGCAAAAGTCAAGAAAACATTCTAAACGAGTTTCCACAACAATTCATATTAGCTCTGCAAATGGGGGGGGGGAGACACACCACAATTTGCATACTATATTTTGTTACTTCTGCTGTAAATGGTAATGTTATTTTTGTGGAGCTGACTGACTGAGCGAGTGAATGAGTGAGTGATTAGACATATGTCTTGGGTGTACCCTGGATAGTGGACAAGCATAGATAAAAATAGATATAATAAATCATAACATCAAAATTAAGAAAACCAAAAGAATAGAAACAGGTTAAAATATAAATATACAATATAAGATATAAGATAAAATTAAGACAAGGCAAATACAAACAAACAGATAAAATATGGTGCAGTTTTGAGTGAATGAGTTCAAATACAGTTTGTGGATATATAACTGGATAATTGTATAAAATAAATTAAAAATAAAAATTCTTCTGTGTTATATGAAGTAGCATGACAGTTGTGACAATAAAACTACTTCCACACTGCTCTCAATATTACTTGAAGTGATGCTTCATTGGTTACAGGTAGCAGAACTAAAACAATTATGGTATATTTATGCAAGTCTTCAAAAGTAATGTGCTGCTGGTATAGAAAGTAACCATATGCAATTATGATAACTGACCATCCTTTTAAATGTCACTGAGAATAGCATTGGAGCAACCAGAACTTCTGTGTACTCTTGTTTTGAAACGAGTTCTCGAGAGTGCAGTCCTATGACCTTCTTGAACTCAGTGGGACTTCTCAGTAAACATCTGAATATATTAAGAAAGCTAGACTGGTTAAATACTTTTCTGCCCACATTCCACAGAACTTGCAAAAACACCCAGTAATTCTAATGAACTTCATCACAGCAAACCATACCAACTTTATACAAGAAATGTCCTACAGAAGGGGTTTGCAATGGATGAACTACAGCGGAATGTATTTTTGCATTAAAGATCCATGCTGTGTCATGCAATAGTGATGAAGAGTCTCAGGAAAACAAAAAGATATGATTTATTGTTTCAGCACTGCATTCTGTAGTAAGCCACCAAAACACATTCATGTAGCTTTGTGCCCTAGGACTGGCACATTATTATTCTGCCAAAACATATGACATATTGCTTTTCAGAGCCGTATGGGACAGAGCTGGACATGTGAGTCTATCACCTTTATATACAATTTAATTGTATCTGTTCCAAACAAATGAGAAGCCATAGCAAGAGACACGGCTGGTAAAGTGGAATCATAGTGAACCAATGTGGTATAGCCAGGGTGGCCACTGGCCAGTTTAGCAAGATCTCATGCCTTGAAATTCATGGCACCAAGGCATGGCTTGTGATGTTACAGAGTTAGAACAAATACTAGAAAGATGAAGAGGGAAGAGAGATACTCATTTACAATAATGATTTATTATATTTACAGCCTCCCATTCTACTAAGAGTTAGCAGTTAATACAGCTTATAAAGATTTTAAAAGAATGAAACAGATAAAAGTCACATTAGCTAAAAGATAATGCTTCTTCTTCTTCTGTGACTAGGAAACTGCCAAAATGAAGGCACCTTTTCATGGGTTCATTCTGCAGTTCCTTTTGCCTGACCTAGGGTGAGAAAGATTAGTCAGCAACACAAAGTTGCCATTACCAGGGTACTTCCAATAGTGGTTCAAAAATACTAAAATCTTTGAAGAAGCTCTTTCTGTAGTTTTTGTTATTGTTCAGTTGCACAGTCGATTCTGACCCTTTGTGACCCCATGGACCACTGTCCTCCAGGCACCACATCCTCCACCAACCTTCTCAACCCGCCCAGCTCTGTGACTATTTGACCTTCTAAGGAGCAGTCTGGGTTGATTTTTCCTAAGATCAACCTATTCGTTCTCCAGGGTACTCTCAAAACTCTACACATTTCAAAAGCATCTATTCTTCTGCGCTCAGCTTTTCTTTTGGTCAAGCTCTCACAACCATACATTACCACTGGCTATGCGAATTTTAGTTTGCAAGGTGATGTCTCTACTTTTGACTATGTTCCCCGGGTTTCTCATAGCTTGTCTCCCAAGAATCAGTCTCCTTTTTTGTTGTAATTAAATAGACATGAGACTTTGTGTAGGGTAGAAGCAAAAAGCTCAAAAAGCCCAGAACCCTCATAGGGCTCCTAATTTATTCCTGCATTCGAGGACTGGCATGACGTGTCTCTCAAAGACAATCAATCTATGTCATACATGCTAATTGTGAGAAGACTGCGATTAACTAAGGTATATAATTGCCAACTGTCAGAGTGCCAAAACATGACTAACCATGAGCTCATGTAAAAACAAGGTTTAAACCTGGCAGAACTTTTTGCCTTATCTATATTTCCTTTGAAACCAAGGTGTTTGATGTTCAGTAGGGCCGTTAATTGGCTAATCAATCATTCCTCACTCTAGGCTGTCCAGCAGCTGTCACCTCTCCGAATCCACCTATCGTGGGGAAGAATCTCTTAACCCTTACTCACCAAGTTAGGCCCAAAATCTTACCACACTTTTTATTTTGTGGCTGCAATCACCATCTTCAGTGATCATTGATCCTAGAAAAGTAAAGTCTGTTACTGCTTCTACTTCTTCCCCGCCTATTTTCCAGGGACTGATAGGGCCTGCTGCCATTATCTTGGTTTTCTTGTTGTTGAGTCTTAAACCAGCTTTTGCACTTTCTTCTTTCAACCTAATCAGGAGCTTCTTTAAATCCTCCTCGCTTTCTGCCATTAGGGTGGTATCATCTGCATATCTCAAATTGTTGATGTTTCTCCCAGAAATTTTGATCCCAACTTGTGATTCGTCCATCCCTGCATTGCACATTATGTGCTCTGTGTATAAGTTGTATAAGCAGGGTGACAAAATGCAGCCTTGTCTTACTCCTTTTCCTATTCCAAACCACTCTGTCATTCTGTATTCTGTCCTAACGGTTGCTTCTGTGAACCCCAGTTAAAAGATAATAACAAAAGTATACAAACCTATCCTACACTAAAACAATTAAAATTAAGCAAAAACGTTAAAAACTATTAAAATCACAAAAGTTGCAGGTTAAAAACAACACAGCAGGGAAGGATGATTGTTTGGTCTCGTTGATTTACACTGTTTTGACAGAATTATACATCACAACAAGGAATTTTAAATCTCTGTGAGAGACCTTGCCAACAGCAAACAAGAAGATGAAGAACTCCCTTGCTCTAAGATCTCTGCAAACTCTCACAACATTTATTTAGTGTTTCTCTTCTGAAAGACAGAAGATGGACACACATACACACACACACACACACACACACACAAGGCTCAGGAGAGCTGGCTGGCTGTTAAGAAAAATCCAAACAATATCCAGTGCTTCAAAGTAGTAGTCAACTAAGTGTTTGTGAAGTATCCTTGGCAATCCAAAGACCTTGTTAAGAAAACCAGGAAGTCCCTATTTGTGTTTGAAGAGAGAAGACAAAGATTACATGCCTACACGGATATTACAGCGGCAACTGGAACTGCTTTGGAGTTGGCTGATTATGGAAATAGACTCTAGTTCCATTAGATCACTGTTTCCCAACCTTTTGTTTTTGGACTTCAATTCCCAGTTAGTTACTATCAATTGCTACTGAATACAGTACTGGGACATAATATTGATGATGATGTAACACTTGTACATTACTTTCAAATACTGTATTCAAAGCAATTCACATGGATTATTTATAACAACCTTGAATGCAATAACCTGCAATAACCAGCGGCTGTTGGTCCAATTTTACTACAGTTCCAACTGCTAGCTAAGTAAATTGAATGGCTTTCTGAAGGGCTTTTCCTACTAGCATTTGCGCAGGTGTGCAAATCCTTTCAGACAGACTATTCTCTCAGTTCCAACATTTCACATGCATTTGGTGGAAATTCAAGAACAGATCTTCTCAACAGCAGCAATCTGTTACAATACACAGATACATCCATCTCGTGGCAGTCTATTAATATTCTCCTAAAACGCCTTTTGCAACTGTTCCTGAAGAATGAGTTCTCTCATTGCGTTGATGTGGGTGGGGAAGAAGTTTAAGTCAGCAAACTTGCAAACATATCAAATGTTCATTCAGAATGGCTGTTCCTCCCATTTCTTCTTTGAAGATGAGAAAATGGATAATGCATTCTATCAAACTATAATTCATCTAGGGACCTTATTGATGTTTTGATCAAAAACTATGTCTTTCAAGTGAAGCTATTTCAAGAAAAACCTTCATTAGTAATTCCATGTTAGATGCTTTAACAACTGAATGAACTTAGAAAAGAGTTTACAATGAGAAGGCAATGGTGTAGATGAGTACACTCATAAGGCATACATCATTAGTTTAACATCTGGACGTATAACTAGTCAATTAAATTCTCCATTTGTGTCAATTTAGGATGGCAGAAAAAGAACCACAGATTGTAATATGTAACTCAGGTATAAGCAGTATTAAATATTATAGAGAAAAATACAGTTAACCATAAATAATATCCTTATTGTTTTTAACATATTTAAATCTACTTCATGGTATAAAATGTTGATGAGAGTCTGCAGAGGGAAATCAAATCCCAAACTCTGGCTCCATAGTCAGATACCTAAACCACTAAGCCAGTAATGGCTAACCACGGCACTCGAGCGGCTGATCAGGGCTTCTGGGAACTGAAGTCCAAAAGCAGCAGGAGTGCCAAAGTTAGCCCTCACTGCACTAAGCTATCCATGTTGCCACCTGGAGGGAAAGGCAGCCTGTGTAATCATGGACAAGCTGTATAATTTTAGGGTGTCACCAGAGGAGGGGAATGGTAAACTACTTCTGAGTAGTCTGTACTTTAGAAAATGCTGGAAGAAGTTGCTACAACTTAGAATTTATTTGATCACACACAGTTATTATTAAATCTGATCTAACAGACAGGAAAGTGGAAAAAGCAAAAGAAACAAGCCAGAGAGGACCGTGGCCAGGATTCTAGATGTGGGTGGGCGAATATTTTTTCCAGGATGAGCAACAATGCCATATATGTGTGTGTGTCATATATATAAGTAGCCAGGAGTATCAGGGTGGGCAAACTGCTAACTCCCTCTGGCTACAGCCCTGAAGCCAGATAAAAGTGTCCACCTACTTCCAGTTGTGAAGGGGTCACAGTAGATATTCAAACATGTTTGTCTTACAGTGGGTTCCTTCTAAGGTGTAACCATATTTCTGGCTAAGAACAAACTGAGAATTTAAATTCCCCATTTATAAAACAATGTCTAGCTGTGAATGCTGGACAGTTTCTGCATTATTTGAAGCTCATGGCTTTTTGTTAGGTGGAGAATAAGCATCCACTAGGCAAACATTGTACAGTATTCACATATCTGGAGATAGTCTGGATATAGTTTAATATGTGGCACAAAACAGAAAACTGACAAGAAGCTAAACCAATGTTTCTAAGAAAACTTCAATACACACATGACCTCCCAAATAACATCAATTTAGCCACAATGGACATGGAAGCTCTCTACACAAACATATCACCAAAATGGACTACAATCCATTCAAAATAAAGATGAAGCTCACATAGTCTCCATCAGTGGTGGGATGTCAAAAATTTTACTACCCCACCATGACATCATCACAGTGTGGGAGGAGCTAACATCATGGGTGGAGCCAATGTCATGACATCATGATGTTGTGGGCGGAGCCAAAGAAAACAAAATTAAAAATTATAAAAAATAAAATAAAAATAAGCACACGCACACACCTCAACCCACCTACCCACCCACAACACAAACCTGTAAATAAATTAAATAAATAAATAAAGACTACATTAAAATACACACACACACACACACACACACAACCAAACACCCACCCACCCACAACACAAATCAACCAGAGCTTTTAAACCAGAGCTTAAAGCTTATTCTGGCTAATCTTTCTCACACTAGGTCAGATGGAAGGAACTACAGAACGAACTCACCACAGATAGCTTCATTTTGGCACTTTTCAACTTTTCAACAGTTAAAGAAGTTAGGTATTAAGTCTTTGCCTAACCAGTTATCTAGGATATCTAGGGGAGCAGGCTATAGGGAGCTTCAGGTTAGCAGCTTCTCTTCCTCCTCCCCGCTTGGGAGGACAGCAAGGAGGCCGTGCATACGCACCAAGCACACCAAGTGCTTGGCGCGCATGTGCAGTGGAGGAACCAGTGAAAAGGTAAGCCCCGAAGGTGGTTCTCCCCAAAAGCTGCTACTGGTTCTCCAGGACACTGGGAAAAGTTACTACCGGTTCTGGAGAACTGGTGAGAACCTGTTACATCCCATCACTGCCTCTGCAACTTTGTGCTCACACACACTATTTCAATCTAGAACATCATTTTTTAACTGCTGTGCCCATAATCCACTTCTCTATTTGAGGCACTGTACATTGATGATATATTTTTGATCTCGAACCATGGAAAGGAAACCTTAGAGAAATTCCACCAGGCTTTCAATAACTTTCATCCAAATATCAACCTCAGCCTAGAAAACGGTCTACACAACAAGAAAATTTCCTAGACAACACTGTGAAGCTACAAAATGGACATCTCAGTGCCACACTATATTGAAAACCCACTGATTGGTACACCTATCTGCATCCCTCTAGCTTCTATCCAGATCAGATGACAAAATCCATTGTCTTCAAAAAAAGCTCTCCAGTACAACCACATCTGCTCAGACACACAAGACAGAGACTCCATGCTCAATGGTCTACATTACAATATTATCTGATGATCAAAGAATCATCTTCCAGCAGTCTGTACTTCTTTCTTCAATCCTACTTTGAATGGCATGATCTGATATTCTTCAAGCAATGTAGAAACAGACACAACTGTGTTGAGCAAAAATGTGCAATATCTAAATACTGCATCACAGTGATCTTCACTAGGGCACCTTTTTTATAAAATAAACCAATATTTCTACAATGTTGATTTTATGAAAGACTTTACAACCTGTGCTGTTTGGGATTATTTGCCCTTTCCAGTTTGGGAAATAAAATAAAAGAAATTTTAATAATAATGGAAAGAAGCAGGATTAAGATAATGGGTCTAGCCAATATAAAACACAAAGACCATGGGAGTAAGAAAATCCATAAAGGTTACTCAGAAGGGAGTGGGCTTCTTGGTACATTGACACATAGCAATAACAGAACAATAATACTAACAATCAAGAGAGTAGAGCAAATTGAAATGTATGTACAATAATATGCTCTAGGTAATGATAACTTCATAAAATAACAAAAGGATCAATTTTTCAATTAACTGAGGTGATAGAGGACATGGAAGCTGATAGCACAATACATGTAATCAGAGATTTTAATGGTAGGGTGGGTACTAACAGAGAGGGTAGGAACAGTTCATTGGCCCATATGCTGCAGACAACAGTGAAAGGAATGAGAATGGACAAAGGATACTGGGTTTATTCAACCAACACCAGCTTTTTATTACCCACACTTTTTTTGAAATCACAATTCACAATTTTATACATAGTAGAAATTGAATTACACTAGAACCTCGGATAACAATGAGACTTGGTTCCACAAGTCTCATTGTTTGTTTGTTTGTTTGTTTGTTTGTTTGTTTGTTTGTTTATTCGTACTTATATATTTATCTGGTTTTTAACATTGTGCGATGCATACATAGCACAACGTTAAAAATACCCCCCTGTTCCCTTTCTGAAGAGGAAAGGGAACAGGGGGACGATCTGCCTGCCTCTTTGGAAAGGGGCAGTGGGTATCCCTGCTGCCCTTTCCACAGAAGAAGATGGATCGAGCCAAGCGCTGGCTGGGTTGGGTAGAGAAAGGTTTTTCCCTCAACCAAGCCGGCGATCGCACGATCGCACGATCGCAGTGCACGATCGGCACTTGGGTTGGGGGAACCAGCACACGTGCCCATTCCTGCACCCAACCCAAGTGCTGATGGCAGCTACTGCAGGCGCAGGGACTCCCTGGTCGGCTGCCCAGCCACCCCACCCCTGCGCCCGCAGCAGCAGGGTGGCTGGGTAGCTGAATGGGGAGCCTGCATTCCGCTTCCCAGCCACGCCTCCACTACAATTACCTTGGATAATGCTAATACTGTATATCATTATCCAATGCAAAATTTTAATCAAAATTTTGCATTGTTATCCGATTTTAGCATTATCCGATTTAATTATTATCCGAGATATTACTGTGTGTCACCTTCAGAAGCCAGATTGATTACATATTAACAAAAGTTAAAAGAAGATTTAGAATACTCGATGCAAAAGCACACCCCAATTGACTGTGCAACACAGGTCATAAAATTCTTTAGTTAACAGCAAGAAATAATAAATCCAATATTAAAAAAGAAGATCAAACAAAAACCAAGAATGAATTAAGACAGCAGAACTGAAACAAGGAGAAATAGTAGAACCATTACAGTGAAAGGTGGAGATTGTATTTAACCAATTGCCACCACAGGTGAAGAATGTGGAGGATAAATAAATAAATAAATAAATAAGTGGAAGGGATATAAAACAACCCTGCTTAGCACTGCAGAAGAACTATGCAGAAAAAGGAAAAGTATAAGAAGTGGGATAGGACCAAACATGTTGTATGGTGATGTGAAGAGGTTAAAGAAGGAGTAAATCTGGGGGGGGGGGGGGAAGAGTTATATAAAAGAGTTGTATAAAGGATGATTAAAATTAAGTAGGGAAGAAGCCTATAAACTATAGATTGCAATGGGATAACAAAACAAAAAGCAAAATAAGAATCTTGGGAATGCTTCAGAAAATCATTAGCAGATAATGGGAGAACAAGCCCATTAACATTTTTCAAGGTGGTTAAAAGTATATTTATTTATTTATTTATTAGTTCACATTTTTATTATATTATATGAGAAAGAGGAAAATTATAATCCCCTGAAATAGTTAATGAGAAGAATGGAAGACCACTAATAGATCCATCATAAATTATAGAAAGGTGGAGGGAACACTTTAAAGAACTCCTCAAACCCTTAGGAGAGTGAAACAGCAAAACAACACAAAACTATAAAAAAATACAGTAGTGCCAGAACCAGTAATGTTAATTGGAGAAGTAGCAAAAGTCCGTAAACTTCAATTCCCAGAAGCCCAAGTCAGCCAATGTACTGACTTAGGCTTCTGGGAATTGTAGTCCCTCTGTAGCACGTGTCACATGTTGGGAACAACTGATCTAAATACAAAGCACTAGGAATAGGTGGGTTACCAACAGAAATAATCCAAACAGCAGGGGAAAGCAGCATCAGATGGCTACACAGAATCTTTAATGCAGCAAGCACATAACTAACTGCACCCACTGATTGGCAACAAGCAATAATAATGCCACTGTGGAAAAACAAAGGGAGTAAATGAGAATGCACACAATACCAACTCATCTCACTCTTAAAGCATACAGGGAAAATATATGCCAAGACAATAGAAACTAGGCTGAGATGTTTTATAGAACCACAACTAACTGAAATGAATACAATAATAATCTCTTTTTTGCATTTGTAGACCAAGAGAAGATATTTGAGAGAGGTGACAATAAATTGCTATGGCACATTGGCCCAATATGGAGTAAGTTAACATCTTACTAGAGTATGTAAAAGCTTATATAGTGACTGCAGAAGTTTAGTTAGAATGAATCAAAGAATATCGGAACCCTTCACAGTAATGTCTGGAGTGAGACAGGGATGCCACTATTAAGCCCATGAATGGAAACAATATCAATGAATTACTTTTTGCAGATGATCAGACATTGATAGCAAGTACAGCTAAGGAATTACAGCAACACCTTATTCCATGAATCATGAATACAAGATAAATAAGGGCTCTTTCAAATACCACATGACCTAAAATAGACCACTTTTGATCCCCTTCCCCCTCTGTGACTTCCTGTGACCTTTGACCGACCCCCCATCACGTGGTTTGAAGATAGATCTATAGCCAGCTGGATGAGAAAAGCAATGATAATTTTGGAGTCATGTGACTTCACACTGAACCCTCTCCCCCTGTGACTTTCTGTGACTTTTGGTCAACCCCCTCCCCCCTAAAATGGTCATGTGGTATCTGAACGACCCCTAATATGAAAATTAGTAAAGAGAAAATTGGGGTAATTTCAATTGGAAAGAAACAGCAAACTTTACATATCATAACAGAGGGAACAAGACAGAGCTCAAATACCTAGGAACAACATTTACTGATGATGGCAAAATATACAAAGAGATTAACATTTGGTGTAGAAAGGCAAACCAAATATTGGGACAGTTAGCTTCACTCTTGCAACATAAGGCAATACCGACCAGCACAAAGAAAACCTCATACAAAGCATATTCATTCCCTCTTATGTTACCAGTGCCCAACATGGACACTTACAATAAAACATAAAAGAAAGCTGGTCATCACGGAAATGATATGTCTGAGGAAGGCTACTGGAGTGACTAGAAGGGAAAGAATCAGGAATAAGATTACAGAGACAACAAATAAAATGGTTTGCCCATTTGGAGAGAGTGTCTTGGAACTCCATACCATCCAAGGCATAAGTGAAAAGAGGAGAAGGACAAGAAGTAGACCTAGAACACCAAATAATAGCAATGGAGACAGTTAGAAGTGCCAGAACAAGACTCTTGTACTCCCTCAACACCTGAAGGAATAAAAGAAAAAGTAGAGGAGGAGGAGGAGATGAGAGAACCTTTTGCTTTCCCCACTTCCACCCATTCCCCACATTTTGTAACACCATATAAACAGAAAATGGCACAAAATAATTTCAGATAGCTTTTTTCTTCTTCTTCCATGCCTAAGCCAGACATGAAACTGCCAAAATGAAGGCACATTTTGGTGAGTTCATTCTTATAAAGATTAATATATGACAGAATCTGAGGCTACGAATGATCTGAGGGATTCAGCTCCATCTGCCACCTTCTGCCAGAAGAAATGCCTAAAATAATACCACTCATGCCAGCAAGGGAATCTTTTTATACTTTTACACACATTCAAGACAAACAAGGTGGTACATCCTGATTTTTATGCAGACCAATTAATGTAAGAGGTACCTAAGAGGTAATTCTCTTGCTGCTTCTTGCCAGCCATGTATAATTTTTGCCTTATTATTCCACTGCTTCCACATCACTCCACTGTCAACTATGCTAATAAAAAGCGGCAATATTGAGTGTTGTTTGCTATCAAATTATTTTAACATAACTTTACGTCCAAATGCTAAAATCTCTGGCCTGCTTTTATTTGGTTTGTAAATAATGAACTAGAGTGGAGCTTAAGCCTAGGCATTTGGCACCTCGAAGTATTGGCATCTATCAGTTGGTCTCTTTATTCATTTGAAGGGATGGAGGTAACTCTCTAGGCTACTTTTGGAAAGACATTTTGCATTCCAGACTCAAAAAGTGCCAAGACAACTTGCAATAAATTGGCAAGCAAAAGAAATTAAGGATTTATTTGCAATTTTTCAAGACTCTCATTTTGTCTCTGAGCAGCATTTTGTTTCATCTTTCATATTCCTCAAACATATAGCCTATATATGGCATTTAAGAATTTGCTAGTAAGTTCAAATCAATATGTGAAATTCAGCACAGCAGCTTCTTTGAATTTTGTTGCCAAAACAGTCTGTGTTGACATCAAGTCTATTTTCCATTGCTTTTGCAATGTGCTGCCTTATGGAAGGTCATTTAGATGGATCTACCACTAGCTCTACCACTGGATGTTTTGATTTTAGACAAACCAACAACTTCCCTCCTCTCACAAAAAAAGCATTGGATTGCCAACAGCTTTGTTCCCTGGACAGTTGGAATCAGGGCTTTAGTCAGGATTCTAGATGTGGATGGGCAAATATTTTTTTCAGGCTGGGCTACAAAGCCTCTTATCAATGCATTCCTATGGGAAACCATGCCTTGCCAGGGTGGGTGAACTGTTCACTCAAGTCCACCCTGGCCCCCCTCTGGCTACAGCCGGGCTGGAATATCTGTGCCTCTGATCAACAGTCAGAAACCTCACTGACACAATGAGATAAAATTATAGATTTGTTTTATGAATGCAACCAGTTTTCTTAAAACTAATTTCTGTACCAATTACTTTGTGGAAGAAGAAATGTTTCAATAGTGGCAGAAGCAAAAGAAAAAAAGATTTATGAAATACAAGAGTATTGTACCCTTAAAATCTTGTACAAGGGTATTCGATTCTTAACATCTTCTCTTTCCTAGTTAAAACAGCTGATATACAAAATAATGCACTAAAACTATCTAGAGTTCCTTAGTCTTGGAGAACAAGATCATGAGATTGTGGGAGACCTTTTGATGCATTTAAAAAAGAAAACATGGAAAAAATTAAGTTTCCTTGTAGTCTTCTGCATTATTAGATAAAGAAATAGGGTCAGCAAATGAACTCAGCACTTAAAAATTAAATTTCACTGCCACTAATCCATTAAAAGTAGTGATTATACCAGGCACTACTTGTGTGGCTATTTCTGCTGGCAAATACAACTGAACAAATTATCCTCTTCCACAAGAGATGCCAACAAGTCTGGAAAATAACACTATCAATCTACCTACCTAACACATAGGAATATTTCTGCACACCTAATGGTTTGTGTAAAACCTGACACTTGATAAGGTCCACACATAATGCACAGTGTGATGTTTGGATTCCACCAATTTTGTCCTTTTGGAGCCTGAAATATTGAGGCACCTTGAAATCTCTCTGCAATATTGACAGCAACTGGATGGGGGCCACAGAAAGTGCCTCCATGAAAACTGTGATTTTTTTAAAACCACAATTGGACATACCTTGGGCAATGGGCACCTTGTATAAGCTATTCTTTTTCACACTAGGTCAGGTGAAAGGAATTATGAAATGCCCTAATGTCTTTCTATCTGTACATACAGTGACACTTTCATAACAGCAGCTATATAATTTATTAATATTATAGTCAAGCGTCACCTATCAGATTCTTAAACTGAGAGTCTGCAAACCACCAGTGCCACTGTACAAGCAATCATTTCCCCTAACTTATATGTGAGTTTCTGTCATGTGTGCCCAGCATAAGGCTCCAGTGTTTTATAGGGAGATAACACAGGAGGCTGACAAAATTAAAGAAGAAACAGAAAAAAGGAAAGGCAAAATACTGTGACACTGAAAAGATTTATTTAAGCTTTTGTGGATCAAATCCAACTCAAACAGGTGGATTTTGTACAGTTCAGCCTGAAATAAATCTGTCTTTAAAGTGCTACAATGGTTTTCTTCTTTCACTTTTATCACTTTTAATTTTCCAAGAATGCTTTTTTAGCACATCGGAAGTGTTTGTCCTTCTTAAGAAAATTCCGAAAGGAGTCTATAATGTGTCTGGATAAGGATGCAAAAATGTTCTCCACTCCTGCGAAAATAGCTAAAACTTCATTATGAAAAAGAAAATTGTTTCATTTTAATTAAGAACAAAGTCCTAGGAAAAAAGGCAAAAGATAAGCCAATAGTACTGTATTAGACAACACATGTCTTAGGAAAGCTGAAGTCCCAAATGCCAAGGAATGAAGTAATGAAAAGAAAACCCTGTTCATTGTAGAGAATGAATACGAAGTCAGCAGTCAATATCTTCTTGTCAATGGGCAGTGCTTCATCATGCTGGCAAATTCACTTCCACTATGCATCTTTATCCAGCAAATGATTCAGAAGTCCTACTATGCTAAATGTGTTTTTCAAGAAGATGAAATTAAAATTGAGCAATACTAGAAATTCCTAAAGCTTTTTGTTCTGAGGTCAGTCTTTAAAAACTTCTCATTCATTCTTGCTTGCTGACATCCAACCCCCACCCATTTCCCTCCTCAGGCCACTTCTTTCTTTGACTTTCCTCTGATTATCTCTGGAGCTTTTCTGTGCCAATATTCATTAGCATCAATATTATTTTCCTTTTTTAAAAAAACTGTAACCTCATTCATTTCAGATAGGCTATGTGTAATTGCCTTTGGCTTTCTTCTTCTCCAATTTTCTGCCTTTCATTTTATTTTTCCCATTGTTTCTTTCTAAATTAGATTGTCAGCCTAGTAGGCAGAATATTTTTATATGTCTTTATGTATTTTGCACAAGAGCTCCAGTTGCATGTTATAATCCACAAAATTATATTTTATGTAAGATTGAATTTTTATCCAAGAGGAGTCTGGAAAAGGAAATTACAAAGGCTGTCAGGGGCACCTCTTTACACTATCTCTGCAAGGATCAGAACTTCCAGATCCAATCACATGCCATTTTATGCAAGCTACAGAAAAGCTACCTCCCATTTCCTGCAGCACATATGAAATGAGACATGCAGGATTAAACACCAGGACTGCAATGGACTGTCGCAGACTTGAGGGTATTACCAAGGTGCACCTTCACAGCCAGTCCATCTGCATGGCCTCTTCCGCCTCCATGACCATTGGGAATCAAGAGTCCCTCCTACGCTCATTTTGCTACATTTTGCAAAAAACTGTAGGAAATATACAAATGAATTCAAGAAAGTGAAGATTTCAGAAAAACAACCTCTAATCTCAGAATAAATTTTTGGAAATTTTTCCATTTCAACCAGAAATGAGATAGGAGAAATCTCTTCATCCTTGACCATAGCTAAATGAAAAAGCCTCATAGGAACCCATGAAAGACAAATAAACAAGAGAGAAAGAGGTAACAGTAGGAAATATCTCAGAGGAGGGCTACACGTGTATTAAATATACAGTTGTACCTCACTTAAAGAGCATAATGCGTTCCACAGGATTGCTCTTTAAGCGAGTTTGCTCTTTAAGCGAAACACCATTGTAAGTGACCAATTTGGGGGGGGGGGGGATTGCAAACCCCGATTTATTTGTTAAGCGAGTTTTTGGTTGGTTTTATTTGTTAAGCGAAGCGAACATTCAGAGAAAATTCTGCTCTTTAAGCGAGTTACTCTTTAAGCGAGTTACTCTTTATGCGAGTTTTGACTGTAAAAATGAAAGCCAAGATATAAGTACATATTTTACAATTGGTTAAATGTGGCAAGAAGAGGTTTTGAGAAGCTAGCACTAGGGCTTCTCTACTATAATAAAAGGGGAATACTGTGTTTCCTTAGTGGGTAAGATGCTGAACTTGATGACTGAAGGTCGAGTTTGATACCCGAGTACTACACAACAGAGTGAGCTCCTGTCTCTGTCCCAGCTCCTGCCAAGCTAGCAGTTCAAAAGCAAGATATTGCAAGTAGATAAACAGGGACCACTTCTGGCTCTTTTACTATAAATGGCGATGAGCACCAAACCCTAGAATCAGATATAATGGGCTTTTGAGCAAGAGCGACCTTTACCTTTACTATATTAAAGGAAATTAGTTCCTAAGTCAGTCCAAAAGATAAACATTTTACATTGTAGTGGAAAAGGTTTTGGCCACTGAGTTGGCATACATGGAAAGGTACAGGTCTCCCTTGCTTGAAAACCACTAGTGTCCAATTCTAGAGGGCACTGCTCATCACTGTTTACAGTCAAAGTGCCAGCACTGTCTGCAGACAGTGTCTACAGGCATTTCTATGGTCACGTGGCAGGCATGACTAGACACCAAAGCACATGGAATGCTGTTACCTTTCCCACTAAAGTGGTACCTATTTATCTACTTGCAATTTCTTGCTTTTGTGCTGCTAGATTGTCAGGAACTGAGAGAAACAATGGGAGCTCACGCTGTCATGCAGCACTTAGGTCTTGAACTGCTGAACTGATGACTTTCCATTTGTCAAGCTCATCATCTTAACTACTAAGCCACTGCAACCCTGACTTGACACAACCTCTTTTTAAATAACTTTTGTGTTTTGTTTAGCATGCTTTGCAGATAACACAACAGCGCTCATGGAGATCATACTTCATATTTCTTTCGAGGCAAGAGTACGTGAAATTATTTATCTCTTCAAGCGGTAATAGGATTAATTGTTCCAAAAGAGCCTGATGGAATACTATAACAGATAACTGGGAAGTGTGAAATGGGTGGAATTATGCATTGCTTCAGTATTAACCATTCCCATAGATGAAGGAATCCAGAGAACAATGTTCCTAGAACAGTATGTATTTTTTTGGGTATGACTTCTGACAGCTGGCATTTTTATGCTCTGATATACCACAGAAATCTGTTCACTTCTACACTCCTTGTTTTTAAAAGACACTATAGATATCATCATCTTGGGGATTTGGAATATTTATTCTTTCCAGCTCTTGTGTGGCAACAACAAAAGACCCAGAAGAGAAAAAGGAGTGAGAATGCTAAAAACAGCAGAACGAAGAAACAATTCTTTTCCTCAGAACAGACAATCTTTAAAACTGAAAGCCTTTACCAATTCAATTTTTTGCTAATTATTGCCACAATTGATTTCCTCTTACATAATAAAAGAAAAGCAATTGGAGGTGAATTAATGAAAGATATCTTAAGGCAGAACAGATGGGCATATTCACTTTCGTAGATGTGCTCAACACCAATTAAAATCAATATGGAACTTCATTTATTAGACATAATATTGTGTCAATTTTTTCCATGTGAGCTTTCATGGATCAAATCCACATTCTCATACATATGCAGTGCTCATATCATGTCATTATACTGTAAAACCTCACTTAGAGAGTAATTCACTTAAAGAGCAGAATTTTATCTGAATGGTTGCTTCGCTTAACAAATAAAACCAACCAAAAATCTGCTTAACAAATAAAGCAGGGTTTGCCGTCCCACCACCACCACCAGAAGTCACAATTGGTCACTTACAATGGTGTTTCACTTAAAGAGCAAACTTGCTTAAAGATCAATCCCGTGAAACACATTGTGCTCTTTAAGCGAGGTACCACTGTATTTTTAAATATCCCCTTGGTAATGTGGGTCATGACCAGATACAGATTTCTGAAGGGCTGGACCCAATCGATGTGGTTGGAGAGCGAGAGGTCCAGCCTTAGGCCCCTTCAATATGGGGTGCCTCAGGGCTTGGTGCTCTCGTGTCTCCTACTTAACATCTACATGAAACTGCTGGGCGAGATCATCCGTTCCATGGGGTGAGATATCATCAATATGCAGATGACACCCAGCTGTATATCTCGGCCTGTGGAGACCCAAGTGATGGAAGTCCTTTCCAGGTGCCTGGAGGTTGTTAGGGTCTGGATGGGGGACAATGAGCTACAGCTGAATCCTGGCAAGACTGAGTGGCTGCATGTCAGGGGTCCTGCGTTATCTCAGGAACTACCATCTTTGGCTCTGGATGGGGCTATTTTGCACCAAACAGACCTGGTGCATAATCTGGGGGTCCTCCTGGACTCACGACTCCTGCTTAAAGAACAGATGGCAGTCGTAGCCAGGAGGGCTTCCACACAACTTCGTGTTATATGCCACTTATGCCCACTCCTAGATTGGGACTCCTTGCTCATGATCACACACACTTTGGTCACCTCCAGACTTGACTATTGTAATGCGCTCTACATGGGGCTGTCCTTGGTGACCATTTGGAGGCTGTAACTGGTCCATAATGCAGCCAGAAACCATGGGCTATATTGATAAAATCTACACCACAGCCTCATGTCAGTAGACCACTTGAATGTGGAGAATCTGACCATGAGACCCACAACATCTGGCAATATTTCTGTGCCTAAGAAAGAGCAATTATGTACCAGTTCATATGTTATAAATGTAAAGACCAACAGAATACTGAACTATGCAGCTAACCAACAATGTGCATAACAATGAAACAAAAAGTTGAAGTGCTTCATTCAACACAAAATCAGGGTTTCTTTGCATGTTCAGAATTCTGTGGTATCACAAAGAGCCTAATGCGCGGAACAGTGAAAGCAGTTTTGATTTTGTAATGCTTTCACTGGCTGTCACAGTATGAACAAAAAAACAACTTCTTTGTCTCTGTCACCCTCCTAGCAGTGGAACATAAAAATTCTGTATGCTACTATCAATCTGACTTGGAGTGCATTTTCCTCTATCATTGCTTGAGCCTGCTTCCTTGTCACTTCATTTGTCACACGGTGACCTGTGAATGCGATGAAAAACAAAAGGGCCATATAGGTTTCAGGCTCCCAATGTCTTTGGATAAGAGACTTTACAATCTATCACTAAAACACAGTGTCAGAAATGCTTAGACAACAATATATTTCAGAAAAGGCTAAAGCAAATATAGGCCTATCGCTCTGTTGGACAGCTCATTAAGAATCAATTCTCCTAGAAGAGAAATGGAGTTGTTATATGTTGTTCCGCACATTGGCATTTATTTTAAAAAATAATAAACAGAGATGAGCACTGAACCCTAGAGTCAGATATGACTGGCTTTCGAGCATGGGAAACTAAATTAAGGATTATTCTATTTTTTTAAGTACTGTATCTGGTAATCCACTTATTCAAGAGAAAATATTTTTTTAAAAAATAACTAGATGTAGTAGCCATGAATGCAAAATACAGTAAAACCTCAGATAACGCTAAAAATTGGTTCCACAAGTCTTGGTGTTATCTGATTTTTAATGTTATCTGATGCATGTTAAAATCTTATGGGATGCATCGGATAACGTTAAATTCAAGAGAGATACATTGTAACCGGCACAGACTTTAGTGAACATTATCCAGTGTATCCCATAGGATTTTAACGTTATTCGAGGCAATTTCCCTACCCCCTGGTTGCTTAACGTTATGTGGTTTTAGCATTATCTGATGCAAACGTTATCCGAGGTATTACTGTATGCATTTTTCTTTCCATAGTAGCCCAAAATCTATGAAATATTCTTCCACTATTGCATTTATGCAGGCCTGGAGTAATTCATTTATGCATTCTTTTGATAGCTAACTTAGGCTCACAAAATAATATGCAAATTTGTTGTGCTATGATCAGTTTTTCTATTATGCCTTTTCTCACACTTTTCTCCACCCCTCTCCCTTCCTCATTTTCTGTAAAGGCAACTCCCTAAAAAGTGTCTCTGGAATAATTTAAGGAAATCCATAAACACATTGATTGCATAAGATGTGGCAACTCAGGAGCAGTATTAATAAAGTTTTAATAAGATGCACAGTTATCTTACAAATACAAAAAAAAATTAGCAAGCTTTTAAAAGAAAGCGGTTAAAAATCTTCAAATCCTTACCTAATTTAATCCATTGGAGATTTACTCAAGTCAATGGGCCTAATTCACAATAACTTCCCATTTAAATGACTGACACTCTCTCCATCTCTAACATCTAGTGAATATGTTCCTACCTCTATGACTGCCCTTTAGATTGGCACCATCATCATTTGACTTCTCCTGTGGCTTATACTTGCTTTATCCACCATCTGTCTGGATAAAAAATTACCACTTTCTAAGAAGAAAATCTTTAAAAAGATTGAACTAGGGCTTTTTTAAAAAAATGGATTTCATGAGCTGGCCAAATTTATTACAACTTGACTAATTATGTGATAAAGATATGAAAGTATTGGCTTAGCAAATGAAGCTGCTTTATAGTGATTCAGCTCAAAAACTGATTCATCCAACACAGTCTAAACAGACTGGAAGCAGTCATCCAGGATTTCAAGAAGGAATCTTTCCAAGGATTATCCAGAGAAGCCAGAGACTGAATCTGAGACCATCTTCATGTGAAGAATATGTCTACCACTATGGCATTAGAATCGACTGAAAAACACCAATGGTATTAGAATGATCATTATATTAAACACACAATATTATGTCTATCATATTGATAGAATGGCATGATTTGACATAGCATCACAAAACACATCACATACACCAATGGAAAAGAACAGTATTGACAGTGTCCTACAAATAATAGAAAGATTTAAGTTTGTTAAGACTTGTTCGACTGATTTTACTCAGAACTCTTTGCTACATTTGTGTTCATATAAAAAAATTGTTTTCCACTGCTTTCTACTTTCTCAGTTTTGGAGGTTTAATAATATTCATTAACAGGAATAGAGCCAATCAGGTTTGATACCAGATATCTGTTTTGCAAATAATGTAATATTTTTCTTGAGTTCACATATTTTAAGCATTTCAAAAATGACCAAGAAACGGGTACTTTAACATTTTATTTCTGTAGCTATGGACTTGTTGCTAGGAAACTATGTCTGGGTAGAATTTGATAGGCTGTGTACTCAAACTATGGACTGGAATTTTAACAGTACACACATGTACAGACACATACATAAACACACATGGGAATAAGAAAGACTAAAAAAAATCAGAAAGATCCTAACCATAGTTCCTATAAAATGCTTTACCCCAAATTACAAAGTAATAGTGCCTTTACCAGATTTTTATATTTAAGAAGAGAAATCATGCCCTCTTAATTAGTCACAAATAAGCAGTAACTCTCTGGTTCATGATCATGATCAGTATGATTCAGCAACTCTGTTATTCTACATAAACAATAAACAATGCTTTTTAACTGTGCAAACAATGAAATGTGCTCAGAGCAATTTCAGCAAGGCAAGGTTGTAATTTTATTGTCCCAGATACAATATAGGAATAATATTCTTCTGGTATATTTACAGCCATAAGAACGAACAGACATTACCTGCTATATCTTCTAACATCACTGATAAGGCTCTTAGTTTAGAAAGGGAGATCAAAAATCAGATCCCTTTTACATGCTCTTTGATCCACAGTACAAATTTTTGTCAAAGGCTCTTGCTTCATGCCATAACTATGACATCACAGGGTAGCACAGAAGTGGAAGTAGAGAGGAGAAAGAGTAGATAGGTCCATTAGAGATTAATAATGAGACATTTTGCAACGGGATGGCCATGTGCACTTAAATGAGGAAAATAGGGCTCAACTGGGGGGGGGAGTAAGCAGTGGTGGACAGCCAAAATTTTATTACCACACTGTGGGCGGGGCCAACATCATGATGTCATTGGTGGAGCCAATGGTGTGGGCGGGGCCAATGTAAAAAAACCATAAAAATAAGTACACATAAAAATACAAATTAAATAGACATAAAATACATAAAAATACACATAAAAACACATAAAATACACATTAAAATAAATACACATTAAATAGATATACAAGCACATAAAAATACAAATTAAATACACATAAAACACATAAAATACACATTAAAAATAAATGCACATTAAATACACATTAATACACACAGACACACCACATCCAAAGGTGAGTCACTTACCCTGGGGAGTAGGCTATAGGGAGCTTCAGGCTAGCAGTTTCTCTTCCTCCTCCCCACTTGGGAGGACAGGAAAGAGGCTGCGCATGCGCGCCAAACGCTGTAGGCACCCATGCACACCAAGTGCTTGGTGTGAATGCACAGTGGGGGAACCGACAAAAAGGTAAGCCCCCGAGGTGGATTCCCCCAAAAGCCGCTACCAGTTCTCCGGGACACAGGGAAAAGTTACTACTGGTTCTGACGAACTGGTGCAAACCTGTTGCTGCCCATCACTGGGAGTAAACCAAAACTGTTGTGGCGATATTTCTACCCTGCATCAATAGCACTGTAGAGCTTTGGATGAAACAGAAACTTGGCAAATCAGAGCGGTCTTTCTATTACCTGCTCACCCCTAGGATTTGCTTATTTCTGTAATATTCAATAATACTTTTTAAAATAACTCTTTTGCTTTATTCAACTATTGTTTAACTTTGTCCTATCAGCTAGTATTTTTGTATAAAACAAAATAAAGATATTTCCTTCACTTTCCTAAAATACAACAGCATCAAGTGGCAACATACTGGTCCACGTCAGAGGCCAAAGCCAAGCCACAGTTTATTTTACTGACTATACGGATTCCATCAAGTACAGCAACCAAGTGAACTGGCAGCTGAATTTTAATTGTAGATGTTATTTCTATAATACCACACCTTTTTGTCATGAAACCTGTGCCATTTTTCACACTGAAAATGGGACATCATCCTCTACCACTCCATTCTATAACACCACATAGGGCCCTAACAGTACAACTGTTAAAAGATAATGGAGAGGCAATAGAAAGCTGGGCTCAAGGCCAAAAGGATATCCTTTTAAGACTTTTCACTCTGCAGCCAATGGAACTAGAGCTGGAAGGGTTTTTCAAATCAAGGAATTCTGAAAGGATACAAATAATGTCAAAATAGATTCGCTTCTCTGGGAATTCTTCAAGATGCTGAAGAACCACATCAACCATATTTCTCAGCTTTAGTTCTCACTTTGTAAGTAAATAAGTAGTCATTTCCTGGTAGTCTTCTCCTCTCCTCTGCTGCTTTTACCTTTTACCATCAGGTCAGAATATAAAGATGGAAAACTAAGAAGCTTATTTTACATAAATGCAAAGATGGACAGGATTATGAAAAAACACATCAGAAAACAATCTGCTAATCATCTCTACAGTCCTACTCTACATATGCAGTATATGTGATGTGGGTCATCTTGTTAGTTTGAATGGCACAACAGGCATCTAAGGCATTTATGGAGTTAAAAGCTCAGATAAAACAGATGTGCTGCTAGCTATACTGGCATGAGGCTGTGTGGGTGACAGCAAGCAAATGTAAATCAGTTGATTATTCTGGCTCAGAAAAGGCAGCAGCTGAAGACAAATTTAGTTTTACAGGGGGGGGGGAATCTCATCTGATATATCATTTTTCATCTCTTGTCACTCAAAGAATGTACATTGCAGAAGTGGACCTACAGCTCATATACTGAGAGCACTGGCTAATCTATTGAGGTTTATTGAGAGGAATAGGACAGAGACCTTAACACAATCATCAACTACAACTCCTATCCAAGAATGCATCTTTTCTTGAAGCAGGAAAAATGTCACTGGCATGAATTTGTTTAAGGTGGATCCCATCTTGCCGTGGAGTGACCCACACACTATGATCTCGAAGCCATCTTCTGCAGGACATAAGAAATGAGACATACAGGATTTAACACCAGGACTGCAATGGACTGCCGCAGTCTTGAGGATATTGACAAGGTACGCCTTCACAGCCAGTCCATCTGGCATGCCCTCTTCCAACTCAATGACTGTTGGGAATCAAAATTCCTCCTCCGCTCATTTTGTCATTGAGCCCAATATGATGGTTTCCAGTGGCATTTCCTCCCCTGAGGGGACCATCACCCAGTGGTGTCACTACGGAGGGCGGGGGGAGGGTCTGACCCCAGGCAGCACATTTTGGGCTATGTATGTTCTTGGACTACAATTCCCAGAAGCCCTAGCTGGAATGAGAGCCAGCATCCACTAGGGGTGGCAAATTTGGCTTCAGCCCCGGGCGGCTGAATTCCACCCGCTAGTTAACCAGGGTCTGACACTCAGCATTGAGTTGCTGGCTGTACGGTCTACTCTATTACTGTAGCAGGATGTCCAGCCAGATAATACATAATACAGTACTGTGCAAAAGTCTTAGGCCACCACCAGCTGGTTTGGGGAAAATTCCAATGAGTTATTGGGGTGCCCATAACTCGTACACCTAACTCCAAACTTTTCCAAGCCTGGAGAGGGTTGAGAAGAGCATCAGCAGAAGACTCTCTCCATTTTATGTGTACCTAGGTGGCTCAGGGGCTGAGTTAAGACTTCTCCACAGTACTGTATGTTGTGACTGTTTTCTGTTAAGCAAAATTAAATCACAATTCAGGGCAAATCACAAGACTTGCCCTAGGACAAGACAGGACGACCAATCCCTGTATAATGAAGGATAGCCAGTTGTTTGGCTGAGAATCTGGTCAGAACTATTGCAAATAAACACAATATCACTGCAGCAACAAGATGCTGCTGTCAATAATAATTCCATTGATGAGCCTTTTCCTCATGGTTCTCTGCTGACTTTTTGTAATTTAGAGTCTGCTTAAACATACAGAGCTGCATTCTCTGGGGCACCAAAATAGCTAGGGCTGCTTCTTACTGGCTTTCATAAGAAATAAAAGTGAATTGTAGGGAAAACCTCATAAGAAGGCACTCTCTTGTGAAGATCATTGGTCAGAAAGTAATGTTATAAAGTTACTCCCCCAAAAAAGTACCCTGCCCAAAAATACACACATCTTTGGGTGGTGTTAGCTAGACAGTCATTAAACCCACTGCTATGTTTTTTCTAAATAAAGATTGTGAATCTACCATTAAAAATCATGGCATCCATAGCCTGCATGATATCTGTTTGGAAGGAAAATGGAAAATCCATGCCACAAATTTACTCACTTGTGTCAACCTAAATCCTTGAAAGTTACTGCATTGCAGTGACCTTGTTTGTGCAGAAACAAAGAGATCAGATGAAAGATATTTCACAAGTAAAGAAAATGACAGGTCAGTAATGACAGCTAACTGTTCAACAGCTGAAAGGACCATCCTCTCATTTAATTTTGCCCCTGGCAAGATTTATTTCAAAAACAGAGCAATCACTATGTGTTGCCATACAAATAAAGCAGTGGCAGTCTCTAGTAGGAATATGAAGCAGGAAAATGCACATTTTATTCTCCATTATAATCCAGTGATGTATGGTCAATAGCCAATTTCACCGTAACACTAAGGACCAATTGAAATATGCTGGAGGGCATATTTCATATATAGATAGCCTCTGTCAGGATGCAATGAAACTTTGAAACAGAATTGGAAAGATTCAGCTTTGCAGTGATTTGAATCACAGCCAGTATTACATTTCAAACTGCAATCAGTGCTCATGCAGGGGTTGCTCATTGCATCAAGAGTTCACCATTCAGGCAAGAACACAATGGAATTCACTGTACAGCCCAAAGTTCTCTTTCTTTCTCTCCTTACTCTTCCCATTTTTTTAGGGTCTTGGGTGGAAGAGGGAGGAAGGCTGAAAAGAGATACCACAATCAAAAATCTCAGCAGGAGGACCCCCACTGCTGGATCCTGCTCTATCATTGGATCAACTTGGCTGGGAATTAATAAGGAACATGAGGAAAATTCACAGTCACCTTGTGAACTACCACAGTTGCCCAGGTGGCAGCCTCCTTTTGCCAAGGTGAGCAGATATTGGTGGTCCAGAAGGGAAGGCAGAGGTCAACATAAACAACTACCAAGGAGGCATGCAGGTACCACTGCAGTTTAAAAAGTGCTGCTTGAGCACTGTTTTTAAACCACAGTAGGCCTTGCATCTTGTGCTGTAGCGGGGTTGCTGCAAATTCCATCTATTTTTTTCCTAAAGTGTGTAGTTTCAGCCTATCATTTAATAATGAGTCAGAGAGAGCTTAGGGGCATCAAAATAGAGCTGTAACTTAAAGGGCTGGCCATTAAAATTAGATTACTGAGGACTGCTGGATCTAGAGGTTTGAAGTTTAGAAACAGAATTTTAATTTCTGACTAGTCTTTGGCAGGGAGATATTTAGTCTCTTTCTTCGCAATATCTAGGGAGCTAAGTGATCTTGGATGGGCTGAGGACCAAAATCATTTGTCTGGCAGCCCAAGAGCCACATCTGCACCTCCAGAAAGCTCACATCAATGTCCTAAAAGGAAAATAAAAAGACTAAGAAGGTAAATTTAATTCAATGCCAAAGAAAACCAGAAACATGCTTTATCCGTTGTAATCGGCACTTTGAATTGTATCTGAAAATGAATCACAAGCCAGCAGTGTAGCTGTGACACTAGGGTTGTTTATTTCTTGTAACCAGCCTTAGTCAGCAGTTTGGTCACAACATTTTGGACTATCTGAAGAGTCCAATGACTCTTCAAAGCCAAACCAGTGTAAGTAGATTACATTAATCCAAACAGGATGTAATTAAGGCATATGTTAACTGTGTCCAGATCAGTGAGGTCTAGAAACAGGGATACACTGGCACACCAGTTTTAATTCTGCAAAGGCATCATGGCCAATGCTGAAAACAACTCAGAGCTGAATCCAAGAATATACCCAAATCTCATCTTCAGAGAGAGTATAATCTACCAAACACATGGTGCATTCTTGTTCCCTAGTCTACTTTTTCATTGACCAGGAGCACCTTTGGCTTGATAGTAATACAGTACATGTTAATTACTGCCAGATTTAGATGGAAAGAAGAGAGTTGTGATCATCTGTGTATTTGAAGGAATGACATTCCAAATCTCCAGAAACCTTTCCCAGCAGTTTAGAGGCAAGCTATTTGAACACTGAATGCAGCACAAACAATTTGACTTTCAGGGTCCTTATGCAAGAAGCTTTTCTATACATCCTTGTGCAAGTATAAATCAAAATTGCATTACAGGAATCCCTATCACAACCATACTAGCATCACAAGTGGGAGATCCTATGTCAGTGATGGTGAACTGTGTTGTTGGACTTCAGTTACCAGAAGCCCAAGTCAGCACTCCTGCTGGTCAGGGCTTCTGGGAACTGAAATTCCAGAACACCTGGAGTGCCAAGGTTCACCATCACTGTCCTATGTTATTCCACAGACAGCACACTCCACCAGTGTCCAGCAATACTCTTGACTTACATGCCTAAGGCTAGTTTTCAACATGTAAGACCAGTTCTAAGAGAGTTGGGTCCTTCAAGAAGGTTATTTTACTTTCTAAAAGATCTAAGTCTTTTTCATTTTCTAAATAAACAAACAACAACAACAAAGACCAGAGAAGCAGATACAACTTTGTAGGTAAAATATTCTCTGAGAGACCAAATCTGGGGATTTGATTGATTGATTGATTGATTGATTGATTGATTGATTGATTGATTGATTGATTGATTGATTGATTGATTGATTGATTGATTGGATTTGTATGCCTCCCACTCGGCTGCACAACTCAGGGCAGCTAACAGCAATCACAATACATGTATATCACAAAACATTTAAAATTAAATACAATAAAAATACAATATAATACAATGCAGCAACAACAAAATAGCAACAAATGCATCAAAAGTATCAACAGTATCATCAGTGCATGTCATAAGACAATTACAATTACAAAACAGCTACAATCACTTCTCTCAGAGCGGGCAATGGGAAGGTGGGCCCCAAAGTCAGCCGGGCACCAGCTGATTTATGTTTGTGGCCTAGGGAATTCTTGGGAAATGTTGGGGAATGAAGTCCAGAAACATTTTAAAAAAACATACCCCTACTTGCTTGCTTTTGGTGTTTAATAGCTAGTTTGATTTAACCTGATCCTGACAACAGAAATGCTTCCGAATTTAAAACAAACGATATGTTCCCATACTCTTATTTTCTTCTGGTGCAAAACAGAATAAGAAAAATTTGCATTTCTTTGTTTATCATGTTGATCTCTTAGTAGAGCTGTGGCTCCCCAGATGTTGGACTGCAACATTCCTGTCATTCCACACCTCTTACTATGCTGGCTCAGACTGATAACAGCAGTCTTTTGTTGTTGTTCAGTCGCACAGTCGATTCCAACCTTCTGCGACCCCATAGACCACTGTCCGCCAGGCACTTCTGTCCTCCACCATCCTCCTCAACTTGCTCAGCTCTGTGCCCATTGTGTCCACAATACCATCTAGCCATCTCATTTTTGCCCGCCCCTTCTTCTTTTGCCCTCCACCCTTTCCAGCATCAAAGCCTTCTCAAGTGAATCTTCTCTTCTCATTTGATCTCCAAAGTACTTTATCTTTATCTTCACTATTTGACCTTCTAAGGAGCAGTCAGGGTTGATTTCTTCTAAGATTGACCTATTTGTTCTCCTCGCTGTCCAGGGGACTCTCAAAACTTTCCTCCAACACCACATCTCAAAGGCATCTATTCTTCTGCGCTCAGCTTTCCTAATGGTCCAGCTCTCACAACATAATATAGGGTTCCAAGTTGCCCAGGTTTGCGATATCCATCTACATAGAAATAAACTCTCTTAAAATCAGTGAGATTTTTGGTATGGCTGTCTTACATGGACACAATCTCTTCAACAGTCTGTTGTATTAGCTTTAAAAATCTGTACTAAACATTGCTGAGAGAGTGCCCTTATAAAACTGCCATATGGGACTGTGCAGCTTGCCCATAACTACACAGGCTGAGTCTTCTCCTGTGAGGCACAGTGGGGACTCAAACTCGCAATCACTGGCTCTGCAATGAGATACATAAAGCATTGAACTGAAAATCTCAAATAATAGCTCCTTAATTTTTATTTTCCTCTCTGCATACACGGTATTTTATATTTATAAAACAGTCCCCTCTTGTATATTCTTATTTTGTTGAGAATAAAAAATAACATATATGTATGACTTCAATGCAGAATAAATCAACAAACATAACTGCTTCTACCTTACCTCTCCATGCTGTGTAATATATATTTTTTGACAGAGAGAAAAAGGAAAGAGGGGAAACCATTTTCATTTCTTAGAAAAGAAGATTGAGTAATCCTTACATTTCCAAAGACTTGTTCGGATTAAGCCACTGGACTCCCATTAGTGTCAATAGGAGCCTTGCTGCTTAATCCCACTCTGCTATTTGAAAACGAAGGAGCTAATACACAAGAGCATCACATCTAAAACAGAATCAAATTCTAACAGTGTGTCTAGGTAAGTACTACATCAGTGTCTGAAAAGACAAGTTACTTTATGACCTCCAGAACAGCCAATTTTAGCAATTGTAGATCCATACCTATTAATAACAACCCATAAATTCTGGAAATATTCTAATAAGCATTTTATTTATTAGATTTATATACCACCCAGCTGGGATACTTTCCCACTCTGGGCGATGTACAATAGTTAAAACCGTAAAAATATATACAACAACAAAGGATGGAATCCAGAGTGGCGTAGTCCAATTATATCCTTATTCATTGGCTATAGGGAGAATGTTCTTATAAGCCTCTTTAAACAAAACAGTTTAAAGATGTTTCTTAAAGACATCCAGTGATGGGGCGTGGCTTTGGGCATATAAAATAGTCTTCTCTATCTAAATGTGTGTGTGTGTGACCCTTATTGCACATGACAAAGTCTTAATTAATACTTGGTAAATGATGACAGAAACTTGTATCACATCCCATCTGTTGGGTGAACACTAACATATGACAACTTAATTCAGAGCAGAAAATTAAAGTAAGTTTGAGAGACAGGTGGCACAGTGCAGTGTGGAGAATAATCAGATGTATGTTTTTGCTGTTGAGGAACTGATGATGCTTCAGAAATAATACTAGCAATGTTTGGTTATCTGTTTGGGTTTATACAAGCTAAACATTTCACACATACGGACAATATACTTACATGGATGTAGTCATATGCTGCAGCTTAACTGTCAAATGCTTCAGGGCTACTGGCACACAGATCAATTCAAATGTTCCATCTAGTGTATGCCCAGCCTTCCATTTGGCCCAAAGGAGAGTCAAACACCTCCAGAATTTATGTAACCCTCTTTTCTCTCCCTAACTAGACTCTACACCAGGGATTTGCAACATTTTCACACCACAGGCGAGATCCACCTCTGGAGGCGTGATTCCTCCCACCGCTTCTGGTACTTCAGGTTTCTGCGGTGTCAGGCACAACTGTGGCTTTTTGGGGGGGGGTGCTTTTGCAGCCTCTGCCACTTCCCATGGCTGTGGGGGATGGGGCAGAACATTTTCACTGCTTTTTTGGAATTTTTCGCTGCACTTTCAGAAACTAGAAACTGGAAGTGCCAAACTGGAAGTGTGAAAACATGGTGAAAAATTCCAAAAGTGCAGCAAATATGTCTCCCCCCCCCTCCCCGCCGCTGACGCTGCCGACGCTGCCATGGGAAGTGGCAAAGGCTGCAAAAGCAGCCAAAAATGCTGCAATTCACAGCAAAAATGTGGGATTTTCTGCACTTTCGGTGGCAGAGGGGAGCTTCTGGCAGGTTCTAGGTACTGGGCTGGATTAATTGGTGTTTTGGGCCTGATAAGGCCCACAGGCCATAGGTTGTGAATGTCTCCTCTACACAATAATAGCCCAATCTGAACCAACCCACTGACTATGATACTAAACACAAATAGAAATCTGACTTTAGACTTTAAAATGGCTTCTTATAGAACAATCAATTATATATGACATAAACAGAACATAATCATAATTCTGAAGAAGATAAAAGATGAACAATCAAAACTAGCACTGATTTGGTCAAAGCAAAGATCTACCTAGCACATGGTGAGAAATGTTGTGCTCCAGATGCTAGACTGAAACTCCAGTTGATTGTCCCATCTGTAAATGATAAGGAATCGTAGAGGTTTACAATCCAATATCTGGAAGGTGCCAGCTATCAATCCTTCATCTAGTTGACCCCTTGCTGTATTATCCACTTTAGCCAATGGGATTCTAGAGCAGATGTCCTTAGTATATTCCATAGGAAACTATACTTGAAAGTTTATAAAGACTTCTAAAATCAAGTATGCCAGAAGCTAACATGTGTCCTATAGTCCAATGGTTTCCAGTCTGGTTTTTTGTATGTGAAGTTACTGTAGTTCCAAGAGAGTTGGGTCCTTCAAGAAGGATATTTCACTTTTTAAAAGATCTAAGCTGTCTTTCTCATTTTTGAAAGAATGAACAACAAGATGCAGAGATCAGAGAAGCAGATACAACTTTGCAGGTAAGCCATTCTCTGGGAGACCAAATCTAGGGATTTGCAGATTTATGCTTGCGGCCTAGAAAAATTCTTGAAAATTTGGGGGGATTGAAGTCCAGAAAATTCTAACAGCATATCCTACTTTGCTTGTTCTTGGTGTTCAATAACTAGTTCGATCCTGACAACAGATAGGCTGCCAAATTTTAAACAAATGATATGTACCCATAGTCTTATTTTCTTCTGGTGCAAAACAGAACCACTACAATTAGTACAATAAGCCTAATATGTTCATCTTGGTTTTACTTGGAGGGCTGCTTGGCAGAGGGACAGGAGAACTCTGTAGTGGGGTGACAGCACACATGCCAACAGAGAGGGCTGGGAGTGCCATGTCTGGCATGCATACCATAGGTTTGCCACCACTGATCTAAGGACTTGGTGTCCATGAAGTGGATGGGTTTGGTGCTGTATCACTTTATTTCATTCATTATTTGCTAGGACTTGTTGGCAAATTTCCAGAGAGGCAATGCCATCCGAACAATGTAGCATTAATGCTAAAATTGAATAGCAATAGCAAATCATTGAGGGAAATGTTGATTGGGTTACTAGTAGCCTCTACCACGTCTAACAGGTTAGTCAGAGGTTGTATAGGCCGCAAGCAGAAAACAAACATGAAGAAAAGCCCAAACAGAATACTGTACACGTATTTGGATTTGATAAACTTTACACTACAAAAGTTTCAAAATCTAGTAACATATTACAGCTTGGGGAAACTGCAGTGGCAAATATCTTTCCTTGTGGCAACTAGTGAACTTGAAATATACAATACTCCCACTGTTCACTTCTATTCAAAAGCTGTATTTTTAAAAATACATAAAAGGCATAAAATACTATAGTTAGAAGGGGGAATGTGGAAGAAAAACCATACTTTCCACTGTTTTGGCTCTGAGTCCTTTCTAAGCAGATGAGGTTATGATAACCAAACCAATACTTTCTTTTGATATTGTTTTTGTCATAACATTCTCTTTAATAGTGAAATACAAAGGAGACTTCTACAACAGTCTGTAGCTTTCATAAAGAGGCTGCTAAATCCCAGTGCAATTAATTATTCTGAGCTCAGCTGTATCTTGGATAACATTGGCGTTTTAAACATTGCTGCATCATGGAAAACATATGGGCTGTATATTTAAGCCAGTCTCGTAAGAATAAGATAATACTATGTAAAACAACAACAAATTTGTGTTACAAAGAAGCATATTATAAGCTCTAAAAATTCTAACCTGTTTTGCAGGATACTTTTCTTGCAGAATCGACACTTGAGCAGACTTATTTACATACATACAAAAATACACACATTGTTGCTATGACCTATAGAGACCCTAACAGGGCTTTCAAGGTAAGTGAGATCTTTAAGGAGTGATTTTAGCAATTCCACATCCCTCAGTGACTTTACATGGCTGAGTGGGAATTTGAATCCAGGCCTCTTGAATCCTAGTCCCTTAATATATTCATGACATCACACTGAGTAGCCACAAATAAATACCTACCAACCTACCTACATGCCTACCATACATACATACATAGATAGATAGATAGATAGATAGATAGATACATACATACATACATACATACATACGGTCAAACCTCGCATAAAGAATGTTTCGCTATAAGAGCGTTTCGCTTAAAGAGCAGAATTTTCTCGGAATGTTCGCTTTGCTTAACAAATAAAACCAACCAAAAACTCGCTTAACAAATAAATCGGGGTTTACAATCTCCCCCACAATTGGTCATTTACAATGGTGTTTCACTTAAAGAGCAAACTCGCTTAAAGAGCAATCCTGTGGAATGCATTATGCTCTTTAAGCGAGGTACCACTGTACATACATGAGCATGTGAAAGAGATGATGTGTTGTGTATAAATATGTACTGTTGTATTTCCATATAGAGTAATACCCTTCCTAGAAAGAAAATATGGTAGACAGCTTTAAATTCTGGCTACATTATTAGTGTCACTAGATCAACCGAAAGCTGTGAAGGCCCAGAAAAAAAACCAGTATTTTTCCTGAAGCCTTTTGTTATTTTCTGAAATGGGGTGGGGGGAGGGGTTGAAAAAAAGAAGAAATTTGATTAGGAAATATTTTATTTTAGCTTTGTTACCAGAAATTTTGAGACATCAAAATTGAACCCACTGTACACACATGGAAAATAAGGGAGAAGCCAAAAGTTTAAAATCATACAATTGGAACCCTTTCCAGAGGGAGGGGGAGATTAAAACCCACTAGGCAAGGATGAGGTCACTGATTGTCTCCATTGTCCTCAGTTTGCTGTGCCTAAAGGTGTAAAAACTGGTTTGTTGGCTTTTCTGATAAGCAGAAATTCCTTTTCATTCCTTCACAAAGGAAACAAAGGAAAGAAGCTGAATGACTGCATTTTAAACTCATACCTCTGGTTTGATTCTCCTTAATAAAGCTTAATTAAACATTGCTATAACACTGACCCAAGCAAAGAAATGGGGGGGGAGAGAAACCAACATAAACAAGATTCTGTGCAGAACACAAGAACCATGGAACCCCCAAAATTGATCAGGGGAGGGGGGAAACAGGCGAAGAACCTAAGAAAAGCCCTTGCGCAACAATAAACTGACAGCACAGGGCTGCAAGGGACAAGCGGACGTCCCATCTCTCACGTACGCAGCAAACAGATTAAAAGGGCAAACAAAGGCTAAAATGTTGGTTTCCCTCCTCCAGAGATCTCCATTTAATTAAACAATCAAGACATAATGATTCTAACTTCTTTCTTTGTTTTTCTACTTAAGAATAAATCAAACGCTGTAATCCATTCATGTCCGGAACGGTAACCCACGTTGGGTCTACAATTTCCCCGCCGCAAAGCTCCATTGGCTATCGCTCCTGCAAACTCGCCTCTCATTGGCCAAGACGCGCTGGCTGCTCCCGCCTACCCCAGCTTTGTTTCATTCAGCAGAGAACAAAGGATACATCATTTCCCCTCGTAAATTCCTGTTAACCACAAATATGCCTGTTTGACACAATGTAAACTCTCTGTAACCGGTTTCTCCGCAATAGCTGTAATCTGCTGTTTCTTTACATTCAAACCCCTTACCTCATACCCTGCTTTGTGTTTTATGTTTACATGTAATTAAATGTGTTAATTGCCCTTCCTCCTTCCCAGTTTCAATCCCTCCCCCTTGCACCTAGAGTTAGTTTAGGAAAGAAATATATACCTATTGGGAGTGGGGGGGAATTATCTTTGGTTCACAGAATAGCGTGAACTAAGATCACGAGCGGGTCTATTTCTTCAAAACGATTGAGGGAGAAAGGGGACTATTTAGTTGTAGGCCTGGCCAGACTATAACTCTGATAGCTTCTCCTTATTTGTTTTTCATTCCCAATAAATCACTTTTGTTTTGATCGAAATATCCGTCTCGTTATCGAGTTCTTTTGATGAATAAAATATTCTCCAAATAATTTTTTTTCCCCTAAAGCCTTTTTGTGCTGTTTTTTCAGACAATTGGAAAAAGAGCAAGATGCATTTCTTCCTCCATGGGCCAGATCCAGCCTGCAGTGCCAAATCATCTAGTCCACACTGCCTTTCCCACTCCCAGAAGCAGAAGTAAAACGCACCCACACATGCTTTTACTTTCACTTCCGGTGGGAGAAACCATGTGACCAGCCCGCAGCACAAAAGTTTGGGAACCCATGCTTTGGGGGGCATTGCTATTGTCACAAGAGGAAAAAAAGGTTTCAGTTTTATTTTTGCTTATGGGTGGGTCTGCTTGGTTCTCTTCTATCCTCTTCACTAGGCATCAAAGCACTAGAAGAAAGTAGAGAGCAACAAAAGGGGCCTGAATGTATATACAGTACAGGTACTGTACTTAATTTATAAAGGTAAGAGTTTAAATTTATCTGCTTTCAGAAAACTGAACCAAATTTTAGCTGCACTAGTTTATCTTTATAACCCTATGTAAATAATAATTTAATTACTACTAATCTGTTTTTTTGCTTCCCCCTCCCCAACCATAGCTTAGTGTTTTCTTGCAAGCTAGCCACTAAATCATGGTTTGTCCAAACTTTTTAGGCTGTGGCCGTTTCCGGGAGCGGTGAGAGCTTTGGCATCAGGGGCTGGAGCCAGCCCGTGGGCCGTAGTTTGGGCACCCCTGCATTAAATTATTATTTTTTCCCTACTCCTCCCAAGAAAACTGTGAGACCAACATCTGTTATTTGGAGGCATTTTCACAATGCAAGTTCTTCTGAGAAGAAAGATGTTATTGCAAATATTATCGAATGAAATATGCATTTCCAAATGCTACAAGGATGACAAAACGAGAGAAAGGTAGTGAAAAGTAGGGTGTGAACAGAAAAGTATCATAAATAAAAAGGAAATTATTATAATTTAAGTTACAATTTCACCTACGCTGTAAGTCAATTACTGTATAAAAGAAACAAACAGAAGAAATAGATATTGTGCATATCTCTGTGATGACAAAGGCTTACATTGGCTGAATGTTTATCAGTTTTACAGGTTTATAACTTGCCCAGTTTTACCCTTCATTAAAAGGAAACGTCCCACTTCAAGTTTCCAGTTTCTTGTCTGGTGGGATAGGTACAGTATTTAATTTGCTGATACAGATGCCCTAATTACCTAATACATATGATTTACTAATATTTCTATGTTCCAACTTTCATGTTGTAATTTATTTATTTATTATTCATATTTATATTGCCGCACACTCGCCATGGCAACTCAGAGCAGCTTACAGACAATACAATCAATAAAATAATAATAATATAATAATACAATTAATCAATTGCCTGTATCACAATAATAAAACAATACAATCAATCAGTTGCCTGTATCACAACTGCAAGGGTCATGTAATGCGTGCATTTAAATGACTAATTTAATATCACTATGTTTGATTAACATCTATTAAATTGCTGTTTTTAAAAAAGTTATCAAAAACAAAATTCACAAAGCAAATAGAAACACAACAGGCATTATACAGATTCCTACAAGGATCTGTTTATGCCACTGCAACACATTACTAAATGATAAGATTTAATTTGCTAATTAATATCCTACAAAAGGAGAACTAATAGTTTTGTTCATAGGAAAAAAGAGGCCTGTAATTTTCAGAGCACAGCAAATTTTATCAAAAATATGTGTGCAGTCATCCACCATCTATCTGTATCTCACTACCTGCAGACATAATTTAGTAATTCTGTTCACATCTTTTGATACCATGTCACTTTCTGTTATTCAGATTCTTCATTCTTGTACAGCACATGCTTTGTTTCTAACCTGCTGATGAAGAAGATGATCCAACTGTCACTTTGAGAACCACAAATAAAATAATTTCTACTAATATAGAAGGCATCTCTTTATATCAAGAGGAACTCTTAGCTTTGCCTTGCCACGAACAGGGATGTGTAGAAGAAACTCACAAATGAATTGATCAGCATTGACCAAAGGCTCCTGGTAGTGTCAAGTTGCTGAGAGGTTCTACATAATATACAGAAGTGCCATTTTTGTAAGACCATGTATTTTAATCCTCTCAAAGGACTATAATGAGGAAGATAACATAGAAATCTTGACAACTGAAATTGCTCTGTGTATAATAACATTGATTTCTAAGCCACTTTATATGCCGTTCTGATTTAAGAAGCTGTCTAATATGGAAAACCACTTCCTAGTTAGAAATTTCAACAGCAATAGCAACATTTGAGGCTATGAACATGATAATAAAAATGGCAAATTCAGCTCTTGCAGAAACAAAAAAACTTACTAGATAGACATTATAACAGAGCTTGACATGGCAAGCAGGAGCCTGAAAGCTTGGAGAATACTGACTGGACAATGATCCAAATTTTAAAAAGAACACTATGCAACTATGACCCAAAATAAAAAAGCAAACCCATTCTTCCTGTCAGATATGGTCAACCAACACTTAATAAGAATGAAATATCAAAGAACTAATACATTTCTATTGCCTTCATATTAGTGGGAACTAGGGGAAGCCATAAGAAGATATAGGAATACAAAGTGGCAAGATTCAATGATATCCACACTGAGCAAATTGAATGTGTGGGGCAAAACACAAAGAAATGGTCCTTCAGCTCTTCAAAATCTGCTGGATGACCACATTCCAAAATAATGGGAGGAAGACAAAAGTAATCACTATATTGAAACCAGGCAAAGCAACATCAGATCCAAGAAACTACAGGCCAAGCAACCTATTATGCCACCTTTTCAAAGTGACTGAATGAATGATATTAAATCATCTGGCGCAGTGATGGCGAACCTTTTAGACACCAAGTGCCCAAACTGCAACCCCAAAACCACTTATTTATTGAAAAGTGCCAACACAGCAACAGGAGAGGAAGTAAACACTCCCATTGGGCTGCTGGGCAGAGGAGTGGGGTGAACTCTGTGCTGGTGGATGAATGCCCACAGAGAGGGCTATGAGTGCCACCTTTGGCACACGTGCCACCTCTGGCACTGAGTGCCACCACTGATCTAGCTGCTTCTAAAATTGAACTTCTAATTCCAGAACAATCAGATTTCAGACTTGACATGAACTACAGCTCAAATCTTAAATCTAACCCAGCATATAGAACAGGAGTTCCAACCTAAGGACCATGGGCGGAATCTGGCACACAGTGCCATTTCATGTGGGGGCCCCACCCCTCCAAGGCCATTTGAAAAACAAAATGGCTGCCCATTTGAAGCTTGTGGGACAAAATGGACACCTCCATCGTGCAGGCAGGGCAAAATGTCCATCTGGCCCTGGAAGCTGACAGAGAGAGTGTGACCCAGCTTGAAAAGGTTGGGAATCCCTGATATAGAAGATGTTTTTGAAATACATAAAATAATTGGAAAACATTTGTTGATCTTAAAGCAGCATATCCACCAAAGTTCTGATTACCATGTTCTAGTTCCAGGTCTTTTCAAGGTAGATTTTCTAATCAGGGTTATCAAACTGGGATTATTCTTTTATTTCTTTCTATTCTTTGAAATAATATACCAGGAACCGGGTTTATTGACAGCCTGATTGTTTATTCCTTAAATAATGAACCAATATCATTTTGTCCATTATCTGCATCACCTGATCATGGAGGCATGTTAGTCAACTTGTCCCACCCTTATTTTTGAGAAGTGGATTTGATTCACAACAACTCGCACTAAAATGTAGCAGTTTGTTTATAAATTGCAACAATGTTTTGCCTCTTTTTTGTTTCAGTTTTACTTTGTTTTTTTAATATATGTGTCAGCATCTCTCTCTCTCAGCATATTTCTGTGCATACATATCCAGCCAGAAGCATAGCATTACAGGTCTCTGACAATGTATCATTTTATACCTGTAAGTAGCATTATTTTTCAAAGCATCCTGTGAACACAGTTATATGCAAATAACAGGTCAGATGTAGTATATGATTTGCAAAGATAAATGTGCACAGAAACTGACTAGGAAGCAGGGATGTACTTTCCCCACAACAATGAGAAATTGTAAAATTCTTCTCATTCCCAACATGATGATGAGGAATTTTCTGATCCATACAATAGATTTTTCTTACAAGTAAGAATTTTGTCTTGCAGTAATTACCTACTTTTAAAAATTAGCTTGTTTCATGCAAAACAGACCATTTTTGGCAAACATATAATTTTTCAAAACAAGGATAAATACTGTTTTATTTAGGACTTGAAGCACAGGACACTTTTTTGCTACATTTTTCTACCTAGCAGCCAATCCTTATGTGCTTGCTTTCTACATTTCTTTCCTTCTCAAAGAGAAAGGCATTTTGTATAAATTAAAGAGACTGCTGAGAGGAGAATAAGGAGGGCACAGGTTTCAGTAGATATAGGTGATCAAAAAGAGAAAAAAGAATCAGTAAGAATATGGACAAAATCTAAGGCAAGATTAGAATTCAGTATAGCTAAGCAGAGAAGTATAAAAGAAAAAGATAAATCAGATATTGCGGTTCACTAGGAAAAATGTAGGTGCACCTGTGACTTTCAAAGTTAATCTGACTGAATCATACAATCTTCATTATTATCTCCCCTAGAGTTTGACAAATATATATTGGGGAGAGCACCAATAAAATGGAAATATAGGTTTCAAGAATTTTCTATGAAAAAACTCAAATGAAAACAGACAGAATGGGCCGTGTAAGGGATGCACAGAAATACTAGAAAGAAAAGAAGAGGTAGGGAATCAAACATACTTTTAACTCATTTGAAAGTAAAGGGGACACATAGTACCTCAATACTGTGTGAATGTAGATACTTGAAAGTTCGCAGGTCTCCAGTTTTAAATTATGAATTAAGAATGGGAAAACACTTATCCAGATTATATATATGAAAATGCACTACACTGCAGCCATAAAATGGCTTTTCAGTTGTCAGTAATAAGAACAAACAGAAATAAAGCTATTAAAAACCAAGATAATGTACTTGCATGAAAACAACAACAAAAATGATTGTGATGATGATAAGAAATTAAGAAACACGGAAAACTGAGAAAAGGAGAGTTAAGAGGGAAACTAGCTAAGGCAGTGGGTATGCAGATGTACTTGAACAGAGGATATTAGGACAGGCTCAGTTAAAAGCCCAAATAAAAGAGAAACCCCTGGATCCAGAGATCAGTTCATTATATAAGATTATACAAATCATGGATCCACTGCAAGACAAAATATCAAGTTTAAAATTCAGTGCAACAGTGTGCCACATATGGGAGCTTACTACACATGGCATAAAGCTGTATCTGTGTTATCAATATGTTTGACAGATGAGGCAGTGGCATTTTTCAAGTCAACACAGAAACACAAGTTGGGTGCCAAGTAAGAAAAAGAGCTCAGAAGATTCACAAGAATCAAGCTTGATAGTCAAGCAATTCTTGGCCTAATTTTGGAGTTGTGCGATACTGTGTTTGTACATAACGGCCAAAACTCATTTGAATAAATGGAACTTTATAGAAGAATTGACTCACTGCATCTGCGTTGATTCAATGAGCTTACTCTAGTGCAATCCCAACAGGATTTTGGCCACTGAGTATCACTCTAAAAGGGGGCAAGAATGGGTATTGGGTAGAAAAGCTCCAGTCAGTCCTGGCTCTATTAAATTAAGAAATATAACCTGGAAAAGTGTGCCAGAAGCATGCTGCATCTTAATAACCATGCTCTTCCCCTTCCTCTACTTCCAAATGTTCTACAGTGGTGCCTCGCTTAAAGAGCATAATGCGTTCCACAGGATTGCTCTTTAAGCGAGTTTGCTCTTTAAGCAAAACACCATTGTAAATGACCGATTGTGGGGGGTACTGCGAACCCTGATTTATTTGTTAAGTGAGTTTTTGGTTGGTTTTATTTGTTAAGTGAAGCGAACATTCCAAGAAAATTCTGCTCTTTAAGCGAGTTACTCTTTAAGCCAGACACTCTTTATGCGAGGTTTGACTGTATATTATAAAGCATGACATGACAGGAATCCTATAGTAACCTTCCTATGGCCCCACTTTTTCTCCAGCTACATCTACATAATAGTCTAAATCCAGTTCCCAGTTAGAACAAGTTCATTAAGTCAACAGAGTTACATAAGTGTTGATTTACCATTCAGAAATTAATTCAGCAGGGCTACTCTAGTAGAAATTAGTGATTGGATTTAGGCTAATGTGTTCCCAAGAAAATAACGGCATGGAAAGATGAAATACAGTACAACCTTTCTTTATTGAGGATGTACTAGTGGGAGTCTATGTAAAGTATTACAATTCACTAATTTTGTATTTATTTCTTCCCCAGAACATACTTTATTATCTACTTAACAGTTCTAGCAAAGATATCGGAGTAATCTCATTTCCTCTTAATTTTACTGTGCACTGTGTTTCCATCTGTCTCGTAAATGCTTATCATTTGGAGTGTAATTCCAGAGAGAACAGTGGCTCGAGTGCTTGTCATGTGAGACACTACAATGCTCCATAACAAGATGCTACAATCAATCTACTTCATGCCTGAGAATGCAACATTTCTCTGAGTTATTCTACTGGTTAGTCAGCATTTCTACAGTGTTGATTCACCCACTACAAAACTGTTCCACATAATATGTAACATGAGGCAATGGAATGGTTTCTCAGCTATTTTTCCATTTAATTTAATTTTGTTTCAATACATGTTAGCCTTAGTAATTTAAAATTTAAAAACTAAACAGCTAATTATATTATCTCTAGTGTTATCTCTATATGTCAGATATCTCTTGCTCAAAAGCCAGTTTTATCTGACTCTAGGGTTCGGTGCTCATCCCCATTTACAGCCAAAGAGCCAGTGCTGTCTGCATCTGCAGATGTTTCCATGGTCATGTGGCAGGCAGGACTAAATGCTGGAGTACACAGATCACTGTTACTTTTCCCACTAAAGTGGTAACTATTTATCTTCTCACAATTTCTTGCTTTCAAACTTCAAGGTTGGCAGGAGCTAGGACAGAGACAGACATTCACTCCATTGTGCAGCACTCAGGTCTCAAACTGCTGATCTGCTGACCTACCAGTCGTCACATTCAGCATCTTAATCACTAAGCCACCGCAGTCCCACCCATCTCTGTAGCAATTCTTAAAAGACCAGGGCCAGTATTTTAGAGGCCCTACACTGAGTGGAAAGTCCTATCAACATAGCAAAACTCTTACCATCTTCTTCCAGATTAGTTGACATACAAATTAGTATTTGTATAGAAGGGAAAAAAACCCTCTTATATTGCAAAGCCAGAGTAAGGGGGAAATTGTTATTTTTCTCACATTCTTTCTGGATTATGAATGGCCATGCTTGAAGAAAGATTTTTAGACTTATCGTTCAAAAAGGCAACTGTTTAAAAATCTGTATATGACTAACTTTAAAATTGACTTCTCAGTGGAATAACACCTTGGCCTTCACATACGCAGTTGATTCACTTCCTCATAGAATGCTCTAAATAGAACAATCACATTCAGTATGATATGCTTTATAAATCTATGTGAAAAGCAGATGTTCACTTCAGAAGAAGTTGAATGTGCATGTCAGGGTGTGAAATTCTGAATGTACAGAGGGCTATAATAATTACAGGAGTGAAGAAAACGAGACCTGAATATGTATTTTTAAAAAATGAGGCTTATGAAAAGTTATTGCAAAACAATTAGCTGCAGTCAAGCTTAGAGACAAGGGTACTGTATCATAACATATCTGACATGCTTTAGCTGTAAACAAATAGAATTGAAAGTGCATTGAAATAACTGATAATTGAATTAAGTCAATGTGAGACACCCAGTGCTCTGCCTCGTCCACTGTTGCTCATATCAGTTTCAGCTGGTAACACTGCAGGAAGTCTCCAGGATTCTCACTGGATGTGGGTCCACCACTTCTCTGCTAGATCTTTGCCCATCCTGGCTAATAGGCCACTGATGGTGTGATGGGATGGTTGACAGAGATCATCAATAGCTTTTTGGGAGAGGATAATTTACCAGCCTGACTGAAGAAGATGATCACTCAGCCCATCCTGATAAAAACCAGTCTGGCAGCTGATGATCCTAACAACTATTGTGAAGTCACCAATATTCCATTTTTGGGCAAGATAGGGAAGCTGGTAACAGAATAGTTGGGTTCATTCCTGGAGAATGCTGAATGCCTCAATCCATTTCAAAATGGGTTAAGGCCCTGTTGGATGACCTTCTAAGAGAGGTTGACTGGGGAAGTGCCTTGTTGGTGGTCCTATTGGATCTCTCAGAACCCTTTGATACTGTTCACTGTGATATCCTTCTGGACAGAGTTTCAGGATTGGGCATTGAGAGCACGACCTAATCCTGGCTCTAGTTATTTCTTGGCAGGCTTGTCCAGACAGTGCTGCTGGGGGAGGAACTGTTGGATCCCTGGATGCAACAATATAGGGTGCCTCAGGGTTCAGCCATCTCCCCAATGCTGTTTAATATCTACATAGACCACTGGGTGAGGTCATCGGGAGATGACGTTAGCCCTAGCAGTAAGTGTAAGTAATGAATGAGTCTATACAACAGGTCTAGCCTAACTAAGTCTGGATTATTTAAACTGATGTCACAATAGTTGTATGTACTTTCCAAAACTGTTTATTAAGATCACATTTTAAGTTTGGTTTTTCCCACAATGCACATTGAGGGGAGGGGGAGACACAAACTGGTTTATACTTTCAAGCATTTCCTATCATTTAGAAAGCCAGCTGTTGCAAATTTAAGTAAGAAGTGGCAGATTAGACATTCCAATTCACTGAAGCCTTCAAACGTCTATTGCATGTGAGAAACCTAATTCTGTGAATGTTTTTATCCAGACAGTGCCCTGCCCATAGGAGCCCAGAATGAAGAACAAGAGAATACATAATAGGTTTCAATTAGATGCAAAATCCATATTTTCCCCTAAGGAATATTACCAGCTGCCCTTTCTTTTACATAGGTCAGAAAATCCACAACATAAGCCATAAATCAGGGCCACAATATTAAGTACATCTATATTTTTTTCTATGTATCAATGCATTCTACATTGGGAATGAAAGCAAAAAAACAACAACCCATAAATATGGATGGAAGTTGGTCTCCATAATTAAGCCAATGATACTGTACTTTCTTTTGCTCTGTGTTAGAGAGTGTGTGACATCCTATTTCATATTTGGTTTTACACTCTATACATTAAAAAATAAGCATCAAAGATGATTTGTGTAGGCTACAAACTTGTATTTGAGGTTTTTGAATAGCAATACATAACTACAAATAGCCGTAACTTGTGTCAGAGGAATGACTACTTTGCTCCCAAACAGTAGCAGAGGAGAAGGCGGCTAACATGACAAAGAAAGGGGAGAGAACAATAAAAAGTACACTAGCTCTTCTGAGATTCCAGAGAACTTCTAGTTCAAAGATATACTATATGCTAGAGGACTGGAAAAGAGACAAGCTGCTTTTCATGCTCAAAAACCTCCTATGGTTGGGAAAATGCATTAGTGCTGAAAGAACACACATAGCTGGCTGATCACAGATATTTAGCAAGAGAGTTACCAAAACTGCTCTGATGAATAAGGCCTGCTGGCAGAGCCACAAAAGGTTCAGATTAGCAGCAGGGCTAAAGGAGAGCCAAGCTCTGCCAGATCCAAATCTCACCACTATAACAGCACAAAGGTAGATCACTGTGAGCACAGTCTTAAATGATTTCCAAGATTGCTAGGCTTTTGGACACTTGGCCTGGTATCAACATTGCCAGTCATGGGGAATCGTGGGAGTTGTGGGGGGAAACTACATTGGCCAATAATATGAGAATTGTCCCAGGACTGGGATGGTTTGACTTATATTATTTCCCATTGACCACAATGCAATGCACAAGTCAATGAGAATTTGCCTGGACTATTCCTTTCATAATCCCTTTTTCCCCCTTCACCACTGGGCTTTCTACTTTTCTCCATTTTTGCTCAGGCAGTTTCATTGCTTGTGCTAATGTCCTCAGCTAAATCCTTCTGTGAAAAGTTTGCAGCCATTCTATTTCAAGCCATTTCACCAAGCTACAGCAGCAGTGAAACAGGCCAGCAAATCTATTCAGACAGGAAAGTGGCTGCCATTTGAATCTTCTCCTCTCCAAAACCTGATGTCTGGGTCTGCCTGTTTCCCCTCTTCCTTTTCTGTTACATTCCTATTTTTAAAAAAGATTTGGTACCTAGGAGACCAAAGAGAGAGAAAAGTGAAAAATCAGCAAGGATTAAGAAGAAAATTGCTGATCAGTGTCAAGAATTTGGCCTGAACAGGGAGGACTGCAGAAACCATTTGGCCACTCTGCCCAAATTTCACTGGTGTTGGTAAGCTCCATGGCAGCAAATGTGCTGATGCCCTGGAAAATATTCCTGTCTGGCACCTCTTACTGGACTCCAGTCCTTACCTGCACACCAGGGGAGGTTAGGTGGCATGGCCAAGCGGTTTGTGTGGTCCTCTCTTTCTCAGCCAAATTCTTGACATGGTGGCAGCTTTTCATCAGATCCTGATGCACAACCCTCTATGTGATCCTAAATTCCATGGAACTATTTCTTTTTTTAATATTTGGTGAATTTTTTTCTTCTGATTTATGAGCCACTATGACTTAGAGAAAAACAAGCTCCTTGTTTGTTGTTTTGGAAAGGAAATAAAGACAAGTGTGAGGAGGTGTGAGGACTCTTAGAAGGAAGGGGATTTCCCTCTACCTTGTGGAAAGGAGATTCAATTCATTTTGCCAGGCAATGAAAACTTGCAGTGTATAGATGAGGATCACTCGATGCAAGGTAAAGCAAGCACCCATGCTGTCAATTCCCAGTTTCATTTCTGGGAAGGCCAGGATGGAAGTGAGGAAGAAAAGTTGCTAAGAAAAGATCCTGTGGACTCGACAATGAATTCTCATTCCAATTCATTAGCTAGCATCAGAATGGTACACGTTTTTGATAATCAAGCCAAGCTCTTGGATGCACTTTCTGCTTCAAGAACAGATGGAACTTTTGCAAGTTAAGTCCCAGGATAGATGGAATCCATCTTGACAGGCATCTGATTCTCATGAATAAGATACAGTTGTACCTCGCTTAAAGAGCATAATGCATTCCACAGGATTGCTCTTTAAGCGAGTTTGCTCTTTAAGCGAAACACCATTGTTAGATTCACTTCTGATTTAACAAAGACATGTTGGCAGAGGATGCCTCTCTGCAAAGTCCATTTTTGTCACCCACATGGGGTTGTACCAATTCACTGTTTTTCCTTTTAAGCTATGGAATAGCCTTGCTAAATTCCAGAGACTGATGAACAACCTGTTAGCAGAATTGCCATTTGCTCCTGCATATGTTGATGATTTGGCAATTTTAGCAGCATCTGGAAATCATGTTACAGCACTTGCAGAAGGAAAGAATGAGTGTAAAAGCCTCGAAATGTCAACTAGGGGCAGGAAAAACTCTGTTCCTGAGTCATATTGTGGGAGGATGTCAGATCTAACCACCAGAGGCTAAAGTACGAAGTGTTAAAGAATTGCCTGTGTCAAAGAATAAAAACCAAGTCAAGGCCTTCCTAGGCCTGACTGGGTACTACAGGAACTTTATTCCTTATTTCAACACTATTGCTGTTCCCCTTACATATTTGTGTTGAAAGCACGTCAGTAAACTTTTGGTAGACAGACTTGTTCAACAAGCTTATGACCTCCTATATAGGCTAAATTAGTGAAAGCTCCCAGATTTTGATCAGCATTTATGTTATACACCAGAGGTGCTCAAACTATGGCCTGGGGCCGGATCTGGCCCCTGACACTAATTCATCCAGCCTGCAAAGCCCTCATCACTCCCGGGAGCGATGAAGGCTTTGCAGGCCAGATGAATTGGCTTTAGGGGCTGGATCCAGCCCCCAGGCCATAGTGACTGGCCCCCTGAACCATGTGACTAGCCTACAGCCCAAAAAGTTTGGGCACCCCTATTATAGACTGACACAAATGAAGTTGGCCTGTGCATAGTTTTGTTATAAACTGGCCCTGACTGACATCTTTATCCTGATTTTTTCATTAGCATGAAGCTTCTGCCAGAAAGAGAAATTATTCTGTGACAGAGAAGGAGTGTCTGACAGTGACATCATCTTTTACGAAATTAAGTCCATACCTATTGGGAAGAAAGTTTCTGCTGCAGATAGATCATGTTTCTTTACTCTGGCTCAACCTCATGAAAATCTATAACCAATGTTTCTTGAGCTGGAGTTTGTGTCTCCTGGATTTCAGCTTTGAGATTCAGCACATCAGAGGGTGAGAGAATGTGATGGAGACAGTCTCAAATCCATTTTAGAGAAAAATAACTACAGAAGGTGGGAGATGGAATTGCTTACTGTATAGCTAAAAAGTGGGTTTCTATTATGTCTATGTGTTCTCACCTCTTGCATTTCATATTCTATGTGTGCTTCACTAAATGTGCTTTTTAGTCTTCTATACAATTGTATGCTGCTAGATTTCTTGCACTAGCTCAGCTTGCTTAAAGTAGTCGCCTGTGTGCTTATTTAGCTGCAATAGAAATGCATGTGTGGAATGGGAAGTGACTTGGCCATCCTGAGGTCCCAATCCAACCTTCCCTCACCATGATCCTGGTTTTGGTGGCTTCCTGTTTTCATATGTAATTTCCCTATTCAAAAAAAAAAGTTGAACTGCTTTTCATCATATTTTAAATGACAGTAATGATTTCTTGGCTGAATTGGAAGTACACTATTTGCTAGGGAATAAATTTGTTCACACACTACACCTATACAGAATAACTGAAGCTGAGAGAAAAGGGTACATTAAGCAAACATCAATAGATGGTGGTGCAATAACCACAAGGAAGATTAACTTAGCATACTCAAGAGCAATGAAGCCTGAAAAAAGTTAGAACAGACTAAAGTGGAGTAGTCTCTAATTTTAAATAAAGATCTAGTAGGACTTCTGGTAGAAGTTGATGACAAAAGGTATCACAGAAAAGGGTTAAAAGAAGGTAATGGAAATTTCAAAATTTCCTTTGCTCTTCAATGGTTAACAAAAGGAGTTTCCCCTAAGTGAGTTTCTTATAGAAAACATACTATTTCAGTGACAGACTATCTGCACTTTAAAAGACTAAACAAGGATCTAAGTCCAAACCTCATTCTCAGCCTCAGGGAAACTTACTTCACCCTGGGAAGCACAACAAATTATCTAAAGAGGGTCACTTCCCCTCAGACGTCAGACTGTGTCCAAAGCTTGTGCAAACTGCTGATAAGTTACTTATTTTAGAAGCCTGATTTAAGTATGCAAAGTCTAGACACAATCCTTAATCTAAATAGATCCCAAGGTAAAGAAAAATACAAGAATAAAAAAAAGCAGTTAAGAGAGAATAAAAGATTATTCTTACGAATCTTTGAAAAACCACAAATAAATATAAACCATCAGTTCATAAAAATGCTATATGTTAAAGACTAAACAAAGATTTGTGTCCAAACTTGATTCTCAACCTCAGGTGAAGCTTGCTGCACCCTGAGAATCCGAAAAATTTGATGGCACAGAACAACAACCAATTAAATGGATCATTAAAGGACCAGTAGAACTAAAGGAAAAGTCAAAATGCAAATAGAAATTGCTTAAGCTGTAGGATAACCCTAAATTTAATTTGAAAACGATTGTTTTAAAACTGAATTTGATGTCATGTTGCATCAGTAGCCAGTAAAAAACGGAATAGTGTACAAATATTTAAATCGTTAAGACAAAATCTACCATTAAATAAACCTTACTTTGCCATTCTAATGTACAAGATTCAAATGGCCAGAAATGTTGAAAGAAATAGGATTGTGACTTTTATATACTGTACTGTACTTTATTTCATACCTTAGAAAACAGAGCATCTATCTGCTAAGTATCTGTTGCTGCTGTCTATCAATGTGCTCTTCTCCTAAACCAGGGGTGCCCAAACTCCAGCCCGTGGGCCTAATTGGCCCCCTGCATATAATTAATGTGGCCCACGGTGAGCACCTGGGTTTCACCATGGAATGTCCTCCCACCCGCCCCCACCACCTGATGTCAGCAGAGGTGATGATGGAGGCAGCGACTGTGCTTTTTCCAGGTTGCTCCAAGCAGCCTCTCACTCAATCCTTTCCCCTCAGCAGCCTGTGCTGAAGCCAATCGCTGCTTAGGGAAAATTTTTGGAGCTTCCTGCAAGTCAAAATTTGCAGCACTAATAGAGCCCCCTGGCGCGTTTGGGATGACATCATCAGGATGACATCATCCTGAGCACGCCAGGGGACTCTCTTAGCGCGGTGAATTTTGACTTGCAGGAGGCTCCGAAATTCCTCCGAGGAAGCGATCGGCTTCAGCACAGGTTGTTGAGGGGAAAGGATCGAGCGAAAGGCTGCTCAGAGCAGCCTGGAAAAAGCGTAGTCGCTGCCTCCATTGCTACCACTGCTGACGTCAAAACTGTCAGCAGTGGGAGCAGCCCGGCTTCGGCCCCCACAGCTGTGTGTCGGGGGAGGGACTGGCCGACAAGAAAAAAAAGCTTGGGCACCTCTGTCCTAAACATATGAATGATGGACAGCATCTCCCATCCTGAAAGACAGTGTAATTACTGTGTACTTTTGATCATAGTTTAATCTTTGACAATATATACAAGGAAAGGAAAGGGAAACTGCAGATGTGACCTCTGAAGCAATGTGATTTGGTTCCTCTGGAAAAATTACTGAATTCTTAATAAGATGTGTCAAGAAAATTTGAGCTCTCTCATTCATAAGGAAAAGGAACATATTTCCAAATACTGTACTAAGCGATATTAGGAATATATGAATCAGTCTACATCTAAGCCACGTCTATTTTTTGTATACTGAATTAACAGATGAACTATTTAACTGATGGATAATGATATCATGTTATTCTAATATTTTTAAATGCACAAAATTTGTATTTATTTTCACAAAATCCTTTCCCAATAATCCACACTTACAAGCAATTTCCCCTAAAATACAGATTTCCATAGGCATTTTCCCTAACATAAACCATCATACTGTATCTGTTTTACTGCAAACTATCTGTAAAACACCACTGTAAGAAAGTTGTCTTTAAAAGTAGCCTTTAACTATTCTAAATAAAAAGTAAATGAATTTCCCTACAACCCAGGTTCCAATCTTCAAGTCTTTCAATGACCATATAATGTTCACCTGTACTGCTACCAAAACATAGTTGTACTATATTTTTCCCCAGAAAGCCAACAAAAGAAAGGAAGGAGTTTCTTACCTTTTGCTGATACAGTAGTTCATATATTCACTTCTCCCCACAAGACCACTATTCTGAAAACACTAAAACAGTTACTTCATCCTTATTTCAACACAACTGGGGGGGGGGGGGGGGGGACTCCAAAATTTACTCTTCTTCCCATAGTTAATTCAAATGACTCATCACCCTCAATAAAAATATATACTTAGGCTTATTTCACTCTGTTCCCAAAACAACAGGTAGAAAAATAATCAGAGATGTCCAATTCAGAACAGCTATTACATCAACATTGCTTTTTTTCCAAATATAAAAAAGCTGTTACTTTGTCTAGAAATTGATGTTCATTTGCAGTAACAAGATATACAAGCCCCTTATTAAACTATATATATGGCTGCTATAATAGGAAAAAGTCAAGCAAATGAGATGTTACGTATAGGTAAAACAGTAGTGTGCAGCAAAAAAATTCGCTACCACACCATGGGTGGAACCTATGTCATGGGTGGAGCCTACATTATGGGTGGAGTTCACATCATGGGCGGAGCCTATGTCAAGGGCAATCTAGTCATGCCTGCCATATGGCCATGTATACATCTGCAAACACAGGCAGCACTGGCTCTTGGGCTGTAAGTGGAGATGAGCACTGCACCCTAGAGTCAGATATGACTGGCTTTTGAGCAAGGGAGACCTTAAACCACTTGTCGGGACAAAACCTGACGTCAAATTTGAATACCAATCAGGGATCTTCTGTTATTAGGTAAAGGTTGTTCTTGCTCGAAAGCCAGTCGTTACCAACTCTAGGGTTCAATACTCATCTCTGTTTATAGCCAAAGAGCCATTGGACTTGATCTACAAAAGCTCACATTAAAATACAGCAGTTTGTGTTTAAGGTGCCACAACATTTTTGTTTTTTTGTTTTGTTTACTCTCTGATATACTTGCACAGAATAAAACTTTTTAAATGGTAGCTGTGTTAGTCTGGCCAGGGTAGGGAGGTGGGCATGGCCACCCAATTTTGCTCCCCCCACTGCCCAAAGGCCACCCAATTTTGCCACTCCCCTGCCCAAAGGCCACCCAATTTTGCTACCACCCTCTACTGGGGATGGGTGGGTGCAAACCTGTTACTGCCCACCACTGGTAACATAACTTCATAGTTATGTATAAGTTGCCTCTGATGATAATTTTTTCTGGAACCATGGATATTTAATTGTTTATCTCTTTGTGATCTACTTTATGAATTATTTCAGCAAAGAAAGTGACTACAGCAATCACAAATGGAAATTTTTGCCCTCTGACTCAGACTGGTTAAGAAAACAAGGTCAGCTAATTATACATGAAAGACAGAGCTGCTTTTGTAAGCTGTGGACTGGATGAGAAATAGATGCAAGTATAATAATATTGTTGGGGGGGAGTAAGCAAAAATTACACCATAGTCAACAGATAAGATTAGTTTATCAACTTCCATGAGTACATACCAAGTATTCAGTTTAGGTTTTGAGAGAGAAATAGATGCTCAGATGTTAAACTGCTAAAATGAAGCCACCTTTTGATGAATTCATTTTGTAGTCCCTTTTGGTTGACCTAATGTGAGAAAGATTTGCCGGCACAAGGTAGCCATTGCCTGGGGTACACCCGATTGTGGTTCAAAAATACCACAATCTTTGAGGAGGCTCTTTTTGTGTACTCCATTGGGCTGAAGCACATTCTTGGGATCCAAATAACCAAGGAACAAACACTGGGTTCACTGGACATTCTTAATTCTATGCAGTGATGGGATGTAACAGGTTTGCACCAGTTCGCCAGAACCAGTAGTAACTTTTCCCAGTGTCCCAGAGAACTGGTAGCAGATTTTGGGGGGAACCACCTTCGGGGCTTACTTTTTCACTGGTTCCCCCACTGTGCATGCACGCCAAGCACTTGGTGTGCATGCACACCTAAATTGCTTAGTGTGTATGCACGACCTCCTTGCTGTGCTCCCAAGTGGGGAGGAGGAAGAGAAGGTGCTAGCCTGAAGCCCCCTATAGCCTGCTCCCCAGTGTAAGTGACTCACTTTTGGATGTGGTGTGTCTGTGTGTATTTTAATGTGTATTTAATAACTTTACCTATATTGACGTACTACCACAGTTCCTAAAAAGGCCTGGCGGCTGGCAAGTCTTGGGGCCTGGCTTGGGGTTTTAAAGCAAAGTCTTGGAGTTACCTCATCAATAAGCTACACTTGTGCTGTTCCAATTGCTGTTCCAATTGGAGAACTTTTAAGGAGGTACAGCTGTTTTACATTTACATTAAGGCATATTATCCTAGAGAACTGGTTAGGCAAAGAGATGTACCTAACTTCTTTAACTGTTGAAAAGTTGAAAAGTGCCAAAATGAAGCCATCTTGTGATGAGTTCATTCTGTAGTTCTTTCCATCTGACCTAGTGTGAAAAAGATTAGCCAGAATAAGCTTTAAGCTCTGGTTTAAAGCTCTGGTTGATTTGTGTTTGTGGTGGGTGGATGGGTGTATTTCAATGTGTTTTTATTTATTTATTTATTTAATTACTTATTTAATTTATTTAATTTATTTATGGGTTTGTGTTGTGGGTGGGTGGGTTGAGGTTTGTCTGTGTGTGTGTGTGTGCGCGCCCTTATTTTTATTTTATTTTTAATGTTTTTCTTTGGCCCCTCCCACAACATCATGATGTTGGCTCCACCCATGATGTCATGATGTCATGATGTCATGATATTAGCTCCGCCCACACTCTGATGACATCACAGTGGGGTAGTAAAAATTTTGACATCCCACCACTGATTCTATGTATGAGAGGGAAATTAAATAAGGAAGATCCTTTGTATAGAAGCAATAGCCATTAAAAAGACTACCTTAAGGAAGAGGAATTGATGATCACATACAGTCCTAGGCTCAAAAAGCTTAATAAGTAGAGATAAACTCACTTTTAAGGACCATGCAAGAGGATTAGGTGGAAAGAAAGTTTCTTTGAGATAACCAAGCCTAAGAGAAGAATTTAACCACAGGATATGTGAAAAACAATGACTTGAATGGATTTTACAGATGATCTGCTACAAGTGCTGCAAAATAAATCCTTAATGAAGAAATACTCTAACCCCTTGGGGCACATGTACCACAGTGAGCAATTTGATTTTTAAGGGAGGACAATTGGAGAATGCGTTACACTAAGTTAATGGCCTTTTAGGCTTCCTTTTTTTGAATAGTTCTTTCTGAATAATAAGAATTACATGTCACGGGGGGGGGGGGTGTCAGGATTTTAGAGATGCTTAAGTGGGACATGGCAAAAAAAAAAAGGTTGGGAACCATTGCTCTAACCCTTGTTATAGAATATAACAAAAATTCTTATTGTAAAATATAACAAAAATTAAAACACTGTGTCCAAATCCACAGGCACAGAATCTTTCTACTGAGAAAACTGTGGGTTAAAGTCCAAATTCTTTCGAATGATCTTTGCATCCAAAGCTTGTGGGCTGACTGTATTATCTGATTCACCAGAGCCAATACATTTAGCAGTATAAAATTTTCCATGCTGTGTACCTGATAATGTGTGAGTCTAAGTAAAGAACTGTGCCCACTTGTCAACGGTGTGCCAGGTACAAAGAAGGGATGGGATTCTGCCAAAAACTACACAGTTCTACAAAGTTCTGGATTAGTATCTGGGCAGCATAAGACCCATGTACGTGAGTCAGAGACAGACCACAAAAATTAAAAACAAGCTGGGAAGTCATAACCCACTAGAGCAGTGATGGCTAACCTTGACACTCCAGGTATACTTGAACTTCAATTCCCAGAAGCCCTGATCAGCAGGAGTGCTGGCTTGGGCTTCTGGGAATTGAAGTCCAAGAACACCTGGAGTGCCAAGGTTAGCCATCACTGCACTAGAGCTTTGATAAACTAACTAGTATTGCAGTCTGCCTGGGATTGAAAAAGAAAGCTGTTGAGGACCTGTCAGAAAACATACACAGCCAGTTATAAGTCACTGCTGAGCTACATTTGACTTGGTAGATTGGTACCTGCTTTATAGACAGCACTAGATGGTTACAATTCAGCAAAAGACAAAAAGAACAATACAAGCAGTCAAGCATGAGATTAATCAAGGTTGGAGAGCAGCCATGCTTGGCTGAATGCATCTTTGGCCTCCGATCAAGTACTGCCAAGCCTCAAGCCACCTTCAGGCCATAAGTCTCCTCATTTTTCTGACAGCCTTTCTTCCAAAATAGCTGCACCGCTTAGCCTTTGCTTTCTAGATATAATAAAAATGCAATATGAAAATGTGAAGAAACTTAAAACAGTTCTCCTTGAAAGAGGCTAACAAGCAATCTGACCTACAAAAATGAGATAAATGATGTGCTTGTAACAATGAGTAGTGATATAATCCTGGTCTTTTCTCTTATTGCAGGAAGGAACAAGGACATTTTAGACATGTGTTTAAAATTCCGTTATTTTAGTTGTTCTTTTAACCATGATTTTAAAATAATTGATGGGGAGGGGGATGGTAATCTTTAAGGTCTATTAAGGGTTTTTAAGGGTTTTTAATGTTTTATGATTATAATGTTTTCCCTGTTGTTATGCCACCCAGAATCGCTCGTTCAGTTTGGGTGGCAATATATAAACTTGAATAATAAATAATAAAATAAATAATAATCGAAGCTTGAATCTTGGCCTCCTGTTTTCGTGTCAATTTCTTTGCTGCATTCCTTTCTACTAAATAAACTAAATCTAATGAAATGTTTTCTCCTGGAAGGACAAATATATATGCACAAATATGCACAACTCCTAGTCTCCCTTTCCTAACATTCTTCCCCATACCTATAGGTCCTCCATATTAAGGATGCAAAGAATAAATACCAAATTGTTCATTCATATGATGATTTAACAGTTCCATCAAGGGATCCTCATTTCCTTCAGGATATCTAACTCCAGGCAACAGCAAGATAAAATGCCTACTTCTTCTTTATCATTCTCCTTGAAATTTCAGCAAATTGTCTCAATATGATACCAGCATACTATCCCTTGTCTTGGCACTAAACCAGTGTAATTTGCCATATGATCAGCAGAATGCTGTCACACTCTGGCGCTTCTAATTCTTAAAATATCATGTAGCAAAGCATCAAACTGGGTTCCAGACTGAATTTTTGGCTGCTGTTTATATTTTGTATACTTTTCAGTGGTAGTGTGAGGCCATGATGTACTGTGGAAAGATCCACTGTTGCCAGAAAGTATGCAGCAGTAAGGTATGGTGTCATCTTGCTTTTGCCCAGAAAGATTGTGTGGGTATGACTCTCTCCTTTTCTGGACAACCCTGCCAGAAATACTGTCAAACAACAACTGGTGAAAGATGATGCTTACTTCAGATCCACAGAATCTTGCAACATGCCAGAAGCCTAGCAAAAGAGCAGAAATAAAAATAGACTCTTCTATTAATACAATTGTTCATATTCATTTGTCTTGAACCATGAATTCTTGGGTAAAACTAGCAGGCTACTGTGTTCCAAAGATCCTATAGCAGGGTTTCCTAACTTTGGCCCCCCATGTGTTATTGGCTTTCAATTCCCAGAAGTCCAAGTCAGGACACCTGCTGATTAGGGCTACTGTGATGTGATTTGAAATCCAAGAACATCTGGATGCTGAAGGTTGGGGAACCCTGCCCTAAAGTATTTTATAAAAATCATTTTTAAAACTAATGTTTTGAGAGATCTCCTTTTAAAAAATCATGTTTTTATTTCTTTTTATTTCTTTTTTTTGCTCCATTGTATAGACGTGCAGCTCTCTTTATAGTTAAAAGTTGAGCAATTGCTGTGCTTTCAAGGGAAGAGAAAGCTAGATATAATAGTAAATGCTTAACGCGGGGACTGGCAGCCTTGTCAAACCTGGTGTCTGAGTTACAGAGTGCTTCAGAAGCTGACATCACCATCAGAGAAAAGGAGGGGAAATAGAAATATGATACAGACAGATAAGAAAGAATGTAAGAGTGAAAGGTTAAAGAAAAACTAGACAAAAAGGAAAGGAAAAATAGACATGCTTAAAGTGAAGCACTAAATTGGCAGTAAAAATGGTTGATAAGAGAGTTATGGCAAGGGAAGCACAAAAAGATAAAGAAGACAATGAGTATGTCACGTAAGAAAGCTGGATATAGTGTGAATTTTAAAAATGGTTCTATTCTGTGTGTATTTTAAAAATATGCATAATTTGCATGTTTGTCCCAATTTTGTTTGTATGCATCATTCAAAGATACTTGATTTCATATGCACACTTTAAAAATACTGTATTCACATTTCACTGGACACATTTTTTCAAAGCTCTGAAATGTTAATTTCTAGAGGCATATTTTGTCCAATCTCTCTTCATTGTGAGCTAATATAGACCACAAAAACTCATTTAAAAAACTGCCAGACTCCTCGTGTGTAACACAAATATTAATTTCTATCACCTGAAGCAAACAATGTTTTACTGTCCATTGCTTCTGAACTGGACATATGATGACCAGTTTGCTGGTCAAATTCAGTTCCGAGCAATCCAAGTTCTTATCCTGTAAAATTATCTCTAAAAACACTGAGGTAGTGAGAAACAACACCTGGAAGATTGTACATGTGTACAAAGCAATGTCACAATTAACACATGCGCATTTTCCCCTCTTCCACGTGTAATGTTAAGGTTAAAAAAATCTGGACTGACTATGACAGAATAATAAGAACAGCATTTACAAAATTCATGTGCTGTGTTAGACAAATGATCTGTGTATCTTAGTCTGATTAGTGTATAGAGTATTATTATGCAGGCTAGCAAGAGGCATGATGAATAGATCTGCCCACTACATCATTAAATACATATTGGTGAATAGTTAGTGGCACAGACAGTAATAATTTGTGGTATTTTTTCACTGAAACATGAAAGACCAAAACCTTGGCAGTGGCAGAGAAGCAGGTCTGCATTGTCCATTGGTACATTTAAGCCACATTTAAGCACAGGAACCTGCATATTTAGTATAGTATGTAATACAGTGGCCCTGTTGGAGATATAAATATTCATTTCTTTCATCATATGAATAGTTATACCGAGTTTATCAATGAAGAATTTTTGGAAGTTTTGGTAAGACTCGCACATTGGCAAGAATCATGTTCTGTACAACATAATATCCATCTTTGTGCAAAAACTGACATTTTATTGCAAAACTTCCCAGTTTTGTGTAAAATTGTGAGAACTGTGCCAGCTCTCCCAAATCAGGATGGCTGCAGTTATATTTATGGATTTACCATAGTGGCTGAGTTACTAGTATCTCTCCTAACAAACATCTTTCTTTCTATGCTTCCTGTTTGTGGGGAGGCTTGGTTGCTTGGAAGGGAAGGGAATTAGTCATTTTATCCACATTACATGATTGCTGAGAAGAGTTCTTTGTCTCACTCTCAGCTTTTAAAAATGCACCAAACTTTTGCAAATTTTTCAAACACACAAATACTGTATGTGTTAATCAATCAACCCATGCTTCCAATGACAACATGCACACATTTATTTTTAGATATTTCCCAACATCCATGAAAGCAACAGAGAAATGACATGGAATTTACTTGGAGATATGAAAAGGGATTATTAAAAAAGAAATTTGATATCTCTACCCATTCCTAACCACTATGCAAAGTTTTAAATCTTAGTTTTGGCACATTTCCCAGAAAAACTGCCCTCCCACCACTGTCACATTTTGATATGGATCCTTTTAGATCGGAGTGTCCAAACTATGCCCCAGGGCCAGATGCGGCCCCTAACACCAATTCATCCAGCCCCACGAAGCCCTCATCGCTCCTGGAAGTGGAAGTAAAACATGCCTGTACGGGCGCATTTTACTTCCACTTCCAGGAGTGGCAAGAGCTTTGTGGGCCGGATGAACTGGTGTTGGGGGCTGGATGCAGCCCCCAGGCCATAGTGACTGCCTTCCTGAACCACGTGACCAGTCCATGGCCCAAAAAGTTTGGACACCCCTGTTTTTCACATTAGGGGAAAAGAAAAGGAAGATTAATATGTCCGCTGTATGGACAATATTAAGAAACAACTGACTTGCTGGATCAATTAATGTAAAATAACATTTGCTGTGGCAAAGACAAGTCAAGCTTTGCTCCAAAAGATTAAATTTGGCAGATGTTTCTGGCAACAGACACTCACTTGGGGATTCCAATTTGCCAAATAACTTTAACAATTATTTGATGCTGTTTTTACCAGACATCTTACTCTATCAGCTAGGATAACAGAAGGCTCTTACAAACTCTTACTTTCCTAAGGAAAAAAGATGAATATCAAACTGACTATACCCTTCTTGCAGAAAATCACACTATCTGAGATTATTCCATAGCTTAAAACAGAAGTTCTCAACCTTTTAAAACTGGGGGCCAGGTCACGCTGCCTCAGACAGCTTCGGGGGGCGGATGGCCATTTCCCCCTTCCTCCACCACATGGCACTTCTTGGTGTGGTTGAGGCGGTGGGGACACATGAAATGGTGCCATGAGGTGCAGGTTAAGAATCCCTGGCTTAAAACTTCGGAGGAACACACACACACACCTACTTTTCAAACATACTAAATAGATGAGTCTTACAAGAAAAATCTAATGATCACTTCTTCAAGAACAAGAGGATCAGGTTAATATGACAGACAGAAACAGTGGGAGTGCAATCTGTACAAGTATTACCATTATGCTCTATTTGTCTAATAAAATCATTTTCTACAATACTTATAGAAAGCTTATTATGTTTGCTGCCTCTTTTTGAAAAACTGCCCAAGATTTCCTACTCATTTGTGAAGTGTTTTTGAAGAGTCCCTTTTTGTGCATTCTATGAACCTATTTATTACACACACACACACACACACACACACACACACACACACACACACACACACAGAGTATATATATTTCAAAACTTGGTACATCTGTAGCTGAGTGATATGTGCAAGAGTGACACCCAAAAAGCAAGAAAGCAAACACTCCCAAATAGAGAATGCTTCTATAGAAATGCAGTGGCAAAGGAGCTTTAGAGTGAGGTTTTTCCAGGTCTACACTGAAATCAAGGCAGAAGGAGTAGACAGAGTGAATAGAGGATCAGGCATCAAAGTTTTGCACTTGGTAAACCAAAGTTTTTCACACATACAGTTATTTTCAGTGCTGTTAAATTTGCTGTTGTTCTATGATGCTGAGGATTTTGCAAATGCAGTCAAACCTCGCATAAAGAGCATCTCTCTTAAAGTGTAACTTGGTTAAAGAGCAGAATTTTCTCTGAATGTTCACTTCACTTAACAAATAAAACCAACCGAAAACTCGCTTAACAAATAAATCAGGGTTTGCAATCCCCACAACCACCACCACCATCAGAAGTCACAATTGGTCACTTACAATGGTGTTTCACTTAAAGAGCAAACTCGCTTAAAGAGCAATCCTGTAGAACACATTATGCTCTTTAAGTGAGGTACAACTGTATGTAAAATCAAATATATGGCTAGATTTGTAATAAAATAGATACCTGTATCCAAATTTCAGTACAAGGGCAGTAAATTACCTTATACCAGGGGTCACCAACCTTTTTAAGTTGTGGGCTGGGTTATGCATTTTTGGCTGTCATAAATGAGTCTGTGGCTGATTGCAGCGGTGGCTGGAGCGAGGACTTGGACCGGATGATTTGGCTCTGTTGGCTAGATCCAGCCCACAAGCCATAGGTTGCCAACCCCTGGCTAAGACCATAATATGTACATATGATCATCTTTACCACACTGGCTCATTTTATGCCCTCATTTTATAATAATGATAGAGACTAAAACTACTGTTACTTGCCCTGACAATTATTGCCCTGCCAATAGTCACTAAGGGATGGAGCAACAGCTAGAAATTCTTTCAACACAGAAACCATGGTATCTGAAGTCCTTTGGAAATCCACGTGTAACTACACAGTACAAATAGGTTTCAGAGTTGATACATTCCCAGGGGACTTTAATTCCCAGAAGCCTACATCAGTACATTGGCTGATCAGTGCTTTGGAGAACTGACTTAAGCTTCTGGGAATCTTCTTCTTCTTCACTTCCTCTTTTACCCCATTGGGTGTCGAGGAAGATGCAGGCTTCTTGTCCTGGCCCTTCTAATGGCCTCCACTGATGTTATTTGGTGTTCGTGTAATATTTCTTTGATGTTATCTCTACACCTTTCTCTAGGTCTGCCTCATGGTCTTTGTCCTTCTCCAGTTTCCACAAATGCCTCGTGAGGTATGGAATTCCAAGACATTCTCTCCAAATGGGAAAACCCCTTTATTTGTTGTCTCTGTATGTAGTGCAAGATTGGTTCTGTAGCTCTACATTGGAATCTGTAGATTATATAATCTTCTTCCCACCTTGATTTTATCAAGCATATATACAGTTCTTTTTTCAGCTTTACTGGTTCTTTGACCTCTTTGCACCACCATGCAGTATGTTTGGACCCATGACAACTTTTTCAAGTTTTCCTTTTTCCACATAATTTCTGGGAATTGAAGTCCGAAAACCAAACGTTGGGAAATGCTGGTATAGATCAACCATAAACTTGCACTCAGCAATAACTGAGCTCATATTTCTGAGTGGCTTCTTGATTGACATTCCACTAGTCAATATATATGAGCACTTTATATCTAATAGGTTTCTAACAGCAGCAGCAACATTGTTGTTGTTGTGTGTCAGAAATTTTTGAGAGAAACTCTGTTCAAGAGATGCCCGAATGAGGCTCCTTTCATGTCCCCAAGATATTTTCCCACCCAAGTGGTCCCTGTTTATCTAACTGCAATTTCTTGCTTTCAGTCTGCTAGGTTGGCAGGAGCTGGAACCGAGACGGGTGCTCAATTTGTTATGCAGTACCCGGGTCTCGAACTGCCGATTTGCCAGCCTTCCAGTTAACAAGCCACTGCAGCCCCTTAGGTTTCTTATGAGGATAGGATATAATGGGATATTCCACAACAATATGTGCCACCCAGTAGAAGATGAATGGGGCACAAATATGAACATCATTAAACTACTATGCAATTTGATATAATGGTATTCCCAGTGGTAATGTATGGTTTTGAGAGCTGGACCATAAAGAAAGCTAAGCACAGAAGAATAAATGCCTTTGAGATGTGTTGTTGGGGGAGATCTTAGAAGAAATCAACTCTGACTGCTCCTTGGAAGGTCAAATAGAAAAGATGAAGGTAAAGAACTTTGGACATCAAATGAGAAGCGAGGATTCACTTGAGAAGGTCTGAGAAAGGTGGAGGGCAAAAGAAGAAGGAGGCCGCCCAAAATGACATGACTAGATGGTATTGTAGACACAATGGGCACAGAGTTGGGCGGGTTGAGAAGGATAGTGGAGGATAGAGGTGCCTGGAGGACAATGGTCATAGGGTTGCAAAGGATCAGAATTGACTGTGCAACTGAACAACAACAACAACAACAACAACAACAACAACGCCGACGCCGACGCTGACGCCGCCGAGGCCGACGCCGAGCCTCAGTTTGTGTTTTGTAAGACAACTGTGTTATATTCTGACACATATGCAATGTAAAGAACAGATGTCTTCATGGATTTAAAATAATGCACGAAAGTGCATCTAATATTTCAACCAACCAAGTTTACAAGACTGGCAAAGGCCCTTCTGCAGATAATATAATCATCACTGTGCTGAATAAAATAATCTGTTCTAAATTCCTGTTCCACTACATTACTCACCTGACTAATTATGAACTGGTTAAATATACCGTGGTATGGCTGAACTCAATTTCACATGTTTTGTGCTAACTTGCAGACTTTCAACGTAGCATGAACAGCAGATAAACCAAAATGGGCCGTGTCATTAGGTACTTTTCTACTTGCAAATGACACAAAATCATACAATGCTTTGCCTAGCTGTTCAAAAGTAAATCCCATTAAGAAGTAAATGAAGAATGAGCATGGAGTTGGCCTCATGCTGGGAGAGCAAGCAACAAAGGTGCTTCTTGGATGGAAACTGGTCAGTGACCATATAATTGCAACCCATTTTACCCACAGACATGTCAAAGCAACCACTGTACAAGCCTATGCGCCAACAGACAGCCAAAATGATACAGTAAAGGGTAAATTTTATGATCAGCTACAGCAGGGGTGCCCAAATTGTGGCCCAAGGGCTAGATCCGGCCCCCAGGTCATAATAACCAACCCCCTGAACCACGTGACCTACACGTGGCCCAAAAAGTTTGGGCACCCATGAGCTACAGGTCACCTTTAATACTATTCCTGATCGTGACTTGAAGGTCCTAATTGGCAATTTTAAAGCCCAAATGATGTGGGGTTTTGTTGTAGTTGTTCAGTTGCACAGTTGATTCCAACCCATTGCAACACTATGGACCATTGTCCACCAGGCACCTCTGTCTTCCACCATCCTCATCAGCCCGCCCAGCTCTGTGCCCATTGCATCCACAATACCATCTAGCAATCTCATTTTTTTGTTTTCTTTAACAAGCATGAACCAAAAGGGAATCTTTACAACAACTATGTTCTTGTTACAATCCTAGGAACCTAATGATTGTTTGTTCAGGATTGGTTTTATAGCCATGTCTTTTGAAACGGATTTTAGTATATTGTCTGTTATAGTCATGAGTCACATATGGAACTCAGCCAATCAGTCTCCCCTGCCTACATGTAATAACACCAAAAGCAAGCAAATGGCCAGTAACACTCTAACTTCTATACATCATCAAATCAAGATAATATTTAATATGCACTAATTTCATATTTTGTCCTCTATGTGTTACAACCCTCACCACACAGAAATTTTAAGTTCTAGCAATTTTACTGTGTTTCCTGGTAAGATCAACTAAACACACACACACACAACCTCCCCCCCCCCAACATTTTATCTTGAGAGCCATTGCATGGAATTAAGCACAGAGACATTGGAATTGAACACATCTGCATTATCTAGACTTTTAGTCTTAAATTTTAGTGGTTTTGTTCTATCTACCTGGGCACCTGAAAAGAGGGGGTTCGGAATTCAAGATGTGTTGAATGACTTCAGGAAAATGTACGATTCCCCACAGGTGTTCTAAGACAACAATTTATTGAACCTGCTGAAGCAAAGAAGTTCTGTATCTTGTAACCCTTAATAGGTCAATAGTCTAGCTAGCAGAACACTTTACCTCAGGGCTGTGCCAATTTCACAGCTGTCAGAACTACTACTCTTTTATTATTATTTTGTTGTTTTGAAGCAAACCCGATGGTAATCCACAGTCTGACAATTTATAATAATTTAACTCAGGAGTACCCAAACTTTTTGGGCCGTGAACTGGTCATGTGGTTTAGTGGGCCAGTCACGTGGTTCCTCTCAACGGAAACAGAAGTAAAATGTACCTTGCAATCTGTTTTGCAACAGGATTAGATAGATTTTAAGATGCTGTTTCCTCTGCTTAAATCAGGGGTTCCCGAAGTACAGCCCACAGGCCGGATCCAGACCCCGATGTCAATTCATTTGGCCCTTGCCACCCTCCTTGCTCCCAGAAGTGGAAGTAAAATGTGCCCCTGATTTAACTTAATCATCTATTTCAAACCATGTACATTGTTCAGTAAAAATGAAGCATTTTCTCATTTTCCAATGGAACTCTCAGTCTCCTTTTATCCCAAGTAAAACTGCAATGCCTTCCTCTCACCATAAACACATATCTGGTTTTCAAATTTGAAAATACACACTTTGTACATATTTGCTATTATATAAATTTATATCTGCACTTCTATGGCATTCTCATTTATAGCCATGACTATTTTACTAACACATATGCTTCATTATAGACTGTAGTGGCTCAAGTGGCTAAGATGCTGACTGGAAGGCGGCAGGTCAGCAGTTCGATTCCCAAGTGCTGCAGGACGGAATGAGCTCCTGTCTTTGTCCCAGTTCCTGCCAACCTAGCAGTTTGAAAGCAAGAAATTGCAAGTAAATAAATAGGGACCACTTTGGTGGGAAGGTAAACAGCGTTCCGTGTGCTCCAGTGTCTAGTTACGCCTGCCACATGACCACAGAAACTTCTGCAGAAGCAGACAGTGCTGGCTCTTCAGCTTTGAAACAGAGATGAGCATTGAACTTAAAGTCAGCTAAGTATATTTACAGCATATAACAAATCAAAAGAGCACACTTCTCCCAAATAATTCTTCACAAAATATAAAAATGCCACCCATAAGCTTCATAAATGATGTATAGATTTCCGAGGACTCTGCTGGCTCTTAAGAAGATGATATTTGACTTGAACTCATGGCTAATTGAGCAATTTTCATTCACAGAGTTATATCCTACTACGCTATTTTTGTACTAGATTTAAAACCCTCTATATTTTATCTAATTTCTCCAGTGCAAATGAAAATTGTTGACCTGCCATTCAAATGTGTTTAAACCTATTTTACTGAAAATGGCAAATATGGCCCTTAATTTTCATCTTTTAGTATGATTTTATCCATTTTATTTCCTGGCATTTTTCTCTCTCTCTTTCCAGTAAAATAAGAGCAACTCTTCATCACACTTATAGACAGTACAATGCAATATTTCTCTATATCTGCTGCAAACATGTAAGACAGAATAGCTTCCTTTTGAAATGTCTGCTTTTAAAAATGCTGGAAACCCTTTTAGCAGCTTCCTTCAGGATTCTTTGGTCTCTGAAATCTAAATGCCTGCTATGCCACATTTTGTCTTAGTTGTTAAACCAGGGGAGCCCAAATTACAGCCCTTGGGCCAGATCCACCCCAATGCCAATTCAACTGGCCCCATCACCCACGTCGCTTCCAGAAGTGGAAGCAAAATGCACCCATATGGGAGAATGAGGGTGGCGTGGGCTGGATGAATTGGCATCAGGGTCTGGATCAGACCCACGGGTTTTGGCACCCCTGGCTTAAGCAGAGAAAATGGCAGCTTAAAAAGCTATCTCATCCTGTTGCAAAACATATTGCAAGGTTTGTTTTACTTCCGCTTCCAGTGGGAGGAAACACATGACCAGCCCGCTGAACCACGTGACTGGCCCATGGCCTGAAAAATGTTGGCATCCCTGTGCTAAACTAGTAGGGAAAACAGGAATAGGAAATCTGAGAGTCATCATACTTAAAGACAGCATGACACGAATAACAAGCCTCAAATTGCGACTCCTAGATTTTCAGGTAGAAGCAGGGCACAGTCAAACCTCGCTTAGTGTTTCACTTTGCGAAAAACTCTCATAACGAACGTGTTTTTCAAAAAGCGATCCGACTCCAGGGACTGATAGGGCCTGTTGCCATTATCTTGGTTTTCTCAAGCCAGCTTTTGCACTCTCTTCTTTCAACCTAAGCAGCAGCTTCTTTAGGTCTTCCTCACTTTCTGCCATTAAGGTAGTGTCATCTGCGTATCTCAAGTTGTTAATGTTCCTCCCAGCAATTTTGATCCCAAATTCTGATTCGTCCATCCCTGCATTAATGGGTCAATTCAAATTAGTGCAAGCAACTACATACTGGCCGAAATCCAGTAGCAGGTGATGGAGCATATTGCATCAGTGGGGAATTTGTGAATCATCTCCTCTGTAAATTCCACTGATTTTATCTGCCTACATTAATTGCAATTTCCTACTGGATTTTAGTGATTATGTTAACCACACTGCATACAGATCTATATCTTATTTTTATTTAATCCAGAGAAAGTACGTTTGGCCCACCAGCCAGTGAAGGAGGATGAGACCTAAACGTTCTCCCTATCTTTTATTACCTGTGCTGTGTGTAGTGAGTTTTCTATTAAAACTTTTGTCCTGTGTGAAAAATGTATTCACTTCCAGGTTTGTACAGTGTTATATTTAGCTTCGCAATGAACAGGCACATTTTGAGTAAAGGAATGAAAATTGCTCATAATCTATATTGGCTTCATCACAACATCATGCTTCCACATCTCATATGATGTGGCATTTTGATGGCACCAGCTTCATTATGAAATTCTGAATCAACTAGGATCATTTGTAGCAAGATGGATCCTGATATTAAAACATAAATCAATGTTAGAATAAGTATTCATCAGGTAGCAAAGAGACCACCCCAAAGGGTAGGCTGCACAACCTCTCACTCTCAATCTCTATCTATTTCTCTCTCTCTCTCTTTCTGTTTGTCCGTCCGTCCGTCCATCCATCCATCCGAGTATGAAGCACTAAAATTTAAAAACAACATTTTTATTTTTAAAAACAGTAATTGTCTAAAATGTATGCTTACTAAAATACATATTTATATATGGACACTTTACTTTTCCAGTATTCTGCAGTTTGAATAACCCTATCATTTGCTTCAAACAAATTCTTGTTATCACATGGTTCAGGCAAATTGCTGCAGATTAGCATATATTCAAAGTCTTGTCTCTTACCACATTCACATTGTTCACCATTGTCAATATAGTCCCAACTCTTTAAGTTTGTTTTGCATCATATCAACCCAGTCCTCAGCCTATTCAGTCCCATTATGCAGATGGTAACCTGCAGCTGGTTTTTCCTTCATCCCCCATAATCCATAACAGCCTTATTAACAACTATTACTAATATCGGCGGTCAGATGACTCTAACACTTCAAATACAAGTATTTTGTTTGACTTTAAAAACTGCTAAAACAGGGACTTTGGTGGCTCAGTGGTTAAGAAGCTCACTTTGTTAGCTGGGAGGCTGGCAAGTTGGCAGTTCAAGACCTCAGTACTGCATGACAAAATGAACACCCGTCTCTGTCCCAGCTTCTGCCAACCTAGCAGTTTGAAAGCAAGAAATTGCAAGTAGATAAATATAGTGGTGGGATTCAAAACATTTTTTACTACCTACTCTGTGGGCCAGGGAAAGCTTTGTGTTGCATCAAAATTAGGACTACTTTATTTCAAAACTTGGATGGGTGGGGCCAGGCAGAATTTCTGCTACTGGTTCTGGTGAACTGGGGCAAACCTGCTGAATCCCACCATTGGGAAAATAGGGACCACTTTGGTGGGGAAAAATCTTGGGAACATGAAAGGAGATGCTTTTGGGTGCCCCTGAGCGGAACTCCTCCAGCAAAAATCCTTTCAACCCAGAAAGCACCTTTATATACTTCTGACATGATTTTAAAAATTGCTAAAATGTTGCTGAACATGACAGTTCAATTTTGAGCAGTCAAATATAATGGCTATTAAAATATATTTCCTCTCTAAAATCTAAATTCATTTTCTCAGCATTAATAGTGACCATGGCAATTTTTTATTTCAATAACCACTGTAGATTAATGGTGATTATGCTAAAATAAAGCACTTCCTTATTATTGAAATGCATTTATGAGTTAAGCGACTGCATATTTGAGTTCCTTACAGATATTTCAGATGAATAACAGTCAGAGGCAGTGATATTTTTGTTCCCCCCCCCAGCTGTCTTCTATTTGATTGACATCACAATTCACTTACATAATAATAATTTCATGTCAGAGATTACTCTGGGTTGAAAGATTTTTAGGGGACACCTGAATGATGCTTCTTTCATGTCTCCAACTGCAGCTCTTGGGTATCAAAAACCAACCTTCCAGTCTCCAGCTCAGCACCTTAACTACTAAGCCACTGGGGAAGCTATTCATTTACAACAGAGACAAGAGCTCACTCCATCGTGCAGTACTCAGGTCTCGAACTGCTGACCTTCCAGTCATCAAGTTCAGCATCTTAACCACTAAGCCACCATTTATTTACATAAAAGGTGGCTTAGTGGTTAAGATGCTGAATTTGATGACTGGAAGGTCGTCAGGTCAGCAGTTCAAGACCTGAGTACTGCACAACGGAGTGAGCTCCTGTCTCTGTCCCAGCTCCTGCCAATCTAGCAGTTCGAAAGCAAGAAATTGCAATTAGATAAATAGCTACCACTGCGGTTTGAAGGTAAACAGTGTCCCATGCATTCTGGTGTCTAACCATGCCTGCCACATGTCCACAGAAACATCTGCAAACACTGACAGCACTGGCTCTTTGGCTAAAACAGAAATGATCACTGAACCCTAGAGTTGGATAAGACTGGCTTTCGAGCAAGGGTGACCTTTACCTTTATCCTTACATCATATTGAGTTCAATGGGGATCACTCCCAGTTAAGTGAGTACAGTATATGATTGCAGGCTTGAACATGCAGTGTAATGTCAGGAAAGTCAAGCCTGTTGCAAGAATGATAACAGGGACAATGAAAGCAGATGTTCAAAAAGCTTGCCAAAAGAACAAGTTTATTTTAAAAAGCTGAAGTGGTTCCATATTCTAATGCAAAGCAGCTGAGGAACACAAGTGACATCATCAGTTTCTGTCTCAGGTAAAGGTGTAGGTAGGACTAGGTTGGCTGGAGTAGCATGAGTTGGAGCAATTCACTACTTGCCCATTGTTGCAGCCATTAACAAAATCATGTAGTGGCTGTTTTTTGAAAATACAAAGTCATTCTGATCATAAAATTCACATATCACACAGGATTTGACCCTATCATAGAAAATATTATAACTATAGCCATGATGAACCTAATGCTGAACAAAGTAGGAAGCTCTATATTACCATGGATACCTTATCCATTTTAATCTGATTCCTTCACTCACAACAGCGTTATTCCTACTTATCCTTTGCTCTTTCTCAGTACCTAATAGAATGCCTTCCAATCTGGGGATCTCATCTTCTAGCAATATCTCTTGTTTCATTTTTGGGCTTTTCCATAGGATTGCATCATCACTTAAAATATTCAAATATGTTCACCACTGCCTTTTTCTATGTAGTACTAGTAAAACTTGACTTGACTGTCAATGTTCAGGTCAAGCTACACAAGACATTAAATTTGTCTTTCAATCTCACACTTGGAAGTCAAAGGGACTGGACCAGGAGTTCTCAACCTATGGCCTGGGGGACGGATGTGGCCTGCAACACCATTTCATGTGGCCCACCACGCCCGGGAGTGCCATGTGTGGCAGGCAGAACAAAATTATTATTGTTAGACTTGTATGGCGCCCCACTCGCCAAGCGACTCTGGGCGGCTAACAAGTATACAATAACAAAAAACAATACAGTATATACAGTAAATGGCTGTCGACCCCATGAAGCTGTCTGAGGGAGCAGGACCTGGCCCTCAGCTTGAAAAGGTTGAGAACCCCTCTACTAAACTATCTTTCACACTATTTTCCTGAACTGGATCTTGCAAAGTAGTTAGAACTTCCTAAATGGAATTCTAAGATGATATAGGCTGACTGCAAGATGATACAGGCTGACTGCAAGAATCATGTGATGTTCTTCCTTGTCTGATACTGAATTGGCAGATACAAATAATTTTAATTTAATTTAATTTAATAGATGTATATACCACTCTATCCAAAGGACTCTGGGTGGTGTACACAAGTTAAAACCAATATAAAACAATTAAACAGGACTGTTTGCTATTACCCATGAACGTCATGTGCAACAGAAGATTAGCACCATTTAACATTTAATAATGCAACTACAATAGATTATCAAGTACAGTAATACCTCAGATAACGTTTACCTCGGATAACGCTAAAATCGCATAACATTAAGTAATCTGGGGAGGAGAATTGGCTCGTTTAACGTTAAGGTCCTATGGGATGTATCGGATAACAACCGCTAAAGCCTGTGTGGTTACAATGTATCTCTATGGAGCTTTAACATTATCCGATACATCCCATAGGATTTTAACATGCATCGGATAACACTAAAAATCGGATAACACCAAGACTTGTGGAACCAAGTCTTAGCGTTATCCGAGGTATTACTGTACCTGCTTTGTTGGAGCTTCAATTATTAACCATTCAGAAGAAATTATACATTGTCCATTCAACAACTGAGTGGCAAATAACACATAAACTCCAAAGTAACAATGGTAAAGTGTAAATATGAAAGTAACTATATTTCTGAAATGGTGTGCTTAAGCATTTTAAGCATGGGAAAGATAAAAAAGGAAGAAGACTAATTTCCAATCATTACCCAATGATTACCTCTGAAGTAAGAAATTGTAAATTTTGGTATCCATTGCAATCCTCTCATTTTCCTTTTCTTAAGTTCTTCTAAGTTTTTTCTTCTAATTCTCTGCCTACAGAATGGGCAGCAGTGACACAGCCCAATTTTACAGATCATTATTTTAGTCACAAATAGCTGGTAAGCATCATTTTGTTTCATGTCTCCAGTTTCAAATGTCAGATATATCTTCCCACAAACAAAAGGGAGCAATAGATTGTTTTTACCTTGGGCAGTCTAACTAATACTATCCCTCTATCAGCTGAAAACACAGTATTTGAACCCATGTTCTTTTATTTATCATCCTATGTATCTTCTTTTCCATGGTACCATCAGTGACAATGAAAGCTGAATAAACATCTGGTAGGAGCCCAACTGAAATTCACTTGGATATTTTGCAAACATATGAATAGTCATAATTCTGTGTTAACATACTGCTGCCCAAAGAAAATATATTTTCCTTTTATTCTTCAGAAGAATGTACAAAACAGAGAAAATCTTTATGCTGCTGAACAAAGGACAGAATTTATTTTATAGAGAACTTGTATAGCTGCTTTTTCCTATTAAGATTGGAGAAAAGGGGAATCCATTTGAATAAAAAAAAAAAGCAAAGCAATCACACTTATGTACCACCCCATAGAGCTTGGTGCACTCTGGGCACCAAGTTCACAAGTTAATTAGCATTTTGCCCCATACATGCTGGGTACTCATGTTACCAACCTCAGTAGGATGGCTGGCTGAGTCAACCTTGAGCCTTGGTCAGGATCAAACTCACAGCCTTTTGGTTCCAGTACAACAGTTTAATCACTGCAAGACTAGGGCTCCTGAATAAGAGTACAGTGGAACCTCATACAACAATTGCCCCATATAGCAACAAAATCGCATAACAATTAGGTTTTGGGGGAATTGGCGTCCTACATAACAATTTTTCCTATGGAAAAAATCATACCATTTTTTCAATGGGAAAAACCACTTAGCAAAACAAATCATTGTATAATGCATCCCATAGGGAAAATCGCTGTACAATGAATGTATCGAATAGCAATTGATTCATACAACAACGAGCCCCATGGAACAAATTAAAATCATTGTATGAGGTACCACTGTATGTTGTTATTCTGACTAGCCAAACAGACAATTTGAAATACACAAGTAGCAATATGATAAGCAGAGGGCAGGAGTGCCCCTGGTACAAGCCAAATTATAATGAACAGACTGAATATCATGAACAGACTCTAGCTATACTGTTCATACCAGAGGGCTATATTTTAAATTTACATTAATAGGTTGCATAGAAGTTGCATTCCGCAGCAGTAGCTTTCCAGTGCTGCAGGCAAGATTTTTTCCTACTCCCACCTGGAGATCTTTGATGGTAATTGGAGTATCCAAGAACTGATTAGGCATAACCCTCCTTAGCTTCCCAAATCATAGGAGAATGGATATGTTCAGAGTGGTATAGTAGGAAAGGGCATACTGTAGACTTTTAGAATCTATTTTTATTTTTTACTAGAACCAGACATTGACTAATAAAAGCTAAGCATAAATTTGTCTCTAGAGACTGGTGACAGATGCAGTAAATTGATTCAAGAAGTAAAGCTAATCAGCTGCTACACCCCATGAGCCACATACAGTATGTGCAAATGAAAATCTACATGTGATTTACTTCAGATCAGGAAACTAGAACTATCTGATGAATTGGACATTTCTTGCTTGGTCACAACAGTGTTAGTCATTCCACAGAAGGATGGCTGTTCCACTGGGCAGATGGGACCTATTCTGTACTAAAATGGGGCACACGCCCCACAGGGAGACAATTTAAACTCAATTAAACCAGGTTAATTGCCATTTAGGCTACCTCCATGTGAACAGGAGTTAATTTTTTGAATAATAAAAATTATATATCACCAGAGGGGTATCAGGATTTTAGAGATGCTTAGGTGGGGTATGGCCAAAAAAAGATTGGGAACCACTGTTCTAGATGGTACAAACAGGTACAAACCACAATAAAGAGATAAAAGAGGAACGTTCACATATAAAATCTTGACCCATTTATACCTAATAATTAAACTGTGGTATGGCTTGTAAGAAGAACATTACAATTACAAAGTCTAGCCACCCATCTCAAGTATTTGCATACTCCAGTTATCTCCCACACTTCCTACTTCAGATAAGCTACAGGCTAGCATTATATCTGAATCAGTTAAATTATGACTTGTGCTGACCGTTTCCATCTTCAAAATGAATCAGCATTAGAAGTCAAGGTTTAAAGCAGATTTCAAGCTCTGATTTGGAAGGCAACTATAGTTTGCACAATTCGAAGTTTTCCTGAGGTGACAGGAGGAACTGAAGTGCACGTTTGGCTGTTACATGATACAGACCCATTGTTCCAAAAATAAGCAAATTTAATACTTTCTGCAGACACCTTTGTGTCTGATGCTGAAAGCTGTTTTATCTGTAGACTGGTATCATGACACAGAAAAGAATGAGGTGAAAGATCAGCATGCAATCATTAACCTCTCAAGAACCTTAATTGCTATGAAAGAAATATTAAGAATCAACAAAACAGTTCATTAAATTTCCTTTTTCATAGGAATAAGGATTTATTTTTTGTTTTAATTATATTACATCATTTCCTCCATTATCTTCTGTTCTCAGAATAAGAATGCCTGTTATGCTCAGGTAAAAAGGCAGGATTGAAGGACAATGAATCCTTGATGCTTGTTAATGAAGTGGAAATAATTAGGAGGCCTGAATTTACGGGAAATTGTGCTTTTGGAATACAGTCAAAGCCTAAACCAAAGTCCCTCAATTTTCTCCAAAGATAAAATTAATGCCATCATTATGACATTAATGTTAGAAATAAGAAGTAAATCTCATCTCCTTGATGTTTTATCATTAACCAGGTACATCAAATTTTATGAGTTGCGCTCTCAGCCCAGAGCTTTACAAGCTAATGGTAGAGCACTATGAGTAGTGCTACCATTTAACAACTACAGTTCCATACTGATTTCTTTATACTCTCCCAAAGCTTGGAATAAACTAGCTAGCTATTTCATGTCTAGTAATATATTGTTGGTTTATGAGTTTCTTCTACAGGTCAGGTGGCTGGATAGTGAGATGGAACATAGGGCTGGGGAGTTTGATTCCATGCTCTACCTTCCAAGGGAAAAAAACCAGCATGTTTGATTTGGTTTGAAAGTATCAGTTCTTCACTTGGAACTGTACCTGATTACATTAACCCATATTGGAGATATAACTAACATCATGAAACAAAAAAAGAGCAATATGGTAATAAATAAAATTAAATCCAGATGCTTTAGTTATAGTAATATTGTTACTATGTGCAGGCAGATGTTCTTTGGGAGAGATGTTCTGTCAGATAAAAAGGTACTAAACTGTATAGGGCTATGTACATAAGTGTTAGTGCCTAGTGCCTAACTTGCAAGGGAACATGGAGCCGGTGTAGCCAGCCCAGGGCTGGGCTGGTGTGATTGTATTTCTTCAGCCTGGTGAACAATCTGGCTGCAGCATTCTGAACTTATTATAGTTTCCACATTGGAGTCAAGGGCAGCCCCATGTAGACAGCATTACAGTAGTAAAAAGCAATGAGGTCTCAAAACACCCTCAGAAGAAGGGGGTCCTCTATACTAAAAAAAACCCTCTGGCATGGATTGTCATAAGGTGAAATCAACTTGATAGTACACAATTAAAATTACAGGTTTTCCTTTGGTAGAAGTCAAGGGGTGTTATGTCAGAAGGTTTGATTTGTTGGAAGTGCCCTTTGGAGCTCTCTTCACATTCAGCACACTTTCTAGCCAAATGATTACTCAGATCAATGACTGACGGTAAAAGGAGAAAAGATATTTACTTACAATATGCTCAGAAATCTTTAACAACATTTGGTATCAAGTTTGACAGAATAGGATGGCTATTCATCTTAGTCATAACAGAACAAATGGCCAACAACATACAGCAAAGAGTGAAGTAAGAGTTAAGTGAGGCAATCAAATTTCAGGTGAGAAGACAAATCTTTTCTCATTGGTTAGAGCAGATATTTTTAACCTACAGTCTGAGGGCCAGCACCATTTCATGTGGCCCACGCCCTCACTGCAGTTGCTGCTTTCACCTCAAAACTTTTCCCCTCCACTTGGGTTGGCATGACCCCAGTGATGGGATGTAACAGGTTCTCACCAGTTCGCCAGAACTGGTAGTAACTTTTCCCAGTGTCCCAGAGAACTGGTAGCAGCTTTTGGGGGGAACCACCTTGGGGCTTACCTTTTCACTGCCAACCACTTGGTGTGCATGCACGCCTACAGTGCTTGGCATGTATGCATGGCCTCCTTGCTGTCCTCCCAATTGGAGAGGAGGAAGAGAAGCTGATAGCCTGAAGCTCCCTATAGCCTGCTCCCCAGTGTAAGTGACTCACCTTTGGATGTGGTGTATTTTAATGTGTACTTAATACCTTTACCTATAGTGACGTACTACCACAGTTCCTAAAAAGGCTTGGGGTTTTTAAGCAAAGTCATGGAGTTACCTCATCAATAAGCTATACCTGTGCTGTTCCAATTGCTGTTCCAATTGGAGAACCCTTAAGGAGATACAGCTGTTTTACATTTACATTAAGGCATATTATCCTAGAGAACTGGTTAGGCAAAGACTAAGTATCTAACTTCTTTAACTGTTGAAAAGTGCCAAAATGAAGCCATCTTGTGGTGAGTTCATTCTGTAGTTCCTTCCATCTGACTTAGTGTGAGAAAGATTAGCCAGAATAAGCTTTAAGCTCTGGTTTAAAAGCTCTGGTTGATTTGTGTTTGGGGCGGGTGGGTGTTTGGGTGTATTTTAATGTATTTTTATTTTATTTTATTTTATTTTATTTTATTTTATTTTATTTTATTTTATTTAAGGGCTTGTGTTTTAAATTCTTTATTTATAAATTTTCAATAAAAAACAAAAGAAAAAGAAACTTACAATACAAAAAAATTCACAGGAATTTACTTAATATATTAAGTAAGAAAACAATAATACATTATACAGCTTTTATATCACCACTCTTCAACCAACAACCAACAACCAATCGATCATGGTATCCTTCTGGGGAGGCTCCAAGGATTGGGGATCCGGGGCACTGTGTTGTCCTGGTTTTCCTCATTTCTGAGGGGCAGGACCCAGTCGGTGTGGCTGGAGAAGGAGAAGTCCAGCCCTAGGCCCCTTCAATATGGGGTGCCTCAGGGTTCGGTACTCTCTCCTCTCCTATTTAATATCTACATGAAGCCGCTGGGTGAGATCATCCGTTCCCACGGGGTGAGATATCATCAATATGCAGATGATACCCAGCTATACATCTCGGCCCGTGGGGACCCAAGCGGTGCAGTGGAAGTCCTCTCCAGGTGTCTGGAGGCTGTGAGGGTCTGGATGGGGGACAACGGGCTACAACTGAATCCCGGTAAGACTGAGTGGCTATGGGTGAGGAGTTGCCAACTTTGGTTCTGGATGGGGCAGTCTTGCCCCAGAAGGACCCGGTGCGTAATCTGGGGGTCCTCCTGGACTCACGACTACTGTTCGAAGAACAGGTGGCAGCCGTGGCCAGGAGAGCTTTTGCACAACTTCGTGTAATTCGCCAGTTACGCCCCCTCCTAGACCGGGACGCCTTGCTCATGGTCACACATGCCTTGGTCACCTCCAGACTTGATTACTGTAATGCGCTCTACATGGGGCTGCCCCTGGTGACCATTCGGAGGCTACAGCTGATTCAGAACGCGGTGGCTCGGGTAGTGATGGAGTGCGGGCGTTATGCTCGGGCCTCACCACTGCTCCGGGAGCTGCACTGGCTGCCAGTATGCCTCCGGGTACAATTCAAGGTGCTGGTCATTACCTTTAAAGCCCTATATGGTAGTGGGCCAGGATACCTAAGAGACCGCATCACCCTAAGAATGTCTGCCCGGCCCACTAGAGCGGACCGGAGGGGCTCTCTTGTGACTCCATCTGCTAGGGAGGCTCGTCTTACGAGCACTAGGAAGAGGGCCTTCTCCGTGTTCGCCCCGGCCCTTTGGAACCTCCTTCCAATAGAGCTGCGCCTACAGACGGAGCTCCTCCCATTTCGAAAGGGGTTAAAGACATGGCTGGCAGGTCAAGTGTGGGGACACAACAATGTAGGTTCCCATCCAGGATGGCTAATTTAAGGGTAGCCATCCCCACCACCACCTGGTATTTGTACCTGTCATCACTTGTTTTTATCGGTTTTTAACGTTTTAACATTTTAATGTTTTAAATTTTTGCTTCTGATGAACTCGTGAATTTTTAATGTTTTATGGTGTTGTGTGTTTATAGATTACCCATTGCGGTAATACATTTTGTAAGCCACCAAGAGTCGGGTCTTCCCGAGTGGGGCGGGGTATCAAATTCGAACAAATAAATAAATAAAATTCTAATACCACTATTATCTCTACTACATATATCCTTCATTGCTTAGTTCACCTCTGTGCTATATACAAAGTCCAGGGAGGTTATATCCATTTATACTTTCCAAAAATTAATTTGTTCCGGTACAGGATTAACTCCTTTCTTTTTAACAATCACATAGTCCACAAATTTCCTCCAGATTCCCCAGAATCCATTTACTTGAACGATGCCTTTCTTAACATTCATTTCCCATGTCAATTTATCATTAAGAGCTAATTCCCACATTTCCGTATACCACTCTTGTATATCCAACAACAGATTGCTTTTCCAATTTTTTGCTATACATTGTCTTGCTGCGGACAGCATCACAGCCATCAGCTCTTTACCATCATTGCCCAATTTATATTTATCCACTTCTGTTAACAATGCTGTACCTGGTCCCAATTCCAACTGCATATCCATTATATTTTCAATTTCTTTTTCAACTTTACCCCAGAGATCTGTCACCTCATTACAACTCCACCACATATGTACATATGTCCCCGTTGAATGTTTACACCTCCAGCATTTATCGCTTATTTCTTTGTTTATTTGATGCAGTCTAATTGGGGTCAGATACCATCTCCAGAGCATCTTGTAATTATGTTCTTTTACTCTTACAGACATAGTTCTCATAATTCTTTTTTTCGATCTTTTATGCCAACTTTCTTCCGAGATTATCATATTCAGATCTTGTTCTCAAATATTCTTTAAAACTCCCTGTATTTTTCCTCGTTTATTCATTATCTTGTAAATCTTACTAACTATCCCTTTAATTCCTATATTTCCCTTTCTTATTTTAATAAGGATTTGTGTTGTGGGTGGGTGGATTGAGGAGTGTGGGTGTGTGTGCTTATTTTTATTTTTATTTTTCTTTGGCCACGCCCACAATGTCATGGTCATGATGTTGGCTCCGCCCACACTGTGATGACGGTGGGGTGGTAAAAATTTTGACATCCCACCACTGCATGACCCTAATGGTACTCCAGAGCAGAGCAGGTGTTGTAAGCCTTACATCCATTCTGCTATGGATCACTGTAATGGACACGCCAAGCCAAGTGGCGGGGGAAAGGATTGAGGCGGTGGTGGCAGAAGGGCAGACATACGTGGCTGCCCACTTTCCCGGGGGGGCTGCTGACCCCCAACCCCACAGGCAAGCCTTGTCCCTACTGCCGTGGGTCTGTCATGGCTGTGCTAAGCCCTCGAGCCCAAATATCATCCAGGGTGAGTGGCATTTGATCTTGGGAAGGTGTGGCCAGCCTGTCCCTGGTGCCCATCCACCTTTCAACAACTCCAGGGAGGGCACAACAGACTGGGGACTCTGAGGTGAAGCAAGACCCTTGGGAAGCCCCGGCCATCTTCCTTCCTACAGCTCCGAGGAGCATTCATTGTGTGTAACAAAGCCCTGGTAACAAGGTTGCTACCGCCCCCTGCCAAGGGCCTCTGACCCTTTGAGGTGCCAGATGGGGGGAGAGGCCAGCAGTTGCAGCTGATGGGCTCTTGTTTTCCACCTCCATCCCACCCTCTGGCAATGGTGTCAGTCTGGCCCACCAAAAATCTGAGGGACCATGATCTGGCCCCCAGCTTTAAAAGGTTGAGAGGGTATGCAAGAGCAAAACCAAATTAGAAAATGGAGAAAAGAGCTCACTGGACAAGAAACAACATGAAAGGAAGACATAGCTGAGGATCTCAACCTCCCCTATGTCACTTAGAGGACCCTAAATAGGCAGAAGGTTGGAGTCTCTAAATGCAAGATCAACATGCTCAAGTAGGGGCTGCTGGAGGACAACAACACATGATGCGAATATGTAAAGATACAGAATCCAGCTCATTTACTGATCTGCCAATTGCTACCAGAGGCAGTCCAGGATTTAATTGGGACACAAAGGAGGAAATTGTTACTCATAGTTACCTTCATTATATCAAAGTAGTATTGGCTGATTTGTTATTATTTATCACAGTGTCATGGGAGCTAAAAGAGGTACCTGGCCCATATTCAGTCTTCCTTGAAAGTTTCAGTATATGAAAATGTGGTGTTTCATAAGGAAGAAATTGACGTACAGCAATCCTACTAGGGGGTTAAAGGTAAGTGGAATTTTTAAGCAGCGGTTTTACCAGTAGCACTATCCCCCTCCAATGAGTTTCCATGGCTAAGTGGAGATTCATACTCATGTGTACTGAGTCTTAGTCCATTGCTCTGGATAACTGTATAAACATTTATAATACAATGGAAACTTGGTTAACGTAATTAATGCATTCTCTGGAACATTTCTTACTGCAAAAATTACTTTAACTGAATTTCCCATAGGAATGCATTAAATGCACTTTCCCATAGGAATGCACTGAAAACCAAAATACATTAACCGAAATGCAATTTTCCAATTAATCTGTCCCCAAAAAAATTCTATAAACCGAGGCACTATTTTCTATTGATTTCCTTTTGTTCTGCGATTTTTATGTTAACTAAGCCATTTGTTAACCGAGGTTCCACTGGACTACATTTTATTAACCAGTCAAATTTTCCTATATAGTTGTAGAGGTTTATGAGTTGAACTGCATAAAGTTTATATCATGACACTGATAAATATGCAGTACAAGAGGCAGCTGAAGTGATGATTTTCTTATCATATAATTCAATATACAGTATTTGTTTCTACTTGGGAAAAGATTCTACAAATAGAAAGTGCATTTGCATTCTACTTGCCCTTACTGTGCTCAGTTAGTTACAACTAGTTACACTCTGAAAGCATTTCTAAGATACTTCATCACTAAAGAAATCTCCCAGATGTCTGTACACTATTATGGTGTAATTTTTAAAACTACAAATATATAAAATCTGAAATATGCAAAACTATATTCAAAGTATAAATCTCATTCTGCCACTGAAAAATATTAAAATTAATTAACAATTAAAATTGAAATGTGGATGAAATGGAATTTAAATATGACAGCTGATATGCAATTTTCCTCCTTTGCTCTTACAACTGTAATGCACATTTATCGTGCATTCCAACAGGAGGCTTTTCTATATAAGCATCTGTAAAATTAATGGGAAAAGAAGCATAAAGTGTTTTAGTAACTCCAATTCAATGGCAACCTATGTAGAAAATCCAAAATGGTTTTTGAAAGGAAAATGACTTTAAAATATTAGGATTCCAAACCCCCTTTAAAATCTTATTTAAGGACACTTGATTCCCAATGTCCCAGTGTGGTTGTTACCAAAACCCCTGCAATTTATTCATTCCTTTTACAAATATTTTAATGTTTTTAAATAACAAAATGCAAAAAGGTAGACCTTCATAAATTGTTATTCCTCTATTCTTTTACATCATTATATATCTATAAATTTGCTTATTAGTGAGCAATTTCCCTACTTGTAATCATGACTAAATTATCTGTATAAACACTATAAAAGGTAAAGGTTTCCCTTGCTTGAAAGCCAGTTGTATCCGACTCTAGGGGTCAGTGCTCATCTCTGTTTCTAAACTGAAGAGCCAGCGCTGTCTGCTTCTGCATACATTTCCATGGTCATGTGGCAAGCATGACTAGACACCAGAGCGTGTGGAATGCTGTTACCTTCCCACCGAAGCAGTCTCTATTTATCTACCTGCAATTTCTTGCTTTCGAACTGCTAGGTTGGCAGGAGCTGGGACAGAGACGGGAATGAATTCCGTCCTGCAGTACTTGGGAATCGAACTGCTGACCTTCCGCCTCCCAGTCAGCATCTTAGTGACTTGAGCCACTGCAGTATAAACACTATACATCTACTTTTATCTCATACTATGGCTAGAGTTCAACTTCACAGCTCTTTCTATTTGCTTGTGACTAAGAACAAATTAAACAATATGGTTTAATCTTTGAAGATTTGAAGAATCTTGCCTTAAAGCCTGTACATTGACATAGGCCAGGAGTCCTCAACCTTTTTAATCTGAGGGGCAGGTCACACTCCCTCAGACAGCTTCAAGGGCTGGATGACCATTTTGCCCTTTCTCCACCACATGGCATTTCCTGGTGTGGTGGAGGCAGTGTGGGGGCCACATGAAATGGCACTGCAGGCCACAGATTGAGAATCCCTGGCATAGATTGTCTTCAGCCTCATGAATCACTAGATACCTATTCATTCATTCATTCATTCATTCATTCATTGATTCATTCAATTTGTATTCTCCCAATCCCTTTTCAGTAGAAGCAACAACAAAAAAAATTAAAAAAAATCATAGTAAGATAAATAATATATTTCTAAACACTCATCCATCATACTATCCAGTTCACATTCCTCTTTGGCAACACTGAAACCACATTGCCTATATTTAGTACTGTTAGAAAATTAGTAAAAATAATTCCTCTTCCAGAACTGGAACATAATATGCAGGGTAGAGTTTCAAATGCTTCATTTCCTCAATACAGTATTGTACTTTCCCCTATATTGTATAATAAGACCTAAGGAACACTGTCTTCTATCAACTCTGTGTTTTGTTTTAGGCTAACATACATTCCTTGGGTGCTTTTATCCTGAACTTAATATATTGCATCTTTGTGAGATTCTAACATCAGGAATCTCCCTATTACTGACTATGAGTTTCCTGTAAACTCTCATAAACAATTGTTTTCAAAAAGCCTTTTAAAAGAAAATAGCCACATATTAAAAAGACTGGTAACCAATTGGGTGATGAAGCAAAGAGACAGTAAATTTGGGATGAATAGTGATAAAAATGGATAAAAATTAAAATGAGGTTGTAATTTCCCAATATGATCTTGTTTTTATTTTTACAAAGGTGATTTCACTGTCCCCAGGCCTGCCTGATGAACAGACAACTAGTGTGACATAATATATTTTCAACAACTTGTGAATATATTTAATTAACATTTTTTTTACAATACTGTGTTTTTTGGATAATTTACGAAGCATAAATCAACACTGTTATCTGGTCCTCAGTTTTACAGCAAATAAACTTCTGCCAGTTTAGTCTTCTAGACTTTTGGAACTCTTATAAAGGCTAAACATGTTGGGATAATAGCAATCTTGCATGCACTGGGATAGGTATTTTCTAATCGGGTTGCCTTATGTCATTAAATTGTTTGGAAAGTTCTTTTCCCACTTCTGGTTTTTGAGGAAGGGCCCAACACCATTTCCTATTCATTTGGTTTACTATTGTTTTGCTGGTAGTCTTTCTTTTTCCATAGACCTCCAACCAAGCAAATGAGCATGGAGATTCCCTCCATGCCCTAGAGCAATGATGGCAAACCTTGGCACTCCAGGTGTTTTTGGACTTCAATTACCAGAAGCCCAAGTCAGCACTTCTGCTGATCAGGGCTTCTGGAAATTGAAGTTCAAGAACAGCTGGAGTGCCAAGGTTCGCCATCACTGCCCTAGAGATTCCCTTTTCCCTTTTTCCCTGGTTGTAACTACAAATGGTAACTGCAGGTAAAGATACCTTTTTTATTTTAAACCCTTCAAGAATGATTATATCATACTTAGTGCTAGCTTGTGGGGGGGAGCAAGGGGGTCAGTGATAAGAGTGGGTTAATCTCTTCACATTTCAGTGTTGTTGTTTTACTTCATACTCTGCCAATGAAAAAGAATAACTAAAATTCCCCAATAAAATTAGCTAGCAAGTAAACATTTTTAGATTTGCTAACACTTGGCCAACTGTATTGACTTTCTGTCTCTGAACATAACATGACTGTGGTAGAAAGTAAGGTTTGTCTGGAGTACAAAGCCTGACAGTTTTGATTGTTACAGTTATCTGAACATTTGACATATTTTTAGTAGACTCAAAGTTGGTAGCCATTTGTCAATATATTTCAGCACCCTCACTTTAAAACAAACAAACAAAAGCACAACTTTTCCAGCTAAATACTTTTGGATGTATTTCAGCTCATTTTCTTTGTTCCTGTCTTGACCCTGACTACCATTCTACACAGGGTGTCTCCTCAAAAGTCAACAGTCAAACAGCATGGCATGAGAAAAAGAATAGTTTTCATGAGCAATGCAAGGCAGATAAATTACTAACAGCAAGGGTGCTAAAAGTTATTATTTAAAAATATATTTCATAAGCTTCAAGGTAGAAGGAAATCATCAGATCACTAACGATACTACAAAGCTCTCTTACTGTTCAACTGTATGTTTGGATATAAACCATCACAATGATATTCTCAAAGCTAACTTTGCACATTGGCATCAGAGTCCAAAAATTGGATAGAACAGGTAGAAACTAATCATTCGCAGAAAGCATGTTAAAATTTTGCAGAAGATACAAATGACTGTGTTTTTAAAGGCAAATTCTGCATTAGAAAGGACATCTCAGAATGCCTTTGAGTGAATTTATTATGTTGCTCACAATTAGAATGCAATAGCACTGGGCTTTCTTTTGCTTTTATAGAAACTACATCCTTATCTGAAGAATGTCTTTCTTTTACAAGAGGTTGCAATTCAGCAAAGATATCCTATAAAAGCTGGGTAGGTTATTTTCACTGACCCCCTTTCCTCTTGCACCAACACCGTACCATTCCTATGTAGCAGATTTTTCTGGGATGCAAGGAGCTACACATGATAGGAGAAATCAGTAAAAACGGTCTTCCTGGTTCTTTCACCAGTAAGAATACCTACAGAACGGACTTCCATGGAGGAGATAACCCCATTCACAGAACATTAGCTAAGTTCTACAACAAAGCATGTATAGTATCACTTAGCTCAGGAGTTCTCAACCTTCTTAAGCAGGGGGCCAGGTCATGCTCCCTAAGACAGCTTTGGAGGACGGACAACCATTTTGCCCTTCCTCCACCACATGGCAGTTCCTGGTGTGGTGGTGGTGGTGATGGTGGTGGTGCCACATGAAGTGGTGGTGGTGCCACATGAAATGGTGCTGCGGGACGCATCTGGTCCACGGGCCACAGGTTGAGAATCCCTGATTTAGATCATACTTTATGTCATATTCATCCCAAAATCGTCTAGAACACGTTCATGATTACTTTTATATTTACAGTTATTTTACTATATCATCTACATAATATTTTCTGCTTTTTATAGATTAATAATACAGAGGGTGTCAAAAAGTATACACATTTTAAGAAATGGAAAAAACTATTAAAATTGTAATACTCAAAATACACCGATAACAAAAGATGAATACAAGTCACATTTGACTTCAGCAATTATAATGGTAACCATCAGCATCCAAACACTTTTAATCACAGCAAACTACTGCTGAAACTGCAAAGTTATCACTTGTATCATTGTGAATGCCGTTTCAATTCCTTCCCAAAGTACGACCAGTGTGTAGCTGGTTTTCTGCCGTACACCACATTTATTTCATGCTCCCACCTCCGTTGTCATTGTACTCCCACAATGTTCTCGAACTTCAAATATCACTTCAAAACGGTCTTGCACTTCTCAAGCAAAAAAATATCCTTCTGCCATTTTCTCTGCCTGTCCTGCCTGTTGCATGGTAATGCTAGCATTAATTCTTTTCAGCAAATGTCACACTACTCATTGCTACTGTAATTCAATTCAACTTTGAAAAGTAAGTAATGTGTATACATTTCTAGAACCCTATTTAAATATAAGTACTCTAGTATTCAATATGTCAATGCTGTAACTAGTGTTGGTCTCAGGCTCTCAGCCAATGTAAAATATCTTCCTCGCCTTTTCTTAAAAATAAAAATAAAAAGTAGAGAGGCAAAGGGGATGCACACAAGAAGAACTATGTAAGGTGGCACAGTTAACTAACAGAGAATTGGTCGCATGTCAGGTGCACACCCAGTTTCTTCCTTTTGTGCATTCATGAATCCACAATAGGATTTTAAGCACTGAAGTTTACTGAAGAAATGGAGCAGAATAACTTTACAGAAAAATGCATACAAGAATGACAAGGAAAAGCAGTATGTTGGTTTAATATCTTACAATTTAAAAATGGGGAAAATTTAAAAAACAACTTGGGAAAGGTAGAGATTTGACTAAATTTGAAGCAATAATAGATCTGAAAGAGAAAGAAGAAAATATGGAATAAGAGAATTAGAAAAATGATGTATATAAAAATAAAAGAAAACTATTTCAACATGATATGAGGATTGTATTTAACACCTGGAAAAAAAATAAATGTAATGAAACCTGAAATTACCTGTGTTGGAGATGTAATCAAGCACCTGGTACTTATTTCCATATGTGGTGGGACTGTAAATACATTAATGAAATATGCACAAATGTGCTTAAAGAGATTAATAGAATTACTGGCCAACAGCTGAACAAAAATCCTAGGGTACCATTGTTAAGTAGTTTGGAGAGATCAGAGTTCATAAATTAAAAATTAATAAAAGGTGGCATGAAATGATTTATATCTTAAAAGCAATATATGAGACTTAGTTTGTGGTTTGTATACATACAAGTGAAAACTAAGGCTAGAAAATTGCTGTTTAGCAAGGCAGTTAGAAAAAAGGAAGCACAATCAGATCAGCAAAGCAAAAGAAATGGCTACATTGCCAAAGCTTCTGTGTGTGTGTGTGTGTGTTAATTTATGTCATTCCTACAATATAAATATGAGTTTCTTGTAGCTACAAACCAACATTGGCCATTTCTGGCTTCCTGTCGCAGACATAAAATGGATTGTCTGGGTATTGTACCAAGAGAGGGTATGTTTTTCTTTCTGTAAATACCATGTTCTTAAAACAAAGAGATAAGGAGTTTTCAATGAGAATAGAAACAGTAGTTAAGAATAATTCACCTAATTATTCTATGGTTCAGCCTTCTTTTTGTATCCTACAATATTAATGCATTCTATTTTAATTAAAATAAGTTAAAATGCTTTCTTTAGAGCAGGGGTGCCCAAACTTTTCAGGCTGAAAGCCAGTCATGTGCTTCCTACTACCGGAAGCAGAAGTAAAAGGTTCATGCACATAACGTATGTTGTAAGCCGCCCAGAGTCGGGTCTTCCCGATTGGGGCGGGATATTAAATGCGAATAATAAATAAATAATATAAATAATGCACCAGCAAATGCGCATAATGCTGATGTAAATGACCCACGGCTGTTGTAAACACTTCTGGGAGTGGAGTGGGCGGTGTGGACCAGATGATTTGGCGCCATGTACCGTAGTTTGGACACCCCTGATTTAGAGTTTGAATACTGAATGTATTAAGTCTCTTATTCTAATTGCATTCACCATTCAGCTAGTAAAAATGTTCTTTATGTTGATTTCACTTTTGGCATTAAATGCATTATTATCTTGGTGTGTCTTAGACATTACATTAAATCTTTCTTGATTGTATAACTAAGAGAGTAGTTGCTGTATTTGAAATGTCACATTCTTTCTGTTTTCCTGTTATTTCTATCTGTCACTTATATAAATAACAAGGGTTTTAAGTAAAATTGTTGTCATGAAACCAGCCGGCCCCCTCTGCTCTGGCCCTCCTAAACCAAAGCCCCCAGAGGGCAAGCTGGCCGGCAATGCACCTAAGCTGCTTCTCTTCTGTAAGGAGGTTTAATAGGTAGCGTATTCAGAGGTTTGTGTGTGAATGCATTGCTTCTCTTACCTTTTAGTCCAATGAAGAGACGTTGTTCAAGCAAACGTAGGTTTATTGATCAGGTTCTTAAAGCATAAGTGTCAGTAGCATAAGACAGTCCACCAAACAGAGCAATAGTCCTAGGTAATCATGATGAAAACAAAAAGGGAAAATATCCCCCCCTCCAGGCATAGATGTTAACCCATAGACATCCAAAAGCGAACTCCTTCTGCCCTCCCCAAGATGGGGATTCTGCCGTCAGGTGGGGTACCTTTTAACCAATTAGGGAAGAGAGAAAATTTTCTCATAACATGGGAACTTGTTGATATATACACAGTCATAACACCAGAGAGCTCAGATAAGAAATAGGAACACTGAACTGAAAACAAGCTGTCTTGTGACACACAGAGACAGAGAGGAAATGATTTTTGAGGCCTAGTTTAAACCAGGTCCTCTCCAAGCTTTGAGAACGTTAGAAAAGATGTTGTTTCATGACAATTGCATTCATTTATAAAATGCTTGTTTTAATTTTCTTTTGGTTAACTTTGTAACTATAAGTGCACTGCACTGAAAAAATTATAATGCTTTAAAATAAGACAGATCTACTTTGTTACTTTATTATTTTGTGTCTTGCTAATGCCATGAATATTTAAGTGTGTTGAGCAATTTTGTTTTACATATAACCTAGTAGTTACACCATATATCCATGTTACAATATAAAAATGTTAAGTGCCATGTTTACACTGTTTTCTTTGAGGATTTTAGATTTTTGTAAAAGAAACCAGTGATTGGTTTCTATGGGTGGAGAATAAGTGTCTACTGTGCATTTTGCATAAGAGGTGCTACTTCCCATCTTGGATCCAATTTGACTCTGACCAATACATTCTCAAAAATATCCAACTGAACTGGGAAAGAAAAGAATTGGTAATGGTTTCGGTAACAGTAACAATATTGATTATAACAAGAAACTGGAAAGTTAAGTTTACATTTCAAATGGAAATAGGTATAAAGAAGTTAAAATACAAAATGTCTGTATGAATTGTAATCCTGAATGTGGTGGGGTGCACAAATTTTGTTTTTGATTTGTATGGGTGGGCTTGTTTTTTATATTGTTTGTTTATAATTTAATGAAAGAAAAAGAAAACATACTTACAGGAGCGTATACAGGAAAAAGCCTGTGCATACAGAGCTTTATAGCTCAAAATGAGAAACAAACTAAAATCCTGTGTAGCTTGTGTAACAGAGGAGTTTCATGCTTCTTGTATCCAGCTCTCATTAGGAGACTTTCTGCAGCATTTTGTACCATTTGACATTTCTGAATCACCTTCAAAGGCAGCTCCACATATAGTGTGTTACAGAATTCCAAATGAGTTGTGCTGCTTTAACCAGATCAGGTACTAACAAGAACAAGTGCAGATAATGTAAAACTTTTAACTGTGAAAAAGCACTCCTGGCTATCACTGAGGCATGAGCATCCACTCAAGACTGGATCCAGGAGTACACTCACACTGTGTACCTCTTGTCTGAGGGGACTGTAACCATATCCCTGTTCCTTGATCTGCATTTCAAATGACTAGAAGCACCTCTGTTGTGCCTAAATTAATTTGTTCACCCTCATCCACTCTCTGACTGATTGCAAACACTAGCTTAGGCTCAGATCTGATTTACCTGTAAAGAAGAAAAGGTTTTGGGTGTCATTAGCATACTGACAATTCTAGACAATCTCCTCCAATAGTTTTATGCAGCTGTTGAACATCACAGGAGATAAAACTGATCCCTGCAACCATCAGTCAGGGAGTGGAAGAGGACTCCCCAACCTGCTTTCTGAGTCCATCCTTCCAGTACACCCGAGTATCATGCCAGGTATACACTCTAGATCAGTGGTGCCCAAACTAAGGCCCGGGGGCCGGGTGCGGCCCCCGATGCCAATTCATCTGGCCCCCGAACCCCTCGTCGCTCCTGAGAACGGAAGTAAAACGGCCCCATACAGGCATGACGAGGGCTTTGGGGGGCGGATGAATTGGTGTCGGGGGCCACACCCAGCCCCTGGGCCTTAGTGACCGGCTCCCTGAACCACATGATTGGACCACGGCCAAAAAAGTTTGGGCACCCCTGCTCTAGATTGATGCCATAGTTGATAACATTGAAAGCTACTGAGAGGTTTAGTAGAATCCACAAGAACAGACTTCCCCATCTACTTCCCATCCACCATAGCAATATCTGTCCCATACGCAGGTCTAAATGCACACTGCAACAGATTTCGATAAACTCTTTCCTTTAGACACCCCAGGAGCTGCAAGGACACCATATGCTTATGTATCCCACCCAAAAACAGAATATTGAAGAATATTCTTGTTTTTCTAACAAGCTAGGTAAGTTGTGCTCATAAAAACATTATCTATTCCAGACACAGTATAAAGTTGAATATCACCTGGGGTTTTCTTGATCTGGTAAATCTTCTTCATTTTTGGCAATTTTATCAGTAATACTGGTCAGCCTCTCAGACCTTCTCTTTAAATCAATAGCTTATTTCCTCATACTGATATAACCTAGTGTCTCAAACTGTTGCAAACAGAAGAATTTATATTTATTTATTTATTTGCATATGAGGAACCCAGTTTCATCTCCATTTAGAACTCTGCAGAACTAAAAGCTCTTTTTAAACTTTAGAAACAGAAATCTCAGGTATTTCTACCATACCCTTCTTGCGTGACATAGGCTATGGTGAGCAAAATGTGGCACTCCAATACTGTTTGACTACAAATCCAATAAGCTCTTACCAACATAGGTAAGGTGAAGAAAAATATCTGAACTGCTGTCATGTCCACCTCTGACATAGTAAAAGTGAAAATTCAAATACTGTAACTGTTAATAAAAACTTTCAAGACTGAATTTTTTTTTTGGTACCATTCAATTCTTCTTCATATGATAGCATAGTATGGGTATCTAAAGGCTATTTGATTGTTCCTTTATTAATTAAACAAGGAAGGAAGAGCAAAGAAGAACAAATGAAACTATAAAAATGATTTTTAGAATATGCTTTGACTTCTACCTAGATCCACACCAGACCTGTTGAATTGTTTCTCTTCCATTCCATCATCCTGGCCCTAAAATTAAAGGTGGCCCAATGGTTTCATTCAAAGAAGGATAAGCTAACTATATCATTCTGGGATTTCCACATGCTGAAAATTTTAAGACATCTTTATTTCTTCTGAATGATAATACATCTGGGAAAATTGATTTGATTTACTTTAGAGAAGCTAAGCATTCCCTCATGAAATTAGCATCAAAATGAGCCTTCCATTACAGAACCTGGCTATCTATAAATAGACATTTCCAGAGTAGATCACTTCTTGAGAAACTAATTGTATTAACTGTTTGTGTGAACAATAGCCCAGCCCTCTAGCTTACAACTTTGATTTAATAAACTTGAAATAAAACACATGCATTGTACCAAACCAGTGGGGCATCCTCACACAATCTAATTAAATCAGACAGACAAAGACATTTTCTGCCATAAGCCCTTGGTTGGTTTAGCTAAAAGACCATATCTAACAGTCCAAAAGTTTAAGTTATGTATGCATTTTTCTCTCTCTGCTATTATAGCCAATTAATGGTAAGAGCAAACAAGGACAGAAAAATTGAGGAAGGTAAATATCATAAATGGCTAATGTTATCCTACTGTTCCCATGCCAAATGAAAGCATAAATGTAGAGGTAATTGCATATCTGATTTCAGTTACTCACGATGTAACAGGTGCTTGCTATTTGAAATAAAGGGCAGGAGAAAGAAATTATTGACATAGCTTATTTGAGTCCCTTGCTAATTTTGTTATAAGCATGCTAATACAAATTAATGAGCTTTGATGCATACAAATTATGGGCAACATAAAGTATGCTTAGTAGAAGTGTACTATATCCATATTCATGTATATATGAACTTAGGAGAAAGGGTTCATTTACTTCTGGCAGAAGGGGTGGCGGAAGTGTTTCCAGCAGCCACAGGCACATTTTTTTCATGCACACAATGCAGCTCCTTCAGGCTGTTAAGCAGTGGAGTGGGGAGGACATTTGGGGGTGAGTTGGGCTAAGGGTGGTTGCCACACTGCCTTTGGTGGTGGTGGTAGTGACCACCAGTCCAGCCCCTCAATAGTCTGAGGGAGTGTGACCCAGCCCCCAGCTTTAAAAGGTTGAAGACCCCTGATTTAATTCACTGGGACATACTTTTGAATAGATACACACTGGACTGCTATCTCTCTCTTTATTTTCCTATTTACTGTTATCTTTAGTGAGACACTAAGATAACAGTAAAACAACACAGCTGTACTACCTAAAACTCTGTGTTAATATTTGTTTTATTTAGAATATATTCCCTTTATTAGAAACTATTTTCTCTGATTGTTCAAGTTAGTCATAATTTCTCCACACAACAACTTGGAAATGTCTATGGAAAATTAGCTAATCTTGTGCATATAAACATCCTTCTTCTTTTTTAAAGAACTGGTTAAAATATTTCACTTCCTTTTTGTTGAAGACATTTGTTTAGATCAGGCAAAAGTTTATCTTTTTCCACTGTACTTAAAGGATGATTGAAGTTCTTAAGCTTCCTTCTTGGAAATAGGCACATTTAACACAATGTCGAGCATCATATTGAGCTTTTGGTGAGCAGAAAGCATCTTTTGCATACTAATATGAAATAATTTCATTTGCATAGGTCTTATCAGTGTATAAATGGTAACCTCTATGAAGGAAACCAAACCACCATTGGCAACACTTGCCCATGTGGTGTGACTCCACATCACTATGTTTACAGGAGTTTCTGCTCACCAGATGCTCAAATGGATAGTTGGTTAATGGGACTCAAGTACGTGCAAAATTTCTCTGCATAAGATGCAACAACTATCATAATTCTATACTCCCCCAGAACTGATATATGTATTTCTTTGCAGACTGCTTGATAATCTTTTATTTCTAAATCTTTTGTTTCTTATGTATTATAAGGCTTTAGTCAATAACCTTTCTGTCTTGGTATATTAAGGTATATGAGACCCCCATGAGTCTTGTGGCCAAACTGGCAAGATGTGGCCTATTGCCAGGTCGATTTGTAATTAATTTGTGGGGCATATCCAAAGAGTACACACCAATGGCTCTTCTTCACCTAGGGTTTTGCCCTGGGTTGAATTCAGCTTTATTTTAAAAAAAAAACTATAAGAAAACATAGAACATACAGTATGTCCATAAAATCTACAGATAGTACAAAAATCAGTATGTATTGAGGTATTAAATATGTTAAAAGACAGAATCAGGATTTAATATGAACTTAAACAACAAAGAAGTAAGTTAAAACCAAACAAAAAAAATTGAGTTTTATGGGGGAAATGTAAAATTCTGCATTTAGGGAAGAAAGACCAGATGCAGAGATATAAAATAGATAACACATGGCTTCTCAATAATACATGCAAAAAAGATCTAGAGTTTTTAGCAAGCTGGAAACTAGACATTAGTCAAAAATAATAGTGGGCAAAAAGGGTGATACAATGGTAAGATGCATCTGCATAATTTTTCTTTCCAGATCATGGGGGGAACCACGAAAGCAGTCTATTTTGCTTGGGTCATAGCTCACTAGAAATGTTACGTGTATTTAAACAAGTTTATTTACCATACAAGACCAGAAACAAAATACATACCAATATACAAATACACAAATTGACTGCTAAAAATTCCAGGCCATATGGTTGAATAGTGTTTAAAATTACAATAAAAGTAAAAAAAATATTACAACTTGTGATTAATCCTATCTTCTCCGAGATTGGTTTACTCGAATATCCCACATTTAGTTGCCCTACATGCAACAGCAGCAGTCAGTTCTATGTTTTTATCCAAGAGCATAACTTTAAACATCTCAACATTCAAATTAATTTGTGGGAAGGATGAAATGAGGTCACTCCTAAATTGATCATCTACACGATTCTACTGTCCAGATCATGGAAAATAACAGGAAAGAAGTCTATTTTGTTTGGGTCCGATCTCACTGGAAATGTTAAATATATTTCTGGATGATACAGTTTAAGTAGGATATTTCACATGCCTGTAGAAAACTCTAAAATCACAGAATGATATTATAAGGAGAACAGTTGAGAAAGTGGATACATCTAGTTCGGACAAGTGACATGACATCTATCTTCAACTGTCTGAAGGGCTGTCACATGGACAATGAAACAAACTTGCTTTCTCCAGAGAGTGAACTAATGGATTCAGATAACAAGGTAGGGGATTTTAACTAAACATTAGGAAGAAAATTCTGTCAGAGTTATCTTGCAGAGAAATAGACCACATTGGTAGATGGCCATCACTGAGAGATGCTCCTTGCTTAAGTATTGTGTTGGACTCAATGACCCTTTGAGCTTGTTCAGGTTCTACAGTTCAGTCACTCCATGATTATAACTGAGAACTCCAATTCTAAATACGGCCGCCTCAGCCTACACTCTTCTAAAAACAGCACTAAACAGATTTACAACCCAATTTTGTTTGCCTACTCATATCCCAGTAAATTCAGTAGGCTTGTGCCCAAAGTAGGTATAGGATGCAGCATAAGAGTAAAATGCTGTTTTATGCCCTTGATGAAGTGGTGTCAATATTTTTTCCACCAAGTCCTGCATAATGTGGGAGGGAACAATTTCTGTTCTATCTTTTCTGTTCTAAGAAACTCCACTCTCTGTGTATTAAAATACTACCCTGTACATCTAATTAATTAAGGAATAGTAGAAGACATAGTTGCATCTAAAGCATTAACTACAATGTTGGGTTTGGCTGCCAGTTGTAATAGTCAAATTATTATTACTGACATTTTTCCGTGTAGACATAATCTTTTCTAGCACTATGCCCTTTTCATACAAGTATCATATATATATATATATATATATATCCACAAGCAGACATAAAAAGAGCTTCTTTCCAATACACTGTGATCTTAATCATGCTTCCTCTACTTTGCAAAGGTTTGACCTCCGTTGTCATTTATATTGCAACCTGAACATTAATATCACAGAGTACTAGAACATCAGACCACAGATGAACTTGCTTTTGGGCTGCAGAAATGTGGTTCTTGTAACAATAGAAACTAAACCATCAACATTTCATCTTTAAACTACATTTAATAATCTGAATGCAGAAGTATCAAGAAACTGAAAATTAAAGTTTGGACTATCATAAGAAAGCAATTCAAATGCTTAGAGCAACTACCTTTTCTCAGAGGGCTTAGGATCCAATTCTTGGATACTTAATTACAATACAAAATTATTGAAACATGTCTCAAAATAGACAAATAGTAAAATTTCTGCTAATCCAAAATCTATGGTTTAATCTTATCAGAAATATACAGGATTACATTAGATTTTCTTTTTCGAAGAAACAACCAGGCTCCAGACACTGAGAATAAAAGTCATGCTGCAATTTGAAGATCACCCTTGAAGCAAATTATATATTTATCCAGTCAAGGGTCTGTCTCTGTTTTGAGACTCAGTAGAATAAAAACTGATAGGAAAATGGAGTTAGACAGATTAATCTATTTCCAGTAAATGTCAGCTTCATTTATAAGACTGTTCTGTTGTGATCTAACTATTTTGCATTAATCTTCAAATTATGTTTCAAAAAAGCATACAATGCAGATTTAAATATGCATTTTAATATATTTGTATGTGTTTTTAAATATATACTATCAAAAAAGACAAAATGGTGATATACTGTACTTATAAACTGGGAAGTGTATCACAAAATGTAGATAAATGGAACATCTGAAGTATAGATGAGAAATAAAATAGTCCCACATCCCCACTAGATATGGTTTTTCATTTACAAATCTGAAGCCTATACAAAGGTTACAATGAACATATGCAAGGCAGGATGAACAGTACAGTTGTACCTCACTTAAAGAGCATAATGTGTTCCACAGGATTGCTCTTTAAGCGAGTTTGCTCTGTAAGCGAAACACTATTGCAAGTAACCAATTGTGACTCCTGGCGGGAGGGATTCCAAAACCTGATTTATTTCTTAAGGGTGTTTTTGGTAGGTTTTTGTTGTTAAGTGAAGCGACCATTCAGAGAAAACTCTGCTCTTTAAGAGAGTTACTCTCTAAGCAAGGCGCTCTTTATGTGAGGTTTTACTGTATTATACTATCTATGTATCAAAACTCTGCAAATGTGGATGAGATCCTTGCTTTTAATGAGAGTTCACAACCATACACAGAGAGTAGATGTAAACACAGTTCAGTGGATTAGGACAAATGTGCTTTCATAAAATAGCTCAAAATCAGTAGTTAGAAACAACTAGAAAAGTAGGGCGGCCAACCGTCCCGCGTTCTACGGGGCAATTCCATTTAGGGTGGGGGTAGTTCGACTTACCCTCCGTTCGAAAATCCTCCCGACCTCTCCCGTTGCGTCACAGACGCACCTGTTTCCCCTCTGCCCTGCGCAGAGACCCAATCTGGCTGCATTCTATTCTCTTGCCACTAGTCTATGCTGTTGCATAAATTTCTGACGCCAGATTGGGTCTCTGTGCAGGCACGGTTCATTGGAGCCTTTTCGGCTCCGTTTCCCTTTAACTGCCTGCAGGGCAGAGGGGAAACAGGTGCGTCCGTGACGCAACGGGAGAGGTCGGGAGGATTTTCGAACGGAGGGTAAGTCGAACTACCCCCTCCCTAAATGGAATTGCCCCGTGGAATGCGGGACGGTTGGCCGCCCTATAGAAAAGCCCCATTGAATCAATAAAATTTACAGAGGAATTGACTCACCAAATCCCTGTTTCAATCAATCTACTGTAGTTGCAGTTTACTACCACATTTCAACCATTCTGTAGATAAGAATGTACAGGTATGTGATAAACAGATGAAGACAAGAAGCACAGTAGGTAAAAGCAGTATCATCTTTTTCTGCACTTCAACTAATAATATGATGGAGGCCAAAAGTTCATAATCTTGCAATTTCTCTAGATATCAATTAGTATAAATTAAGACTGTCATTTATTTATAAATTGTCCTTTCCTCAAGGTAAACATCTCAGCAACATTGTTGTGCTTACATGTTTGGAAGAATCCAAGATATTGAGATTCAAACTACATTACTGAATACATGTCACTAGAAGGAAAACATTTTAAATGTTGGAAGATGTCTGACTGCTTTTCAGGTTTTGACATTGTCTAATATGAAGTTTGCAAACTAACTTGCTTTGTTTTGAGACTGAGCATCTGAAGACAAGTACAAACTTCGTTTGCAAGTATGATTGCTCAGGAACAAAGGTCTATTAAACTTGTAAGTGTGCAAATTTATATTTTTTGGGACTATATTTCTCCAGATTCCCCAGGTAACGTGGATCCTTGTGGAATTCCACAAGATAGTCCAAATCACAAACACAATAAAAAAAATCACATCTCTGGAATATTCACATGCTTTCACTTTCTAATGAAAACCTCATATGACATACACTTGGCTGAATTTATATGGAAAAACCAAACTAGATATGACCTTAGAGATAGACAGATTAGTATATTTCTGATTTATATCAATTTTGAATGCATTCTGTCATAAGCACATTTTATCATTTTTTTCCTGAGGCAAAATACACTGTCCTTCTCTTAAAAATGCAATGTTGCACATATTTTTAGCCAAGAGTGCATATCAGAATTTACACAAATGTGCAATCTGAAGGATCCACCTATTAGTCCAGGAAGAACAAGTAAGGTAAAGACTGCTTAAAATTATTCTCTACTGTTGCTAAATTAAAAAATATCCCCCCATTTCACTCCATTATTACGTAATTGATTCACTCTACCATGTGTTCACTCTCTGGTTAACTAGGAACATTTTAAAAATCAAATCTACAGCTGGAGCATGTCATTTGTCTCAGCTTTTAGTTCACTTGCACAATTTTCTCCATCTCGCCTGGAGATGTGGAAATCACCTTGATGTGATGAAATGCATCCCTGCTCAAGATCTTTTCTCTGTATCATTTTAATGATGCACCAAACAAAATAATGTTAATGTCACCATGCATACAAATGCATTAAGATTTATTTAATGCACTGTTTTATCAATATGCATACTGTATATGCAATAGGGAAGCATTGTGGTGAATACAAGGAAACTAAATGTTGCTACAGATTATACACCAGGGGTTCTCAACCTTTTTAAGTCAGGAGCCGGGTCATGCTACCTCAGACAGTTGAGGAGGCCAGACTGGTGGTTTTCACCACCATAAATGCTGCTGTAAAATTCATCCGTAGATGTCATAAACACGTTTATGACAGCCACAGCCACATTTACCGCTGTCATAAACATGTCCACGGCCACAGCTGGAACAAGGTCAGGGGGCAGATGATTTGGTGCCATGGGCCAGATCCAGCCCACAGGCCATAGGTTGACAAGCCCTGCTAGACACAATACAAAATTCAGTTCAATCAAAGAGCAACAGAATGATAGGCATTCTAATGCATATGATTTTACTTTAGAAACAAACACTAGATAACTCCACACTTGGAAAGAATTTCAGATAGATGCCAAAATCCTGTTACATAGCTACACCTGCATAATTTACACTAAGCAGTTGCATCCATAAAGCAGTTCTGCAGGAGTGGCTGTGCAATCAACTGTATAACTACCTAAGCAATCAGACCCATAGACTGTTTGGTTGTAACTCCCAGTGAACTTGTAGAGTAGTACCTTTATGATGCACTAAGTGAAATGGGATTTCAGCTGATAAAAATTTCAGAAGCACCTTAGTGCAAGCTATCTTGAGTTGTTTGCTTAGTTATCTTCAGGGCTATTCCAAGACAGAATAGGAATAATACCTCCTGCTGCAAAACAAGAAACATATTATCCAAAATAGGTCAAACTATTTCTCTTCAAAGACAAAAAATCAATTCATTTCTTTCCTTCACTTCATTCATATCTTGCCTTTCCAATATAAAATAGTGCTCAAAGTGGCTCACAAAACTTTTAAAGGAAAAAAAGAAATTCATTTGGTAGAAATATTGTCACAAAAAAAATACATTTCATGGCACCTACAGCAGGTAGATGTCATTCTGTCTAAAAGCAAAGGTAGCTCTCCTAATTCCACCAAATAGCAAGCAGGATTTTACTATATTTCTGATGAACATCTGAGGGAAAATGATAATTAGCACTATACGGAACATTTTTTCCAATGGCATTATGCTATTGCATGGAAATATGCCTATGAATGGAAACAATATCAATGAATTACCGTACTTTTTGCAGATGATCAGGCGTTGATAGCAAGTACAGCTAAGGAATTACAGCAGTACTATGAACCAAGACTGCAAGATAAATAATAAGAAATCAATAAAGAGAGGACTGAGGTAATGGCAATCGGAAGGAAACAGCATACTTTAAATATCGAAATATTGGGAACAAGCATAAAACTAGTGGTAGAGTTCAAATACCTAGGAACAACATTTACTAAAGATGGGGAAATGGACAAAAAGGTTAACATACAGTGCACTAAGACAAACCAAATATTGGGAAAGTTAAGACAATACCGACCAGCACAAAGAAATACCTCTTACAAAGCCTATTCATTCCCACCTTATGTTACCAGTGCCAAATATGGACACTTACAACAAAACATAAACAAAAGTTGGTCACCACAGAAATCAGATGTCTGAAGAAGGCTGCTGGAGTGACTAGAAGGGATAAAAGTCAGGAATGAGATTATAAGGGGGGAATTGGAATAGAACCAATTTTAAACTACATACAGAGACAACAAATAAAATGGTTTGCCCACTGATAGAGAATGTCATAGAAGTTCATATCATACAAGGCATATGTGGAAAGAGAAGGTCAAAGACCACAAGGCAGACCCAGATGTAGAGAGATAATATAAAATAAATATTACAAGAACACCAAATAATGCCAGTGGAGACACTATAAGTGCCAGAGCAAGAACCTTGTATCTCCCTCAACACCCAAAGGGGTAAAAGAGAAAGTAAAGAAGAAGAAACCATTATGCTTTGTATATGGGATTATCTAAAGGCATGTTCTCATGTTCTGCTAGCTCAAACAATTTTAAATACCCAGGACTGGCACAGCATTGCCACAGGCTCAGTGTCTAGTGCAAAATCAGAAATATTTTGAGCAAGGTTTTAAATCTGGGAAATTATTGGCATATTATGTTAAATGAGCCAAGGGGCAGAATCTCACTCAATTTATTCAAGTGAAACACAGGATTAAGGTTGAAGGGGGAAAGCAATTGTAAATTAATTAGTGAAATATGACATCGAGTTTCATATCTGAAGTGACTGAGTCGGAAAAATGATGAGCATATTTCCAACTCAGGAAGGGGCTACTGATGCTATGAAAAGGCTCTTAGAGAATAGCAACACAGGTCTAGGTAAATGATGAACACCTTTTTGTCATTGAGATAAAAATTAAATAGCCAACACATTAAATGCAAAAAGATTATTAATCAGCAAATTCTGCCCAAACCATTTTATGTAAATGGGGAAAACCCTATTGGTGTAACTGTGTGGTATAACACGGACTGAGTGCCAGATGCATTTAATTGGAAGTAATTGTTTCTCTTTTTAGGTTCCCTTTTGCACTGGGGAAGCCTTTGGTAGCCTCAGGATGGGGAAAGGGAACCTTTAATAAGAAAAGATTGCTGCCAGATTGCTGCTAGATTGCCACCAGTAGTCTAACCTGTGTGGCAGAGATTCAGCAGTGATTTTATACCATTAAAGATTTCTTCAACATCCTGAGGCTCCCAATGGCTTCTCCAGTGTAAAAGGAAGCCCTAGGAAGCCTCAGAACTGAAACAAAGGGGGATGGGAAGTTTTTAATTTCTCTAAATTAAATGTTTCCAGTACTGATCCATATAACACTAGAGCAAAGTTATCTAACATTAGTTTGATTTCTTACCAAGAAATAGATGTTTTCCTGTTAAAATCTTGCTTACCATGTTACTGAAGAAGGTTTTTAAAATGATAGATGCCACAAGCTAGTCCAGGGGTTCATAACCTATGGCTTGATCCGGACCACAGCACCAAATAGTTTTACCCCCGACCTTGCTCCAGCTGGTTTTGGACTCTGCTAGACTAGCCTTCCACTTGAAATTGTAAAATTGAAATAGCCTCAAAAGAAAGAGGAACTTGCTCTCCCGTTACACGCATCTCAAAGTTTTCCTTCGTGTACAAAATCCATCTTCCTCGCTGCTTTCAAATACTGTAAAGAAGAAATAATTTTACACAAAAGAAAAGGAAACAAAAGAATCTGCTTTTTTTTTCTTTGGAAATAAAGGACTGTCAGTTCTTTGAGCAGTTGACAACTTTTAAACAGCCAGAGTTTCATAACTGCAGGCATTCTCAGAGTATACTGGAGTAGTTAGCCTCTACAAAATTAAAACAGCAGAAGCCCATGGGAGCCTAAACACCTTTCCTGAAGCTACACCACTATCTTGAAGCTATAAAAGAAAACACAAAAAAATTGTAGAGTGACAAACCAGAACCAGAGAACAGGAACTGAGTCCAGAAATCTGTTTTTTGCCCAGCATTTTTTGATAGTTTCTTTGCTTTTATTCTTAACCTGTCTGCTAGGTGTCCATAGATATCTGTAAATCATTACAAGACGTTGTTCCCGTCTCACATTTTATGACAGATTTCTACTTACTATAGCTTTTATTTTACTCAACAGAAACACAGATTATCAATTTAACTTCTTTCCCAATTACCCTCTTTGTTCCTTTGGCTTTTGTTGTTGTTCAGTCACACAGTCGATTCCAACCCCTTGCAACCCCATGGACCATTGCATGCCAGGCACCCTTATCCTCCACCATCATCCTCAACCCACCCAACTCTGTACCCACTGCATCAAGAATATCATCTAGCCGTCTCATTTTCTGCCACCCCTCCTTATTTTGCCCTCCACCTTTCCCATCATCAAGGCTTTCTTAAGTGAATCCTCTCTTCTCATTTGATGTCCAAAGTACTTTAGCTTCATTTTCACTATTTGACATTCCAAGAAGCAATCAGGGTTGATTTCTTCTAAGATTGACCTATTAGTTCTCCTCACTGTCCAGGCTACTCTCAAGACTCTCCTCCAACACCACATTTCAAAGGTGTCTATTCTTCTGTGCTCCACTTTCCTTATGGTCCAGCTCTCACAACCATACATTACCTCCGGGAATACCATTGCTTTGACTATACGGACTTTTGTTTGTAATGTGATGTCCCTACTTTTCACTATGTTCCCCAGATTTCTCATAGCTTGTCTCCGAAGAATCAGTCAACTATTTATTTCATGGCTGCAGTGATTTTGGAGCCTAAACAGGTAAAATCTGCTTCTCTTCTTCCCCAGCTATTTTCCAGGGACTGAAAGGGCCTGTTGCCATTATCTTGATTTTCTTGATGTTGAGTCTCAAGCCAACTTTTGCACTCTCTTCTTTCAACCTAAGCAGGAGTTTCTTTAGGCCTTCCTCACTTTCTGCATACCTCAAATTGTTGATGTTTTTCACAGCAATTTTGATCCTTTGGCTTAGTCCAAACTTTACTATTTACTTATTAAAGCAAAATCCAATGGTATAGTCCCACTGCACCTCAATGTTTCCCAGGATCCTCCATACACACTGAATCTCTCTGCTAGGAAATCCTTTGGAGCACTTTTTTGTGTTTTTGTTTGTACAGATTGCCTCAGTTTCAGTTATCCATGGTTCCCAAAGTATTTAGTGAAAATCCCTGAAATGTTTCTTTCCAATGTGCATTACCAGAGCTGGCCACTAGAGTCCACTATCTACAATGCAGAAGGATTGTTTCCTGGAGAATCATTCCCTGAATAGACCTGAAAGACCAAGGGAGCATTTACAGTACACACACCTCTACTTGTATGTCTGAAGAATATGGGCTATAATATGGGATTTCTTACTTTCCATGATTTTAGGTATCCACAGAATTTCTTGGAACATATCACTAGCAACAAAACAAACCAGGAACATTTGAATCTTTCACCACTCACTGTGTCTGACTTTTTGTACACTATTGTTTTATTCTTTCAGTGCCCACAATCACATTTAAATGGAATGTTCAATTATCTGCTGGATATAAAAAGACAGGAAAACATGCTTGATTTAATTTGTTTCAGGGGTTAAAGCATTAAATGTGTCCTATATGCACCAATGCAGTTATTACTGAAATCATCTTATTTGTGCAAATAGGCTGATGTGAAGAGATTGTGGCAAAGGGAAGATTTCAGGAACACCTTTATGTTTTGAAAAATTTCAAACCACAATTTCATGGAATTATGACGTAGAGCTAGGTTTTATTCTGTTAGAGCCATGAGAAGAAAACCCACAATCTCTTTCAGGAATCACTTTGTAATTTTATGTTACATTGCTTACATAGCCACCTATTAATATAAAACTATTTCTACGAGAAAGCTAGCTGGAAGAACATCTGTATCATTACCTAAAGGCTTAAATCCTATGTTCTTTTTTTTAATGAATGTACAGTCAAACCTCGCATAAAGAGCGCCTCGCTTAAAGAGTAACTCGCTTAAAGAGCAGAATTTTCTCTGAATGTTCATTTCACTTAACGAATAAAACCAATCAAATACTCAACAAATAAATCAGGTTTTGCAATCCCCCCCCCACCAGAAGTCACAAATGGTGACTTACAAACTCGCGTAAAGAGCAATCCTGTGGAACACATTATGCCCTTTAAGCGAGGTACAACTACTGTACATTATTACTTACATAGGATACCTAAATATTTGACTCCCTTGCTGACGTCAGATAGGAAACTTGCATACTTTCTAAAACTGTGTGTATGTCAGAGAGAAGAGTTCTTAGATATAGCTGCTATTTCAGGAAAAGCCTAAGACATGTAGCAGCCTTTAAGTTAAAAAATTACATGAATTGGCTCTTCTTATAATTTCAAATGCAATACAAGGTAGGAACACAGAGCCATTTATGAGATGTTCATCTAATAGATCTGGCCAAACTGCAAGCATTCTTTTTCATATATGTAAAATGCAGCCCAATGCCTGCTTATAGTATAAGTCAGGGGTGCCCAAACATTTTGGGCTGTGTGCCGATCATGAGGTTCAGGGAGTCCATCACTAATGCCCGGGGGCCGAGTGTGGCCCCCAATGCCAATTCATCCGGCCCACAAATCCCTCATCGCTCCTGGAAGCGGAAATAAAACATGCCCATTTTACTTCCACTTCCAGGAGCAACGAGGGCTTCGCGGGATGGATGAATTGGCATCGGGGGCCGCATCCAGCCCCCGGGCCTTAGTTTGGGCTCCACTGGTATAAGTAAAACCATATTCAAGATTTGAACATTTTCTCCATATGCACTTAAAGTGTAAGAATTGAGAATTCTTTCAACTATCAATACTGCTTTCGTAACTATAAATATTGTTTTTATTGTTTGCTGCTTTTATATAGCTAATTTTTCTGTTTCCAAAGAAGTAGCTGTATTAGTCAGTCTCACAAATTGGAGAACGAAAAAGAAAATAAAAATCAACAAAACACTGTAACACTTTAATGACTAACAATTTTGTTTCAATATGAGCTGAACCACTTTTACAAAAAATAACCTTTTTTGTTACATTTCAACTGTTTTATTTTTTTTAACTCTTGTAAAATGGGGTGGTGCAGCAGAGACAGGAGGACTAACAACAAATAGCTGGAGGAATGAAGAAACATTTTTGCCAATTCCTCTTTTCCTGTGCAGATCCATGCCACCAAACTCATCTCTCATAGGACTGGAAGAGTGTTCAGAACAGTGTGGGGAAATGGTGCTGCAGGAAGGTATAACTGATAAAAATTGTCCCTCCCACCAGCAAAAACCTGGATCTCAATTGCTTTTGTAAAAAAGAAATCGAATCCAATCTATTCATACTAACGTCTCCTTCCCTCTCTTGCATTGGTGCAGGGACTTCTCATGAGGGAGCAGGTCATTCCTTCCTATGTAGTTACTACACAGACATCATAAGGACTGGTAAAAAGCAGAACAACCTCTGAGGAGTGCTGTTCTACTTGGGAAATAAAGTGCATACTCCTCATGCACCATGTTTGTTAACAGAATCACTGGGGGATTTCTGAAGGCCTCAAGCAGAACTTTTCGAAGTGCCACATACAATTCATGGGAGGCGTATGGCCCAGGAGTTCTTTGCATTTCCCACACCTGACCTAAAAAGTGATATGAATATCATAGGAACATTTAGTACATGAAATATTTTGCAATCCATAATCCTCTGATTATAAAGACCACAACAAGCTTCAGTATTTTGTAATCTATTAATTTTTTTTACTACTATAGAAAGTTATTGTAAGAAAAACACCCAGATGGGCAGATATTGATATAAAAATACTGGCATTTCTAGGAAGTGACTTACATAAATTATATTTTGTTGCAGTTAAATGTTCTTACCTTGACTTGGACTATAACTTTGCAATAAAGGTGTACTTCAATATAAGCAAAGTGCAGAATTACAGCATATATTAAGAATGTAGTATTACTGCTTTCAGTGAGAAAGGCAGTATTCACAATGAACACTTCACTATTCTTATGCTAATCAATTCTTAAGTGACACTACTCTCTTATGGAAATAGAAATGAAGGTGGCATGCTGTGTCTGAATGGTGTAGTTGAAAATCCTCTCAATGTCCTTCATCAAGAGCTTTAATATCTATAATTTGTATTGCTTCTCAAGGTGATACAATTTTGTGAGTGCACATATATTAATGTTTCAATGTGCAGTTTGTATGCTCATTGTTTTACGCTCTTGTGCTTTAAAATCTATAATGGAAATGGAATTATGAATATTGTCATACAGTAATTCCATTTCCGTTCCAAGCCTGCAGCATAAAAGAGTACTTATTTTTGGACAGTGATTTAGTCCATATTGCTCTTGATTGTTGTATAGAGCTCTCAACCAGTCACCAGGCTTGACATTCCAGCTAGGTCTATTGAGACATACCTGGTCTCCTCAAGTATAAAAGAAGTCAGAGCAGAGGTTATAAAGCCATTCCTTAAGAGATGGGTTCCCAACCTAAGGTCTGTGGGCTGGATCCAGCCCATGGTGACATTTCATGTGCCCCACACCCCTCCAAGGGCATTCAAGAAACAAAATGGCCACCCCTTTGAAGATGTTGGGGCAAAATGGTCACCCTCATTGTGCAGGCTGGGCAAAATGGGCATCTGGCCCTCAAAACTAACTAAGAGAGCATGATCCAGCCCACTTAAGAAGTGTCAGGATCTGCTACTGCTGCTCTAGTTCTTGCAGGTCTTGGTCACCAGCCTGCAAGTAGTTATTCTAGTCCATGGGTGTTCAATCTTGGTGCTCCAGCTGTTTGTCAACTTCAATTCCAAGAAGTATGTTGACTTGGGCTTCTAAGTATTGAAGTCCAAGAACATCTGGAGCACCAAGGTTGGCCACCCCAGCCTAGTCCTTGCAGGGTTGGAATCTCACCTTTCCGCAGCTGATGAGCTCCACCTGGAGGTCCCAAGACACTGGGCTATATAAGAACCAGCAATCCCTCCCCAAAGCAAGCAATGAAAGATAGTAGACTTGTAGTTGCTTGATGCCCCATTCCTAGCTTTGAACACTTCCTGTGGACTGTTGTTGTGTCTTGCCTGGATTCTTACTCCTTCAACCTCATCCCTGCCCTCCTCTAGTTCCTGAACGTACTCTGCCTCATTGGTTCTCTTGTTCACCTGACTTCTGGCTTGCTTGGATTATGCTTTTGTTGTCTATACTAATCCTATATATCTGTCTATCTCGGGTTTAAGTTTGAATTGCATTCTGGACTGCAATACATTTATTATTTGCCCTGCCATTTGGTTGTCCTGGGTCTGGGTATTCATGTTACTGGCCAGCCCCCCCCCCCCCTCTAGACTTTGACAAGAAGCTAGTTTAAATAGTCATGTTATCAAAGTCAGAATTACTACTCTGTATCTACTGGAATGCTTAGACTTTTTGAACCTACAAGTTACCTTGGTAGAATTTCTCTTCCCAACTGAGCAGGAAAATGAGAGAAAATAAGTGAGCCTGGGACATTGCTCACATTTAATAAGTCTTTAGCATTTATGAACTGTTACATTGTTAAGCGAGTTTTTGGTTGGTTTTATTTGTTAAGTGAAGTGAACATTCAGAGAAAATTCTGCTCTTTAAGCGAGTTACTCTTTAAGCGAAGCACTCTTTATGCGAGGTTTGAATGTATTGTAAAATGGGGTGGTGCAGCAGAAACAGGAGGAGTAACAACAAACATAATATTTTACTCAATGCAAGCTATTATTTAAAAAAAGGGGAAACACATAATTCTTCCTGCTTTAAGAGCAAAACAGCAGACTTCTTCTATGGCAAATCATCTTCAAAAGGGTTTTTTAAAAAGGTTTTTAATGTTTTTGATGTTTTTTAGATACGTTTCTTGGTTTTATTGTTATGGAATGATTTTATATTTACACCTGTGAGCTGCCCATAGTTGCCTTGGCGAAAGGGTGGCAATAAAAATATGAACAAATAAATAAATAATAAAAGGAAGCTTCCTAGATCAATTTGATTGTTTTTAATCAGAAAGGTATAAAATAGCATGCAGTCAAAATTGTGCTAAAAGATGCTCGGTAGATCTCACTTTGAACTTTTTCAGCCAAGTGTTTCTGGTATGGTTTTCTAGGAATTCATCAGTTAGTTTGATGATTATGGAGCACAAACATTTCTGAAAAGATATGCTGCTTCACCAATCGATAGTCTTTTAAAATGCACAGGTGTGGTGGGCTGCTGACTACACAATGAACTGTGAACCTGGACAAATGCATGAACAAGGGGTGTACCATAAAGTACACATAAGAATCCACCATAAGTTAACAGATTTCTGTACTAAATGAAGAAGGATTCTTTGACACAGGTCAATATGGAAAGAATATTCTGAAGCTAGGTTTTGCTCCCTGTCTGATTCATGTAGGTTTATGCTGCATCTTTACATTTTTCTTTCTCTATACTGTACTATATGTTGAAATTCCAACCCTTAAACCAGTGGTTACTTACATGGAACCCATGCTCCACTTCAATTCCCAGAAGCCGGAATCAGTACATTGGCTGATCAGTGCTTTGGGGAAGTGAATTAGGCTTCTGGGAATTGAAGTCCATAAACCAAAGATTGGGAAACACTGCTTTAAACAAGGAAGATAGGGACATGAGCAAAATATCAGAATTGATTAGGAGAATGTGAATATCTTAAAGAAACTTCTGTGTTACAGATACTATCTTTTTAATCCTTTGACAAAATCTGCACATCATTTTCACAAGAGAAAGGGTTCATGCAGAGAGAGAGAGAAATGTAAAGACAGCTTTTACATGCCTGCCAACAGAAAGGAGTGAGAGTTTAGCACTTGGCCTCAAGAGGAAACATCTGTCTTCAGGTTGACTACAATGTACTGGGAAAACAGTATTATACCAATGTTTGGTTTTTCTATTACTCATGCCTTTAGAAATGTTTTCCTAGATCATGTTGCTGCTGAATGGCTATTATTAATAATTAATCAGGTTTCAAGGCAATTCTTTGATATCATGCTCACTAGTTCCTGTTTTAATTGTTTCCTCTAGAACTCGAACCACTAAGCCTTGATTAACCACACCTGGCATTTAGTGACACTTCTACTATTTCTGTCGTAAAAGTGAATTAAACATATTATCCTGCATTTGATAATATCACACAAAAGAAAGTCAGTCACTCCAGGATGAAAGTCACAAGATGCTAGCTACATTTTATGGCTTACAAAAGCGATGTAATGGTATTATCTAGTATAGTCCACAGATTTATTAGGGACAGGTTCCAATTTTCTTTGCCCCAAAGTTACAAGCAATGGCAAGGACTTGCTTTATGACAGGGATGCCCAAACTATGGCCCAGGGGCCGGATGCAGCCCCTGATGCCTATTGATCCTGCCCACAAAGTCCTCGTTGCTCCTGGAAACAGAAGTAAAATGCGGCCGTATGGGCACATTTCATTTCTGCTTCCAGGAGTGATGAGGGCTTCATGGGCCAGATGAATTGGCACCAGGGGCCATATATGGCCCCTGGGCTGTAGTGACTGGCCCCCAGAACCACATGACCAGCCCATGGCCTGAAAAGTTTGGGCAACCCTACTTTATGATCTCAGTAACGGTGATTAACTAAACTCCAAAGAAACAGTGAAACTGACTGTTGAGCTTCTTCAAGCCTCTTAGTTTTCAAATGCTTCACCCAATATTCCATTGGCCACTGTGGTCATATTGGATCTCTCTGAAGAAGAAAAGGAAGGAAAATGTCCTAGAAAGCAGGGAACGTGTTGATTTAGCTCAGGGGTGCCCAGACTAAGGCCTGGGAACCAGATCCAGCCCCAAATGCCAATTCATCTGACCTACGAAGCCCTCATCACTCCTGGAACCGAAAGTAAAACATGCTCATATGGGGACATTTTACTTCCATTTCCAGGAGTGATAAGGGTTTTGTGGGCCAGATGAATTGGTGCTGGGGGCTGGATCTGCCCCCCAAACCATAGTGACCAGCTCCCTGTACCATGTGCCCAGTCCATAGCCCAAAAAGTTTGGGCACCCCTGATTTAGCTAATACAAAAATCAATGCAAAGCTGATTCCTTTGGACATGTAAATCATTTTGCAGTTCACTACACTCTCTTCCCCCCCTTTCAAGGTAATAATTCTTCACATACTAAATATAGCACTTGCATCTGCCTTGATCAATGTGGCCAGCAATGCAGGTTCTCGTTCCATAAACCATACTCATAGCTGTAAAGGACCAACAAATAAACAAGAGATTGATATAACTGTTTTAGTCTTTCCCACAAACTGGAAGAAAAGTGTTGACTGAGTGGGAATCATACATGTAACGAGTCCAATCCACATTGTTATGATGTTTATCTAATGCAGTGTGATATTATACTACAGGAAAACAGCTAAAAAGGGGGAGAGGGGTCAACTGCCATTGCAAAATGTGCAAATAGTATGATAAGGTGACAAGCTATAGGTGGTCCCCAAAAGTTGCCATACATGGGGGAAATGGGAAATTGTAGCTAAATGTTACTTTATTTACACAATAGTCATTGCAAAAATTTACCAAAAAATATAAAATATTATCTATATGTTAGTCACTTCTTTCTACACACACAAAGTTTCTCCCCCACTCATGGTGGACACGTTCCAAGATATCTGTTATGCAATTTTTCCTAGGCAAGGCATCTTTAGGGTCACCCTGTACTTACTTAAAAGCAAACATCTCCTATGTATGGTGACTTTAGGGTAGCCTGTGCATTCTTAAAAGCAAATCATTCATCAAACTGAACAATTTTTATATACAGATCATGTTAAGTAGAGTGAAATATTGTATTGTATAATGGCTGGTTTAAAACAAATGGATTAGCACAATTCAAGAATTGTACAGTTATTTCTCATATATTTCCTCAGGTGGTATTGTGCAATATGAGTCAGAATAAATATGTTCTCTCTTTTTTGCCTCAAACAATCCATCTCAAAATATGACAAATTAAATCACCTCTGCAGTTAAATAGATTTTATGTTCATCTACCACATGAAACTTATCAGACTTCAGACTACATCCCAGTTACGAACAGATAAAGAAAACAGGAATTAGTTCAATCAATATTACATCTTAGTGACTGATATTTCTGTTGAACATCAATAGGAAAGCTATCAACATTTATTAAACCAACATTGAAATAACAGGAAATAATAACTATTAAGAGTTCTCATTCTTCTTGACATTACACATTATTAGAGGAAGAGGAGGGTTTACACCACCATCAATATGCCAGGAAATTGACTTTAATTGTTGATCTTCAACAAAAAGTACACTACCTTATATTATGGGGTATATTGCACTGATTAAATGGAAGCTGAATACTTTCCACAGGGGCAAATGTAATTTTGGAAGAACCATACAACAGTCAAAGTTGTTAGACAGAAAATTCCAGCGGACCATATGTTCTGGTATTTGGTGCAACCTGAGAGAAGAAGAGTCAAGCTGGGTTAGAACAGAGGCATGAAGACTGAGATAGCTAGGATACAAAAGTTGTCGTCAACTGCAACTCATATCTAAGAATGCATTTTTTTTCCTGAAGCAGCAAAAATGTCACTGGCGTGAATTTGTTTAAGGTGCATCCCATCTTGCCATGAAGTGATCCACACACTCTGATCTTGGTGCCATCACCCATTGCACACATGAAGCGCGACATGCAGGATTTAACACCGGAACTGCGATGGACTGCCACAGCCTTGAAGATATGGACAAGGTGTGCCTTCACAGCCAGTCCACCTGGCATGGCCTCTTCTACCTTCATGACCATTGGGAATCAGAGTTCCTCCTCCGCTCATTTTGCCGTTGGGCCCAATATGATGGTTTCCAGTGGCATTTCCTCCACTGAGGGGGCTATCACCCCACCTAAAGGGGCTCATCCACCTATAGCCGTTGACCCCTTTAGGGAGTCAGGTTAGTTAACTGCCACCTGAAACTCAGCGTTGAGTCACTTGCTGTACGGTCTACTCCATTAGCATAGCAAGATGTCTGGTCAGTCAGGGATACAAAAGTAAGGATTACAAAAAAAGCAAAAATGGGAAATGTTTAACAGAAAATGTATAAAAGAAAGCAAAGCAAAAGACAACTGCCAGTCTAACAGATTTAGTCCAATCTGTGCATCAAAGTGCAAAACCCAGTACAATCCTCACTTAAGAGGTGAAAAAACAACTTGACAGAACAAAAGAAGAATTTAGAAACAAAGTAACATAACAGTCCAAAAAGAGAAAATGACAGAACTCCTTTGATAGTCACTTACAGCACTCATCTCTGATCTCTCATATACAGCATGTCACTACAATCTTCAGACCCTTCTGGAAAACAATAATCCCCACTTCTGAACTCCTAGTGCCAGATCTGTACTCACAGACAACTCCCCACAAATCTTAAGGAAACATTGAAACACAACATGGCATATAACACTGATATGCCAACAAGAAAATGACCCTGCTGCAAGCCAAGAGGCCGACTATGTCCCCACACCTATTCTGCCAGCACCATTAAAGTCTCCAGCAATGTTTCATCAAAGGATTATTTATTTATTTATTTGTCTGCAAGTGTGCTTTATTTTTTGATTTTGAATTTTGCCAGCAGTGCCTTTCTATATTTAACATAGGGCAGACCGAACAATTTCTATGCAAGATAATTAATGGACACAAAGCGGACATAATAATTTGCAACACATAAAAGCATGTTTAATTTTAAGCTTCCCAAACTGATTACTGATCTGAAAAGGAGTGTTGTAGAAAAAAAGTTTATAGAAGCAGATTGGAAAAGGATAAAGCTGAAATTTGGGGAGTGTGTTAAATGAAAAGTGGGATAACAAAGTAGAGATTATAATGTTATTCAGTAGTGATCTCACTCTTGCTATGAAAATCTGAATACTGGTATGTTAGGTATGGTATTCCCAGTGTTGCTGTATGGAGTCAAAGCTTGGACACTGACTAAAGCATCTGAAAAGAAAATCAACATTTTTGAAATGTGGATCTACAGATGACTGCTAAGAATGATATGGTTTGACCATGTGACTAATGCAGGTGTTGCACTGGATAGATAAAGAACAAGAACTGCTTAAGGCCATTAAACAAAGAAAGTGCCAATATATTTGGCATATCATGAGGAACGACATAAAGTATAGATTAAATACTCCAACTCGTTATGTAAGGAAGACTATGAATGATAGCCAATATTCAAAATGGATATGGCACTTGAAGAAGAAAAAGAAATATCACAGACTCTTAGTATAATTTTGTTTTCTTGACAATCTATTGATAAAACAACAATCTTGCATGACTGCATTTCTAACACTGGGTATCAGTGGGCAGGGTTATTTAGGACCTAAAGGAATTCTCCTTCCCCACTAATCTGAGGTAAGTCACACCTCTTCTAGTTTCTTCTGTTTCACTTCTCTTCCTTATTACACTCTCTGCTTATACTTGCTGCCTGCACCTACACATCAATAGTATGTAACCACAACATAGAAAGTCTTTCCACATGATTATACTTTGTATTTTACTCTTTTTATTCTTCTGTTTACAACTGCTGAAATTGGTGCTAATTACTCTGAAAGGGGACAGGGTAGTACTGAGTATTTGTGTTAGTCTTCTTATGCTTTTTTCCCCTGTGCAAGTGTTGTTTAGTGCCTTACACTCTGCTAATTAAAAGGAATGACTAAATTCCAATATATACCAAACACAATCTTGTGTATAGACAAAGATATTGTTTTTGGCCTCTGAATCAGAAACTGAGCCAGGAAAAAAAATACAAAACAGTATCCTCATCCAACTTTTTCCATGTAAAGGACAGCTTGCACTTACCTGATAGCTAGTTAACTATTCTAGCTTTGCCAGAGTTTTGTTTATGTGTAATATAAACCTGTGATTCAGAGTAAGTGGACTGTAATACGCAAACATTATTAGATTTTAAGGTGCCACAATTCTGTTAACATGCTGAAACACACTAACTCAGCTGCATCTTTGATATGTGAGAAAAGCAGGCCCAAGGGGCCCAGGGGGGGCGCCGGCGGCAGAAAAATCTACTGAGCTAATAGCCTGCCCCAACCCACCATGTGGTGCAAATGTTATATATATATAACATATATATATATATATGTTATATATATGACACTATTTTCCCTTGTGAAAATTTTTTTGCCCCTTCTGGAAAAAAAATTGCCCCCCAAAAATCTAGAATCCTGACTACGGCCCTGGATAAAAGACACAGTTGGTTTTAATTCAGCAGGGATTTTAAAATACATATCATTATCCAAAACGATAAAAAGACTATGACCAGTCCCAAAGGCCCTGAAGCAAAACAATCTATTTGTAGCTCACAGAGAACTCATTTTTCATCTTACACAGCCTTGAAAAATGTAACAGTTCCTCCTTTCTTTCCCATGTTCAGATTGACTTGATAGAAGTCATGCTGGTTTGGTTTTTTCACAATCCATATCTACAGGTTTATTCTTCTACAGTTAGTACTAATGTATATCTAATAAGCCTATTTGAACTTAATAGAACGGTTGCCCTAAGTGGTTGTACACTGGAGAGATGAGTTATCTATACTCCATTGAATATGGAAACAGCATTCAGTAATTAAAATATGAAGTACAGTATGAAAGAAATGTCACCTGTTTTCCCAAATATTATTACGGCCTTGTGGAGGAGACCTCCTCCACTTTAATATGGAAAAGCTGAACAGAGGAAAATGAATAGGATGGATGATTAGCAGAGCAGGCTGGGACTTTAGACTGCTTCAAAAAGCATATTCCGACATACCTTTCTAATAAAGCATGTGAATATTCTCACAATGTACCATCAGATCCATAGTGATACAGCAGCTACATAAAAAGCTAGCACACATACATTATTAATGTGTAAATATATTTAAAGTTCAGTTCTGGAAATGCATCAATATTCTGACTTCTAGCAACGGATTTACCTAGCCACATTTGTAATAGAAATGTCAAATTGAGGCAAAGAGTGCTGTGCCAATTTTTTCTAAATGCTTCCATTCTTTCTTATTTCAGCCCTATATGAAGAACAAAGCACTCCCTGTCTGATTTCACTCACTTGGATTTTACTCTAAATCACACTAAAACTGTTTATATATACAAAGCCTACAAGTGCATGTCAAAATGTGCTGTCTCTTTTTATACCTGACCTCAGGGACTACTGCTAGAATGGTACAACTCCTTCTTTAATTGAATGTAGAATTTATGGTGGCTTTCTTTTCTTACAAGCATTTCACACTGGATTAACAAAAAGCTAGCTACCTTAAATCTCTTGAAAATGTTTTCCTTCTTTTACTATTTTATTTGCACTTGCATTAGAAGACACAGAGATGTATTTCACAATTTCAGTCTTCAAAATATTTTGTTGCATTAACCAGAATAACGTAGGATGCGTACTATATATACTCGAGTATAAGCTGAGTTTTTTAGCCCCAAAAATGAGCCCTCAAAAGGGGACATGGCTTATACTCGGGTCAGTGACCATGAGGGTCCCAAGACTGCGCCGGATTGAGACACACCAACAATTTAATTAATTTTACCCTATTTTCATGTATTTTGATTATTGAAACTCACTAGCAGCTGCTGCATTTCCCACCCTCAGCTTATACTCGGGTCAATCCATTTGCTTGGGTTTTCAGGTAAAAATTAGGTACCTGGGCTTATATTCAGGTAGGCTTATACTTGAGTATATAGGGTATTCTAAAATTAACACATTTGCCTAAGAATTACCACTAGCAAAATCAATTCAGATTTACTCATTTCCACAGTGTGTGTGTAATCTTGTATTACATGCCCATACCAAATGTTATCTGAAACACTTTTGAGGAGGTTCTTTATTTTTAACAGATACCTCTGGTTTTGTTAAATTTTACCAATTTTGAGTGTGTACCCAGGTTAATCAGTACATCATATGTAAAAAGAGGGGGATTCAGAGTGGTGATGGCAGTGTAGGTGAAGAGGGTGAGGGAGATGACAAACGAAGGTGCTTTTTACAGAATGACCTGCCTATGCCTTCGATAAAGTAGGGAAACAAGCTCACTGTAAGATAAATACATGGCTAGACTGCAAGGATAGGATCCAAAAAGCAAAGGTGAAAGAGAAAGGTTCACTCAACTGAATGGAGAATTCCAAAGAAAAGCAAGGCAATAAGGAGGCCGTCTTAAATGAACAGTGCAAAGTAATAGAGGAAAATAACAGAAGGGGAAGGACTAGAGATCTCTTCAAGAAAACTGTGGTAATTAAGGGAATGTATCAAGCCAAAATGACAATGATAATGGACAAAAATGGGAGGGACCTAACAGACACAGAAGAGATTAGGAAAAGATGGAAAGAATACAGAGGACAACTCTACAAAAAGGACTTTAATGTCCCTGCCAACCACAATGGTGTGATCATTGACCTCGAACCAGACATCCTGGAGTGTGAAGTCAAGTGGGCCATAGAAAGTATTACTAACAACAAAGTTGGTGGAGATGATGGTGTCATAGTATGATTTCGACCCTGGGTTCATCCTCATTCCAAGATGGAGATTTCCAAGCATGGGGGGGGGGGGGGAGCTGTGGCATATTCCTTAGAAGGTTTGGTATTCAAAAACATGCTAGCCTCATGAGTTAGAAGAAATGAAACCTAATGCGTGATGGACATATTATACTGTAGGTGCTTAAGACAGAAGGAGGGCCCCTGGGCTTGGCCAATTAGAGAAGCTCTCTTTGCTATAATGTGCTTTCTGAACTTTTGATAAACTTTCTTCTGTAATTTACTTTGATTACAATATACTTTTAAAATATCCAAAGATGACTGGAGTGTTTACTTGGCTATGTGCTACCTTATTTACATTAAGCTAATATCCTGGGTTGCTAAGCTAGAGGGGTGGTAGGTCTGAAGTAGGAACCAACCACTTGTGGGCAGAAGTCCTACTCATGAGTAAACTTGTTTCCTGACAGATGGTATTCCAGTTGAGCTATTTAAAGCCCTAAAAGAAGAAGCAATTAACGTGTTGCACTCAATATGCCAGCAGATTTGGAAAACACAGCAGTGGCCACAGGATTTGAAAAGGCCCCGAAGGGCTCTAAGGATTGGATCACCAAATGAACAAAGTGGTGGGGGAAAGCAGGGAAAAACACCCCTTCCATTTATCTCATTTTCCTCAGTCAAGTCCAGTGGGAAAGTTAAGGGAAACAAAGCCTTCCGATGGGTGGGAGAGTACGCTGTTTTGGATTGCACATGGAAAGACAGGATTTGGGGTTACAGTGGTGAAAACAGTTGGTAGAGAGGAGGCAGAGAAGAAAGGAGTCGTGTATCTGAACTTCATATTCCATAAAAATTTAAATTGTTTTGGAAAAAAATACAGTTTTTGAAATCTATTTATTTTACTCATCTAATTGCAGCTGTAGTTGGCATAAATCTCAGCAATTAACTACATCAAGTTAAGAAGTTGGCAGTTAAGGACTGTTTTTATGGCAAGTATTATATGCAGTGGCTCAAGTGGCTAAGACGCTGACTGGAAGGCAGGAGGTCAGCAGTTCGATTCCCGAGTACTGCAGGACGGAAAGAGCTCCTGTCTTTGTCCCAGCTCATGCCAACCTAGCAGTTCGAAAGCAAGAAATTGCAAGTACTGTAGATAAATAGGGACCACTTTTGGTGTGACGGTAAATAGCATTCTGTGTGTTCTGGTGTCTATTCATGCTTGCCACATGATCACAGAAATGTCTGCAGAAGCAGACAGCACTGGCTCTTCAGCTTTGAAACAGAGGTGAGCACTGAACTCTAGAATCGGATACGACTGGCTTTTTGAGCAAGGGAAACCTTTACCTTTACTATTATATGTATAAGAGAACTCTCTAAAAAGCTTACAACTGAAGGATTATCATTCAAGTTACCAGTTATACTGAGATGAAAATTCTTTTCTTCAGGTTAATTCAGCATGCTAAAATAAAGATCAAAAGAATACATATTTCTAGATTCAGAATGTGAAATAACACATCGGTCCTCATTAAGATGGTACAACTTCCACATTTCTGATTGCTGTTAACCTAGTGCAGAGCTGGCAATATTAAAATGCTGCATAATCTATTCATAATGACCTTTGTGAGTAGTTTGATTAAAAATAATGACTGCTGAAAGATGAACATGTTTAGCTAATAAGGAGATACAAATAAACTGGAACATAACAATGAATAAATGTTTTGCATTAAAATTACAAAACAAAGCTCTGCCTTTGAGCTTTATCTTCAACTCATAATTTGGTTTTTAAAGAAAGCAAAGATTGTGATATTTCTGCATTGAAACACAGGACAAACATTGCTTTATGACAGCAAGCATGTGCTTTCAATACTGTATGAAAGATTCTTTCAAATTTATCGTTATGTAGTGTCCTCTCCAACCTATGGCAAAACCTATGAAAGAGAGATCTCCCAAATGTCTTATCTTCAAAAGCTTGCTCAGCTCTTTCAATTGTCTTACAATAAATGTAAACACTCTGTTTTGAATTTTTTTAGAACACAATAACAATGATTTTAGCTTAAAATGTTAAACTTTGTAGGCAGCTGTGGAACAGATTACTAGCTTTGTTCCCACTCAATTCACTGTGTAAGTGTCCAGTTCATAGTTCAGCTTGCTGAGATGTCCTTTACCAACATTCATTTTGCAAGTACTTTTCTCTGTCAGCCTCACCATTATAGGGAAATTCAGCACATGTGAGAAGTCATGGAGAATTAGCTTGATTATTTCATGCAGTCTCTATTAGACATTTACTGACATCACACAAACACACACAAAAATCTTCCAACAGTTTATTCAATAGAAGATGGTTGCTAAGTAACCTCTAGGTATTGCTCAGCTTCATGGGATGCTACTGTCTTAGCAGATGCCTTTGCAAAGAAGTAGGTACATGGGGATTTAATAATTCCATAACTGTAAAACCTTAGCAACCTGAAGCATCAACTTCTTGGAAGCAAATGTCCCTTCTTACAGTGAGACTGAAATAATTAGGCAGATGAGATTGGCTTTGCAAGCACATGACAGTCCCGGGGCATTCCCAAAGCTAAGAGACCAATCAAAGAGACAAATCTTTTTAATAAATTTAGATAACTTGCTCTGTTTGGAAAATATCACTCAAGAGCCCCAGACAAAAAGTAAATAATGTACAGTAATCTGTAATACACATAAGTAGCTGGAAAGCAATAAACCTGGAGGAACAGGATAATCCAGTACTGAGCGAACATCTTAAACTGCCACTGTCAGAAACCCCTGAGGGGTAAAATTGGAATCTTCTGAGAATTACTTTGCTATCATTGCTAATGAGCCACTCAGAAGGCTTGGATTCTGCTGTGCTCAACAGCTGAGTTTACCAGCTTATATGCTAAGCCTGGTTCTTATTTCCCTGCCATACTGGATTCTTGCCAGACCACAATATCAAGGACTCATATCTATCCCTGCCTATACTACTGGATCTCCACCCCTGCTCGCAATACAGCATTACACATTTTACCACATCACCAAGTACAAATGTATAAGTACAATCATAAGCACATCTACTGCACTGGTACTGTCATCCCACTGATATACATGCTATGCCTGCAGCCACTTCCTGGTTTTATAAAAGCTTGACACATACTCAGTGCCACATAGCAAATAGTGTGGATCTTTATGTGCGTGTCTTTATGTCTGCCTGTGAAAGTTTGCACACGCACATACATACACACACACAAATCAATGATAGGCGGGAATGCAAAAAACCCGAATGGAACAAGTTAGTCATGAATGATTCAGTCTCATTTATCTTAGCAAAACTAAAGCATGACTGAATTAGTCTATTTTAATATTGCTTTGCAATTATTCATGTGGTTTCTAATTTTATTGAAATAATAGCAATATGAGTACTACTAGTGTAAAGACAAAACTTTGCCCAAATAATTTAGTGGTTTGTGACTAATGCAGAAAGTTTATAAGAAAAAAGTCTAATAGATAATCACAAACACAAAGGCCAAGATAACATTTATAAAGGAAAATATTTGAAATTAGGCAAAATAAGTAATGCATTCAATGGAAAAATACATAAATCTGAATATTAGATGCTATGAATTCTTCCAAACAGTAGAATAAATAGTGTTTTCATTTTAGATTATATTAACAAGTACAGGTATTGATATCCTAATGCAGGGATCCTTAGCCTATGGCCCATGGGTCGTATCCAGCCCACTGCCCCATATAATCCGTCTTATGCTGTCACTCCAGGCGCCGCTTTCGCCACTGCCACCTCCACCTCCACTGCTGCCACCACCTCAATCCTTGCCTCCTCCACTTGGCTTAGTGTGTCCCTAACAGTGCTGCATAACAGAGCGGATGTTGTAAGGCTTACAACCAGTGATGGGATGTCACCGGTTCCAGACGGATCTCTGGAACCGGTAAGACCAATCCCGGAGGGTTCTCCGTGAGGGGAAGTCCACTTTTGGGGCGTCCGGTTCCGGACGCCTGACCGAAAGAAAAAAAAAATTAAAATCGGAGCAAAAATGGCTCTAATTGACTGCGCATGCGCAGAAACTCAATCTGACGCATTGCACATGCGTCAGATTGAGTTTCTGCGCATGCGCAGTCAATTAGAGCCATTTTCGCTCCGATTTTCAAAACATTTAGAACTTTCAGGGCAGCGGCGGCGGCAGCAGCCCTCTGAGGGGGGCGCCTCCCCGCGGCACGTTGAGGGCTGCCTCGGCCGTCCGCTGCTGACAAGCCCCATGCCCTGGGGACGCCCGGCGGGGTACACCGCTGCCGCCGCCTCCGCCGGGCGCCTGTGGGCCGGGTGCCTGCACCCGGCGTCCACAGCCGCCGCCCGCCGCCGCCGGAGCTGCCGCTGCCTGAATCCCTGTGGACTCCTTCTTGGGTCGGTCCCTTTTGAGCTCGGCTGCCGCGCGCTGCAGAGGAGGAAGCTGTAGGCGGCGGCGGTGCGGCATGGGGACGGCCCAGGGAGGCGCGGCAGCCGCGGCTGCCCGTCGCCCCTCACCATGGCCGGAGCCGAGCTAAAAAGGTACCGGCCCAAGGAGGACGCCACAGGGGTGCAGGCAGCTCCGGCGGCGGCGGCGGCTGTGGACAGCAATCGGGGTGCCGGGTCCCAAGAAAGGTAAGCGAGGGGTTTTTATTTGGGGTGGGTGGGTAATTTATTTGTGTTTTGGGTGGGTGGTTGTTTTTATTTTATTTATTTATTTGTGTCTGGGTGGGTGGGCTGAGAGGGAGGGGTGTGTGTGTATGTTTATTTTTATTTTTTATTTATTTTTATTTTGGCCCCGCCCACAACGTCATGACGTCATGACGTCGGCTGTGACGTCATGACGTCATGCCATTGGCCACGCCCATGACGTCCGTGATGTCATGGCGTGGTAGTAGAATTTTTGTCATCCCATCACTGGTCCCACCCACAACATCATGATGTCATGATGTTAGCTCCGCCCACACTGTGATGATGTCATGGTGGGGTAGTAAAATTTTTGACATCCCACCACTGCTTACAACATCTGCCTGCTACACAGTGCCATTAGGAACATGCCGATTCCGGTGGCCACAAGGGCATTTCCAGTGGTCACTGGTACATTTACTTCACCCACACAATGCAACTCCTACAGGCAGGTAAGCAGGGGAGCAGTGGGAGGGGAGGGGGGATTTTCTGGTGTGTGGTGGGATCAGGGTGGTCGCTGTCGGGGTGGTTGTGGCAGTAGGGGGACCACCAGTCTAGCCCCTCAACAGTCTGAAGAAGCATGACCTGGCCCTAGGCTTTAAAAGGTCGAGGACCCCTGTCCTAATGGCTAGGTTATTTGCAACCATGATACTGAGGCACTTATTAGAAATGCACAGGCTTGGTTCAGAGCTTAACTAAAATGGCACAATCAAGTACTGAAAAATAAACAAGCTTACACAGCAATAAGGTGAGGCAGAAATGGATGCTGAGCTACCCTCTGGTATGTTAGTTTAGAGATATCGCTGAGGAAAGGGAAACTTCCTTATGCATCTAAGATCCAGAGAATACAACAACATCTAAGAGAAGGCCCTGGAGGAAGGAGCTCATTACGGTAACTTGAGAAGAGAGCAAAGAGCTGGTGTATGCTTGTCATGTGCTAGATTTAGGATTGCTTGAAGACATTTCATTCCCATGCTGTTTTCAGGAACAGAAGATTCTTTAAAATATTGTAAGTAATATCCAGGATTAACAGTTACTGCCTACTCTGCTGGAATATAGAACCTCAAAGATTAGTGAATACTCCCACAATACCACCTCTGAAAGTGTAGATCACACCTTAACAGTTATTTGATTATAAAGACTTAGCATCAGCAGCTTTGAGTGACTCTGCTATTTGGCAGTCTCTCAACTGGTAGATTTGTGGACTAAGTTGCACATCTTCTTTTATCTGAGGATTTGATCAAGTAGATGTATTTTGATCCCTTTATAACACATCATAAAATAACCAAGTACAGTATCTCCCTTACAGTATCGTTGGAAATCTATGTCCACCTGTGGAGTCTCCTGCATGTCTTCTGCATGCAGTCTGTCAGACTACTCATCAAAAACCTGAAAGTGGTTTTTCAGGTCCAATGGTAAAAATTGCCTTCTCCTTCTTTTGTTTCTGTGACACTTTTCCATGGTGCTTCAATCTTTATGTTTGTTCTTTTGCCATTTTTCTCTTCTACTCGGTCTTTCTGATCTTCCACTTCCAATGTCTTTCTTTGCTACTGCTGCTCAAAAATTCTATCTGTGTATTCTTCATCTTATTTTATTCCAGGGGTGCCCAAACTACAGCTCACAGGCCGGATCCGGCCCCAATGCCAATTCATCTGGCCCACAAAGCCCTCATTGCTCCTGGAAGTGAAAGTAAAATGCTTCCTGAAACACGTGACCAGCTTGTGGGCACCCCTGTCTTTTACACTTAAGCCTGGCCACTCACTCCTGCCGTTCTTTCACCTTTTCTTCCAGCAGTAATACCTGTTTGCACTTGTTACATGTGTTGGCTGTGTTGTTCTCAGGAACGAAGGCAAACATTGTACACTGGTTACAGGTGACCACCTCTTTCTCACTTCACAATCTATTATTATTATTATTATTATTATTATTATTATTATTATTATTATTATTATTATTATTATTATTATTATTATTATTATTATTATTATTATTATTATTTCTTGTCTTTGACTAAGAATTGTCCACCCTTTGCCTTTACAGAAACTATTTGTTGTTGTTGTTTTGTTTAGGGCCTCCCTTCTTCAAACTTCAGACAAATAAACAACAAATCATTATTGTGTCTTCTCTGTTAACTCTCCATTCAGAGCACCAACTTTTGTCTTTTAGAGGGGTTTTTTTACAAGCATCTCCAGAACACCCGCCTTTTTTGTTTAAAGAACCACATATTGCCATAGACAACTGTAATTACTTCTCCATTCAGAAATGATAATAATAATTTTGTGTCAGAGATTACTCTGGGTTGAAAGGATTTTTGCTAGAGAAACTCTGCTCAGGAGACGCCCAAATGATGCTCCTTTCATGCAGCTCTCAGATATCAAAAAATCCCATTAGATAGGGTTTAATGTGTTTTATGTGTTTCATTTGCTTAATTAATCTGTAACCTGCTTTTGCTACAATAAATATACTTTTAAAAGACAAGAAGATGACTGGAATTGTTTAATTTCCTATGTGCTACCATACTTACAGCATAGATTTTGATCAGGACCCATAAGAAGGCAATTTAAAATCCTAGATTCAAGTGTAGACCCACCTACATGTAAACTAAGGTTATACTTGTGAATAACAGGACTGTTACAAGCTATTTTTATTACAAGCTATTTTTAAATAAATGGGCTTACACTTAAAATAAAACAAATCATTTTATGGCTGCAGTTCAAAAAAAAGAAACATTTTGTGATTCATTAGGGACTTTTGAATGAAATTACATTTTAATAATAACTTAAAAAGTTAAAACTTATTTTATTTCAGCAATAAAAACATTGAGTAAAAATTTAAGATATAGGACATAAAATGTGTGAGATGATTAAATTCTTGAATCTTAGTGAAACAAGTAAACTGAAACAACCATAGATTTTTGTAGGATCATATTAATGTCTGTAATGAGAGTTCAAATAAGTAGAATACTAATATGTTACTGATAGTTCAGTACTTCTAATGTTCACTCTATCTTCCACATTAAAAGAGTCTGTTGAAGGCTGAATGGGATTCCAATGCCAGCATCCTGTTCAAGGACTGGGCACCTCTTCTATTTGCATGGGTAAATACTGAACAAGACATTAGTTTTTTGCTATAAGAGTTAATAAAAGTCATTTTGAACTACAGATCCCTTAGATCTGCCTGCCAGCTTGGCCATGGCTGTTCTAGTTGTGATATTGTGGGAGTTTTAATTTTAAATTTTAATTTTCTGGTGAGGAGAGAGACAGGAACACAGAGAGAAAGGCCACCACCAAGAGCCAAAGTTCACAAAGCATGTCTCTTGGCTCTTTCCTGCAGAATTACCAAAGCTATAAAAATCCTATCCATTTTTTTCCAATTGCAGAGATGTTGTTCACTGCCTTCTAATATTGCTATTTTCCCCATTTCTAGCAGTGACAGGAAAACAACAGTCTCAGTAGACTGCTGGAGGATAGGAAAGCTTTTATATCTAGAGACATACCAATAATTTCCAAATCCCAGGTTACAGAAAGACTAAATCTCCCCTTCTCTTCACGATGTGATGGAGACATACGCATTCATGAATGCATATGCATAGATGTGTAGGACTGTTCCATCTTCATACTGATGCATTATATGTAAATATGTATAACATCTAAATTAGACACACACACTCCAATGACAAAATATGAAGAAATTTAAACACCTATGCCAGCAGCAAATAAAATATGTGGAAAATAATACCAGTAGCTGCTTTTTAAAGGCGCTGAAAATACTAAGGGAAAACATAGCTAGTTCTCAAGAAATGCTTGTCTCAGCTTCAGACAGTAAATTGTTACATAGAATACAAATAGATTATTCAAATTACCTTGAGTCCATGAGACTCTAAAGCTATTCAGAGTTATCTTTTGAAATATCTGACATTGTCAAGGTAATATAAATGAAATCTCTTACATCATGTAATAAAATTCAAGGGTAAAAACAATGGGTTCCATCCAGAATTAGTCATTTTTAGAGCAGTTCAGTTCAAGTTATGCCATGAAAGTCTGATGACTTCATTAGCCACAGCCATATTTTGGTAATTAAATGTTTTCTATCTCCCTCCAAAGGTTCCCAGGCTCCGTTTGAGCCAGGGAAAAACTTTGGGGACAGCAGAAAATAGGAGCACGAAGAATGAAAGATCTGCAAAATGCTGTTGCTGGTCCCACTGGCTGCAGCAAGAATAAAAGTAGAGATTTTCAAATATTGAAGCATATCAAAACAAAAAGACAAAAATGTTGTGACACTTTAAAGACTAACTGCTGTATTTTAATGTTAGCTTTGTCATTTTGTTTACTTTACTCTGTGATATGCTTGAAACACAGACTAATACGGCTACTATCTCAACAAGTTCAAATATTTAAGACTTCCTGTCCCTGTTCTGTTGTCTGCAAAGTTTTCCCCAGCATGTAAAGGATCCTAAGAGACCCTAGGAACCTTGGTGGGGGAGGATAGGAAAATTTTAATTATCAAAATACAGCTGTGGCGCTGATGTCAGCGCCTGGGATCCCAGTGGGGAAACCAGGAAGTCAGCCATGGTTGCACTCTAGCAGCCAAAGTGCAGCCAAGAAGCGACAGAAAAATCCCAAACTGGAGCGAACATGCTCTGAAAAGCCTCCTGCTGTCCTGGGAAGTGGCAGAACCAGTCCAAGAACCTGCTAAAATGGCACAATTACCACCACCACCAATGATGATGAAAATGTAAGTAGTGGGCACAGCCACGCCTCTGACCACCATAGCTGAGTGTGGGGGCAGGAACCAGCCCTTAGCGGGGAAACGTTGGGACCCCCTGGTTTAAACACTAAACCATGATGTGGTTTCTCACTTGAAGCTAGGTTTGATACACTTCCATTTCAGCTACATTATTTAGAACAAAAGTGAAAAAAATCGGAGACTCTTTAGTGAGAGTGCAATCAACTAATGGACTGAGCAGGGGAAAATGACTTAATCTAAAGTATAGGGCAGTAATGGTGAACCTTTTAGAGACCGAGTGCCCAAACTCAACAGGCTGCCATCTACACTGCAGAGGGGTGTGGTGAACCTTGTGCTAAGGGGAGAAAGAAAGCGCTCCCATTGAGCTGCTGGGCAGAGGGGTGGGACAAACTCTTTGATGGGGGAGGGAGGAAGCACTCACATTGGGCTGCTGGAAAGAGGGGCAGGACAAACTCTGGGCTGGGGTGATGGCATACATGCCGACAGAGAGAGCTCTGAGTGCTCCCTCTGGCATGTGTACCATAGGTCCGCTACCACTGGTATAGGGTGTCACCTTATAACAAAATTTGAGAGGTCACAAGTCAGTGGTGATTATTATCATAGCAGATATGACCACCACCATCATCTAGAGTAAAAAAAAAAAAGAAGCCCTATCAGAACATCAATACCACCTTCAACAACAATGGGACAATGTGTAATAAGAAAGGCAGGGTGGGGGAACTGCAGCCTTCCAATTTCCATTTTTGTAGCCCCAGCACCCATAAGGCCCCAGCCCTAAACAACTTCATTTTTAAACTTAACAAGACTTTTCCTCAGAAGTTTCATTCTAACGTCTATGAGGCATGGAATTAATTTCACCAGCTCCAGTGAGAAATTCATATCTGACAAATGAATTGATTTTTTCCAATCAGCCACAAGAGGGCATGGGTGATTTTTTATTTTTATTTTTAGGTTGAAAACCCCTACATATTTTCCCCATTAAACTCTATTTTAAGTTAATTTTTTTAAATTGAAGAAAACTGTATAATATGTGACCACAACATTTATTTCTTCAAAAAGCATTAAACTTTGCTAGCAATTCTCAAAATTGCCTCCTGGCCCTGCTGACTTTTCCCATCCCTGTGCTATGGGCAGAAAAACATATTTATCTATTAAAACAAATTACGTTCAAAGTATCAGCTGTACAACATACCTTCCATGACATATACCAACGAACCCACATCACCCTCTTTAATGATGCAGCTGTCCTTGCCATATTCCACTGGATACATACAATCCACAATCTCCTGGATCTGTGACAGTTCTAGATTCTTCATGAAATCATTGTCAAGGATAGCTTCCTTTATTAGATCCTTTGACCTACAATGAAAAAAGAAAATCGTATTTGTATACATGAATTAGCATTCTCATGAACAGCCTGCATGAATATAATAGCACTGATTTGTTAATGTTTAAATGAAAAGATGTTAATGTTTTCACAAAATCTAAATGCAGCTCTAAAGCAAAGTGAATAGATGTGAAAAAGGTATACACCAACCATTGTATGTTGAACATTTATTTGTAAAAATCTACTTCAGTGTTTAAAAACCAGAAGAATACAGCTGGTGACACTAATTCATCTTGGTACATTAGCCACAAATAGAACAGTGAATGAGAACAATTAATCTTGTAAACCATAGTCATTTCAGAAAATACACCACTTGCAGTACACCACTGAGAATATGTTTTGTAACAGTATTGTATCCCCAGATTCCATGTCACTACACAAACAATATTATCAGTATGAAGTTGCAGTCCTTACAGTTTCCAAAGAAGCAGTGATATTAAGGACTCACAGTTTAATCCAGGGGTTCGCAATGGCCCACAGTCCCAAATAATCTGACCTGCGACCTCACTCCAGCCCCCCCCCCTTGCAGTCGCTACTGCCAGCATCGACCACTTACTCCTTCACAGCTATGTAAACACGTTTACAACAGCTGTAAATGAGTCCATGCCCGTCATAAACACATTTACTACAGCCGTGGACACATTTTATGGCACCAGTTTGGCCCACTCAGCTGTCTGAGGGGGCTTGGTCTGGTTTAAAAAGTTTGATAACCCCTGGTTTGATCCTTTACATGAGCAATCAGAAGTAACTCACTATGTTTTATCAGGCTGATTCTCACACAAGCATGTATAGCAGCATTTCTCATTTTCGTAACTCCAGTTGTGTTAAACTACAAAACCTATCACTATAATCACTATATCCATGGGAGTCTATGCTTAGCATTCTGTTTCTGTGCATTTGTTCCCACTGGACCTTTATTATTATTATTATTATTATTATTATTATTATTATTATTATTATTATTATTATTATTATTATTATTATTATTATTATTATTATTATTATTATTATTTCTTCAAATTTATACTCCAAATCTGGTGAATGTCAGGTTATTGAAACTTGTTGTACAGTGTTGCAACCTTCTTGAATGTTTTGAGAACATAGCTACCACCACCCACCCACCCAATGTGGTTCCTGTTATGAAAATCTCTAGATTCCATATAAAGCTTGCTGAGGGCTGAAAAGTTCAGATTTTAATTAATTTTAATATGAATTCAGTAGATATTTTAAGGTCAGTAGGTTCAGAATTTTTTGTAATTACATTTTTAAAATTATTTAAAAGGACTGGGCTCTTCAGTTAATTTCTGTAATTTTTGAATAACCTTTTCAAGAATCTGTAGTTCAGTGCTTTTACAATGATGCTAGTAATATTCTGCTGTTTTTCATAATGTTTTACAAAGTTTTTGTTGAAGCATCAGCACAACACTTGAAGGATTATCTTTTACTCTGAATCACTCAGGCACAAATGTTAACAGCGCTCCACTCATCATCATTTACATATTGAATTTCCCCCCAGAATGTCTATCAAATCTCTCTTTATCCATCTGACAATACTAGGAACATAAAGATTACTGATAATAATTGCTTAAAAGCTACTTAAGGGATTTTGTGCAAACAAACATCTGAAACTGCAAATGGGAATGAACTTGATCTTTCAGAATATATCTGTTAACATTAAAAAGATAAATGCCAACATGTATCCATGTGTTTGTGAAATTGCCAAAAAAAAGTAATTACCATTTACATGGCAAAGTCACATGTGATCAAAATCTGATGGTCATTTTAGACACTCAACTATAGCAAAAGATATGTATGAGTTATTGACACTTGTTATACTGTGTAGAAACCAAAACTTTTCTCTTTTTCTAAGATTTTGGGGGATACCCACTTTGGTTTAGTTAACAGAATAATAGGCTAAGACTCAGGAGGCCCGTGTTTGAACCCCCACTCAGCCATGAAAACACAGTGGAGGTTTGGAACTGGTAAAGAAATCCAAGATGGATTAGCAAAAGCAAGGGACTTGGATCCAGCCTGGGGCTTGTCATACCCATTTTGGCAACAAAGGTCCTCCAGGGCTATCATCTAAGCGATCAGGACCCCTTACAAATCCACCTGCTCACCAGATCCCAATCCATGTCAATGCTGCAAACAATACTAGCAGCAAGGGACTTTTTCCTGGGGCAGTTTGCTTCACATTCCTTTCAATTTGGTTCAGCAGCTGAGGCAAGTGCTCTAGGTTTCCCATCTGACTACTTATGAGCTACAAGTGGATAAAAACCTTGGGTATATAAGACTTGAATTTGAGAAACTGGGACCAGTAATAATAGTTAATTTTTTTCAGCTTTTTCAGCAAGGTGGTTTAAGGAATGTTATTGTGCAATAGGTCAGTAAATATCCTCTTCTTGTGCTGTATCCGATTCTGAATATTGGCAATTATCGTGGTGATCAGCCATGAAGACTGTCTTGGGAATATAATGCTGTGGCCTTTCATCTGCCTTCTGCATCACAGCATAACACCCGTACCACTGATCCAGCTCTGTCAGTCACTTTCTGGTCCTGAGCTCTTTTGGCACACAAAGTCCTCAAGCCAGTATTGATGAAGCTGCTGCCCTCCATCAAGATGGATTCAAGTGGGATTTAATCCATTTGGGAACCATTACCCTTCCCTGTGGATTTTGCCAAGGCCACTAGTCCTGAATTAAACACCCAAACATATCATTCAGAAGAGATTGGTAGTTTAGACTGATGGAGTGGATCTTTTGGAGTGAGGGCAGCAAATCTGTCCAAAGAGCATTTATTTATTTTCATTTTTATACTGCCCTTCTCGATCCAGGGCAGTTTACAACATCATAAAAGCATAACGCAACACAACCCAAACCCATTATTAAAAACTTCAAAATTACAATTATAAAAATTTAAAAAGTTTTTAAAATTTATAAAAATCAACAATAATTCCAATAATAATTAAAAAGTTAAAAACAACTTAAAGATAAAAGATTAAAATATTAAAAGACCAGAGGGGAGAGGGAGCTCAAACTAACCAGCGAGCTGGGGTCATGGTACCGTCAGGACCCCATACCTGTCCCACCAGCCATGTTTTTAAGTTCTTCCTAAAAGACAGTAAGTCCATCTGTAGATGTAGCTCAGTTGGTAGGAGGTTCCATAGGGCCGGAGCAGACACAGAGAAGGCCCTCCTTCTAGTGTCAGAGAGATGTGCCTCTCTGGCCTATGGAACAACTAGAGAGCCTCTCCGGTCCGCTCTGGTGGGACGGGCAGATGTTCTTGGGGTGATGCGGTCTCTTAAGTATCCTGGCCCACTACCATATAGGGCTTTAAAGGTGATAACCAGCACCTTTAATTTCACCCAGAGGCAAACCGGCAACCAGTGCAGCTCCCGAAGCAGAGGTGAGGCATGTGCATACCGCCCACTGCGAAGCCATCAGTGATTGTATGCAGCTGCAGTTAACTCTGGCAGGAGCAGGCTTACATCCAATCTCACATTAGTTGTGGACAATGGACTGGATCAGGAATCAGGGGGAGCAGGTTTGTACCTCATCTCCACTTTGAGATTTGAAGAATACTATTAGAGGTTCTGAAGGTCAAAACCCTGGTCAGGCCAACTTAGATTCTGTAGTCCTAGCCCAGGGGTCTGCAAACTTGGCTCTCCAGGTGTTCTTGGACTTCAATTCCCAGAAGCCCAAGTCAGCACTCCTGCTGATCAAGGCTTCTGGGAACTGAAGTCCAAGAACAGCTGGAGAGCCAAGTTTGCTGACCACTGTCCTAGCCTCAACTCAAGTAACAGACTGCCACTGACTGGCTATAAATTTATGACATACCAAACAGACTACAGGTCACCCATCCCCTTATCCATGGGCTCAGTATCCACAGTGGGTCTAAAATATTCAGTAGAAAATCCTGAAATACAAAATATATATGTATTTCTATGGCACAATCCTAGAGTTGGCCACTAAAGATCACTCTCTAGAACATAAAATAGTGTTTGATGTTATCCACAGTTTCAGACATCCAGAGTAGGTCTCAGAACATATCCCCCACAGATATGGGAAGCATCCTGTTTTACCCCTGGTGGAGTCTAAGACAGTAGCTAACAAGATTCTCTCCCAAATACTGAATCCATTCCCAAAGTGCACCAGGGATACAGCTGGTGTAACGAATACAATTGTGGCCTTATTCTTTCTTTAAAACTTTCTCTCTCTCTCTCTGTCTCTTTTCCCCCCCTCTATGTGTTCTTCTTCTGGCCGAGCCCCTATTCATCTGTAGGAAAGCAACTACTAAATCAGGGGTTCTCAATCTTTTTAAGCCATAGGCCAGACCATGCCCCCTCAAACAGCTGAGCGGGCCAGACTGGTGGTTCCCCCTACCATAAATGCTGTAGTAAAAGGTGTCCATGGCTGTTGTAAATGTATTTATGACAGCTGCAAGCACATTTACAGCTGTTGTAAATGTGTCCGTTTCCGCTTCTGGTGGTGGCGGTGGCATCGGCGGTGATGACAATGGTGACGGTGACACAGGACACATGAAATGGTGCCATGGGCCAGGGCAAGCCCACAGGCCATAGGTTGAGAACATCTGCACTAAATCTTTGAATTATCTTTTGCTACTCTGATAGTAATCATTTCTGTTTTCTTTGTTTCTAGAGATAAAACTTATTTTAACTATGCAAAATCACTACTGTGATTAGAGACTGTGGTCAAGGCTGTTTTATTAATCCCAGTTAAATTATCATTGTTATTACATGCCACCAAATTGCATAAAAATAAAGACATTCTAATAGGGTTTTCAAAATATGTGAAATATTTAAGGATTTGTTTTATAATTGCTGGCTCCTACTGAGTTTCAATGGTCAAGAGAGCATTCGAACCTAGCTCTCATGAATTGTAGCCCAATAAGATCCACTAAATCAACTGATGAATGGTAAAATAACACATACATCCACCAAAGTCAACCAGTTTATTCAAGTTCAGATTTGCAATAGGATACTGGCCTGTATTAGTAAACATATCTATTACTTTACTGGGGCCAGTCCAATAGAGATAGATCTTCATAAATATACACAGATCTTCCTTTTCTTTTCTATTTCAGCAGCATCTCTTACAAAGAACACCTATATAAAGAAAGAAAGCTGTTGTCATGCTGGCCTGTTGTCATGTTGCCTACTAGCTATCAGCCTACATCTTTTCTATTGAACATCATCACTGCTCTGCAAGATTTCTTTGCCATCACACTATTCATAAAGAAAGTGGTTTGATATTCTTGCAAAGGAGACTAAATAATTTCAATGGTCCCTCTGTTGAGCAAATTAGCTGTGCAAATTGTAACAGAGCTAAATTATTGTTTCAATTTACAATTTTTTATCTATGTTTTTACAAACTGGCCATATTTGGGTACAACTTTTCAAATCAAATTCAAATTCAAATTCAATTTTATTTACAGTCCATGACCAGCATAACAAGAACACAAAAGCATAAATATCACATCCTAAACTAGACTGGACAGAGATAATAAAAGGAAATTATACTACAATAATACCTCAGATAACAATTACATCGGATAACGCTAAAATCGGATAACGATGCAAAATTTTGTAAAAAAAAAAAAACCTGAAGCGGATAACAATCTGTTAGCATTATCTGAGGTAATCATTCATAGTGGCGGTGTAGATGGAAAGCCTAACGGGGGCTCCCAGGCATACTGCTGCTGCAGATGCAGGAGTGGGGCGGCTGGGAAGCTGCATCGGATAGCCCCTTGGTTGCTAAGGGAACACGGTTTCCAAAATTTCCTGACCTACCCGGGCACTGCTACAAGGCAAAACACCGGGTTCATTGGCTGCAGGTTCACATACACACATGCTATAAATATTGTTCGAATCACCACCATAGAAGTGATATACTGAACGCCAGTATGAAATATTTTCTTTCTTTCTTGGTACATTAGTCTAAAAAAATTACTATGATCAGTGATACAGAACATCATTAAGTACTATGCATTTAGTCCACAAGGGAATTTCAGACTCATATAATTACCAGGTAATTTGCATACAGTCCAGTGATTGAGGAGAGTTAATATGCCAGTTACACATATATTATATACAGCACAATTACTGTTTATACAACTATCTTTTGAAAACATTTAGACAATGAAGAGTAGGCTGTTTAATTGCCTGTAAGGTTAATAGCATCAGTCATATACGATAAACATTATGATGTAATTAGCATCTCTTTCAAAATCAGTCACTAAGCACTAAAAGGTAGGGGTTAGAGCCTCAGGAATGGTTTGAATACTTGATGTTGCAGAAGTTCAGAGTTCGGCAGTGCAAGAGGCACATAAGAAATAGCAATGCACAATATGATGCAAATTTCAATGACATTTTATAAAACATAGGCCTCACAAAGCAGTTTTAAAAGATAGCACAAATGCCAAAGTTTACATATCACTTCAACTGAGAGAAATATTAAAATAGCACTAGTCACAAGTTACATAAACTCTGATTTGAGGAAATTAACAAACATTTTGTTTTCTAATCCAGTTGGGAGGTCATCTCTCTTGCTATTTGGCACAGAAAACAGTCCAACATGACCTCTTAGTCTCTACAAAGTTCTGCCATTTCAGAATTGCAGGCCATACAGTAAATGCATTGTTCACAAATCTCAAGGCAAAAGAGAAACTAATCCAAGTCAGAATTCCCCAAACTAATATCCACCCTAATGCCCACGAACATGTTCATGTGGTGATGGAACTGTAGTTCAACAATTGGGAAAGTCTTATCTGAATGAACTTTTGGCTTTGAGAGTGCTTGACAGTAAAATCAACAAAAGCCAGTTTAGATGTTTCCAGTGAGTCTTTTATTGTGAAACAGCAATCCCTTATTCACATAATTTTACATCGGCTCTAGATGCCATTCATTCATATTCTTCCCACTTCTATCTGTTTCCCCCATTAAAAATCTTGAACAGAAAAAGATGGTAATTTTATGATGAACACTGTTAAAAACCACCTGTGTCAAAGCACTGTAAAGAAGAAGCACAGACATTTGTAGCAAACTGAACTGCTGAAGTCTCATTCTTCCAGCATCTGTGTCTCATAATGTGGTAGAGTAAATATATATTCTCTTTCTTATGGTAGGTTCAAATAAGGGGTGGGGCAGAATGGTTAACTAGGCTACATCAAGGATTTTTATGTTCACTTAAGCTCCCAAACCACAGGAATTAACAGCTGTTAACATTCTTTAGGCAAAAATATTATAGTAACACAACCCATGCTGTGGTCAGTTCCAGTTTTATCACTATCTTGGAGGTCCATGACCATCAGTGATAGAGTGCTGGGATGGGATCAGACGATGAGAGTTGGGTGAACGAGATAAGCTTGGTCGAGGGAAAGCTCTCCTGAAATTGTCTTGCTTTATCCGCCATAATTGTCGGCCCTGAAATCTTCTGAGAACCAGTACAGGCTAGTTTCATACAAGAGCCATTGTACTGCTTATCGTAGTTACTAGCTAATATAGCTACAATGTTTGAATGCCTGTGGGAATGCTTTCTAGTTCAGCTTACTGATCACGCATGTTACACGAGGCAAACATGATTTTATTAACCAATTATTTAGGAGACTGATTATGAAACTACCAATCACATAGCTGTAATATTCTATATTATAATGAGCTGTCCTATTCTGTATGAAATAAATATGGGCATTAAAATAATGGCAGGGATCTGCAGATCAAGAATTAAGCTAGCATATATATGATCATCAATAAAGGAAGTTCTGCTGGCCCCGAAACTTCGCTTTGTATATTTTCTTCAGGATTATTATTTCAACAGTGCTGGATCTAAGTTATAGTTCTCCCTATTCAAACTTGGGGACAATGTATTTCTCAATCAGAAAGTTGTTGTTTCTCTGTTTCATTAAACAGAGTTGAGCACTGAACCTTAGGATCGGATACAACTGGATTTCGAGCAAGGGCAACCTTTACCTTTACCTTTACCTAATTCTGTAGAGTGCTTTAGATAGAAATCTTCACACTATTCAGTTCCTAACATTCTTAGTGATGAAAAACTTGCCTTAAAAAATTCACTCATTCCAAGGGAAAACTTTTTATCTGAGTATTTTTCTAGTGTTCCCAAAGTTTCTACTGGATAAGCTGGATTTTCCCCCTTCTGAAAACATGGAGAAATAAGACACCTTCATTCACAGTCAGCTCCTGAACTGTCTTCCATTTCCAATAAAGGCAGGTAAAGACTGGGTGTTTTTTATAGGAAGAGAAACCCCTTCCTACAGAGGCAAGCCGCTTGATCTTCCTCTAACCTATTTTTCACCTCCTGACAGATGTTCAATGGCGAAATGGAGACAAGCAGCTTAGAAGGAAAGGGACACCATTCCTCTCCATTTTTACCTGCAGCAAAGGCTAGCCTTTCAAATGTCTACTCAGTGCTTGTCACAATCGATTCCTGAGTCTTATGCAGGGGAGGAAGGAAGAGCTAACCACTTCTTGAGAAGAAGGTGGAGGCAGGATTGCCCTTCCTTCTTATTCTATTCTTGCCTGATCTCTTGGTCTGTCCACTCCTACAGCCATTTGTCATCGTCACATTTCATCTTTGTGGCTCATGAGGGGGGAAACGACAGTCACTTTCTCTCAGAGGAAGAACAAGCTGCCATGCCACTCTATATAATATGGGGTTTTAGAGGTGTTCTTTAGCTTCCTTCTACCAAAGGAGAAACATTAGCTTTCAGGAAAGAAACCTAGCTGCTGTAAAACAACAGGCCTACAGCCAGTAGCTATGGCTGCCTCCAGCAGCCATCTTGAGCCACCCCTGTTGCTTCTTCACTAGGAAGTAATGGACCCTTCTTCTAAAGGTTAATCTTCAATTTGCCCAGCAGTCTGTCTTACAAAGCGTACTAGGTCTCACAAATGTTGTGCTCAGAGCCACAAAGAAGCTCTTTTAACATTAACCATCCATGGTATCATTTTTAAAAGTGTTAGAAACAAAGAGTTTTTGCCTTTCTATCTTTTTCTTCAAGTGCCGTATCTGATTCCGAATATTGGCGGTCATCATGGCGATCAGCCATGAAGATTGTCCTGTGAACAATATAAATGCAGTGGCTTTCTATTTGCCTTCAGCATTGCAGTGTGACACCCATACCATTGATCCAGTTCCACAAGTCACTTTCTGCTCCTGACCCCCTTTGGCACAAAGTCCTCATCAGCCCCAGGCCAGTATTGATGAAGCTGCTGCCCTGCATCAAGATGGATTCAAGCGGGAATAAATACAACTTGGGGACCTCTCTATCTACAAATGTTAATATTCTGTTCCTTGTTATCTCAATGGTGTGTCTTAGCAAACATGGATAAACAAATGGTCTGACAAATCCCTTCTTTTTGATCGTTTATTTGCTTGACTTTGTTTTTGTTCAAACTTTTTCACAATTATCCTCTGCAAAATTATTTTCTGCCCACTTTCTGTCTCTCCATTTCTTTAATTAAAGTTGGAGGTAAATTAACAAGGAAAAAAACAAAGTTTGAAAATACATCTTAACCTGTAAGAGCCTTAAACTACATAACACCATTCCCTGGACCACAGGTTGACTGAAGGATCTGGAATATTCCCAAAAGACATCATGAAATCTGATAAATAGATTTTGAACTGAAGGAATACCACATGCAAAACATACATCTGCCTAGAAATCCAAGCTAGATTGAGCAAAATGCATTATCTTATCACTTGGAAAATGGAAATACTAAAACTTTCTTTACAGTGAAACGGGTTACCTTCTTTTTAAAAAAGTAGACTTCCAAAAAACCTGTGCTAGTGTGAAATGAAATATTAGGCAATTTATAAAAGTCAAGGTACTTCCTCTTTTACAATAGTTTAGCTAGAAGAAAAATGAGTATCATTTCATGTGGGGAGGTAATTAGAGTTGGAACAAAGTCTTCCTGAGAAAAATACAACTCCCTGGCTTGCACCCTATTGGCATGATTCTTGCAGTAGGTCCATTGATTCCAACAAGATCAGGAGGGAATGCTACTTTATAATGGCTCTACTAAAGTACTAAACAGCCCCCTAGAACAGTGATGGCAAACCTATGGCATACATGTCAGAGGTGGCACTCGAAGCCCTCTCTGTGGGCACCTGTGCAGTCACCCCAGCACAGAGTTTGCCCTACCCTTCTGCGCAGCAGCCCAATGGGAGTCCTCCCTTCCTCCCCCAGCACAAAGTTTACCCCACCCCTCTGCCCAGCAGCCCAATGGGAGCACTTCCTCCCTCTGCTCAGCAGCCCAATGGGAGAGTTTCTCCCCCCCCCCTTTTGCTATGTTAGCACTTTGCAATAAATAAGTGGGTTTTGGGTTGCAGTTTGGGCACTTGGTCTCTAAAAGGTTCACCATCACTGCCCTAGAATAGGGATCAGCAAACTTGGCTCTCCAGATGTTCTTGGACTTCAATTCCCAGAAGTCCTGATCAGCAGGCATACTGACTTGGGCTTCTGATAATTGAAGTCCAAGAACACCTGGAGAGCCAAGTTTGCAGATCCCTGCCCTAGAACATACTGTATTAGAGAAATAAGCAATTTCAAGAATAAAAATGTCTAAAAATATATATTTCTGAAAGGTTTAAGAATCTGTTTTGTGGCAGAATTGACATTTTCCCTGTGGTTGAAGGAAGCCAAGAGCACTGCTTTTACCAGAACTTAAATATATTTTGATTTTGTTTCCTAAATTAAACACATTTAAGAACAAAGCTTTGTTCCATATTAAGAAACAAAATATCCCAGGATCTGATCTGAAGGTTCTGTTATTATGGGAAGCTGGGATACTTTGTCTTAAAATATGATGATTCACCTGTTACATCATCAAAAGACTAATGAACCTTTAGGAAAGGGGTAGGCAACCTACAGCCCATGGACTTGATCCAGCCCACACCACCATTCCATCCAGCCTGTGCCCTCACTCCTGCCCCTTCCGTCACCATCCTTGTCTCCTCTGCTTGGCTTGCTATGCCCATAATGCCGCTCCATAACAGGGTGGATGTTGTAAGAAGGTTTACAACACCAGGTATGCTATGTAGCAGCATTAGGGACATGCCAAGCCAGGTGGAAGGGACAAGGACAGCAGCAGTGGAAGTGGAAGCAGCAAACATACACAGCTGCCCACATCTTTCCCGGGGGCCACTCTGACTGACCCCTCCTTCACCCATGGCAAGCTAGTAAGCAGGAAAGTGGTGGTGGAGGTAGTGGGGGTGTTGGCGGGCTGGAATGGTGGCATGGGGGTGTTGGCAGCGGCAGTGTGGGGGAGTAATGGTGGTGGCAATGTGAGGGGAGTGTTGGTGGCAGCAGCGATGTGGGGGAGTGTTGGCTGCGGTGATTGTGGTGGGGGGGGAGTGTTGGTGGTAGCAACAGCATGGGGGCAGTGTTGGTAGGCCAGGCTGGTGGTGTTTCTGGGGAGTGTTGGCAGTGGTGTGGGGGGACACTAGTCTAGCCCTCCAACATTCTGAGGGGGCATGATCTGGCCCCTGACTTGAAAAGGTTGGCAACCCCTGCTTTAGGAATTTATTTGCACTCTCTTTAGCAAATATGTAACACTGTTTCCTATGGGGACTTAATTGAAAAAATAATATAGTTACAGTAAATAAAGATGCAGTCAACATTTGGTCATCAGTCAGCTGTAATTAATCATGCTGTTGGTCTTTAGCTAATTAAATTAAAATAAAATAAAATAAGTAAGTGTCATTTCTTCCATCACAAAAACTGGTTCTCAAGAGCAAGTGGGAAATAAGCTCACTAGTTTTTCTTTGCAGGTGAAGATGCCCAGGAGGCTTATTCAGAGAGCCAGAAGGATCAGAGAATTAAATTATCTCTAAAGATTTCTACCATTCTGAGGGGCAGAGAGCTTGCAACAATTCCCTTTCTGCTTTTCCTTCTTTAACTGAATTGAAACAGAGTTGTAAAATTGGCTTTAGCCAGCCTAGTAACTTTTTTTAAAAACTGTTAAACAAGGAGTAAAATTCTAAGCTGAAGCGTGCACATGAATTGGGAGCGATGGAGCATAACATGTACACTTAAAATGTGCCACTACAACATACCTATGTGTTTTACTTGTATGTTTATATACAAGTTGGGCATTAGCATCACACTGACTGATATTTAAAAACCTGAAAACTGTGGGAGGGAAATCCATAGAACTTGGAATTTGACGGCATTAGTACAAAACAAAAAAGACATCATCAACTCTAACAAAGGTTTACATGGAATGCAGGACATGGGAAAATACTTTTAAAAGAAGAGGATCCCTCAGATAAATGTTCTTAAGAATTTTCTATATGAAAGTCTAGCAGATTTATTTTGGCATGATATTTAATGGATTACAGTCTACTTCTATAGATATAAGGGCTGGAATCCTGCTTGTTCCGTGTGCAGGTCCACATTTCCTACTAATCATGAAAGAAGAAACCCACAAATTGTTACGCAGAAAGGCCCTCTGCTGTAAATGGGGCAATCTCCAGCTCACAAAAACATGAGGCAGGGATTATGTGGAACACTACACTCACAGAGACTTTCATGACTACCAAGAGAATTCTTCCTATGGAGTACAAGATTTTCAGGGCAGATTGGACTAAAATTTGCTAAATAAAATTACAATTCTATTAACACCAGTAACGAATTTTCATAATGTAGCAGTACATTAGGGGGTGTGAGTATGGGGAGGAGATTGTAACTTCACACAAATTCACACTGAAAGAAATCTATTAGTCTTCAAGGTGCCAAACGTATTTGTTTTTGATACCTTGACTTGGATACCTTGGAGTTGTTATTCAGCGAAGAGTCCACACACTGGTAGACATCTCTGTGATGACATTCCACACATGCAAACGATCCTGAGAAATCAAATCCATTTGCATGAGGATTTTAGTCATTTGGATATCACATCATCCACTGACTAGGCAGACCATGACGTGTGCCCTCCACTTTCACCTGCACTAAGGGATCTGATGGAGGACACTTTGGTGAGTTTAAGTCCCAGCCTAACATCATTGACAGAGATGGGCAACACTGCCTAGTTAGACTGCTTAAGCCCCCACGCCTGCTGAAAAAGATTACTACAGTTACTTCTTTGAAAATATCAAGATAATAGTGGGCATTTACTGACATCACTATTATTACACAGGCAATTTCACAAGACCAGTCAGGTAAAGGGTCCAATATTTTAAAATAATTTCCTTCATCTTCAAAATAGTTATGTGGAATAAGACTAAACAGAGGAGCAATTGAGTCTTCAGAAAGTATCTGTTGCAGATGTGGGGGGGGGGGAGAGAGAAATGGCTACCATTGATCAGGATTAGAGGGTTTCCAATGAGCCTAGACTGTTCAATTTACTTTTCATGTAATTATCTAGCTCCTTTTAAAGTCAGCTGTCATAAAAGAACCTTTGTATTTCTTGAATTTGAGCAGTATGAACTGCTTATTGCTTATTTTTGTGGATAAGAACTCAGGGAGTTTCAATGACCAATACTAGATGGATGTTTGATAAGCATCCCCTTTCCTCTCCCAGCCAATTCTCATGATATTGGGAAATTTCATCTGTATACAACGTGGTGTTTGTTTTTTGTTTCTAGGGCATAGAAATATGTTTAGTCCTTGTTTGCCATCATCTGTGGAAAATAAATTTTACTTCCACTTAAATCAGCACTCTCACTTCAACACATTATTGTTTTCTAAAGTAAACTGTACTGTTTTATACACCATAAGAATCAATGGATTAGTTAGCTTTGCAACTAAAAGAATTTTAAAAGCTAACTTCAAAGATTTGCAAAAATATGCTCTGATACAGCCAAAGTTTGTGTAAATTGGACAGGGCTCGACCAAAGTCAGTTTTAGAAGCTGTTTTGAATTAGAAGACTCAGAGGAGAAGAAGAAAAGAGGGCCCCTCTGACTGTGTGCTAAGTATGTTCCATTCACATTAAATAACTACTCTTCACTCATATCTGGAAATGAACTCTGGATTCCAGCTATGAAAAGACAGATTCAAGACAATCTTGAGGCCAGGATGGTTAAGGTTAGCTGTGTTTAGAAGCCTTGCAAAATTTGTTCTCCCAAGCATTCGTCCATAAACAATTTTAATATGATGGTAGCCTTTGTGACACATGCACAACCTGAGAAAGGAAGGAAGGAAAGTTTCATATTTGCCACAGAGAACCAAGCAATGAATCTATATTATTTTCTCTCAGCTGTGAGACTCTTAATGAGCAAAAGTTTCTTTTCAAAGCTGGAAGCTTAAAAAAATCTACTAATTAGCACTGAACACCTTAAAGGATGTAAGATTTTACAATCCACCTGATTTACTGAAATCTTTTAATCACAAGTACACCACACACAAAACCCCCAAGGATCATTGCCTTGCTGTGTTGAGGGGGCTTGTGTGGCTCACTGAGAACTATGGGCTATGCCATGTGGGACCACCCAGGACTGACAGACATGATCCACTAGAGAAATGGAAACCCACTCCAGTATCCTTGCCAAGAAACCTCCATGAACAGCATCAAAAGGCTAAAAGATATAACTCTGAAAGATGAACCCCTCAAGTCAAAAGGTGTTCAACATGCTACTGGGAAAGAGCAGAAGGTGTCTGAAGATGAAACTCCGATGCTGTAAGGAACAATATTGCATAGAAACCTGGAATGTAAGATGTATGAATCAAGGTAAGCTGAACATGGTCAAACATAAGATCAAAAGACTGAACATTATATCTTGGGAATCAGTGAATTAAAGTGGATAAGATGGGTAGATTTAGCTTAGGAGACCAAAATCAGATTGATTGTGTACAGTTAGTAAAAATGAGACCTGGAGCTAACTGTTGCTCAGATCATGAGCTGCTGTTTGCAGAATTCAAGCTTAGAATGAAGACCATTCAAACTACAGTAAAACCCCATACAGTATAACGATTTTAATTCGTTCCATGGGTTTGGTTGCTATGCAATTTTGTTGTTGTATGATTTTTTTTTAAAAAGTACCTATCCGAGGTATTACTGTACAACAATTTTCCCTATGGAAAAAGTCATACAACAATTTTTTTTCACTAAGCGATTTTTCCCATTGAAAAATCATTGTACAATTTTTTTTTCCATAAGGAAAATCAGTATGCAGGATGCAGTGGTGGGATGTCAAAATTTTTACTACCCCACCGTGATGTCATCACAGTGTGGGTGGAGCTAACATCATGATGTCATGATGTCATGGGCGGGGCCAAAAATAAAATAAAATAATAAAATAAAAATAAGCACACGCATCCCTCAAAACCCACAACACAGACCTGTAAATAAATTAAACAAATTAAATAAACAAATAAATAAATAAAAATTACATTAAAATACACCCCAACACCCACCCACCCACCCCAAACACAAATCAACACACCCACCCCAAACACAAACCCGTCATTTACCTGTTAGTAGAAGTGCCTGGGCAGCACTATGTTGCGAGATAGATATGGTCATTGTACCAGTTCTCTAGAATAATATGCCTTAATTTAAATGTAAAACAGCTGTGCCTCCTTAAGGGTTCTCCAATTGGAATAGCAATTTGAACAGCACAGGTGTAGCTTATTGATGAGGTAACTCCAAGACTTTGCTTAAAACCCCCAAGCCAGGTCGTCAGGCCTGCCGGCCGCCAGACCTTTTTAAGAACTATGGTAGTACGTCAATATAGGTAAAGGTATTAAATACACATCAAAATACACACAGACACACCACATCCAAAGGTGAGTCACTTACCCTGGGGAGCAGGCTATAGGAAGCTTCAGGCTATCAGCTTCTCCTCCTCCTCCCCACTTGGGAGGACAGCGAGGAAGCCGTGCATTCGCGCCAAGCACTGTAGGTATGCATGCACACCAAGTGCTTGGCACACATGTGCAGTGGGGGAAACCAGTGAAAAGGTAAGTCCCAAAGGTGGTTCCCCCCAAAAGCTGCTGCCGGTTCTCCGGGACACTGGGGAAAGTTACTACCGGTTCTGGCAAACTGGTGCAAACCTGTTGCATCCCATCACTGGCAGGATGCCAGTTTTTTAAAAAACCTAATCATTATGCAATTTTGTCGCTATAGGGTGCATTTGTTGTACAAGGTTTCACTGTACTGTATAGTTGGGCTCATCTCACAAGTTATCAAGGTCATGCTCAAAATCATATAAGTTAAGCTTCTCCATTATGTGGATCGAGAACTACCAGAAGTACCTAAGCTGGGTTCCAAAGAGGCAGGGAACTTGAAACCAAGTTGCCAATATTCACTGGATCATGGAGAAAGCAAGGGAGTACTAGAAAAATGTCTACTTCTGCTTAATTGACTGTGCTAAAGCCTTTGACTGTGTGGATCACAACAATTTGTGGCTAGTACTTAAAGATATGGGAGTACCAGACCACCTCACCTGTCTTTTTGGAAACTTGTATGCAGGCCAAGAAGCAACAGTTAGGACCAGATATGGAACATCCGATTGGTTTAGAATAAGAAAAGGAGTACAAGACAGTATATTGTCACCCTGCTTATTTAACTTAGATGCAGAGTACATCATGTGTAATATAGGGCTGGATAAACCACAAGCCAGAATGAAGATTGGCCTGGGAAGCAAGCTATGTCAAACCTAGGCAGAATAATAAAAAAACTGAGACATCACCCTGCCAACAAAAGACTGCATAGTTAAAGCAATGGTCTTCCCAGTAGTAATGTATAGCTGTGAGGGCTGGACCACAAGGAAGGCTGAGCGCCTTGGATCTGTGGTGCTGGAGAAGACTTTTGAGAGTCCCCTGGACTCATCTTCCAGCACCCTCTCTTGTTTCATTTTGGACTGTCTATATTCACAAGGTTCACATAGTAAGAATGTTTCAGCTTTGGTTTGCCATTGCAACCTTCTGTGAAATACTAACAGTAGTTAGTTTGACTGACATCATTGCCTCTTTTTCCAGTGTCACCTTCAACTACCACTGCTGCCCATTAGCTGTCTTGCTGTAATAGCTAATATGGTTTTGTTGTTGTTCAGACACACAGTTGAGTCCAACCCTTTGCAACCCCATGGACCACTGCACACCAGGCTCCTCTGTCCTCTGCCATCCTCCACAGCCCAAACAGATCAACACCCATCACATCAATGATTCCATCCATCCACCTCATCCTCTGCCGTCCCCTTCTCCTTATGTCTTCTCTCTTTCCCAGCATCAAGGCCTTCTCAAATGAGTCCTCTCTTCTCATTTGGTGACCAAAATACTTGAGCTTCATCTTTGGTATTTGTTCTTCCAATGAGGTCAGGGTTGACTTCCTTCAGGATTGACTGATTTGATCTCCTTGCAGTCCAGGGGACTCTCCTCCAGCATCACAATGTAAAGGTGTCTATTCTTTTGCGCTCTGCCTTCCTTTTGGTCCACCTCTCTCAGTCATACATTACTACTGAGAAGACCATTGCAGCGTGATGTCTCTACTTTTTATTATGCTACCTAGGTTTCTCATAACTTGTGTCTCAAGAAGTAAGCGTCTTTTTATTTCATGGCTGCAGAAATAAAAATACCAATATATCTACTATGGCATAATAAGTGATTAAGGCATGAAGGGAACTCTGTATATGCTCGAAAGCCCATTTCCATAACCAAACCAGGTTTCAAAACTCTGGTGCTAAATAATTGAATGAATGGGGGCTTAGCTTAAGCTTTGGGAAGCCTACACAACGCTATTTCTCACCCACCCACTCCTTGCTGTCTAAATTTTATTGCAGTACTGTGAATTTACAGTCTACCAATTTTAGTGGAACTTATTCAGAAGCATGAAATTATAACTGCGTCCTTAGGTACTGTAAAGAAGAACTCTAGCCGTCTGCTGTCTGCGGTTTTTCAGCCAATCACAGCTGTGCAAGCTGTGAAGGAGGTTTGAAGTGTGCCAAAGGGATGAGAGTCAGGTGAATGTCGCTTAAATTAGAGAAAGATGTTTTGACAAAGTATAAATATAGTGAGAGTGTGAGAGAGCTTGTGTGTGGTGTGAATGTGAAAGGAGATGTAATAGAATTCAGGGCAAGTTTAAAGTAGATAACAACTGCAAAAGTTGCTGACAGTGCTAAAGGCATTTAATTCAGAATGGTTTATTATTCCAAAGTAAGCATTTGGGTAAATTGTAAGGAACTACTGACAAGAACTATTAAAAGTGATAAACTGACAGTTTACTGGCACAATCTGGTCATAACCCAGAACTCCAAAGTGATCTCTTAACTGGGGTGGGCTGGGGGTGAGTAAAGTAACAAGTCACTGAAATTAGAAGGGAGAAAAATAACAAATAATGTGTGTAAAAACTGAGTATTTCCTGAGATAAAGGGAAGAGGATAATAAACAAGAAAACATAGAAAATGTTGTTTCTTAAGAAAGTAAAAGAACCTATGCATTTACAGCAATTTTGGTCATGCTCGCCACAGGTTCATACATTTTAAAAGCTTTTTAAAAATATATACTGATGCCTTTTCTAGACAAATGGAGATGTAACAACCATGAAAAGAAGAACTGCCTGCAATTGTGACGTGTGTGCGTGTGCGTATGCATATGTATGGGAGTAGTTTTAGTGTTTTAAGGGTTTTTTAAGGGTTCTTATAGTTTTAATGTGAGTGTTTTTATACATTTTATGATAGATGTGTTGAATGCTGCCCAGAGTCGCTTGCTGATTGGGTGGCAATACAAATGTGACCAATAAATACATACATACATACATAACGACCACCAAAGGGAAAATGTGTCAGTATAGGCTGTAATAAACTAAATGTAATTTATGAGTTGAATTATAGGCCCAAATCCTGTTCCTTATCATAGTAAATAACACTAGAATAGGCTTATTTGAATCAATAGATCTTATGGAGAAATTGGCTCATCAAACTCCAAAGGATTCAATGAACCCAGTCTAGTGAGATTTACTATGATAAGCAACAGTATTTGGCCCATTGTGTGGCAATTATAAAAGCAATAGCCATAAGCTGGTATATTACAATAATTGTAATTAATTGTTTACTGCCATACTTCAGCCATATCATGACTGGAAAAGGCAATAATGATGAGAAATGTTGGAGACAGCACACACACAAAAGAGGAAGATCAATAAAAGAGTTTGCTAGAGGTCAGCAGTTTGATTCCCGAGTACTGGAGGACGGAATGAGCTCCTGTCTTTGCCCCAGCTCCTGCCAACCTAGCAGTTCAAAAACAAGTAATTGCAAGTAGATAAATAGGGACCACTTTGGTGGGAAGGTAAACAGCATTTTGTGTGCTCAGGTGTCTTAAGCATGCCTGCCACATGACCACAGAAACTTCTGCAGAAGCAGACAGTGCTGGCTCTTTGGCTTTGAAACAGAGATGAGCACTAAAACCTTGAGTTGGATGCAACTGGCTTTCAAGCAAGGGAAACTTTTACCTTTACCTAGAGCTGTTGAGGACCGAAAATTTTGGGCTTTGCTCATTCGTAGAGTCACTATATGTTGGAGATGACTTGATGAAATATAACAATAGCAATTGTTTAACTGCTAAAAAATTAAGGGTCTCAGCTGCAGTAATTATTTTAAGGCGTGACATGTGATGGACCAGCTCTAGTGTCTGTTGTATTATTGGCTCTTTGGCTCAAGTCAGTGGGAGTTGAAGAATGCAAATGGACTGAGAATCAATTTTAATATTGTCTGAGTCAGAAAAAAAATTATCATGCTCTGGGAATTAGATCATAAACAGACATCAGTGATAGACCTTAAAGCCTTTTAGTGGTTAAAACTGAAAGCATTGTAATGTTGGAAAGATGTAATGAAAGTAATCTTTCCATGTTTGTTAAAATAAATATCAACAGAATCCGTGCTTAAATTCTTAAAGACATCACCAAATAAAGTAAGCTAATTTCTATAATCCCAGAGATAGAAGAAGGTTAATGCTGAGACACTCACATAAACTAGGAATTCCCTCTTTCTATGGACAATTTCTACCATCTGTTGCTAGCCTGAGAGAATGATGCCTGAGAGAAGGTAAGTATGGTGTGAATGTCAATGAAGCTGTAGTAGATTTTAAGGTGTGTGTGTGTATGAATAAATATAATATTCACTGAACGTTGTACAGAATTTAACTCAACATAGTTTGTTATCTTGATCCCCTCCTTTGCAAATGAAGTACAGTACAGTACTCTGTTTTCATGTTGGTTCTGCCCAAGTCTAGTTGCTTTTGTGATCTATGTCTTCTTCTTATGCTACTATAAAACATAAGAAATACACAGAGTTATATTATATTTTTTCGTCATTGGGAATATTTTAGTGTTTTTGAGCAATGTTGGTGAACCTATGTCACACATGCCGGGGGGGGGGGCAGTCAGAGCCCTCTCTGTGGGCGGACATGCTGTCACCCCAGCACAGAGTTTGCCCTGTCCCTCTGCTCAGCAGCCCAATGGGAGTGCTTCTTCCTTCCCCCGCACAGTGTTAGTCCCACCCCTCTGCTCAGCAGCCCAATGGAATTGTTTCTTTCCTCCCCTGTCTGGGGTAAGGCAGTGTGAGGGTGCGGCGTGGACAGCAGCCTGCTGAGATGGGGTGAAGGTGAGTTTGGGCACTCGGTCTCTAAAAGGCTCACTATCACTGCCCTAAGCTACTTGAATAACTGTTTTGTTTCTTATGGTACCTCCCATATTTTAAGATCTGTAGAAGTGCCTTTCTCTTGCTTCTAAGAGGAAATAGGAACTAAGTTTAAAAGGAATGCAAAAGAGTTATTTTTCAGGGTGTGGAAGTCACAGCCAGGAAAATAAGTGATGGTAACAAGAAGTCATGATGAGAATGCAGCCATGCTACTACAGGCATTGTAATGAAGACTTTCAGAAGGGAAAGCATAAGGAAAGTCTAGATTGTGCTGAACCATCAGTTGCTTCAAAACACATATTTTGTTTCCAAATAGGACTACCCAAGATATGTTTGTGATGAGATGGTGCCCACTTCCTCCTTCCTTCCTAATGTACACACAGAAGCTAACTGGGACTGGCAGGTTTATTACACTTCAACAAGGGTAATGGGCAATTTCTTCTGCTACACTTCAGTCAGTGGGGCACAGTAGGGGCTCCAGGATAATGCTTCGTCTTCTCCCTCCATGTTTAGGCCAGATGTGAAACTGACAAAATGAAGGCACCTTTTGGTGAGTTCGTTGTGCAGTTCCTTTTGCCTGACATAGTGTGAGAAAGATTAGCCAGCAACACAAGGTTGCTGTTATCAGGGCATATCTGAATGTGGTTAAAAAATACCACAATCTTCAAGGAGGTTATTTCTGTTTCTTAATGCTAAGAAACATATACATTAATAAGTCCTCTAACACAGAAAAAGATTAAAGAGTTCATAATAATATATGAGATGTTATCATTGCTTTCCATCACCATCTGCTAGCTGAGGCTGTGCCCTCATTCTGCACCATATTATTTATAATTAAATATATGCCCTGCATTTTTGCTAAAAAGTGTAATTCCAGATGGCTAACTGTAATAAATGTGAGATATTTCCAACAGCCCGTAAAAACACTTTAAAGTATCCATCCAACCAGTAAGATGTCCCTTTGGACAAAGCCCATTATATAATCCAAAAGTCTCTTGAAGAAAAAGTATTTACCTACAAGAAGGATGACAGAGAGAAGGAATTTTGGCTGTGACTTCCACACCCTGAAAAATAACTCTTTTGCATTCATGTTAAACTTAGTTCCTATTTTCTCTTAGAAGCAAGAGAAAGGCACTGCTACAGATCTTAAAATGTGGGAGGTACCATAAGAAAGGATGTGGTCCTTCAAACAAAACAGTTCTTCAAATAGCCTAGTTCCAAATTCCATATAATTTTATACAGCAGGGTTCTGCAGGCTGCATGTGTCCTTCAAACTGCTTGTTTACTGCTATCACCATCAAGGCATTTCCCTTCAGACCCACACTGTTCTTCCTGCCTCAAATGGCACTATCTACTGCTGTCTTTCCTGTTCCTTTCTTACAAAGAAAAAACCCACAATAGTAACATTACTTCTTCTAGTCTCCATGGTTCCTTCTGTCAACCCCTACTTGGCCTAATTCTCCATTCTGGGTGCTTGGCTAGCTAGCAGAGTTCAGGTATTTGTACCATTCAGCTTTTTCACACACACACACCCTCTGCATGCATTACCATGTTGAAGGCTATATAGCAGAGATACCCAAACTATGGCCTGTGGGCCAAATCTAGCCCCCGACACCAATTTATCCAACCCGCACAACTCCCAGAAGCAGAAGTAAAACGCACCTGCACCTGCACAGAACGCTGCCTATGGCAGCATTCTGCACATGTGCAGGTGTGTTTTACTTCTGCTTCCTGTGGGAGGAACCACCGACCAACCCATTGAACTATGTGACTGGCCCACTGAACCACATGACCAGCCCACAGCCCACAGGACCTGCTATATAGGTCCGTAAAGAATATAAAGCAGTTGTGTGGATGGGTACAGGAGATTTTCTGCCTTGCTTTAGCAAAAAAGGTGGGGAAAAGGAGATTAAAAGGCCTGATACTTTTGCAAAAGGGATAGAAATTGTTTTGCATTCTGAATATTTCTTGAGGTTCCAGCCACTAAGGCAGCTCGAACTCCAGAACAGATTCATTGATTGCCATAAGCAGGGAAAGGAAGTAATAATGTTTTGGAAACCATTTGAAGTAAACTATTTTCAGGTGGAACTAATTGATTTTCAAACCAGTTATTATCTCAGAGACGTCTGCAAAGAAATTTTTCTATTAATTTCTATTCTGGTCTACCTGATATCAACCTAAAGACATTTGCTACAGGCATCTTCACAGTCTTTGTAACAACCTGCATCTGCAAAGAAACTTTTTCGAAGATGAAAATTGTGAAGTCCAAGTGTAGGTCAAGACTTACAGATGAACATTTTCATGACATTTTAGTGTGTCTGTCACAAATCTTGACTAATGATTTGGTTAACAGAAAGATTTATTTGTTAAGCGAGTTTTTTGTTAGTTTTATTTGTTAAGTGAAACAAACTTTCAGAGAAAATTCTGCTCTTTAAGCTAGTTACTCTTTAAGTGAGGAGCTCTTTATGCGAGGTTTGACTGTACATAAGTTCCCTGTCCACTTTATCTGCTATTCCAGTAAAGCATAAGATTAGAGAGGTACACAATAGTGTTATCATTACTTTGAACATATGTTTTTATAACTTCAAATTTGCTTCTTTTATTCCCCAGAGCTCCTGCTTTAATGAAGTGTAATCCTCTTCTTATTCCTATCATTACCTCTGCCTTATTGTTAAATAACAAGAACATCTCATTAAGAATCGCACATTTCACATTTGTCTGGACCTCACTACTATGTTGCATCTTATTGTTCACATATATTGGTCAGAATCCTATTGTAGATTTATGCTGGCTTTAATGATCCCGGTAAACTGGTCCTCATTAACAAGCTGCCACCCACATTCAAAGTCATATGGCAGTCACAAGATTTGATGTATAACTATAATCACAAACAGCAGATCATTAATTAGTAATACTTTGGCAATGCAGTTTTCAACATTATGGTTTATGCCATTATAATTAAACTGTCATAAACCCAGAGTAGAATTCTGGATTATCCTTTCAAAGCAGTGCGAAAACAAATACTACTGGCAAATACTTAAAGAGCTTGGGCCCCCAAGAGAAGCAGAAGTCTATAGGGACTTTTAAAGTAAACTTCTCTGTGCAGTTTTAAAATAAATGGATAACTTATACACTATTCTCAGTTTAGTTGAGCACCTGTTTTTTCTTGAATAGAGATCACTAGAAGGTGATTTCTTTGTAATACTGTTCTCCCTTTACTGGCTGGGATTAATCAGAAAAAGATAGTTACCTTACTTAACAGCCTCTGGAATGATGCTCTCTGACTTAATGATACTGTCTTGTTGACAATTAGAAGCAACCGGTTAGTAAGTAAATACAGATTTGTGAAACAGAGAAGATATTTATATAGCATTGTTATAAACCTGGTTGAAACACAAATCAGGAAGTAAACTGAAATAATATCCTAATCTTGATACCTGCTGCTCTTAGAGAAGCTACTCAACAAGCAAAACAATATACAGGGTGCGGCAGCATAACTTCCTTTTTTAAAATGTGCGCAATTCGGTCGGTTGATGTCGTAGCGGAGCGCTAGTGGTCTCGTTCGAGAGGCGGGACTATAAAGTTTTGTCCTGACACAGTTCAGTCATCATCATGTGTTGGGATAGTGTGGAGCGTGCGTTTGCCATAGAGGCCTATTTTTCGAGCGGTTGTTCAGTGATCGCAACCCAGCATACAGCCTGCTATGCTGGAAAGAGTCATGACAAACACCAGAAATCAGTTTACTCAGTGTATGGAGAATGGGGGATGTCACCTACCTGATTTGTTCTTCAAAACTGTATAAAACAAAACTTTAGGTACACGCCTACATTATAAAAAACAAATAAAATTTTTCTGATTCATACAATGGGTTTTATTAAGTTTTGGAAACAGGAAGTTATGCTGCCGCACCCTATATTATCTTGCCCCATGCCCCATACTACAGGACTCTACTGTATATCAAGGATACCAATGTTTTGTAAGCTACTGTGAGGTATAGGAGAATCAGCAGGTTGCCTTCCATTATTCTTTTTCTCAAAGGTCATTGAGCAAGACAATAGATACATATTTAGCCAGATTCAAAGAGTGAAGGATAATCTATGTGGTCCAGGTGAGCTATCCATGTCATGCAAAAATGTCTAGCCCTCTTCCCCATTATTTATTTTAGCACCTAGGTTCAGAAAGGGTAATTTTGTGATTCACATTTAAAAGAGCAGCTTTATGGGAAAGGGTAATACTGTACTTGGAAAAACCTATTACAAATCCTACCTATACAAGCAGTTTTTAGTCATTCAAAGGAGACATTTATGATATCCCACAACCAGACAGTCATGTCATAGGCTACTTGTTAGTTGACATGGGGAAAAGACAAGCACACTGGGGTTAGTTCAAGCCTCTCCAAGTATATTCAGACTGAAATAACTAAAACTCATTTCCTATCATACTGTAGTGTAATAAGAGAGGGTGTTGCATAATGATCTAGGCCAGGAGTCAACAAACATGGCTCTCCATGTGTTCCTAGTCTTCAATTACCGGAAGACCAAGTCAGTACACCTTCCAATCAGAGCTTCTGGGAATTGAAGTCCAAGAACTGGAGAGCAAGGTATGCTGACCCTTGATATAGACCATCACCGAGTTAACTTGGCCCGTCTACCTCATTCTGACTTTAAAATGTTGTTTTGAGATTTAAGTAGGAAGAATCAAATCCAAATATGCTGCATTGACCTCACTGGAGGAAAAGTGGGATATAAATGAAATGAATAAATGAAAATAAATATCAGTAAATACTAGCAAGAACAGCACAAGACGTCAGTAAGCAACCTGCTGCTCTTCAAATGTTATGGACCACCATTTTCATAATACTTGGGCATTTACATGCAAGTGGGTACTAGGTTACTGATCCCTGGCATAAAGGAATGTCGTGCAATAGTACTGTACACAAGACACAGAGATGGCTCATCTACCGAACAGAGTAAGGCACCTGATTTTGGATTTCATGACAGAGTGAGACATTTTTAGCTATTTCACCGGTTGTTTTATTTTTTGCATCTGGCTGGATAGCCCCCTAGTTTAAATATTTGGCCGCAGAATCAAAGTTTGGGATATCAGTTTCCCACAGTTTCCCCTGGAGAGAAGGGTCACCATGCTGTGGCACTACACAGGGAGTGTTGGTATCTAGCAACAGCCTTTCTAGGGAAGATCCAATTAGCAAGGTCTAAAGAGAAAACCAAGGTCTATTTGCCAGTTCAGTTCAGAGAGGGTGTGCAGTCCGTTGGATATCCAAGAGCATAGTCAGGGTCAGAAGAGACGTCCAGGGTCCAGTCATGGCAGTCAGTCATGAGGGATATCAGGAACATACAGAGGTCAGGCAGGTGTTGGTTTTTGCTTTGAAAATTGCATGAACATCTGGCAACTTCAGCAAAGGTGCTCAATTAAGAACTATCTGCTAGAAGCCTCTGTTGGGAGCACGCCCTGGCAGATTTATGGCACAGTTGTAAATCCTTCCATAGGAGTTGCCGTAAGGATTGTTGTTGTTGTTGTTGTTGTTGTTGTTGTTGTTGTTGTTGTTGTTGTTGTTGTTGTTGTTGTTGTTGTTGTTGTGCAATTGCACAACATAGTTTACTGTCATCGTTACTTATATCAGGGATTCTCAACCTGCAGCCCATGGGCTGGATGTGGCCCATGGCATGATTTCATGTGGCCCACCACCACCTCTACCACACCAGGAAGTGCCATGTGGTGTAGACAGTGGTGGGATTCAGCAGGTTCACACCAGTTTGCCAGAACCAGTAGCAGAAATTCTGGCTCGCCCCACCCATCCAAGTTTTGAAATAAAGTAGCCCTAATTCAGAAGCAATGCATGGCTTCCCCCCTGGCCACACCCACCATACTATGCCCACAGAGTAGGTAGTAAAAAAAATTGAATCCCACCACTGGGTGTAGGAAGAGCAAAATGGTCGTCCAGCCCCTGAAGCTGTCTAAGGGAGCATGACCCGGCCCCCGGCTTTAAAAAGTTGAGAATTCCTGACTTATATACTGCAAAGTACATAGGCAAAACTTAAGCATGCTTTACAATATAAGTTGTGGCAATCATTTTCTCAGATCTAATGTTCTTTGCTGAGATCTTCAGGCACCTATCTGTTTCTCTCTCCCCTCTCCTCTTTCCACTAATTGAAACTTCAGACTACCATAAAAGTGGCATCCAGTTTTGATGGACAGTTAGATTGTTCATGGTCTTGGATAACAGATGTTTGTAAGAAATCTACTTATAATGGTTGGTGTGGAAGATAATGATACTTGGAAAAGCAGAAGGTATAGCAGATGTTGTACTTAGCAGGAGCAGGGATCTGACAGTATGAGAATCAAAGCTAGTTTCCCCTTGTGCCAAATATGTAACAAACAATAGTGGCACATGAAAAAAGGACTGGCTCTCTCTACGTATTGGTTGAAAGACAGTGGCATGCAGCCTTGCCATATTTCCACAATTAAATGCTTATGTCTTTTCCGCCGCTCTTTTCTACAACCACATTAATAAATCTGTTAAGTGATTTGAGGTAACTCAAAAATACTTTGTTCTCCAGAGAATTACACATGAAAAAGAATCTACAGCTAGAGAAAAGAATCAATAGGATGGAATGTTAAACTTTTGACAATTTCCTTAAAATGACAAAAGACTTTGTACTGCAAGCATTATCACTGAGCATTGAATGCTACATCTGTGCCACCAACTGATAAAGGAAAAAAGAGCATAACTTGAACCTTTATGCCACTCTAATATTATAGAGGGCCAGTTATTAGAAAGCTGCTCCCATTGTGAGAAAATATGATTTCAAACAGCAAAGGGCAGCATGTGTTTCTGCTCTGAAAAAAAATTATATATTGAAAGGAATTATTGTTTTTTTAGTTTTGTACCATTAAGTCACGCCCATCTTCCGGCAGCTATATTAATAAGTGATCTCCGAAATTTTCTGTTCTCAATAGCCCTGCTCAGCCCTTGCAAACTCAACTATGTGACATCCTTTAAAGCGGGGATGCCCAAACTTTTTGGTCCATGGGCCGGTCACATGGGTCAGGGAGCCGGTCACTATGGCACAATAGCCGTATCTGGCCCATAATGCCAATTCATCTGATCCACAAAGCCCTCATCACTCCTGGAAGCGGAAGTAAAACGTGCCCATCCGGGTGTTTTAATTCTGCTTCTGGGAGCGACGAGGTCTTCATGGGCCAGATGAATTGGTGTCAGGGGCCAGATCTGGCCCATGGGCCATAGTTTGGGCACCCATGCTTTAAAAAGTCAATTCATCTAATTTGATCTTCCTCTTTTTTTCTACCCTAGCATTAGACACTTTCAGTTGGAATTGTAACAAATAGAGCTGCAAAGTGACATAGACCATCCTTGCTCAAAAGCCAGTTGTACCTGACTCTAGGGTTCAGTGCTCATCTCTGTTTATGGCCTAAGAGCCAGCGCTATCTGTATCTGTGGACATGTGGCAGGCATGACTAGACACGGGAGTGCATGGAATGCTGTTTACCTTCCCATGGAAATGGTACCTATTTATCTACAGTTGTACCTCCCTTAAAGAGCATAATGCATTCTACAGGATTCCTCTTTAAGGCAAGTTTGCTATTTAAGCGAAACACCATTGTAAGTGACCAATTGTGACTTCTGGTGGGGGGGATTGCAAACCCCAATTTAGTTAAGTGAGTTTTTGGTTGGTTTTATTTGTTAAGTAAAGCGAACATTCAGAGAAAATTCTGCTCTTTAAGAGAGTTACTCTTTAAGCGAGGCACTCCTTATGTGAGGTTTGACTGTACTTGCAATTTCTTTCTTTCAAACTGCTAGGTTGGCAGGAGCTGGGACAGAAACGGGAGCTCACTCCATTGTGTACGCATGTCTTAAACTGCTGGCCTGCCAATTTTCCAGTCGTCAAATTCAGTATCTTAACCACTAAGCCACACAAAAATTCACCTAGAAGCATTCACATTAAATTCAAAGCCAACGTCATGTCTGCTTGGCTTCTTTGTCTCTATTGAAAAGCTGTGTTCAAGGTTTTTGACCGTATTTTTGTTACCTTTTACTTTTGCTTCTCATTTGTCCTTCATAATTGTGTTTCATCTAAGTTTTCTTTTCTTTTTTCCTACAGGAACTGTCTCTTTGCATTCTTGCCTAATAATATCCCTGGTTTCATTCCTCAGTTCTTCTGGTTCATGGTCAATCAAAAGAATATTAAGGGGGAAAATATGTTCTTTACATTTCAAATAACTGCAACCTGGTTAGAAACAACTTCTCACACACACACACACACACACACACACACACACACACACACACACACACACACACACCTGTATTTGTCAGCATATAAGATGCACAAAATCGGTGGTGCATCTTATATTCTGGTAACAGCCCCCCACCTCACCCCACTCTGATGGTGCAGTTAAGCCAGCTACCTGCTAGGAGTCAGGCAAAATGTGGCTTCCAAAGGAGTTCTCTTGCCCGGTGGATCCTGCAATCCCCACCTCCTGATGGTCAGCGGCAGTGGTGGGATCGGCTGATCAAGAGGTTCCTAAAGGAGCCAATCTGTTCCTCCTGCTTCTTGAAAGGATCCTTCTTTCCCTGCCCCCCCCCATCCTACCACCAAGCAAGGAGAGTGGGATGGGGGAAAATGGGCTTAAAGGATCTTTTTTCCCTCAGCCCAACACCAAGCAGAGAGTGAAGGTGGTAGAAGGGGCTTAAAACATCTTTCTTTTTCCCTCAGCCCAACACCAAGCAAGAAGAGTGGGGTGGGGGTGCAGAGAAATAGGCTTAAAAGATCCTTCTTTTTTCCTCACCCCACCACCAAGTGAGGAGAGTGGATCCTCCTCTCCCCATGCCCCCAATTCCACTTTCCTTGGCTCATGGAGTTAAATTTGGAAATTCATGAAAAAATGTAGAAAATTATATTTTTCCTTTTAAATGTGTATAAAAAACAGGGTGCATCTTATACGCCGATGCATCTTATATGCCAGCAAATACAGTATATTTAGACCTACACTTTTCGAGTCTTCCCACTTTTCATGTTTCTTCCAGGGGCAGAAACAACTTGATTTACTTTTAAATTATATTCACTCAGATCCTAAGACAGGAAGGAGCGTTTCTCTTCCCTTCTTCGAAAACCTGTCTCCCCTAATGTCTCTTAGGAGAGCTAAAGGGCCATCCTGAGTATTTTTATTTTTATTTATTTATTTATTTATTTTTATTCAGATTTATATTGCCACCCACTCGGCAAGGCGACTCAGGGCAGCTTACAGTCAAAACAGCAATAGTACAATAAAAATTATAAACTATAACCTTACAAAATACAAAATACAACCAAACCAGAACACAGACGAACTCCACTCAGGGTGTTGTTGTGGGCCCAGAGGAGGGGGCAATGTTCTCAGCCACTGCTAGGCCATGGAGTCTTCTCCCTCTGGCCGTTGTTGTTGGCCCAGAGGAAGGGGCAATGTTCTCAGCCACTGCTAGGCCATGGAGTCTTTTCCTCAGGCCATTGTTGTGGGCCCAGAGGAGTTATGTTCTCAGCCACTGCTAGGCCATGGCATCTTCTCCTCAGGCCGTTGTTGTGGGCCCAGAGGAGGGGGCAATGTTCTCAGCCATTACTAGGCCATGGAGTATGAGATGATATTGCCCCAGATTGCATATAGCCTGAAATAGGAGTTAATTTAAGTAAAAAGATGACAAAAATATAGTTTTCCTTCCCTCATAGTAGCCAAGAATCTGACCCAGTTATCCTGCTATGGTAATAGACCATACCACCAGCGACTCAATGCCAAGTATCAGGCAGTGGTTAAGTAACATGACAACCCTGATGCCCAAGTCCACAGAGAAGGATGGTGGTCCCTAAATGGATTAAATCCCACTTGAATCCATCTTGATGTCATAGCCTGGGGCTGATGAGGACTTTGTGAGCCAAAAGGACCAGAAAGTGACTTGCAGAACTTGATCAGTGGTATGGGTGTCATGCTGTGATACAGAAGGCAGATGAAAGGCCACTGCATTATATTCTTAGGACAGTCTTCAAGGCTGATTGCCATGATGATTGCCAATATTTGGATTCAGATATGGAATAAGAAGACGTAGCAGCCACCTATCCCCCAACCCAGTATTGTTCAGGAGTATTGTGTTTCCTAGGAAATAGTCCTGATTTCCTCCCTCAGCTTACTCACTACCATGAAAAGAAGATCAAGCAGACGTTTAGAAATGTGTAAACAGCTTTCCTCCTGCCTCTGCAATTTCCTTTTAACAATGAAACTATTTAAGTGCAGGCAGATATGAGGCCAAATTACTCAACTGTCACTGTTAACCTCAAAGAATGTTTCAACCTTTCTGAATCAGGGCATTAATTATTAAAGTATTTGTAGCAGCACTCTTTGAAGTACTCTTTAGAATGAGTGAGGTTTGAAACAAAACTTTTAAAAACTAAAAATGATGGCCTGACTTTTGGTCAATGTTCTGTTCTGTCAATAGCACTTATTGAGAACTGGAGAAAATGACTCTTTTTGTCATATTTTAACCTGTGGCTGGAAGAGGGAAATTGATAACTAAAGTGAGCTTCTGAATAGCACAGCATGAGCTTCTCTCACTTCCAAGATAATGAAGATTACTGTAGCTTTCTTTGTTTGGTCTCTGAGCTGTGATTTCACTGTCTCACAGTCACCTATCTTCAAGATTACCATAAATTCAGCTGTGCTTATGAGCCATCTCTAATGTCTATTTCTGGCCTATATGTATATGTTTAACCATGTGCAATTATGGCTTTCACAATTATGAAAAAGAGCTGAAGGCAGATGTATAAATGACTCACAATAGATGTGTGCTGGGCATCATGGGAGGGTGCTGGACAGGGGCAATGACCAAGGGATGGGGAAGAAAGCTGCCCCTAGGAACCACTTGGTCACCGCCCCTTGCTTGGTCCACTGGCTAGGTAGTACTTTAGAATAAGCCATTGCTTGAAGCTGAAGGAGGAGTTTGGAGCAATGACTTAATCTAAAGTGCAGTGTGCCGGGCGAATAAAATAATAATAAATTATTATTTGTGCCCTAGGGCACCAGAGGTGAGGGCGCACCAGGATGAATCCCCCTGTCCCAGTGGCCCAGCCCATGCATGACTCACAGTCTGACTTTTTGTGACTTCTAGTGTAACTTAATGTCCCTGACAACCACTGATCTTGAGCCAGACATCCTGGAGTGTCATCCTGGAAAGTCAAGAGGGCCCTAAAAATATTACTAGCAACAAAGCCAGTAGAGATGGCAATATTACAGTTGAGCTATTTAAAGCCTTAAAAGATGATGCGGCTAAAGTGCTGCACCCAATATGCCAGCAAATTTGGAAAATGCAATATGATTGGAAAAGGTCAGTTTATGTTCCAATTACAAAGAAAGACAATGCCAAAAAATGTTCAAGCTGTTGTACATTTGCACTTATTTCACATACTAGCAAGATCATGCTCAAAATCCTACAAGCTAGACTTCAGCAGTAGGTGGATTGAGAACTACCAGAACAAGTTGGGTTCCGAAGTGGCAGGGGAACTAGAATCAAATCCTAAAGGAAATCAACCCTGACAGTGCATTGGAGGACAGGTACTGAAGCTCAAATACTTTGGCCACCAAATGAGAAAGGAGCCTGTAGAAGGCCATGATGTTGGGAAAAATCAAGGGTAAAAGGAGAAGGGGGGAACAGGATGAGATGGTTAGACATCTATGCTATGGATCTGATGAATGGACTCCAGAGGATGGCAGATAACAGAGAAATTTGGTCTGATGTAATCCATGGGGTCACAAAGCGATGGATTTGACTGTCACAAAGCGATGGACTTGACTATACAACTTAACAAGAAGTATAACTTGCAAAGAAGAAACTTGTGCATCTTCTGTGATGAAATATATGAATGGTACTTACATTTGGACCACAAGCATCTTCATATGGGGAGGAAGCATGAGATCTCACTTTAGGTATTGTACTAGGAACATGAAAAATGGACATGTGACAGGATCTCCTGTAGTTTTTGCTGAATTCTGTGGACAGTACAAGAAGGTTGTCTACACCATGATAGATCTAGAATCAAATCTGTCACATATGCTTGGTCATATGAGCAAAAATTTGAAGGTCATGGGATATGGAACATGGGATATGGAACACATACAAGATATTTTCTATGTTAGAGATGCTTAGCTTCATCATCATGTTAGAGACTTAGGATAAAAACATATAAGAGCAAATGTGGATGTGATCACAGTGATTAACTCACATTAACTAGAGAGGATGATGAAAGGCAAAATGCTTTCATTGCCCAACCATTCTTCATCACTACGTTTTCTATTTTGTGGTCTTTATTTTGCTAATGCAAACGTAGTACTTGTATATTTAATTATATTAATCTATTAAAATGGTTTGAAGGTAGACAGTGGTGCCTAGAGTAGGACCAATGGTTGATACAAAGCATATTATAGTACACCAAATAACACATTTAATGTCTCCTGAAGCACTGCATTCATTTTCATCTCCTCTCTTAAAATATGCTGTCCACCTCCAGAAAATCTACTTTCTTCTTTTATATTTATGTCTGGGTCAAGAAAACAGACCAATTTTTTTTCTTTGTGGTAGCATTTGTACCTAATCCACATCAGATAGTGTAAGGGGTAATAAGCACTGGAAGATTGCTTTTGTGAGATGAAAGGGATGAGAAAAAGATTTAAAGCTAGTACCCTTCATCAACAATTAATTTTTCTAAGCTATTATCAGAGTTGCACTCTGTGGTTGCCAAGCTGCAGAAAGCAATATAGTTTTTGTATCCAAAGATTACTTTATTTTCACACATATTTTATACCTACCTTTACACCCATCTGTAAGTAATTCAGTGTATTGATTGAAGTTAGCATATGTGCTATTTTAAAAGCCGTATGATATAAATAAACACTTTTAAAATTACAATTAATTAGTTGCTGGGAAGATCAAAGAAGCCTCTTTTACAGGAACATTCTTATCACATCTAAGTGCCATTCTAATACCTGTACTTTTAGGCTATTATTCTAAGCCAGATATGGACTAGCCTTAATAGAATATGTACAGGGCATGGTAAATGCGTGGATGTTTTTCATAAATGGGGGAAACTACTAACACTAGCATGTGAGTGTGGGGCACCAGACAGACTGCAACATATTATACAACAATGTAGCCTTAGAACATGTGGGCAATAGAGAAGATTTTTTAAGGGCGATTCCTGGTACAATCGAATATATAAATTGTTTAAATGTCTGTTTATAAATTAATGTTTAGTTTTATATAGTTTATATATATTTTTCTTCCTTGTTCCATTTTGACTCAATGTGTACAAATGCTATACGCTAAATAAAAAAAAAATCTAAGCACATTCACATGGGATAAGGCCTATTTTATTATGCACTTTGCTGTTAATATTTGAAATGATTTACTTAGGTATTCTCATAAAGAAGAGTTACAAATTAACCCACTCACTCATCACCCATTTCTCTTATAGCCAATAACTGAGGTGAGATGGGAGTGTGACTGTCGAAGTGAGAACTTGTACACACTTGCATAAAACGTCGGCTGGTTTGATATGATTTGATTTGTATCCCACCTCAATTAGTGTGGAATCACTGCTCTGGGTGGCTCACAAAGTTTGTGATCTAATAAAAATGTATATTGTAAAAGAGTTAAATATTTATTGGTGTACGCCTGTGTGCCTCTCTTCTGCCTGTCTGTGAATGGTTTTGTGTGTATGTGCAAGCAGGAACACACACCTATGAATACCCACTTTTTCATTTTTGCCTCTAGCTCTGCATGTCACCCAATGATGCCACCTACCATTGGCTGCTGTGCCTTGTACCATACCAAATATAATGAACACCAGCCACCACTTATTCATGCATACATTTTTATCAGCAGTTACTGAGCAGTCAAAAGACTGAACAGATTCTTATTTGGTCAAAACAAAGTTATAAACATCACAATAGTTTTGTAAATTTCAATATCTCCAGAAATTATCTCCATTAACATCTAATATGGGATTAATGTTTTTCAACCAAAAGGAATGCAGTCCAGTCTTAACTTTTCTTGACTATGAAAAGCTCACAATCATAGGATAGAACTTTATTCTGGACAGAAAGGTCTGTCTAACTATGACACGATCCACTAGAAAATTATCTTGCTGAAACTACATTAAATTCATGTTAAGCATTCAGGAACATGGCACATACAGTATTTCAGTAAGGCTTACTGAAGAGTGAGCCTAGTTTTTGCCATACATCTCAATACTGGAAAGCTTGTGTGTGTGAGTATGCATATACAAGTGTAAATCTATATGTATGTGCATGCCTTAAAACTGTACCCAGGTTGACTGCTCCAGTTTTAAAAATCTGACATATACAGTGCCTTGTTTAAAAATTTCATTATCTGCTGTCTGCTGACACTATTTAAAACTACCGTATATACTTGAGTATAAGCTGAGTTTTTTAGCCCCAAAAGGGGACTCGGCTTATACTCAGGTCAATGACCACGAGGGTCCCAGAACCGTGCTGGATTGAGATATGCCAACAATTTAATTAATTTTACCATATTTCCATGTGTTTTCATTAGATAAATTCATTAGCAGCTGCTGCATTTCCCACCCTCATCTTATACTTAGGTCAATCTATTTTCCTGGGTTTTCAGGTCAAAATTAGGTACCTCAGCTTATATTCGGATTGGTTTATATTCAAGTATATACAGTAAACTCCAGTATTAAAAGTTTTGGTATACATTTTCACACATTAGTTTCCTAGGAAACGAAACAAATGCTTGAAGGGGAGAAGTCTCAAGCTTGCTGATGTACTGCATGTTCATTGTTATCTCTCATTTGGAAATCCAACACAGATGAAGTTACACATCTATATGCTCTCTTATTTGTGTTTTCAGTAACTGAAGGACATTTTTCAAAGGAATGTCCACTGGACATAAGGTAGTTTTGCATCTGCAACAAATGGGTGGAAAGGCAAGGGAGTATTAAGGAGAGCTGCTGCATCTTCCATAACTACTTCCAGTGAAACCTGCTTCCACAAACACTACAGCGCAGTCTAACTGAGAGCCTTTGCTGCTAAACAAACAGATGCACAACCAGTCCACCCTTGCAAGTGAATAGCTACATCAAGTATTTTAGGAGCTCTGGTGGTGCAGTGGTTAAACTGCTGTCCTGCAACCAAAAGGTTGTGAGTTCAACCCTGACCAGGACTCAAGCCTTCCATCCTTCTGAGGTCAGTAAAATGAGTAACCAGTATGTGTGTGTGCGCGGGGGGGGGATGCTAATTAGCTTGTGACCTGCCCAGAGAGTGCACTAAGCACAATGGGGCAGTATAAAAGTTTGATTGCTTTGATTTTTATAGTACCTGGTGTGAACTCCACATATCACTGAACCACAGGAATACTCATCTGGAAAAATTAACCACTATTCTGCAACCTTTTAGTTACACATAATGAAATTAAACACACACGCACACAATTAATGTATCAGAAAGACAGAGGAAAGAAATAAAATGGTAAGTGAGAATTTCAGGAAGTGCTTTCTGCCCTTAGCCTTCTGCCTCTCGTTACAATGAAACATACAGTGGTACCTCGCTTAAAGAGCATAATGCATTCCACAGGATTGCTCTTTAAGCGAGTTTGCTTTTTAAGCAAAACACCATTGTAAGTGACCAATTGTGGGGGGGGGGGGTGTTGTAAACCCTGATTTAGTTGCTAAGTGAGTTTTTAGTTGGGTTTAGTTGTTAAGCAAGGCAACCATTCAGAATAAATTCTGGTCTTTAAGCGAGTTAATCTCTAAGCGAGGCACTCTTTATGTGAGGTTTGACTGTGTTTGGTAATCTGGTCTGACATTGGTGCTTGTACAGAAATATTTCTGTACAGAAGGTTCAAAATCAGTGCAGTAGCCCAGGCCAGAGAATCATGCTAGGGTTATAATATGTGCCATCTCAATATATCCCCGATAATGATGAATATAAAAAATGACACACTTTTTATTTTATGCAGCTTGTACTGTCAGAACCTTCCCCCCCCCCCCTTTCAGGACATCTTACAAAAATCAGCAGTGCACTTGCTGCAAGGGACAGACCAAAGACTGCTGGATTTGTTTCTAAACACAGAATGAATTGAGACGACATTGTTTACATAATGAACTCAAGTTGAAGAGACTGGGAAAGGAAATGGCTGCATAAAAAGTTATATCATGGGAGGGGGGTTCCTCTTACTATCAGTGTTTTGGAAATGAGCATATGGGAACTGTCACCCTCTCATTTGAAGAACTAATCCACATTTGCAAATTAAAATTAGGGCCCTTTAACATGACCAGGACACATCAGACACTTAATGATTCTAGAATCATACAGTTAAAATGTATGAGAGGTCAACATGGCCGAAAGCTAACAGCTCAATTCACCAGCTTCTGCATCCAAAGCTCCAAAACATGCCAACCAAAGGCAGACTGTCACTCAGGGGCAAGAAAAGACAGCGGAGAAGCCCCACCGATGTGACTTCTTCAAAAGAAGGAGAGAGGACACATTTACAACAGCTATAAATGCACGTAAATGTGTTTACGACAGCCATGGATGTATTTTACAGCAGTGTTTACAGCGGGAGGGGGGAACCAACAGTCTGGACCGCCCATGGCGTAAAAACGTTGAGAACCCCTCTACTACATGGAAGCATGCAAACTAAGTATCTCTGCCATAGAGACATCCATCTGTTTTTATAAAGCAAGCTGGCCACAAAGATGACAAGCTATAGGTGGCAAATTCTATGTATATTTCGGTCAGCAACAATAAGGAAAAGAAAGCAGAGCACAAAGTCTATATGCAGCACCTCCTAAATAATATGCTATAGAGTCAGTAGTTTATTCAATTCAGGTCTCTTATTTCCAAGGTAGTTTGAGCTTATTGATGTTACTTAGCATTACTCTTAAAGCAAGAACTACCAGATTTCCCTCTTACAAGAACATTATATCAGTTTCCTAGTGTGTTCAGTGTGTATATGTGAATAGGAGCTAACAATTATGAAGTCATGTTGGAAGGACTCCCTCTGCTTTCATGTAGTACTAATGCCTGCGGAAATGCCATGCCATATTACTTTGCTATTTTTAAAGTAGAGAAGATTTTTTTATATATATATGGCAGGTGTATACATTTGATGCCAGGGCATGAGAGAGATTTGAGAAAACATTCTGTCTGTGCAGCAACAGTAACAAAAACAGAAATAAGCATGGGAAGCAACTTATTGCGTCTCTTAAAAGATTATCTGGCAAAACTATCACTGTGGCATGGATACATTACACATATTCTGTTCATCCAATGTTTGTTGACAAACAATTGCTGGCTTAATCTGTGGATGGTGCAAGAAAAAATGCAAGTGTACTAAAAATTATGGCTAGGTCTCTGTGCCACTTTCAAAATGAATAGTTTCAAAATCACAGTTCTACAGAAGTATCACCTTTCCTTGCCTTTTGGATCACCTTTTGGATTGGTACCTTATACTGCCAAAGAAGTGAAATAAAACTTTTGGAAGTGCCCTGGCAGTTGTTTTACATATTAGAAAAAGGAAAAGTACTTCTGTGGAAGAAAATGTAGAAGATGTGCTGTAGGATCACTCCGTGTTTTGTTTTACAGAGGAAAACATTATGCATGCAACGTGGCTCTAAATGATATGCATTTGCTCGCATACTCCCCATAGTTATTTAGTAATACACACACCAAACACATCATATATATGAGGCAGCTTCCTGAGGCAGCTGTCAGCTGTCATCAAATGGTGACAAACTGTATGTTACTTAATATTTCATTATAAACATAAGGCTAGTAAAGTTATTGCCTACCCTTGTTTTCATATCTGAAATTAAAACTTATCTAGAGAATCATATTATTGTACAGTGACTCTTTGAAATATTATTGATATGAAGAATACTTCTAAATTCCTTCTTCTCATTAAGCCAGGTCATCTAAATATGATGTAGCATGGATGACTACAAAAATTCCATACATCAAATGCAATTGTGAAACAAGTTGTGATTTCCCCAATCAAGCCGTCTGTAGTTTCCACAAAATATCTTTGTGGCATTGTGCTTAAAACTAGTGTCCCTACCCTATAAGAAGTTAAACATGCATGCACACGTAAGAAGACACATAAACATAGACCATTAACACAGATTAGTTGTTTAAAAAGATCCAAACAATCTAACTGATGTTTCTAAATTTTAAAAGTCAAGGCAATAAGAAAACAGATATCACACAAATTATGCAAAGTTATCCAGTGATTGAAGTCCTATTCTGTAACTTTCACTGGTTACTTTCTGGAAATAAACATTCTTTGTTCACCCACCCCTTCATGTTCCAAAGGCAGCCATGGAATTCTTTTCATTGTGGGAAAGTTGTTTTGTTCCATCCTTCATTTGTTCCTTGTGAAGAATGACAGTGAAAGACATCAGTTTTCTTTTTGCCAAATTAGATTGTGCTGCAATCTCTCGTAAATTATGTGTATATTTTTACCTCCTCCTCCCCATGGATATGCATTAAATAAGTAATGCATGACTAAAAGCTTTGACCTCTGGGAGAAAGCAGGACAGGGATCCACTAAAGAAAGCACATCCCAATTGCTCTTTATTCTGTTTGACATAAAATATGTATTTCCAGCACAGTTTGTGATGTCCACAGGGACATAATGTGCAGTTTTCAAAATGCATACAGCTGTTGTCCATCAGAAAGGAAAGTATCCTTTAAAAAATATTTTCCCATAGTAAAAGAAAGCCCTTATAAAGTATACCCTTTGTTAGAAAAATAGTCTTGAAGTACACGGTCTAAAAATGATTTTCTGTAGTACAAATGGCAGTAACAATTGCAGGCTACGTTAAAAGACTAATCCATTCACAACGTTCTTTCTAATGCTATATTTCACAAAGACACACACACGTTGGCATGCACAAACACATACTTGTGATAGGAATATTGTGTTTTTCTTATTTTCAAACAGACAGATGAGTGAATTTTGAAACTGTTACTCCTAGAAGCCTATGTTTCAGGCTGGAAGACTTTTCTTTCTTTGTCCATATCACAGTGGTACACAATTAGATTATATTTGACCAGAAACGGTCTACTTCAATGGTGTTATTTCAGCCATTTCTTCTTTAATACACATAAATTGCATGCACATAAATGCTGCATTGGTTGAATTTGTCCATGTTCACAGAAAATTTGTATAGCCCCATTTTATTTGATTAATCTTTGATCTTCTCTTGACTTCCAGATGCTCCAGCCAGAATCTTGTCCTGGTAGAAAACGCTAGGAAATCATCCATTCAGCAAGGTGTGTTATTTTTGCACTTCATAGGTTTGACCTAGCTTCTTCTATTTTAATATTCAGAGCTTGAGAGGTGTGCAGAAAACCTTTCTTCAATTTGAGCCATCGTCAAGGGGGGTTGGTGTCCATGCAGTAGCTGGATTGTACTATCTTATTCCATTCATTGTTTGCCAGCACTTCTCATTGTACTTCTGGAAGGGCAAAACCAGCCAAATTGTAGATTTTCCCCTTGGGGCATGTTTCAGGCAGATAGTAATAATCCTGTATGATTCATTAAGAGTAGCATTTACTTTTTTGGCCTGTGCTAAAGTGCTTTGAACATCAAATGAGAAGAGAATATTCACTTGAGAAAGCCTTAATGCTGAGGAAGGTGGAGGGCAAAAGAAGAAGGAGGCAGCAGAAAATGAGATGGCTAGATGGTATTGTAGATGCAATGGGCACAGAGCTGGGCAGGTTAAGGAAAATTGTGGAGGACAGGGGTGCCTGGTGGGCAATGGTCCATGGGGTCACAAAGGGTTGGGATTGACTGTGCAACTGAACAACAACAACAAAATTTGTTTGGGATCAGCTTCAACCAAAGGTTTCTGATATTGTCTAATTGTTGAGAGGCCCCACAAACAACATGGAAGTGTTTTTTTAAAAAATTATAGTTCTCCCAGGGGGGACGATACTGAAGAGGACAGCATTGGCTGGAAGTAAGTCCCTTTGAATTCAGTGCCACCTCCACACTCTCATTGCTAAGCATCTGGAATAATGAAGAAAGGTAGGTGAGTGGTTTGATTCTGTTACAGCTCATCAGTCAAAGTTTGTGGTATTTTTGCACCACAATCGGGCATACGCTGGGCAATAGCAACCTTGTCCTGGCTAATCTTTCTTATACTAGGTCAGGCAAAAGGAACTACAGAATGAATTCACCAAAAAGAAGGGTTCATTTTGGCAGTTTTACATCTGGCCTAGACACGGAAGCATTGCAAGAGCATGCTAGGAAGCATTAATAGGCTGATCCTGCCCCAGGGCCAACCTCTTTTGAATCCCACTGCCAGATGAGCAAACAGCATGTGGCAGCCATGCATTAGTGATTAGCAAAGTACAGTGATACTGCTGCATGGGTTTATGTCCACTGGGGCAGCCTTTCTTCGCCACACTGGTAGGGGTGCAGAGACTTGGGGGAGGCCCTAAAGAAATCCCGAGGAACATATGTGGGAGTGTTATCTTTGACCTCAGCATGCACTGAGTTTCCCAGCCATTGGTCAGAGTGCATTGCCCATTTGTCTGATACCAGGAGACTTTGAGAAGTGGGGGGGGGATAACTTGCCAGTGTGGGGTTAAAGCTAGGGGACAAAAGCTAGGGGCAAGTTTATTCAGGTTGTTGCTTAGCTGCCCTCTGCTTCGTGAGGAGTTTAATAACCCCAGCATGTACTTTCTGGTCATGTAAAGGCTCTTTCAAATACCACATGACCTAAAATAGGCCACTTTTTGACACACACACCCCTTCTGTGACTTTCTGTGACCTTTGACCGACACCCCCCCAAAAAAAAAATCACATAGTTTGAAGATAGATCTATGGCCAGCTGTATGTGAAAAGCAAATGATAATGTTTGAGTCATGTGACTTCACGCCAAACCCCTCCCCCTGTGACTTCTCGTGACTTTTGGTCAACCCCTGCCCCCTAAAATGGTCACATGATATTTGAATGAGCCCTAATAAGGGTCATTGGTGAACTGTAGAAGCAGGAATTTTGAATCCTGACTTATTCAATTTGAGTAGTAACAGCCAGAGGCAGAGCTTAGTCAAGTGGTAACTCCTATCTGTGAGCACGACTGTGGGTCTGCCATGTGGTGTTGAAATGAGGTACATAAGTGTTGAAGCAATATCCAATATTGTCATTGTCACCACCACCACCACAATTATCATAGTAATAACAACAACAATAATAATGTGCTGAGAAAGTCTTTCCAACTTAAGACAATCCTCCCCAGGCTTTTGTAGGTACAATATACACAAAAGCAATTTACCAAACCCTCCTCCTCATGCTGTTCCAGGATCATGCCACTTGACCATATCCATAAAAGTGTTTATATGGGGTCCGGGGGGGGAGGTATGCAAGCTCAGCTCGTGCTCTGGATGATCCTGACTGGCTCCAATCCCAGCCCTTGCCTCCACAGCCAGATATTCCAAGCCACTATGTTTTGCCACTTCAATTCCAAATCTATAAGTTTGCATGCGCCACAGCAACAAGACTTCACTCAACAGACATACCGGCAAAAATGTTCTAGAAAGTAGGGTAAGTTTAGAAGTCATAAAAAGTGGAAGAAAAAAATGAGATGCTTTGTCTTAACATTCCAGATTTCAAGGCTAAAACTGAAAGGGTTAAAGAGCTAGAATGAATTATCTGCAGGAAATCTTACAGTTGAATAAAATTCAGTAATATTGGAGCAGGAAAGAATGCAGAAGGGAATGGAAAGCAAATATTAAACAGAAACTATGAGGAGTGGGCATAAAGCCAGTTGAAGCCAGACAGGAAAGGTGGTAGAAGGTAGGATGTAGAGAAAGACTACAGATTTTGGAAATTAACTTTAAAGAAGAATTACTGTAATATAATGAGTTACTGAATCCATCTGTAACTGAAGAGTGCTAGGACAATGCTTCTGGGAGTTACTGATTAGTTTACTTGTATCTTCAGGATGTCATTATGTATATCCATTCTTGATAAAAGCTAACTTTAATCTCTGTCTACATAAAGACTTAGAATATTTACCAGGAGAAGAGAGCCACATCTCCGAAACTACAACAGCTGCCCTAACCATTCCCAAGGAAAAAACTACTGTATATCAAAAGATGCTGCATCTTTTGTCAAGATACTTTGACTCCAGAATTCATAAATTTCCAGGCTCACTGGAAGTTTTGAGGGTAGTGTGTGGCTTGTTAGAATTAAAAAAAACTTTGCTGAATCAATCAGCCCCAGAAAAAAATATATTTGTTTTTGAGAAGGAGTACTGCTGAAAAACTCCACTCCTGCAAACTATCCTTACAGGTTAATAATTTTATCAATACAGGCATCCTGGTGACCCTAGGCAGCTGCCCTATAAACTGATATTCCATACTTGTCCTTGGTCCTTGAAAAGGGGTCTATCTTTCTTTTTTCCTTCCTCCTTTAAAAAATACGACTTATCTAATTGCGTTGTCTCTCTCATCTCTAATTCTTTCCAGTCCAATGTATCTTTTTTTAATATTTTAATAACGTTTCTAATTTGAAAGGCTCTATAATAATTATGAATATTCGGTATTCCTAATCCTCCCTCTTTCTGTGCTTGATACCATAGGGACTTAACTATTCTTGGTCTCTTATCTTCATTGCAAAATTTATTTATCATTTTCTGGTACTCCTGCAGCTCCTTGGTACTATGTTTAATCGGTAGTACATCATACAAAAAATTCAATTTTGGTAATAACATCATCTTTGTAAGTGCAATTCTACCAAACCAGGATAATTTTAAGGTTCTATAGTGCCTAATTTTCATTTCTATTTCTTTCTTCATTTTTTCATAATTTAATTTTTTAAGATCTTCAAATTTCCCTGATATCATTATTCCTAAGTATCTAATTGACTTCTTAATCTGGATTTTATATTTATTCTTGATCCTATTTTGCTCCTCTGCATCCCCGTTGATGTATAACATTTCTGACTTTTCCCAATTTATTCTCAATCCTGTAACTTCCTCAAATGTATTAAGATGTTGATATATTTTATCTATCATTTGGTTAGGGTGTTTAATCATTAGTAATGTGTCATCCGCATAAAGATTTATTTTGTTATTTTCTAAACCGATAATTTTATTATCCTGTCTAATGGCATTGGCCAAAAACTCCATTGCTATTACAAATATGCCTGGAGATAGTGGACAGCCTTGTCTAGTCCCTGCTTCTAATTGTATCTCCTTTGTGTACTCTCCATTAACCTTAACTTTTGCTTTACTTTTTTGATATAAACTAGCTATAACACTTTGAAATTTATTGCCAAATCCATATAAATTGATCATTTTCTGTATTGTGTCCCATTGCAGCGAATCGAATGCTTTGAATATGTCCAATGCTAAAAAACCAATTTTTATTTTTTTACGTTCTGCTATATCCGTTAAATCCAGTACTTTCCTAATTAGGTCCGACATGTATCTATTATTCAGAAACCCTGTTTGATCCTTATGAATGTATTCTCCAATAAAGCCATTCATTCTTTTTGCTAGTATCATTGTGAAGATTTTAGCATCCTGGTTAATTAGAGAAATTGGCCTGTATGATTCGATTTTCTCTTGGTCCTTCCCTGGTTTTGGTATAAGAGTTATAATTGTTCTGGTCCATGATTCGGGTATCTTTTCTCCCTCTAATATTTTATTATATAATTTACGTAATTTTCCAATCACTATCGTCTTAAATTCCTTATAAAATTCTGCTGTTAATCCATCCTCCCCAGGGGCTTTATCTAGTTTAAGTTTTCTTATCGCATCTCCAATTTCATTTTCTGTTATTTCTTCCTCCATAGCATTCTTATGGTTTTCTTCTATTTTTCTAATCTTTTGGGATACAAGATGTATCCAAAATAGGCTATTAAGAACAACGTTAGATGAGTGGGATCGGATTAAAAAATGTATGGCACCTCATACCTCGCCGGCTTTGGAGCTAACAGATTTTAGTGACTTTCCCATTAATATAGATGACAAGATTAAGAGGGTATTAATAGACAAAAAGATATTATTGTTAAAAGATTGGGCAAAAATATGTAAGGATAGGGTGACAAAGAAAGCAATATATACGCAGTTGGGATTAAATTGGTTTCAAACCCTTCAGTTAGATAATTGGAATAAAAAGAAAATAAGTGATAGTAGCCTAGAGAGAAAATATACAGAATTTGAAGGAATTTTAATTCAGATTAGAGAAGATAAGATGGGAATCAAAGGGGTGGTTAGTAAGCTGTATAAAATATTGAACAAAGCAAGGAAAATACACGAAATTCTTAGAAATGTATGGGAGCAAGAATTAGGCACAATAATTGGAGAAAACAAATGGCAAGATATCTGGCAAAGAAGGATAATGAAAAATATGTCGGTTCGGGTCAAAGAACATAATTATAAGCTAATATGGCGCTGGTATCTGACCCCGGTCAAGCTGCACCAAATGGATAACAAAATAGATAAAAAATGCTGGAGGTGCAAACAAGAAACGGGGACATATATACACATGTGGCGTGAATGTTCTGCACTGAAAGGATTTTGGGAAGGAATAGAAAAAGAGGTTAGTTATATATTTGAGCAGAAGCTTGAACTGGGTCCAGAATCAGCGCTTTTGACAACTTCAGATAAAATTAACTTGAAGGGGGAAGATAGAGAATTATTATTGATAATGCTGTCAGTGGCTAGACAATGCATTGCAAAAAAGTGGAAAAGCGATTTGAAAGTTAAAATAGAAGAGTGGTATAAAGAGATGTGGCAATTAGCACTCAACGATAAATTGACCTGGGAGTTGAATATAAGGAAAGGTATTGTTCGGGAAAATAGATTTTGGGGAATTTGGAAAAGATTTGTAAATTATGTTATGGAAGAAAAAGGAGGAGTCAAGCCTGGGCCGGAGCAAGAATACTTTTGGATGTAAAAAGCCTAAGCTATTCTTGGACACATTATGTATAGCAAAGGGTGTCTTGTTTTATAAAATATAGTACTGTTTTTCATATTTGTTTTAATCAAGAAAGTACTAAAAATGTAATAAATCAAATGTGATTCATGATTATTGTATTGTAATGTAATTATGTTATAGTTTGATGATGTAATTATTATTTGTTATTGTTCTAAATAAAGTTTAATAAAAAAAAGAAAAAAAAAGAAAAGGGGTCTATCTCATAGCCTGAATAACTCCACTGTTTCTTCACACTAGGTCTAAAGAGTTGAATACTGACCAGCAGAAACTATAAATCACTTCTTTCATCTCTGAGATCTAAACACCAGAGGTCATTTTGAATGTTTTGCTCTAAGTGCCAGAATGTCTAAGCACTGTTCTTAGGCTTTATGTTCTCATAACTTACTGTGTTCTTTATAATAATCATAAAAATGCATAGTTTCTTGGCACTGAAAATCTAGTGAAAACAAACAGCTTTTGGCAATGTTCAGATGTCTGATGACTTTAAAGTCTAGTCATTAAAAACTCAGTAAATGACTCCTAAAAAGCACATTTATGTTGGTCTCTTATTCTGACATACACCTGATATACTCGGATAGGAGATGCCTGGCTGCAGTCACATGTAATGCTACAACCGTTTAGTGCTTTAAGAACAAGCCTAATGATCCTTTGAACACTCCTTCTTCTCTTTGCTATAAGGCTAAAACTTGAATGTTTCCAAGTCACCATGTTATTTATTTAACTGGGAACTGTGGTTTGCATTCAGTATGGTTTGAGAAAACAAGTCAGTACTGTAAGGCTATGAATCAGCTAGGAATGAGACCATTGCCAGACATTCCCCTGCCCTACCCTAAACCATGGTAAACATCAATCACAGATTGTTTGGGACTATATGTAGTAAGTTATTATAATGAGGAGTAATCATATGGATCTGAAAATACAAGTAAGTGCTTCTGTCCTAGAGGAGGAGGTAGGGGGACCATATAAGTGTGAAGAACCAATCATAACTGAACCCATCCATTTTGAACATGGAATGGTCCTGTATTGAAAGCAATTGGATAACCCTATTTGGTTTTATTTCTAGTCTGCTAATCATGTTAAATACACAATTGAATACTAGCTATCCTTAGCCCCACTCACTGCATGAGGTAAACCAAAATTCCAGAGTTTCTTACATAATACTGTCCATGGGGTTTTCTTGGCAAAGATACTGGAGTGGGTTCCCAGTTCCTTCTCCAGTGGATCATGTTTAGTCTAAGTTCTCCACTATGGTCTGTCTCATCTTGGGTGGCCCTACATGGCATAGCCAACAGCCTTACATAAAGGAATTCACTACTCAAATAGATTAAATAGATTTTAATTATGAACTCATTGTGAGATTTTTTTAAAAAAAATACTATAACAAAGTATTAAAATCATGCAGCTCCCCAGGTGGCTTAGTGGTTAAGATGCTGACCTAGAGACTGGAAGGTTGGGTTTCAATACCCAAGGCCCGCACTTGGGGACATGAAAGGAGCCTTATTCGGGCATCCCCTGATAAGAGTTTCTCCAGAAAAAATCCTTTCAACCCAGAGTAATCTCTGACATAAAATTATTATTATTAAAATAATTGCACCTATAGTGTACCCTTTTTCTTGAACTGTTGGCAATATCGTAATCATGATAAATACACAGATGAATACCAGCTATGCTTAGCCCGACCCACTGCATGAGGTAAACCAAAATTGAACTGTAGGCAATACCTTAAACCTTCCACTTTCAAAATATAGGCATAGGTACGTTTATTCCACTCACAAGCCTTGTGACAAAAGATAAAAATAACAGATATTAATTTTGATAGTCTTCTTCTCCTTCTTCTTCTGTGTCTAGGCCAGATGTGAAACTACCAAAATGAAGACACCCTTTGGTGAGTTCATTCTGCAGTTGACTCCGCCTGACCTACTGTGAGAAAGATTAGCTGGCAACATAAGTTTCCTATTATCAAGGTACGCCTGCTTGTGGTTCAATACCACAATCTTTGAAGAGGCTCTTTCTGTGTATCCAGCATAGGTAACTGTTCAGCAGCCTGCACCAGTCTCTAAGGGATTGCAAAATCCATATACTGTATAGCAAAGTGGGCAACCTTTCCTGGGGCAGCTTCCACTTCCTCCATATAGGTAACTTCCCCGGGATGCTGCATCCAAAATTTGGCACCAGGGTAATAGCAAAAGGCCGCTATTCTCCACTCTTCTGCTTTAAAACAAAGCAATTGGGAAGTATACACTCTGTTTTAAACTACCCAGAAGCATAAATTGGTTTTACAAACAAGGGTAAACTACCCACATGCCTTCTTTTAAAGCAAAAATGCAGAGAAAAGTGGTATTTTAGCCACATCACCACCCAGAGTGGGATACCACCCAAATGGGCGGTACAGATATATAATTAATTAATTAATTAATTAATAGACAGCAGGGGTGCCAAAAGATAAACCATTAACTTGTGGATTCTGTCATTTGCCTTTACTGTAGTTGCCACTGAAGTGGAATAATGAATGTTCAGCTTCAATGTCTGTTCAAGTGACATTCACGGTATTTAAGTGTAATAGGCAGATTTCTGGCATAATATGTTTGTAATTGAAGTGTTTGTTTGTTTGTTTGTTTTTTAAAAAAATTAATTTCTCCCCCTCATGAATGCTCCAGTTTTTCCAATATTTCTTATTAGCTGTAATGTGTTTGTGTGCTATATAACCGCTGAATGCATTTTCATATTTTAAAACCAGGAATGAAAATAATACTTGTCATTGGCACTGATTAGATGAAGCTTATTTTCATCAAAATATATTTGCAATTCTATTAAACATTCATCCCACATATAAAGCATCCCAGTTTGTTAATCTGAGACCAAGAGATAATGATTAATCACACACAGAAAAAGAACCTATCAGGAACAATTAGCACGATTTAATCAGCTGTTAGTAGGTTTACTAGTACACAATACATCACCTCTTAACGTGGACCAATATCCTTAGGGGTGTAGATGGGGTGGACAGATATATTTAGTATAGCTGGTTTGTTTTCACATTACTTTCTTACATGTAGTAGACACAGTAACCAGGCAAATTTCCAATCAAATTTCCCCCGTCCAGTCTGAAGAAGTAGCTATAACCAATCTTCTGGTGTTCAGAATTTAACCTCACAAACAAGTGTCGACAAACCAAACTAACGTCTGATCAATGTGCCCTACCCAAAAAATCCCATTGATATATACCAGTGGTACCCAAACTAAGGCCCAGGGGCCAGGTGCGGCCCCCAATGCCAATTCATCCGGCCCACGAAGCCCTCTTCGCTCCTGGAAGCTGAAGTAAAACGCGCCCGTAGTAACCGGCTCTCTGAACCACATGATCGGCCCACGGCCCAAAATGTTTGGGCACCCCTGATATATACAGTAAAGTGATGTCTTTTTCTTGGGACAGCAAAAGGAAGTGAGACATTTTCAAACTATGTGGCAGGATAAAAAATGCAAGTGGTGAATTAGTCAGTTTGGTGTGTATCAAAAATCTGGCAGTTTTCTTTGTTTATAAGAGAGGGTGAGAGATAGGGACTGTGGTGGCTGAGAAGTTAGAGTCAGATACGACTAGCTTTCAAGCAAGGCCAATCTTTACCCCTTTACTAAGAGAGAGAGCGCAAAGGAAAAAGAGTGTTGATCTTTGAGAAGCCACAGCAGATTTGCTGCAAATGGCTTTTCCCCTCATGATGGAGAAAAACAGTGACACATTGTCTTTTGTTTGAATTTATTTTTATAAAAGAAAAGTCAGGCAAAAAGTTCATTTAGTGTTAGCAGAAGAGGAGGTAAAAGAGATTTATATGAATTGGCATCAGAGCAGAGAGAGGTAGAGAATGGATTAAAGGGAAGCATTTGTTTTCCATTACAAATAGATGAAAGAGAACACAACAAAACCTAAATGGTTTCGTTGAAATATACAATGAAGATATATAATGTATTTAACTTTTCCTCTGACACAGAAATTCCCATAGTTGCTGAACTGTTTGTGTTTAGATCAGGGGTGCTCAAACTATGGCCTGTAGACTGGATTTGGCCCATGGGCCATAGTTTGGACCCCTCTGATTTAAGCAGAGAAAATGGCAGGTTAAAATCTATTTCATCCTGTTGCAAAATACAGAATGCAAGGTATGTTTTACTTCCTCTTTCAGTGGGAAGAACCATGTGACTGGCCCCCTGAACCACATGACCAGCCCATGGCCCAAAATGTTTGGGCACCCCTGGTTTAGATGGATGGACAGATAACTACAAGTTGTGGGCATTGGTAGTCCCGAATTCTACTATGCACCACATCTTTACTAATACTGTACTGTACATTCATGAATCAAATAAAGTCCACCTCTATGTTAAAAAGAAAAAGAAAAGAAACCAGAGTAGTTTAGTATATTAAGACTGTGGAAGCATTTCACAACCCCTGACAGGATATCACTGTCAGATGCAATAAAATGTAGATAAACTATGCAACTTTGTCATAATTACTCCATTTTCAGCAAAAGATACCGATGTTATGTATGGTGATTTGCTTGTGCCCCGACTTCAGGAGGATAACCAAGTCCAGAATAAGAATGTTTTGTAACTACATTAAGCTTTTGCAAAAGAATAGTGTAGCAAGGACATTGTCTTGGGGAATTCAGATGTAATTAAGCTCCAAATGGGAGGAGAGCAGAAATTACTAACACGGATAATCTAAATCCCATTTTAGTATTCATCCCAATCTCCTTCTTTCCATCTTCCCATAGTCCTGGTCTGTTGATTAGTATATCCCAAAGCACATCCCAGTTCAGTGAGTTTGCACAGAAAGTCAAACATTTGTAGGGGAGGAACAGAGAAAATTAAGAAAGAGCTTTTTTTAAGGTCTTGGTATTCAGTCACTGTTAGTGCAGTCTGTTTAAAATTGAGACCCAGCACTGATCAGGATATTTGCCTTAAAAGGGCAAAATATTTGTGGAAATAAACTTCAGCAAGTTGGAAAGACAGGAAGAAAGCAGAGAGACACAGCAATGGAAGGATTCTGAGTTCTAGAGTAACTTGGTCATAATTACAAAAGTCCTAATCCTACGTAAGCAAAAATGCAGGTATCTCATAGCCCATAAGGATAAAGCAACCTTGTTAGGTGTAGGATGACACAAATGAAGGATTAACTGTTGAGGGAGGGAATGTTATTCTTGTATGGGGCTGGGAACCTGACAACAGCAGTAATATGAAATAATGATTCTTGTGTGGATCAACTATCAAACAAATTTTGGAATCCCTTGAAGTGCAATTCCCCCCCCCCCCCATGTACTCATTTTATGTACTTAACAGTAGACCAAACACCATTTGGACACTTGTGCTCATATGAATTAGTCCTATAAGAACCTGGCTTATAGAGCAATGGATTTCTTTTTATATAAGAGCATATCCCACTTATAGAAATGTGTACTATTTGACACCTTAAGTCTATATCCAATGCTGTACTGCGTTTCAAACAATCATGCAGGCATTTCTTTTGTGGACTAATTGCTATTTAGTCCTGCACTAGTTGTGCAACTAATCACATGACTGTGAGCCACAAAATGCAACCACTTCTGGAACAGTTCTTATATGTACAATTAAATGCAGTAGAATTTTGATCAGTATGTTAAGAAAGATTAGTCTTAAACTTTTGGCCCTGAGGGATAGCATTTTGTGTTGGAGAAAACACACAAACACAAATGAAACTCCAAAGTGCATCAATTGTATGGCCATAACTTGCATTCTGAAGTCCAGGAAAAGGTGTGCCACATCTGCAAACAGAAGATCATTTATTTTCTCTTTTTAAGAAAATGTTTCTTTTAAAAGGAAATGTTTCTTAATATGTGCGTCTATATTCTATGGCACACAGCTTGCAGATGTTGTTGTGATATATATATATATCACACCAGCCTCAAAGTTTTCACTACTATCTTTTGATTTCCAGTTCTGGAAAGTAAAGAAAAAATGTACCCTCGTGTCATGTAGAAGACTGAAACAGCCACTAAAACCTAACTTTATTATTCAGTTCTGTTCAAATATCACACAATATGTTCATAAATGTTCAGTGTTCAGTTGGTCTGCTGCAGGAACAAGTTCTGTAACATCTTAACAACTAATATATTTAGCAGGAACTCTAACTGACTATCTCATCAGTTGTATAGATAACATTTCATTAATCTAATGAAGTAAGTTTCAATCTATGAAAGCTCATGCTGTAATAAATTTGCTAGTATTTAAGTTGTGATGGGACTTATATAAACTGTCATACCAAGAAAGCAGCTTAGTGTTGAATGGAAGCCTCTGCTACCTATGGCAATGTTTAAATACAGATCTGCCAAATCCATCTGCTGACTGAAGTCTCAGGGAATTGCTATGCTACCTGGATCTCCAGCAGAGTAAGCAGATCTCAGAGCTGTGGGGAAAAAAATAAAGGTTTTTTTTAAGTGGCTTTAATACCTTGGCACACAACTTTACCCATTGCCAGCAGTCAGCAGAGGTCATAGGCTCAGCCTATAAAGTTGTCTGTCCACATTCTATTCTTAGTTAAAGGTTGCCTTTGCTCAAAAGCCAGTTGTATCTGACTCTAGGGTTCAGTGCTCATCTCTGTTTATACCCAAAGAGCCAGAGCTGTCTGTGTCTGCAGATGTTTCCATGGTCATGTGGCACAAATGACTAGACATGGAATGCTGTTTACCTTCCCACCAAAGTGGTACCTATTTATCTACAGTAATACCCCAGATAACGTTAAGACTTGGTTCCACAAGTCTTAACATTATGCGATTTTTAGCCTTATCCAATACATGTATCGGATAGTGTTAAAATGCTATGGAGCTGTCTCGGATAACGTCAACTCCATAGAGATACATTGTAACTGGCACAGAGTGCAAGGGAAAGTCAAGGAATGTTCCCCGTACCCTTTCCAAACACCGTGCGGGCAGGCGCACGCGTGTCAGATGGAGGTTGGGGAGGCTACGGAGATCTTCCCCATAGCCTCCCCAACCCCCATCTGACACACACGCGCCCGCACGGTGTTTGGAAAAGGTACGGGGGATGTTCCCCGTACCCTTTCCAAACACCGCGCGGGCAGGTGCACGCATGTCAGATGGAGGTTGGGGAGGCTACGGGGAAGATCTCCGTAGGCTCCCCAACCCCTGTCTGACACATGTGCGCCCGCACGGTGTTTGGAAAGGGTACAGGGGAAGTTCCCCGTACCCTTTCCAAACACCGTGCAGCCAGGTGCACGCATATCAGATGGGGGTTGGGGAGGCTACGGGGAAGATCTCCGTAGCCTCCCCAACCCCCGTCTGACACGCGCGCACCTGCACAGTGTTTGGAAAGGGTACAGGGGAAGTTCCCCGTACCCTTTCCAAACACCGTGCGGGCAGGCACACGCATGTCAGATGGGGGTTGGGGAGGCTACGGGGAAGATCTCCGTAGCCTCCCCAACCCCCATCTGACATGCGCGCACCCACACAGTGTTTGGAAAGGGTACAGGGGAAGTTCCCCGTACCCTTTTCAAACACCGTGCGGGCAGGCGCTGGGGGGGTTGGATTGGGTTGATGTTCTACCCAATCCAACTCCCCCACACACACACACATGATTGTACCGGATAACGCTAAAAATCACGTTATCCGATGCAAGATTTTTCCAATCTTAGCGTTATCTGGTACAATCGTTATCTGGGGTATTACTGTACAGTACTTGCAATTTCTTATTTATTTAGTAATATATTTATTATTTATTAATTTCTTGCTTTCAAACTGATAGGTTAGCAGGAGCAGGGACAGAGATGGGAGATCACTCCATCATGCAGCACTTGGGTCTCAAACTGCTGACCTGCTGGCCTTCCAGTCATCAAGTTTAGCATCTTAACCACTAAGCCACCACAGTCACATCCTATGCTTGCACAGCACTAAGATAGCAAAAATCCAGAAGCAAGAGATGGGATTGGGGAGAAAGCTAATTGGTACCTTCCTTTGGGCTCATTGTGCCATAAAGTGCAAGGCAGGGAGTGGAAATTTAGATTTTTGGCTCATGAACCCTCTTCTTGAGCAAGTCCTACTGGTGCAGCACAGGTCCTAGGGCAGTGATGGCTAACCTTGGCACTCCAGGTGTTCTTGGGCTTCAATTCCCAGAAGCCCTGATCAGCAGGAGTGCTGACTTGAGCTTTTGGTAATTGAAGTCCAAGAACACCTGGAGTGCCAAGGCTCACCATCACTGTCTTGGGGGGGAGGCTACCTGTAGGCTGAAAGCGAGCCATCTATTAGTATGAGGGTTGGACAAACTCATCTTTTACAGGTAAAGCCACACTGAATGCAAAATCTAGTGTGCATAATAACAACCACTTCAGCTCCTTGCTGCCAAAAACCAGGCCTTCCCTCTCCAACTCTGTGTCAATGGATTTTCTAGTTAGACAAGTGTTACCTAGAATCTCACCCTATTTACATCGATTTTATAGTCAGCTGCCCTGTTCCTGTGACTTCATAAAGACCCGTGACTTCATCGTAAATTTTGTGCCGAAATCTCAAAGGACAGAATACTGCTGACCCAGCAACTTGAACAGAGCATGAGGTGGACACAAGTAAAAGGAAAAAAAGACATGTACAGTACATCCCCATGTCCCCCTCTCCCCATACAAAACACGTACCAAATGTTCACTCCAGGTGCTTCTTTTTCAGGTGGGTTCCATTCCTATAAAGCTTAACTAGAAGAAATGTACTTGAAAGGATGGGACCAACAAGGAAGGATAGGCTTCTCCATCCTCTCTGACTCACATGCGGTTGTCTTTTTAAATCTCAATTTACTCCTCACATTGAGATGCCAGTGCGTTCTTTAAGCTCCAGTCTCCAGCACTCATAATATGTCATGTGCCTGGGAGATCAAAACTGATGTGAGTGAGAAATAAGACAACTGAAAAGAGACCATCATCCTGTGTGGACTGCCCAGTACACAGTATGTCCCTCTTCATACCAGGAGAAAGAGCAAAACGAAGGGATAAAGTTACAATAGTACCAATTAGGTTCTGTTATCTGTTTGTGCTAGTACTAAATCTATGAATTCTGTCACTATATGCGAGAGATCTCCATTCACGCTGCGACAAGTTACCCAAAACACCAATCCTGCTACCTTACTGACAGATAGTCAAGGAGACTAAAGGATGAGGAAGGGAAGAGAATGGCAAAAAAGACCAGCAGCCAAGTGTTTAAGCCTGTGGTTGCTAGGATACTGTGAAGACCCTCCATTGCTAAGCAGACAAGGGAGAAATTAAAAAAAGAAGAAGCTCTTGCCTAGGCCGTATGAACAAACATCAGTAACAATAGGAAGATGCTGCTGCTGCTTCCTTCCTATGCCTACCAGGGAGCGATGCCAGGCTCCAGTGAAGTCGCACGCACTACAAATCTGGAAGCTAATACCCAGTAGACAGAGGGGAAAGACAGATGATTCACATTCTGGAAGAACAAGCACTGGACCTCCAGTTCAGGGTCCATCAGTTCGCAATTTGGAAGTCAATTTTCTAGGGCACAAATCTCCTCTAGCCTTTTTAGCAGCCTCAGAGCGTTTGGAGGTTATCTTATCAATATCCTAATGGTTTTATGGGCCATGAGCAAAAGCCAAAAAAATAAATTAAATGCTACTTAGCTTCTTCTTTCATCAGTAGTTATTTAGACAAAAGAGATTAACTGCAAACATTTCTGTTAGTAGAGGGTTGAGAAAAATAAACATTCTGTTAGTTAACAAGAGCACCAACAATTTATGTTACAACAGAATTTGACTTTTAATTTCAAACATTAGCAGTATAGTGGAACCTCGGTTAACAAACAGCTTGATTAACATAAAAATTGCATTAAAAAAAGAAATCCATAGAAAATAGTTTATGGATTTTTTTCCAGAACAGATTATTTGGTTTTCAATGCATTCCTATGGGTAACCGCATTTTGGTTAATGTATTTTGGTTTTCAAAGCATTCCTATGGGAAACTGCATTCAATGCATTCCTATGGGAAATTTGGTTAAAGTAATTTTCACTGAAAGAAATGTACCGGAGAATGCATTAATAACGTTAACCGAGGTTCCACTGTATTTCTATTTAAAAGTAGGAAGCTATTATAGATACAGTACTTCTTATGTTGAGTCCAACACTCTCCTTCTGAAGTGACTTCAAAACATTAACAGGGAATAAAGAGCAATGCCTCACAATGTATAAAGTTATCTTGTAATCATACTCTAAAACTTTGTTAAGATTTGTAGTCAGGCATACCAAAGAAACCTTCCCCCCACATTATAAAACAATCCTCAGCTTTCTAGTACAGTACTCTGAAATCACCGAGATTGCTCAGAAATTGCCTGCAACAGTTTTAAAGTCCAATATTTGTAAACGACTTCCTGAAACAGAAAAATATCAGCAAGATAACATGTTCTGAAATGACTATACAGTACAGTAAAACCTCACATAAAGAGCGCCTCATTTAGAGACTAACTTGCTTAAAGAGCAGAATTTTTTCTGAATGGTTGCCTCGCTTAAGAACTAAAACCAACCAAAAGCTCGCTTAACAACTAAATCGAGGTTCGCAATCCCACCCACCAGAAGTAAACAATTGGTCACTTACAATGGTGTTTCGCTTAAAGAGCAATGTCGCTTAAAGTGCAATCCAGTGGAACGCATTATGTTCTTTAAGCGAGGTACCACTGTACCAATATTGTCATTCTCTGTACAATACCATGAATTAAATCTCCCATTAAGTCTCTTGCAGCTGGTAGTGAGCTGTCCAGAATTAAAGTATAATCACTGGAGCTGAACATACATTTATTATAATTCTATACTTCTACATTACTTCTACTTTGTTTAGGAAACAGTCATATACTGTACTGTGCACACACCCCAGTTTCTAGGACTGTTTTCCTACCATGCTAAAAGCAGCAAACAAGTTCAGGTTTGCATCAATTGCTTCTGGCAAGGTTTCTCTCCTGAAAATGTTTCTGGCATGGAAACCTATCTAGAATAATTCAAACACAGCTTTTACACTTTATGCTATTGAGGGATACATACAGCACTGATGGGGTAGTGTGAACATTTCACCAGGGGCACACCATGGAGAAGAATCAATAAAGAACCAAGAAATAACGAACTGTTGCATGTTCCCTCTCAGATTTTTGTCAGTTATATCCAATTCTACAAAAGCCAACAACTTTGAATGGCATTTAGGAGGTTTTGAAAAAACATTTTACTTTGTCCAGGATTTCTCCTGCCATGTTTTTATTCCTTTTCCACTTACAGCAGCAAAAAGCTCTCAGGCCAATTCTGATCTTACACAGCTGCATCTCCACCTCTGTCAGATAATTACATTCTCCTTGTGTAAATACAAATACAATTTCCACAAAAGTTTTGAGTCTCTTCTCTTACCTCCCAATCATACAAATTAGCCTGTAGTCCAGACTAAATGTTGAGTGTTGTCTGCAAGTATATGAGGACTTGCAAAAGAATATTACTTTCTATTTATTTAACACTTTGGACTTAGAGGACAAACTCCAGCCTCATCATATAAACATCTGAAAAGCACCCCAAATAAACAGCATAGGCAATTATTATTATTATTATTTTTTTGGGGGGGGGACTAACTGCTACCTCCTAATGACTCTCTATTCATTCAGTAGGCTTCAACAGGCATTGTGCATTCAACTTGTAAATAGACTTCACTGTAATAATGGCATTTAGTCCTCTTGAAGCATGATAAGTAGTTCATTATTTTGTGAATTGAACCTACCATTAAATCTCTTATAGCTGAACGTATTGTCCATAAAATACCATATAAAACAAAAGTTTAATCATCAAAGCTCAACATATACTGTATGTATGATAGCAAACATTGATAAGTATTCCTGTTTTATTTTTAAAATGTGCAGCTATGAACAGCATGTGTCATGTCACATTTGTAAGCATCCATTTTCAGATAAAAGCTTGCAACTTTACCAAACATGCTTAACATTACACACTGTAACATGCAGTCCTTAAGACAGAAAAGAAATACAGCTTTTAATAGCTTTTCTGTAGAAAAGATCATGTAAACTTAATGAGATCGCAGTAATCATGTGTCCCAATGAAAACAAAGCACTCTGCTTTATAGTATTCATAACTACATGACTCCTTACAATCCAGGGTAGTAAATGCTATCTTTGTTAACTAGTTAATTGCTCATACTGTAAGGAAGAAATGGTGCACATAAACATTATCTTAAATATAATGAGATCCCCCTCAGCTTCTTTTTTACATTACAAGGGAAAGAACAATCCCTAATGGTAAAGATTCTGAAGGTTAACTCTCAGAGAAGGTTGATGATTATACTTCTGCCCAGCAAAGGTGATCATGTCAAATGGCTAATTGGCTCAGTGCTGGTCTGAATCAAACAGGGAAAGAATAGACTATCATGCTGTGCTCATAGACATCTATGCATAGGCTCAAGACTCATACAACTATTGTATATGTATTTCACTCACCTTATGCTAGTTTCTTACATTACAGTTAATTGGCAAAATTTTCTATACATGCAACAGTCAGGATGTTACTAATAAATAAAACTATAGGGTGTATTTTGACATGAACTTCAAATTATTCTTGACTTTCCCCCTGCAAAGCATGCATACCTTTTCATGATATGAACATCATGAAAGAAAATCAGGGGCCATGTGAAGGATATCATATTTCTTCTTCAAATATTTCACTTTTACCATTAAAAAACCCAAAAGATTTCCCACAAACTTATTTAAAAGCTTCAAAGCAAGATTTATTACAACTATTCTTTCAACAAGTCTGGCCAGGTTATCCTGCTATGGTAATACAGTAGACCATACTGCCAGCAACTCAACACCAAGCGTCAGGTGGCAGTTAACTAACCTAACAATTCTGAGGACTAGCGGCCTTGGCAAAATCCACAGGGAAGGGTGATGGTCCCCAAGTGGATTAAATCCCATTTGAATTCATCTTGATGGAAGGTAGCAGCTTCATCAATACAGGCCTGAGGCTGAGGAGGACTTTGTGTGTCAAAAGGGCTCAGGACCAGAAAGTGACTTGCAGAGCTAGATCAGTGGCACTGGGGTCATGCTGCGATGCAGAAGGCAGATGAAAAGCCATGACATTATAATCACAGGACAGTCTTCATGGCTGATAGCCATGAGGATCACCAATATTCAGAATCGGATATGGCACAAGAAGAAGATTCTTTCAACGAATCTTTTCTGGACAGGTAAAGCAGCAAAATGGGAAAAGATGCTGAATAAGGTTCCCTCTCTTCTCTGAAGATGTTTAACATCACAGAGAGAAAGGGTATGAGAAATGCCAAGGTAATCCCCTGAGTCAAAGGCAAATCAGCTTGTGTGCTGTGTTTAAACTCTTCCTGTAGCTGTCATAATGAATCTTTGTGATTTCTCTTTTCGTTCTGAGGAATATAAAACACAGAGTGTTCATTTACTCCCCAGGTTTCTATTGCTCATCACTCCATAGTTTGCTGATCATAGTATCTCCCCCAGGAATTTGTTTTATGGTTGGTATCTTACTTCTTCCTCACTGTCTGAGCACTTTGTCACAACCTCTGTTCCATTTTGTGGTCCTTTATACCTTATTGCTTGATCATTTATTATTATGAAGCCACCCATAAATCCAGCAGGTTGTCACAAACCTGCCAACCAAATAGAGCAATAAGGTCTGCAACTCTTCCTTATCCATATCTGAATACATGTAGAAGGTCAGAAATGACATTACATGAAAATAGGGATGACAGTCCCTCCAATGGTATCATCTGGAGAGAGCACATAAGATGTGCTTTGCATGAAGAAGTTCTCAGACTTAACTCCCTGTGGATCCTGCTAAAAGAACCCGGTAGCAAATGATGGGACAAGGATTTGCTTGACACCCTGGAGAATTAAATACAGGTAGCTGTATAAAGCAGTAGTCCTCAACTTTTTGTCCTCTATATGTTTCTGGCTTCAATGTACTGTATAGATCTCCAAACCGGCACTGCCAATTATCAAAAGGTTTTGGGATGTAAACTTCCAAACATCAAGAAAGCCAAAGGCTGACAACCACTAGCATAAGGCAACTTACTGTGTCCAAACCTGTTACAATATACATAAGAGGGAGGAAATCTCTAGTCAGATGAACTATGTCTCCTAACTCATCTCTATAGAATAAATTCTATGTTATCTTCTATTTTGGTTCTAGATCAGTGGTTCCCAATTAGTTTTTTCTACGTATCACTTCAAGAAAGACCTCAAACTTGCATACCCCTTATTGCAGGAATGTTAAATATCACGTACCCCTTATTGCAGGAACGTTAAATAAAAAATGAAATCAGGTGTATTTTATATTTATTATCATCAAAAGACATTCTAATGACAGAGAACACATGTTTCATTAATGTGACAAATGTGCATGTTGATAATGACGAGCAAATAGGCGGGAACAGGGGCGGCCGCAATCGGGTGACGCGAGACGCGGGATAAACCGCCGCCGCGGGAGAAAGCGCTTGATGCATACGATTGACTTACCTACTGATCATTTAAATAAATTGAATATTTTTTGGCAATTGTTATTGCATTATTGTTTTTTAAGGATTTAATATTTTAGTTAAGAGATTGCTGTGCGTACCCCTTGATGCAATCTCGCATACCCCTGGGGGTACGTGTACCACTAATTGGGAACCACTGTTCTAGATACAACTATCAGTAAATCTACTTCACTGACAGTCTTATCAGTTACCTAGATTTTCTGGATCTGCAGCAGAGAGGAACCAATTGAAAAACAAGCCAGCTAATTTATATACAGTATCTTCTTGCATTCTCTGGAGCACTTTACCCCTTGTCTAGAAGAAGAGTAGCCATAAGGAAGAATGAAAGTCTGTCATGGCAGTCATATACAAAAAATGCATCCTATGATTGCAGAGATGGGAAAGAAATTGAATTTTACTCCATCATCTAAATTGTATTGCCCAAGTTATTTCCAGGTATTAGGATGAAGCATTTACAGCGCTGTAATCTCAAATGTTTCACATCTCAGTGGAACACAATGTAAGTTGTTCTAACAGGCTGTTATATGTTATGCACTCTCAATAGAACATTACACCAAAGAGAGAGAAAATAAACCTTTGTTTTGTACTTTTAACTGTGTGAATCTTTAATATGCATACTAATGAATTAAGAATATTGTTCATTTCAGTCTCTTTGAGAATCCTAACATGAGATTATCCTTATTTTAAAAAAATCACCAGTGAATATGTAAACCAGTTTAATTCAATTTCTGGATAACCATGTTGATGGCTCATTGTTTGATCCCACTAGTATGCACCCACATTGGCTTAATTCACCTTGAAAGCTAATGAAAGATTACACATATTATTAAGCAGCAACATGGCAACTGATGGAGTGATCTGACAACTGCCTAAACAGCCATCTCCTGCCAAACATGGAGGGCAAGTTCAACAATCATGGGATCTTTTTGAAACGTTTTTCAGAGGACTTAAACATCCAGAATCTGAAAGTATGTTTATACGTATGAGAGATGAGAGGTAGGGAGAACATAAACACACTTATGAATTGTAACATAATTTTGTATTCGTACAACACAATTTTTTAAAACTCTTCTTTTAGATTTCACCACAGAAATCTGCTATAATAGTACAGAGTTGAAATCTCAAGATCATTAAGCACATCCTCTGTCTTCTAATATACTTGCTTGCACTGCGCATAGGATGGATTTCTCTAACTTTCCATGCGGATCTTGTCTAAAGTAACACACTTAACCTGCTTTAATGATTCTGAATATGGAACAGAAGGACCAAGTTATCGTGGTATAATCCTGGATTTACATATTTGTTTACCCAAAGGTATAGTTCTGAAAAGTTGTGGTTTTATAGATGTGCTGTGCATTGATATAAGAGTACAAACCCCTAGGTTAATGGATTACACCAAAACATGTCCCTTGAGGACTGGAGCTAATGCTACGTAAAGCCTTGTTTGATAAATGAATGCTTTTGGGTTCAAGCAACAAGGCTCTCCCACTGGAGTGAACAGAGATTTTGGAGAAATATGAGAAATTTTAAAAGCACCTTATATTTTCACATTTGGTAACTTTTACATAAATGTTTTGGTACTGTACACTGCAGAATAATCACAACTATCTTTTCTCAGAGGGAAGTCCAACAGAATTTATTGGGTTTTACCTCACAGTACAGATGGATAGGTCAGTGAGTTAGGTATCTGGCTAACTACCCAATATGCATCCCTGGGTAACCTGGGACCCAGACCACACATTTCTGAGTACTCTCTACCTAGAAAACCCTGTGAATGGTCACTATAAGTCAGAACTGCACTTGTTATTACAATTAGGTGCTTTTACAATAACTTTCCCTTGGAGTTGTTTCAAGAACTCAACTGGACTTAGATCTGAGTAAACAAGCATAGCAACATGTTAGCTGTCTTCCCAGAGTAAGTCAATCTACGTCATCTGGCTACTGTTGTAACTTTGGAGCTTCCTTCTTTATAAGAACAATGTAGATTTTTTTTATAAACTGTTAAGGCATCCCACAGTCTTCAAGATCAGTTGGTTACACCCCTTAAATCCTCACTCTGTCTGTCAGAAAGAGCAAGCAGACACTCCCTCCCCGCCACTTCCCTCTCTAAAAAGCCTTGTCTGTTGGGTTGCTGGGAAATGGACCAGATTTCACAGAAGAGATTGAGGAAAGAATTGTGATAATGGTGAAGAAGTAAGTCTTGAATTGGAGAATCTGCATTCTAGGAACACCCAAATGATGCAGGAGAAAGAGGGAAAACCTAGCCTGCAAGCTCATGTGGACAAACACGGGGAGCACTCTCACATCCCCAACCTCTCCCTTCTTCCCTCCCTCCCTCCCTTTCAGTCAGCAGTACAGCCAGGAGGACCAGAAAGAACTGAAATCAATCCCCCATCCTGCAGTTTGCTGCACAGAAGGGGGCTGTAGAATCACCCATTTTTAATGCTAAGGAAGAGTCCTGCTACATGTGACAGTAATAAATAAGTAAAAGAAAGAAATGGAAAGTGTATGCAAAGTGTGCTGTATCACACACCAATAATCACACCAAACTTCTTTCTATAAACCTAGGAGTAGCAGGCAAGAAAGCAGAGACACAAGTAGGTTTGCCCCCGGGGGCAGTTCTGTTGTTAGAATTAAAGCTCCAGCATGCTGTTCTACCTTTATAGCCCTACCCAGGGCATAACCAGAGACTTTAGGAATAGCACACAACGCTTGAGATAAAAGGCTAAAGAGAGCCATAAACTTCCACTCTGCATGGATGAGAGCAACCACTTGAGGATAAGGAGGGTCAAAGCGATCACAGAGAAGCAAAACTCTTCCTCAAAATAGAAGGAGAAACTTCTGTGTCCTGAGGTGGAGAAAGGCAAAATTGCTTCTTCAGATTCTGACAAGACACTTAAGGGAAGGGCGAGTTACAGTCCTTGCTGGCCTTTCTGTTCTCGCTGGGAAATGAGAAAAGTGGCAGAGTGGAAACGCTTACTTACATCTGCCTTATGACACCAGCAACAATCAACTCAATAGCAGCCCGCCTTGCAGAGGTTTGTATGTCTGTGGGTTTTTTTTTTAAGGTACAAAGCAGCTTTGTAGAAAGCTACTAAATCACAGGTACATTCCACGGATTAAGCACTCCACATCACCTTTTTATTCTCTCTATCTCTCACTATCGTATGGAATCATAACCAAAACTGCTCAAACTAATTTTGTCTGCTTGGTGCTAGAGAGAAGATGAGAGAGAGAGAGAGCAAGATCCATGGGAATCCAGGTTAGCAACAACAGCTCCCTCTGTTTAATAAAATAAATAAATACCTAATGGATGGAATGAGCGCACTTCTTCCTACCCTTATGTTGGTGAATACCATTCACACCGTTCAGACTCGAGTCCCCAGTTGAATTCAGGGCAGAAACCACAACAAAAACAAAATCCCAGACAGAAAAGCATCACCCATAGGAGAAGACAGTCTGAGGACGTTATTACTGCTTTGATAATTTGGATGGGGGGGTGGAAGGGAGACGATGAGAGGGGGCAACCCACACATTGTCACACTTCAGGAACTCCGGGTTTTTTCCCCCACCTCTCTCTCTCTCTCCCTTTTTGGATAAAGGACTAAGGAATGTTGTCATCTGAAAAGGACACGAAGGAATGTCAGCACGTGCAGCTGGAGGGGGCTTTGGAAACGCAAGTAGCCCCAAAGGGAACAGAGTTCGGGGCTAGGAGACACATGGAAGGCAAAACATAAGGTGGGGGCGAAATTTCTGTAAATGAGAAGGAAAGCGATGGGAAGCAGAAGGCGGCGCACAGGGATCCACAAGGCGGGCAGATGGACGACAGAGAAGGGGGGGGGGAGAGAGAAATACACAAGAGGAGAGCGAGCACACCACAGGGACGCCACACGGACACAACGCTTAACCCGCTTGGCTTACTGTGGGCTCTTGGGGTAGAAAGGCAGGGTGACATGACTGAGGTCCTGGATGTCAAAAGCGGTGGGCTCGGCGGAGATCGCCTGCCTCTTGGTCCGCTGCTCGCCTTGTACTAAGGTGGTGCTTTGCTGATGCGCCTGTTGGGTGGCGGGCCGGATCACGGAGCGGTACTTGTCCAGTTCGTTCTGCAGTTTCTGGATCAGCTCGTCTTTCTGGTCCAGCTCCAACTCCAGCTCATCGATGAGGGCATCCCGTTGCCTCAGCTCCTCGATCTTCTCTTGCAAGGCGTATTGTAAATCCCGCAGCGTCCCCATTCTCAACCACCGCCACCGCCTCCACCGCCACCACCACCACCACCGCCTCCTCCACCGCCGCCGCCGCCTCCACCACCACCACCCCGGGGCTCCTGCCTGCGCCCCCCTCTCCACGCGTTGCAACTTTCCCCCCGCCTCCCCAAGTCAGCCTCCGCCTCCTCTGCCTCCGCCTCCTTTGGCCGCCTGTCCCACTTCAAGCCAACTTTGCCAATCGCTCCCCCGGTCGACCGGCGGCTGAGGCGGCGGGTTGCAGAATCCCGGCCGCCCAGCGCTGCGCCCTTTGGGAAGGAAGGCGCGCCTCCAGCCGGGCGGGCGGGCTTCGGCGGAGAGGGCGGCGAGGCCAGCCGAGCGAGCTACCCGACGAGGCGGGGAAGCGGTGGCAGCAGCAGCAGCCTCTTCACGGGCGCCCCAGGGTTTCCCGCCTTGCTCGCTCCGCCGGCGGCACCGGGGGGTCTCTCGGCGCCGTTTCCGACCGGCTGCGTCAAGCTCGCCTGGAGAGCGCCGCGGCAGCGAGAAGGAGACGGTGGGAGGGGAGGGGAGGGGAGGGAGGGAGGCAAGGCGGGCGGGCGGGCGCGCGAGGGGCGTCTGCCGCAGGCCGTGGCACGGCCACTTCCCCGCCTGGCTCCTGGCTGGGGCTACCACTCGCCAAAACTCCCTCACGCCTGAGGCTCTCTCTGGCCCCTCCGGCTCGCGAGAGGTGAGTCAACTGGGGGTCCCGGGTGGGCTCGGGGGGGGGGGAGACGGACGGACGCTTCCCACGGAAATGGCAGCGCCACGTTTGGGGAAGGAATTCGCAGCCTTTGGGAAGGCTGTGGCTCGTGGGGGGAGGGAAGGGGCGCCTGGAGTTCAAGAAGCAAGCGCGCCCTTTCCCGGGCCCAGACAGGAGGGAGCCCTTTCCCGCCCGACTTCCTCAGGCAACCTTCGTTCGGGAGCGAGCGGCAGAAATCCCCACATACACACACCGGGAGAGACACGACGCAGCCCACATCTTACCACTTTTAAAAGACATGGGGTGGAGTTCGGCCCCATCTCTTTCCCTAAACTGGATCCCTTACCAAATAAAACCACAGAGAGAGAGAGAGGTTCACACACACACACACACACACACACACACTGACACACACACACACACACACACACACACACACACACACACACACACACACACACACGACGCAGCCCACATCTTACCACTTTTAAAAGACATGGGGTGGAGTTCGGCCCCATCTCTTTCCCAAAGCTGGATCCCTTACCAAATAAAACCACACACAGAGAGAGAGAGAGAGAGAGAGAGGTTCACACACACGCACACACACACACACACACACAGACACCCACACACGACGCAGCCCACATCTTACCACTTTTAAAAAACATGGGGTGGAGTTCGGCCCCATCTCTTTCCCTAAGCTGGATCCCTTACCAAATAAAACCACAGAGAGAGAGAGAGAGAGAGAGAGGTTCACACACACACACACACACACACACACACACACACACACACACACACACACACACACACGACGTAGCCCACATCTTACCACTTTTAAAAGACATGGGGTGGAGTTCGGCCCCATCTCTTTCCCTAAGCTGGATCCCTTACCAAATAAAACCACACAGAGAGAGAGAGAGAGGTTCACACACACACACACACACACACACACACACACACACACACACACACACACACACACACACACACACGACGTAGCCCACATCTTACCACTTTTAAAAGACATGGGGTGGAGTTCGGCCCCTTCTCTTTCCCTAAGCTGGATCCCTTACCAAATAAAACCACACACACAGAGAGAGAGAGAGAGAGGTTCACACACACACACACACACACACACACACACACACACACACACACACACACAGAGGCTCATTGCCCTCACTCGGTTTTGACAGCAAGGCACTCTGCACATGTCAAGAGGCTCTCTTCAGTTAAAAGTCCACTTGCTGCAAATGACATAAACCAGGAGTGCTCAACCTACAGATCCGGCCCCTGACATCAATTCATCTGCCATGTGCTGCTCTTGTTGCTTGCGGAAGTAAAACGCGCTCCTATGGGCACGTTTTACTTCTACTTCCAGGAGTGATGAGGGCAGCGCAGGCTGGATGAACTGATGTCAGGAAGCCATAGTTTGAGCACCCCTGGTCTAAGCAGAGGAAATGGCAGCTTAAAATCTATCTCATACTGTTGCAAAACAGATTGCAAGGTATTTATTTATTTATTTATTTATTTATTTATTTATTAGTTCAAATTTATATTGCTGCCCACTCGCTGTGGCGACTCAGGGCGGCTTATAGACAATACATTACATTACAATATGTTGGGGTGGGCACAGGGGGAAGGGCAGCAAAGTCTGCAACCTGCCCTGGCTTCTTCTTCCCCTGGCAGGTGGTGTAGGCACAGGTATGTTTTACTTCCTCTTCCAGTTGGAGGAAGCATGTGACAGGCCCACAGCCCAAAAAGTTTGGGCACCCCTGACATAAATGGTGGTTCCTGCCAAGGATTCTAGTAATGGCTTTGGCAAGCCACCCCAGCCTTATCCTAATTAAAGTGCCTTCCAGGTTTCAGTTAAGCTTTCCTCTGGAGCTAAATATATATTAACAGCAATATAGTTTCATGTATTTGAAATATTCATCTTACTGCCATGACCAAAACTATTTCAAATTGCCTGAAGCATCCTCTAGTCTAGAGGCCAAGTTTCTCATCTCTCTGCTTCCAACTACCTGAACTTTCCCTCTATTTTTTTAACACTTGACAAGATGAAGGATAATTAGTTTTTGACCATCCACTTTTCCCAGGATAAGCAGAAAGTTGATTGCCCTCTGTTACAGTTGAGTAACAAACTTCACTAAGCATGTCATTGCAGCCCTAAGAAATAAAGCAATTATTCAAGGAAGAAACCAATTGATTGGGGGTGGGGGACATCCAGGGACAGGCATTTAAGATGTTAAATGGCTTTTGTAAGTTTCCCTTTCCTCAGAATGAAGAACTCTAAGCTAAGAGCTTTCCTTTTGGTACCCAAGAGAAACAAGAGAGAAGTTGCACACTCAGAGTCAAAGTATCTGAGCTGTAAGCTTTCTTTTCCTAGAAGCAAGTGGTGTATGACTTCAGATTCAACACCTGGATTGTGTGCACTGTAGCCAATATTCCTTTTCACCTCCAATTTCATGTCAGGAAATGAACCATTATTGTAAAAGCACACCCTGCAGAAAGACAAAGCATAGGGATTGTGTGCAGTGAATCTTTCTCCCAGATCCTTTGATCAGGTTCTAATTTGCATGCTTGTGTGTTTATGCAAATCTGCTGTTTCAGCCCTGCCAATTGTAGAGAAGAGGTAGGTGAATTCCACTGTGTGGCTAAAAGGTGCATTGCTTTTCAGCACACGTGAATGTTTCAAGTCAAGCAGCTGAAAAATTCAAACTTACACTGATCCTGCTGCAGCCATGGCTCTCTTGGGGCTAACTCGCAGATTGTTATAACACAGTGATCACAACAGTTAAACCAGATGCCATGTCAAATATATAGCATGCATACCACCTTCTCACTCTTTCTTATTACTGCAAAATAGTTCAGAATCCAGAACTACCAGTAAATTCTGACATATTAATCTGCATATTAACAGACTCCACTCAAGACATCCACCTTTATCCAGTGCCACTATGGGAAGCAATGAAGAGTTCAGTCAGGATGCATGGAGAAGAGAATGGTTGGAAAAAGTGCCCCGGTAGTACCAGAACTTCCAACGTGTAACCGAAACACTACCCATTTTTTATCAACCTTGCGAGATATGGGCTAGCCTTAATAGAATGTGGACAGGGCATAGTAGAAGTGTGATCTTTTGCATAAATGGGGGAAATTAACATATATCTTTTTGTTATATGTACAAGTGCCATATACTAGATAAATAAATAAACTCAGGGAAGTAATGTAGGCAAGGAGCAACATGAATAAGCAAGGATGTTGTAAGCATTTCCCCCAAAAAGTAGGCTCCTGAAAGGGTGCAAGTGAGGTGTTTTTCTACCTTTTGCTAAGCGAACCAATGTTTCTGATTTTAAGGGAAGAAAAGAACTCAAGGAAATGTTTAAGCCTCCACTATCTGTGAACAGTACAGTAATCAAGTGCAGCAAAATCACATGATAAATGTAGATGTGGGAAGCTGGCTGCAGAGTTTGGAATGAGAGCTTAATCCCCAGTAGACTAGGTAAGAAAGTGGCTTCTGGCCATGACCACTAAAGATGGAGCCTCCATGTACTAAGGAAGTACACTCAGATTGTCAGATGCTTTGGATAAGCAATAAGAGATGCTTTCTGTCTGCTTCTCCTGTCTGCACATTCAAGGTGGCATTTGGCTCATTGCTGCTCCCACTGGTGACACTGCTAGATCAAACAGACCTTTGGTTAAACAGAGCAAGTCCAAATGTTTTTTTCAAAAAAAAAAATCTTAGAGGTAAGTACTTTCCCTGCCTATTTCTTTTCCACCAGTTATTGCAAGAAAATTGTCTGGTGCCCTAGAATGATGATTGCAGTCTGTGTCTCCTAAAGACCATAATGCAGACTGCTGTATCAGTGTGTGCAGACAGAAGTAATGTTCCTTTTGATGACATTCGAGGGGAGGGGCAGCTGCTGAATCAAAATAAAATGCCCCTTGTGAAGAAACAAACACTTCAAAGGAGTTGAGTCGACAGCTTTCCTCTAAGCCTTTATGAAGTGGGAAAGGAGAATGAGGCTTTGCACTTTTGCTCCATGGAGGGATAAATGTTCTATTAGATTAGAAAAGTGGAATGGATTGTGTAAGAAAATGGGCAGCAGTCTGGTCTCTTCTTAGCATATCTATTTTATACAGAGAAAAAGATGATCCATGTGGGTTTTACATTATGGTCGAATGACTGGAGACCACTGAAATTTTAGAGAAAGAATAGGACTCTGGGGCTGCGACATGTGAGTGTTTCTCTTTTCCCTACATGTTGAAACAAAAAGCCTTGGATGGAAGACTAGTGGATTGAGGGGAAGTCCTTAATCATTTCCTTCCATTAATATTTTTTTCTTCCAATCATATGCTGTAGGTTTTACTCTTCACAGGAGGAAGGCTTCTTCTTCTGTGTGTATGCAGGCTACCACACCAACCAACGAGGATTGCAGCCTCAACGGATATATTTTTGGTTTAAAACTTGGAGCTGCTGGTGGCAGTGGAGTTATTGTAATAGGTTCAGGGGGAGGTGTTGACCTTGACTGCTGTTTTAAGAAAAAAACACTATTTAGGAATAGGGCAGGCAACCCACTCTGAAAGCTCTTCGTTAGTGTTCCGTACAGAGCTACACTGACTTTCAGACTTATTTAGGCAACTGGGATTATTCTATAAAAGCACTGGGTTTGTTTGTTTGTTTGTTTTGGTAAGGATATCTGCAACAACATCTCACATGTTAACAACCTGCCTATACGCAACCCTTGTCAGAAAAAGAGACAGGTCTTGTTTCAGTTGACCCTCTGTTGGAAGTTAGGTGGAAAGATTGTAGCTTTTCCAGATAAAAGGCACTACACACTAGACACTTTGTATTGTGTCTTCTTTCTCCTTAACATTCTTCCACAGTGAGAAAAATAATGGAAGAAGCAGCAGAAAAGAAAGTGCAGGTTACCAATGGAACACCATGACATGTGAAGCCCTATAAAATCTGGTGAACGAGGCACAGCGATGGCATGTTAAAAACATCATCTGAATTTGCTCAAGATGTTTTCCATGATGGAGATGAGTATCTTAGAATCCTGTTTTCAACAGCAAGGAAAATTCCACTGCCTCCTTTCATTTACTGTTCCTGTGGGAAGCCAGGTCCATTTTATTTCAAGAAACGTTCAGTGTAACAAAGATACTGTATTGTTGTTTCTAGTTAAAACTTTTTCTACCTTGAAGTTGTTTCAGTTTCTCTTTGGATGATTGCTAGACTGTTACTCATTGATTGATTGATTTCTCATTTATAGACTGCCTTTCTCCCAATAAGAACACTCAAGGTGGCTCATGTTTTTTTTTAAAAAAAAAAAAATCAAAACTTAAAGCAGAATAAATTCTACATTAAAACATTTAAACTATATTAGTAATCAAAATATATTGAGTGGTTTAAAATATTTAAAGCTTTAAAAACATACTGAGCTTAACAATCAGCACGCAGGGAATTGGTTATGATTATTAAAAGCCTGTCTGAAGAGGAGAGCCTGCCACTGTTGGCATAAGGATAATAGAGAGTGGGAGTCAACCTAATATCCCAAGGGAGAGCATTTCAGGATCTGGTAGCAGCCAAAAAGAAGACCTTCTCTCATGCCTCCATCAAGCATACCTCCACTGAAGATCTTAGGATCTGTGGGCACCTGTGCAGTCACCCCAGCACAGAGCTCACCCCACCCCTCTGTCCAGCAGTCCAATGGGAGCACTTCCTCCCCCAGCACAGACTTTGCCCCCCCCCCTCTGCTGAACAGCCCAGTGGCAGTGTTTCCTTCCTCCCCTGTTCCTGTGTTGGCACTTTGAGATAAATAAGTGGGTTTGGGGTTGCAGTTTGGGCATTTGGTCTCTAAAAGGTTCACCATCCTTGATCTAGGAGCACATCCAAGTTGCAAGCCTAAGTTTTCAGGCAGAGTGTCACCCAATCCAGCATAGGTTGCATCCCTATTCTGTCATTCAGCTGACTTAAGTTTCAGTTTGTTTGCCCTCATCCAGCCCATGACTGGCATGAGGCACCAGTTTAGAACTGAGCAAGCTTCCTTGGAATTAGGTGGTGATAGAGTTGGATGACATCAGCCTACTTGTGACACCAAACCCCAAAACTCCAGACAACATCTTTCAATGTATAAGATATATTTTGTTACAGGAGCAAGGCAGGATAAATTAATAAATAAACACCTCTATGTCTCTTGTTAGACAAGTTGTGGAAAGAATTCTAGTGAGAGCTATTTGAAATGATGGGCCTGCTCTATAAAGTAGAACATGTTGCCTTACAGAACTCCTCCTTCCATGATCCCTCACCATTGGGTAGGTGGTGGGGGTGATTAGAGTCTTAACAAAATCTGTTAGACCACAGGTTCCCCAGATTCTATAAAGAGATCTTTGACAACTAGTTGCTTTAAAGCTGCACTGTGACATCATAGTTCTATCACATACAAACTTTGAGGAGGGGTTTTGAGGGAGAGGAAGTCAAGCTTTTTGTGTAGACTTCAGTAATGCAAAGTTTGTTTTGAGCTCTGCACAAATTGCTTTCAACCTCTGGAAGTACTCCAAGTGCTCCTCTGAATGGCTTCCCAAGCAAATGCGCTGTTGTTATTATGTAGAGAAAAATGTTTTATAAAAATCAGCTGTGAGCATCCACAGTAATTTTTAACAATCTAAATTCATCCTCTGAAATCCTTGTAATAATGTCACTAAGCATGTAAAGAAAGAACAAAACAGTAGACATTGACTGAAAATCTATTGTTAAGCATAGTAAGTCATAACTTTTAAAAAAAAAAGAAAATAATACTAAACTGTTTTCATAACAGTGCAATATTCACTCCTCAAATGATTTGTATTGGGACCAGTGTCCATCATTATAAATCAATTGAAGTAAATTACACCACATTAATGATGATAAATTAATCAAATGGAGAAAAGTACCAATTAATCAATTCAAATTATGTGAGAGTAGCATTATTAAAGAAGAAACCAAATTTAAGTACAAGTTGATTGAATATTTTTTAAAAACTTAGTAATACATATATACAAAGAAGAATGGCTTATTTAAGTCTCCTTGAAGATGCTTTTTAGGTAAATTTGATTATTTATTTTATATTCAATCTATTCAATCTTTTTAAAGGTAAATTTATTTATTTGTTTGTTTTATATCCTGTCCAATTAGCCTGACCCCCTACTTTGGGTGGCTTCCAATGAATGTTAAACATAAGGCAACCAATACAATAAAGACCAAAGAAAACAAATAATATATAATAACATAAAACAAAAATAATAAATATATTTTTATTCTGATGAGGCTTTGACCTACAGATCTCTTTTGAGTGTGTTTTAATATACCTTCAGTGATGGCCACAGATTGTTTTTATCTCATGTTTTATATGTATGAATTTCTTTGAAACATTTTTAATTCTTATTGTTATTTTTGTTTAGCTCCCTTAGGATGCTATATGCAGAAAGATGGGGCATGAATTAATTTAACCAACTAGCCAACCAAGATGAATGGGAAGAAGTCTTAGAAATCACAGTAGAAAACATTTCAGAACATAATTCTGTACAGCTGCTGCTCACTAATAGGAAACTCTGGATCAAACTAGACATTAAAAAGGATACAGCTTTTAATTCATTAATTCATTTTCCTTCTGATAATGGGCTTTTCTCAGATATGCATGCTTCAGCAGACTTGCACATTAAGCCAGTACTGTATTTACCTTCCAATTACCAATCAAGAAATAAAGCATGCTTAATATAAGACATGTAACTGAGGAAAATTGTGTACTATGATAAGCAATATTTTTTTTTAATTTACTTGAGGGAGCATCCTTCCAAAATACACACTAGTGTATGCTGCTAGTTCTAAGGGTAGAAGTGGCCTGAAAGAATCATGGATTATATTGCTAATGTATTTTAGTGAGAAGCTACACGGCGGTGGATAAAATGTGTGGCCAAACTCTGAGGAAAAGTGAAGGCAGAGCTTCAGTTCAGATCAACCTAGGACAGTGATGGTGAACCTTTCAGAGGCTGAGTGTCCAAACTGCAACCCAAAACCCACTTATTTATTGCAAAGTGCCAACACAGCAACAGGGGAGGAAGGTAATGCTCCCATTGGGCTGCTGGGCAGAGGGACGCGGTGAACTCTGTGCTGGGGTGAGGGAGGAAATGCTCCCATTGGGCTGCTGGGCAGTGGAGTGGGGCAAACTCTGTGCTGGGATGACTGCATGGGTGCCCACAGAGAGGTCTCCGAGTACCACCTCTGGAATGCATGGCATAGGTTCACCATCACTGACGTAGGAGGAGCCTAGCATGGAGCTATGCAAGGAGGTTCTGTGCTAGCACAGCATTGCAGCCAAAGTCTTCTGCTGCATTAATGTTGCATAATACTATTCTTTGGAGTTCTCCAGTGTCAGAGGAAACAAAAAAGACAACGACCATCCCAGGTGCAAACTGATAACATCGTTTTGTTTGTGTTACTCAAGTGCAGTGACATACTATGATCCAGCACCTATTTTTCTTACACCTAAAAAAAATGGGGGGGGGGGGGACCCTGCCAACTTCAACTCAGATTCCTGCTTTTTCTGCTTACCATCCCTCACTTGCCAAAAGGGCCATGGGCTAGTGGTGTCTTTTGAGTCAGACAGCAATATGAGTCAGAACTGACCTATGTAACAACACAAGTATAACTTGAGAGCCATTTCCTTTATGGCAGAGTTATGAGACCAAAAGCCCAAAGTAGGGATTCAAAATATTTTTGGAAGCTTTTACTTGTATTAACCACCTGTCCCCAAATGAATGGGCAAAGCCTTTGTCTCTTTACATAATTTACAAGGCAACTTTCATTTTCTGACATTTGTCAAATGATATTTTGTCTCTGATCTCCATTACAAAAATTTACATGGGCCATATCTTGGATAGAATCGAGATTTTCTAGATCATAGTTTTTTGGAAATAAAAAAACCCCTCATGTCTGGTCAACTGATGGACATTTTCACTGATAACAACAATTCAGTCATCAGCTACATTATTCAATGTTTTGTGAAGATCAAAGTGTTCCAATGAATGCTACGATATAGAGATGAAGAACTACTTGATTTTGGCAAGATTTATGAAAACTCTTCACCAAGAAATCAAACCAATTCAACCTTCCAGTGTCAGAGACACAAAACATAGGCTATAGTTCTACACAAAGCATATATAGCAACTTAACATTGCTTACCAGACATCTGCTTATTCATTCAGACACACTCAAAAAGATGTTATAAAAGTTTAAAAATGTATGCATTGTGCTCCTCAAGGAACATCTCATATTTCCCTCCCCACACCTGATATTCAGACAGCAATTCCATTCCACAAGATGTTCATGGTATGCCATACATGAATAGGAACCATAATTGCTGTCATAATACAGCATAATTGCCGTCATAATAATTCCCAGCAAAACTCACAGAACCAAAAGTATTTGCTGAAAGGGATGTATGTTGTCTTAACACCCTGTCGTTTCCCCCCAGAATAATCATGAAGTGATCAGTTCAACCATCATGGAAGCTCCATCTTCTATTGAGGAGTCTCCTGAATATTAACTAACAAAAAGCCAAAAACATTATTTTCAACCAATAATCCCATAAGAGTCACAGAACGTCATGACTGTTATGATGTAGGAAAGATCATATACCCATCTGGTACTCTATAATAACTAATTGACAGCTCTGGGTATAGAAACATGCAATTCAACCCAATCCATAATTTTAATGTATGACCCATGGGATGCTGTATCTTTAATTTTCAAAGACTCAGAAGTGAATGTACAGAGGAAGGTACAATGGCTCGGATCCTTTAAAAAAGATGGCTTAAGGAAATTCATGAAGAAGAAAAAATCTCCCACATCCTTTCTCTCCCATAACTTCCTGATGACTAGGTCCCCTCCTGATTTATGCATATGGGACTCATCAGTGGGGAGAATAACTCAACATTGAAATAGACCACAAAATTATATTTGATTTCCCCATTGACAATCAATTACATATACAGTACAGTAATATCTCGGATAACGCTAAGATTTGGTTCCACAAGTCTTGGTGTTATCTGATTTTTAGTGTTAGCCGATCCATGTTAAAATCCTATGGGATGGATCGGATAACGTTAAAGCTCCATAGAGATACATTGTACCCGCACAGGCGTTAGTGGTCGTTATCCGATCCATCCCATAGGACCTTAACGTTATTCGATCCAATTCTCCTCCCCAGATTACTTAATGTTATGCAATTTTAGCGTTATCCAAGATAAACGTTATCCGAGGTATTACTGTATTTGTCTCACAACAATCTACATACAGTACAGAATTTTCTAAGACACAGTAGCTCTTTGAGTCAATGCAAAGGAGGCTTTGGCATAAGTTAGCATGAAGTCTTACCTCATCTATTTCATTAACTTTGTCTGGGTAAGTAGATGAATGCAGGATTGGGCACCTGAATGGTAGAGCAAGGTTTATTTTAATATGGCCTTATTAGTAGGTTACCATTTGGGCTACACTTCAAGGAGCATCTTTTTTAGTCTGGCAGTGAACATTTGCCTGTCTCTTGGCTTCTCATGTGCAATATCAGGTGGCTTGAGTACTCCCAGAAATCTAGGGGGAGTGGGGTGGCACAAAATTAATTCAGCTGGGAGTGGTAACTTTCTTTCGTCATGAAAACAAACAATGGTTTCAGCCCCAAGCAGGGTTTACAATAGCAACCTAATCTCGGCTCAACCATAACAAGACATGGTTTTTTTTGTTACACTTATTATGTCCTGCCTTTTTTCTGTAGGCATTCAAGTAGTTCAGGTCTCTACCTGTCTATTGCTACTGTTTCCTTCAAAACTGCAGGAGGAAGAAAAATACAGGTTTGACCTATCTCCAGTTCCACAAAACAAAGGGTAATGGTGAAGACAAGAGGCAGCAGCCCAGGCCACAACCTGGAATGTGTTCACATACATACAGGTATACTGCCTGTTCATACCATACCATCATCAGAGTTGATTTCTGAACCACCTCTCCAACAATGCCTTGATTCCAAGGAAACACACATCGTCATGTGCCAGGGAGGCTTTAGTCATAAGATATGACTATCAGTCCAAGACAAAGATTGTGAAGGTGTGTTTGTGTGACAATAAATGGTGATGACAGGTGTTAGGGAACAGCAGGCAAGGCCGTGAACCTACCAACCCCCTCTAGGAGCAGCTGCAACCTTCCACTTAAAGGCCACCTCTCTCTGGAGCCAGCTGTTTCTTCTAATATTTCTTCACCATGCCTGTGTGTTTCTTTGGAATCGGCATTGATGGAGGGATGGCTCCGAAATCATATCTCTCTGATGCCAAAGATTCAAAATGTTTATTTTGCATCCATACTTTCCAGGTGATAGAAGAAAATGACACTGTCAGGAATGTGCTGCAAGATGAAATGCGTAGAGAAGGACCTCAAATTAATGTTCAAATAACTGGCCTTCTTGTCGTAAAAGAACTTGAAACACAGTCATCTTGAGAGCAGTTTAACTCTTAAGTATGATTGGCTGTGCTTTAAATCTGAATCCAGCCTGCTGTCTCACAGTAGTCTTTGATCATACTTCTAAGGCTGACCATAATTACCTTCATACTGCGAAAGAATTGGCTGGATAGCTCAGTGGTTTAGGTATTTAGATGCAGAACCAAAGATTGGCAGTTTGACTCTCCAAACTGCCAGCCTGTGTAGCCATGGGCAAGCTATACATTCCCAAGGCAATCCCTCCCAGAAGAAGGAAATGGTAAACTTTTTATGTTTATTCTCTACCTCAAAAACCTTGGAAAGGGCTGCTGTCAGTCAGAAATGACTTGATGGCTTGTAATTATTATTTACCATATTTACTGGTGTATAAGATGCATCGGAGTATAAGATGCACCCCAATATTACCAAAATAGCTCACTATAGGCCACCATATACAGTACAAGACACACTCCATTTTCCCCAGTGTATTTTAAGGGGTGGGGGAGAGTGGGTCTTATACGCCAGCAAATACAGTACAGTCAAACCTCGCATAAAGAGCACCTAGCTTAAAGAGCAACTCACTTAAAGAGCAGAATTTTCTCTGCTTTGCTTAACAAATAAAACCAACCAAAAACTCACTTAACAAACAAATTGGGGTTTGCAATCCCCCCCCCCCCAGAAGTCACAATTGGTCACTTACAATGGTGTTTCGCTTAAAGAGGAAACTCACTTAAAGAGCAATCCTGTGGAACACATTATGCTCTTTAAGCGAGGTACAACTGTACAGTGGTACCTCGTATAACAAAAATTATTCATTCTGCCAGGCTTTTTGCTATGCAGTTTTTTTGTTGTACAGAGCATGCTTTGTATAACGGAATTTCCTACGGGATGTTTCGTATAACAAAAAATCTCCATAGCAATACATTGAAAACCACCCTGAGAGATACGTTGCATCGTATAACGAAATTTTCTCCTTACAAGGCAACATTTTCCTTCAAATTCCTTTTGTTATATGAGGTTTTAGTTATAAAAGCCCTTTGTTATATGGTGTTTTACAGTTTATTGCAGGCACATAGTGTCTGATACTAAACAAATGGGAATCATCCAAGTAGTGGTATATGGACCACTGATTACCTGGCCCACAGCAAATCCATTCCACAAAACCTCCATGGTATACCCTACATGAAGTGAGTAAGATTGACTTTGTGAGCTATAAGATAGCTGTTGTGCAAACTCCACTGTGCATTCACCTTCCTTAAAGGGCACAACAGTGTAAATAACAGAAGCTCTTTCCATGGAAGTTATTTTCTCAGAAGTTTAGCAGTTGTCACTTATCAGTTTATTTTTTGATGCCTGCCTGTACTTTGCACTGGCAGTAGTAGAAATGCCTCTAGCAACGGCCACTGATGCTGAAAACATCCTTGATCCTGCACACATGCACACCTTCCACATATTTTCTCAAATCTGTGAGACAGTTTGAAACAGACAGACAGACAGACAGACAGACAGACAGACAGATAGATAGATAGATAGATAGATAGATAGATAGATAGATAGATAGATAGATAGATAGATAGATAGATAGATAGATAGATAGATAGATAGATAGATAGATAGATAAGACTCTTTATGACTAATTCATTGTGGATGGGTTTTCTTCCTTAGATGTGCACATAGATGTGCAATTTCATGGAGTCCATTTTTATCTTTCTTGTGTATGTGAAGTAAATACTTTATAATACCACAGTGCCTTTACCTTTTATTTGTTTGGTATCTATACATTAATATACAACATACTTCCCCATTTCTGCTTTCAGAGGTAGTGTATATATATGTGTGTGTGTATTTTGGTGACCAGTGCAAAGATCTGTATTAAACATCTCCTTTGACATCCTCGCCTAAGTTGTCGATGACATGTAATATTTAATAACTACTGCTCTACAAGAGTCTGAAGGGGTAACTGATATTGACTTCAAATTCACCGTAGATTTTTTTTAATATATATTTTAAAAACAACAACAACATGAAATACTATTTAGAGACAGCACTATATGAATGCACAATTGCACATAGCCTGTTCTTGGACACACTACCTGTCCAAGAAAGTTATTCTGCAATAAAAATATTTCCAATATGTAAAGGCAAATGGTTTGCAAGATGTGGTGTGTGTGTGTGTGTGTGTGTGTGTGTGTGTGTGTGTGTGTGTGTGTGTGTGTGTGTGTGTGTGTGTGTGTGTGTGTGTGTGTGTGTGTGTGTGTGTGTGTGTGTGTGTGTGACCTGCTACAGTGACTGAAAATAATGATGCACTGCACTATAATTGCTAATATAATTACCTTTTTATCTCATTAAATCCATTATAGCAAAAATGAAGGGTAGATCATGCAATTTGAAACTGAGACATTACTGAATTTAGCAAATAAAATGTCATTTTTTAAAAAGGGGGCAAACCAAAACAGATCCCTGGAAGTGCCAAAACTGCCTGCTCTTCCCCTCAGAGATTGCAAGATCTCACCAGGACTTTAATGAAGAAAATTATCTTCCTACTGGGACCGAATTTCTGCTTTTTTAGTTTTCTGTTGATCCCAGATCAACCCTTTCCCAGCGAGGCCTAGCTTGAGTATTCTAAAGCAGTCAGGAATATGGAACTCCATAGGAGGGTATGGATTCAGTTGTATGTGAGACAACTTCACCCAACTCTCCTGTTGCTAAGCTCAGTGACTCATGAGGCTTATTAATGCATACACCTCATTGTTTCACTTAATTATCTCCTGTGTGAAAGGCAGTACCATCTCTAAGACTTCTTTCATCTCAGCAATCTGCATGAAGTTAACATGCAGATTGCAGCATAATGACATCTGTCTCTTTTAGACTGATCTACGAATGTCAGTTGCAACACTATTCCTGCAGATTTGTCTTTTTAGGACAGCGTTTGCACTGTCTGTACATTGTTCAGTGTTCTGTAAGTAGAGTCCAATCCCCTGAGGATTCAGGCATATATGTGATGCTATGACATTAGCATGTAGACAAACATCTTGCTACTTTGTTCTGAATTGTAGATCTCTCCATAAAATAATTACAGTATTTGAATGGTTGAAAGGAGGAGCATGAAATTTAAACTAAACAGAGCAGTTTCCCAGCATAAAAATTATACTGGATAGAAACACGGATATGACATCAGTTTTTGATTATTATCTTAAAAGGAAGGACTTTTTTGGCAGCATGAAATGGTGACATGTGGCTAGAAATATCTCTGGCATGCTTGAAATATCATGTGTTGATATCATGTGTTGCCAACCAGGGCAAAATGGATAATAAAGGATTCATGGCTTTCTAGTATTGCATTATGTTCTGGCCTAGACGGTGCTTTACTAGGAATAAGGCCAAACCTAGAGAGAAGATTAATTCGTGTTCTGGCCAAGATCTAAGCAACACTTAATAAGATTGTTTCAGGTTTCTTTGGTATATAAAAAGCCACCACTGTAGCATAATCATAGGTGGGAGGCATAACCCCCATGTATTGACTGAAATTGCAGCACTGGAACCAAAGATTTAACTCACCTGTTCTGATTCCTTCATTCTGACTGGACTGGGACTTCTATTCTTACAGCTTTTATCCTGTATTAGTTTAGTATTAGTATTAGTATTAGTTTGGTTTTGTAGCAAAAGAACAATACCGAAATACCATCCTACAAATATGAAATTACACTGTGAATCTTTTTTCATTTGCGGGGCAAATATATATTTAAAATCTCATCAAAATGGCTTAGTGGTTAAGATGCTGGACTTGACAACTGGAAGGTTGGCAGATCAGCAGTTCAAGACCTGAGTACTGCACAACAAAGTAAGCTCCCGTCTCTGTCCCAGCTCCTGCCAACCTAGCAGTTCGAAAGCAAGAAATTGCAAGTAGATAAATAGATACCACTTTGGTGGAAAGGTAAAAAAAATGTTCTGTACATTCCAGTGTCTGTTCATGCCTGCCACATGACCTTGGAAATGTCTGCAGATGCAGACAGCGCTGACTCTTTGGCTATAAACAGAGATGAGCACCGAACCCTAGAGTCAAATATGACTGACTTTTGAGCAAGGGCAACTATCAAAATATTTCCAGTTTGTCAATACCTTTGTAGTTCACAGCATATTAAGCAGTGTTCTACTAAACTCCATCTTTAAGAAGAATGTTTGCTTTTCTTTGGTAAACTGCATTCTGTTTTCTTGTTACCCTGTAAACCTATCTCAGCTGACACATGGCCTGTCTTATTCACTGATATGCAGGAAACAGTTGTTTTGCTGCCCTTTGAGATGACTAATTTAGGAGGTGTGAAGACAAGATAAAAACAAAGATTGTCATTGTTTGTTATCCCATTTTGCAGAGCAATAAATTGGGGAGTAGAAGCAGAACTAAACATATAAAACTGAGTTGGCAAATCAGGAAAACCCATTTAAAACAAGCAGGAAGTGTTTGTTTTAATGGGGTTTTCATAGCTTGGTGCTGGAGATTGGGGGGGGGGGTTGAAAGCTAAATTAGGGGCTGACTGCTTTGTAGAGATGCTGCTGCTGCTGCCGTATCCGGATCCAAATGCTGGTGATCCTCATGGCAATCAGCCATGAAAACTGTCCTCATTCTGCTGCTCATCTGGACTAAGCCTAACACTGCTTCTGTATATGCAGTGGAAAGAGATTCAGCCTGGCAGTAGCCATATCTCAGCACCCAGGAGACTGACTGCTGATGGCTACTCCAACCTTCCCTTCAAAAGAAGCCATATAAAATTCCCCAGATTAATACAGGGCCTGAGGCACTGTAGGAATTGAAATTACCACATATTCAAGAGCAGCCTGGAGCATAGCTAATAACTGTCACCCCACTGTTACCAACAAAACTCATCACCAGCTATGTTAGCCAGGAACTATCTCCCTTAGGGGCCCCAAATGTCAGAGTCAATAAAAGGGGATTGGTACAATGGACACTACTACCATTCTGACTGCAGATGAGAAATCATCTCCACTACAATAAAGAAACCTCCTTGTAAGTTTATTAGCACAGCAAGGTAAGGGCAAAGCCATTCTCCATTGTGTAGACAGTTATATTTCTTTGCCTCCTTGGTATTCTGTTGATTAATTATAGGCTATTCCAGATGGAGAGAAAGATCTACCCCCTCCACCACAACCCTGCTTGTCCCTGTTCTTCGTGAAAGAGTGCAAGGGTTACAAGGTGTGGTATTGAGATGGTGAAGCATCTTGAAGTGGAAAGCCAATTTGGGGCGGGATAATAAATCTAAATAAATAAAATGGAGGGAAGGAGGAGAAAGAGCAAGGCAATGGACATCCCAGTGGTGGCAGAAACTGCAGTGGTTGCAGCAGTAGCAGCTTGTTTCCTAAACCTAGGCTCTTGGTCAAACCCAAATAAACCATGTTTTCAGGAGGACACAAAATAGCTTCAAATGCCCTTGGTTCTATCAGTTAAAAAAGGAAAACAAAAGAAAACAAACTTACATTGTTTGGAGAATAGGGAAAATACTGATATGATTACTGATGAACCACATGCTTTTCAGAAAACTAGTGTTCTATCCTCAGGATTCCTCAGTGACTTATGTAAACCAGGCCTGAGTTGTTTATCTGGCACTGCAACACAGTGGGCTTTGAACCTCCAACCTCTCCTACCATCTTCAAGCCCTAATTCCAAGATCACATACAGGGCCAAAAGTTGGTCTCACAGAGATGTTTATTCGCAGGACCAGTCCAAGACATTCTGCTCCCTGAGACACAGTAGCAAATTGGGCCTCCTCACAAGTCGAGATCAGTGGTGGGATTCAGCAGGTCTGCACCAGTTCGCCAGAATCGGTAGCAGAAATTCCAGCTGACCATGCCCATCCACATTTTGAAATAAAGTACCGGTAGTCCTAATTTGGGTGCGACGCAGGGCTTCCCCCCTAGCCATGCCTACCATATCATGTCCACAAAGTAGGAAGTAAAAATTTTTGAATCCCACCACTGGTCGAAATACATAGGATCTAAAGTCAGCCAAGATCTTGGCATAGAAAATAGAAAAGCTTTCAAGTGTGTCTCTCTTTCTCTAGCAGTAAAAATACAAGTGACAGAATCTTAGTTATTTTATTTGTTATGCTTTTCATGCATCTAAAATCCATTGCTCAAGGCAGCTCTTTCACTGTCCATGGATAACAGTTAGCCAGAACAGAACTTGCTACTTGTTCTGTTGCATCTTGGATCAGGCTTGCTGTCTTGTCTGAGTAACAGAAATGAATTTATTGCTGAACACAATGTTTTCATTGGCCTAGTTTGGCTTTTCTTCTTCCATTTGTTTATGCTTTCTGTCCTTGAACACAAAATCTGTAGGTGGACTTTGCAGGAAATAGCTCTAACAAGTGAGTCAGGTAGTTAAAGTGAAGATGGTGGTGACAGTCTCTTCAGAGATATGCACATCTTGTTTTTGGGTAAGGTACTGTTCATGTTGGGTAATGGACTGTGGTGGCTTAGTGGTTAAGATGCTGAACTTAATGACTGTAAGGTCGGAAGGTAAACACTTCAAGACCCGAGTACTGCACGATGGAGTGAGCTCCTGTCTCTGTCCCAGTTCCCGCCAACCTGGCAGTTTGAAAGCAAGAAATTGCAAGTAGATAAATAGGTACCACTTCTGTGGGAAGGTAGACAACATTCTGTGTCTAGTCATGCCTGCCACATGACCACAGAAACATCTCTAGACACAGATAACACTGGCTCTTTGGTTATAAACAGAGAAGAGCACTGAACCCTAGAGTCAGATATGACTGGTTTTCAAGCAAGCATGACCTTTATCTTACTGTTGATGTCTGTCTTGTGAATCTAGATTTCTAGGCATATCATTATAAATTGTAGAAAAATGTTCTGGATCTAAAGGATCTTGTCCAGTCCTGTGAAATAGGTGAGAATGAGAAGGGTTCAGGATCACTCAGTGAGTGCTGTGCTCCAAATCCTAGTCTATTGCTCTAGATTTTTTTCTGAAATCATCATTACATTTGTCCAATCATCATTACATTTGTGAGTGTGTGTGTGTGTGTGTGTGTGTGTGTGTGTGTGAGAGAGAGAGAGAGAGAGAGAGAAGAGGGTGTGCTGTAGAAATGACTATTTCTCCAAACACTAAGGAAACAAAACAAACCATTCTTAATCCATTTGACTCTTGGTTGTCCTTTAAATGATTCAGTCCTGTTTTAGCACCTGCTTTATTTAGATCTGAGCTTAACTGTATAAAAATTGCATGTGTTTTTTCAAAAAAACACATGACTGTTGGATTATTATGTTGGAAGTACTGTTAGAACTGTTGAGGTAGAAATACACTCAGTAATGTACATTTTAATATACATGAATATGTATGCATTTGTTTACAATGAGCAACCTCATCTTGAACATTTTGTTCCTAAAGCTTTAAACAGCTTTCTGACATCACCCTTTGATATTATGTTAGCTGATCTCATGCATAAATATGGATTACAACACACAACAGAGTAAAATATATCAAATTTATTTGCACACTAGCTTTCCACTTGCCACTGTAGCATTGTTTACTTTCAAGGCATTATTTGCTATGGCAGCTAAGATCAAACATCTGCACTCTATGTAACTCATCTCCAAACACTAGAAATGTCATCTTCCATTTTTGGAAGCCTACAGCAATTCTCACAAAATGCAGTGGAAATATATATGGTGTTGCTCTAAGACAATACAGTAAAACAGTTCAAAATAATAATTTAAAAATATATGCCCCAGCAGTGGGAAATGGGAAGATATTAATGGATGCCTTCGTCATTTTTGTTATTTATAACTCATTTTATATTTTACCGTGGGTTGTTTGAGTTTTGTTTTTTGCTCCTTTTGGCTTCCAGTACAAATAGCCTCAACTGAGCTATCAACAACCAGTGTCTGGAGTTCTGGGTACTTATATGATGGCCTTTCAAACCTAGCAGCACATCTTATCTCCTGCTGCCAGTAATATACCACTTTGCTGTAATTTAAAACTGACTTTGCCTAAACGCTATGGAAGAAGTCTTCAGAAGAACTGTTTCATACTAGAAGTGGATTGGTTATAATTTCATATTATTTTAGTGAGAAATCTGGCCAGATTATACTGTTATGGTAACAGAGTAGACATACTGCCAGTGACTCAATGCCAATCATCAGGTAGCATGGCAGTTAACTAACCTGACAATCCTGAGGACTGACAGCCTTGGGTGCCAAAGTCCACAGGGAAGGGTGATAGTCCCAAAGTGGATTAAATTCCATTTGAATCCATCTTGATGGAGGGCACCAGCTTCATCAATACTGGCCTTGGGCTGAGGAGGACTTTGTGCCAAAAGGGCTCAGGACAAGAAAGTAACTCACGGAACTGTATCAGGATACTGGTGTCATGCTGCGATGAGGAAGGTGAATGGAAGGCCACTGCATTATGTTGTTCCCAGGACAATCGTCATGGCTGATTGCCATGATAATAGGCAATATTCGGAATCAGAAACGGGTACTTGAAGAAGAAGTTAGTGAGATTAAAAATGCAACCATTTACTTCAAAGTGTTCTGGGATGACAACATCTAAAAGAAAAATGTAAGCCTTTATATACAAGGCACCTGTGCTCTGTTTGCTATAATTGAGCAAAGCATTGAATACCTGTCTTGTTCACAACTTCAGTGCTTGGAAAGACATACATTTCAAGTTAAGGAACATGCTTGTCTAAGCATACATTCCACCCAGAAATTTCTTCATATTACCAGTGGCAAGGTGATAAGCCTGTTACCCAAAAATGTATACCTGGTTTCTCCTTAAGTATTCCTCATCCCAGCAACCTAATTTAAGGCCAGGAAAGTGTCTTTTTGTCACTTTTCTGCTGATCTATTGCAAATCAAGAAGAAACCTGTTACACAGAAATCCCAAGGCAACTTCTTCCCACCCTGGTATAAACAGTCAACCATTAGACTTCAGGATATCCTGTCCCTCTGTGACATCACAGCAGCTAAGCCAATGTTTTATTCCTGGCTTTTGCCATGTTGCTGGACTAAGAATAGCAGATGAATTGTCGTTGCTAGGCAACTGTCTCTGCTGGATAAAAGAAAAAAATGGGTAAAGATAATTCAGGGCCACACCACCCACATGTACAAGGCTGCTGCTGGTGTTTGTCTCAGAATTAGGCACTCACTGAGTTAAAGCAGGAGAGAACCACAGTATACAGGAAGGACCAAATTTGGAGTAACAGCAAGGCAACTACTGTGGGAGTCTGTTTAAGAGCTCCAACATATGTTTAACCTCCATGTCTTGATTAATCAAACTCTTGCAAGAGGTATATGTTCCCCAGTTTCCCCTTGTCTTGCTTTAATCTTTTTGACCACAGGTGAAAAATATGAAGTCTTGTAAAAATGACTTAAATGGCCAAATTATTAACCCGGGTAACTCTTAATGAAAGTGTGTCCTAAATCTGCAAATAATTCTGAAGTAATCCTTCATCCTGACAAGATACAAGAATAATGAGTCTACATAAGTATAAGTAGCAATGCTCCTCTCCTTTGGTATACATCTCCTACTCTTTCTCTTTCCTCTTAAGAATACAAAAAAAAAATTAAAACAGGGGCTGGAACTAAAATAAACAGAAGATTATTGTCTCTTATTCAGTTATTACAAAAAGATAATACAGAGCAAGTAAGATTTTCTTCATACGGATTTTTGACAGAATCAGTTCACACTAACAGAAGAAACAAGGTTGTCTTCTGGCCCCATTACTGTATTTAGTTTTCATGTCAACAATATCATCAGTAGGGTGTCTTCTCTATCTTTTATTTCTCTTTGTGTGTGTTTTCAGTGAAGAACTTTAGTGTTTTGTAATGCCTAAAGTTTTGATTTCTTTTTTTAAAAAATGGATCTTAGGAGAATCTAAGTTTGAGGGCTATCTGCAGAGAGGAAAAACTGTCTGTTAATTTAAACTGAAGCCATGGTGTTTAAAAACAGGTCTGAAACGTGCCCTCAATATACTTGTTTTGGAACACATTGGTAATTTCAAATATTTAGAGCGGAATTCTGACATTAATGTTATACAGGAAAGAAATTTATGCTTTATTAGAATGACACATAGTAAAATAATCATCTTGTAAAATTGTTCTTCCTTTCATTTTAAGTTTAAGGGCAATCTACTAGTTAATTTTCCTAAATTTTTTACAACCTACACTGTAATTCCCATATTACTGGAGCTAAAAGCCTGGGGTAAAAGAAGGAACCTTCTAGAAAGCCATCAAAATAAGGTGAGCAATGTTCTTGGAGTCTCTCTCCCAAACATGCCAACACCTGTTCTTAGAACAGCCTGAGGTTAACTACTGCAATACTTCAAATGTTAGTATAAGATGGACTGAATGGATGATGGAAACTTAAATTGTGGATTCCTACAAAAAAGCAGCATCTCTATCCACTCAGCAAGCTTAATTGGGGTGGGCAACATGCATCCTACATGCCTTCAGCCTCAATAGCATTTTATGGCCCCTGAGGGCACAACCCAAACTTCCAAGCAGTGCGGGGAAGTCTATTTTGACTCCTGGATGCCTTTCTTATTCCTCCGGTGCTGTACCCATTGAAGATATTGGCTATCATAGTGATGACAGTCTTCCTATTCTTAACTCCTCAGAACACTTCCTCCAAGGACATGCCAACCAATCTCTCAGGCTCTTCAGTCATGAAGTCTATCTATGTCCAGGGCCTCTCTTCTCAGGGATCTTTCCTTTCAGAGTGAGTTGGAGTATTCTATACTTTATGTTGTTCCTCGTCATATGGCCAAGATTTATATTGTGGGATTGTATAATTGGTATGTTTTATTTGTTGTCAGCCGCCCTGAGTCATTCATGAGGAGGGCGGCATAGAAGTATGATGATAAAATAAAATAAAAAAAGATATTGGAGCTTTCTTTACTTAATGGTCTTAAAGAGTTTTTGTTCTTTATCCATTTGATGTACCCGTATATATTCGAAAAGAAGCCAACCCAAATATAATCCAAGATCCTTAATTTTGACCTGAAAACCCAGGAAAATAGATTGACCCAAGTATAAGCCGAGGGTGGGAAATGCAGCATTTGTTAGTGAGTTTCAATAATCAAAATACAGGAAAATAAGGTAAAATTAATTAAATTATCAGCACATCTCAATCCATCATAGTCTTGGGACCCTCATGATCATTGAACCAAGTATAAGTCAAGTCCCCTTTTGGGGGCACATTTTGGGGGCTAAAAAACTTGGCTTATATTCAAGTATATACGCTAATACTTCTACGTTAGTCACATGGTCAACCCATTATATCCTTAACACCCATCTGTAGATCCACATTTCAAAAGCTTCAATTCTCTTTTCAGACGCTTTAGTCCAGGGGTGCCCAAACTTTTCAGGCCATGGCTCAGTCATGTGGTTCAGGGAACAGATCACTCTGGCACAGGGGCCAAATGTGGCCCACGATGCCAATCTGTCTGGCCCACAAAGCCCTTGTTGCTCCTGGAAACAGAAGTAAAACAAGCCTGTATGTGTTTTACTTCCACTTCCAGGAGCGACAAGGGCTTCATGGGCAGATGAATTGGCATTGGGGGCCACATCCAGCCCCCAGGCTGTAGTTTGGGCACCCTGCTTTAGTCAATGCCAAAGTTTCTACTCCATATAGCAACACTGGGAATATGTAACATCTCACTATTTGGATCTTTGTAGCAAATGTCAGATCTCTACTTCATAATAAATATTGCATTTTTATGAAGATGGATCTTGTTTTTTCTATTTGTATTTTAATCTCTTCCTCAGAATTCCAATTTTCATTTAACATACTCCCCAAATAGACAATTTTATCCACCTTTTCAAATTCTTGTGTTCCTGCCATTAGCTTTCCTTGAGTTTGTGTTTGGCTTATAACCAGATACAGCATTTCATCTTCTTGGTGTTGAGATCCAAACCATATTTTACACTGGATGCCTTTAGGAACAGCAGTTTTTGTCTTAGGGATCTATACAAACTGGTTGAGAAACTGTCGGACACTTTCCCTGGGTTATTATAAGGTAGTTTCTCTAAAGAGAGAGCAGACTTCTTTAGATATAAGTTATATCAGTTTTATTTGTGTATTTTTATGTAAAGATAGTTTGGGCAAGCAATAGGGTTCATCAAAAGGTGGTTTCATTTTGGTAGTTTGAAGTCTGGCTTATACACAGAAGAATTGTATAATGCATTATATTTTATCATATTCTGTATTTATATATGTTGTTCTTTAGTGCATGATTTTAGTGTACAATAAAACTTTGCATAAAGAGCACCTCGCTTAGAGACTAACTCTCTTAAAGAGCAGAATTTTCTCTGAATGGTTACCTCGCTTAACAACTAAAACCAACCAAAAACTCATTTAACAACTAAATCGGGGTTTGCAACCCCCCACCCCACCAGAAGTCACAATTGGTCACTTACAATGGTGTTTCACTTAAAGAGCAAACTCGCTTAAAGAGCAAACCCATGGATTGCATTATGCTCTCTAAGCGAGGTACCACTGTATTGTGAACTGCTCAGAGAGCAGCAACACTATATGGGTCAGTACAGAAATGGAAATAGCAAGCAAGCAAGAAAACAAACACTAATTTATGACAGGTTCATAGCCAAAACAGTTGTACTGAGGAAAAAATAAGGCATTTTAAGAATGCTCGAGGGAACCTTAAGATTTGCATAGGTACAAAAAAGGTTATGAAAATACATAATTCTTCAGAATAGGCCACGGTCAATGAACGTTTTCCGCAGCCAAATGACACTTAGCATCTGTTGGAGTGGTAGTGAAAGGATCAAAGTGAAATAGAAGGGGTCTAGCTAGAATACTGAACTGCAGTTTTCATGTGGTTCTCCTGTTTCTTAAGTTCAAGAGTGTGCTCCAGTCCTTATGTAATGAAGCAAAACTACTGATGTACTACTAGAAGATGACACCCATAGGCTCAGTAGAGCCCTTGAGAGAAATGTATTTTGAATTGTGTGGAGCATCTCCCTGAAAAGAGGAGTCTCTTGCACACCTGACAGGTGAAAAAAAGAAAGTGGGTAGAACTAGCAGACCTGTGCTAGTTCTTTCTTCCCTTCCTCTCATGTACTCATTACCCATGTACAAACACAAGAACAAGCCTCAGCCCTAGTCCTCCCGGCTTTCAGCTGCCAAGTACCACACCAATTGAACTACCTAGCACATATTTATCAGTGAAATCTCTCCCCTGCTTATAAGAATATAAGAAGAGCTGTTCAGGATCAGACCACAGAGCTACACCTATTCCATCATTCTGTCCCTGTATGTCCAGCCAGACAACTCTATGAAATGCAGAAGCAAGAACTGCTAGCAAAAGTGCCTTCCCACTTTACTACTTTAGCCTCCATAAATCTGCTTAATCTGCATTAAAACTATCCAAGTGGCCAGCAACCATGGCATCTTGTGGAAATGAATCTCTGTTATGTGCCATGTTATGTTATGTGACCAAGCCCTTTATTTTTTTTTCTCCTCTGCTATCTCTTAACGTTCAAGTTGTATCACAGAGATGTGGTGGCATGTTTCCGAAAGAAACACAACCTTCCTCCCAGATCCCAAACCCAGAAAAGTGGTAGGAAATTTGGTAGGAACCACACTCCTAAGAGTTCTATCAAATATAATGTGCCTCAGAGAGCTCTTCCTAAAGGCATTCACTTTATCTCTTAAATATGACCATACATTTAAAAATCATAACGTGCATTAGTCTGTTAAAAATATAAAGTAAACCATTTTAACTATGCTTTTTTCTTTGCTCCACATAGTTGTGATGAAACATGCAGATTTCCAAAGTCTTATCACACATTAGCAACCAAAGCACTCTATTAGAGGTGTTTTGCTGATGCATCGCCAGGAAAGGACAGTATTTGCAGAACCCTGTGACTTTTCATAATGATAGGCCAGCCAAATGGCAAATAGATTTACAATGCATTTCCACTCTTCAGATACTGACGAGCAAATTTTGTGTCATTTTTCTTAAATGTCAATTTTTCTGCTATGAATACATTACATTCTTGTTCAGCTGGAGTATGTATCATTAGCCTTCTAGTAAGTAGATGGTCTTTCCCCCTTACTTTGAAGTAAAACAAACAGAAAGTCATTTCCCCTCTTTTCTTTTTCCTGTGTCTTTGTTTGTTTAGCATTTTATCTGTTTCCTTAAATGGTCTGTGGTTTTAACATGCATCACATTCATCAGATTCTTTCTTAGTTAATAAAGAGGGCCAGGGAGAGGGAAAGGTAGACTCTTAAGGTGCAATCCTGCCCTCTAGTGTCTGGTTTTGCATAGGAAATATAATGCAAACCTACTTTTAATTGTTCTTCCAAATATATGACAATTAAAGAAATAGGCATTTATTCTAGAAATGCAATTCAAGGCAAAATGAAATGCTTTTCTGAAATTTATCTCACACCTTCACCTTTAAAACTCCTAGATCAGTTCCTGGTTGTCCATTTTCCCTGTTCAGGGGCAATATTGCTAACTTGATCTTTCATAACATGTAAAGAGTTTTCCATTCTGATGACAGATAATTTGATTTTACGGTTATCTGTGTGATCTCTGAACAACAACTTCAGAGCATCCACACATCTGAAACTGGCAAGTATAAATAAAATGTGACTTTTTTAACAAAAGTAATTTGGAAATTTTGTTGGCAAATAGCCGGCATAGCCACTGCCTGTTATTTCCCCAGTGGTTAGCAGACTATGACTTAAATAAGTGGTTCTTATGATTTTGGTGTTCTGGAAAGTGCCTAGTCATATTGTGGGCCTTAAATATACTAGTGATAATGATATAGTAATTTTTAAGATGGTCACTTAATAGGGAATTTTTAAAATAACTTTCACAGCTATTAATAAGGCTTTAAGCTTGTACTCCAAGATGATATAGGGAAATTCCATGAGCCATTGTAAAGTATTAGAGTTCCAGAATGTAGTACATGCTGTAGTAAGGATGCTTCAGTATAATAAAGGTCAGACTGACTGAAAACAATCCAAGTAGGATTGCAATTTCTGTTATCTTTTTTCCAGATAGTTGAATGTGTTTGAATATTATGGTGGACTAGGACTTCCTGATGCCTTCTCTTTAGAAGCCAAGAAATTCCATCATTTCACAGCTGAAGGAAATTCTCTGCTGTACTACAATGCAGCAGTCTCTGAGGGCTTTTTGTTTGTGTACTACTACACATTGTTGAACAACATACACTGTATGCATTCATGCACACCATAACATCCTGGTCTACATCAAAGTTTTGGCCAAACTAGAGTTGACTCATTGAAATCAGTGGGATGTGTGGTAGTGTTATCTAACAAGTCACATCCATTTAATGGGGTTATTTTATTTGAGACTGAGATTATTTTTAGATTTAGAAGATGAGCAAAGCAAATCAATCACACTTATATACCACCCCATAGCACTTAGTACACTCTCTGGGCGGTTCACATGTTAATTAGCATTTTGTCCCCAACATCCTTGGTGCTCATTTTATCAATCTCAGAAGGATGGAAGACTGAGTCAAACTTGAGCCCTGGTCAGGATCAAACTCTCTACCTTTTAGGTTGTAGTACAGCAGTTTTAACCACTGCATCACCAGGGCTCCTGAAGCAGGTTGGATAATAATAATTTTGTGTCAGAAATTATTCTGGGTTGAAATGATTTTGCTGAAGTAGCTCTGCTCAGGGGATGCCTGAATTGAGACTCCTATCATGGTCCCCAAGATCTTTTCCCACCAAAGTGATCCCTATTTATCTACTTGCAATTTCTTGCTTTTGATCTGCTAGGTTGGCAGGAGCTGGGACAGAGACGTCATGCAGTACCCAGGTCTCGAACTGCTGACTTGCTGGCCTTCTGGCCAACAAGGTGAGCTTCTTAACCAGTGAGGCACCTCAGTCGGATGAATTAATTGATCATAACAGTTTTCTTTTAAAAGATTGGGAAAAAACCATCCAAGAACCTCATGCACTCAACTGGATCAATTACCCTGCCTGCTTAATTTATTCAGCACAGAGGGGATGGCTGGAGGCCTTGGATGCTCCTACATATATGTGATATATTTCAAGCTCCTATGGGTCAACAGATATTATGGCTGCTGTTATATTAGCTGCCAAAGATGCACCACAAATGCAGGGGAATCTTTGAAGCCTAAGACTCTGTTGAGGGGCTTTGGAAAGGGTGAACAGATCTTCATTTAACATCACTGTCACCAGCAAAATAGAGGACTGGTGGAGAGGGTACCCTGTAGAATAGGTGAGCCACAATATTGATCTCAGTCTTTAGAAAGGCCTAGATATCTCTATTTGTTGATCCATTTCAGATGTCAGAAAACCTGTGCTCTGAAGTGAAATGTAGGTGGTTTGAATACATGGTTGCTTCATTCAAACACATTTGGTTTTAGACCAGATCCTGTGTTCAAACACTTCTCTAGCACACCCACAATTATTAGTTAAGATGCTGAACTTGATGACTGGAAAGTTGGCAGGTCAGCTTTTCAAAAACTGAGTGTTGTACAATGGAGTGAGCACCCATCTCTGTCCCAGCTTCTGCAAACCTAGCAGTTCGAAAGCAAGAAATTGCAAGTAGATGAATAGGTGGAAAAATAAACCGTGCACTCCGGTGTCTAGGCATGCCTGCCAAATGTCCATGGAAACATCTGCAGATGCAGACAGTGCTGGTTCTTTGGCTATAAACGGAGATGAGCACTGAAACCTAGAGTCAGATACGATTGGCTTTCAAGCAAGGGTGACCTTTACCTTTCATCCTTTCAGGGCTCATAATGTACTCCCATGCTCACTGCCTCATTTGTGCTCGTTCGCTCACTTTCTCTCTCACACACACACAAAGCCAAACACAGAGGAGGTTAAGCTTCATGCTGCTAGAAATCCAGACATTCAGTTTTTTAAAAGAGAACTGACATTGCATTGCCTGTGCAATGGACCAGTCATTGAACAACCATCTTTTGGAATTATCATCTTTTAATAGCAGGGTGAGAATCCTGAAGCCAAACAATTCTTCAACTGTCAGAGCTGATTGTCTCTTTCAAATATTTCCTGTGAACCAGCCACAAGAAATATGTCTTCTGAATCACTATTCATGGAAACTATTTTAATCTGCAAAAACACTATCATTTTGAGAGATTATCTATGGTCCAATGTAATCGTAGTTTTCATCTAATAGCAGGCTTAATAGCTGAATAAAAGAACCCGGAGATGATGATGATGATATAAATACAGTAGTCTTCTTTTCTTAAGGCTAAACATGGGGTTCACAGAAAGAGCCTCATTGAAGATAGTGGTATTTTTGAACCACAATCAGGCATGCAATGGCATCCTTGTTGTGCCATCTAATCTTTCTCACACTAGGTCAGATGAAAGAAACTATGGAATTAATTCACCAAAAAGTGACTTCATTTTGGCAATTTAAAGTCTGACCTAGACATGAAAGAAGACAATGACTAAACATGCCCAGGTCTTTCCTCATAGGGTTTGCCTTTCAGTCCCCCTATCATGTTAAGTTATTTTATGTTAAGGTAAAGTATTTTATGGGTTAAATGGTTTTTATGATTTTGATTGTTGTAGTGACTTTTTTTAACTTGAATGTTTTTATGGTTGGTTGTCAGCTGCCCGGAGTCGCCTTGGTGACTGGGTGGTGATACAAATGGAATAAATAAATAAATAAAATATTTTTTTATATATGCATGCACAGTAGTAGGCAGGACAGAGTTAACAAATAGTTATAGTTCACAAGTTCTTCAAATATTACACTTCCACTCTAGCCCAGCGAATTAAACTCTCCACATGTCTTGAATTATAAGAAAATGTTCTTTACTTACAGTTGCTTTGCTTTAGATAGATTGGTAAACAGTTGCTTTGGTAGATAAAGAGTTCTTTACAATAACTTTCATTTAAACAAACACACTTTGCTTGTAAAGCAAAATTGGAGGGTAAATAGGAGAGAGCAGAATATTAATACGACAAAGCACGATGCAAAACAACACCCAAATACATAGACTAAAACCCAAATAGCAAGCAATCTAATACAGGTGAGGTGACCCTACAGGTGGGAAACTAGAGAACACTTCTGATTGGCTGATTATATACTGTACTGGAATACTCCTACCAGTTTATGCTCCAAAGAACAAGTCCAAAAAGTTTTCTGTAAAAGTTTAAAGCTTTATTATATGAAGGAAACATAGATTAAAAATCTGGAATGCAAAATTATATAAAAATTAAAAGGAACGTTCTTACTCCCCCCCTTTTTTCTCTCTCTTTGTTAAAACAAGAAAGGAATAACTATCTATATTTTCTGGCCTAGTCAGCTAACAATTAGGATTACATTTTTTACTTTTCTACTCACAAGCAAGCATCTGTGGACACATCTCGTGCCTTTAACATGCTTAAAACAATGATGTTTCTTCTCTAACACTCTAAGATAACAACAAAAATATTTCATCCTTAGTCCCATTTTTCCTCTCTTACCAAGTAAGACCCCCACATTCAACGACCAACATCTCTCCTTCCGTTCTCACAGTCCTAGATTATTTTCATTATCCAAGAAGAAAATAATTTGCACCTGTCCTGAAGGTCAAATTCCATGCCCCTCTTCATCCCCTCTTGAGAAGGAAAGTGAACAGCAGCATTCATTTTAATTCATAAAATAAAGGCTCCATTTTAAATCATTGCAAACGGGCACTTCTCAATTACCATTTTATCACTTATCTGATGTAATGCTAAAATACTAAATAAAAAACAATAAAAGAACACTGAAACTGATCTGAGAGAGGTGCTGACTGTATGAGTATTGTTAGAATGTGTAAGTCTTTGTCCAACACCTTGAGGAGTTGCAAGGCATATTGTGACTATATACCTTTAAGGCCTGGATACTGGAACACACAGGTGTCAGGACTTTAGCTTGGTGCATCCTGTTGACCAGTGTATATAGATCTCAGCTCCTAGGAGCCTGGTTGAGCAGTTTTCCCCCAAGAAATGGCTTGAATGCTGCTTCAGAACTGTTCCAAGGTTGCCTTCCAAAGCTACTGCTGAGCTATCTCCAAGAAGTGGTTTCAATACTGCTTCAAGAGCTGTTCCAAGGCTGGCTTTTGGAGCTCCATTCCAGTACTGCTTCAATGCTGTTCAGCTCCACAGATTCTAGGTCATCTTTTGCTGTTATTGCCAAGCCTCCATGCTTGCTGTGACTGTGAATCCTCTGTTGCCAGATATGGACTAAGGTTCCCACGCTTTCTGCCTTAAGGACTGAGTGCTGGTGGTTCTGACAAACCACCTTTGCCTACCAAACTGAGAAGGACTTGGGTAAGCCCCCATCTGAGGGACAGAAGCGGTGGAACTTTGTTACTTGACTTTTGAACTGAACTGTATGACCTCGTATAGACCTATGCACTACTTCAGTGAGTCTAACTGAGAAACCAAGAGACTTATGTTACACTGTATATATCTGCACTTTTACTTCTAAATAAAACAACACTGAGTTTGTCTTTGCACCACAAACTGTCTGCCTGTTTTGCTTGTCCACACAAGGGGCCAACCTCAGCCAGGTGAATGCCACTCGACAGCCTGCAGCATGCTACTCTGCTTAACTGCTTTACCAACAAGTACGAGCCTAAAGGAATGAGAAAATTCTGGCTTATTCATGAGTACCTGGTAAAAGCTAGCTAGGCATACTGGGAGTCATAGTGTGACAAGGAGGAAAACACCTATAACATATCTTGTTAGAGAGAACATCAAAGCAACACCAAAGGAGAAACACCTTCACAAAAGGACATGAAAGCCAATTTGCTACCACCCTGGAGTTATACAAATTGAGGGAGGATTACAGCTGTGTGGAAGGAGAGGGGTATAAAGTGCTCTTCACTTAGTAAACATTCATGTGGATCCTAATGTTTATTTGAAATGTCTGGAATAGGTGCTTTGATGTATAAAAGGGGGCCTTTGAAACCCTTTAAACTTTTGCCTTTTTGTTGCTATTTTTAATAAAATATATAAATCTTTTCAAACACCTGTCTGGGTTTTTAAACTCGAAAGGGTTTGTGCTACTAAAACCAGGTATTTGTCTTGAACAGCTACTGGGAATTTTAGTATTAATGTGGGTAGGGTGGCAGCTGTAGCTTGCAAAGTACCATATTTGCTGGGGTACAGTAAAACCTCGGGTTACAACCATCTCGGTTTAAGATTGCTCTAGTTTACAGTGGCAAATCCTATGGAAATACCATCTTGGTTTATAAATTTTTAATGTATTTCTTTCAGTTTACAACGATCAATTCAGGAACATTTTTTAATTTTCCAATGCATCCCTATGGATGTTTTGGTTTACAGTTTTTTATGTTACAATGGAGACTGTTGGAACTGACCTCTCCTGGGTTTTACTGTATAAGATGCACTTTTCTCCCCTTAAAATATGGCTAATAAATGGAGTCTATCTTATACACTGGTAACAGCCGCCGCCGCCGCCGCCGCCGCCGCCCCCCCCGCCGCCGCCGCCTTGGTTCAATGGAAAGAGAGGATCAGTGTCTGGAGACAGGAAAGGGCTATTTTTAAAACTGCCCTCACCACTCTCACACACACCCAGCTGGTGCAGTTCAGTGGTTGTTGCTGACTGCTAGGAATTGGGTGAAGAGCAGCTTCCAAAGGACCCATTGTGCCCAGCCGATCCCACCCTCCCCACCTCCTGATGGTCAGCAGGGGTCGAATGAGGTGGAAATGGGGTTAAAGGACTCCTTATTTTCCCCCTCCCAATTTCTATGGCGGATGGTGGGGAAAATGGATTCAAAGAATCCTCCGTTCCCCCTCCACACTCTCCCTGGCTGATGGTAGGATGGTGGGGAAACAGGCTTTAAAGGAGCCCTTCCCCTATCCCAGTCTCCTTGGCTCCTGGAGTTAATTTTGGAAATTCATGAAAAAAATGTAGAAACTTATTTTTTCCTTTAAAATGTGTATTAAAAATAGGGTGTGTCTTATATTCCGATGTGTCTTATACACTGGTAAATGTGGTAAGTGTATTGGTTCTAAGTTCCTAGCCCTTTTTTGGATTTTTGACTCCCTGGAAGCAGTGCCAAATTTGGGCAGACTGGAGTGTTGGTAGGATCTGGTGCCTGATTGGATGCATAGTCTTCACCACAACAGATTCTTCCCTGGGGTAACCCATTCCAATAGTGGCTAAAGAGGACATTTCCTGATAGCCGAAATCTATCACAGCCACTAATGAATGTATCTCTTCTGTTTTCATTATCACAGACTTCCTTGTACATGTACAGGTCTTTGTGATTTCCCCCCTTAACTACTAGTAAAAGATCCCCAGCTGTTGCGGGCCTGAACTGACAAAAAAATAAAAAATAATCCAACTGAATAATAGTGAAGCCTTTGTTCTAAGAGAGAGAAAAGCAGTGGGAGAATTGGAAAGAAAAAAGGGAATGGTGTTTTTATATTTAGGAAAGATAAAACTGGACTTATTTCTACAAAAAAAGGCCTCAATAAAATCATATCACCCAGTGATATTAATATTACTTCAGCAAAATGCTTAGTTTTCACAAAGCAAAGTTTTGCCTACTAATCATTTACAGATGTGAATGATAAACTACAGGAGTACCTAAGGCATTAGAAAGTTTTAAATCTCAGTTAGTACTCAATACTCAGTGAATTTCGTATCGGTGCAATTTTGAATTCACTAATTACATACACAGCTTTGTAGAATTTCCCACATTAATCCACCAAAAAGTGAGATGGTCATGTTGGTACAAAACAAAAACACATATTAAGCTGATCTTTTTACTAGCCAACAAAAAAAAAGAAAGAAAATACAAAAAGCACAAATATGGAAGTTGTCAAGAGAACACTCTCTTCATCAGGCAGATTTAAAAAGTGACTGGAGGCAAGAGAAGAATGGATGTGAAGGCCTTGCTGCCTCCATATTGTTTCAGAATGTAATGTGAGAGGGTTTGCTGCAGACGAAGGTCTGATAATGATGCTGAATATCCCCTGACGCAGTCACCACAGGCTCACTTGGATCCAGAAATTCAAAAGCCTTTGCCCTTCCATCTCTAACCATACAGGTTTGAGTTCACAGTGAGGGCTTAACATTGTGTAAGATGAGAGCTATTCTCCTATCTCAAAGTCAAAAATAGCTGAAAACTAACAACTGTAATTATCTCTATACTGAAGAATTTTCTCTTTCCTTTTTGTTACTGAATCTCCAAGCAAAATTTAGCAAGTACTTTACCTTTGCTTCATGTCAGTAAATCTTTTATTCCTCAAATATATATGGTGTTAATCTATTTGTAATTCAAGTCAGTGGCTGCAGTTTTTTCTGTTTAGATCAGTGGTGGCGAACCTATGGCACGTGTGCCAGAGGGGGCACTCAGAGCCCTCTCTGTTAACATGCATGCTGTCACCCCAGCACAGAGTTCACCCCACCCCTGTCCCCAGCAGCCCAATGGGAGTCCTTCCTTTCTCCCCCAGCACAGATTTTCCCCCACCCCTCTGCCCAGCAGCCCAAAGGGAGTACTTCCTCCCTCCCTCCCCCCCCACACACAGAATGGGTTTTGGGTTACAGTTTGGGCACTTGATCTCCAAAAGTTCACAATCACTGGTCAAGATGATACTTACAGTCTTCTGCAACACCCCATCTACATTGTTTCTGGCCTTCAGTAAATCTTCTATGCCACAGCACATAGGGATATGACAAGTACAGGACTAAGCTGCAGATACCCTCAGTGAATGCTCTATCTGCTAGAACCATAGCATCCACTGGATCAGTGCCATCACAGTGAACTGAGTTTGATCTGTTCACTAGTACAGATGTTTATCTTCCAGTCCTTGAGGCATCTATACATCCACCATCAGCTCATAGAGCCTTCCTGTTGCAAAAAGTAAAGTCCAAACAAAGCAACTAAAGAGCTGAACGTTGTCCTTTGGAGTTCAACTTTTTTTATTGTTGAGAATGAGAAAATCTCAAGGAGCTAAAGAAGGTAATCATTTAAATCTAAAGAGAAGCATGTGCTGTGTGTTTCTTCTAATGAACTTAATTAGAGAATGTTTTAAAATTTGTTTTCATTTGGGCACTCAGAAGTTATATTTGATGAAAAGTATGCCTTTTAAAATAATACATTATTTACATTTCAAAATTCCTTTATAGCTTACACAAATGAGTAAACTATATTGTTTCCATAGGAACAGGGAAAAAGTAGAAGCATATATAGTTTCCTGCTCGCGATGAGTTTTATGGGTTAATTAAAGATAATTACTCATTACCATGGTCAGCTTGCTAAATCCACATACCGTATTTCCAACTTTAATTATTTAAGACACATTAATTATTTAAACCTTTTTGTTTCATTCAAGGAAGTTATTAGGAGCCAACTGTGGTTATTAGGCTTGGCAGACAGAGCAAAGTGCAGCCCCAAGAGGGTAAACTATATGTGGAGACAGAGCTGATCTATGATGACATCTATGGATTACTGAAGACAAGTGGGAAAGCATGGTTTTCAAAATCAAATACAGTAAAACACCGGATAACGATTGGATCGGATAACGCTAAAATCGCATAACGTTAAGTAATCTGGGGAGGATAATTGGATCGAATAACGTTAAGGTCCTATGGGATGGATCGGATAACAACCGCTAAAGCCTGTGCGGTTACAATGTATCTCTGTGGAGCTTTAACGTTATCCGATCCATCCCATAGGATTTTAACATGCATCAGATAACACTAAAAATCGGATAACACCAAGACTTATGGAACCAAGTTTTAGCGTTATCTGATGTTTTACTGTATACAAATTAAAAAGTGCATTACCTTTCTTTGCTCTCTTGCTGCCCCTACCCCTGTGCCTATACCAACTGCCAGGGGAGGAAGAAGCCAGGGCAGGATGAGGACCTTGCCGCCCATCCCCCTGTGCCTATACCAACTGCCAGGGGAGGAAGAAGCCAAGGCAGGATGAGGACCCTGCCGCCCCTCCCCCTGTGCCTATACCAACTGCCAGGGGAGGAAGAAGCCAGGGCAGGATGAGGACCTTGCCGCCCCTACCCCTGTGCCCACCCCAACATATTGTAATGTAATATAATGTAATGTATTGTCTGTAAGCCGCCCTGAGTCGCGAAGGCGAGTGGGCGGCAATATAAATTTGAACTAATAAATAAATAAATAAATAAATAATAATAATTTACTGAGTTGAATTTGAAAACGTTATTTCTGAGATACAGCTCCCAGAACCCCATTCAATGACCTCTGTGCCAGAGGGATTCAGGGAGCTGTAGTCCAAAATATTAGTTTCTTTGAGGCCTTGAATGTTACAGTCAAGTTTCTGGAAAATTTGCCAAACCTGGGGGAAAAAGCACAATATAGTTCAATGAAATCTGTTGCTTAGTGTCTAGTCACTGAATAGGTCCACTGAATTAACAGCATTTACAGAGAAGTTGACCCATCAAATCCTCCCAATTCAATGGTCCTAATGTAATTGTGACTTATTCTAAAGAACATGATTTCAGATAACTGTAAGTAAATGGCACTCTCCAAATCATACTCTGAGAGCTAACAGAGGCAAGAAAACATTATGTCACTGTCACATGAGTGAGCAGCTGTCTCCTCCATTTCAGTCACATTTGTTCACATCTATTCAAGATGGTCTCAACATGCATTTCTGAACAGTATACAGTCAAACCTCGCATAAAGAGCGTCTCGCTTAAAGAGCAAACTCACTTAAAGAGCAATCCTGTGGAACGCATTATGCTCTTTAAGCGAGGTACAACTGTATTTAATTTAAAGACTGGTTGAAGAGTGGATAAATACTCAATATTTCTTTTTCTAAAAACTCTTATACCATGTGTAACATTTTATTGATATCCTAACTTAATTGCTACTTTTAAGCAGTGGTCATTTGAAAATATACAATGGTCAGAATCCTATGCTAATTTACACTTGTGCAAGGAAAATCGCTAAGCTTTGGTGGCAAATTGTCACACATTAACCATGTGTTTCTAGGCACATGCCAAATCGCATAGTTGGACATGCACTCAAGAATACAACTAGTACCTCATTTATTAGCATTGATTTGCCACCAAGAATTATACAACATTGCTCCCAGAAGCAAAGATGGGCAACAGGATCCTGTCTTCTGTATCTCAAAACACAGGATTTATTATAAATATACTTGGAATAGTCAGAAGATATATAATGAATTCATGATCTGTATTTATATATGTATACTTCCTCCATAATGTACACTTTCCTAATTAAGGCTGTGATTAGACAATCAAACACAGTGGGGTTTGTGGCAGTTATAGTGCAGGTTGATTCAATGTATTTTTTTCTGATCACATGATAAAAAGGCCAATTCAAATTGACCAAGTTCTTTTTGCTCCCAATCTGCCTTTTTCTCTGTGCTGTTGGGGATGCCTACTTTTCCAAACAAGGATTCAAACAGACTTTTTCTTCTATGATTAGCTGATTTGTTATTTCCAAAATGAAGGGGGACTTGTCTGTGGGTGGTACTTTAGTGGCATAGACAATTGGGGTGTGATGCCCAGCACTTTGATAATATACAACTCCTTGTCCTTTCCCCACAATTTTATTTGTTTCCCTATATGAGATTAGCGCTAGATCACCTCACCATCTTCTCACTGGTCCTGATATACTAGTATAGTGCTAGATCAGCTCCAGACAAGAATAAAAAAAAAACAAATAAAACAGCAACAACCCAGATGAAATAAAAAATGTTCCTGTGATATGTAGTATTTCTGTACACAATAAATAGAACTTTGGAATGCTGCCACCTCTTCCAGAACACTACACAACCCTTTCAAAACCAAGCTTCTTGATAGCAAACCATCAAAGGATTGGCATAGGCAGGCGCATATTAATGAAGGGGGGAAAATGGGGCTGTAGGCTAAAATGGAAATTGCATCACATTGAATGTGAACACTGAATTAATGGACAGCCCCTGTGTGATCACTGATTGTGAATTCAGCTGTAACACAGGCTATGAATCAAATTGCAGCGGAGCCAAATTGAAGCAATTTAATGCACTACCTCAAGGTGGAGGGGAAAGACTTCTCCCTGATGTAACTTAAGATTGCTTAGCAAGCAAGACTTTTACATAAGGGACCAAGGACAACTTTGAAGGACCTACGACAGAACAGCTGAACTGATTAATTGGACTGCTCAAAGCACAGGAAGTTGTTGTATGACCGGTGATTTGTTCATCTAGCCCAGTGATGGCGAACCATGGCACTCCAGGTATTCTTGGACTGAAATTCCCAGAAGCCCAAGTCAGCATTCCTACTGAGCAGAGCTTCTGGGAATTAAAGTTCAAGAACATCTAGAGTGCCAAGGTTCACCATCACTGAGCTAACCCTATAATGTCTATTAGCAAGGTCAAGACAAATGGCCTTCTCATCACTTGCTACCTGATCTTTTTGACAAAAGTTGCCAATGGTTGACAATTCTACTCTACCACTAAGTTACAGCACACATATCCAACCCAATGTTCCTACACAAAAATAATCAGGAATGGAGTTTAAGGGGGAGGGAGCATCCTCTACAACAGATGCTGCTGTTGTTTGTCTGTATACCGTCCAGAATGGGAAATATCCAAGCTGAGTGGTACAAAAATGTAATAAATAAATAAATGCTCTCATCTCGAAGGCAGACCACTTCACACTGTTAAAAGTCCATCTTTAGGTTACTGAACACTTTTGTCTCAGCAAACACATTCCAACATCTAAAATGGATATTCCATTTTGACAACAGTAGACATATTTACCGCATTCCAATTCTGTTTGGAATCCAACCTCAGAGAATTCTCTCTACCTAGCATTTGTATGTTTGCACATACATGCGCATGTGTGTGTGTTTTCCAGCTGTGTAGATTTGACACAAATTCTTCTATGAGGTTTGAGCTGATAAAAATACCAGTGGCCAACACAGTGAAGCTTTTCATTCATCTTGGTTCTGCCAGACTTGACACCACCTTCAGTTTATATCTGTGCTACCCCAGTGAGAATGTTGACCTCTCGGTACTGTAGCTTGTTTAAAACACAAACATACAACACAAAGCCTTGTTTTAAAATCTGGTCTTTCAGAATTCTCTGTGGTTCTTTTCTATGAAAGAACAACATGTGGCCCCAGCTTTAAAAGCACATTTTTATTCACATCTTTCTTTGACTCTTCCCTAAATGTTATGCTTTTCTTCTTCAAACTGTATCATTCTTCTTACAAATCACATATATTTTTAAAGGGATAATATGGGGTGCCCAAACTATGGCCTGGGGGCCAGATCTGGCCTCCATGCCATAGTGACAAGCCCCCTGAACCACATGACTGGCCCACAACCAAAAACGTATGGGCACCCTTTGCATAAGAAGTTAGCGCACAAAGTTAAAACTTGTTTATAAAGTAATATCACCTTGTTTTCCCATAGTGTGAATTATATTCAATGTTGTAAATTTGCATACACTAGTACCCCGGATAACGTTATGACTTGGTTCCACGAGTCATGACGTTATCCGATTTTTAGTGTTGTCCGATACATTGATTGAACAACGCTAAAAAAAAGCCCTGACATCAGGGAGAAACAACGCGGTTTGCACCTGAAGTCAAACTGACCCTAGGATAGCGATTGCTTGACTTCGGGAGCAAACCTCTTCTTGCCACCTGACACGAGCCTTAGCTAAGGCTCGTGTCGGGTGCAAGACACAGCAGCCGCTCGTGCGCTCTGTAGCGGGGGGCAGGGAACCCCCGGGAAGGCCATGGGAGGGAGCCTTAAGCACAAATAAGACTGAAATCAACGGGACTTCCCTCAAAGAGTAAAAGTCTCATTATTACACGATCGGGTTGCTTAAGCCCCCCCCCATCCCGCCCCATTTCGAAGGAGCGACACATGTTTAACACACACACCCTTCCATGGCCTTTAACAGGTCTAAGAGCCCATCAGAGCACACCAGATTCCAACTTTTATTCGAGGACTGGGGTTCCCTTCCCCTGCTCATCACCCCCCTCTCCCTCCTGTGGCCTTCCCGGGGCTTCCCTGCCCCCCTCCAGTCACAAATGAGATGCAGATCTTGGGAATCCCGCGGAGAGGCGCCTCTCCTCGCCTGGATACCCCCACACACATAGTGAGCCACTACGAGCACAGGGGTATCCTGCAGAGAGGCGCCTCTCCTCACCCGGATCTCCCCGGCCTCACAACAAGCCGCTACAAGGCTGGGGAGACCCTGTGTGTCAGATGTTCTACTCAATCCAACCCCCCCACACACACACAAACATCATGCAGATGGGCGCTGGGGGGGTTTGGATTGGGTAGATGTTCTACCCAATCCAACCCACCGCCACAAACATCCGCGAAGAGCGGAGGAGGCGAAGGAGCTGGAAAGAGAGGGGGGAAGGAAGGAAGGAAGGGGGCGCCGGCAAAGCCGCCGCTGCCTCGCCAGTTGATCCTAATGTTTCTTAAACTGCCTTTCCAAACATCGTGTGGAGAACATCGCTGAAGAAAGAAAGAAGGCAGTTTAATAAACATTAGGATCAACTGGCGAGGCAGCGGCGGCTTTGGTGGCCGCCCTTCCTTCCTTCCTACCTCCCTTCCTTCCTCCCTCCCCCCTCTCTCTTTCTCTCCAGCTCCTTCGCCTCCTCCGCTCGCCGCCAAAGCCGCCAAAGCCTCGCCAGTTGATCCTAATGAGCGGAGGAGGCGAAGGAGCTGGAGAGAAAGAGAGGGGGGAGGAAGGAAGGAAAGAAGAGAGGCGAGCGGGCGTGCATCAGATGGGGGTTGGGGAGGCTACGGGGAAGATCTCTGTACCCTCCCCAACCCCCGTTTGACACGCGCGCGCCTGCACGGTGTTTGGAAAGGGTATGGGGACCCGTACCCTTTCCAAACATCGTGCGGGTGGGCGCTGGGGCGTGTTGGATTGGGTAGATGTTCTACCCAATCCAACCCTTTCCCCCCCACGATTGTACTGGATAATGTTAAAAATCGCGTTATTCGATACAAGATTTTTCCGAAAATCTTGTAACGTTATGCGGTTTTAGCGCTATCTGGTACTAGCGTTATCCGGGGTATTACTGTATCTTATAAATATTAAAGTTTTACATGTTAGTAGAGGAAAATAGGTACAAAGGTCACTGCTGGAAAACTGACACACATGCACACAATTGTACATTCTTCAAAGTTATCCTCTCCCCCTTCTGTACAATGAATTCAGTTTCACCATCACCAATTTGTAATCTATTTATTTATTCTAACATAACACTTGTTGCTTCTGTAGTTTTCAGGTTAATGCAAGACTCTTTAATGTCACAATGGAACCAGATACAGCCATTAACATAGTTAGGTTTGTTCCAGGCAAAAACTGTGTCAAGACAGAGAGCAATAAAACATAACCACAGAAGTTACATCTGAGAAACATCTCAGAATTTGTATATTTTTACTTGAAAACACACACACACACACACACCAAGTTAGAAAGCACATCTCTGAAGATTCAACCTTCTTCATGATGGCTTCCAGTGGTTCCCAGTTTCCCCCATGGCACACAAATACAGATCCAAAACACAGATCCTCATCATTTTTGCAAGAACCCCCCCCCCCCTTAAATCATAGGTTGGTCTGTTTTGTGATTTGATGGAGGTTTAGTTAACATTTCATGAAACATAGGGAAATCCTTGGAGTCTCATGGTTTGGTATCTATGACACCCTCTTAGTCTGAAATGTATTTGCATTCCTCCAAAGCTTTGGACTTCTGTGTCGGACAATAATGGTTGAAATCCTATTTCTCAGTACAGTAAGTCACACTAGAGTAGATCCACTCAATGAGTGGGAATTTGGTGAGTCAACTCCTCTAGAACAGGGGTCAGCAACCTATGGCACATGGGTTGAATCTGGCCTGTGGTGCCAAATAAGCCAGCCCCCATCCTTGCTCCAATTGCCACAGCCGCTGCCGCACATGTTTATGACAGCTGTAAATGCATTTACAACAGCTGTGGATATGTTTATGGAAGCATTTACAGCTGGGGGGCCACCAGTCTGGCCCCCTCAACTGTCTGAAGGAGCGTGACCCAACCCGCGACTTTAAAAAGTTGGTGGCTCCTCCTCTAGAAGATCCATTGATTCAAATGGGCCTATTCTAGCTGCAACTTACTATGCTAAGTAGCATTGGGTGAACTAGATATGACAGTAAATACAACATCTGCAATGCCATGATTTTTTAAAAATTGTCAACAGCCAGTTAATATGCCACTTTTTTTCTTTTATGTTAGTCACACAAATCCTCCCTTCTAATCATGTGCTAATGTAATTAGGGCAGTGAAGTGGCAAAAAATAAGTTGATACCATCAATGTGTTGTTCATCCTACCAATAATTATAGCTTGTTAGCAGAAGTATTTCACAAACATGGTCCATCCACTTTGTTAGCAGCAAGCTGTCTGTTAAATTAAGTTTCCCCAACTATTGTGCCTAACCAGAAATGACAGATGTTTCAGCCAAATGACTATAAAGTCCTACTTGACTGATCTTTGATATGTTTTATTTCCCCCTCTACAAAGTGGTTTGCCGCCTTCAGTCCCAACAGCATAATTTTGGTTTGGGTGCAATTCAAGTACATAGCCATAATAATATTCTAGCATCCAGACCCATAATCCAAACATGATCATGTTTCTTCAACAGATGCCGTTACAGTACTTTAATCTCCTTTTAAAGTTGCCTTGCTTTTCTTCTAAAATTGTATTGTTTCATGTTTAGATATGTAAAACATATCCAGTGCAATAGTTCTTGAAAGCACATTCACATTTAGACTGTCATGTAACCCAGCTAGTTTACAGAGAGTTGTCATTTGTGCTGATGTCTGGAATCATGGCAACACATATTTCCTTACAGGAGCTCTAAGAACTGCATCCAGGAGTCAGCACTACAAAGGGTCATCAGGCTACCACATATGAGACTAGACCTAGTATATGTGTCCTCTGCCCCAGGTTTCCAAATATCAGTGTTTGTTTTTTCTAGAGATGCAGCATGGGTGTGTTACTCGGTCAAGCTGCATACAAGTTATAGTAATCCTAACAGGGTTTTCAATGTGAGATATTTAAAGAGTGGTTCTACAACTGCTACTCTCACCCCCAGTGAGTTTCCATTAATGAGTGAGGATTTGAACCCAGGTTCTCCTGAGTCCTACTCCATCATTTTATTACACCACACCGACTACCACAAGGAGATGCTGAATACTGGAATCCATAGTACCACAGACAGAAGCCACTACTATGTTGACGTGACAATCAAAGACAATGTTGGTCAGTCTGCATTTCTACTCATTGAATGGATATACTCTGGTGATGCTTGAATCCAACTTATGACTGGGATTGGGGGCATTTCCCCCTCAAATTTGAAGAGAGATGCCCCCTCTCAGTCCATAAACCACCCCTGAATTGCTATTTTTGTCTTCAATTTAAAAAAAAGACGTCTGTACTGTTTCTTTGAACACTATTATGGTTTTAAGACTTTTTAATGCCATCTGAATGTTCCTTGTGGTTTTTTCTTGTGATTTTATTACAAGATGACATTTTAATAATATAAAATGTTTTTATACATTGTAACCCACCCTCCCACCACCCCCCACCCCCAGTGGTGCTTGCACCAAAAGGGCAGGGTACAAATGTAAATAAATAAATAAATCTCAGTTAAAAATGGAGTATAAGGAGCTTCTCTGTTCTTCAAGTGGGAGCCACAGACCTGCAATTTCAAAGGGTTTCACTTCAGCAGGTTGTTTTATAATATTGGGAAATATCTTTTAAGTCAGAAATTAGCTGATGCTCAATGGACTCAAATGTTTCTCTCTGGACTGTCAAGGAAAGTTCATCAGCATAGATGAAACTCCTAGTATAGTATATGGAAATGTTGGTTGATCATTTGCATAACTGTTAAAAATAATGGTGCCAGAACACTACTATGCAATAGATGGTTCCTTTGACTTTTCCAGTAACTGCATCTTCTTGACATTCAACAAATAATCTTTGGTTTTGAAGCAGAATTGCAACCATTTTTGTTAGTCCCTGAACTGTAATAAGGAAGTAAAACTTTTTGATCAACAATTGATGGTAGACATTGGCATCTTTATTACTTGTAAACTACCCTGAGTCACTTTGGTGAGAAGGGCGGTGGAGAAATACGAATAAATAAATAAATATGCCACAGTAAGGTCAACTGTAATGTCAGCAAATGCTGCTCCAGTAGCTAAACAATTTAATATTCTTTTACAAATACACTGTATAAGTGGCATAGTAGAAAGCCCGGGATCTGATGCTCCTTTGCCTGGTTTCAGTGAAAATGTACAATGAATATTTTATATCAATGCTGGAATACAGATACGAAAGAGTTTTCCTGGATGTTGGACTAGAAAGGCAGATCTTTTGTTGAAATAGCATAGAAAAACATTTCATTTCTGAGAAACCATATTTGATTCTACCTTCAAGTCTTAAAAGAGACCAAAAAGTGTCACAGTCAGCTCTGGAAAAGACATATATTTTAGTTTTCAAATAAAACAACAGAAACCAAGTCTTATTTCAATTCAGTAGAAAAGGAAACATCAGAAGATTCTTGTTTACGTGCTTTTCACCATTACCCTATCATTTCCTGGACTCTGAGTTGCCGTATTATCTTGTTAACAGAGTTTTAACTAGATTCTCTCTTCTCTTGCTTGTTTCCATAATCAGTTGGCCCCGAAGTGGCTTCATCTTGCCACAACCCTTACCTGGGTTCTGGAACATCAAACAAAACCATCAATTCACATGAGTAGCACATGAAGTGGGATAGCAAATGAAATAAATTTGGTAAAATTAATAGCATATGGATTGTTTCCTGAGAACTTGGAAGGGAAAGAATTTTGCAGGAGGAGGCTTTCATCACCCCTTCCTTGTGCTTCAATCCTGCCAACAGCAAATTCTGACAGTTGTTGTTCAGAATAGCATGAGATGAAATGATGTGTAATATAATTGGGGGGGGGGGGGTAACTAGCCTAAACGGGACAGAGGCCAACCCCTCCTTCTCTCTGTATTTTCTTACACCACATCTCATGCTATTTAAGAGGGTTCCTGTGTCTCAGGAATGTATAAGGAAATTCATTAGGAAAGAAATAGTGTATAAAGCAAGGGTGCTCAAACTTTTCAGGCCACGGGCTGGTCACATGGTTCAATGGGCCGGTCACATGGTTGCTCCCACCAGAAGTGGTGCCCAAACTATGGCTGTGTGAGCCAGATCTGGCCCCTGATGCCAATTGATCTGGCCTGCACCACCCTCATTGCTCCCAGAAGTGGAAGTAAAAAGTGCCGATATGGGCGTATTTTACTTCCGCTTCTGGGAGCAACGAGGGTGGCGCAGGTGGGATGAATTCAAATCAGGGGCTGGATCCGGCCCACAGGCCATAGTTTGGGTACCCATGGTCTAAAGCATTGCTTTTGATTTGATGCAAATAACTTGGGAACAATAAATTGGAAAGAAGGCATCACTGCGATGGACTCATGACAGTGTGTTATTTAAATATTTCAGAAACATTTTAAGTAAAAGTTATGGTCTGTGGTACTAACTTTTTCCACATTACTTTTATTACTCTTTAGATCCTGGAATGGGAATATATCTCACTCTGGTCTTAGGTTTGAATGAAGGAAATGGAATGAGCAGTGTACCCGAGCCTTTGGACAGCCCAATAAAGAAAGTGTTCTGCAAAATGTCGGTACTACTATCAATAAATTGTGCTTCCTGTGGTGTGATAGCAACACTGGAGAAATTAAAGAGGAAGGCCAGGTCCTTGGGCATGCATTCTCTCCTGCATTATAACTTCTTTTTCCTCTAGACAGTCCGGTTTGCATTACAAAACTAAAGAAGACTGCCATTTTATTAACCCAGCTTACTGTTTTTCCATTAAGCTGAGGGAAAATCTATGAACTTTAAATAACCTTCACATAGCCATCTGTTTCAAATATTGTTAGTGTTCTGCTATCACATTGTCTTTCATATTACAGGGTCTGGTTACAATCAGCTATGTTTATTTCACTGTACTTTTCTTATACATTATGTACCGTATGTACAAATAACGCTACCTCGCCTAATATGCATGTTGTGTAAAACTACCAAGAGGTTTACAGGGCTGAACATTTCCTTTTTTTGTACAGTTGGGCATAAGATTTTCATCTGCCAGCATCTTTTGTAAAATGCAGAGCTTTACCATCATTATCCTATTACTACCACAGTACTGTGCAGTTAGATATTTAGAAGCCAGCACTTCAAAGGATAAGCGAATGATGCACTAGAAAGTGTTTTGAATTAAATGTGGTATAAAATCATGGATGGGGCACATGCCATTCACATTCAGAGTTTGAAGCCACTGTGTTTCTGAATATAGCTCTCTCTACATAGTTTAGGAAAAGACTAATAAATATTTCAACTGTGAATATCGGAGCAGCATAAAAATGTTTCCTCATTGATTTTTTATGAAACATTAAGAAAAGAAATAAGCAGATACCATAACCTGAAAGATAAACAATCCATATACATTTCCATTTATTGTGAATCATTTCAGATAATGTTTCGCTGTTATGTTAACCTCAGCTATTTGGAGAAGAAAACTACTTGAGGTAGCATAAATGAAGCTATGTCTCATTTTATCAAATCAGCAATGAAAATACAGAGGAAACCTTTCAGGCCCAAAAGTCTTGAGAAAACATAGAAGTTACAAGTTTACTTTTCAGGTGGAGAATATGTGTGTTGCTTAAATGGAAAGTTCAGAATCTGAGGATCCATGGAGACATTAGGGGCACGCATGTTTCATAGGATTAACCTATCCACCTGACTCTCAAAGACATCTTTCATCACTTGAGGAAGCACTTCTGGAAATATATTGTTTAATTAAAATCTACGTATGGGTCCTATGTTAACTTAGAAAAATTACTGTGCTTCTTACTGGCTGTACTAATTTGACAGTTTGGAAAATTGTGAAACTGTTGTGACCTGGGGTCCTGGGTGCAAGGAGGAGGAGGGCTTTCAGCCGGCCCAGCTGCCTGCTGCTGGCTCTGATGGAATCTGAGCCTGAGGAGGACCCATTGCCAGTCCTCCAGGCCATAGCCGGCTCAGATCAGGAGGCCGAGTTGGAGGACATGGACATAGCACCGGCCTCACAGCTAGCTGTCACTCCAGAGCCTGCCCAGCAGGGCCGGAGGATCAGAGTTTGACAGTTAGGCCAGGTGCCAGCAGGCAGGCTACTTAGAAGCAGGCCGGCATGCCTGCTCATTGCAGGGTTTCACAGAGGCATCAGATGCAGCTGAGATGGAGGAGGGCCCGGGCACACCTCCTGAACAGAGCCTCAGCTGTGGGGTCTGACTCCTCTTAAAGGAGGCGTGCCGGCAGGCCCTTGTCGGGCCAATTCGTCAGTTTGGTGAACCCGACACTGTGCTCCTGGCTTCCTGACCTTGATTCCCTGGATTCTGAACATCAGACTGTGACCTTGACCACCCTCTTGGATGACCCCTGCACCTTTAGTACAACTCCACTGGCTCCTGACTAGCAACAAAGACTCTGCTCTGCTCCTTCTGAAACCTGAAGTAAGGAGAAGTTCCGCTTTCCCCATTGTAGCTCTAACCAGCTATAGAGCACGGCTGGTGCCAGGCTCTGAGAGAAGCAAAATAATATCCTCCTAGCTTTGGATCTAGCCTAGTGAGTTCATGTCAACTGCAACTGGCTGATGAGGAAATGTCTTGCATTCTGCTTCCTTGCTTTCATTTTCTTTCATGTCCATTTTATATCAAGACCCCACCCCACCGATATTTACTTTCTTTTCTTTTGGAATTATTTCAGTTATTTCTCTGGTAGAAATATATCTTCACTTCTGCTTTCTCTACTCATTTTTCTGTCATTTTAAAGAGGAAGCAATGCTTATATTTACCACTTCATGAATGTATGTACATAGGTATTTTATTTATTTTATTGTACCACTGTGATTTGTAATACACTAACAACATAACACATAAAATAGACTTACAAATACTGCATAAGGAAAAAGAATATGTAACATGACATTGTGCTCCCCATCAACCTTGGGACCATTTAGATTCATGGTTCCCAATATGGTGCACATGTCCCACATGGGGGCAATTCGATTTTCAAGAATGAGTTATTAACAGTGAATGACCTTTTAGGCTACCCCCATGTGAATAGGAGTTCACTTTTTTGAATAATAAGAATTATATGTCTCAGGGAGGGGCATCAGGGTTTTAGAGATGCTTAGGTTGGGCATGACCAAAAAAAGGTTGGGAACCACTGATTTAGGCAAACCAAACATTTTATTTAACTTCTTTCTTCTCTCTAGTTACTGCATCCTATTTCTCTCCAAAATACAGTTTCTTTGGCTGGCTCCTGACCTCTCCCTTTCAATGGGACATATTTTACACAGTCTCCAACTATATCTTTAAATTATATACTTTTAACAAAACTTTGATCTCACTTGTAATCATTTATAGCTAAATGCCAGACTTTTTATAGTAATCATTAAGTTGAAACTTATTCTGTATACAACTTGCCATATTATTACTTTTGCAATAATAAAAATATTATAGCTGCTGTTATTATATTTGGATTATTACTGGCTGCTTGAGATCTGCTCCCCACTGGAAAAATCTGTTATTTTGGAAGGCACTGTCCTTCCTGAAGTATGTTGAAAGATGCAAGCAAATAATGAACAAAATGAAGTAACAGAGCACCAAACCCGCCCACGTCATTGACACCAACCCTCTATTTGCCTCAGAATTGAATATATTAGTCCCTCAGAGTGATGGAGAATCCCACCCAGAACTAGATCTCCCATGTAAATTTTCTGTGGCTTTCTAACCTAAACAGTTGCAAACAATGATTCAAAGTTTCAGCCACCTGCCATCCACAGTTTGTGAGAAAACAAACAAACAGAAACAAGCATGACTAAAATGTCAATGTGACCCAGAATCCAAAAGAAGCCTTTGCTGTTTGTTTGTTTTTGGTGAATCATGATGCAAAATAACACTTGAACACGTGATGACACATTTATTCAGGTGAAACACTGAAGTTTCACTTGAGTCTAGAAATCTAAGACTTGTAAAGAAAACACTAACTGTCACCCTAATCCTGACCCTCCTGGTAAGTATCTGTACACTGTTCTCTCTGTTATCGTTAGATATGGAAATGTCCTACATTTCTCTTAGTGTACGAGGATTAAAGTGCGATATAGACAAACTGTGCTTGTAAAGGGCAAAATCTAACTACAGGGTGTCCCAAAAGTCACCATACATAACAACAAATATCTTTGAACATGTGTTCGCCATGAGAGAAGGAGAACACTTTATGTGTGTGAATAAAGTGATGGCCAACACATAGAGAATATTTTGTAAGATTTTTTTTAAATGACTAATTTGTCAATAAAGGTACATGTAGCTACAATGTCCTATTTTTTTATGTATGTTGAGGTGACTGTTGGGATTTATTGATTGATTGATTCTGGCAAAATATTATGAATACAGTAATAACCCGGATAATGTTATAACTTGGTTCCACAAGTCATGACGTTATCCGACTTTTAGCGTTGTCCGATGCATGCATCTAACAATGCTTTAAAAAAAGCCCTGACTTCAGGGACAAACCACTTTAAAGGCAGGCAGGGAAAGAATCTCTCTTTTCCTCCCTGCCTTTAAAGCCACCCCCCACCCGCAGCGGTCTCTGCGACTGCAGTAGGGTTGGGGAAAGGCGTGCAGTCGCATCATTTGCTTATCTGCAGTCGCAGAGACTGCTTGTTTCTCTTTCCCTCACTGTTTTTAAACTACAAGGAGGGGGAAAGAGAGAGACGTGATTGGTTCTCTAGAGATTGGTCACAGAGACCACTGTGTGTGTGTGGGGGGGGGTGGATTGGGTATTTCTACCCAAACCACCCCACACCAGCAGACCATTGCCTCAGATAACGCTAAGAATCATTATCCAGAATCGTTATCCGATGCAAATTTTTTCCAAAAAACTTGCATCATTATCCGATTCTAGCGTTATCCGATGCAATCGTTATCCGGGGTATTACTGTACCTCCATTCAGACATTTATGGCTATAAACTTGTTTTGTTTTTAATTCCCAGCTACAGAGACCTAGGATGTTATGGAATAATTCAACAAGCATTTCTCCACCATACTGTTTAGTGGGAATTTTAAAAAATATGTCATACTGACAATATAAACATTGTGAGGAGGAAAGGGGCAACAGGAAGATGCATCTGACATATGACTAAGATGCCCTTAACTTTTTCTGGGCCTGGAACAGATTGTTGATTGGATGTTTTGGGTCATCTGGGATTATATCTGAAAGCATGTTAATGAGAGAAAGACATGATTCAGAGATACTTCTATGTCTGAGAAATCTGATCTCAAAGAAATCATTTGTTTAAGTTCTGAAGACCAATAAGAAAATAAAGCAAGCTAATTTGCAAATTCTGCTGCACACTAGGAAACATTTAGAATTTAAAGAATTTCCTCTTTTAATAACAAATTATGCATAACTTCTGTTTCTGCCTTAAACTGCAATCTCAAGAAGGAGTGGATATAGTAAAAAAGGTGATAACAAGTTATCAAATAAATTGGCTACATTCAGGTTATGAAACTTCACCCTGATGTTCTGCCTAAGCATTCCTCCGATGCCTGGCATAGTCTGCCTATAAGGCAAAAATGGGACTGTGTAGTCCTCCCGCTGTGCTGGACTGCAACTCTCATCAGCCTTAGCCAAAATAATCAACTATGAGGAATGACTTTGAGCACCACATTACATTTCACCATCCCCAATGGAAGGACACACTGAAATGATTTTTTGAGGTGATGGCCTGACACTTCAAGCAGAGAGGAATCCTATGTATTCGCAGCTATATTTGCCCAAAGGGGGGGAAATGTCAAGATAGAAAATCAAGTGTACAGTGGTACCTTGAGATACAAAACTAATTTGTTCCGCAGGGTTTTTTGTATCCTGAAAAATTTGTATCTCAAACCGCGGTTTCCCATAGGAATATGTTGAAAACCAAATGAGTTCCAGAGGTCAGAAAAAAGTAAAAAATATATTTTAGCTGTTCAAAACTCTTTCTGAAGTGGCAAAAACAAGGTGAAAAATTCCAAAGTGCACTTTAGAAAGAGTTGTGAACAGATAAAAGATTCCCCCACACACACTTTTTTCTGACCTCTGGAATGGTTTTCAAAGCATATTCGACACATTTCTGACAGCAGCCTCTAGTTGCCAGCTCTGGTAATTGCCAGACCAGTCCCTAACAATCAGCTATTGAGAGAAAGGAGGAATTTTTGACACTTCCTGGTTTTGGAGGGAGCTTCTGGTGCCAAAAGTGACAAAAAAAATCCAAAAATGGAGCGGAAATGCTCCAAACACCCTCGTGCTGTGTGGAAAGCATCAGAAGACCCCAAAAAACTTTTCATATCTCGAAGCATTATTTTTCTGGGATTTCCTTTCATACCATGAGTTTTCCATTAGTTGAGGCATTCATAACTCGAGGTTTTACTGTATTTTCATATGTGTTGTATACTGTATGTCTTACTTGCATGAGTAGATAGCCCCTCCAAGGAACATATGAGCTAGGCATTCTACAAACTGACAGAAAGAAAGAAAGAAAGAAAGAAAGAAAGAAAGAAAGAAAGAAAGAAAGAAAGAAAGAAAGAAAGAAAGAAAGAAAGAAAGAAAGAAAGAAAGAAAGAAAGAAAGAAAGAAAGAAAGAAAGAAAGAAAGAAAGAAAGAAAGAAAGAAAGAAAGAAAGAAAGAAAGAAAGAAAGAAAGAAAGAAAGAAAGAAAGAATGCATTGAGTGGGGGAAATACCTAGGGAGACTGTGGGTGTCCGACAAGTTGCCACACACAGGGAAAATGGGAAATGGTAGCTAAATGTACCTTTGTGTACAAAATATTCATCTCAGACTTTTACTAAATATTCTCTACGCGCTGGCCACCTCTTTGTACACATACATGAAGTCTCCCCCCTTTCCCCCAGCTCTCAGGTCAAACATGTTCCAAGATATCTGTCGTTATGCAATTTTGCCTACGTATGGCGACTTTTGGGACACCCTGTAGTGTTGAAGCAGGTCCCTACTCTAGGTAAACTTCATTTGAGATATCTTATATGCAATCAAGAATTAAACTTTGGAATTGTGCTTGATACCAACTGAGATTAACAACTCTTTACTCCTTTGAAAATCATATTCTAGGGGAGTGTTCTCTTGTTGCAATTATAGTAGAGGCCTAATTTGCAGCTTGATATCAACATAAAGAAAAACCACCTACCAAAGATAAACACCAAAGACAACCTGAGGCTGCTTGAAAGAGAAGATGGGTTACTCAACTTGCAGAAAATGTCAGGTGTGTGTGCATATTTACTACATGCTAAATGATTAAAAGGGGGGCGGGTAAAGGATGCACCTTCCGCAGTAGTAAAAAAATGAAAGAATGGATTCATAATTTGAACTATCATCAGCTATACACCAACATTTTATAGCTTGAATTCCCTTAATTAATACCTTTGTGTTTTTGAGAACTTAAAAGATGTCTTATATTAGGCAGTTGTCTCCATGAAACACTTATATACTGTGTGAACTGAATGACTTAACACCCAACATTCTACTCTCAGTTGCATCTGTTGCTAAGCAGACTCATATTTGTGGCATAATAGCCTTCTTGTCCACAGTTTATACATGAGAATTAGCATGAGAATACTCAGTATATGATTAATCCCCATCACACATAAACAAATAATTGAGCTTATTATGTTCCTTTACCTTTGCAAGTATTCTAGTATTGCTAGTAGAGAACTTCACATATACTTATTTGATGTCAAGTTTAAAAATATGAATCTCTAATTCATATGGATTGGGTATGTGTGGATCAAAAATTTTGTTAAAATTAGAGTGGCAAGATCAGTGGGAGTATTCAGAATACAACTAGGGCTGGAGTCAACCCATAGTCTTTTTTTTTAAATCTAATTAGCCAGCTTATATTTACATTAGCCTCTCTAATGTCCCTGTGGATTGTACTCATATGTCTCCCTCAAAGCATCTTAGGCACAGTATGGCAGGCATATTTTTAGCCATGTGTGGTGCAGTAATGGCTTGATGTTACCTGAAGTCACCAATATTCAACAAGCCTAGGATTAGGTGTAGTGGTACTGATGATAGTGTGCTGATTTAGACTGAAACTTGCATCAAGTGAAATGTTTAAGAGTCCTGTGCCCTGTTACCACCATTCCATTCCAATTTGAAGTCCTCAGTACCTGACTTGGGCTCAGTAACAGAACTGTAAATTGAAAATCTTGTTGAATTGTATCTATTTAGATCCATATTGAAATTGAGTGATCAGAAGATCATAAAATCAGCTATATTTGATTCTCAGATACTTTTCTGTATAATAGTAGGGTTCTTAAGTTTCAGTGCTTGAAATTCTAGAATAAATTTTGTTTAAAGCAAGCATATGAGCACATCCATTTGGAACTGTTTTGTGGAGATTGCTTAGAAATTACCCAGATATATTGGTATAAATGGGATCCTAGAGTTTAATTGCATTCTATTTATAGATATCATTCCATTAAAAGGGTCCAATGGATCCAAGGTGAAGAATCATCAGCCATAGTACCACCATCATCAACATGTTCCTATTGCTTTCAGTAAGAAAAATGTTGAATAAAATGAATTGCAAGACCAGTCTCATGAACAGCTCATTCAAAAGTGCAATTTATGGGTTGCCAGGTCAATCCAATGGATTGCTCATCCATGAATGCAAGTTGTTCTACTTATTCTGCTAAGGAGGCACTTGTTGTTTATCACCAAATATAGACTAGTCTTCTATCCAGTGGAATTCACTTGATAAACTTGGACCTTTTATGGCAACTGCCCATGTACTGTCAAAATGGAGAATACTGTGGATGAAAAATGACACTTCTGTTTGGTGGATTGATAGCTGTTTATATAAGTTTCCTCATCATCTGAGAATGAAGTGCTGAGTGGGATGCCACAAAGTTCTCTTGTGTTGTTTGTAAATAACCTGGAGTTTAAGGAATGCTCATCCACTTTGCAGATGACATCAAACTTGCCTGTATCTTAGAAAACAAAATTAGATTTATGGATAAACATAACAGCTCAGAGGAGCAAACAATATGATTTTCAACAGGGTCCCAATGTTCTATGTTAGGCAAGAAAATGAGATGCAAAAATGCAGTATAGGTGCTACCTGGGTTGGCAATCATAAGTTTGAAAAAGATTTAGAAATCTTACATGATGAGTCTACAATGCAATGCAACAGCAACAAAAGGCTAATGCAATAAATACTCAGTTGAATCAGAACTGAAGTGTAGGAAAGCAATAACACCATTATGTTCTGCTTCGGTTAGACCTTGCTTGGAATACCTGAGGGCCTCTGGTACCACACTTGCTGAAGGGTATCAACAAGCTGCAGTATGTCCAGAGAAAGGTGATCATAATGATAAAGGATTTGGAAACCACGCCCTGTAAAGAACTGTTGAGGGAGCGGGGTGTGTTCCACATAGAGAAGACAAGATTGACAGGTGACATGATATCCATTTTGAAATATTTAAAATGGAAGATAGTATGAAGCTGTTTTCTACAGCTCCAGAGGGCAGAACCCAATTCAACAGATATGAAAAATAAATATTAGGAAAAACTTCCTGGTGGTAGTTGCTGTTCAGTCATGGAGAAAACTACTTTGGAAGAGGACTGGGTCTCCTTTGCTGGAGATTTTTGAAAATAAGTTGCAGACCCACCTTTTGAGGAAGCTTTAGCTATGGATTCCTTCTTTGGTATTTAGTGAATCAAATGATATTTGAGATCTAACTCTATAATTGTGAATCTATCACACACACACATTTCACAGTCTAACTAGAGGGTTGTATTTAAACACTTTGTATAGTTTGATAACCTAACATACCAAAGATACCAGCAACTACAAACTAATGACTAGTTTACTTAACCAGCTGAACATAATTTTCTTCAAGATAGAGAAAATGCTGAAGGCAAGTACAGTGGTATGTTTGTGTTGTTTTGCACTTGGTGCATATAATGATAACGATGTAAGCACAGTCAACTTTGCCATGCAGCAAGGTAAAACAGCAGGGTAAAACAACATGTTTAAATGAAATTAGGAAAAAAGTATACAGAAAGGCAGTATTTTTTCTGACCATGAATATAATATATGCTTTGTCTTTAACAACAGCTGAAAAAACAGTGGTGCGTGTTGACGGAATGGACGTCTGGTACATAATCCGCACAATCTTTTTGTTTACTGATGAGCCTCTTGCAGATGAAGCAATTTTTAAAACCAGGATGGCTAGAGATGCTATCCCTCTGAATGCCCTCTTACATCTATACTGACAATGAAGGTTGATGAAAGGATGAAACAAGACAACAGGTGGCCAGAAATTGGAAAGGTGCTCTGAATTTAGAACTCAGTAAATGGTATACCAGTGTTTGGGATATGGCGCTTAATGAAAAACTTACATGGGAATTAAACATAAAAAGGGGGATATTAAAACAAAATAGATTTTGGGACATTTGGAAACCTTTTCTGCAGTATACATTGAGGGAAAATAAAGGAGATAAACCTGCACCGAATGCAATGTGTTTTTGGCAGAACAACTGAGTTGTAAAAGGGATAGCTGGCAGACTGGGTGGTATATGTATTGTGTTATAAAAAGTTGTAATACCATGTTGAAGAGAATAACTGGAATAAAGTGTAAAAGTATATTTTATATATACATATAAGTAGAATGGTTAAGAGATAAAATGTATTAAAAATAATTGAAATAATTTGTTGTTGTTTTCCTTTTCTTGTCGTGTTTTGTTACAATTGTTTTTTTCTTTTTGTATAGTAAGTCATTTCATTTATGTAATTTGTTTTCTTTTCTTTTTTAAAATATTTCTTTACTGTTAAATAAAATCATTATTTAAAAAAAGAAAGGATGAAACAAACATCAAATCCTATTCACCTTGTGTGCCCTCTTCAGACGTTTGACACAGCTGTATTCAATTCATAGGCTTTGTCATCTAGTATCTCTCTAGAGGCCAAGGGACTGGGTTTCCTGAAACCTGAGGCTCCTAAATACTGTGATCGTCACTCTCTTTAGGTAAAAGAACAAGAGCAAAAACAGATTAGCATGAAACCAAGGGGAAATACACGTGGATATTCAGTTTAACATTAATACGGGACACCTGCCAAATTTCTTCTTTTATTAAAAATGTTAAAATAAAATAGTCTGGTTTTGAATTCCAAATGAGTTTTGGTGTTCTGATTGCTAACATTATATTTAGAATTATAGGTTCTGACCAACAAGTAGAAAGAGGGAAGATGGTTTGATTATGACATGGACAAAGTAAAACCCATAGGCAGAACTTTCCCGCACCATTTAGGGACAACTTTCCAGCCCTGATTAGTCCAGAAGCCTCCTACAGGAAAATCTCATCTATATATCATTATTCTGTTTTTTGTTCTTAGGTCCATAAATCAACAGCACCAGTGGGAAGTACCTACAGGGAAGTGCTCTTCTGGTTCCCTAGATGGAAGCCTGTCAAAGATACAACATACAGTATCTGTTCTCATATCTGTCCAGCCTACCCTTTTCCACTAAGCACTGCCAAGACAGATCTGATAATGCCTGACAGCCTAAATGTTTCTGTCCTTTCTTTCACATTGCTCCTGACAGAGACAGTGAACATTGAACATTCACTGAACAAGCATGTCCTTGTAATGTTGGAAAAAATGGAGGAAGTGATGGCACCTATCTACTAATATTTGATTCAGAAACATTAGTACCTGCTTCCCTTTAAATGTAAAGAGATTACTAAGTAGATGAGCAAACCGAAAACAAGTGCAGACTTTGTATAGAAAACAGAACAGATTTTCTTAATTTTATGTTATTAAAAAACAAGATACAAATTAATAAGGGACAAAGAGTAATACAAGTCAGGAAAGCAAATATTTCAAGCAAATGACAAAGGGGAAGAAATAGTCTTCAATTAACATATTTATGCAATACTTTTCTCCTCAAGAGCTTTGACGAGGTATTGCACTGCTATTCCTTATTAATAACGGTACAGAACATCAGATGTAAAGGTGTCATTGAACATACAACCATCAATGATAGGTCTTGAAACAGCCAACATATTTTTTGTTGTTCACAAAAAATGTTTTGAACAACATAAATTGAAAAGGTAGAACCACATACCTAAATAAACACAGGATCTCATTTATTACCAATGCAAACCACACTCAAAGATATGCAGGTTATTTTGTTGTTGTTTAGTCGCACAGTCGATTCTGACCTTCCACAACCCCATGAACCACTGCCATCCAGGCACTCCTGTCCTCCACCCTCCTCCTCAACCCACCCAGCTCTGTGTCTACAATACCATCTAGTCATCTCATTTTTGGACACCCTTTTGAGGATTCACTTGAGAAAGCCTTGATGTAGGTTATAAGGGAACCCAAATGTGCAGAAGCCTCTTGTGCTACCACAACTCCTTTCTGCTGATGGATCTCAGATCTATCAACATAACTGGATTAGCCAGCACAATGCTGTGGTTGGTAGTTAGTTAGTTAGTTAGTTAGTTAGTTAGTTAGTTAGTTAGTTAGTTAGTTAGTTAGTTAGTTAGTTAGTTAGTTAGTAACTAAGTACATGTGTACAACACAGTCTCATCTTGCTTAGAGTCAGCTCATATAGAGTGTGGCCTTCTTGACAATTTAGCATTGCAAGTCTATCATACTGTGTTTCAAAAATATGATTCTGGGCCGATCATATGAGATTTCTTGGGGAGACCTTTCTCTCAGACTTGCCAACCTCACAGACATTTAATTTAATTTAATTTTCACACTTGTATGCTGCCCAATCAGGAAACCCAACTCAGGGTGGCTCACATGATAATTAAACAATGTACACAATAAATACACAATAATACAATATACAAAATTCAATCTACAAAAAACAGCACATAATAATATACAACAACACAATACTATAAGATAATGATAAAGTCAAAACCACATAAAAAGTTCCCAAACAAACAGCAAAGTCTGGGGATGGGGCGGCAGCCATTCTCAGCCTCAAGGCGGGAGTGTCTTCTGTTCCACATAGAAAAGTTCATAAAAAACAGCCAGCAAGAAAGTCCAAGGCCCAAGCTGGCTGGAATTCCAGGCCCCCAGCCCCAATGGCCAAGTCCCAGCTTTTCCACCCCTCGGCCATGGGTGAGGCCCAGTGGAGGGGCAGCAGGCATCCTCAACCGAAGGATGGGTCGTCTTCTGCCACGTGGAGCCAGTGTGGCTTTTCCACCACCGGCCATGGGTGAGGCCCAGGGGAGGGGCGGCAGGCATCCTCGGCCGAATGATGGGTCATCTTCTGCTGTGTGGAGCCAGCATGGCTTTTCCACCCCTGGCCATGGGGGAGTCCTGGGGGAGGGGCAGCCAGTATCAGCTTTGAAATGCTGCCTATTTTGATGATGATCAATGCTGTGTACAACGTGCTGAGCATAAACAGAAGTCATAAGAGAAAAATGGAAATATATACTATTTTATTTATTTATTTATTTATTTATTTATTTAAATTTGTTTATTGCCCTACTCCCCGAAGGGACCCAGGGCGATTCCCAACACAACAGCATATCGACAACAATTTAAAACCAGTTCAAAAATTAAAAGTTTTAAAAGAAGCTTAAAAACTTAGCATTAAAAACTAGGCAACTTGGAGATTAAGGGGAAGTATAAAATACAAATAAAAAATAGCTTGAAATATCTAGGGGTAAATATCACAGGAGAATGGGGCAATCTCAAGAAATTAAATTATGATAAACAAAAGAAAGAGATTAAAGAAAAAATACAGCAATATAAGAAGTTGACTTTATCCTGGTTTGGCAGGATTGCATTATGTAAAATGATGTTACCCAGGTTGAATTTTTTGTTTGAAGCTTTGCCAATCCAGTTGGGGAAAAAAAGAATTGAAAGAATTTCAATTAATGTTAAATAATTATTGTAATGGGGGACGTAGAATAAGATTGTCAAAAAACCTGTGGTACTTGCCCCAAAAAGAGGGTGGTTTAGGAATGCCAAATATTGAAAATTATTATAAGGCTTTTCAGATTATAAATGTGGTAAAGATTTTAATGAGAGAAGAAGCAATCTGGGAAGAATTAGAGTTAAAAGAAATATCACAATTGGGTAAAGCTATCTTTCTAGATACAAAGATAAAAACAAAGACGTGTAAAAACAAGCTATTAAGGGGTCTATTAGAGGCATGGGGGGAAGTGAAGAAGGTGTTAGCTCCAGATACATCTCCGATAATAGAAATTGAGGATATTAGACATTTTCCTATAAAATTAGATGAGAGAGTGAAAAAAGTATTGATAGAGAATGGTGTAACAAAGTTGAAGAATTGGCTTTGGATGTGTGAAAAGACGGAAGAGAAGAAAAGAATCTATTCATTGATGAAGATAAATTGGTTTCAAATTTTTCAGTTAGATAAATGGAATAACAAATACTTAAAGAAAATTGGTTTGGAAAGGGAAAGAACAGAATTCGAAGAAATGATAATAAAACTTAGAAAGGGAGAAATTGGGCTTAAGGGCATGGTAAGCAAAATTTATAGGATGATAAACAAGGAGGGCAGGCCCCAGGAAATGTTGAAGGATATTTGGGAACAAGAGTTAAATATTAAAATCAATAATACAACATGGAAGAAGAAATGGAGGAGAAGGATTATGAGAATGCTGTCTGTGAGAGTGAAAGAGCATAATTACAAAATGTTATGGAGGTGGTACCTGACCCCAGTTAGGCTTCACCAAATGGATAAAAAAGTAAGTGATATGTGTTGGAGATGCAAACAAACAAGAGGAACATATGAACACATGTGGTGGAGTTGCAATGTGGTAAAAATATTTTGGAGAAAAATAGAAGAGGAAATGTCAAAAATAATGAAGATGAGGCTTGAGCTGGGTTCAGGTACAGCCTTACTGACAGATGTGGACAGTATAAATGTGGATGATGATAAAAGAGAATTGTTATCTATAATGTTAACATCAGCAAGACAATGTATAGCAAGGAACTGGAAAAATGATGTAATATTAAAGATTGAGGATTGGTATAAAGAGATGTGGGGGCTTGCCCTAAATGACAAATTAACATGGGAGTTGAATGTGGCAAAAGGATTAGTTCAAGAAAACAAATTTTCAAAAATTTGGAATTTATTCGTGAATGCAACATTGAATGGGGAGGAAGGGAGGCCGATACCGGAACAAATGAGTTTCTGGAACTAAAAGAAGTTGATTCCCCATCATCTCCTTAGCAATGTAAATAGCACAAGGGTGGTAGTTACAATTTAAGTAATAACTGTGTTTTTATAAGACTTTATTGTACTATGTCATAATAGGCTGTTAGTTATGTAATGTAATGTATGTGATTTTTTTTGTCTTTTTTATTTTGTTACCACAACTACAGACAATGTAAACTCAAACAGCTATTGCTTTAAAGATATATTGTAGTGTGGTTTTGTTTGAAAAGTTCAATAAAAAATTTAAAAATTAAAAAAAAAACTAGGCATTGTAGCTAGGAGGCACTGGGTGTCAAACCATCCAGCCAGCTGGGGAAATTGATCCATCCATTCCCCAGACCTGACCTGCCAGCCAGGTTTTCAATCCTTTCCTGAAGGACAGCAGCTCCGTTTGCAGACATAGTTCTATTGGGAGGAGGTTCCATAGGGCCGGAGCAGACACAGAGAAAGCCCTCCTTCTAGTGCCAGAGAGGTGTGCCTCTCTGGCCAATGGCACAACCAGAGAGCCTCTCCGGTCCGCTCTGGTGGGACGGACAGATGTCCTTGGGACGATGCGGTCTCTTAAGTATCCTGGTCGACTACCATTTAGGGCTTTAAAGGTAATAACCAGCATTTTATGTATTATTTATCTGAAACTTTGCTCTTTTTCATCTCCTCAGACACTGCTGTCCTCCAGTGTGAAATGCTAGAAGACCAATCACAAAAATGACTCAGCATTCCTCTTGGGAGAGTGCTGTGTCACCAACACTTCCCATTTAATGAAGTGGCAGAACTGAAATTCTTCCTTGCTACTGTGTAAAAATGTGGTGCTTTGCCTCAGCTTCATAATCATTCACCTCACCTTCAGGCAATACTAAAATTACATCTGTCAATGTCTGTAAACAAAAAAGTGATTCTGTCTCGGCCGGGGTAGATTCCTTCTGGAGGGACTGTAACAAATAATATGTTGGCCTAGGAAAATTCTATGCATATCCCTGGATTTCACTGAAATGAATTCAGAGTAACTAACTGTCAGGAAATGGCATCATTTTCCTAATGCTCACAAAGCTTGATTAAAATACTAGTTTGAAATAGGCCTCAGAAAAAAAATCCATTTTTCTCTCTGAGCCTCACGGCTGTGTAACAGCATGTTTTTCAACCATGTTTTCAGTGTCAGTGTACCCGTGTTATCTTTCTAGCCGGCCTAGCCAGCAGAACTTAGCCGTGTTGTGTCTTTACATAAATGTAAACAACTATTGTTGTGAGAAAGTTTTCTTTGTTACCTGATTGGTTAAAGCTAAACCACCTGACTGCAAATTCTCCATTTTGGAGAGAAGAAAGAGTTCGTCTCTGATTCTTCATGGATTAAGACCTGTTTTTGATTAGAGAGCTTTGGTTTCTGAATCTCTATGGGCTAACATTCTTTAGCCTAGGAGCTATGCACTTTTGCTCCTTAAAAATGGTTACCTAGATTTGCCTGTGGACTTTATTGGACTGACCTATGCTACTGACTTTTATGCTTTATGAACCTGATCAATAAATCTTCATCATTTTTCTGAACAACTTGTCTTCATTGGACTAAAAGGGTAAGAGCAGCATTGCATTTCACACACCAACATTTGAACGCTACCAAATTAAAAACCCCTTAAGAGCTGATAAGCAGCTGAGAGTTGTATCTCTGTTCTAATTAGCCGTCCAGCTCGCCCTGTGTAGGTTTGTTTTGGTTTCCAGGGGTTTTCCAGAAGTGTGGGGGCCGGCTGGATCGTGACACTAACTCTATTCAGATCCATACTAATACAGTTTAGAATACTAGACAGAACAGTATTTCTAGACCGTTGGCAGACTGGTAAAGAAAGTCTGAGAGAAGGATGAAAATCATGAAAATCACATCTGTACTGGTCTTGTAAACATACACATAAAGAAGTGAAAGGGATTTCTTTCATTTGCATACCAAGAAGCTCCACAGCTCTGTATTCTAAATTTAATTGTTACAGCAACCTTGTGTGACATGTGAGGTAGATAGAGACAGTGACCAGCCCACTGAATGTTATAACTATAAGATGATCCAAATCGAACTTTATAATAATTTTGTGTCAGAAATTATTCTGGATTGAAAGGATTTTTTTTTTCTGGAGAAACTCTGCTCAGGAGATGCTCGAGGATGCCCGAATGAAGCTCCTTTCGTGTCCTCAAGATATTTTCCCACCGAAGTGGTCCCTATTTATCTACTTGCAGTTCCTTGCTTTCAAACTGCTAGGTTGGCAGGAGCTGGGACAGAGATGGGCGCTCAAACTGTCATACAGTACCCAGGTCTCGAACTGAACTTCATCCCAGTCTTAGTTCAGTTACCTAAGCAGGACATCAGCTTGAGCATTTCAACACTAGAGATATTCAACAGAAAGCTAGACGGTCAGCTTTCAAAGATACTTTAACCTGGATTCCTCCACTGAACAGGAATTTGGAATCAATCGTCTTATAAGCCCTTTCCAACTCTATGATTATATTATTCTATTGCTTAAAGAATCTTCAGCCAAGGATGCAGGTTGACCACTATACTTCTTTAAACACACTGGTATGATTTTGGAAGTTAAACAGGGTCAGTTATGGATGGTGTTTAGATAGAATTGACAGGGATCTCTGCTAACTGCTTTTAAAAAATCCTGTCTGAAAGCTTGGAGAGCCATTGCTGCCAGTCAGAATGTGTAACAGGCCAGTGGCCTGGCTCTGTACAAGACAGCTTCCTGTGTTCTTGTTTGGGACAGGCTGAGGTTGAATGAGACATCACATGCTTTACATGTGAAAGTACTAGGCTGAATCCCATGGCTTCTCCAGGCTGTGCTAGGAAAGAATCCTTTCTGAAGCCCCAGAAAACCACTGTGAGTTGGTGTTGACAGTAGTGGGTTAGGAGGACTGAGAGTCTGATTCAGTACAACTTAGCTTCCAGTCTTCTCTATATAATGCTCAGGTGGCTATCTACACATTGCCAAAAAGGACGAAATATGTCACTAAAAAGGAAAGAAAAGAGGATATTGTTGCCTAAAACCTATGCATGCTAGCTTATATGTGGAAATGGAACCTGGGACAAATGCTGCTGTTAATCCCGTTAAATATTTACCTCAGCATAAATGAAGCAGCATAAACTGGATTGAATGCTTAGTTATGCACCAGCTGTATAACTTGGCATGCAACTAGGGATTCAATTCTTCAATTGTCAATTAGTGCTTATTTTGTCGCTCTGGGTTATGTCATTGCACTTATACTTGTGTAAATATTCATCTGGATTCTGGAAATTATCATTCAATAAGGAAACACGATACATAGTAGGGGTGGATCAGTTTGTGACCTCTTAACCTGTGTGTTGATCACTATCGATGAGCTTTGCTGGGGCTTCTGATTTGAAAATACATTGGACTTGGGTACAGAAACATAATGCCAAATAGGCAAAAGGTAGTTTCTAATGTTTGATCCTCCAAATGCTGCTGGATTGCAACTCCTATTACCCCAGCTAGGATTGTGAGAGCAGCTAGCAGTTGCAGTTCAACAACACCTGGGGAGTCTTTGTCAGGTAAGATTAAGCCTGTTGTTCGTCCTTGATCTAAGAAAGAAGAGACATGCTCAGTCAGTACTTTGTCTTTAAGGCATATGTCCTTTAGAGTACCAATGGTACTGCTACTCTGCAGAGTACCTTCCCATCTGTAGACCATCTCATGTCCTACAATTAACTCTTAGCAATGAAAGTCCTGGTTCCAGAGTAAAGAACTACACAAATACTTCCACATAGCTATCTTCTAATTTTTTCTAAGCAGATCATTCAAGGTAATGACTGCCAAAGAATTAAATGAAAAACATTTTTATTGGGGAAAGGAGGAGGAGAGACAGGAAACCAAAATCTCCACTTAAGTTTATGTCTATACATGTGTGTATACTGCTTTTATATCTGTCTGCTTATGTATCGCTTTGCTTATAGACCTCCTAAAGTCCTTCATCAATAAAGACAGGATACATCTGGGAATACTCAAGCAGAGGGGAAGCTGATACGCTAAATTCAGTGCATTGATGACAAAACATCTCTGGGAAATCTCACTCCTCCTCTTTCCTATAGCAGTCAGAGGAGAAAAAGAGAACAAGCGTGTGCTTTTGAAACCTCAGCAGACATTGCACCAAATCTTGTCCTCCACTTCCTCCTCTGTTATTGAGGTAGTCCTCACTCACATAAGTAGCACCTTAGATCAAAGGATGGAAGCACCATTTCCTCCCCCATTCTTGGTCCACAAGTTGATGAATCTTATGCCTAATGTATATGATTAGAACAAGGTACTCATGTTAATTGACCAACAGCCAGCAAATTTTTAAAGCTTGCCTACTACTGACTGCTCTTGCTAAGTTACTCAGTCACATGTGCCTCAAATCTTAGTTCTGTAGTATCGAGAGAGTTATGTATGACTGAGTATGGGCAGGGACTATAAGAAACAAACACACACACACACACACACACACACACACACTTTCTCTCTCACACATGTAATTTAAATATATTATTACAAATCAGCATTCTTCGATATTCCATGCTGTAACTCTGCTAGTATAGCAGGACTACATTATTGGACATGGCAGATTGCTTCTAATTAAAGAGTTCCTGGTTTCATTTCAGGTTATGCATGATTTGTGCACAATGAGATGAACTCACACATGACCCAAACTAGAGGCAATGTGATGCCCCCAGTGTCATCATTCGAGCTATGCCAGTGGACTTATGGGATAGGATACTGGCTAAGTATTTCAGAGGAAGGAATGTAAAAACAAGGCAAGGAACAAAGGAGAGAAGAAATCAGTACAGACAGTACATGTACAACCAACAATCATACTTTTAAAGGAAGACACGGAGTGTCTTCAGGTTCCTAGAAGCTTAAGAAAGATGGGACTAGCTTTACACATTATTATGGTATATATCTAGAGCAGGGGTTCCCAACCTACGGCCCATGGGCTGGCCCTGGCCCATGACACCATTTCACGTGGCCTGCAGCGGCCACAGCAGCCACAGTGGCTGCTGCACCCAGAAATGGAAGCAGGACGTGTTTACGACAGCCATAAAACGTGCCCATGCAGTTACGTCAGCTGGTGTAAACGAGGAACTGGGCACATTTACTTCCGTTTCTGGGGGCGTGGTCTGGCCCTCTCAGCTGTCCGGGGGGGGGGGTCAGGCCCATGGCGTAAAAAGGTGGGAACCCCTGATCTAGAGAATTTCCTCTTTCTCCAAATGCCTCTGAAGACCAGAAAACTAAATGATACAGCAAGACTGAAAAACAAAATAGACCCAACACTCAGAATTTGAGCAAAGTTATGAGGGTGGAGAAAGAACTCTGCCTATAACTGTAACTCTTGCTATTCCAGCCCAATGGTGTACTTCCAGACACATTTCTACAAATATGTTGGTTACATCAGAGTAACTACCTGACTTCTTAGTTCCTTTGAAAACTGTTTTAACCATTTCCTTTATGGTTCTCTATTTTTAGGCACATAAAAACACTCAACATTTTTCAGTCTCCAAAAGACTGTGTTCAAAAGAACAACTAATTTATTTTGGGGTTGACTCTAAACAAAACAACCCATTAGCGAAGGACGATTTTACACTGGAAAATTATAAACTGCTCACTTAATTTTATTCTTCAGGATAACTAAATTCTGAAAAAGAGTGCTGAGGTCCAGCGAGGTGGGACTGGGTTTGTTTAAATCTCAAATACTGTAGTATTATGTTCAGTAACATGTTTCTTTTGACTCTTGGTCTTACCTGACATGATATGCTTTTCATTTTAGGACTCCTCCAGTTTTCAGAAAACAATTACATTTTATTCAAATTAGATAATGCCTTTGGGAAAGAACTAACTGGTATCATTTCTTTTGAGGCCTGAAAATGTATTAGCCAGTACCTTTTTCCAATTACAAAATTGTTTGCTTTATCTTTTTTCTTTTTCACTCTACAGTCTTTCTCAGGGGCATATACCACACCTCTGAAACCTGAATTTAGGATCATTTCATGAGATTGGGAAATTAATTGTAGAACACTCTGACTAGTAACTGTTGAGGGAAGAACAGCAATCATTTAGCAAAATCAATTACAATTATATATCACTCCTTAGTGCTTAGAACACTCTCTGGGTGGTTCACAAGATAATTAGAATTTTGTCTCCAACACGTGAGATTTTACCAACCTCAGAAGGAATACTGACTCAATTTTGAGCTTGTTCAGATCAAACTTAGAACATGAGCAGAGTTTTAGTTGTACTACCTTAACCACTGTGCCAAAAGACTGAGTCACTAGGACCCTCCAGATTTTATCTGATCTACAAATCCCAGAAGCTCCAACCAATATATCCAATGGGGAAGGAATATGGTAGATATAGACAAAAATGTCTGGAAGGCTTTGCTATCCTGCTTTGCTATCTCTTTTTGCATTTGAAAGTAGATTGCTGTATACTTATTTCAACAACATTAAATGTGTATAAAATAGGAATATCCTTATGTGTGTGTTTATAACATATTTTCACACCAAGGAACATAGCCTGAAACAATTTCCACTTACCTGCATACACTCCTGCATAATACATGTTGAAGAAACTTCTCTGTCCGTTGTGCTCACTTATTCTACAATTGCCTGTCCTGTACCAGCTTTGAAGTATAGCATGTTAACCAGTGGTGGGCTTCAAAAAAATTACTACCTCATTGTGGGTGTGGCCAACTTATGGGCATGGCCAGGTGACTGGGTTGGTGTGGTTAAACTGCTGTATTTTAATGTGATCTTTTGTGGATCGAGTCCACTTCATCAGACCATTAGTTAGCAATTACACTTCAATGCTCTAATTGTCCTTTAAAGAGCAACTGCAGCAGAGTAACTTCTGGCTCAGACCGTGTGCCCAGATCCAGCAGCAAGGATGTTGGAGTCATGTCCAGAGTGGGGTGAGAGGAGGAGGAGGTGGGTGGAGCAGTGGACGGGGCCAGCCAGTTTTACTACCGGTTCTCCCAAACCTGTCTGAATCTGCTGGAGCACACCACTGATGTTAAATAAATAGGTATATTTTTGTCTTAAAATAACGTAATAATTAACCTTACAACAGGTCTGCTTGGTAATAAGCAGAACAGAGCTGCAATGGAATCCTATTTATTATCTGAATGAGCAGCATGCAGAACAGAAACAGAGCAGGAAAGCCACATGTGTCCATATGCAATGATATGCATCTACAAACAGCGTTAATGCCATAGATGAAACAGGTTCCACAAGCATCGTATAGCAATTTTTTCGTACAACAACAAGCCCCGTGGAATGGATTAAAATCATTGTATGAGGTACCACTGTATTATGATTGTGTCTTAACTTTCTGGAAGAGGAAAAGGAACTTAAGAGAATGTCTGCCTCAGAAGTCAAAATAACTTGGCTGGTAAACAGAAATACACATTTTGATTTCTGGCATGGAGGAAGCCATTTGTTGCTCTGCTCCTAGCATCAATGTGACTTAGGGCTCTTCACACTACATCAAGCTCAATTGCTTATTCAGACATGAATGTGGCCAGTCTTGCTCTATTGCAAAGAATGGTTTTCAAAAGTCAAGGCAGCAATTTGCCTTTTTAAATCTTCCCACCTCATATTATAGTGTCTTCCACACTCTGTGCTACTCAAATGTGCTACTCAAATGCTATCTTCACCAATAAAACAGAGAATAGGGTAGCCCAATCTGATGATTTTTGAAATAAGCTCATATGAAATATGTGATGGATTCAAGCAGTTTATTGCAACATTGCCTGGAAGTGCCACCACATTATTCTTAAGGTTTATGGGTAACCACATTTTCAAAAAGTCATAATAAAGCTACGAAAGAGTGAAGATAGCATTGTAAGATAATATCTCAAATCCTGTGAAATCTAGCCAGCTGCTGTGGCTTCCCCCAAGGGAAGCTCCGATCACTTCAGTCATTCTGAAGTGAATGGAAGAAAGCATTATCTGTTTACCCTCGGGAACAATCCTATTTTATCTGGCAACAGAACAGGATAAAATACTCTTTCTAAAATGCTTGCAAGTATCTGACATATGCCTGCTCCCACTGGAATAACTGTATAATATTAATTACTCAAGTGTGTACAGTCCCTACTCTCCTAACATTGGCAGCAAAAATGGTGCAATATTTGCATGGCTCTGATTTACCTTTCTTACTTAGACCTAACATAATGTTAGAAACGGAAAATAGTGCAGTAGCAAAGTTTCACTGAACCTTCCTGCTGCACATTACCAAGCCACATTGTGTACATCATCTGTTAGCTGCATCGTCTGGGAAAGCACCCCTAGCTAGGTAAGCAGAGGGCCAGCAGAAGCTGTCCTGAAACCAAATTTGCCCAGTTTGGGAATGTTAGAAATTACTCTGGACAACCCTGCTCTTCGTCTAATTTTGCACACACACAATGGTATCACCTATGGGCTGTTTAAGATTGGATCTGGCATAACTCCATTCCTCCTTTGTTTTAGCTCTTCTCAAACCATTTTTGTTTTTTCTCTTTAGAACTCTTTTGGTTCTCTTGGTAGATTCCTCTGCTGGCAGATCTCTACATTTTTGATTGCATAAGAGGTTTAGCTACAAGGCTGAAGTTACAAGATGCCAGTCATAAGCTGAATATCAGAAACCCGCTGAACTGTTAGACCAGTATGACAACAGAACCAATTACCTTCGGAGGTAGTGAGCACTCAAAGCCTGGAGGCATTCAAGAGAAAACTGGACAAGCATCTGTCAGATCTGCTTTGATTTGAATGGACCCCTTCCAACATCCTTACTCTACAATTTTATGATTTCTGCCCACAAAAGAGAATTCTGCCTTTAGCATTTTCTGTAATAGGCCTCTCAAAATAAAACCCCGTATCCGTGTCATGAGAAGCCAAAGTAAGGGATTACTAGGATTGGGCAAAGTATGGTGTGGCCTTGTGCCACAGAACTCTTACAGCAGCCATGAAGGCCATCCTGGGTTACCCTGAAACAATGCAGCAAAAGGGATTCTGGTGAAGTTGTGACAAGCCTTGCAAACCGGCAATGGATCTTCTATCACTACATAAATCCAAATGAGATACAAACAGAATGATCAAATAGGAAATGACCATGGCAATGTAAAAGGACTAAGAGACAGAACAATGAAGTAAAAAAATTGGAACTCTGGGTATAACCAGCTTGGGAAATAAAACAGAAGACATTTTAGAAATAATTTAAAGAAGAAAAATTAAGATAATGGGTCTAAATGTTTCCCAACCTTTGGTTTTTGGACTTCAATTCCCAGATGACTAAGTCAGTACATTGGCTGATCAGTGCTTTTTGGGAATTGACTTCTGGAAATTGAAGCCCAAAAACCAAAGGTTGGGAAATAATGTTAGATTATGCCTATGTAGCTACTTAATAGGATTTTAACCAGTGTTTACTTATGAGGAGTATGCTTATAACCCAGGTAACCAACAAAAGATTTACAGTACTGTATAAGCAACTCACATTGTTCGAGCAGTTTTAAAATTGCTGCTGTGGCTTTCTCTTTCCTCAACATTACATGTTGCTCTCCTCATATAAGGAGACAAATAAAAAAATACAAACTCTGCCTCCAGCTACTGCCAAAAGCCCTAATCTTTTCACAACCATCCATAGTCTAATTTTGATGGCAGACTTATAGTTTAATGTACTGTAGGATATTTATACAGAGTGTGTGATAAAAGGCAAGGAATGAGATCATTAAAGATTACCTCACTTCCTGCCTCTGGAGAATTTGTGCGATTATAGGCAGGTACAGATGAATGAAATTGCCGTCTTGCAAAATGCTGAATGGAGAGCTCAGAGGGAATATTGATTCAGAAAATTGTAGTCAATTAGACATGACCTCATTATATCTAATTCCCTACTGTGATGCCTCATCCATATATAAATGGGTCTTTTTCTTGTAGAAAAATGGCAAATTCAGATTTCCTTATTTGAGAGAGACTTTATAAAACATCTGACAGAACACAGGAAATATAGATGCAATACAGTATATAGAAAATTTAGCAATGTATTTTGCACAGCTAACATTACTCAGTGCTGTTTCCTAATTCCTTTCTGCCAAGGTAATCAAACATAGGACAAGATGGTAATCTGACCTGGCAACATAAGAATAATTCATATGATGTTTATGGAAATGAACTTAACATATTCATCATCTGCATTCATTTTATCCTTTTCAAGGAGTAAGTAATAGTTTGAAGGAAAATATACAAGGGAGATGCAAAGATCTGTTTGTTAGCAATACAGTACTTGATAGAAACAGCCTGGCTCACATTGCAGGCCTTTCCAATCATCCTCAAATATATGATTATTGGGGGGGGGGGGTTACACATAAGACAAGCTATGTACAATACACACCTAGTAACATCTACAGTTTTTTTAATTATTATAAACAAATGATTAGAGAAAAGTGCTACAGTGACTAAGAATGATTCTCCTTGATGCTTAAATCTTGCCATGCCACTTCCTTCTCAAATTTCTGCTTGTAATCTTATCTCCATGAATTTTTGAAAGAGATGTAAAGCACTGGGGATGAAGTTCTCTTATGTAAGCCAGATCTTATTTAAAACAGCTCCCAGAGATAATTTGTACAATATAATCTTAGGAACCCCTTACTAGATAGGACCAAATACTTACCTATCCACCCACCTGTTTTCACGGTGGCTAACCTGATTTAGCTAGATGTCTTTTAAAGTCATTCAAGTAAGTTGACTGATTATGTGCAGCCAAATTTACGTACTTGTGATGATGGTTGCCAAGATTTCCTAGGTATAAAGTACAGTATTCAGAAACTGGTTACCAGTCCCTTTTTCAGAGGGAATTCTGGCATCGTACAACTTGCCCAAGGCAACAGCAGTCTGGCGATAATCCTAGAAGTGTATAGTATTGGATCAAACTCCCAACTCTAGCTCTGCAAGCAAATACCCAACTCACCAAGTTATCCCACTAGTTTCCAAGTATTATATCATGTGGTAGCAGTAAACACCATGTTTTAACTATACAGTATATGGAAAATTTGTTGTCAATATGAAAACTATCTGTTTGGATAATGTTTCCTTTATAAATTGGAGGGAGGGGATAAGTATGTATAGGAACTTATCACATTGTCTCCTTGAGTGTAAACCAAATCTCTATAACCAAACCCTTGCACATACACCTGCAAAGGTTCAATTTGCTTGGATCAACAGTAGAAAAAGTGAGGGGCTTTTATAAGAATAGCCTTAATTCTCTGCAACCTTAAGTTGCAGCAAGAGAAAAATTTTTCCAAGTTAATTGCTGGAAAAAAGAGAGACATACATAAATGAGAACATATTCTGGGATTGGTAGATTTCCTGCTTTGTATATTTATTCTGCTCTCAAGTACAAACTTTCTTTGGTATGAAATTCAACAAACAACAAAAATCTCAGTAAACTGTTTTGTATTGAAGGCCTTTCCATGTTCACTCAAGCTCCAAAATGGTAGGAAATTGCTGCTGTTAAGGGGCACACAGCTATTATGACTTTTAAAACTTTTAATTTTTGAACTAGTTTTAAATTGTTGTCAATGCTGATGTGTGTGAATTGCCCTGGGCCCCTTTGGGGAGGAGGGCGATAAACAAATTTAAATAAATAAATAAATATTGAGATGGCATAGATGTGGCATGGTATCCTATACTGTGCTTAGCTCCCCACCCCTTGCACATCTGAGAACTGGAGGGGCATCATTTTATTCATACTTCACTTTTCATGAGGTCAGAAGCAGGCATTATATGAGTCAAGATGTTATTCTTTTTATTTTGTGTCCCTTCATCTAAAATAAAGTCTAGTAATTAAGACAATTTGAAAAGGAAACCATTAATCCTTTTTCTACACTTACTTTTTTAAGATGAAATATGACTACCCAAATGTGTCTAGTGTGCTGGAACTGTTTTAATAATTTCTGTCTCACATATGGCTAACCCAAGGTCACTGCCAAACATCTATAGAAACTTTATTAGTGGTAGACATAGAACTATATGTCTCAATTTGAAGTATCAGCATCCCAATGTTGTTGGACTACATCTCCCAGCATTCTTCACTGTTGTCAGTGCTGCCTAATGGGAGTTCAACATCTGGAGAGCCACACTTTGTACAGTGATGTCTTCAGGAGAAATGTAGGTCACATGATGTATGTGTCTTTGCTCTTGAACACAAAATGTACAAGATGCTTTGATAACACCTCCATACAATATATATGTTGTAACCTGCCCTGAATGTGTGCTTGCTGGGTAAGGGGGACTCTGGCCGGGGCACCTGGATTGCCTCTTCTCTTGGCTGGTTCCGGCCTCAAGAGAATGGAATATAGCTGTGTGGCATAGTCACCTGGTAGTAAGAACTGTTATATTATGTTATATTGTGCTGATACTGTATTGTTGTGATATTTTTTGTAACTGAAATTTGGAATTGATACTTTGATACTTTGTTTTTGTTTAAGACCCACCTGAAAGTGTTTCTGAAATGTTTTTTTTTACGATGTCTTAATTTTGTAATTGTGATGGGGGATTTTTTGAAATGTATGTGATACTTTGATATGTTATTGATATGTGTTACTTTGATATGTTTTAATATGTGATATTTTGTCATCTATGTTGTTAGCTGCTCTGGCATCTTGCGAGAGACATTCCTTTGGATAGTTTATCTGGCAGGGAGGGACAGACAGCTCTTGTTCCTTATTCATTTGACTGGTTTTGGGCTATTACTAGGACAGATAAGCACCTTTGCCAATGCCCTAGCTGCTCATATCTCACAAATAACCTTTTCCTGAATGTAAATGGTACATGATTTTGTGGAAATCACAGCTCATTCAGGATGAAGTTACTTTATTTGAGGCTGTCATATGGGGCCATCATGCACTAATAGCTATATTTATTGGGAAATATGGATATTTTGAGGATAAAGTTTAAAATATATACTGTACATTGAAGGGGAGGGTTTCCTGTTCATAATGATATGCACTATGGGTAGTGAATTTGATGTGCATATTACAGAAGTGCCAAGTCTGCTGAATGAGTGGGATGTGTTTGAAAGCTCAGGAACTGGGAATAAAGAATCCATTTCAGCATTATACAGGAGAGTAAGTTTTCTGAAAGCAAAGGTACCCAGAGAAAAGGGAACAATTTATCTTGTCTGAAACGTCCACAAATCCCACAACGTATGTGAAACCTTAACTCCCGCTGCCATCTTGTGGCTAAGCATAGGATGGCTTTATGAGAAAGCTTTAAAACAAAACATGTATACGTCCTGTTTGGGAAAATATTTGCATACTCAAAGAAGAAAACATAAACAGGGAAGAAATCAACTGGGAATACAGATATGTGACAGTATGCACTTGGACCAGCAAACATACTAAATATCATTGCCACATTCCTTTAAGAAAGGCATTCTTTACATTTCCTCCTCTACTTAAGAGGATTACAGACCACTGATATTTTGAGATGCATTTTTATAGCCTTCAAGTATAAACTCACCCTTTCCAAAGCCATTACCTTTGATATTACATTTTTATTAAGAAGAATCTTCCAGCAGTACAAGCCGTTTGATGGTACAGCTTTCCTATGAAAGTGGTTGGCTTGTCTTAGTTAATAGCTCTTTAAACAGCAGAAAGATGGAAAACCACCAGAGAATTTCTGGCAATGTGATGGGATTGGGCCAGTGGTGGGCAGCAACAGGTTCACAAACACACACACACAGAGAAGGGGAGGTAGCAAAATTGGGTGGCCTTGGGGGGGGGGTAGCAATATTAGGTGGTCACGCCCACCTTTCTGCCCTGCCCAGACTAACACAGCTACCATTTAAAAAGTTTTATTCTGTGCAAGCATATCAGAGAGTAAACAAAACAAAAAGACAAAACATTATACCACCTTAAAGACTAACTCCTGTATTTTAATGTGTGCTTTTGTGGATCAAGTCCACTGGCTCTTTGGCTATAAACAGAGATGAGCACTGAACCCTAGAGTTGGTAACGACTGGCTTTCGAGCAAGGGCAAACTTTACCTAATAACAGAAGATCCCTGATTGGTATTCAAATTTGACATCAGGTTTTGTCCCTGCAAGTGGTTCAAGGTCTCCCTTGCTCAAAGCCCAGTCATATCTGACTCTAGGGTGCAATGCTCATCTCCATTTACAGCCCAAGAGCCAGTGCTGCCTGTGTTTACAGATGTATACATGGCCATATGGCAGGCATGACTCGATCGCCCAAGGTGTAGGCTCCGCCCATGATGTAGGCTCCATCCATTTCATAGGCTCCACCCACTACATAGGCTCTGCCCATTACAGAGGCTTTGCCCATAATGTGGTAGCGAAAATTTTTGCTGCCCACCACTGGATTGGACTAGATGACCAATGGAAGTATTTTCCAATTTTGTCATTCTACAATTTTAGTCAGAGGTAGCAGAGAAAGGTTTATGACTTCCCAAGAATAGCTAAGTATGCTGGCTACACTTCTGCTTAAGTAGCTAAAACAAATATAGTTGTTATAATAAAAGAATCAAGACTAGTAAACAATAAGACAATGAGCTAAACTATCACACCTCTGACTTGTATCCAGTATCACAATGCAAATCCATGCATACAGCATTAACAGCCTTATACACCTAATAAATAAAACTTTCATCATTTCTGTGTGATAAGTCCTTTTCATGTGTGTTGCATGCTTGCCAGAGGGATGGTCATGTTGGACATCCTAACCTGGTGCAGCAAGAGCAATAAAGAATCCTGCAACACTCTAAAAACCAACCAATTCTATTTGACATGAAAGTCCTTCCTTCTTCCCTTCTTTCCATCCTTCCTTCTTTCCTGCTTTTTGACTACCACTTCAACAGACAGTATCTCCAACTTTCTTTATTCGTGTCAGAGGCACCACAAAGCATATAATAGCATACAAAGCAGTGGTGGGATGTCAAAAAATTTACTACCCCACCGTGATGTCATCATAGTGTGGGCGGAGCTAACGTCATGATGTCATGACATCATGGGCGGGGGCCAAATAAAATAAAATAAAAATAAGCACATACACACCCACCCCTCAATCCATCCACCCACCCGCAACACAAACCCGTAAATAAAATAAATAAATAAATAAACATTACATTAAAATACATACCCCAAACATAAATCAACCCACCCACCCATTCACCCCAAACACAAACCTGTCACTTACCTGTTAGTATAAATGCCTGGGCAGCACCTTGTTGCAAGATGGATATGGTCATCGTACCAGTTCTCTAAGATAATATGCCTTAAAGTAAATGTAAAACAGCTGTACTTCCTTAAGGGTTCTCCAATTGGAACAGCAATTGGAACAGCACATGTGTAGCTTATTGATGAGGTAACTCCAAGACTTTGCTTAAAAACCCCAAGCCAGGCCGCCAGGTCTCCGGCCACCAGGCCTTTTTAGGAACTGGTAGTACGTCAATATAGGTAAAGGTATTAAATACACATTAAAATACACACAGACACACCACATCCAAAGGTGAGTCACTTACCCTAGGGGAGCAGGCTATAGGGAGCTTCAGGCTAGCAGCTTCTCTTCCTCTTCCCCACTTGGGAGGACAGCAAGGAGGCCATGCATACACGCCAAGCACTGTAGGCATGCATGCATACCAAGTGCTTGGCGTGCATGCACAGTGGGGGAACCAGTGAAAAGGTAAGCCCCGAAGGTGGTTCCCCCCAAAAGCTGCTACCGGTTCTCCAGGATACTGGGAAAAGTTACTACCGGTTCTGGCAAACTGGTGAGAACCTGTTACATCCCATCACTGATACAAAGGTAAAGCAACATACACTGTACAGTCAAACCTCACATAAAGAGTGCCTCACTTAGAGAGTAACTTGCTTAAAGAGCAGAATCGGAATGTTCACTTTGCTTAACAAATAAAACCAACCAAAAACTCGCTTAACAAATAAATTGTGGTTCGCAATCCCCCCACCACCACTAGAAGTCACAATTGGTCACTTACAATGGTGTTTTGCTTAAAGAGCAAACTCGCTTAAAGAGCAATCCTGTGGAACACATTATGCTCTTTAAGCGAGGTACAGTACAACTGTATATAAAATAAACAGGAACTAGATGACATCTGCCCAATGTTGGGCCACTTCAACAGCATTTTCTCTTGCCAATATAAGGTCCTCCTTGGTACATGTTCAGGGGCATTGTGTGCATTGTATCATATGAGCGATAGTTTGTTCTTCTCCCCATTCACACAGGCTGTCATCTACAGGGAAACCCCACTTTCTCAGATTAGCCCTTGATCTTCCTACCCCGGCAGGCACACATTCTGTTTAAAGCAGGGATTCTCAACCTGTGGCCCATGGACCAAATGCAGCCTGCAGCACCATTTCATGTGTCCCCCACTGCCTCCACCACACCAGGAAGTGCCATGTGGTGGAGGAAGGGGGAAATGGCCATAAATTCTGTGAAGTAATTCTGTGCCTATGAAACAGAGTAGCAATGTAGTCATCATCATCATCTGCTACTCGTATCCGAATATACATTTTTTCCTGAAAAGCATTTTCAGGAAAAATATCATTGCCATGAATTTGTTTAAAGTGGATTCCAACTTGCCATTAGGTAACCTACACATTGTGATCACAGAGCCATTTCCTGTGGCACATTTCCTGTGGCATTTCCTGTGGACTGCAATGGACTGCCAAAGCCTTGGGGATATTAACAAGGTGCACCTTCACAGCTGGCCTGGCCTCTTCCACCTCCACAACCATTGGGAATCAGAATAGTGAAGTGATTCCTCCTCTGCTCATTTTGATGCTGGGCCCAATATGATATTTTCCAGTGGTATTTCCTCCATGGCCTTTAGCCATTGGCCCCTTCAGAGTTGAGTCACTAGCTGTACGGCCTACTCCAGTGGTGGTGAACCTATGGCACATGTGCCAGAGGTGGTACTTGGAGCCCCAGTGATGGGATGCAACAGGTTTGCACCAGTTCACCAGAACCGGTAGTAACTTTCCCCAGTGTCTCGGAGAACCGGTAGCAACTTTTGGGGGGAATCACCTCAGGGGCTTACCTTTTCACTGGTTCCCCCACTGCACATGCACGGCAAGCACTTGGTGTGCATGCACACCCTCCTTGCTGTCCTCTCAAGCGGGGAGGAAGAAGAGAAGCTGCTAGCCTGAAGCTCCATATAGCCTGCTCCCCAGGGTAAGTGACTCACCTTTGGATGTGGTGTGTCTGTGTGTATTTTAATATGTATTTAACACCTTTACCTATATTGATGTACAGTAATACCTCGGATAATGCTAAGACTTGGTTCCACAAGCCTTGGTGTTATCCGATTTTTAGTGTTATCCGATGCATGTTAAAATCCTATGGGATGGATCGGATAATGTTAAAGCTCCATAGAGATACATTGTAACCGCACAGGCTTTAGCAGTTGTTATCCGATCCATCCCATAGGACCTTAACGTTATTCAATCCAATTCTCCTCCCCAGATTACTTAACGTTATGCGGTTTTAGCGTTATCCAAGGTAAACGTTATCCGAGGTATTACTGTACTACCACAGTTCCTAAAAAGGCCTGGCGGCCTGGCTTGGGGTTTTTAAGCAAAGTCTTGGAGTTACCTCATCAATAAGCTACACCTGTGCTGTTCCAATTGCTGTTCCAATTGGAGAACCTTTAAGGAGGTACAGCTGTTTTACATTTAAATTAAGGCATATTATCCTAGAGAACCGGTACGATGATCAATGTCATTGACCATATCCATCTTGCAACATGGTGCTGCCCAGGTACTTATACTAACAGGTCAGTGATGGGTTTGTGTTTGGAGTGGGTGGGTGGGTGGGTTGTTTTGTGTTTGGGGTAGGTGGGTGGGTGGGTTTATGGGTGTGTGTATGTATGTGCTTATTTTTATTTATTTTATTATTTTATTTTTATTTGCCCCCGCCCATGACATCATGACATTAGCTCTGCCCACACTGTGATGATGTCACGGTGGGGTAATAAAATTTTTGACATCCCACCACTGTGGAGCCCTCTCTGTGGGCACCTATGCAGTCACCCCAGCACAGAGTTTGTCCCGCCCCTCTGCCCAGCAGCCCAATGGGAGTGCTTCCTCCCCCCTCCAGCACAGAGCTCACCCCACCCCTCTGCCCAGCAGTCCAATGGGAGCACTTCCTCCCTCTCCCCAGCACAGAATTTGCCCCGCCCCTCTGCCCAACAGCCCAGTGGCAGTGTTTCCTTCCTCACCTATGCCTGTGTTGGCACTTTGAGATAAATAAGTGGGTTTGGGGTTGCAGTTTGGGCACTTAACCTCTAAAAGGTTCACCATCACTGGTCTACTCTATTACCATAGTGGGATGTCTACCCAGACAGGAATGTGGTTATAAAGCTTCTAGAAATAAACAAGCTGATGTGGCCTTGAATTATTGCAACATTGGAAAGCATTTTACCTTGGTACCCAGATTAATCTTGGTATGATTAGAAATTATTATCTGATTTTATTATGGATTTAACTCCTTATTGGTATAAATGTCAGTTGCAATAGATATAACCTTCTACTTTTTTCCCTTAAGGTCTTTAAATTCTGTTGGCAATGATCAGGTCTCAGGAATTCTGACCTTAACAGTGTTAAAGAATGCCAATTATGTGTATAAAACCCTATTCTGTTCCTCAATGTTGAGAAAGTGAAGGAAAATATCCTCTTTCAGAGGCTGTCCTTAGATGACCTCCCACAATGATAGTACAAAGAGAAGGACATTCAATCAAGACCTTAATTGGGAAGAAAGTAATTTCAAAGACTTGTCTGTCTCAGAGGAAAGGAAATACAAGGCCTTAGTTAAAACAATAGTTGGAACCATGGCTGTAGCCAAGTGGAACGAAAACCCTCCTGAGGTAACAGCCCGCCCACCCCCCAACTCACCCCGTATTTCCAATGTTATATATGTGAGTGTGACATTGTTGCCCCCCTAAAAACTGGATGCTAAATGGCAGACAAAGTAACTACTGTGAAATTAACTAAATATGGTCTCCTCCATATTTTCTTATGAACTATGCTTTTGGCATTCTGTAGCAGTTAAAAGTCAGGTTGTCTTCGAGGACATCCCCCTTCAACTATGTTGCCATTGTTAAACTCAAAAGGTATACAGATATGAATGAGAATGGCCAAACCAATTCGTTTTCTTTAAGAAGCAGGAAAACAAAGAAGTTGTCGCATTCTGGACCAGGAGGATCCCGAAACACAGGCAATGAATAAATATTTTAATCCAGTTTGGAGGTTAAGATTCTGTCTTTCCCTCAAGTAATGTGGTGAAAAGAGTACAATAGGACTTTGTAGAGGCCAACTTTCAATCCATATTAAAACAGTCAAACATTAAACTAGGAAAAAATTAAAGGACTATAAAAGCAATGCTGTATCATTCTAGTCTTGTTTTTTTCAGAAGATTATAAAGTATTTAAAATGACTTTCTGTTAAATTTTGCATGAAATAAAACTGCTTACAATCCTAAGAGTATTCGGTCCAGTGTGTTTGTTATACCTGCCATCTATTCTGTTTATGATGACATCATGCCTGAATCACATTTTCAGAATTCTGATGAAACAATGTTTAATATTTAGCAATAGCAATTATACTTATACAGTATACTGACCCATAGCACTTAGTACACTCTTTGGGTGGTTCACAAGATAATTATTATTTCCAATCCTTCCTCGCAACCTGCTGGGTCCTCATTTTACAGACCTCGGAAAGATGGAAGGCTGAGTCAATCTTGAGTCCCATCAGGATAGAACTCACAATGTCAGCAAGATAACACTTCATGATAATGCAGAGTTTGCCACATAATCCTGTCTTGTGTTTAAAAGGAGTTCAAAATTTATTTTGTTGATTATTGAAGTCATGGATGGCAACTGGTGCAGGGGGGTGAGGACCTGCCTTCAGACAACCTCTTGTTCTTACAGGATCCCATATGTATACCTAAGTTACACCTTAGCTGAATAAATTACAGTGTAATTTATTTGTGTCTAGTCATGCCTGCCACATGACCATTGGAAATGTCTGCAGAAGTAGACAGCGCTGGTTCTTCGGCTTTGAAACAGAGAAGAGCACTGTCCCGTAGAGTCGGATATGACTGGCTTTCGAGAAAGGGAAACTTTTACTAGTATCCCCTTTCCTACATTGTAATCTTCTACAACTGTGTATTACAGTGGAATTTAGGAATATGCTGACCATGATTAGATTTTCTTTATTTCTGTTTCTTTGTAAAATCTATTTGGCTTTTTTTGATACATTTATTATTTCATGCAAACTGAACATAATTTGATTAGCAGCTGACAAGAAATGGCATTATATAAACTTGGAGTGGGGAAGTTGTGCCTGTGTCCCCTTCAAAGATTTTGGACCAAAAAATAGCCTATCTTTCTAGTTAATATATAGGCTCACTTTTCTACCCTCCTGGAAGACTCGCAAAGAAGCAATATTGCACTAAAGCGAAATGAATGGTCTCATCTGCATTTTATTTTACCCCAGAGTATTTTAGAAAATGTAGCTGGTTAGTTATTTACTTAAGGAGTGACTAGATGGAAAGTTGTTTCAGATACCTAAATGTTCTATACCATACTCTGTACTGTACTTTGAATTGCCTGGTACTGTTGTCATTCAGTATGAATCCTAATGAAATATATCTGAGAGATGGTTGTCTAATTTTCTTTGGAATACCTCCAACACTGGAGTGCTTGCCACTTCCTGAGGTAACTAGTTCCATTGTCATACTGCTCTAACAGTTAGGAATGTTTTTCTGACATCCTGTAACTTGAGTCCATTATTCCATGTTCTACACCTTGAGATGATCAAGAATAGATCCTCCCCCTCCCTCTCCCCCCGTTTATGACTATCTTTCAATTATTTGAACATCGCTCTAGCAGTTTGAAAGCAAGAAATTGCAAGTAGATAAATAGGGACCACTTTGGTGGGAAGGTAAACAGTGTTCTGTGCGCTCCGGTGTCTAGTCATGCTTACCACATGATCATGGAAACATCTGAAGAAACAGACAGCGCTGGCTCTTCGGCTTTGAAACAGAGATGAGCACTGAACCCTAGAGTTGGATACGACTGGCTTTCAAGCAAAGGAAACCTTTAACTTTACTATCCCCTCTGAGTTTTCTTTTTGCAAGGCTTAACATGTCTGGTTCTTTAAATCTTCATAGGGCTTGGTTTCCAGCCCCCTGGTCATCCTGATTCTCCACCTAACTTGCAACAGATAAGGTACATTTCTTTCTGTTGCTCAGCACATCCCATTCTGTCATTATCCCCACCCTCTTTTCTGCCAGCCCAATTTTTTTAATGTGCAGTTGACAAAACGACATAGTGCTGACAAGACATGGGCATTTCTGAATTACCATTGCATCATTTATCTGATGTAGTGCTAAAATAGTAACTAAAAAACAATAAAAGAACACTGAAACTGATCTGAGAGAGGTGCTGACTATATGCTTATGAGCCTAAAGGAATGAATGCCAAACCACCACACCCTGTCCGAATGAAGATGTCACTTTCATTGTGATCAGAACATGCCCCACTTCCACTCTGGAGAACCAATACAAGTAGCCACACAAGCCAGAAAACAACATGAACAGAAATGTTGAAAGAAAGAAAGAAAGAAAGACAGACAGACAGATTCAATCCAGCTTTCCTAGCCAAATAAGATGTACCAAATACTGGATTTATTTGCAGTTATATTTACATTGTGTAGTTCAGCATTTCCCAAACATTGGTTTTTGGACTTCAATTCCCAGAAGCCACAGTCAATTCCCCAAAGCACTGATCAGCCAAGGTACTGACTTAGGCTGGTGTAGTTGACTGGGGTGGGGTGGGGTGTTGGACCTTGAAAGAACTGAAGGACAAATAACCAGACAAATGTCAATCTAACTGCATTTTTATTTACAGTCTTACATTTCCAGGATTGGTGAAGCCTGACATGGGTTCTGGGGATGGAAAATTGTCCTACAGGCCCACCAAAGTTGCCCATTCCTGAGATTATTATAGTGATCCTTGGCAGAACCATCCCAAGACTTTGTTCTACCTGAGGAGGCTCTCAAAGAATACTGTTCCCCCCCCCCCGCGTGTGTCTGAAGGTGCCAGTAGAGCTCCCAAGGGCAGTGTATTCACTATCGCCTCAGAGGTAGAACATATCACAAGCATTTGAGCCCTCCTAGGAAGTAACATAAATAATGTGCTGCTCATGCAAGACCAAATCATCTGCTTCCATAGACCAATATTGGGCTGATTCTATCTCATGTTCCCATTTGGCAAGTTCGTTGTTTGCCAGGTGTGCTCCACAACCCTGCAATAATTCATTTTATCTCCGCATAGGAGGAAAGCTGGCATAAGGAAAGAAAACACTTCAAACTAGAACTAGTTGGGGAAACTGAGAAAGAGACAAATTTCACCAGGATGAACTCTTCAGGCAAAAGGGTGCTCGAAGGGAATTTCAATGAGTCCTGTCCTGGTTTTTTATGCCAAATTGCTAAACACATGGACTAAAGATATCCTTAATAAAAAGCAAATGCCTCTTGGACAGGGGAAGACTTCTAAAAGAGGCTGCTTTCTATCCTATACAGCAAAATGCAGGTTAACAAATGTTTACTTCATACTGTAGTTGGTTTTTATTATACTGAACAGTTATACTATAGAAACAAATCAACATCAAAACTGCAATTTAAAAAAAAGACTATGAGCAAAATGAAGTGTGCAGGGGGTTCTTGTCATCTTTTGCTATGCAAGCTGTGTAGTATTTACAGTATTTATTTAATAGATTTCTATACGGCCCATCTTGGTATTGTTCCTCCTCTGGGCAGTTTAAGTAGTTAAAAGCCGTAAATACAGTAGCCTGAACTGTTTTCTAATATTAGGAGATGATATAACACTGATCTTGAACTAACCACACAGGCTTCCAATTTACTGTATATACTTGAGTATAAGCCTAGTTTTTAGTCCCAAAAATGAGCCCCCAAAAGGGGAAATGGCTTATACTCGGGTCAATGACCACAAGGATCCCAAGACTGCGTTGGATTGAGACATGCCAACAATTTAATTAATTTTACCATATTTTCATGTATATTGATTATTGAAACTCACTAGCAGTTACTGCATCGCTCACCCTCGTCTTATACTAGGGTCAATCTATTTTCCTGGGTTTTCAGGTAAAATTAGGTACCTCGGCTTATATTCCAGTCGGTTTATGCTCAAGTATATATGGTACTTCTCAGTTCAATTTACAGTGATGGTTTTGATCTGTTAAATCTATACTGCTTGTGTTCAGGACAACTGAGGGGCTACTGCATCCCAGGTATACCCTGCTCACAATTAGCATTTCTAATTAGAGGCCCTGTTGTGAGTCCCAACACACTAAGAGCCTACGCTGATGGATCCACAGACAAGGTTTTCTTTGTAGCAACACCTTGACTGTGGAATTTATTCGATGGGAAGTGAGCCTAAATCTTCTAAATTAAACTGAATTGTTCAGCAGTACTTTTAATTGCTAGAACTAGTTTTTTTGGGGGGAAATTGAATGTGCTTTTAAGTAATGATTTAATGCCACTTAAATATAATGACCAGAGTACAGTATTATTGTAGATATACATAAGTGTGGTGGCATAAGTTGTGGCCATGATTTGTCACTATTTAGTTGCAGCTTGTATTACCAATCAACAACTTGGTGCACAACTAAAAATGTAAGCAACTCATTAACTAGAAGCACTTCTCCATTCATTACCATCATTTATGCCATTCACTTGATGCCATCATGAATTCACAACAGGATTCTGGTCAATGTATTTAAATGTATTTATCCATTGTAAATAATTTTTGAAGCTGGGGTGGGTGGGTGGTAGTGTGACAAAAAAAAGCTTCCAATTAATTAATTAATTAATTAATTTTAAAATTGACATTTAATATGAAGGAAAGGATAAAAAGGCATTTAATATGAAAAAATGTATTTTATTGTAAAATTATTCTATGTTTTGAACTGTAAGTTTCTCTTTTGACCAACTTATTTCAAAAGGATAACTTTTTACATCAGCCTTCACTAAATTCAATGTTTTTCAGGATCACTCTTTTAAAGAGTTATATAGAATATATAGGAAACTTTTAGCTTTTTCAATATTAAAAAATAATTTATTCCTAAATAAGTAAAGATGGAACTAGGGATTCCAAGGAGGATAGAACAGTTCTCATTCTTTATGGCTTGCTCTCTTCTTCCTTCCTTCCTTCCTTCCTTCCTTCCTTCCTTTCTTGGTAATATAGAGTACTGTATAAGAAAAGAACAACATCATCACAACATCATCATCATCATCATATTGTAATGTAATCTATTGTCTGTAAGCCGCCCTGAGTCGCCACGGCGAGTGGGCGGCAATATAAATTTGAAATAATAATAATAATAATAATAATAATAATAATAATAATAATAATAATAATAATAATAATAATAATAATAATAAATCACGTAGTAAGTTTTCTCCTATGTAGGATCAGCCCTATCTTCCTGTTACTATTTCACAGGCAAGCAAAGATCTTCTTACATAGGAAGACATTCAGCAATTATATCAAAGAGTAAACAAAACAACAACAAAGAGACAAAAAAACACTGTGGCACCTTCAATTCCTACATTTTAATGTTAGCTTTCATGGATCAAGTCCACTTCATCAAACATAAGAGTGAGACTTCATGGCATCAGATGCAGAAGCACACAATGGTTGACTAGCCTAACAGAAAAGTAACATTGTAGCTTTTTACAACTGGCAATAATGGAAATCCCTGTTGTTATTCAAACTTGCTATGAAGCTTGCCCCTGTTGAGTTCCAAACTTCAGCAATTAATTTCTTTGCACAATTGGATTGTGCCAATTTTCTCTTTTTAAACTAGCATTTTAAGTGGTTTCATGCTGTTTTCATTTTATTTCAATCCTAGAATTAGTTTAAGTTTATTCTAGTATCTATAGCTTTAGCATGCATTAATACTGTGGTTTTTGAAACATATTGTAACCGCTGTGGTTCCCAATCTGGGGAGAAAGTTAACATATAAACAAACCAAATAATTCGAGGGTGCTACGCTGGCTCTTCGGTTTTGAAACAGAGATGAGCACTGAACCCTAAAGTCAGATATGACTGGCTTTCAAGCAAGAGAATCCTTTACCTTTACCAATGCTTTCAGCAATATCCTTTAAGATTCAGTTTCCAATCCAGTCAGCTTTTTTATGTGAAAATGGGGAAGACTCCATCTGGTTCTTTCTGTCAGGTAACATCCAATTTTTGGTGCACCAATTGTCTACTGGTTAGCTTCTATAGGGCTGTTGATTAACAAGTTATTTTTGAAAAGTATCATAAAAAAAAATTGGTCTAGTAGTTAGACTTCAAAACTGAAGACTACAATCCTCAATCATTAACTGCTACATAATCTTGTTGCTTACATGACCTTTATCGTACTGCCATTTCAAATCTCTGTTCAGCCACAGAAACACACTGGGGGTGAGAAACTGACAAGACGGCCTCTTAAGTATCTCACTTATCTTGAAAGTCTTATTAGGGTATTTATATGTTGGCTCCAATTAGTAGCACACAACAGCAACAAACCAACAATAAGTGCAAACTAAGGAAATTTGACAAAGAGCCACCTTCTCCACATGCTGACGAAAGCAGAGGCAGGAAGATCTGCCCTCAAAGACATCCAAACTTTCCTGAGATGGGATGAGGATAGCAGATGCACAATTCCTATTAAACACACAGCTCTGTGTTCAATAGTTGTCAACCAAAGGGATTCCTGTGAGTTGAAGTCCAAACCATCTAACAAGATAAAGTTTGGAATAGCTGCGCTAAATCACAACATTTTTCTCCACTCTAGTCTCCCAAACACTGACGGTCTCCAATACCCATTTAGCCCTGTGCAACCAATATGGGAGTCATGTTTTGAAGGCCGCACCTTGTGTATCCCTGCTGTGGTTTCCTGCCATAGCAGCAACCACAACTTTCACTTTAATCCTTCTCTTCCTTTAATTTTTAAGGAAAGGCTTCTACAATGGCTGCCCTCCCCCGACAACATTCTTTTGTAGAACTAGAACAAGGGTGCTCAAACTATGGCCCACAGGCCAGATCCGGCCCCTGACACCAATTCATCCATCCCACAAAGCCCTCGTTGCTCCCAGAAACAGACGTAAAATGCACCCCATGAACCATGTGACCAGCCCACAGCCCGAAAAGTTTGGGCACCCCTAAACTAGAACAAGGCGGGTCAAAGCTCTAAAATGATTATGGAATGTCAGCACTGATGTGAGACACTTTTTACATAGTTTCCCACTGCCTTCAATTCTACTTGCCCATCACAATGGGGGGGGGGGGGGAATTCTGGGCGCACAAACATAGTATGCCTTCAATTTTAATATCACAAAGATACTCATTTCAGCTATCGAGAATGTGAAAATTAAGTGACAGAGGATAACTTAGAAAACAATATAAAACAGCAATTCAGAACAAAGATAAGCCAAATATCATTTTGGAATAGAAACAGCCATGTGGGAATGGTATGTAAACTAAAGAATGCCTTGATAAAAGCTATCACATGTGTTTACTGTTTCTGAAATATCAGAAATAGTAAAAGATAGTCCAGCACTATCATATGAACAAAGGGACATTCCCTTCACTCACCAGTACATGCTTGATCTTTGGAATTTCATGCTATGTTGTGTGATAACACCCAACTATGTAACCCACTGAAAAGAATTAATCCAATGGTATGCAGCAGAAATATATCACCGTGGGTGTCATAAATATTTTTCATATTTCATTTGGATGTCTGACATAATTTTCCACATTATCCTCAAAACCATGTTGAACCCTTGATTAAATAGATGTGACTTTTCCCTACTATGTTCTTATTGTGAAAATTTTAGCCTGAGTGATGGAGGTCTTTCAAATTGGCTGTTCAAAAATATTTCAGCTGAAACTTTTAACAGCTGACAAACACTGAGTATGGTTTTAGTTGCTGTAAAATATAAACTGGATCCTAGCTTTCAGGCATTCAGTGGAATTGATTTTTGTCATTACATTTCAAAATCCCTTTGTAATTACAATGAGAGCTTCACTGGAAAATCTCAACAAAAGTGGCAAACATTTGGGAGGTGATACAAAAACTGCAGCGGCTCAAGTGGTTAAGACGCTGAACTCGCTGACTGGAAGGTAGGGGTTCGATTCCTGGGTACTGCATGATGGAGTGAGCTCCCAGTTCTGTCCCAGCTCCTGCCAACATAGTAGGTAGAAAGCAAGAAATTGCAAATATATAAATAGGAACCACTTCAGCGGGAAGGTAAACTGTTCCGTGCACTCCGGTATTGAGGAATGCCTGCCACATGTCCATGGAAACATCTGCAGTGGTGAGAGGGGAGGATTCCCTCCTTCCCGTTCATGTCACCCCATCCTTGTGTAAGAAGAGCCCCACGGAAGGTGCCTTCCTTCGGTTGTGGGGAGGGAGGATGAGGGGGCAAGCCCTGAGGGGAGGTTGGTGGGCAGGCTTCAGGTGGGAGAAACAGCTGAGGCACTTACCAGCTAACTTCAGAGGAGGGGAGGAAAGGAAGAGGAGGAAGGTCAGGTGAGGTCAGAGGTTTAATTAAGGCCTCCAACCTGTTGAACCTCCGCCTGTCCTAAAGTTTTTTCCTCATGGCTGGGAGAAAAGAACCAGCTGGGGGTAATGGAGTTGTATGTATAGGAAATGGGGGTCCTGGGAGGGGGTTCTTTCTCTTCAGCCCCAATCTTAGGGTCAAGGTAGGGCCCCGTAGGGTGGTATGCTCTTCCCAACCCATATCATCTCTTTTAGGCCTCATGGGGGTCTCCCCCACTATTTCTCCTTCCCTTCCTGATGCCCCTAAGATTGGGGCTGAAGGGAAGGAAACACACACACACACACACACACACACACACACTCATTCCCCATATATAGGCCTCTTTCCCTGTCATCACCTTCTTCTTTCCTCCCAGCCATGAGGAAAGACATCAGGACAGGCGGAGGTTCAACAAGTGGGGAGAAGAGGCATCCCAACCATTCCCTCATCTGCCTGGAGCCTTAATTAAAATATCTCTCCTCACCTAGCCTCCCCCCCCCCTTTCTGGGGTTGGCTGAGAAGCACCTCAGCAGTTTCTGCCACCTGAGGCCTGGCCACCAACCTCCCCTCAGGACTCTCCTTCTCTCTCCTCACAAGGGAGGCAGTTATTCGATCAACATAGAGCTTTTTGGAGATGCACAGAGGGCTTTTAGAGTAGATAGCTGCCCTGCCAGCAGAGAGGTTCTGCCATCCTATTTGCCCCAAACTTGCCTTCAGATTTCTTTATTCGTGTCAGAGGCATCACCAGCATATAATAACATACAAAGTTAAATTAACATATCTAAAACCACAATAGAATTAAAAATAGCTAGATGACATCTGCCCAATATCAGGCCACTTCAACAGCATTTCCTCTTGCCAACATAAGGTCCTCCTCAATGCATGTTCAGGGGCATCATGTACATTGTATCATATGAGAGATAGTTTGTACTTCTCCACATTCACACAGGCTGTCATCTACAAGGAAACTCCACTTTCTCAGATTACCCCTTGATCTTCCTATCCCTGCATGCAGTCTATTTAAAGCTTTCCACACAGGTCATGGTTGGTTCGTGGCCGGACGGTAGAGAGTCATGTGTTTTATAGGCCAATTTTCTGTTAAATCCATACCATTAATCAAGCATTCATATTTTACTGCATGGCACCTCTAGTAGGAGCTGGTTCACATAGATGTCCTCACTTTTAAACAGTTAATACTGTATCTGTCAAATGAATATGTAAACAGAATCAGTGGTGGGATTCAAAAAAAATTACTACCTACTCTGTGGGGGTAGCATGGTGAGCATGGCCAGGGGGAAAGGCCTGCATTGCACCTGAATTAGGACTACTTTATTTCAAAACTTGGATGGGCATGGCCAGTCAGAATTTCTGCTACTGGTTCTGGCGTACTGGGGCGAACCTGCTGAAGCCCATCACTGAACCGAATCCAATAGTAAATGCAATGTATTGGTTAGTTATGTGCTGTATTTATATAAGCTATCCAGTAACAATAATTTCCAAGCAGCTCACACATTCCAAGCTCTCAAATGACTAGCCAGTATGTTGGGGGCAAAATACTAATTACCATACTTTGTGAACCGGCATAAAGAGTATGCACTCTTGGGAAGAATATAAGTGTAATTGCTACTGCTATGGAGTTATATATTTCCATCTGTGTTACATCTATGATGGCTTATAAACTCATAGAGTAGTTGCTAAATGATTGAGAGGTTCCCATCCCACATAGTATATAGACCATTATTCTGAACTCAGGAATAGTTTCCACACTTCAATTTCAGCAGTGTTTCCTAATCTTGAGTTGCCAAATGCCATTGGATGACAAATTTTAGAAATCTTTTTTGTGGGAATTAAAGTCCATCAATAACTGAGCACCCAATCTTGGGAGCCATTGCTCTAGGGCAGTGATGGTAAACATTTTAGAGAATTAGTGTCCAAACAAAGGGACGGGAGGGAGGGAGTACTTCCTTTTGGCTGCTGGGCAGAGGGATGGGGCAAACTCTGTGCTGGGGGAGGGAGGAAGTGCTCCCATTGGGCTGCTGCGCAGAAGGGCGAGGGTGAACTCTGTGATGGGGCGACAGTGCTTATACCAACAGAGAGGGCACCGAGTGCCTCCATTGGCATGCATGCCATAGGCTCGCTACCACTGGTCTAGGGGCTTATTATGTGGAGGAAAGCATCTCTCCATCTAGTTTGTTGTGGTTCCATTTAGCTTCTGATGCAATTGTATGGAAGCAAAATTACTTTGAGGAGCTTGCTAACCAAACAGATTTTAGCATCTCTCCCCACACCTTAAAAAGGCAGCTGTCACATTGCCCAAATGTCATATCAATCCTATTATTGGATTCAAGCTCTTTGCTGTACTTTTAAAGCAATCTAGCCTATCTGTATTACTTTTTGCCAGGGGGCCCTTCAAATTACACAGCAGTGCATTTGGACTCTTAAACTAAGAGAATAATGAGTTATTTCAAGAATAAAGTTGTACACATGAAAAATGTAATATAAATTTGAATGAATAAATAAATAAATAAAATGCCATTAATTTTGAATGTCTGAATCAGATCTCTTCACTTGGGGATGGTGGTAATAACATGAATTCAGATAAGCATTTAGAACAAACTCCTCTAACACATCAACTCAAGTAATTCAAGTAGAAGGCTTTAATTAATTCATATATTTATTTTATTTTGAATAAAATCAATACATTATATCATATTTACATAGCACATTTCATCGGCTCAAAGTAATTCATAGATATATACTCAGGGACAAAAAAAATCTGCCCAACACAAGTTCTCTTTCATTCTGACAGCAAATTTTCATGAAAAATATGTTTTTAAAGAGGCACACAAATGCAATATGTGGCTTTGTGTTGTGCATATTTTAGTTATTAGATAGCAATGGACTGTGCAGGATATATTTTTGTTTGCTCATTGATGCGAGAGGTCTTAGTGGCACAGCTTCCCTAATAAGATTACTTTTTAAAAGGATACTGTAACAAACTGCTGAGGCTATTGACTCTACCAGACGAGTATCTTCTCACCTCCAAATCTAAATCCATCACTATTAATACTATTTCCTCTCCTTGTGTTACATCCATCACTATTAATTAACTGTGGTTATCAGCATCTTTTAGCAAAGAAACCCCGGGGGGGGGGGGGGAAAGCAGCCTAATCATAATCATATTTACTTATACTTATTTACTTCAGAAATAAATCTCAACAAATGTAACTGGACATACAGTGCATGCATACTTAGAAATGAGGTCCTCTACTTTCAGTAGGACTTGCTCCCAGGTGTGTATTTTCAAGACTGCAGTCAGCTACAGTAATCGTGCAATGTTTACTTTTACATAAGTTTTCATTTTGAAAAGTGAAACATTCAAACTATAATCTGCACTATCAGGAAGTTATGCCATGAATAGAATGTTTGTTTTTAAAAACAAAAACACTTAAAAGCCAAAATTTCATGTCTGCACAATATAGAGAGGGAAGGGAGGGGGGGAAAGCCATGCCCAGTATTGTTATTAAAAAAACATTCTGTTCCTTTAAATCTCCCAGTGCATCTCTCTTACCCTCAATTCCAATCATTACTATCTCCATATATTATACTTGTCATAACTCCCTGCTACAGTGAGTCAGTGTGCTGGAAATATACTTCATGGCTTCTATTTGAATGTAGGAGTCTAAGTGCTAAGCAGAAGAGGGGGAAAGTTTACCCTCTATCCCAGTGAAACCACAAAGAGAGAGGAAGTAGAGACTTAATCATTGCAATAAATGGTGGAAGACAAAGAGAGAGAGAGATGCTCTTGACATCCAATGGAAGAGATAGATCTGATTCTGTAAACAAAAGCTGGCACTCTATCCTCCAAAGTTTTCCAGTGTGGAAAAGAGCAGAGAGAGGTGGCAAAATGTGGCATCCTTCACTTTGTCAACCTTCTTTCAGAGCAGTTTTCCAGTGGGACTATCAAGCACATGGATCCCCTAACTTCAAAATCCCATATTAACAAGGGCAGTTTAATTTTAACACAAGACCTACAGTACTCTCTTTCAAGTCAATCTCTGGCCTCAAGAGCAGGACTTTCAAAAAATCATAAAATAACCCTAGTCATTAAGGCTTTTTTAAAAAAATGGTGAAATTCAGCAAAGAGGCCAGTGCAACCTTTTAAAACAAAAAAGCCACTAGTGTATGTATTAAAAGATGCTGACAACCTGCCCCAACCCCAGCCTCACCTCCCAGACTCCAGCCGTTTGGGAGAAGAGGAAGACACCAAAACTAGAAATAACTTAAGGAACTACACCAACCCCACCCATATTCAAACCAAAGTTGACACTGCAAAGAAGCCAATTTTTAATCACACCCTTATGGCTTTTTTCCCCCTGTAAGGTTGGAATATGTCTCACACAGTTTTATAGAGACTGCTGGGTAATTTTCTTGTTCATGTAACCTCTTTCTAACAGTAACAACACTTCACTGTTCTGTCTACAGCCAACCTCATCCTCTTCGCCCCAGCTTACCTCTCCCTCCATCTCCAAATGGGATAACATTTTAAGCAGCAGAAGCATAACAATTCTTTAAAGTTCCCATTTTGGACCATTTCTTTCAACAGCTCCCAAGTCAGTGATGGCAAACCTTGGCACTCCAGGTGTTCTTGGACTTCAATTACCAGAATCCCAAGTCAGCATTCCTGCTGATCAGGACTTCTGGGAACTGAAGTCAAAGAACACCTGGAGTGCCATGGTTAGCCATCACTGTCAAGTATAGGGAGCTCCCCACCCCAAGTAAGTCCATTTCACAGACAGCAACGTTTTGCTATTTTAAAATGTAGAGAACGGGAAACATGTCTGAAGGAATTGGGCTCCATTTTTCCCAAGTGGTGTTTAAAATCATTTTTATTACAAAGTACTTGACACATAACCATGGCACACTCTTCTTCTTGTGCTGTATCCAATTCCGAATATTGGCTATCTATATAATGCAACATAATGCAATAGTCTTCTGCATCTCAACATGACACCCATACCGCTGATCCAGATCCACAAGTCACTTTCTGGTCCTGAGCCCTTCCAGCACCTAAAGTCCTCCTCAGCCCCAGGCCAGTATTGGTGAAGCTGCTGCCCTCCATCAAGATGGATTCAAGTGGGATTTAATCCATTTGGGAATCATTACCCTTTCCTATGGACTTTGCCACCCAAGGCCTTTTTAGTCTTCAGTTATCTGATTAGTTAACTACCACATGGTTTACTAACACTAATGACTTATTATTCCTAACTATTGTTTTAAAAAAAAAATCAGCAGATATTGCTATTAGTGGCATCTTCATCATCATTTCTGCAGTCATCAGTGTACAGGGCACTTTCTCATAGGTTAGGTTCTTACTAGAGACAAAGACCCTAGAATTTAAATGTAAGTGACCGGAAACAAAGCAGGATTGTACCGCCATTAGCTGACGCAAACACAAAGCCAACAGTAAGAGCTGACCTAAGATATTTTGCTGCCTGAGGTCCAGAGAAAAGACACTGCCCCTCCCATTCCACACATACAAGCCAACAAGACTGACAGCTGGATTTTTCCTCCACCCTGGCACGGACCAGGCATCCTCTTCCCAGCCACACCCGAAGGTAGGAGCCTGCTTTGAAGGGTGCCAGATGTACCTCTCTCTCCACCTCAAATCCCGGTGCCCACTCCTGCAAGCCGTTGCCTGAGGTGACCCCCTCACTTTGGCTATTGCCAGCAAAAAGGGTTTCTCTTGAACAGGAAGGGGGGGGGAAGTCTCTAGGGTGGCCAGGATAAACCAGAAAGAAATGGATTCCATGGCTGGAAGAAGTGGACCATCTCCCTCAGCTGCCCACACAGGGTCAGGCCTTGGCACCCTGGCCGGACCCGTGGCTGTGGGGACCACCCCTCCACATTTTGGCCACGGGAGGATCCCAAGCAGGGCTACAGCCCGGGGTGGCTTTGCTCACCCTCAAACTTCCGGCTGCTTATATGTATGACACGCAGTGCTCTGTGTGGAGTGGGTGGGTGTTGTCGCCAAAAAATCTCCCCTTCGCCAAAAAAATGACAAACTTTGCCCCCTCACCCCCACCCCCTCAACTTTTTTCCGTGCTTTCTCAAACTCAGTCTGTTGGGGGGGGGAGCCTTCCCCCAAAAACACCCAGGTGCGCCCCTGGTCCCTGAGTGGCACACAGCCAATCCATCCTTGCCTCCCCGCCCGCCCTGCCAGGTAGGACCCCTGAGACCAAGTAAAGGGCGTTAAGAGGAGGAGGATGAAAAAGGAGCGGGGGGGGGCAGCTTAATGGGATATTCAATATCCTGCGACAGGGGTTTTCGAGCGCTGCACTTCCCGAGACTTAAAAGCTCCTAATGTGCTCAGCGCTTCCTCCTGCCAACGTCCGCAGGGAGTTTAATGCAAGGGACGATCGATGGGGCTTCTCGGGTGTCCGGGACTGACTGACTCCCTCTTTCTCTGCCAGACTGGATGGGGGGGCGGAGGGGGCGTAAAAGGGGCAGCAGCGCCCCATTGCCTTTCCTCTCCCTTTCCCGAAAGCTAGGCAGTTCTTCTCCCCTCCCTCCCCCCCCCCCGTGGCGTCCTGAGTTTCCCACTCGCCCCCCCCCCCCCATGGGAGCCTCACGTTCTCAGGGCAACGAGAGGAAGGGCACGGCGGCTTCCCCTGCCGCCACTGAGCATGCCCAGGCCACCAAAATAGCCGAGGCAAAAAGGCAGGGGCTGCAAAGGAGTTCCTCTGCGCCCTGGCTGGGGATGAGCTTGGCAGGGGAGAAGGGGGGGCCCGGGGGGAGAGTGTTGGGTGGGTGGGGGCAGCCGGAAGGAGCCTTCCCAAACACTACGAGAACTCTCGGAGGAACTTTTTGCGCCAAGCACATGCTCCGGATTTGACCCTGGAAAGGGAATTGGGGGGGGGGGGCAACCGCCAGGCTCTCGCTTTCTCTTCTGGACCCCTCTTGTGGCGCTCCAAGAGGACACGTGATGGGCAGGGCAGAAGGCTACCCCCCCCCCGTCAGTCCCGTCAACCTCAGGAAAGTTGTCTCTCTTCTCCCCCACCCCAAACCTCGAAGGCGGGAGGACCGACGCCTCGCCACAAGAAAGACCCCCCCATGGGAAACCAGAGGGGGGGGGCTCGCTTCTACACACCCCAACTCCGCCTCTCACTCGCCTCCAGCTTGGAGGAGCCTGGGGGCTGACACAGGGACCGCGTGGGCTGCATGCATACACACAAACAGGCAGACACGTGTATTTTTCTCCCTCCCTCCCCCCCCCCTCGTTTCCCTTACCTTTCGGATTTGGTAAACTTGCGAAAGGCCTGCCGGAGGTCGTGGAAGGAGCGGTAGGTCTGGGGCTCGGCGGAGATGCCTTGCGCCCGGGTGGTGCGGGGCCCGATGTGGGTGGTGGGCGCCGGCAGGACGGACTGGCACTTGTGCAGCTTCCGCCTCAGCTCCTGGATCTCCTCGTCCTTCTCGGACAGGCGCGCCTCCAGCGCCTGAATGCGCTCATCTTTCAGCAGCAGGAGCTCGGCGAAGTCCCCTTCCAGCTCGCTCATGGTGCGGGGAAAGAGGAGTTCAGGGCAGGGGCCCGGGTGGGGTGGGGCGAGGGGTGGCAGGACGAGCCCCACACCCTCCGGCGCTTCAGCTTCGGGATCCCGGAGGAGGAAGGAGGCAGAGCCCGGCCAGAAGCGGCGGAGTAAGTGAAACCTCCAAGAAAGAGAAACAGAGAGAGAGGAAAAGGAGGGGGGGGGGAGAGAGGGAGAGTGAAGTCCGAAGCAGTTGGGGGAGAGATCCGCTGTCACTAATGGGTGGTGTGGCGAGCGGCGGCTTCCTTCGATCCACTTACTGCTGAATGGGCTGTAAGTGGAGGCAAGCAGGATGAGAAAGGCTGAGATCACTGGAAGGAAGAGAGCTTGAGTGCTAATCTGGAAGCCTCCTTGGGGATTTGGGGATTGTCTTTCATTGAGAAAGCAATTAGAGCGGCTCTACTGCCGCCGCCTGCCCTTGATACCTGCCTCCCGGATCCACCACTTTGAGAGATGGGGGGGGGGGAGAGAGAGAAGCATTATAAGAACAGCCAACCCCTCTCCCTTCCCATCTCAGCCCACTGCCAGCTCCATCACCAAACTCTTGAGTTGGTTCATCAAGACGTGGCGCGCCTGCTCTCGCTCGCTTTCCCTCCTCCATGTGCCCACAAACACACCCTACACACAAGTGTGTAATGTACCTATTACAATGGGAGGTTGGGGGCCCCACCAGGCCCTCTTAGGCCACTCTTCAAGAGATGGTCCTTAAAATCAGAAGAGTAGCGTGCCTTGGCGGGGCCCCGTATAAAAATTTGTTTGGGGGCCCTTAGGAAGGGTAAAGAGTTGTTTTGCTTACGCACGTTGGGGGGCCCCCGTGGCCCGGGGCCCCCGTATAATTGATACGGCAGATACGGCGGTAGCTACGCCTCTGCTTAAAATAGCAACAGTTATGACCATGTGGTCTCGGAAAAGGGGTGACACAGCTCTTGAGTACTCAGATGTTTGGGTTGTTCTTTTTTTAAAAAAAAAAATTGGGAGGGAATACAGTAGTTGCCCTTCATACATTATTGATTGTTCTGTTGTGTTCTGGTGCTTTGTTTATCCTTCCACACACCTACACAAATAAATCTCTCCACTTAGAATGATGAGCATCTTTCAAGGGCTCCAAGCATTCCACGGAGACTTTTCCACAACCTTGTAAAACAGGCTGATGTTGCCGTTTGCCCATTGCTGTTGAGGTATGAGGCATGGATGTTTTCCCTAATGTAAAAAATGTGGGAAGCAACTCAGAAGACCATGGCCCAATCAGGTTGACTCTTTCCAGACCAGGGCCTCGGAGAAGTCTACAAGCAGACCTAATGAGCTGCCTCCATGTACATCACTAGCATCAAGACTACAGTATATACTCTTGAACATGGCAGCTCTATTAAAGTTTATTTCAGTTACATTTATATCTCACTTCACCAGTAAACTCATGGGGCCATAGGCATATGTCTCTGCTTCTCATCTTCCTTTCACCTCTTCTCTATCATCAAAACAATCCAGTGAGGCAGGTCAGGACAAAAGAGAAGCTGTTGTTCTAGGTGGAAATTAGAAACTGGATTCCAAATCCTAGGTTGACCACTTTAACCATTACAACCACATTGGCTTTCTGATAACCAGTGTGGCTCAGGGATAGCCTTTGAGATACTTATATAAAGGCTCGAAAGCCAGTCGTATCTGACTCTAGGATTCAGGGCTCATCTCTGTTTATAGCCAAAGAGCCAGTGCTGTCCGCATCTGCAGACATTTCCATGGACACATGGCAAGCATGCCTCGACAGAACGCTGTTTACCTTCCCACCAAAGCGGTCCCTATTTATCTACCGGTACTTGAAATTTCTTGCTTGCAAACTGCTAGGCTGGCAGGAGCTGGGACAGAGACGGGAGCTCACTCCATCATGCAGTACCCAGGGATTGAACTTCGACCTTCCAGTCAGCAAGTTCTGCATCTTAACCACTTGAGCCAGCACTGTGGTGACTTACACTTCCATAAATTTGTCTAAAACTTAGAAAAGGTAAAATCTGAGCAACTGGCCATCAACACATCCTGTTGCGTTTTGGGTACATGTATTATAACAAACATTACCTACATCAGGAGTTCTCAACCTTTTCAAGCCAGAGGCCAGGTCACACTCCCTCAGACAGCTTCCAGGGCCAGATGGCCATTTTGCCCTTCCTCCACCACATGGCACATCCTGGTGTGGCGGAGGTGGGGGGCACATGAATATTATTATTATTCTATGTCATCAAATCAATTCTGACTTGTGGCAATCCTTTCCAGGATTTTGTGGGTAGAAAGTACTCAGAAGTGGTTTACCATTCTTGTCTTCTGGGGGTGTCCTGAGACTGTGTAGCTTGCCCAACACTACACAGGCTGGCTCGTCTCCCTGGAGACACAGTGGGGAATCGAACTCTCAGCCTCTGCAGGCAGATACCTAGATAACAGAGCTATCCAGCCAGCAGTAAAAATAACAGGGGGTTAAGACAGCACAGTTAGCTTCCAGCAGTTCTCTTTTCAACAATTTCCCTAATAATTCCTGACACTGAGTTTGCCTTTTTCTCTGCTGCGGCACACTGAGTTGACATTTGTAGTGACCTATCCACCATGACTTTCTCTTCAGTACGTACAGACAATTCTCACCCTATCTATATCTGGGTATGAGAGAGAGCAAGGGAGGGAGGGAAAGAAAAGGAAATTATTTTTGCCCCAGTGGGCATCACGACATTCACAGGTACCTCATTTCCCATTTTGTTGCCCCATCACACAGTTTGGAGATAATATTTTCCCATTATTCACACACTATTTCAGTGTCCATAATCCATTGGCTGGTGCCAGATTCTAATCCACACTCAGCTATGAAATCCAGTGAAATTAGTAAAAATTCACAGCCACTTCAAAGAAAAAAATTCCAAATCAAGAGTATGTCTCCCTGGCAAGGGACACTCATGGGACATCTCTAGGTAAAAGACCTTGTCCACCACATGTATTGTGAGCTAGAGGCACCTGAAATGGAACATCTAGTGCAGTTCTTAGTACACAAGCAGATAGCAATTATTATTATTATTATTATTATTATTATTATTATTATTATTATTATTATTATTATTATTATTATTATTATTATTATTATTATTATTATTAATTTCAATTTTTATACTGCCCTACTCATTGGGTTCTAAGCCAAACAGAGCTTTAAGACTCATTTGTAGTGTGAAAGTGTGTTGAGAGTGTTGGAGCAGGATTAGGGAGACCAGGGTTCAAATTCAAACCATGACACCTGTTGGATAAGAATGAACTAGCCACTCTCTCACATTGACTTGATCTCACAGGATTCTGGTGAGGAGAAAAGGGGGAAGGAAAGCTGCCATGTATACCAGCTTGAGCTCACTGGAGGGAAAACCTCATATAAAATTAATGAATGATATTGAATTCATAGCTGGAGTAAGATTTGAATCAGAAATTGTTAGCCAGTCAATAAACTGATGATCACAAATGACAGAATTTTGCTGCTCCTTTTCCTCATTGATGTTTCGCTGCCAGAAGAGAAGGATAATTTGGTGCTTCAGACCATCCAGGATACAACACCTCAATAAACTGACAGCCAACTGTTACTTCAACACAGCAATGTCCTCCATCAAAGGTGAATGGTCATAATGGTACTCTGTAGGAAGCCCATAACATTTTAACGCACATTGAGTTCTATCCTCCTCTAGCTCACTACCACTTCATGCCTCCCATGTTTGTTTGTAGCTTGGTGCAGTAGTGTGACACCTAATGGTAGAGCTGGTCCTGATTATTAAGTCATATTCACAATAATTTACTTGTGAAGATGTTGCTTTTATATTTACCAGCATGATCCTTCTACTCCTTACTGGGCCAGTCACTTTACTTCTAAGTCCAAATTACTCAGAGAATTTTTGTGTAACTAAAGTAGGGAGGAGATCCATATATACCTCCTTGAATGCACTGGATAAAGTGTGGAATATAATTGTAATGAATAAATAAAGCTAACTAGAGGTTTTACACTATCATCACTTCACAGTGAGACCTCCAGGCAGATGAGGATAAACTTGGGGCTGAAAGACAGCATCTCAAGTACACTTACAGCACAATCCCATGATCTGAACCAATTGACTCTGAATTAAATTGCAATGGTCTCGCCTCTGCTTCGGGAGCTGCACTGGTTGCCAGTTTGCCTCTGGGTGCAATTCAAGGTGCTGGTTATCACCTTTAAAGCCCTATATGGTAGTGGGCCAGGATACTTAAGAGACCGCATCACCCCAAGAACATCTGTCCGTCCCACCAGAGCGGACCGGAGAGGCTCTCTCGTTGTTCCATCGGTCAGAGAGGCACATCTCTCTGGCACTAGAAGGAGGGCCTTCTCTGTGTCCGCTCCAGCCCTATGGAACCTCCTGCCAACTGAGCTACGTCTTCAGATGGACTTGCTGTCTTTTAGGAAGAACTTAAAAACATGGCTGGTGGGACAGGTATGGGGTCCTGGCAGTACCATGACCCCAGCTCGCTGGCTTGTTTGAGCTCCCTCTCCCCCCTGGTCTTTTAATCTTTTTAATCTTTTGTTTTTAACTTTTTAAATTATTATTGGGACCTGTGGATTTTTATAAATTTTAAAAACTTTTTAAATTTTATAATTGTAATTTTGAAGTTTTTAACAATGGGTTTGGGTTGTGTTTTATTATGCTTTTATGATGTTGTAAACCGCCCTTGGTCGCCTCGGCGAGAAGGGCGGTATAAAAATGTAAATAAATAAATAAATGGTCAACGTTCTATTGTTCAGTGTAATGTAGAGTATTCCTTTTGAATCAATAATCAAATAGGCCTTCTCTGCTAAAGTAAGCTGCAGTTAAGAGTTGACACATTTAAATCAATGGAACTTATGGAGGAGATGACTCACCAAAATCCCCAGGCTACGCTATGCTAAGCCACAGAATTTTGGCCAATGTATTCCATAAGACTTTCTCTCAAGCAAATCTGCAATCCTAACTGGGCCATAGATGCAGAGAATCCTGGCCTTCTTGAAGGTATGCACGTCTTTCATGTAAAAAGAAAGAAAAGTAAATGTCAGGTCCTTTTACATTTGGAGCAATAAAGAAAAGCAGGCACAAGTCATTTACAGGCACAAGCAAATTCAGTCTCCATTGCTTGGACATAGAGTTTGGTCCCCTGCTAATTGGTGTAGTTTAATCACTGCATAGGTGATAGGAGCTCCTTGTCTAGCTTACAATATTTATATTTCTCTACATATTGCTACTCTGTATCAAGATATCTGCCCAGAGTTGTGTACAGACAAGAAAACAACTTAAACCCATTCAAAACTGTTTAGCAGAATAAAAACAAAGCAGAGCACAATAATCTACAGTCAAACAGTCAAGCCACACTTGCTTAGCACCAAAAATGTGTGTGAAGAAATAGTTTTTAACCCAACACCCAAAGTGGATCATTGATGAATTACTGTCCAACAAGAGAACATCACAGCAGAGAAAGCCCTCTCCCGTATCTCCGGTCCTACTGGTGGCACACAGGGGAGGGTTTCCCAATGTTTGTAGAGATCTGGTTGTAGATCTGGTTGTAGATCAATGGTTGTAGAGATCTGGGAGTTGTAGTGCAAAAAACAATTGTCTCCTATGCTGTTCTAGAGCAGAGCTGGGCAAAAGGCAGCCCAGGGAGCAGAAACAGTCCCCAGAGGAATCTTTGTGGCCCTCAGCACTTCTAGACTCTTCCCACACTCCCTTCCTCTGTTTCAAGTGCCGTATCCATTCTGAATATTGGTTATTATCATGGTGAATGTCTTCCTGTTCTTAACTCCTTGGAAGTACTGTTCCAAGGACTTTTCACACCAGTCCCTCAGTCCACGGCCTCTCTTCCCAAGGACCTTTCCTTGCATAACAAGTTAGACTATTCTATACTTTATGTCATTCTTCATGATATGACCACGGTATTGGGGCTTTCTTTCTGTAATGGTCTTAAACAGTTCTTGTTCTTTATCCATCTGGTGCAACAATTCTACATTAGTCACATGATCATCCCATGGTATCGTTAGCAGCCATCTGTAGATCCATGTTTCATAGGTTTCGATTTTCTTTTCAGATGCTTTAGTCTGTGTCCAAGCTTCAACTCCATATAGCAACATCTCACCATTCAGATCTTCATAGCTAGAGTTAAATTTCTGCATAACAAATGTTGCATTTTTAGGGAAGTTGTATCTTGCTTTTTCCATGCTCCTTAATTAAAAAGAAAATAATAATTTGGGAAAAGTTTTATTCTATAAGTTCAGTTTTACACTCTATAGGTTATGGGGAATAATTTCCCATATTTTGAGGAAACCATGACAATCCTGGGCCCCTCTATCCCTCAATGTTTTGATATAATTAGTTCCTATAGCATTTGAGAAGGCATTTTCAATTTTCCATTAAAAATTCCCATTGTTGCAGATATATATACAGATATATATATACAGTAGAGATATATATACAGTAATACCTCATATAACATTAGTATCGAATAACACTAAAATCGCATAACATTAAGGAATCTGGGGGGAAGAATTGCATCAGATAACATTAAGATCCTATGGGATGCTTCAGATAACAACCGCTAAAGCCTGTGTGGTTACAATGTATCTCTATGGATCCCATAGAGGATCAGATAACACTAAAAATCATATAACACCAAGACTTGTGGAACCAGGTTTTAGTGTTATATGAGGTTTTACTGTATTTTAAAATTAAGAATGCAACTTAATTTCTTTGGTAACACTCATTCTCCTTAGTATATCCCCCATTAAAATGTGCCGGCTGCTGTCTATAGCAGGGGTGTCCCACCTACAGCCTGTAGGCCAGATCTGGCCTGCAGTACCTAATAATCTGTCCCATGCTGCCCTTGCTGCTCCCAGAAGAAGAAATAAAATGTGCATACGGAAAACACTGCTGTAAAGCAACCACAGCTGTTGTAAATGTGTTGCACATACGTGGGCACATTTTACTTTTGCTTCCAGTGCTTCCAGTGCTTCCACGTGACTGGCCCGCCCAACCATGTGACCAGCCCATAGCCCAAAAACTCTACAAATCTGAAAGATTTGAGGTTGCCAACCCCATGATGGAGAAATCTCCAGTGTTTATTGCATATTTTTAGGCAAACTGTCATGAATGGGTACAGTGCTCACTGGTTATATGGATTCCCCCTGTCTATGAACTAATACAACAATAATGGCAGGCTTCTACATTTTGTGAATTTTCCACTTCATAAAACATTTTTGGAGCTTTTTGGAATTGCAAGATTTCTGTGACAAGGAAGCCACACTGTGCGTGGTTATGTCAGAGTGGCAGTGGTATAAACTGTACATTGAGCTCTGACTCCCCAAGCTTCCTCTGGATGCATTTTTTAAGACTGACATTATCATTACTGCATCTGAACTTGGAAATGTTACTTTTTGAAGGACAACTCCCCAAATCTCTTATCTGGCCAGGCCAGCTGCCTGCTGACTGGGAATTTGGGGAGCTGCAATCTTTACAAGCAATTTTCTTTATCTTTATGGTATTTGATAGGGGTGTGAATAATTTTGGGAAATCAGACTAAATCAAGAGTGAACTTTCAAGGTGACTACTGGACAGAGCAAAGAGCTTAGAGGTACTCAAGAACTAAAGCTCCCCTCCTACCTTAAGATATTTTGCACTGAAACCAATTTAAAATGTTAAAATAAAGGACACCTTTTGCATGCTGTTGCTGCTGCTTCCTCCTGAGCGTTTTGTCTGGCCATTAGGGAGCAGAAACCACCATCATCATCAACACTGCTACCGCTGCTGCCGCAGTCCCTGCTGCTTCTACCGGCACTGGTAGAGTGCAGGGGGTGGTTCTGCTCTTCATCTAAGGTCCCCCTGCAGCACATTTTAGCTGGGACTGCATGTTGGACGAAGAGCGGGATGGAGCAGTTTTTGTCCAACACACGCTCCAAGCTAAAGTGTGCTGCAGGGGGACTTCGGACAAAGAACAAAACCGCCCACTGCCCCCTACTAGTGCCGGTAGAAGCAGTGTGGACTGCAGAAAACATGGCAAAACTGCCACAACCATAAACGCTGCCCTTGCCGCCACCATGTTAAGTGATGTCTTGCGACTTCCGGTGGGGGGGGGGGATTTTTAACTCTAAAATGGCACAGGGACACCATTTTAGAGTTTAAAATGGCAGCAACACCATTTTAAACTTACAAGACACAAGGAAACCCATTATGTAAAACCATATATATATGTTTTTTTTGGGGGGGGGGACCTTATGTAAGTCAAATTTTACATAACATGAAGCGTACGTAAATTGGGGTTTTACCGTACAGATAAATATAGAATAAATATCAACAAGTAAATCAGCCTCTTCCATTATTAGACCCAACTATACATAGATTTAAATAGAGTCAAACAATTTGGCAATTCTGCTCTGTGATTAGAGCACCATTACATCCTGGCTCCCAAGCTGAATGTAAGTTATAAGGCAATGTTAATAAATGGTGAGGACAGTGACACTTCGAGAACTTCGGAAATTCTGGGAGTTATAGTCCAATAAAGCAACTTGACCAAGCTCTTTATTTTTAAATAATTAACACAGTGAGGTACAGTATTATAAACTTGTATAAGCAATACTCTGAAAAGATAGCTAATATAAGCACCCTAAAATAACATACAGTATATGGACACAAAATCACTCCCCTCCCCTTAAGTTGAGACGCCTTAGGTGCTCTGATAAAGTACAGTAAACCCTGGCTTATGAACATCTTGGTTTACGTTTGATGCAGTTTACAACATTTCCCTTGGAACTAATGTCCTGGTTCGTGACATTTTTTTTTACTTCAACCGGGAATTCCCCAGAGTGCATTGCACCTGGGGAGTATATAAGACCACCCGCAGCGATTTTGGACTCTGTGGCAGGCACAGTTGTAGTGGGGCAACCTTACCTTATGCATTCATGGCGCCTCTTCTGGAGTCATCACTAAGACACGAGATGTTTTTTAAATTCTGTGACTTAGCAACACCTCCAGAAGAGGTGCCGTGAATGTGCAAGGCAAGGACATCCCACTGCGATTGATTGCCTCTCCCTTCCTTTGCAGCACCAACCTGGGCACAGAAGGGGGAGGAGAGGTGAGGGGTTCAGCGGGGGAGCCCTGGATGTGGTTGGCCCCGGCAGCTGGACAAACCGCTCCTCTTCATTGCCTGACACCAATCTTGAGGAAGAAACACCAGAACCCAAGCAAGGTAGGGAAATGTAGGGTGCTTAGCTCCCTCATTTATATTCCCCTTTACCATGTGTTCAAATTTGGGGGGATTTTTTTTTGTTTTATTTGGGGGGGGGAGGTCGGAAACTTGTTTCCTCAATGCATCCCTATGGGAAAATGTGCTTCAGTTTATGATTGATCTGGTTTCCGACAAAATTGTCGGAATGAACTAAAATCGTAAACCGGGGTTTACTGTAGTTCAGATTAAAAAATAAATGCTTAGCATGCAGTAAAGTGCATTCTAGACCCAATCACATCTGAGGTTTCAGTAACAACTAAAATTATTATCTGATATGATCATACTTAGACCATATTGTGGTGTGGTCAAGGACAAACCAGTGCTAAAAGTGGAGAAAAAGTGATGGGGTGGGTGGAGTGGAAGAGGATAGGATCCTAAACTGAGGGAAATGTGAAAGGGTAGCTCATTTGGTGAGACAATAGTATTAGGAAAAATTGAATGTGGAAGGAAAAGAGTAGACCTAACATGAGATGAATTCACTCAGCTTTCCATCTGCAAGAGTTAAGCAGAGCTATCAACAAAAGAATCTTTGGAAAGTCATTGGTTCATATCAATAAGCTGGAAGAGATTTAATGGCACAGAACACATAGACATTAAAGACGTGTGTCATTTCACAGGCAAAAAACTGCCAAAACAAAATGGCAGATTTTATTAGGAGAGACAGCTTATAGCTTCTGTTTTCTCTAAAGTTGTTTTCTCCATTTGATGTAAGTATCAATGTAGTAAATGTGATTATTTAACAAATCTAAAGCAACTCTCTAGCTGTCATATCTTTTCCATGGCAGACCATATTCCTTATTTGTGTGCCTTGGAGACTATGCATTCATGACAATTCTGTCTGGATGTAAGCAGACAGATCTTGAGACTGATTAGCTCAGTATATACCAGGGGTTCCCAACCTAAGGCTCACAGGCCTAATCCACCCCGTGGTGCTAATTAATCCAGCCAGCGGTGAGAACCTAGGCACCCCTGGAATCTCCCCACCCACCACCACCAGAATTGCCAAAATGCTATGTTTTCACTAGGAAAATCCATCGAAAAGAAGGCAAACGTTTTTAAAATGGAGCAAAAACGCAGAACTTGAGTATTTGAACCCAGGCGTCTAGAGTCTTAGCCCATTATTCCATCCCATTGGAAAGTGTGGTGGGTAGTTAATGTCCAGCAGTAGAGCATTTTTAAGAAGTGCAGCAAGAACCAATATACAGCAATACCCCGGATAACGATTGCACCGGATAACGCTAAAATCGCATAACAATGGCAAATTTGGGGGGAAGATTTGCACCGGATAATGCTCATTTTAGCATTATCCGATCCATCGTATTAAAGAAGGAGGCCACAGCTCCTCTCCATGCCACTTCCCTCCTTCCCTCCTTCCTTTCCCCCACCCCCACCCCCTCCACCAGTTTGGGGACTCCCCACACCACACCACACTGCCTGCTCGGAGAGAATCCAGCCCAGCTTACCTTTCTCTTGCTTTGCAGCTCCGACATGCTGCTGATCGCTCTTTCTCTTTCACTTCCTGTATTGACAATACAGGGAGGGGGAAAGAGAGAAATGTGATTGGTTCTCTAGAGATCCAATCACATTTCTCCCTTTCTCCTTTTTTCAGTTTAAATGTACAGGGAGGGAAATAAAGAGACTTTGACGGGGGAGGGGAAACAAGCCTCGATCGGATTGTGCAGGTAAGTACGGAGGGAGACTTCAGTAGAGTGGGGGGAAAGGAGCCTGATCCTACTGCAGTCACAGCGGTGGGGGGTGGTAATTTTATTCATGTCTACTCCATCATAAACACCATTGAATTCAAGAGGATTTATTCCAAGGTAAGTGAATATAGAATGATAGCCTTAAGGAAGCTCTCATATTCAATGAATATGCATCTCACCCCTTGGGGAAAAACATTCTGGACTGAACAGTTTTCACTTTATATGTTTTTGTTGCTAACAACTCAGAGCCACACATGGATCCGGGAATGATTTATCCATAGGTTATAGAGGGGGCCCATTTTAAGAGAAAGACAGCCTGTGCCCCTGTGACCATCACTGTAAACACATTTCTGTCTTTATTGAAAAAGAGAGTAGGCAGATGTGTCTGAAGTTTATTTGGATGTTACAGCAGGGGTGGGCAACCTATGGCACTCCAGAGGTGGTTGCAATCCTCAGGGTCCTTGATCTGTGGCTGTGGGAGAGGCATTCCAATAAAAGGACTACAACCACCTCTCCTTGCATTGCAGATCACAATGGAAGATTTAGGATTGGTTTTGCACATGTGTATCTCCCAGCCCTGTGGCTGAGCACATGAATGAGCAGCTTGAAAGGAACTCTTATTGAAAATTATTGTAGCTGACATGATTCTAGATCAGGATGGCCAACATTGGTGCTCCAGGTATTCTTCGACTTCAATTATCAGAAGCCCAAGTCACCACACTAGCTGATCAGGGGTTCTGGGAATTGAAGGTCAAGAACACCTAGAGCACCAAGGTTGGTCATCTCATTCTAGATAATTAAAAATCCGTCTGCCCAAAAGATTTCTGAGAGTTATGGATGCTATTGCTCAATATTTGCAGCCACCAAACAGGGAAGGCCACATATAGCCATGCTTATTAATAAAACTGGTTTTTACAAATTGACTTTTTGTCAATGGCTACACTTTTGAAAAAATACTGTACATTTGGATATGGCCACTAAGAGCCACGTGGGGATTTTCCTTTTATCTTGTGCTCTGTATGAGAAGCTTCATGGTATCAATGATAAATGCCTTCCGGCGTACAGATTATATGCGAGTTACATTTTCACGATTTGAACAATGACTTTAAAAATCCTGCTCACGCTGCTACAGTCAGCTGACAGAAAAGAAGCAAAGTCATATTGCTGTTTTTAATGTACCACTTTTTTTGAATGTTTTGAGAATAAATGCAGCTGATCTGTTTATTTTTGTACTTTTTACAAACAAAATACCCCCTGAAAACAAAAGAGATCAATGCCATTAAGCTCAAAACTGGCACAATTCTTAAGGCATGCTTGATTTTTAATTTTTCAAAAATCAATGTTAAAAACATCAGTCTGGGAAGCAACCAGACAGATACAGTTAAGTGGGAAGCAAAATACTTTAATAGCAGTTTGGTTTCATCAGCAAGCTATGAAAGTATATTTATAATATCTTGTACCACAGTGTTCAACCAGCATGAAATTTGAGTCTTATTGTGTGTAATTATAATTACGCTATTTCCTACCACTCACTCACATACACCATCTATTTTTCATCAGCTGCACTCTACCATTTTTAGCACCATCTAGAAAACTATCATCTGCTAGGCAGATTAGCTGACTTATTTGGGAGAGCAATTCACTGACAACCTACAATTAGTATTTGGACACAGAGGGTTTTTTTAACACTTTGACCTTGAAGTTCATGGTCCTAATCCAAAGGAAGCAATCTGAGTTTGAAAGTGGATATAGTTCACCTTCTGGAACTGATTCAACATGGGTAAAGATCTTTTTAACAGGAGTGTGGACTTCATTTTATAAGTATAATGTACAGCAGTTATACATTAGAAAATATTTTAAGTGTTGGGGGGTCTAATTCCAAATTTGGAAGAGTCTTATGAGCTACATTGTAGGAATTATTTAAGGGCAGAGGACTATCCAAAGCAAAGTGGACTAAGCTAGATGCATTTCTTATCAATTTGGGCATCTGCCATCCAAGCATGCAAAGCACAGCTCTTTTGCTTTTGTATTTTTCCGCATACTGTTCATTCATTCATTCAGTTTCTATACCACCTGTCTACTCTGGGCAGTTTGCACAATTAAAAGTACAGTATATAGACATAACAACATATGAGCAATACAAACAAACTCAGTAAAGAATTACAGGCAGGCAATAAATTAAGAAAAAGCCTTGGGAAGAGTCTCAAAGCAAAGGAGGCAAGGAGCCTCACAGGCTTTATGAGGAAGGTAATTCCATAGTCAGTGGTGTAGCATGGGGGGGGGGACCCCAGGCAGCACTTTTTGGGGGCAGCAAAATTTCACAATAAATAGGACTTCGCTGCCACTGCCAATGAAGGGCCAGGGGCGCCGCCTGCTCCTTGTGGTACCAAGACAGGAGAAGGAGAGAGGAAGGGCAGGCAGGCAGGCAGGTGTCCATCCGGGATCCCAAAGGAGGAAGGCGGGAGTTAGGACGCGAGCACCGGCATGTCCCGGCCGAGGTTGTGTAGTCAGGAGGCACCAGGTTCACCGCTGCAGGGGAAGCTGGACCCGCTCGGAGGAAGAGCACCTCTATAAAGCCATCCTGCATGCCTCCGAGGGCAAGAAAGGTACAATCGGGGGGCGGGGGCCCGGCAGCGGTGAAGGAATGGTGATGGTGGGGTGTGCTTAAGAGCGCTGCCCTTCCGGCGGACCTTTGGCGCCTTGAAGTCCCCCATGCAGAGGCAGACAGTTGTGGGGCACCTCTGCCCACCCCCCATTGTGTCCAGCCCCTGGGCCAGCCGTTTTGGTCTGCGGAGGAGGGGCTCCAGGCCCCCACCTCCATGGGCAAGCTACCTGTAGCCCCTTTGAGGTTCAGTGGCATAGCATGGGGGGCGTGGAAGGGCAAATTTGGCCTACACCTCAGTGGCTGACACCCACACTACGCCACTATCCATAGTGAGGGAGTTACTGCCTTCATTTCTTGTTAAAGACTTGTAGGCCTCTCTCGGGATAAGCATCCTCAGCCACAGAAACTGTGGATCTAGTATGACATGCAGTTGAACTCAGATGGAAGTGCTCTAACAAGCAGCAAAGTCCTAATCATGAAAGGGGAGAGCACTTTCAGTTTTCCTAGTCATGTTTCCCATTCTTGTTTCCTTATACTGTACTCCAAAAGGCCTAAAGAATCCTTAAAAACTATTCTAAAAAGCAAATGCAAGGCAACAGATAATTCTTCTCCTTCTAAAATAGGCAACAGCATATAAGGAAAAAAAACCTCATTATACATGTGTAGACATTGCTTTATATTGTCATTGTCCACTGCAACTTGTATCTGAGAATGCACTTTTTTCCTGAAGCAGGAAAAATGTCATTGGTGTGAATTTGTTTAAGGTGGATCCCAGCTTGCCATGAAGTAACCCACACATTATGATCATGGAGCCATCTCTTGTGGCACATATTAATGAGACATGCAAGACAAATAAAAATCCAGTACATCAAGCAATAACAATTTTTTAAAATCAGAGGAAAGCTCCTAGCCACACATAATCCTCCCCGCCCCCCAAAATAAACACATGCATGCACAACCCTTTCTCTCCAAAGCCAAGAAAAGCAAGCAAATCAAGGCAAAAAAAAAACTCTCATCAAACCCCAACCTACTTGAATGCAGAGGGAATTCTTCCCCCACCCTCCCAGCCACATGATGTCTTCTCTTCATTGAGTCTAAAAAACAGCAGGAGAGATAATCAATTATAGATTCAAATTCCCCCTTGGACTTTCTGATCACTGCTGATAGTCCTTGTAAAGCTATTGGATGAAAAATTTATCAGGCAATTTGGCATACAAAGAGTGAAAGGGCACTGAATATACAAAAGCATGGAACTTCTCTTTCATAAATACAAATCATTCATATTTAAGAGGCTTTCTTTTAGCAATTGCTGAAAGTATGTGAATTACATGAAATCATCTTTCATGTTTAGAGTCCTTCATTTGGACACCAAAAAAATCATCGCTGCCTATTACACCACATTAACTCTATGTATGTCCAGTTTAGTGCAACAGTTTTTCAGGCGGCAGGCCACAGTTCAGTTTCTTTCAATAGCTCCCTAGGATTTAAGTAGCCACTTTTTTATGACCATTAACTGGATATAAGCAGAAGTTTGCAGGCCAGATAGATAACTCCTGTGGACTCCAGCCATAAGCTGGTGCCTCCCCATCCCTTGTCCACACATCCCCTAGGACAGTGATGGTGAACCTTGGCAATTACCAGAGGCCCAAGTCAGCAGTCCTGCTGATCAGGGTTTCTGAGAATTGAAGTTCAAGAACATCTGGAGTGCCACGTTTCACCATCACTGCACTAGGTAGCAACCCTAGGCATCACTGCCCTAGGCAGTAACAGCTGTGTGAGAGCTATTTTACCTCATCAAACATGTACAATAGATCAGTTTGCAACACAATAACAGATACCTTCAGATTGGGACTAATGTAAAAGAATCCTGGAAACTGTGAAGAACAGCAGAAATCTCCGACAATGTTCAGTCTATTTACCATGGGTAATCTGTGATATTAAAATGGTAGATAACTGAAATACATGTAGAGCAGTGTTTCCCAACATGAGGCCCACACCCAGTGGTGGGCAGCAACAGGTTCACACACACCGAGAGGGGGGAAGAAAAATTGGGTGGACTCTGGACAAGGGTGTGGAGAAATTAGGTGGCCTTCAGGTGGGGGGGGTAGTGAAATTGGGTGGCCACGCCCACCTCCCTGCCCTGCCCCATCAGGTTTTGTCCCTGCAAGTGGTTCAAGGTCTCCCTTGCTCAAAAGCCAGTCATATCCAACTCTAGGGTACAGTGCTCATCTCCACTTACAGCCAAAGAGCCAGTGCTGCCTGAGTTTGCAGATGTATACATGGCCATATGGTAGGCATGACTAGATTGCCCATAACATAGGCTCCGCCCATTACATAGGCTCCACCCACAGTGTTTTTTATTTTATTCTGTTCTGTTTTCTGATATGCCTGAACCATAGACTAACATGGCTATTATTTAAAAAAAAATATGAATTGTCTAAAATTGTTTGGAAGGACAAGAGCTGATTTGAATACTTTTCTGGAAAATACCAAGGAAATTAGTAAAGACATTGGAATGCAATTTGGAAATAACAAGGGTGCAGGAATTATTGTTAAAGCAGCCAAAATTGTCGAAGGTGATGGGTTCAAATTAGATAATGAAGGTTATATAATCTTGAGGTCAAAGCTGAGTGGAGGTAATATCATAAAGGCAATTAATACCTGGGCAATTCCTGTTATATGACATTCAGCCAGAATAATTAATTGGACCCAAATAGAATTGGGCAACCTAGATCGAAAAACAAGGAAGCTAATGACTAGGCATCATGCTGTGCAACCCAAAAAAATGGCATTGATTGTTTGTGCTTACCAAGAGCTGAGGGTAGCAGAGGACTCCTACAGGTGAAACAGACAGTAGAAAATAAAATGTAATTATTTCATTACAAAAAGTAAAGATCCTTAACTTAAAGAAGTTAATAAATAAGGTCTTTTGAAAATACCGGAGAAGAAAACTGAATACAGAAAAGGAAATGATTGAAAGTCAAGCTGCAAACTGGAAACAAACAGAATGATATATTGTTATAATGGGAACTGTTCAGAGTCACACAAGCCATTTAAAATGTTAAATGCCTAGACTCATTTTCATGCCCTAATAAGAGCTCATACTGAATGGACCAAATATAAGTCAATTAGAAGGGAATTCCATAAGTGTGGCCCACAGCCACGAATGCCCCACCATACATATTTCCTGCTTTGATTATAGCGGTCTGGTTTTGGGGTTGGGTATTTATAAATAAATATTAGGTTTATTTTAGGCACAAGTTGGAGTTTACTACTTCAAGGAGCAGATGCAGATGAAATCTTTGAAAAACATTTTGCAGGACTGTAAAAGGTATATAACATAGCAGTAATGGGAGATTCAAAATGTTCTGATGTTCATAGGTATACAACTTCTGCCAAATAAGTTCCTTCCAAGAAATTCCTAGCTTGTGTAGTTGATAACTCTCTCTACAAAAAGTGGAGGGAAAACTAGACGACAAGCTATCATTGACTTGATTCTAATCACTAGATTTGATGGAAGAAGTAGCAGCAAGTAGGCAAGTCCGTGCTGGACACCTTGGGAGGGCGCTGGACAGGGAGTGATGAGGGTGCCTATGGGGGTGGAGAATCCCATACTTTCCCGCTGAGGGAACAGCTGCTCAGGGCCATCTTAGGCTCAGGGCCGTATCCATATATAGCCGGCTGGGGCGCAAGGGACTTATCCCGATGTCCCTATTGGTCACCACGGGTCTGCAAGTGGGACTTTGGAGTGAAGTGACCATGTTCTATTTGAGTTCTTGATTTCAAAGGAAACAAAAGCAGAGTGTAGCGACACATATACATGGAATTTTTAAAAATAAACTCAGAACACTAATAATTATAATAAGTTCTTGTCAGAAATTATTCTGGGTTGAAAGGGTTTTTGTGGAAGAAACTCCATTCAGGGAACTCCCAAATGAGGCTCCTTTTATATCCCCAAGAACAGGAACAGAGACAGGCACGCAATCCATCATGCAGTACCTGGGTCTTGAACTGCCGACTTGCCAGCCTTCCAGCTAACAAGGTGAGCTTCTTAACCATTGAGCTACACTGATAAGTAAAAACTCATGGTAGGAGATCCTAACAGGAAGAGGAGTCTAAGACTGGTGGGAATTTCTAAAAAGGAAATTCTAAAAGCACCACTGCAAACAGTTCCAACAACAGAAAAAGATGGAAGACAGCAAAAAAGGCCAATGGGGCTTCACAAAAGTTCAGAGAGGTTATTTAAAAATAAAAGGAAACATATAGGAAGTTGAAGGGAGGCCAGGCTATAAAGGAAGAGTACAGACAAGTAATGAAGAATTGAAGGGATGGTGTTATGAAGGCAAAACCTGAGAATGAATGGAGGTTAGAAAAATATGCTAAAAGCATTCTTCAGATACATGCAAAGCAAAAGACAGAGAAAAGAAATAGTGATTCAGTGGCACAATGGGGTTGGGAAAATGATAACAAACAACAAAGAAAACTCAGAAGTGCTCAATTCCATTTCAGCTCAGTCTTTTCCCAAAAAGCTAGCTACAATTTTCCAGTCAAAGGTAGGGGGAGAAGATTGCAGCCTGAGATTGAGAAAGAAATAGTCAAGAAATACTTTATTACTTTGAATGAGTTCAGAACCTCAGCACCGGATGAACTGCATCCAAGGGTATTGAAGGAACTGGCTGAAGAGATCTCAGAACCACTATCATTTTCTCTAAATCACAAAGGATGGGTAAAGGGCCAGAGGATTGGAAGAGGGCTAATGTTCTCCTTATTTTCAAAAAAGGCAGAAAGGAACAACCAGGGAACTACAGACAAATCATATTGACATGAGTCCTAGGGAAAATTCTGGAGCAGATTATAAAGCAGTCACTCTACAAGCACCTTGAAAATAATGAAGTAACAACTAGAAACCAACATGGATTTATCAAGAACAAATCCTGCTAGCTAGACTAATCTTATTTCACGTTTTGATTGGGTATCCTTGTTAGACAGTAGGGATGCTGTAGATGTAATATTTTGATTTCAGCAAAGCCGTTGACAAAGTACCAATGATATTCTGATTAGCTGATTAGAAAACTAACTAGGTGCAGCCTGGATAGCGCAAGTGTCAGGTGGATATACCGTTGGTTATAGAATCATACTCAAAGAATGCTTCTCAATGGCTTCTTCTCAAACTGGGAAGGGGTAGCAAGTAGAATACACTACCACAGGACTCAGTCCCAGGCCCAGTGCTCTTCAATATTTTCATTAATGATTTGGATGAGGGAGTACAGGTCATATTTGTTAGATTTGTGGATGGCACAAAATTAGGTGAAATAATTAACACACTGGAAGACAGGAACATAATTTTAAAAGATCTTGATAGGCATAAGTACTGGGCTGAAAACAACAGAATAAAATTTAACAAAAGTAAGTGGAAAGGTGTATGGGGGGGGCAAATGCACAGTTACAAGATGAGAGAGACTTTGCTCAGTAATACTATGAATGAGAAGGATCATGGAATTATTGTAGATCACAAGCTGAATATGAGTCAACAGCAGCTATAAAAAAAGGCAAATGCTATTTTAGGCTGCATTAATAGAAGTATAGTCTCCAAAACCATTGAAGTACTATTCCTCCTGTATTTGGCACTAGTTAGACCACATTTAGAGTACTGTGTAATCTAAAAATAGTGCTCTTTAAAAAGTGTGCAGAGAGGTAGTTGTTTTCAGTTGGTATCAAACCCCTGCTTCTCATTCATTTGAGGTATTTTTTCATTGATTATTCAGCTGCTGTAGTTGATTAGGCGTCTATGATTTGTTAAATTCTTATTAGTTTTATATAACGTCTTGAGAGAGAGAGAGAGAGTACACACATATGGCCTAAGTGGTGTTTATACCCTAAGTAGTGCTTACACATATAAATACAGTGGTATCTTGCTTAAAAAGCATAATGTGTTCCACAGGATTGCTCTTTAAGTGAAACACCATTGTAAGTGACCAATTGTGACTTCGGGGGGGGGGGAGAGAGACTGTGAACCCCAATTTATTTCTTAAGCAAGGTTTTGGTTGGTTTTATTTGTTAAGCGAAGCGAACATTCAGAGAAAATTCTGCTCTTTAAGTGAGTTACTCTTTAAGCAAGGCACTCTTTATGCGAGGTTTGACTGTATTATAAACAAACAACCAGAAACAAGTTCAGAGAAGGGCAACAAGGACAATCAGGGGACTGAAAGTCAAGCCCTATGAGGAAAGATTGAAGGAACTGGGCATGTTTAGCATTGTGAAAAGGAAACCAAGGGAGGAGATGATAGCACTTTTCAAAAATTTGAAAGAGAAACATAAAGAGGAGGGCCAGGATTTGTTCACAACCATCCCAAACAACAGGCCCAAACTACAGGAAGCCAGAAAAAGGATGAATATCTTGAAAAACGTCTTAATTGTTAGAGTAGTACAGCAATAGAACCAATTACCTCGCAGTGGTTCCCAACAAGGGGTACACAGCCCACTAGTGGACTTCAATTCCCAGAAGCCTAAGTCAGTACATTGGCTGATCAGTGCTTTGGGGAAATGACTTAGGCTTCTGGGAATTGAAGTCCAAAAACCAGCATTTGGGAAACACTGTCTGGAGGTAATGAACACTCTAATGCTGGAGACGTTGAAGAGAAAATTGGACAACCATCTATCAGATTTGCTTCAATTTAGATTCCTGGATTGAATAGGAGATTGGACTCAATGACTTCACAGGCCCCTTCCAACTCTATTCTATGAAAATAGTCTAATAATACAAGGCTATGATAGGTTTACTTCTCCCCAGCTCTACCCTGTTAGACTCAATTCAAATGGAACAATTAATTTAAAAATTGAATGTCAAAAGTATGTAATGGAAATTGTGTTTTGTAAGTTACAATTTTAGGCAGAAAGGTGCATTCTAATAACTGTCTGTTTTCCACTTGTGCCATGACCCTTAGGACAAATCATGGAAGGTGTGCTTAACCCTTTTCCTCCCTCCAAATTTTCCTCTACAAATTCCCTTGGGTAAGTCTAACATTTCCCCCTGCCAGCCAGCTTTTTGGCTATAGTGAAGACTTGGCAAGCTTCTTATTGTTTTTTCATGTCCAGATCAAACTTTGAACTCCCAAAATGAAGCCACCTTCTTGGCTTTGTCACTGGCCAAACTTAAGTCTTCATCGGTGCATGTTTCTGGTAGTAATCGGCAGACCAGTAAATGAGCTGGATTTATTTATTTTTATTTATTTTTATTTGTATTTATATGCCGCTCTCCTTGCCGAAGCAACTCAGAGCGGCTTACAATGTTACAGTATCAAATATAAGAGCAACAACATATCAATATAACAAATATAATACAGTCAATATAGTCATAAAAGCAAAAGCACAATACAATCTACAGTCCATAAACAACATATGATACCAAATAGGCAATATACAATATAATCACAATACTATTCATATCTAATACAAGGAAATGTACAAGGAAATTCTGTATCTCTCCACATTCACACCATGTGTTGTTGTCCAGCAGCAGCCCCACTTGAGCATATTGGTCTTACATTTAGGGACTCCAACCCTGAGTCTATTCAAGGTCCTCCACTTGGCTTAGGGGAGGTCGAGTTCCTCAGCCATATCTTTTAATGTTATTCTTTGTTCAGTGAGCTCCTTCTTCCATCTTCTAATTTGATTTTGCTCTTGCCTACCCTGAAGAATGTTTGGCAAGCTGAGGAGAAGTTAAGCAATACTTAACCCTCATCTTGATTTTCCTCTGCAAGTGCCTTATCTTCTGACTGGTGTTCCTTCAACAAATGAATGTTTGGCAACAAGCATTGGCTGGTGGGGTTTGTTTGTTTGTTTCTCCCTTTGTGGAAGGAGAAGGAGGAAGGGGGTTTAAGTCCTTTCAGCAAGTGTTGCTCTCTGGCAATTGCTAAAAAAACAAAGTGGAGCTGAAGGCAGGAGACTTATTTAAAGAAAGTTCAAGTTGCTATTTAAGGAGCACTTATTAAGAGAGAGAGAAATCTTCTCATGGGAAAAAAGGTCTGTTCTAAAACGATGAGTTGAAAGCTTTACTGACTATGTAAAATGTGCTTACCTATATCAAAAATAGTTTCTTCATAGGCTGGAAGACTTAATCCTACTTTTGAAAAGCACAAATCCATTGAAGCTATCCAGTCAAAAGTGAGTAATATTTTAAGACTTTGGCTGAATAATTACATGGGTGTTTTGCACTTTCCTCCTTATGAAAGGCTATGGTTTTCTCTGGTGAAAACAACCCTAGAGGCATATAAATGTCATATTCCATGTAACTGCCGATGGTGAGCAACTTGAGACCTCTTTGGAGCTTCAAAACAAAACAAAAGGCAGCAACACATGAAAGGAAAGCAGCTCCCTCTAGTGTGTAAAAGCAGCTTGATGTGGCTCTCAAGAAAATGACCAGAGTCCGGGAATACAACACTTAAAATGGTATTTGATGAAAGCTATGTGACATTGCAGTGATCTAAGCGGGTTTCCTTAGCTTTATAGTCCTATCCACTGTTTCGAGGGGTATTTTCAGAACAAGCAATGATTTTAAGTGATGTGACCAAATAGAAGGAGGACTGGGTGAAGTTTATTCTTGTTCACCTTTATGTGGACCTCACTGCTCTCAACAAAATAAGAAAAGAAAGATCTCTGTCCCATTAGAATTTCTCTCTCTTTTCATCTTTTGTTTCAATACAGGAGAAGAAGAAGAAAAGGAAAGAAAGAACAGCATAACTGAAATGTTAAATCCTTAACCTTGGTTTCTATATGCTTCTAAGCCAAAGGTTTAGTGAAAGCACAAGGTTTTTTGAGAAATTATTTGAAGGCAAGGAGAAGGAAAAACTATAATGCAAGTTACAATCAGGTTTCATATCTTACTGAGTAATATTACTAATTGCTCAGATACATCATATAAAGAAACAACTTTCAACACACAAAATGTGTTTTTTCCAGCATCATGTTTGCTTATTATACAGTATTCAAATTTTTTGTATATTTATAATTTGCATTTAACCATCTATGCAAATAAGATGTAATCCCATTATTTTCAAAGAAATAGGATCAAAATTGCTGTGATGTGGGCTTCACGAACCAGCCTGGCCTCCATGAACACAAGGTTAGCTGAAAGATTCAGGGAAAAGTAGAACAAAAGAGTAATTTCTCCAAGATATAGATGTAAGAAATCCATGATTGGTATCACACTGGCCCCACCCTTGGAAAGACAGGTTACCTCATGTGACCCAGAACTCATTACTCACCTGTAGACATTTGTCCTCATTTGTGGTTTATTAGTAGACAGCAGATACTGATAGGGGAGGAGCCATCACCACAGACATAGCTAAATGCAAACAAGTTCTTAATTATTTTCCATCTCTCTATTTTGACAGGTCACAGGTATCCTATCAATGCCCTCCTTGATTGTTCTATTGGAAGATCTTCACTGCATCTACCTTCAGATCATGTTGGTTCCTGGGCAGTGGTTGATAAGTCTTTGGTCCTTTTCTATGACCACCAACTCACATTGTCTCAACACTCTTCCTCACCCTAGGTTACCCACCATTCTTATGATTTTTTTTTTCTGATGTTCTAACTAAATTAGTAAAAGACCCACCTAGGAGGCCTCTCCCAAGGGAGGTGAGCACCATGGGGTTCCGCCACAGCCTCCTGAACTAACTGGTGTCAAGAGGTTCCACAATAGTATCTTCTGGCTAATTCCTCTGTCCTAAGATTATGTAAGTTCTTTGGTATATAAAATGATGGTTTTTGTATGTGTCTTCAGCATGACATTCCTGAACATCCAACTGCTTCTGTTGTCCTTTACCCATTTGCTCACATATTGTATTTACATGAACCTGATAACAGTGGTGGGGTGCAAAAAAAAAATTTTACTGCCACACTGTGGGTGTGATATGGTGAGCGTGTCCAGGAGGAAAACCCTGTGTTGCACCAAAATTAGGACTACTTTATTTCAAAACTTGGATGGGCAGGGCCAACCAGAATTTCTGCTACTGGTTCTGGCATACTGGGACAAGAACCTGCTGATGCGCACCACTGCCTGATAAGCACCTGGACACACTTATCTTCAAAACAGGGACTGGACGGGCCAGGTGCATGAAGTCAACAGATCATCTCCTTCCCTCTACCATAGTACAGGTTTCTAGAAATATATAATTGCTTTATTGAAATTTGAGGAAAGTGTTGTAATATTCTGTTAGGAAGCATCCAGGTCTGAAGTTTTATTACTTTTTAACATTGAACACTGTTGCTTATCTTTCAGGGCCTCAAACATTAATTATAAAAGGCTTTGACCAGTATCCTTTTTGATTGAATGTGGAGAATATGCAGAGAACAGCAATCAAAATTTATGTATAATTTTTTTTTCTACTGAATTCTGTTCTGGCTTTGTTAAGGTCAATGCATACTTGGCCTAGTTTAGCAGAAATAATATCAAGCCCAGTTGTTATTTCAGGACTTACATGGCATAATATTTCATTCCTAATTGCTCCTAAGAGAAATATCTTGTGCGGACTAAGTAGAACATGGACACTGTCATAATTTTACTTATTTGTACTTGGCATTTTACATTCACTTTTTATCTTAATAGGTCACGTTAACCGTGCATTGAGGCTGAGGCTGCTTTCTTGACTTGAAATATATTAAGTTCTATTTATAATGAAAAATGAAGATCTAGTTAGTTAAAATCACCAGATGCACAGAGTCAAAAAAGTGCATCTTTTGAATTTTGGACTCTGATGTCAGTGTCAAGGTTCATCAGAGGTTCCTCACTGGACAACATACATTGCTTTATTCTGAGGCACTTTTTAAATAGAAACATTTTCAATAATACTTGCATTAAAGAGAGTCTAGGATAACTATACAGTAGTCTCTTACTCTTCAAACAGTACTCATAGCTAAGGCCAGCCCTAGCATTAGTCAAAGGCAGTGGTGGGATATCAAAAATTTTACTACCCCACCATGATGTCATCACAGTGTGGGCGGAGCTAATGTCATGACATCATGATGTCATGGGCGGGGCCAAAGGAATTTTTTTTAAAAAAATACAAAATAAAAATAAAAAAATAAAAATAAGCATACACACATACACACACACACCCCTCAACCCACCCACCCACCCACAACACAAACCCGTAAATAAATAAAATAAATAAAATAAAAAATACATTAAAATACAGCCAGTCAGCCAGCCAAACACCCACCCACCCACCCCAAACACAAATCAACCAGAGCTTTTAAACCAGAGCTTAAAGCTTATTCTGGCTAATCTTTCTCACACTAGGTCAGATGGAAGGAATTACAGAATGAACTCACCACAAGATGGCTTCATTTTGGCACTTTTCAACTTTTCAACAGTTAAGTTAGGTACTAAGTCTTTGCCTAACCAGTTCTCTAGGATAATATGCCTTAATGTAAATGTAAAACAGCTGTACCTCCTTAAGGGTTCTCTAATTGGAACAGCAATTGGAACAGCACAGGTGTAGCTTATTGATGAGGTAACTCGAAGACTTTACTTAAAAAACCCAAGCAAGGGTGCCAGGGCTGCCAGCCGGCAGGTCTTTTTAGGAACTGTGGTAGTACGTCAATATAGGTAAAGGTGTTAAATACACACAGACACACCACATCCAAAGGTGATTCACTTACCTTGGGGAGCAGGCTATAGGGAGCTTCAGGCTAGCAGCTTCTCTTCCTCCTCCCCACATGGGAAGACAGCAAGGAGGCCGTTCATATGCGCCAAGCACTGTAGGCATACATGCACACCAAGTGCTTGGCACGCATGCGCAGTGGGGGAACCAGTGAAAAGGTAAGCCCCTAAGGTGGTTCCCCGAAAAGCTGCTACCGGTTCTCCTGGACACTGGGGAAAGTTACTACCGGTTCTGGCGGACTGGTGAGAACCTATTACATCCCATCACTGGTCAAAGGCTAAAATCTTGAGCACAGAAGACTAGATGCCTTTGAACTGTGGTGCTGAAGAAGACTCTTGAGAGTCCCCTCGACTGCAAGGAGATCAAATCAGTAAATCCTAAAGGAAATCCACCCTGGCTGCTCCTTGGAAGGACAAATACTGAAGCTGAAGCTCAAGTACTTGGGCTACCAGATAAAAAGAGAGGACTTACTGGAGAAGGCCCTGATGCTGGGAAAGATCAAAGACAAAAGGACACAGGGTGGCAGAGGATGAGATGGCTAGATGGCATTGTTGACACAGTGGGCATAGATTTGGGTGAGCTACAGAGGATGGCAGATAACAGAGGTACCTGGCATCCTGCAGTCCATGGGGTCACAAAGGATTGGACTCAACTGTGCAACTGAACAACAACAAAAATCTTGTTGTGTAGTTTTATGCACACAACAAAGATGATGTTATCATCTGTGGCCATATCACAGCCATTTAGGCACAGTAAAAAACTTCCTAAACTGGGACTCTTGACCATGATTTATTCTCCTTTCTGTTCTGCACCTCTTGATTACTGGCCCTGGAGTGGGGGCCTCTCTAGTAAATGTTTTATTGCCAAAAACAGCCAGCGCATGTCTATGACTTATGATGTCATCTTTGTTGTAGAGTATAGTTCTGCAAACAGGATTTCAGACAATGCGAGGAAACTTTCAGTTAATGGGAGCAGCTTTCTAGCTGTTGCTACCTCATGAAGAACAGCTTTGTATGCTACACAATCTGTTCTAAACCACTCTGCAGCCCTTGCACTTGATGGAGAGCCCTTCTGGTTGTAAAGCTTGAAAAAGTTACTTCTTAGACTGTAGCTTCCAGTACCCCTAATGTGCTTAGTCAAGAAAACTGGGAGTTTCAATTTTTTTTAAAAAAGACCTATAGTAAGCCCTATTTTTTGACAGTGTTTAAGTAATATTCAGCTGCCAGTCCAATTGGGTTTTGTTAAGTAAAATTGAGGACGACACCAACTTGGCCTTTGCCTCAAACAGCTAATAATCTTGTGTCAGCCTCTGTTTTTTATCTACACTTGATCTTAGCCAAAAGGCCGAGAAGGCAATGGAAGCACAACAAGCCAGGGAGCTAGTGAAACAGAGAATAAGGGACACTGAACGGCAGGAAGATGTGGCCAAGTCTCCTGGTTTCTTCTCCAATGTTTCCATCAGGTACCAGCTTGTCCCCGCAGCTTATCTGCAGGAATTAGATCTCCCAAAACATAGGCTGGCATTCACCCAGGCCCGCTGTGGATGCCTGCCTTCAGCTGTCCTTGAGGGCAGATATAACGGGATACCCTATTCAGAACGATTATGTCCATGTGGAGATGGGGATGTTGAATCGATTGAGCATGTTCTCCTTTTCTGCTCATTCTATAGGGATGCCCGTGCAGAATTAATAATCCCCTTGCTGCGCCAATGCCCAGGAAAATTGCCGGCCCAACAAGCTTCCTTCCTACTCCAGGACAGTAGTATTGCTATCACGCGCAAAGTGGCGGGTTTTTGTGCACAGGCTAGTAGGATACGTCGGCTGCTGACTAGGAAGTCTAGTGTGGCTCTATAGTTTACTGAGATTGCTCCCGCACTGAGCAGCTGACCTACACTACTTATTATGTTATCTCTTCACCCTTATCATTATCGGTCTGGCCATAAATTACTGAGTTTTAGTAAACTACAACTCTATTAGAGAGTATTTTATATCCTTGTAATGAGGCTATCCCTCTTTTTCTTGTAAATATTAGTATTGTATTTTATTTTTATGACACTAGGTTTTAGTAATTATTGAGGGATTTTAGTAATATTGTTTTTAGATAGGCATCTGCTGTTTTATGTCGATTCCCAGTAGGTTTTTAGTATTATAGTACCATAGTTTCCTTTTATTACCCGTGTCCAGACTAGTTAGGATGTGGTATTATGTTTTTGTGTGTTATGCTGGTCATGGACTGTAAACAACTTGAACTTGAATTTGAATGTAAGTCACTAAATATTTCTACTTTTATTGATAGTACAATTTTTTATTAACATTGTCTTAGCATTTTTACACATTGTAATTTTAGTAGATATTACATTTTACATCACATCCTTCTATATCATATTTTTAATATAATTGCATATACTGTAATGTGATTTCAGCTGAATCCTACTGCTTGAGTCTGATTAGAGCATTCAAAAGTCTCCTTTGTAGTCCTGCTATAGTTTGGTCAACCATGTTTTGGATGCTTTGTTTTTTATGCTGGTCTTTGACTGTAACAATAAATTGAATTGAATTGATTTTTATCCAGTTTGCATTCTGTATCATGGATGAAGCCAGATTCTGGCCACCAGCCACATATGGTGGACCATCAGACAATGAAGTTATAGCCAGTGGTGGGCATCAGCAGGTTCGCACCAGTTCACCAGAACCCATAGCAGAAATTCTGGCTGGCCCCACCCATCCAAGTTTTGAATAAAGTAGTCCTAATTCAGATGCAACGCAGGGCTTTCCCCTGGCCACACCCACAGTGTGGTAGTATTTTTTAAAGCCCACCACTGGTTATAGTTCAGCTGCCTACTTGAAAACTCAAGAAAAGGAGATTGTCAAACATTAAGGGGCAATGTGGGGTACACATTGTTCAAGCCTAATCAAATACCAGTTACTTTTAGGCCATTTCAAATTTACCCAGAGAGCATTGCCAAATTGTCTTCCACAATGACAGCTATTATGACTTCCTAGCTACCTATTCTTGTGATAGAGAGATTGCAAACAGTAGACATCAAAGGCTTATCAACTATTGAGGTAAGAAGAGCCATGCTGTTATCTCTCACTGAGCACTCCCATTGCAAAAGGAGGCCATTTTACAATTCAGAAGCACGTGAATGTTATTTATATTGTGACTGTTCAGTGCACAGAAGAGCAATCACTTCAAGATACCACACCAATGAATCCTTTGTGTAGCTTTAACAGGATATTCAAGCTATCGCTGGGTTTTATGGGGCATGGACTCAGCAGACTGTTATGTAGATAATTCTGTTTATTTGGAAATCCCTCCTCTCTCCCCAAATATACACTAGGGACCTACATGCAGCATCAGAGGAAAGTATCCAAACAAGGCAGAGAAGGGATTTTTGTTGCATTTCCCTTTCAGCTACTGGCTGCTTGAGAAGTCCCAGTTGCTGTCTGGTCAGTTGCTGTAGCAAAATGAGGAAGTGCCAAAATAAAAGATTGTTTGCTGAAATTCCGATGGAAGCCAAAGCCTCCTCTGGAGACTTCAGTTGTTGAGCATTGTGGAGTGCTTGGATTGACCCCACTGGAATTTAGAGATTCTCACCCAAGTGTGTAACCATTTCATATCTTGTCATAAAATAGGGAGGGTTCTAGATTACTAACTGGGCTGGCTGTGTTATGAAAAATTCTTTTTTTTTTTCCTTTTAGGTAGCTACACTGAGTCCAAATGAGCGTGAGATGGATGACTGACTCTTGTATGCAGACTTTGATAGGACAGGAACAATTTTTTTTGTTATGCGGGGTATCACCCTTGCATAATGAACGGTTTGTTATGCGGATTTTTCACTATGCGATGCGTTCATTATGCAAGGTACCACTGTATATAAATCCTATCTATCTACACAAGTGTATACAGTATTTACATACTGTACTAGATTTGACCCAAGACTTGCTGCAAACACACTTTCCATTCCATCTCTCAGAACAGTCCAAACTCAGCTCTCACCAATCCGCAGCCTTTAAAAAAATGCACTACTCTGATTGCATTTAGCTCAAAACTATATCCCATAACTAATGCTCATAGACATACTCTGTTAGATATTTGAATGTCCAGGCGGCGGGAAAATCGCCACCTCCTATTGGTCAGTGGGCTGGCTCAAGCAGGGTATTTAAACCCCTGCTGGCCAGCCGTTGTTGTGTTGTTGTTGCTGTGACTTGAAATAAACAGGCGTGTTGTTTGGGTTCAACTACCGGTGTCTGTGTCCTCACTCCGCCCACGGATCCCCGGATCCAACACTGGCGACGAAGGTGGGATACTGAGGAACGGCACAGAACCAACACGCGCCAGAGCCAACATCCGCAAGGCACATCGCTATGGCTACCTACGTCCCACCGACACCCTTCCAGCCCAAAGATGAGAGGTGGAAGAGCTACATGGACCGGTTCGAGTTCTCCCTCGTGGCGGCAGAACTGGCGGACATCGCACCCGAGCGGAAGAAGGCGTTCTTCCTGACGCACTGCGGTCCCAAGGTCTACGAGGTCGCCCAGTCCTTGATGGATCCGATGCCCATCACGGAGGTCTCCTGGGAGGCCCTGCAGCGGGCTCTCAAAGACCATTATGCGCCGGAGCCATCCAAATTCGTTTTCCGGGTCCAATTTCGGGACCGGTACCAGATGCCCGGGGAGCCCATAGGCGAGTACCTGGCCGCCCTGAGAGCCGCAGCCATCCCGGCCGTTTTCGGAGCTTTCCTTGAGGATTCCCTAACCGAGCAACTCATCAGGGGGGTCCGGGATAATAAGCTCCGGAAGAGACTGCTCGCCCGGAGAGACCTGACCCTGGCCGGAGCCATCGAAGAGGCTAGAGCCTTCGAGCTCTCCACGTCGGCCGCGGCCGCATTCCACAGGTCCCCGTCGGCACCCCACCAAGCCACCGCTCACCACCAGGACGTCGCCCCAGACGAGGACGAGGACGGGGACGAAGAGGCTGAGGTGTGCGCGACGGACGGGGGAAGCTCGGGAAGAGGAAATCAGCGCTGTGCCAGCTGTGGGGGGCCACACCAGAGGGCACACTGCCGTTTCCGGGAAGCCATCTGCCGCTACTGCGAGAAGCGGGGCCACATCGGGAAGGTCTGCCGGGCAAGGCAAGCAGAAGGCCAAGTTGACCGGCAGATTCAAAAGTTCCCGCCGGGCAAGATGGCCGCCAGCCACAGGTCCAATCAGAGGCGCCAAGGACGGAACGGCGGCAAGTTTGAAGATGCCGGCACACACACGCTGACCATTGGGCACACCGCAACGGAGAAGGGAGAGAAATTCTATACAACCGTCACGATCGACGGGGCCGAGTGCTCCATGGAAGTCGACTCCGGGGCCGCCATCACCATCATACCCTGGAGGTGGATGAAGAAGGCATTTCCGGCCCTAAAAGAATCGGATCTCCAGACCCAGAGGGTCCGGGTAAAGGACTGCCAGGGCAAGTACCTCCCCGTCGCCGGGCAGAAGTGGGTCCAAGTCAAATACGGACAGAGGGAGGAGAGCCTACCTCTGACCGTAGTCCATGGCAATATTCCCACGCTGCTGGGCACCAACTGGTTCCCCGCCCTGGGGCTGTCCATCGCGGGCATCCACAGCGCCGCCACCGACCAGCCCGGAGACGCCTCACTGAGGGACGACCTGATGGCCGAGTTCCAGGACGTTTTCGGGGAAGGCTTGGGCAGGTATGTGGGGTCGCCCATTTCCTTTGCGCTCAACCCGAGCATTGCCCCGATTCGGCTTAAAGCCAGGCGGGTCCCACTGGCCCTCAAACCCAGGGTCGAGAGGGAGCTCGACAAGTTAGTTGCCCAGGGGATCCTCGTTCCCGTAGACCATGCCCGGTGGGAAACCCCCATAGTGACCCCCATTAAACCGGACGGGTCCGTGCGCATTTGTGCCGACTACAAGTGCACAATAAATAAAGCCTTGGAACCAAGCGCCTACCCGGTCCCTGTCATAGACCACCTGCTACACTCACTGGGCCCCGGCAAAATCTTTGCCAAGCTGGACCTGGCCCAAGCGTATCAACAGCTACCGGTAGACGACGCCACGGCCGAAGCCCAAACCATTGTAACGCACCGGGGGGCATTCAAGTGCACGAGGCTGCAATTCGGAGTCAGCATAGCCCCGGGGCTTTTCCAAAGCACGATGGAAAGGCTTCTCCAGGGACTCCCGGGGGTAGTGCCCTATTTCGATGATGTTTTGATCATCGCGGGGGACCCGGGGCAACTCAAGGATAGGGTCTCCGCTGTCCTGGCGAAATTTAGGGCCGCCGGGCTGAGAGTAAAGCGGGACAAATGCTTACTGGGGGTCCCCTCTGTGGAATTCCTCGGGTTCCGCATTGATGCCAAGGGCATCCACCCAACAAAAGGGAAAGTGGAAGCCATCCAGAACGCCCCGGCCCCCAGGAACAAGCAGGAGCTGCAGGCATTCCTAGGGCTCCTAAATTTCTATGCAGCCTTCCTGAGGGGAAAGGCCACCGCGGCTGAGCCCCTACATAGACTGTTAGCGGCCAGGGAAGAATGGGTGTGGGGCCCGGAGCAAAAGGCGGCCTTCCAGGCAGTAAAAAATCTACTCTCACAGGACAGTTTTCTGATCCAATATAATGCGACCCTGCCACTGGTCCTCGCCTGCGACGCGTCTCCCTACGGCGTCGGCGCAGTCCTGGCCCACCGACTGCCTAACGGCCTCGAGGCGCCCATCGCCTATTACTCCAGGACGATGTCGCCGACGGAGAGGAACTACGGCCAGATCGACAAGGAGGCACTGGCGGCGGTGGCAGGGGTAAGGAAGTTCCATGACTACCTGTATGGCCGGGACTTTGAACTTATAACGGACCATAAGCCCCTGTTGGGACTATTGGCCGGCAACCGCCCCACACCCTCAGCCTTATCCCCCCGGATGCAACGGTGGGCCATTTTCCTCTCGGGGTACTCCTACACCTTGGTCTACCGGCCCGGGAAACACATGGGCAACGCAGACGCCTTGAGCAGGTGCCCCCTCCCGACCCAGGATGGCGCGGACAGGGGGGAGGCATCGGTGCTCGTCCTGGACGTCCTGGACTCTGCCCCCACCACCTCGGCCGAGGTTGCCAGGGTTTCGGCGAGGGACGCCGAACTCCGCACCGTCTCCAGCTGGGTCCAGCGGGGTTGGCCGGACAAGGGGGAAGGGGAATTCAAGGTATTTCACGATAAACGGGACGAACTGTGTTGTGTAGGGGGTTGTTTGTTGTGGGGGGACCGGGTAGTAGTCCCCAAGAAACTCCGCCCCAAGGTCCTGGAAACGTTACACACTAGCCACCCGGGGATAGTGAAAATGAAGGGGTTGGCCCGAAGCTACGTCTGGTGGCCAGGCATTGACAAGGACATTGAGTCGTGGGTGGCCAAATGCACACCTTGCCAGTCATCACGGCCCAATCCACCATCCGCCCCAGTCAGGGAATGGGAACAGCCCACGGGCCCCTGGCAGAGGATCCACATCGACCTTGCCGGCCCCTTCCACGGACACACATTCCTCATAGCAGTGGATGCATACTCGAAATGGTTGGAGGTCCGACTCCTGAGTAGCACCACGGCCCGAGCCATAATTAAGGAGCTCCGGCAACTATGGGCCACGCACGGCATTCCGGACACCCTGGTCTCCGATAACGGCCCCCAGTTCACGGCCACGGAGTTTGAGCAGTACCTGGCATCCCTTGGAACCAGGCACGCGCTCACCTCCCCCTTCAGAGCACAAGGGAATGGGCAAGCCGAGAGGTTCGTCCGCAGCGCAAAAGAGGCCCTAGAAAGGCTGGGGCCCGGGGACTGGCAGGAGCGCATAGACACCTTCTTACTCGCCCAGCACAATCTTCCCTGCGCTGCCACTGGAAGGGCACCCGCAGAATTGCTCATGGGTCGGAGACTCCGCTGTCAGCTTGACAGGCTACACCCTAGGTACTCCCCAGATAAGTTCCGAGGAGACCCGCCACACAGCCGGACACTGGCCGTCAACACACCGGTTTTTGCCAGGAACTACGCGTCTGGCCCACCATGGGAAGAGGGTACCATCAGCGACACACTGGGCCCCTACACCTACAGGGTTCACCTCACTGATGGTCGGACATGGAAACGCCATGTCGACCAACTCAGGAGGCGAACGAGCCCCGACACGGAAGGCAACCACCCCCTGGGAGCGCAGACCGGCCCGGAGCCAGACATGCACCCGATGGACGAACCGGTCACCGACCCGGTTCGACCAAGAGACATCCCCATGCAGCCCGCTCCATCACCAGCCAACTTACCGTGCGGAGCAGGCTCACCCCCGGTCACCGTGGAACCTGACGCTCCTATTCCGGGTCCGCCGCAGGCCCAGCCGGGGCGGAGCGAGAGCGACAGGTCCGCTCTGCCCGACACCCCAGCGCCGACTGAATTGCGCAGGTCTGACAGGGTCAGGACACGCCCCCGTCATCTGGACGATTTTGTATGCAAATAACAGGTTAAGTGCATGCTGGGGGAAAGGGGTGTTAGATATTTGAATGTCCAGGCGGCGGGAAAATCGCCACCTCCTATTGGTCAGTGGGCTGGCTCAAGCAGGGTATTTAAACCCCTGCTGGCCAGCCGTTGTTGTGTTGTTGTTGCTGTGACTTGAAATAAACAGGCGTGTTGTTTGGGTTCAACTACCGGTGTCTGTGTCCTCACTCCGCCCACGGATCCCCGGATCCAACATACTCCATCGTTATATACAAAAGAAAACCTCTCCTGCCAATCAGTTCAAAGTTTCACACACAGTTTTCCACATCTTTCAACTGCTTTAACTAACAGTCATGGCACACATCCAATCTACATGTGTCAACCAAATAGAGGTCATTTATCATGCATGTCAATACAAACATATATACTGTATAAACAAAAGGACACTATATGCTAATGTAACTCCAAACCAAATAGCAAACTAACAGCTCCTGGGAAGGAAGACCAACCAGCACATAGTAAAAATGAAACATTAAAGGGATATTCAGAGCAGATCCAGATAACTTTCTACTGTCTTTATTTGGCAAAACTAGAGGAATCCATAAGAAGATATAGGAAAGGCAAAACAGTAGGACGTGGTATCTCAACTGAGCAAATTAAACATTTTGGGCAAACACACAAAAATGATTACTTCAACTCTTTAATGTCTGCTGGACAAACAAATCCCAAAAATATGGAGGAAGGCAAAAGTAATTGCTGTATCGAAACCAAGCAAAAATATAATCAGATCCCGATAACTACAGGCCGCTCTCCCTACTATGCCACTTATACAAAGACTTTGAATGAATAATACTAAATCATCTAGCTCCTAAAACTGAACCTCTTCTAATTCTAGAACAGGCAGGCTTTAGGCCTGACAAGAGCTATATGTCTTAATTCTAAACCAGCATACAGACTTAAAATACATAAAATAGCTGGAGTAGGATTTGTTAATCTTATAATAACAGATTATATGGTCCACCATCAATTGCTGCTCAAGAAGATCAACCTCCTTACTAATGAGCATGGACTAACAGAAATGATCATTGTTCTGCTTCAAAACTGAAGATTCTTTGCTGAATTTCAAGCGAAGTGCATTCATGAGGCTGGACAGGGGTCTGCCACAGGGAAGAATCCTGACACCATTAATTTTTAACGTTTGCATAAATAATCAGATTATGTTCCCATATCCAAGGAGTTTTATCTGTGTTGATGATCTTGCCTTGACAGTCCAGGGAGAAACCTTTGAGTCCATGGAGCATCAACTATACTCTGACTTAGAAGATATTTTCTTATATTATAAAAACAACCAATTGATACCAAATCTTTTGAAAACACAGGTTTGTGCCTTCCACTTAAATAGCAGAGAAGCAGAGAGGCAGCCAATATTTTAGAACACTGCTCCAGTCTGAACCAAAGTATCTGAATGTTACTCTGGTTCAAACCCTATCTAAACACTAAAACATTGTCCAAACACCGAACAAAACATTGCTACTAGAAATAGCATACTTTAAAAACTGTCTGGCTCAAATTGGGATGAACAATAAGAATAGCAGCTCTGTCCCTGTGCTGGTTCACACCAAACATGCTAGTGCTGTATGGTATAAATCAGCACATACCAAAAAAAATGGATGTAGCTCTTAATGAATCATGGCAGGATTATTACTGGCTATCTGAAACCTACTCCCATGGGGAAAAATCTCCCCTCTGGAACTGTTTCAAGACATGCTAGAAAAGAATGATAAAAGGAAACAGCACAAATCTATCCATCAACCCCCTCCCCGACAATGGCTATAATCAAGTAAGAGTTCAAACGATCAAAATTAAACCAGATGAAACTTCACCTTGCTGAATGGATGACTGACTTCCAGGACAAGATTCTGGCAGGACGATCTAGAAATCACTTTATAGGCTTTGAACCAAAGTAGAAAAATCAAAGAACAATAAAATAAAATGGGGCTACAGGGATAAAGGACAAATTATGAGTGACTGTCGAAGAATTCAATCACCGCAGTATTTATGTGCATTCAATTTTTGCCCTACCATATGTATGAAAGAAGATCTAACAAATGACTGAGAAAGTGTCATTTAAATAGCCAACTCCTAGTTAAATATAATTTAACTGTGCAACACTCAGATACAAAGGGAAAAGATGCAGAAGAAAGATTACTAGAAAAAGGAAAAGAAGATTACTAGAAAACTCTTAAGTGTACCTGCTGGCTAGCTAATATTTTATCTTCTGTTTTACAAAGCATTGACATTTATGGAGCTGATGAACAGCATAAAGTTGAAAATGTGCTAATTGGCCTTTTAGATTTGACTGCCATCTCTGTAAGATTGGTAGACTCCCACCTCATTAATTCGACTTCTGCTCTTTTTAAAACAAGCTCAATTATTTTGCAAGAAAACTTCCAATCAAATTAAATTGGTTTCATCTTTATTTTAGTACTTTAGTAATCAGAAGGTTTTGTTTTCTAAGTAACCTTTCCACCCCCAGCCATTTGTTTGTAAACACTCACTTCTGTTGCACTTCTCTAGAATACCAATTGCCAAAAGACTGCTTATACATGAAAGCTATGTAGTCAAAAAGATTTCAAAATAATGAAATAGTAAAGATGATATATCCTTCTAATAATGAAATGTTTCTTGAATTGAATTTTTCCTTGTTTTCAAATTCCCCTTTGACTCTGTTTGAATCCACACTTATTCGTATCACTTAGTAGAAGGTGGGCTAGATCCAAGAGGCCACTTCTAACCATTTCAACTTATATTAAAGAATTTACTGTCATAAGATGAACACATAGGGTCAAGGATACCTTGTTTCTTTGGCCATAGAAACTTACTGAGTGAAAGGGGAACTGATAAAACCACCCCTTAAATACCTCACTTACTTTGAGAGCTCTATTGATCTGCTATAAGTCAATTGTGACTTCACAGCACATAAAGCAAAAGCAAGCCATTATTACCCTTTTGAGCTTTGTGGTTCAGGGACGGAATGATGCTCAATACCAATTATTAGTTAATAACAGTAGGACAGAACTTTTGCCATCTTGTCTTACCATGACAGTGGGGACCATATCACAGGCATATGTAGTACTAGAAGACAGTGGCTCCAATGCCAGTGGAGTAGTCAATCGTCTCCAGCCAGACAGCCGTTCATATTCCTTTAAGTGATACTCCATTTCATTCTCCCTTCCTTCCTTGGTCTCCTAATTTGTTAGGCTAGTCTAGGTTTCACACTAGATCAAGGGAAAGGAACTGTAGAATGAATTCACCCAAAGCTGGCTTCATTTTGGCAGTTTAAAGTCTGACCTAGACACGAAAGAAGAAAAAAGAAGGCCAATTGATACACAACATTCTATAACTATAGTTTTGTACAGGTCACCTGATTTGATCTGTAGGCCAACTTGTGGTGTCCAAATATATTCTGATTAATTTCAGAGCAATGGGGCCATATCCGATTTGTGCCCCAGATCTGAATCAATTTATATATTTATAAAGTCAATGGGAAACCATGATGGCTATAACCTATCTGGCTTTTGCGCTTATGTATATAACAACAAAAAATATGAAATCTAGAGGCCTGATGGACACAAAAGAGGAGAGTACACCAGCCAAATTTCAGAGAACTAGCAACATGAGTTTTCATACTTGGCACCTTTACAGTTTTTTTTAAGGCTAAAGCAATTTGTTCCTCACTTGATTCAATTTGTGCTCCAGACACAAATCAAATTCTAAATTTGTTTTCTCTCATGCATTTTACCTGTTTAATCTCAATAAATCTTGCAGCAAGCCCATGAAGGAGCCTACTTAAGGTATAAGCCAGGGCAATGCCTGCTTCAAGCCACCCAGTGGTTTTATGGATCTGTTTCAGAGCAATGCAGTTCTTTGAAATCTGAAGTGTCCCCTCTACACAGCGGCAACATGCTTAAGCCAATTGGTAGACCAGGAGTGACAGATGTAGTAAATATATCGTGTAGTATTAAGAGCACCTGGAATATTGAAAAAGAAAAGGAATCTGCTACAGCTTCAAACTGGAGAAAACGTCTGAAGTTAAATCTAATATGGCAATGAGCTGTTCAAACAGCTTCTGCCTATGAAGCCACCACCCATCCCTCTTAACAGAGGATTAATGCTACCAGCTGGTACTGATTAGTTGCTGGGGCAAGCAGAGATGAAACCAATGCCTTAGCTCAGTTCTCTGTCCCTGAAACAGGCAACCAACTGGTCAGATGCAATTAAATGATTTAGGAAATACGCAGAATAAAAGGGTGTCACCTTTCTCTGGACTAAAGCTATCCTGGCAAAATAGCCAACTGGGATTCTGGGAAATGTAATTCAGAAAAGTAATTCTCCCCATCGTTAAGTAAAATAAAACATCCAAATAATGTATACTGTACAACATTTTCCATATCCCACATTTTAGAGTGCAGGAAAGCCAAAAGGGAGTTGTTGCTAAGGACAGGCCTTTTGTGTTCGAATGAAATACCTAAAGCAAGAGATTCTCTTTTATGTAGTTCATGTTCTTTCAGTGATTGCCCAAAGAGAACCTTTAAATCATGAATAATCTGTGTTTAAAAAGAGGAGTACATGAACGTTTCATGTTTCTGTCATTTACCTCTGTTTTTATCCAAAAGCATTGAGAAGACAACCAATCTGAACATCCATGGATAAATGAGAATTTTGAGTTCGTAAAAGGCATAGAACCCAATGAGAAGTAATTCAATTCCTTGTAACAGTGCTGTGTGCTGAGTTGCTAGTACCCTCCATCTTGGACTGCTATCTGCTTTTATTATTATTATTTTTATTATTATTATTTTTATTATTATTATTTTTATTGTTGTTGTTGTTGTTGTTGTTTGGATCCTTTCTCTTTTTGGCCTTTCCCCCATTTCTTTGTATGATTTTTGCTGCAGTCTGGCATCCTGCTTGGGCCACTGTGCCTCCTTGGGATAATTTTAAAATATGGTTTCATCCTCTGATCTCTCTAGGATCTTTTTCTTTCCTGTCATCCCCCCCCCCCCAATTTCCTTCCTATGATTACTTTTGTTGCTCCCTTCCCTGACCCCTAGTGAAGGGGGGAAAAGAGAAGAGAAGGCATCAGATGGTAATCGGGAGAGGGCCCTTCCCATATTTTGGCACTTCTGGGTTCAGGAGATTTTTATTGTATGTTTTCCTTGATATGTTTTCTTTTTTTTTCTTGGTTTTGAGGAAAGAGTTCATTGATTGTGTGTGATGCTTTTACTGCTTGATTGATGTTCTAAAATTGTTATTTGGCTAACTTACTTTGTATTTATTGTGTATATTCTGGGATTATTAGAGGACTGTTTTGTTTCTTCTGGGGGGGCTGAACTTGGTTACAGTGCCAGGATGCGACTGGACTATGTGGGTTGTTGTTGTTGCTTGGGCACAGCTTGATACACTTTTTTGTTGTTTTCCTTGGTGTTGTTTTATTGTTGGAGTAAGAAAAGAAAATATGGTTCTAATAAGGATCCTTTCTAGCTCAGTAAGGTCTGAGAAACTGTAGACAGTTTGGCTCTTGAAAGTGTTGATCATTGCCTAGCAACAGATCTATTGTATTGGAATAAAATACAGAAGTATTACCAAAGGGAAATAAAATTTTGTTTTAATACATTTCTTTGAGCTACCTGCTGTCTTTGTTTTATTTTTTTGTAAAAAACTATTTCTACAAATAGAAACTAGAGAAATTTAAGACATGTTCAGCCTGTATTTATTACTACATTTTATGCCATTTCCACTGTTTCCCATTCTGTCTGATATCTGTGGGCAAAACCTGCCTGGAAAATCTCCTGTGGAAATCTCATTGTAATTCTAACAAGCTTTTGTGGACTGATATTAGCAAGACAGGGTTCTTTTATTGAAAGGTGTGCAGTTTTTTTAAACAGTACAAGAAGCCTAGCATTTGTCATTTGCCTGCTCGAAAGGAAAGTCCCTTTTCCTGGTTGCTTCTTCCAGCCCAAACATCAGAAATCCTGTGCTAGAGAACTCACATAAGAGGCCACTGCCTACTATCTGTGTCCAACTCTGATGGTTTCAGGTGGAACTATTGTGTGGGTGTAGATTTTTTTTTAAAAAAAGTCAAGCCAAATGCATTGTAATTAATGTATATTCCGGCATATCAGAAAACAAAAACACTGCAGCACTTTAAAGACCAACTGCTATATTTTTGATTTGAGTTTTCATGGATCAAGTCCACTTCATGATGAGATGTAGGAATGAAATTTCAAGGCATGAGCTTATATACACCAGATGCAGATATAGAGGTAAAGAGAAATCAATCAGAATGACAGATATCTGCATCTGGTGTATTTCTGGTCTATATCTGCATCTGGTGTATTTAAGCTCGTGCATTGAAATTTCACTCCTATGTCTGATGAAGTGGACTTGATCCACAAAAGCTCACATTAAAAATATAGCAGTTAGTCTTTAAAGTGCTGCGGTGTCGTTGTTTTTCTAATCTGCCTGAACCACAGACTAACATAGCTACTATTCCAAAAAAAATGTATATTCCATTATTTAACAGCTCTCTGTCTCCATCCTAGCACAGTTATGAGTGCCATGCTGTCACTAAAGGCTAGATATTGCTCCATTTTGCATAGATACATTGTTTTGCATAAAACTGCTTTGTAATGATAGAACTGTAAAAGAAAGACATAAAGTGTTGCCAAGAAAAGATGCTGGAATAAGACCAAAACAACAATATTTGATAACTCCAGCTCTCTAAATTTAGAACAGAAGGTCTCCTTGTAATTAGGTGATGTCAAGAACTTTGTACATATTTCTATCTGTAATCCTTCCAATTCACAATTTTATGTAGTTGGAGCTGGAAACATTCAGCTGCAGAAACTCAGCTGGAGTCTAGAAATCAAACAGAGAAAAAGAGCTACTGAATTTTAGATATATTTCAAGTTCCTAGTTCAAAGAAAGCAAAACTAACATAGAGAGCGATAGAGAGAGAAACCCAGCATTTTTGTGTTCTTCAAAAACGCACCTTGCCACCTTCTGTTTTTGGTCTATATTATACAGCTAAATAAACTTGAGAAAAGTAACTCTTAAGTGTCTAGATCAGTGTTCGCCTCACAGTATTTTCAATTAACAGTGAAACTGTTCTGGGAAATTAGGACCCTAGTGTTAAAACATATAAAAACAATATAAATTGTTTGACAACTTAACTGTCTCTAGTTACACTGTCGATCCATCAAGGAGAGTCACAGCCACACTCATCATGAAGCATTCATACATAATCAGTTAATTGTTCAGTTAAATGCTAGCATTCAGTCACACCAAGGGCTGCCAGGTCAGTGAATCTCATTCCATGACTTGGTAAAGGAAAAGTCTGAAACCTTAGGGTAGACACTTTCTGCATGAAAGTTATCATAAATTAATTGAAATACAGTGGTGGTCTCTTGCAAAGCCATAGAGACAAGCCTTCACTGTGTCATGGGATGTACCTAACAACATTAAAGTTCTTTTGTGTGAGTGAGAGAATCACACAGACACAGTCAGAGGGACAAAAGGCAATGTAGAGACTTGGTTATGAATTTCATACATGAATTTCAATAGCAGCAACAGCAGATCTACAGCACATAAGGAAATGTACAGAATGTACAGAAACTAGGGCTGACAGTGGATCAGCTTCCTATTCTATGAGATTCAACATTTGAGACTTGGGAAAGGGATTCCTACACCAGATCCCAGCCTGAAATCTGGCACCCCTAGGATTTACACACCCACAATGATGGCAACCTTACTGCCATGATGCTGAAACAACATTACAGTCTAACAATATGGCTTGATATTTAACCTGAGGCTTGATCAAATTAACCTTGAGGATAGAAAATTTCTAGGAGTGTAGTAAGATGGTCTTCCAATTGGACTAACATGAGAAGGCACCCAGAGATTTTTGCTAGTTTATGGTTTAAACTGAGCAAGAGCATAATATTAGTTATCTTTGTGTTCCTTAGGGTGTAACATCTGGGAGAACAGGGAACCATCTGCAATCAGCATGATTTGATTTGTACATAAGATGATACAGTCTCTACTACAACATCTGAAGAAAGCAAAGAAGTCTTCCAAAGACTGTGTTTAGAGCAACCTGGTTAGTGGGATCTGTTTAGATTACTTGTTCAAAATACTTGAAAAAAATAGTTGCATGATAAAACTCCTACAAATGGTTACACACATTTGATTGGATTTTATGGGATATTTCATCTATAAGGATTCTTCCAGACTAAAGTCAGGAGCTAAGCGGAATTGTTAATCATAAATTGAGGAGACTCACTGAATCAATGGAATATATGTAAGTGTTGACTTAGCAAGCTGTCATTGATTCAAGGAGTCAACTTTAGTTGGGACAACATTTGTAAATTATATTAAGGAAAGTCTGTAAATGACATTTAGGAAAGCAAATCTGTTTGGAGAGAAGAAGAATTATCCAGAGAGCACAACTATGACTGTAGGTACTTGACATGGTGTTCTGTCCATTCCTGCAAAACCAAAAGGTGGAGTGTCATCTTGGGAATCTGATTCCACTTTTCAATGCCTGAGAAGATCTGTGGTGCCTCTGGATGATGCTTTTATTGTACAATTACAGCACTTCGTTTGTTAAATATAAGGGGAGGTCCAGATACCTTTAATTAGTTTCCCCAGTTTTCCTATTGCTTCTTCAAACCACAGAATGTTTGTGGTCAACAAAATAAGATGGCACAATAGGGTAATGATTTTTAAGCATAAAAGAGAACACAAAAGCAAGCATGTAGACTGAAACTCAAACTCCCAAATCCAAATTCCATGGTAGGGTGACACATTTATTAAGACAGCTTTTTATACTGTTTGCAGGCTTACTGGGTTATAACCCTTCATCAGGCATGGTTTTACAAAAGAGGGTGGTGAAAATGATGAAGAAAAGGAAGAGCAAAGGCAATCAAACAACAGGTCACATTTTAATGTGCTTGCAGACCCATTCTGTTCCAGTTATGATGGAGAGAAGGGAAACTGCAGTTGTTCAAACTACTCTCAGATTATCTACTGCTGGCTTGAATTGTAGCAGGAAGTAACATCCCTTCAGGCCAAGAGCAAAGAACAGAATTTTAGAGGCACGTGACAGGAGAACACTCATTCTGGAAACACACTTAATTCATTTTATCCTAGAAAGAGAGAACTCCCCTAATCCATATTCTTTCCAGCATGAGTTCCTTTGTGCGTGCTTTTTAAACTGCTTAATGAACTAGTGTTGTGCTAGTTTATTAATTTGTGAATTCTCTACACAGTGTAAACAACATTATGCAACAGTTATCTGTGATTTTTGCACACTTATCATGAAGTTCTAAAGAGTGCATTGGACTGAACATGAGAACACAACATTCATAATCAGAACCCCAACCTTACATTTAGAAAATCATCATCATCATCATCATCCACCACCACCACCACCACCACCACCACCACCACCACCACCACCACCACCACCACCACCACCCTTTCTGGTGTCAAGGGAGAAACAAAATTCTTGCTCTGGCACTTGTAGTGTGTTCTTGTAATTTATTTATTTATTTATTTATTTATTAAAATTTTATACTGCCCATTTGGCAAATTACCTACTCTGGGTAGTGTACATACAAATATTAAAATAACATAATAAAACCACAACAGATTAAAAATAAACCAACCAAATAAATCCATCCTAAAATTAAATAACTGGTGTCTGCAGGCACAGATGATCAACTGACTGGTTCATTTATTGCTAAGGGGATAACATTCTGAAAGGCTTCCTTGATTAGGAAAGTTTTAAATTGTTTTTTGGAGATATCCAGGGATAGGATCTGGCATAGCTCCACTGGTAGTGTGTTCCACCGTGTTGGTGCCACCACTGAGAAGGCTCTATTTCTAGTTATAGATTTTCTAGCCATCCTCGTGGTCGGCACTTGGACTTGAGCAGACTCTGAAGAACTGGTGATGCAACGGCTGTTCTGAGGGAGAGACACCCTGACAGATAACAAGGTCCCAAACCATATAGAGTTCTGTATGGTAACACTAACCCCTTGTATCTGATATGGTAGGCAACAGGTAACCAGTAATAATAATAATAATTTTATGTCAGAAATTATTCTGGGTTGAAAGGATTTTTACTTGAGAAACTCTGCTCAGGGTATGCCCAAATGAGGCTCCTTTCATGTCCCCGAGATCTTTTCTCAACTGAAGTGGTCTCTATTTATCTACTTGCAATTTATTGCTTTTGAACTGCTAGGTTGGCAGGAGCTGGTACAGAGACAAGCACTCAGTTTGTCATGCAGTTCCTGGGTCTTAAACTGCTGACTTGCCAGCCTTCCAGCTAGCAAGTTGAGCTGCTTAACCACCAAGCCACCACAGTCCCCTAGGTAACCAATGTAGGCTGGGGAAATATGGCTGGGGAAATATGGTCAAATTTCTTTATTCCTATCACCAGCCTGGCTGCTGTGTGGACCCATCGTAATCTCCATACCACTGTAATCTCCATATCAGACACAAAAGTAGCCCACATACCGAGCATTACAGTAGTTAATCTGTGAGATTACCAATGAATGGGTCAGGATTATGAGAGACTGTATATCCAAGTATGAGCATAACTGCACAATCTGACAGAACTGGAAAAAAGCGGCTTTGGACACCACCGCGATCTGTTGTTCAAATGAGAGTAGTGGGTCCATAATGACTGTGGACCTGGTCCCTAGAAGTAAGAGTAGTTCCACCCAAGGTAGGGACCAGGTCGTCCAACCCTTTGCGACCCTATGGACCATTGTTCTCCAGGCATTTCTGTCATCCACCATCCTCCTCAACCTGGCCAGCTCTGTGCCCATTGTGTCTAAAATACCATCTAGCAATCTCATCTTTGGCCGCCCCCTTCTTCTTTTGTCTTTCACCTTTCCCAGCATCAAGGCTTTCTCAAGTGAATTTTGTCTTCTCATTTGATGTCCAAAGTATTTTAGCCTCATCTTTACTATTTGACTTATTTGTTCTCCTCACTGTCCAGGGAACTCTCAAAACTCTCCTCTAACACCACATTTCAAAGGCATCTATTCTTCTGCGCTCAGCTTTCCTAATGGTCCAGCTCTCACAACCGTACATTACCACCGGGAATACCATTGCTTTGACTATACGAATTTTTGCTTGCAATGTTATGTCGCTGCTTTTCACTATGTTCCCCAGGTTTCTCATCGCTTGCCTCCCAATAATTAGTCACCTTTTTATTTCATGGCTGCAATCCCCATCTGCAGTGAGCTTTGATCCTAGGAAAGTAAAGTCTGTCACTGCTTCTACTTCTTCCCCTTCTATTTTCCATGGACTGATAGGGCCTGTTGCCATTATCTTGGTTTTCTTGATATTGAGTCTCAAGCCAACTTTTTCACTCGCTTCTTTCAACCTAATCAGGAGCTTCTTTAGGTCCTCCTCACTTTCTGCCATTAGGGTGGTATCATCTGCATATCTCAGATTGTTGATGTTCCTCCCAGCAATTTTGATCCCAAATTGTGATTCTTCCATCCCTGCATTGCACATTATGTGCTCTTTCTGAACAGCACTTTCTCAGTGGAATTTTGGTGGAGGGCTGCCAGGTAAATAGCACACTTTTTGTATTGGGGTTGGTTTTAGGCATCCTGTGACCAATTTTGTTGTTTCATTTAGGGCCACATCCACCTGCCCTGCATGCTTTGATCTGCACCACACTGGACTAGCATACTCTCCTGCAGAGTAACATAAAGCTAGCCCCAAAATTCTTAATGTGTGTGGCTGGGCACCTCAACTTGTGCCTGTTATTTTCCTCACAATATTGTTCCTGGCAAAACCCTTCTGTTTGTTATTTCAGCAGTTGGTATTGAAGGTGAGAGTTCGATCCAGGGTAACTCCCAGGTATCTGGGGGTGTCACAGTGTTCGATCCTGATGTCATTCCAGTTCATGAAAGGGACATGAAAGGAGCCTCCCTGATGACTGCTATTTCAGTGCTTGGGCATCCCCTGGGCAATGGTGGCAATGGTGATTGTCAACGGCTAATCCTTTCAACCCAGAAGCACCTCTTTTGAGCAGCCTGTTAGTTTTTGTCCACTCCATTATTGAGTTTAGACGCTTGTCAAGTTGTCAGGCTGCATCAACTGCAGTGAAAGGAGAGATAGAATTGGGTGTCATCCACATATTGGGGACACCAAACCCCAAATCTCCTAATGACCCCTCCCAGCGGCTTCATGTAGATATTAAACAACAACGGGGAGATGATCGAGCTCTGTGGAACACTCAATTGGAGGGTCAATGGAACCGAAACAAACTCCCTGAGTTGAACTCTCTGGATTCACTCACCAAGGAAAGAGCGGAACCACTGTAGTACAGTGTCCCAGATTCCCAGCCCTGATAAGTGTCCCAAGAACATACCATGGTTGGTGGTATCAAAAACTGCTGAGAAGTCCAGGAGCACCAGGAGAGATGAAGATTCCCCTGTCTGCTTCCTGGATAAGGTTATCTTGCAGTGCGACCAAAGAGGTCTCAATGCCGTGGCGAGGCCTAAAACTCAACTGAAAAGAAACTTGTAATGTATGGGAACGTGGGTTCCCATACCAAGTGGCTTATATAAGGACTGCCTCCCTGGGTTGGAATGTGGGAATACTGGTGTGTAGTTCTGTGTTGTTTTAACTTCTGATGATTTTTTAATTTTGACGCTTTTATTGATATTGAGTGTTTAGGTTTTATTTCTGTTTTTATCAGGATGTAAGCCGCCCAGAGTCGGGTCCTCCCGATTGGGGCGGGGCATCAAACTTAATAAATAAATAAATAAATTTAATAAATAAATTAATGTCCAAATTCTAATGTATTACCTTTCAAACCTACAAAATAGTTGGGAAATGGAACCATGGAGAAAATGATAAAGAAATTAGAGTTTAGAAGCAAGCTCTGCTCTTAAAAAAAAACCCCAAAGACACATAGTTTACAGTTTAGAAGAACATTTAAATGCATTTGAATTTTTTGGTTTATTAGGATGGACTAAGTGCAGCTCAAACTAAAAACTGCTTGTGAAGCGAAAGCCATTGCATTTATTTTTAGTCAAGTCCGCAACTAACTGGCACAGCAACTATTTAATATAATGGACTGCAGGACGCAGACAAACTACCTCTACTGTGGGCAGAGCAATGTTATTTCATGCTTTTGCTGCCAGTGTTTGCTTTACATCTTTCCTTCAAACTAGCGGATTATGAAATAGCTTTTTGGCCTTCATGCCATCCAAATGTGTTCTCTCCTTTTAATCTGAATGCTAGGATGAGTAGTATTTTGCCACAGCTGCCATGGCATAATTATGTTAGGGGAATGCTACTATTTTAAAGTGTTGACATTTAAAACAAACCACATGTGTGGGTTTTTTTTTTTAAACAGGAGCCAAGGATAGGTCTTAAAAGTTTCCTTAGGTTCTCCCCTCCTTTTAAAAAGTGTTAGTTTAAATAAAATAAAAACCCACATCTAATGAAAATACTTTTCCACTCCCTTTTCCAAACCGTTGTTAAAAAAGGAAAGTCAAATCATTGGACAAATATTTCATGTTCATTAAAAATGTTTTCGTCCATAAAGTTGATTTGGAAAAAAAAATGGGTTTTTGAGAGATTTAGGCAACTGTGCTCTTGTTGGGTTTTAACAGCAGAAATGGGTGTGAAAATAAGTAGGCAATAACTGTAAACAAATTATGTACCACACATCAAAAAATAAGTTCAATTTATCCAAATGGGATTAAGTTCTGAGTAGATTTATAAATGGTAATATTCTTGAATGTGTTGGAATGGGATTTATTTCACTGCTGTGACTCGTTCCTCAAAATCCCATTCCTCCTGCATGTTAAATATCCCTAATGCTAATGTTACCTGCAAGACATTATTTTTGAGGCAAAAAAGGTGCTACAGTGATCCATCTGAAAGTAACGTTGAAAGAGGTTAACAAAATAACATTTTCCCACATGATGAATAATATTTACTCGTTTTAAGTCTTTACTACTGGGGTATAAAATCCAAAATCCAGTCACTATTTCCAATTAAACTGTGTCCATGTAATCAGTTTAAATTAAAGAATTGTTAACTCATCAAAGACCTGTTGACAGGTCTACTTTATTTTAGACTAAGAACTGGATTTAGCCCATCAAATTTAAAACTGAGAGCCTAAAATTATAATAATTGTTTAATTTTTTTTTCCATGGTCAATTCTTTTTTTAAAAAAATTGTTTACCTAACACTATGATTTAATATCCCTTTAGTTTACCTTGTGGCTGTTATGAATTAATGTTTGTACAATATTTCTGATGCTCCCACTCTATCTGGGCATCTTGGCAGCTGCTTTCTTTGATGCCTATTGTTGCCATCTTAAGTTTCTTCGCATGCACGTGCACGCATGCACGCGAACACATACACACACACACAGGCAGGCAGGCACATTCTCTCTCTTTCCCTGGTGAATTCTCAAGCAATAACCACAGAAATAATAGTTCCAACAGGCATCACTTTCAGTAGATTTCCCCCTTTTCTCTTGCTGCTGCTGCTTCTCTCTCTCTCTTTTTTGCTAAGAGTGAATGTTTGCTTTTTAAAAAACTTAAAAACTGAATAAAGTATGCTTTATTCTTGTGATCCTTCCCCAAAGAAATCCTCCAATTTTTAAAATAAGAAATGTATTTTATAATTTAAAAAATGTTTCTGTGGTTAAATTTTGACCTTAGGCATGCTACTCCTATAACCCAGAGTTACTTAAAATGATTAATGTTTGCTAACAGAATCAACAAATTGTATTTCCTAATTTTAACATTGAAGTGTGTCTGTGAGTGAATGTGTATATGAGAGAGGGAGTATGTGGGGGGAAAGAGAAATAGAGTTCTTCAGAAGAACTTTTTCACGAGCATTTTCAATTTTTTTTTATTTTTGTTGGCTGATTCTTATTAAATTGGATTTTATAAAATTTCTTTCCATTATTAATATGTTTAATTTTCCCCACCTCCCTCTGCTACCATACCATTTCAATAGCACTATAAAATGGCAGAACAACATTATGATACAATATGTCTACAACTGAATCATAGTTCTACTAATGTGTGGTTTGGAACCACAGCTGGATTATTTATCCACTGAAGAAGGAATGCAGCAACAATTCTTCAGTTAATTTCTTTTTAAATTTCTTTTAAAGCGTTTTTTTAAAGGGCAGAGAGATAAAGAAGACAAAAATAGAATGAAACTAGAATACTGCTTTTTTTAAAAAGCAGAAAAACTGTTAAATAAAAAGAACCATAAAAAAGGTGGATTCACCTTTTCTTATCTCAGTTTATATCAGGGGGTCCCAACCTTTTCAAGCCAGAGGCCAGGTCATGCTCTCTCAGTCAGTTTCAAGGGCCGGGCAGCCATTTTGCTCTGCCTGCATGATGGGGGTGTCCATTTTGTCCCTACAGCTTCAAAGGGATGGCCAGTTTGTTTCTCAAATGCCCTTGGAGGGGTGGGAGCATATGAAACGATGCCATGGGCCAGATGCGGCCCATGGGCCTTAGGTTGGGAATCCTTGGTTTATATCAAGTCAGTTTGCCAATTTGTAGTAAATATTAGAATTATATCCCACAATTGAACTATCCATATGTATTGCTTTTATGTTGTGTGCCATTCTGGGTATTTTCAGAAAAAAGAATGCTGTATCAATCAATGACTCTTTTGGAAATGCCCTGGCTGGAATACCTCTCAAAGTGGACTACTTTGGATTCTACAATTGTTAAAACAGACATTATTCCTCCAAAAACCTCTGAAGCAAGATACCTATGGCATGTACTATCATGACATTTTTAGACTGATTTTTTTTCATATGCTAAATCAACCCTATCAGGCAACCAAGATTTAAAAATTGGGAAGATCTTTTAATGGAGGGTTAACTTTGGACAGAATGAGCTATTCTCATCTTGGACCACTTGACTGGATATAATGATGATTTTTTTCCCCATCTACTAGTTTGAAGACTAGGTATGAACTATCAAACTCAGGGGACTGGCAGCATTTACAACCAGAACATTTGCTGTTACTGTATCTAAATATGGTCTAGTAACACTGAGTGTCTCAGCATCTCCTGCACTCTAAGAAATGCTTCTATGTTAGTTTAAGAAGAGAAACTCACATTATTTATCTGTAAATATTTGTTGTAAATTAATAATTATGATACACAAAGTCTTAAGAATGAATAGAACAGAGAAATGCCACTATGTCTTGCCTAAGCAATGGAAGGCCGTGTTAGCCAGGATATCTGATGTGTCTGTTGATCCCAAGTTACAATTTAGCTGGCAAAAAATCTTATGTTCTCCAAAATTAGCTGCCCACTTCCTGGAGCTAAACCATTCATTATTGTTAATAATACTGTTACCAGAAGACTCATGTTACAATATTGGAAAAATAAATGTCTGCCCCCTGTAATTCAGTGGATACTAAAGGTAATTCAGTGGATAGAGAACCTTATAATGCTATTGACATAAGAATGTACTTTGGCCACCAAACGAGAAGAGAGGACTCACTGGAGAAGGCCCAGATGCTAGGAAAGATTGAAAGCAAAATGAAAAGGGGATGGCAAAGGATGAAATTGTTAGACAGCATTGTTGACACAGTGGGCATAGATCTGGGCAGATTCTGGATGATAGTGAATGACAGAGGAGCCTAGCGTCCTGTGGTCCATGAGGTCACAAAGGGTCAGACTTGATTGTGTGACTGAACAATTACAAAGTTGTATTATGCTTCATTGTCAGCTGTGGTGTTTCTTCATCTGTTTTTAAATTTTAACTAATAAAATATTTAGAAAAATTAAAAATAACTTTGAAATGTATGTCGATAACCATGGGCCAGATATAATTTATCAGTTGCTCAGTCAGGTGATTGTTCATATAACCCAACCAAGTTATGAAATAAGTTCTACTAGATTTCAAATGCAGAAATATGAGAATAAAGTCATCTATGCCTGCCAATACTTTATTCACCAAGCTTCTGTGATAGACAAATAGATAGCTTTGAACCTGCAGGCAGCTGTTGTCCAATGCCCATAGGAATATTTCTTTCCTTACAGTCCTCATACTTGGGGCAAACTGTGGTGAAGTGATTTCCGTCCTCTCTGAACACTCACTGAGTGGAGAAAACAGCAGTTTGCAAAGAGTGTCTTTGCAAGAGTGGAAGAAGTGGCCCTCATCCTACCAAGAGCCTAGATTATTGTCTTTTCATGTTCCTAGCAGCTGCTTTTAATGCCACTTGCTGGCACTTTTAACTGTGCCAAAGTTCTTTTCGAACTGCACTTTGGAGATGGGGGAAGCTTTTAAAGCATGAGAAAACAGTCTACCACTCTGTTAAACATGATGATTGAACAGTTGACCTGTGGCACCGAGATAGGTAGATCTCACCCCAGCTCTACCTCTTTGTATGAAAGGTCTGCCTCTTTACTATTTTTCCATGAGTACATGATCTGAGGTCCAAACTAACATCTTTCCTTCAACAGCTCTTTCATTTATTTTCAAGGATCCTTTCATTCTTGCAACTCCTCAGAAACCTCAGATAAAACCCTCTCCCAAAGAAACAAAACAGAAAAGACTGCCATTTTCCATTCCCCTTCCTACAGATCCCCCTCTTCTAACATGAATGCCCACAAAGATGAAGTTGTGCATATGGTCATTTCACCTCCTGCTGGTCCTTCTCCACTTCCCCCTCCCATGCAAGTGTAAGCAAAGTAGCACCAAAGGCATTCAAACACAGGCAGCTTTCTATTGCTGTTTGTGGCTATACAGTACAGTACTTGGTTCTCCCAGGAAATCAGGGTCTGAGCTTTCCATGAAGGGATTAATAAGAGAAATGGGGAGGAAGTAGGACATCTTGGAGGTTGTATTGTCTCCCTCCTCTTCCTCCTTGTCGTCTTGAATCAAGAATCCAAAATGAGCAATATTAGAGCTGCCACCACCACATGTTCCATTAAGCCCTGGCATATAACAACAAAAGCAGAAAACATCTAAATTTTGTTTTTATCTCTGGATATTTGAATTCCATCAGTTGCTTTTCATTCTGCCTATAATGATTCTGTAATGGCAGAAAGTGAAGAAGACCTAAAACACTTCTTGATGAGGGTGAAATAGGAGAGTGCCAAAGTTGTCTTGAAATTCAACATTTTAAAAAACAAGATCATGGCATCCAGTCCCTTACTTCCTGGCAAATAGAAAGGCAAGAAATGGAAGCAGTGACAGATGGTGAGTGCAGTTATGAAATAAAAAAGATGCTTACTCCTTGGGAGACAAGCAATGGCAAACCTAAGCAGCATAATTAAAAGTAGTGACAACACCCTACTGACAAAAGTCATATAGTTGAAGCGATGGCTTTCCCAGTATTAATATATGGCTGTGAGAGCTGGACCATAAGGAAGCCTGAGTGCAGATGAATAGACACCTTCGAACTGTGGTGCTGTGGAAGGCTTTTGAGTGTCCCCTGGACTGCAAGGAGATCAAATCAATCAATCCTAAAGGAAATCCTTGGAAGGACAGATACTGAAGCTGAAGCTTTGCCACCAAATGAGAAGAGAGGACTCACTGGAGAAGGCCCTGATGCTGGGAAAGATTGAAGGGAAAAGGAGAAGGGGTAGCAGAGGATGAGATAGTCAGACAGCATCTTTGATGTTGTGGCTGTGGATCTGGGCAGACTCTGGAGGATGACGGATGACAGAAGAGCTTGGTGTGTTTTAGTCCATGGCTTGCAAAGGGTTGGACTCGACTGTGCTACTGAACAACAACATGATGACTCTTTGGCTTTAGCAAGCACACCGTTCATCCACTGGGCACCAGACACCACTGGGATGGAATGAATTTGCTGTGATAGGAGAAGGGATCAAGCCAAAAGATGTATGGAAATCAAGATGTTAAATTAAGTACAGTACTTTTCTTTAACATTCTGAATTCTTTTGCAAGTTCTTTAGAATATTTTGCTTACACTTTCCATGCCTTCAAAAGGTCAAGGACACACCTACAGAAAGATCTGCCTGAACAGAAACATGTTGTGTTCAGCTACATATCCATTTCAATGGTTTATATCACACATTGTAAAACATTTCTGTTCGGAGTGGGAAGCCATCTATTTCATGGTTTGGGGGTGGGGAGAGATTATTTTTTATGGCGCTAAACATTTACATTTTCCACTGACACTTTCCTTTTTTCTTTGGTTCAGACTCACTACTTTGTGAAGTGTTACTTTTTCAGCTCCTTGAGCAAATTGCAAAAAAAAACCCCAAAAAACCTGGAATGTTTGTTATCGCTTTACAATTTTTTGGCATACCCAGAAGAAAAGAAAGCCATGATTCAGCTCCTAGCTGTAGTGCCATCTGCCAGGCTCACCTCTGCTGTCAGACAGTCTGCGAGTGGCTGATTAGAGGTATAAAGAAAGGTCAGAAAATTATTATATATTTAGTTTATTTTAACTATTGGGGATAGAGAAAGGAGGAGCCTATGGGACCTGCTGCTTCTGGTGTCAGAATGACATGTCATGGCTATATTTTCCAATCAGCTTGATAACTGAATAGGGATTTGAACCCTGGCCCTCACAATAGCAGTCCCAACACTTTAACAACTAGGCAAGAATTACTCCCACCATTTGATAGATTTGTGTCTGGAGAAACCTTAACAAAACTATCAACTTTTTCTATGTCAAAACATAATTTCACTTTGTAGTAATTCTGTCTTGGGAACATTTCTTTGTTACTGTTGACTAATTTTTAAACTGGAACAAAATGACATCACTTTTCTAAAAATATGTCCATGGACCGAAAACAATTCACTGGCTTCAGTTTTCCCTTTTTTTTAAAAAAAAAATTATTATTATTTAATGTGAATAAGTCAACAGCTGGTTCTGCTACACAGAACACAGGCAGAAATGGCTACCAAAAGAAACAAGCAATGTGTTCTTAAGAAGAATATATATATATATATATATATATATATATATATATATATATATAAATAAAAATATAAAAATCATTTGGCAAAAGGTGCTTTCTCTGAACACAGATTATTTCCCTATGGGAAAAACATGTGTTAGGGCAAAGGCAAGTCCCCTTTTCTTATAACATTATCCCTCCAGTCGCAGTGTAGTGGTTAAGGCACTTGGCTTGGAGACTGGAAACATGGGGTCAATTAAGTGATGGGGATGTTCCTGGTTCACCCTGGTTCACCCAAACCGGTAGCAACATTCCCGGGTGGTTTGTCGAACTGGTAGCAACCACCCGGGATTGTGGTTTTTTTATGCGTGAGGTTCAGACACCTCACCAGACAAAAAATTAATTAAAATTTTGAGCCAAAATGGTTCCCGGGTACTGCACATGCATCAAACCTTCATTTGACACATGCATAGTTCTATTTTTTTACTGTGCATGTTTCAAATGAAGTTTGATGCATACGCAGTTCCTGCCAAACATTTTGGCTGCCAGGAAAGGAAGGGCACAGGGAGCGCCAGAAGAGGCGGTGGCCTTTCTGCGCCTGGCCCTGCTGCCGCGCCGCCACCTCTGCTGCTTCCAAGAAGGGTAAGTGAGGGGTTTGTGTTTGTGTTGGGTGGGTGGGTTTATTTGTGTTTGGGGTGAGTGGGTGGGTGTTTGGGTGGGTGGGTGTATTTTTATTTAATTTTTATTTTATTTCTTTATTTTATTTATTTTATTTATTTATGGGTTTGTGTTGTGGTTTCTGGTTGGGTGGGTGGGTTGAGGGGTGTGTGTGTGTTTATTTTATTTTTGGCCCTGCCCACAACGTCATGACATCATGACGTCGGGTCCACCCATGACGTCATGATGTTATGACGTTGGCCATACCCATGACATCCGTGACATCACGGTGTGGTAGGAAAATTTTTGACATCCCATCACCATCACTGATTCAATTCCTGAGAGCTGCACTCTGGGGGACATGAAAGGAGCTTCATTCGGGTGTCCCCTGCAAAAATCCTTCCAACTCAGAATAATCTCTGACATGAAAACAAATATAGCAGTTAGTCTTTAAAGTGCTACAGTGTCATTATTTTGTTTTCTGATATGCCTGAACAATCCCTCCAGATAAGCAAATTTTTCACTTCTACATGCCTGAGACATTAATCATGCAAACAAAACCATGCCAATGCAACAAGCTTGCATTAGAATAAATAGATCGTGTTTTCCTCTTAAGGATGCAGCATTTCTAGATACAGAATTAACATCTTATCTACTGAGACACTTTATGATAATTTCCATGCACCTCGGGGAGCAATGATATAAGCTGAGGGTGGGCATGTTGAAGGTGTTGGAGCCACAATAAAAGAGCCATTGTTCTTCTTCATACTCATTCAGAAATGTGTCTGCCAACCTAGAGACCAAGGGAAGCACAGAAAGTAATTGAGATTTTAGTTGGTAACTCATGACCCAGTCATAGTGTCCAGTGATAAGGAAAAGACCAACTCATGGGCTATAGTACTGAAATCATTGACTCAAGACACTCACATTTTTTCCTCATCCACAGACTAGAAATTTTAATTCGATAATTATCAGTGATGGGATGTCAAAAATTCTACTACCACGCCATGACGTCATGGACGTCATGGGCGTGGCCAATGTCATGACGTCATGACGTCATGGGCGGAGCCAACGTCATGACGTCATGACGTTGTGAGCAAGGCCAAAAATAAAAATAAAAATAATAAAAATAAACATGCACACAGACCCGTAAATAACTTAAAGAAATAAAATAAATAAATAAATAAAATAAAAATTAAATAAAAGTACAACCACCCACCCAAAACACAAATAAATCACCCACCCACCCTAAATATAAAAGCCTCACTTACCTTCCTTGGCGCCGACGAACCTCCATGTGGCCTGGGGCCACCCGACAAGGCACGCTGCCCCCGACTGTGGCCGTTTCCTCCTACGAAGGCCGCGGCCGGCCCTGCATCCGCCGGCCACGGCCGCCACAGCCGCCTGCAGCCCCTGCCTGGCCACCGAACTCCCACAGGCACTTTGGTGCCTGGCCGTGCCGTCCGCCCGCGCCGCACCCTCCTAGGGACTTGGGCCCGACAAACCCCCGTGCCCTGGGTAAGCCCGGCGGGGCTCGCCACCGCCGCATCATCTTCTGCCGGGCGCCTGCTGCTTCCTCGGGCTGTTGCCTTTTCGGCCCCGCCGGGCTTACCCAGGGCATGGGGGTTTGTCGGGCCCAAGTCCCTAGGAGGGCGCGGCGTGGGCAGACGGCGCGGCCAGGCACCAACGTGCCCGTGGGAGCCAGGTGGCTGGCTAGGGGAGGTGCCCTTCTCTTAGGGCTGCCGCCGCTGCTGCCGGAGCCACTCTAAAAAGGGGCGGCTCCAGCTTCGGAAGATTTTTTTTTTTAATTGGAGCCATTTGGCTCCAATTTAGTGCGCATGTCCAGAAACTCAATTTGACGCATGCGCAATGCGTCAGATTGAGTTTCTGCACATGCGCAGTCAATTGGAGCCATTTTAGCTCCGATTTTTTTAAAAGTGGACTCCCCTCCCGGAGAACTCTCCGGGATTGGTCCTACCGGTTCCAGGGATCCATCTGGAACCGGGGACATCCCATCACTGATAATTATGGTTGCTAGTATATCCCATATTCATTTCAGCAAATTACAGTCTAAAAAAAATAAATTTTCAACTTGTTTGCATGTAGCAGAACCCAAGGCAACTTCTCTCCCCCCATTTTCATGTTTATCACTGGTTATCTAATTTACATCTACAGTAATACCCGGGATAACGATTGCACCGGATAACACTAAAACCACATAATGACGACAAATTTGGGGGGAAGATTTGCACTGGAGAACGTTCTTTCTAGCATTATCCGATGCATTGTAATAAAGAAGTAAAGGAGGCCAAAGCTCCTCTCCCTGCCACTTCCCTCCTTCCCCCCCCCCCCAAGCAATGGGGTGCCATACTACCGAGAGAATCCAGCCCAGCCCTGGCCCTGCTTACCTTCAAGCCACCACAGCTGCTGCTCCCACCAGGTTCCCTAGGCAGCCCTTTGCACTGGAACTCATGGCTGGCCCAGGCAAGGGTTGTGTGCACGAGCCTCGCCCATGTGGTGTCAGCCTAGCTGCTCTTTGCTCTGACTGAGCCAGGCTTGACCAGCCGATTGCAGAGCACAGAGCTATGCCTCATGGCAGGCAGAGGCAGCCGAGCGCCGATGCAAGAGATCAGAAAATGAATGGTTGCCAAGGCAGCAAGAGACACAGGCATCGGATAAGGCTGAAAATCGCATAACGTTAAGACTTGTGGAACCAAGTCTTAATGTTATCCGATGTACAGTAATACCTCGGTGAATGTTTACCTCGGATAACGCTAAAATCGCATAACGTTAAGTAATCTGGGGAGGAGAATTGGATCGAATAACGTTAAGGTCCTATGGGATATATCAGATAACAACTGCTAAAGCCTGTGCGGTTACAATGTATCTCTATGGAGCTTTAACGTTATCCGATACATCCCATAGGACTTTAACATGCATCGGATAACACTAAAAATCGGATAACACCAAGACTTGTGGAACCAAGTCTTAGCGTTATCCGAGGTATTACTGTATTACTGTATCTCCAAAATTATGTTAATTTCAAATGAAGAAAAATGATGAAAGAGAATACAGTAAGGGAAACATGCTACCTAAAAAGCACCACAAGTTTCTTTGTGTAATGTTTGGCTATTGCCGTTGTAAAAATCGGCACCATGGACATTTTTATACCAGATTAATAAACCAAAGTGACAACTCCTTGGTTCTTTAGACCAAAATAATTATTTTATTTTAAATGACAGAAAGAGATGAAGGCTGGAGGTAAGAGTATGAAGTTCCCCCATTAAAACTGACCACCAAAGCAACCAGTTGAGTTTTACTCACAGTAAATCTGGTCCTGCTTAAAATATCCAGATTGACCTTTCTTGAAAACAGAATGTGCTACGTACATTCCGGAGCTCTGACAAACGTAATTGCAGCACAATTTCCCAAGTGTCTCCTATTATATAACTCCCCCCTTTAAAAGAGAAGAAAAATAAGAAGTATGACAGCCTTAATTATTCATCTACTAGATAAAGGAGATGAAAATTGTTTGTTTACTTTCTAGGGCCATTTCCATAACATTTTTCAACTCCTTCATATCGGAAATCTCAAACTTAAAACTCAAACAGAACAGATCTCTGGGGAAAGAGTGGGGGAGTATCCATTGTGGAAGAACCACAATTTCCTAATCTTTCCTGGGCATAGGCAGGAGGAAGGAACAGGCAACATTTTCCCACCCCTCACTGTGTGTGTGTGTGTGTGTGTGTGTGTGTGTGTGTGTGTGTGTGTGTGTGTGTGTGTGTGTGTGTGTGAGAGAGAGAGAGAGAGAGAGAGAGAGAGAGAGAGAGAGAGAGAGATTTGTTAACAATGTCCTCCTGCTGCCTCCAAAGAGAGTAACATTTAATAGAGTGGTTCAAGGGCATTTAAAAACAAATAAATTACAAGAATGAAAAGGAAAAAAAACACTTTATCCTCACTTCCATCCTGCTGATGGGAACCCGACTAAGCTGCTGTTGTGTTGAACGCTTTGGCTCAAGCATAGGGCTGCACTGCTTAAATTCTGATTTCAACAGGATGAATGGTACTCAACCCTACATTACATTGTGACACATTGGTTTGATATGATTGTGCTGTCTAATAAGAAAGACCCTAGAACAAAAGTAGGAGCTATAGCTTGATAGTACAGGGACAGCAAGGCTCTACCCAGTCATTGTTTGGGTTTACCATATTTAATATGAATATTTAATGTGAATATAATGTGTAAACATTATTTGGGTTTACCATCCTACTCAGAGAGTATAATGGTGATCTTGAAACCAAGGAGGATCTTGAAACCATTAATATCTCTTGGGATTATGCCAAAGGTATTGTGAATTACCGGGATCATTGGATAATATTTGCTACCCAATGTGCTTTTTTTCTTCTTCTGCTATATCTGAATCTGAATATTGGTGATCATCATGGCATTCAGCCATGAAAACTGTCCTGAAAATGTAATGCAGTGGCCTTTCATCTGCCTTCCGTATCGCAGCATGACATCTGTACCACTGGTCCAGTTCCGCGAGTCACTTTCTGGTCCTGAGCCCTTTTGGCACACAAATACCTCATCAGCCCCAGGCCAGTATTGATGAAGCTGCTGCCCTCCATCAAGATGGGTTCAAGTGGGATTTAATCTAATTGGGGACCATCACCCTTCCTTGTGGACTTTGGCACTCAAGGTCATTAGTGCTCAGGGTTATCAGGTTAGTTAACCGCCACCTGACACTTGGCGTTGAGTTGCTGGCAGTATGGTCTACTCTATTGCCATAGCAGGATAACCTGGCCAAACTCTGCACAGTACATAATGATGATGAATGATGATATGTGGGAAGACATACTCTAGCCTCAACCTTTTTTGCTTGTTTCTTTCAACTAAGAAACACCTGTATATAGGACAGAAGAAGAATTAATGATTTGGAAGGTACATTCTTAAAGCAGCCTTAAAATAAACCGAAAGGAATACTAGACTGATAAATATCCCCAAAGTTTATGATAATCAGTATTACTAAATAAATGCAGTAGAATGCACAGTATAGTACAGTACTTAAATCTATTTTTCTTCCTGTGGAAATAAGACTACCTAACCTTGTTCTGACTACAACATATAGATCTTGTATCAAGCAAGCTGATCTTAATATTAACTGTCCTCAATGAACAAAGTAGGACTCTGAAAATAGTTCTGAAGTTCAGAAATGGTGGTCTCGTATTTATCTGATTAAGCATTAAACAATGTGCTTAAATTTATTCAGTCTTCAAGAATGGAGCATAATTTATATAATCAATGATTTAATAAAATCACACATAGATGACATGACTCAGAGAGAAAAAGGTGGCATACATCCGGTTGATTAGTGTAGTAAATTACAACTAGAGCAGACCGACTGACTCAATGGAATTTATGGAGGAGTTGATTCATCAAATCCCCATTTATTCCATGGGTTTACACCAGTTGCAACTTATTACACAAATTAACATAGTAAAAATGAAATATATGTTGAATCCTTAGACACAACCTCAAATAGAACCTATTTTGTCTTAATACAAGAATCTGGTTTCTTTTGTTTATGTCCTACATAGTGCTTTGTGGAAAAAACAGTGCTGTTAATTGGTAAACAGGACACCGTGATAATCAGTTCATCCCTAAAACACGATGACTTCCAAAATTGGAAATTCTCAGACTTTATTACAGCAGTCTTTGTGGATACATTTCTGGAGATTCATAATGCAACCATACATTTGTTTACTCAAAAGCAAGTCCCACTGATTTCACTTACTCGCAAATCCCACTTGAACCAATCTTCATGAAAGGCAGCAGCTTCATCAATACTGGCCTAGGGCTGATGAGGACTTTGTGTGCCAAAAGGGCTCAGGACCAGAAAGTGACTTGCGGAACTGGATCAGTGGTACAAGTATCATGCTGTGATACAGAAGGCAGCTGAAAGGCCACTGCATTACATTTTCAGTACAGTCTTGATGGCTGATTGCCATGATGATCACCAATACTCAGATTCAGATATAGCAGAAGAAGAAGAGGAGCACATTGCCACCCCAGGGCCCCCCCTCACACAAAGACACAAGACAACTCTGTGGAATAAAATTGGCCACTTTATTAAGTGACAATAAACTTTACAACCCTAACCGCAGGGGCCATCAAAGCACGGGGGGGCCAAACTCCGGGGGGAGATTTGGGTTGGGCCAAATTAACATAACCCCACCCTAACCCAAACTCCTCCCCCTCCCACAGGGCTCAAACACCCCCAAAATAACACCCACACCCCCCGTGCTTTCCGCCCTACCCGACATTGCTGTCGCCCTATACCCTTACTCATCGAGATGAGGCAGGCGAAAAAGGTCACCAGCAAAGCCAATCAGCCATGACCCAAAAATTCCTGCCCGGCCCAAAATATTGCGACCAACTAAGCCACCTCGATTTTTAGGGAGGGTGGGCGGGCGACCAAATCCCAACCCACAAAGAATTAACTCGAACACAGGACACAGATCCCCAACAAATACCACGCCCCCAAAGATCAAATCCACCAATCCCCAGCTTCCACACAGTTGTCTTCCGACCTGACCACCAGGGTGGGGCGGGGCGGCAAAGACCCTTCTCGAACAACAGTCGCTGTCTCAAAGGTGCCCTTGCCACCCCAGGCCCCCCCCCCTCACACAAAGACACAAGACAACTCTGTGGAATAAAATTGGCCACTTTATTAAGTGACAATAAACTTTACAACCCTAACCGCAGGGGCCATCAAAGCACGGGGGGGCCAAACTCCGGGGGGAGATTTGGGTTGGGCCAAATTAACATAACCCCGCCCTAACCCAAACTCCTCCCCCTCCCACAGGGCTCAAACACCCCCAAAATAACACCCACACCCCCCGTGCTTTCCGCCACACTCCGGGGTTCCGCTGGAACTCCGGACCCCCCACCCCCTAGGAAAAACAGGCAGCCACCCCCCGGCGAATGTCCTTGACGAAAAACGAGAAACCCTCATCCGAGAGTGCGCTCCAATTGTCCAAAAAACACGCCGTATTCGCCTTCAAGATGGCCGGATGGGAAATCACCCGGCCCCCCATCTTCAAGAACACCCTGGACAACCGGTAATTCAGGTACATTCTGACTTGGTCCTTGGTCTCAAACCCGGGTTCCAATCCATCCTCCTCCTCCCAGTCCTCGCACATCGGCAGGATTTCTGAAAAGATAAATTTAGCACCGGGCCAAGCCTCTCCCAGCCGGGAAACAGCCTGGACCGCCCCCTCCACGATGTCTTCCACCCCCTTCCTGCCCAATTCGTCCCCCCCCCACGTGCAGAACCACAACGCGTGGCCAAAAACCCCACGGCCTGGGAAACCAACGCCAGTCCAACCCCCCAAAACCTATTCCATGCAACCCCGTCCAATGTACTGCACAATCGGAGAGTCCGATGCGCCTCCCCCAGACGGATCGGGTGGCCCACTCCGCTGCCCCAGCTACATGCTGATCCCCCATGATCCACACGTCGCCCCGCCACGGCGGTCTCCAACCTGCAAAACATAAACTCATAACAACGTCAATAACTTAACACTCCCCCGGCAGGTCCCGAACATAAGACCTGAACCTGTCCGAGGTCCATCTCCCTGCTTTCTTAATATCCTCCACCCTATAACCCAGGGCCGCCAACGTGGAAGCCGCTCCAATCCTAAAAGAGTGCGAAGCAAAATTCCAGCCCACTATCCCCGCTGCCACCAACGCCCTATTAGTGACTGCCTTAAACTGGAACATGGTTAAAGGAGCTCCCCCCTCATGCACAAAGAAACAACCACCACCAGCCCCCCTCAGTGCCAAGTACTCTCTAGCCCTTCGCACCGGACACAACTCCCCAATGTGACAAGTCCCCAGCACTAGACACTTACCCAAACCTCCTTGGTCCGTCTTAGAGCACCGCACAAAGATATACACTCTACCGTTCGCTACCACCACGTCCTCCAATCCCAAAGCTCTGCCTGTAAAGTCCTCCCTAGAACGCGCCACCAGCTCGCTAATCCGCAACGCCCCGAAAAAGGCAAACAACGCCGCCGCCTTGAATAAAGTCGTTTCAAAACTGTCCACACACACCTTCCCCCACACCCCGTCAAGCCGAAGTAATACGCCCGGGGAAAAGGGGGTGCGCCTATCCCCCCCCTCCCCGCCATCCTTTCCCACCCCTCTAAGACCTTCTTAACTCTAAAATCTCCGGACTCATCCCGAAACCCCCGCGACTTGGCATAAAACGCCACCGCCGCCAGCTTACCCCTAATGGTATTGGAAGCCAATCCCTTGTTGTGTAGCCACACACAAAATTGGAGAGTGTGCTCCACCGGGAGGGGGGGTTGGGGGAGGTTGGCCGGTCCCGGTGGAGCACACTCTCCAATTTTCCACCGGGACCGGCCACACCTCCCCCAACCCCCCCTCCCGCCGAAACTCACAGAACTCCTTACACGCCGCCGCGTAGGACCTTCGCGTGCTCTCGGCAATGGACCCTCTGAGAGCCTCCGCTACTTGCACTCTCCAAGAGCCCACACCTCGTCCGGCAACCTCCTGGGCCGAGGAACCGCCGAAGGCACCAACTCCCGAAACCTGTCCAATTGCTGCCGGGATAAAGCATCCGCAATGCAATTGTCAACCCCCGGGATGTGCTTCGCGACAAACAGCATATTCAACTCTAAACATCCCTTTGTCAATGCCCTGACTAAAAACATCACCCGTTTAGACTTGGAAGTAAGGCTATTTATCACTGTCACCACCGCCATATTATCGCACCAGAATATCACCGTCCTGTTCCTCCACCTGTGACCCCAAATCCATACTGCCCCAACTATCGGGAAAAGCTCCAAAAACGTCAGATCCCTTGTCACCCCCGTCTCCACCCACCTAAGGGGCCACGTCCCACAACACCATTCACCACGAAAGAATATCCCGAAACCCCATGCTCCTGACGCATCCGTCTGCACTTGAAGCTCTTCCCGGAGCAACAACCTCTCCCTCCAAAAAGACACCCCGTTAAAACCTACCAAAAATTCCTCCCACACCCCTAAATCAGCCCTGATCCCTTGCGTTAACCGGAGCCTGTGATGAGGTCTCTTTAACCCCTCCATGGCATCGCACAACCTCCTCAAAAATGCCCTACCCGGGGCGACTACCCTGCAAGCAAAGTTAAGGTGACCCACTAAAACCTGCAACTCCCGCAACGACACCTTTCTCTTACTCTTCATCACCTTGATTCTGTCCTTCAAATCCACCAGCTTCTCCTCCGGCAACCGGGAGCATTGCTGCTCCGCGTCCAACTCTACCCCCAAAAAGGACAGCTTACGCGCCGGCCCCTCCGTTTTCTCATGCGCCAGCGGTACCCCCAACTCTTCGCATACCTCCTGAAACAACTTCAGTCGACCCAAACAATGCTCCTCCCCTTCTCCCGAACATATCAAAAAATCATCCAAATAATGAGTGACAAACCCCCCCCCCCCCGCCTTGGTAGAGTATACCCACTGTATGAACGTACTAAACTTCTCAAACAACGAACAAGAAATCGAACAGCCCATCGGCAAGGCCTTATCCACATAAAACCCCCCTTCAAAAACGAAACCGAGTAATCTGAAATCCTCAGGATGAATAGGCAACAGTCTAAACGCCGCTTTCACATCACATTTCGCGAGAAAAGCCCCTTTTCCTGCCTTCCTGATCATAGCCACCGCCTCGTCTAACGAAGCATATTTGACAGAACTAAGTTCCCCTGGGATGGCATCATTCACCGACCCCCCTTCCGGGTAGGACAAGTGATGAATAAGCCGGTATTCCCCCGGCACCTTCTTCGGCACAAACCCTAGAGGCGAAATGTGCAGCCCATCCAGAGGACATGACCGAAAGGGCCCCACTATCCTACCCAAAACCATTTCCTTTCTGATCTTCTCCCTCACTTGTTCCTCATTACCCTTAACCGACTTCAGATTCTTATCAGCCGATGGGCCCTTCACCCCCCCAACCACCGGAATACGAAAACCAAAACGAAAACCGTTTGCCAACAGCTCCGCGTCCTGCCTCCTAGGGTAAGACGCCAGCCAACGATCTAAGCTCTCCAAGTTAATTGGGCTGGGGTAAATTGAACCCAGGAGGTCCTTGCCCTCCGGGCCTACCCTGGTTTTGTACCCCTCTCGTCGGCCCTCCTCTCCCCCGGCCACAAGCTGTGACCGGATGTGTGCCGCCACACTGCGAACACCCATGTCTAAACCTACACTGCTTGCGGGCACAATATCCATGCAAGTTAAACTCCCAGCAGACCAACCTGGGTTGAACCAGCTGCCCCCCAGAAACCCTGGGGGGCGTCAGAGGAGGTCCACGTAACACCAACTCCTTCTCCCTCTCATCCAACTTCTCCGCTTCCTTCACATCCACCTCCCGGTTAAGCAAGGAAAACAAATCCACGTATTCCCCTTTTAAAATCTTGTCTTTTGTAGCTGGAGACAAATGATCCCCAAACGGGCAGCGCCTCTTGCGCGCAGGCGCGCCCAACCCCGCATCTCCTCCCGCCAAAACCGTCCCGCCCAACGGCACCAACCCCCCCCCCACTCTTCTCAGCCACCGCAACTGCCGGGGTCTCCACCCCCTTACCACCGGCCCCACTCTCCTGTCCCCCAATCGCCACGGGTCCAGGACCCCGGGCCCCTTCCCCCTTGTCCTGTCCCCCAAGAGTAGCTGACCCACATGCATCCGCTCCCAATTGTCTCGCACCCGCCCCCCCTGGGGGCACCGTGCCCATCCCCCGATCCCCTGATGTCCTACCCACCCCCTCCCTATTCCCACCACTCTGAGGGCCGCACGAGCAGCCCCACGGCCACCCCCAATCACTCTGAGTTGCTCTGGAAGTCCCCGAGCCCCCAGACTCACCTACTCCCCGCACGGACATCTCCTGGCTCTGCGCCAACGCGCCCACTTCTGCCACCGCGGCCGAACTTTTCGCGCCGCCTCCTAGATCGCTCGACGTTTCCGCCGAGGAATCCCTCAAGCCCGACTCGCCACGGCTAGGCACCACCGGGCCAACCGCCCCGACGGCCTCCGCCTCCATTTCCACATTCGCAGGCCCCAATAACTCCTGTGACTGAGGAACTTTCTTTCCCTCAAGCAGTAAAAGCCTTTCTTCAAGCTGCCTGATGGCCTCCCGCCAAGAACCTTTCCCTTTCCTGCCTCCTCGTCGGGTGCCTGAGCTCTGCGTACGGGGAACCTCCATTCCACCCCCCGCTTCCTCCTCAAGGGCCCTCACCCTGTCGTCAAAGGTCCCTAATTCATACTCCTCCTCAGACGACTCCTCCACCGCCTCCCTTGCTCCCTTTGGCTGTGAAGCCAGCTCTTCAGAGCTGACCGCCGCTTGCCCTCGCTTTCTGGACATGGCCTACAAAGATTCCCCGAAACAAAACACGTCCGCACCCGACCAAATCCCAACCCACAAAGAATTAACTCGAACACAGGACACAGATCCCCAACAAATACCACGCCCCCAAAGATCAAATCCACCAATCCCCAGCTTCCACACAGTTGTCTTCCGACCTGACCACCAGGGTGGGGCGGGGCGGCAAAGACCCTTCTCGAACAACAGTCGCTGTCTCAAAGGTGCCCTTGGGTAGCAAAGTGTTATCCAGTGACCCCAGTCATTCACAATCGCTTTGGCATAATCCCAAGAGATAATAATGGTTTCAAGATCCTCCTTAAGTGTTTGGTGCCAGATTTTCCAAGGCCAGCCTCATTTCCTCTTTCCTCCAAGAGATATCTATCATAGTGCAACTTTCAGAGGCTGATCTTTGGTCATATGTGAGAGGTGGCCAACAAGTTGTATCTGATGTTCATTCACAGTTCTTGACAAGTGCTCTGACTCTGATCTTTGTAGTACCTCTTCATTAATGATATGATCACGATATGGGACATGGAGGATTCTTCACAGGCAATGTTGTTGGAAAATATTTATATGTAAGCCAATCTTGCTGGCTTCGTTATCTAAACTGATGGCCATTTCATGCAAGCATGGCTGTTTCACCAGGCAGCACAATGTTGTCTGCATAATCTAAATCTGTTAGATGAGCTGTTGCCCATGGAATGCCAAAGTTATGGTTAACCATTTTTCTTTGCATATCAAAGTCCATTGAAAGGAGAAGCAAGAATGGCAACATACTATATCTCTGTCTTATTCCTGTATTCATGTTGATAAAACATTGAAGAATACCATAAGTCTTTACAGTGTTCCATAGTGATTCTCAATGAATACAGTCAAGCACCTTTTGAAATCAATAAAATTGATTACCATTGGCTTCTGGAATTCTTTGCTCTGTTCAATGATGCTTCTTACGGTAAGGATCTGATCATTACAAGAGCATCCTTTCCTGAATCCCATTTGTACCACTTGATGTTGCAATCTTCTGAGCAACACAAGACATAACACTTTTCCAGAGACTGATAGTAGCATTATACCTCTCCAGTTGTTGCAATCACTAATATTCATTTCCTTGGTACTTTAATCATTAGTCCTCACCTCTAATACTCCCCAGTGGCTTAGTGGTTAAGGCACTGAACTAGAAACTGGATGGTTGGGTTTCAATACCCGAGACCTGCACTAGGGGACATGAAAGGAGCCTCATTTGGGCATCCCCTAAAAATTCTTTCAACCCAGAGTAATCTCTGACACAAAATGAACAAATGAACCTCCAATACTCTGGTACTCATTCTTGTTGTCAGCAGTTGTTTTAAAATGTGGTAAACTCTTATACCAATCTATCTCCACAATGTCTCAGGAGCAATGCAGATATCTGGTCTAAACCAGCTGCTTTACTGTTTTTCAACAAGTGTTTTGTCTCCTGAATGTCACTATTGTTGAACGACTCCATGTTAATGTTAAGTTCCTCTGCTGTACAATGTGAGCAAAACTGTAAGTTACAGTTGGTCTAAGTTGGTTCAATATATTGCAAAAATGTTCAGCCCACTGTTTATCCTGTTCTTCTTTACTAAGCAGGATACAGTATTCCCATACTTCTCTTCAATTGGAGCATTGGCATTGGTTCTAATTCCTGTTAATTCCCGGGCAATACAGTCTAGTGTCCTGGCATTGTTCTTTGTTGATGGATCTTGTACCTCAACTGCTTTTCTTTCCAACTATACTTTTTATCTTCTTTGAAGGTATGTTTAACTCTGTGTTACAGGGTTTTGCATCACTTTGTTTCCTCTGTCTTCTCCTCTGGCATGTTTGCTTAGTCTAGCTGGCATTATGCCTTTTTCCATTCATCAGTTAGCTGCCACATTCTATCTTGGATCCACTGTTCTTTTTGGGTTCCTCTTCTTTGGCTGATAATATACTTTGCTGTTTCAACTATGATTTCTTTGAAAAGTATCCAGTGTTCTTCAGAGTCTTCAATGTTTTGCAGAGTCTGGAGCTGATCCTGTAACTATGTTTGGAATTCTTTTTTGATAGTACACTCTTTTAATCTTTCAATAGCCAGTGAATAGATTATTTTTGTGTGTGTAGTATATTCAGGTGAAGATAAACTGATTACATCAAAAGATAATGGTCAGATGCAATATCTGTTCCTTGGTATAAACGTACATCTTGCAGGGATTACTTCCAACTCTTACTAATGCAGATATAGCCATTCTCATTCTTTATGACATCATTTATGATTTCCACATCTTCTTATGCATGTTCTTGTGTGCAAGGTAGGTGTTTCTAATGTAAAGGATATTTATAGTACAGAACAATAGTAATCATTCACCATTGTCATTGATATGTAATGCTGATATATATGGGCCCATGACAAGTTCCAAGCTATATACTGTATATCACAGCCAATCTGAGCCTTAAAATCACCAAGAACATCAGCTCATAGCCAGGAATGTTGTTTACTGTAGTTTGTAATTGGTCATAAAATGCATCTTTCTTTGCATTGTTATTTGTTGGTGCATAGACTTGAACAAAAGTTATTTTTGCATGCATTGATTGAAACCTGGCCATAATTATCTTCTACTTCTGCCATACCTGAATCCAAATATTGGTGATGCTCATGGCAATCAGCCATGAAAACTGTTCTGAGAATATAATACAATGGCCTTTCATCTGCCTTCCACATCACAGCATGACACCCATACCACTGATCCAGGTCCATGAGCCAGTCTTGTCCTGAGCCCTTTTGGCATGCAAAGACCTCATCAGCCCCAGGCCAGTATTGATGAAGCTGCTACCCTTCATCAAGATGGGTTCAAGTGGGATTTAATCCACTTGGGGACCATCACCCTTCCCTGTGGACTTCCGCACCCAAATCTGTTAGTCCTCAGGGTGGCCAGGTTAGTTAACCAACACCTGACACTCGGTGTTGAGTTGCTGGCAGTATGGTCTACTCTATTACCATAGCAAGATCACCTTGCCAGACAATGGGCCATAATTATATGGGGGCTAATAGCCTTCCAGCCTTTCAAAGGTTGGCTTGTTTCCTTGCTTAACATCAGTGCACTCCATATTTATGTTGCTCGTGATCCCCCAAATGCAAGATGGTCTTCCCATCACTGGTAAGTCTACCACTCCCAGTCCATCTGGCCTCACTAGTAATCAGAACATGCAGGCTATAGTTGTCAAATTCGTGCAGTACTTGTGTAAGTTTCCCACATTGATTTAAAGATTTAATATTGCATGTTCCAATTCGTAATCTAGCTTTTGCACTAAGTATGAATTTAGCATGAACCGTTGGATGTGCTTTTGGCTTTACTCCAATGCTGTCTTTTCATGACTTGACAAGTCCATACTGCTGTTGCTGGTTACTATCATTAAAGTCATTACAATCACTATGATTGTCATTCAATTGACTTACTGTTTCTTTAACTAACCCTACGCCCAATCATCCTTGCTTTATCTGGACTAGGGACTGGCTGGGTTTCTTAAAGCAGAATCAGCCTAGTTAAATAAGCTTGCACATAAGCTTGCCTCAGTTTGAAATCATCAGCTGAGGCTCTGTTCATAGAATTACAGAATCATTGAACTGCAGATTTGGAAAAGATAAAAAGGGATCGAAAGCATATTTTGGTCATAACTCCTAGCAATGTGGGAAATCCACCGTTAAATCATCATTGACAGATTGTCATCCAACTTCAGTTTAAAAATAGCCAAGAGGGGAGAGTCCACTAATTTCCAAGGGAATCCTTGAATTTATTCTAGTGTCAAGCAGTATCTGTTATCAGACTGCTTTTCCTAATATTCAGTCTTTATTTCCTTTCTTCTAGTAGTAATCTATGGCTGTAAGAGCTGGAACATAAGGAAATCTGAGCGCAGAAGAATAGACGCCTTCAACCTGTGTTACTGGAGAAGATTCTTGAGAGTCCCCTGGACTGCAAGGAGATCAAATCAGTCAATCCTAAAGAAAACAAATCCTGACTGCTCCTTGGAAGGACAAATACTGAAGCCGAAGCTCAAGTACTTTAGTCACCAAAAGAGAAGAGACGACTCTCTAGATAAGGCCCTGATGCTGGGAAAGATCTGAGGCAAAAAGAGAAGGGGCAACAGAGGATGAGATGGCTAGACAGCATCGTAGATGCAGTAGATGTAGATCTGGGCAGACTATGGAGGATAGCAGATGACAGAGGAACCTGGCATGCGGTGGTCATTGAGGTCGCAAAGGGTCGGACTGAACTGTGTGACTGAACAACAAAGCATGGTTTTCTGCCTTGAATCCTCCTTGTCTTTGCATTTGATTGTAAAGATTTCCCTTAATGGCACACTGCCCACCTTAGCCCAATCCAGCCTAGCATAAATTGGCTATCTAGTCATACATACCCTAGCCATTTATCATGGAAATTGGCTTGATTTCATAGCCACAGGGCTTGATTTCTAGACCCATCACTATTTTGGTTGCCACTTTTTCCACATAGTCGAGCTTCTCAATATTTTTTCTAAATGACACTGTTCAGATCTACACATCATGTTTGAGGTGACTTCTGATGAAAGTTATATAGACTAAATCTGTTGCTTTCTTGATCTGGACACTATGCTTCTATTAATACAGTCTAGAATTGCACTGGTATTGGAGTTTTGTTGTTGATGATGATGCTTTTTTGTTTGTTTTGCCATCACAACACATTTTTGAGTCATGTGCTCTATTAAAACCATTTCCCCCCAAATACTGTACATGCCTTCCAAACTGTGAGTTACCCATCCTATATTATGAATTTGACATTCCGTGCATATAAATTAAATGAATAAATGCACAAATAAATAAAACTAAAGTTTTACATTCATCCCTATTGAAATTCATCTTGTTCTTTGTTTGTCTGTTATGGTTAAGTTCCCCAAACTGTTAAAGCTGTTTGAATCCTGATTCTGCCTTCTGAGTCATTTGTAAATCTGTTAAGCATTCACTCTACTTTTTTTGTTCAAATAACGTATAATGCTGAACAACACATGGTTCAAGACAAAATCCTCCTACACTCTGTTTCACATGCCACTCCCAGGATACTGTCTGCCAACCAGCTACAAATATTCTGATCAGCTACTGCAATAAATTAAATTACACTCTGTCCACAGATTGGTTTGAAAATTTAAAGAGTCTGGCTATGGATGTCTCTAATACAGGGGTTCCCAACCTAAGGCCTGTGGGCTGGATTCAGCCATTTCATGTGGCCCCCACCCCTCTAAGGGCATTTGCAAAATAAAATGGCCACCCCTTTGAAGCTGTTGGGACAAAATGGCCACCCCATCATGCAGTCAGTGCAAAATGCCCATCCATACCTCAAAGCTGACTAAGAGAGAATGACCCAGTCTCCGGCTTGAAAAGGTTGGGAATCCCTGCTCTAATAGAAGGGAGATTATTTCTGTATAACAAGAGCCAATCCTTCTCTCTGCTAAAACCAAGTACTGTATTTTGGTTTGCATTCTGAGCAAAATGGAAAGCTTGCCATCTGTCCAGAGATGAAGATGTAAATTTAATGCTATAAATGATTACATATTAGTAAAAAATATGTAAAGGTAGATATCACACAGCTCCAGAAATCAGAAATCGTTCAAAGTGCTGAAATATTTTTTTTTCAAGGAATTGTTCAGATAACATAAGTAAGATAAAGTAGTTTGACTTAAAATTCTGTATCCTGAATAAGATCTTCTCAACAAATCTAGTTGACCAATTTCTAAATGATATCCCTTTCACCTTATGCACATTTATTCAGGCCCAGTATTGACTTTTGTCTTGTGAATTTTGTAAACATATGTAGCTTGTGTAGACACTGAGTGAGCTGCAGTGACCTAGCTATCTGGTCAAAGGGCTCCATGGAGCACAAAGATAGGGCCAGTTAAAATTTAACTTACAGAACTGTAAACCAACCTGGGGTTTACTGAACCTTTGGAGTTTGATATGATGATTAGAGAATAGCCCAAGTGACACGTCGCAGATTCAGCATAATCAACAAGAACCTTTCCAGGTGGTGGTCTCTGAAATTGCCCAGGTACAGTCCAACAGCAGCACTGAATTTTTATTTTAAAAAGAGGGAATAATATTTATGATGTCTCCTGATGTTTGTTCTTAGAATTTAAAGGGGGGAGGTCTTAATCACAAGCGTGTCTGAGCAAGACAAGCATTTGAATTGACAAGATTGAATTAGTAGACTGTAGTTTTATAGAGTGTTCATGAATCGCTTTTGCATTTCATACCCATTTCCTCTAGCACTGGTGATAATTTCAGATCTCCGTAGTATAGTACTGGTATCAGAAGCTGTAGAATGTATTTTCCTTCTTCTTTTTAAGGCAGACAGCTGCAACAGCCATGGTAATGTCGGTGTCTAAAAAGACATCTTTGTTGATTTACGTGGTTAGCCTTCACTTTGGTGACAGGATTAAATGTTAAATATATATGTGTGTGTGTCATATTCAGTTTTACACAAACAAGGACGAGACGGGTAGCCATAAGAGAGTGCCTGATTGCTTTCATTTATAAAGAAATAAAAATAAAATAAAATAGGTATTTTTCTCCTCCCTCAATTCATTATAGTTTTGTTAAAGCGCAACTTGCTGAGGGTAACCATTGCATGTGCCTCAAGCTCTCATTTCTGAAATGGCCACTCTCTGTTATAGATAGCATCTTTTATTCTAGATCTGTGTCTACAGAGGTCTGGTTGACAAGCAAGCTTCACGTCTGGCTACCCAAGGTTTATGTTTAGATTAGCCTATCATGCTTGTTTCTGCTTTAAAACAAGGAATGGAATACCAGACACAAGTTGTATTTGTCTTTCTAATCCTGGCAAGTTGTTTTTGGCTCAGCAAAAGTCTTCCTTAGATATATTTTAGAGATAATTGCCAAATTAAACAAAGTTATCCATATTCAATTCTTTACATTTCAGCTTCTAATGATGATGCAGTGATCAGAGAGATAGGTTTTGGGTCGATGCAGACAGATTACCCCTTCTTCCTATGTGCTAGCTGGAATACCTTAGTATGAAATGGATGAAGATCTTACTAGAGGTTTTCCCCAGTAAACCCCCCCCCTTTTTTTTTTCCCCTTGGTAAGAAATCAGCATCTTTTAAAGGAGTGGTTGGGGTACATAGAAAGAGCCTCTTGAAGATTGTGGCATTTTAAAACAACAATTGGGCATAGCCTGGTAATGGCAACATTGTGTTGTCGGCTAATCTTTCTCACACTAGTTCAGGTAAAAGGAACTGCAGAAAGAACTCGCCAAATAGTGGCTTCATTTTGGCAGTTTCATGTCTGGCCTAGACGACGAAGAAGAAGAAGAAGAAGAAGAAGAAGAAGAAGAAGAAGAAGAAGAAGAAGAAGAAGAAGAAGAAGAAGAAGAAGAAGAAGAAGAAGAAGAAGAAGAAGAAGAAGAAGAAGAAGAAGAAGAAGAAGAAGAAGAAGAAGAAGAAGAAGAAGAAGAAGAAGAAGAAGAAGAAGAAGAAGAAGAAGAAGAAGAAGAAAGGAGTGGTTCAAAAATGTTTCAAAGTGCTTGATTATTATTTTTAAATAACCTAGATTAATGCTACATTGAAAGCTTCTTATATTATCCTTTTTTCTATAGGGACTAGCTTGTTTTGGGAAGCAAATGCTTTTCAACACAACACTTTCAAAAACATGAGAACATTCTTTAAAGAATGATCCTCTGGTCTGAACTTTTCTTTGTGTTAGCATGCTAGGGCTCACTTTGAAAACTTTCAGGCTAAGAAGCCTTTTCTACTTGAACTCCCAGCTGGTACAAAGTGGGAAAACCAGCAAAAACGAAAGGCTAGGGGTTGTGCCATTTTGTCATGACTGCATCAGCTGAATTGCAAGACAAAATACCAATATCATCAATGCGCTTATAGAAGAACAGATGCTCCATTGACGGAGCCCATACAGAAAGAATTAAGAATGTCATAAGAAAAAAGAGGCTATGTTACAAAAAATATATATAAAGCAGATAAACTACAAAAAAATCCTATGTATTGTTTATGGTCTGATAATTAGTTTTGGTGTTTGATTGGATTATGAGGGTGATGGGAGATGATCTATATCATACCTTAGAGGGAAAGGAGTGAAGGATACTAAAAATACTTAACTTAAATAGAATCATTTCAAGAATAGTTGCAGATAACCTAGAAACATGTGCAGGTGTATGAGCGTGTGCAGCAAACAAAATAGAGGGCTTATATATTTTGTCTTAATGTTGTCTCTGTGTACTTTAGTTACTTTTTTTTAAAGCAGTCGCATGATGGATAGCTGAAGATGGTATGCTATTGTGACATCTTAATCAATCACAATGTACTGCCCTTACAATTTTTAATAGCTGTATTGCATCTATTATTGTTACTTTAATTTTTTTAAGAGGAGAAAACATTCTCAAAACATTTAGAAGATACAGACAATCCAAAAATTATTTGTTAATTCATTTCATTTACACTCTACTTTCTCCCAATAAAATGACAGAAGATGGCTTACAAAATATTTAAAAGACAAATGTTAAAACAATTAAAAATACAGTACAGTATAACAAATCAATGGAACTTACAAAGGTGTTGATTCACCAAATCTCCACTGATTCAATGGGTCTGCTGTAATTGTGGCTTACTACTGGATTTCAGCTAAGAAATTCCAATATTTAAAAAATATATCATAGCCAGAGCCCTCTTAAATTTTTACATGAGAAAGATATAGAAGTTGCAGCAACTAAGTGAAACTAATTAACATTGTGCTGATCATATGTTTGGTTGTGTGTCTTGTTGCATGAGCAGAATGGAACATGAGCATTCTGCTCATGCAACAAGACACATGACAGCACCTTGTTAATTAATTTCAGTTATCTACGATGTATTTAAATATTCTAATATTTTTTTGTTTATCTGCATGTGAAAAGACAGCACTGGCCATTCCACATCAAATAGAATGAATAAAAATAATTCAAATAGGTCCCAGACCTATTATGTTCCCAGCTGTTGATCATACAGCTTGGAACAAACTTGTCCTTTTAAAAGATATTCTTCCTTACTCCATCCTAAGTCTTTAATATTATTTATCAATTTCTAGTTCTTCATTTTAAAAAATCTACAATAAATAGAGGAGTGTGAATAGTTATGATTTATGGAGAAATGCATCTCTCTCCATTTCAGGGATGTGGTATACTTTAACAGTATAATCAGAATCCCATTAGGTAGTGGTTGGTGTTTCCACCAACACAGCAAAGAGTGGAACAGTTAAAGCGTGTAAATGGTTGAGGAAGGGAGGTTGGATCCAATGTCCTCAATGCATGACCTGTTCAAGCCAACGCCATAATTACAAATATCCTCCCACTGACACTTCTACACTCAACTCAGATAACACAACATTTCAGTAAAGTGAATTAAGCTGAAGCAGAAAAAAAAGAAGACTGTTCTAGAACAAACAAAGGCTAACCACCTTTGTGGGACAATGACCCAAAGGTCCTTCTTTTCTGTTTGGCACACAAATCTTACTTTGCACAACAGCTCTCAAAAAGGCATAGCAGCTCAAATAGGACATGTAGTGCCCATTGATTCTATCTGAGAACATCCATGATTTCAGTGTCTGAGGAGGGATACATAGAAAGAGCCTCCTTGAAGATTGTGGTATTTTTTTAACCACAATCAGGTGTACCCTGGGAACGGCAACGTTGTGTTCAGTGGTGGGATTCAAAAAACTTACTACCTACTCTGTGGGCATGGTATGGTGGGTGTGGCCAGGGGGAAAGCCCTGTGTTCTACCTGAATTGGGACAACTTTATCTCAAAACTTGGATGGACAGGACCAGTGGTAGACTCCCAAAAAATTTACTACCACACCATGGGCATCATATGGTGGGCGTGGCCAGGGGAAAAGCCCTGCGTTGCACCCAAATTAGGACTACTGTACTTTATTTCAAAACTTGGATGAGTAGGGCCAGCCAGAATTTCTGCTACCGGTTCTGGCAAACTGGGGCAAACCTGCTGAATCCCACCACTGCTTGTGTACTGGTTAATATTTCTCACACTGGGTCAGGCAAAAGGAACTGCAGCATGAACTCATCAAAAGGTGACTTCAGTTTGACAATTTTACATCTGGCCTATACATGAAAGAAGAAAGAGTGTCTGAGGAAGCTCTTAGGCTTCATTGATGGCCTCAGTTTTACTTGACTTTTTTCTGTTGCCAGGAATTCAGAGTGCTACCAATACAGATTTTCTCTTTCATCAGGTAAATTGTGGACCCACTTTTTAGCTCTTCACATACCAAGCAAAGAAGAAGAAGAAGGACCTTTGGGTCATTGTCTCACATTGGGGGTAAACAGAGGCTCTTTGTTCTGTCCTGTAATCAACTCAAAAATAAAATAAATACTTCTGATTTGGCCTATTTCACACATTTGTCAGTGCACAGTGCGTTTAGTTTAAGGGAATTTTATAGGTCAAATTTTTATTCTGTAATTATGCCTTTGGAAGGCAACTTGTGTAACTTGCACAGCTTCTTCCTGGCAATTAATTATCTCCATTTAGACCTAAAGATGCATACCATCTCATTTGCTGGTGCATGCCAGAAAATCCAGGTGGGGACTCATTAATTAGCAGTGAGAAGCTGCATCATTTGCCTTCTATGGGCATAACTATGCAATAGGAGTTTGGCCATTAGCCTATTAAAAACATACTAAAACATAAGTTTATTATCTCCCATCCTAAATTATGGAACAACAGGTGTTTATCTGCATGTACATTCTGCTGGCATACTTTTTTATTTATTTTATCCCCTCAGTAGAGTATAGTTATGTCTGGCCAGATATCCTGCTATGATAATGGATTAGTCCGTACAGCCAGTGACTCAAGTGCTGGGTGGTGGTAAATAACCTGACTCCCCAAAGGGACCAACGGCTACAGGTGAGGTGATGCCCCCCCCTCAGTGGAGGAAATGCCACTGGAAACCATCACATTCGGCCCAAAGGCAAAATGAGTGGAGGAGGAACTCTGATTCCCAGTGGTCATGAAGGGAGAAGAGGCCATGCCAGATGGACTGGTTGTGGAGGCACACCTTGATAATGTCCTCATGGCTGTGGCAGTCTATTGTATGTCTCATTTCATATGTGTCACAGGAGATGGCTCTGTGATCACAGTGTGTGGGTCACTTCGTGGCAAGCTGAGATCCACCTTAAACAAATTCACTCCAGTGGCACTTTACCTGAAAATGATTTCAAGGGGGGAAATGTATACTTCAATACGAGTAGCAGCCGACAATGACAATGACAAGAGTATAGTAACAGGACAGAGGAGAGAGCAAATGAGGGCAAAGTTTGAATCTCACCTCCAGAACTCCCTGAGTTAACTTCTGCTCAGGTCCAAAGACTATTTGTTAAAATGTACAGAGAATGTGAACATGTGACTTATCGTGGAATTCAATTTATGAGGTGTTCAGAAATTGTAACTGGCAAACCTCTTTGTTCCACATTTGGTTCATTTCAAGATGAAATTAGATTTGACTCATTTTCAAGTTTATTGTGCTTTACCATTTCAATATAGCTTTTTCTACAAGTTCTGGGAAGCCAGTCTTTTCAGATGAGTGGGTCTATTGATTTGCAAAAGACAAACAGTGTTTTTCTTATCTTATTCATGGAAACAGTAACTAAGCTTCCAAAGAGTACTGGTAACAAGTAACCTCCAATGGCAAATGCACAGCTGGTGGGTACAATAATACACTGGAAACCTGTTTTTCCATCAGATTAAGAAATTCCACAATTTCTATCTTCACGATGTGCATTGATCTTTGAACAGTGAAGGGAAATGTGTCTGCTGATGGGGAATGGGGAGGTTCAAAGATAGCCACTAGGTACATAATAGTCAATGGTTAGAAATCAGACACAAACTCCTAGATCAGGAGTTCTCAACCTTTTTAAACCAGGGGCTGGGTCATGCTCCCTGAGACAGCTTCAGGGTCTGGATAGCCATTTTGCCCTTCCATCACCACATGGCACTTCCGGGTATGGTGGAGGCGGTGGGGGGCAGATGAGATGGAACCATGGGTCACATCTGGTCCACCGGGTTACAGGTTGAGGATCCCTGATCTAGATCATTAAAGCTACTGAGAACCAGCCTCTGAAATGTGAGTACAATATTCAGGATAGTTTGATGAGATTGGCTATTTTGGCAACAATTATGTTATTGTTCTGCCATAGTAGCATGGACCCAAAGAAGTTGTCAGCTAAGAAAGTGCTGTGAAATTAAATGGCAGGAAGTCAATGATACAAGGAAAATTACAGCAAAATCACATTATTATTATTATTATTGGATACAAATCAACCATTTGATTCATGGTCGAGGACTGGAATAAAATTAACAATTCAAGCCCTAACCAAGGACTTAACAAAGGTTAAGGTAACATCAGAGTATATATGCAGTTCCTAGTAGAGTTGTTTTTTGGAAAATTAGGATGTTCAAATCAGATGAATCCAACATTTCTAAATACCTAGAGAATCCTTTAGGTATTGGTTCAAGGGCTCCGAACACTATGGGTATAACAACCGATTTCTTCCTCCATAGACGCTCAAATTCAATTTGCAAATCACAATATTTTGTGATTTCCCCAGGTTGTTTGTCTTCCATTTGTGCATCTCCTGGTATAGCAATGTCAATAAACCAGACCTTCTTCTTTTCAACAACATTTATATCAGATGTGTTGTGAGGCAGATTATTATCCAATAATAATAATAATAATAATAATAATAATAATAATAATAATAATAATAATAATAATAATAATAATAATAATAATAATAATAATAATAATAATAATAATAATGTGATTTTGCTGTAATTTTCCTTGTATCATTGACTTCCTGCCATTCAATTTCACAGCACTTTCTTAGGTGACATCTTCTTTGGGTTCATGCTACTATGATAGAACAATAACATCATTGTTGCCAAAATAACTAATGGTATACCAGGAGATGAAGACAAACAACTGGAGAAAATCACAAAATATTGTGATTTGCAAATTGAAGTTGAGCATCTATGGAGGAAGAAATCTGTTGTTGTTCCCATAGTGATCGGAGCTCTTGGACCAATACCTAAAGGACTCCCCAGATCAGGGATTCACAACCAATGGCCCATGGGCCAGATGCTGCCCAGAGCACCATTTCATGTGGCCCTCCACTGGCTCCACCACACCAGGAAGTTCCATGTGGTGGAAGAAGGGAAAAATGGCCATCTGGCCTCAGAAGTTGTCTGAGGGAGTGTGACCTGGCCCTTGGGTTTAAAAAGTTGAGAACTCATTGGAAATTATGAACTTAACAGACTTGAACATCCTAATTCTCCAAAAAGCAAGTCTACTAGGAACTGCATTGGTGATGATGATGATGGTGGTGGTGGTGGTGGTGGTGGTGGTGATGGTGGTGGTGATGGTGATGGTGATGATGAAAGGATTAATAAGAAACATTTATAGAATATTAGTAGAGTACCAACAGCAGACTTTGAGAATAATTTGGGAAATGGAGTTAGGTAGGGAAATAAATGATGAGGAATGGAGAAATTAATGGAAGAAAATAATTTTAAGGAATATGTCTGTTAGGATTAAAGAAAATTGTTACAAAACATCATGGAGATGGTATTTAATATCAGTAAAAATGAACTGTTATAATTTAAAGTATTCTGTAATAGGTTGGCGGTGTAATCAGGATGTTGGTACCTATTCTTATTTATGGTGGGAATGTGAGGATATTCCGAAAGTTTTGAAATTGGTTTTTAATGAAATGAATGAGATGTTATCTATAAAATTTAATCTTTATCCCACAATAGTACTGTTAGTCAGCTTTGGAGGTGTTCAATTGAAAGGAGCAGAAAAAGAATTAATTACAATTGTGGTAACTGCAGCAATATTAATTATAGCAAGAACTGGAAAATAAGATATGAGTTTCTACTTGTTGAATAATGTAAAGAATGTTGGGATGTAATTATAAATTAACATGTGAGATTAAAGTTTAAAAAGGACTGTAAAAAGCAGTGTTTTTGTGTATATTGTTTCAGGTTCTGGCTTTCCTCCTTAATTCAAAATGGTCTCATGCATAAACCAATGCTATCTGACTCATATGTGCTGCAAGGGTCGAGACATAAAAGTTAATGAGTCTGATGTACCCCATTACCCATAGGATAACAATGTAGCATAATCAAATAATATAATACCCAGAAAAGTTGGTAAAATTATGTTAAATATTAAATTAATTACATATAAAATATACCCACAAATGAATGCCATGCCTAACAATTAATTGCACTTTTCTTCACTCTGTTGGAAGAATATGGTAGTAGCTCGCTTAAAGAGCATAATGTGTTCCACAGGATTGGTCTTTAAGCGAGTTTGCTCTTTAAGCAAAAAACCATTGTAAGTGAACGATTGTGACTTCTGGCAGGGGGTGGGATGGCAAACCCTGATTTATTTCTTAAGTGGGTTTTTGGTTGGTTTTAGTTATTAAGCGAAGCGAATATTCAGAGAAAATTCTGTTCTTTAAGCGAGTTACTCTCTAAGCGAGGCGCTCTTTATGTGAGGTTTTACTGTAGTTTGATTTTGTATCCATAATGTTTAAGTTTAAATGGAGAAAACAGCATGTTTTCAGTTTGCTCTCAGTCATTTTCAGGTCAGTCTGGGCTCTTTTATTTTCAAGTCATTAGAGAGTGGGGAGAAACTAAATTTTATTTAACCTAAGTGAATGATGGGCTACTTCGCCATGTAAGGAAAATATACATTTTCCTTGCACTTTTGCAGGGAGAAGAGAAAGGATAATTGTTTCTTTTCCTCCTCTTGTCAATGGTCATAGCAGTGCATTGGCAAGGAAGTGAGGGAATATTTTTTCCTTTTTCCTTTGCTCACCAATCAGTTGTTGATCAAAGGGAATTTTCCGTCTTTTCTTGCTGATGCAGCACTACAGCCATTAGCAAGGGGAAAAATTAAACTTTCTTTGTCATCAGTAAAGGAGTAGGGAAATTGTAAAATGAAAACATCTGGAATATTGGTAGATCCAATTAATCCTGTCAGCAAACTGCATGTTGACAGTGGCTACTACCTCTATTAAACAGCATTTTTATGTACAGTGGTACCTCGCTTAAAGAGCATAATGCATTCCACAGGATTGCTCTTTAAGCGAGTTTGCTCTTTAAGTGAAACACCATTGTAAGTGACCAATTGAGACTTCTGGTGGTGGGGATTGTGAACCCCAATTTGTTTGTTAAGTGAGATTTTGGTTGGTTTTATTTGTTAAGCAAAGCGAACAATCGGAGAAAATTCTGCTCTTTATGCAAGTTACTCTTTATACAAGGCACTCTTTATGCGAGGTTTGACTGTACTTGGGATGCTGTCTTTGCAGGCAGTCTTAAAAATAATCACCGGGGGGGGGGGGGTAGGGTGGTCCAGCATCTTGAAAATGCAGATACAGTAGTACCTCGGATAACAATGAAACCTGGTTCCACAAGTCTCGTCGTTATCCGGTTTTTAACGTTGTGCGATGCATTGATCGCACAACATTAAAAAAAACCTGTGTCCCTGGAGGCTGCAGCAAGCCAGAACATCGGGATTTGAATCCTGACGCTTTGGCTTGCTGCAGCCTCCAGGGAGGTGGGGGAACTTTGTAAACAGCTTGGATCGGGTCTTCCTACCTCCCTGGTCCGTTTTTTTTTTAAAACCCATTTCAGGCTCTCTGACTTCCCTGCCGGGTCCAGGGAGGTGGGAAGACCTGATCCAAGCTGTTTCTGGGCTTCCCCGACGTCCCCAGCCAGTGGAGCAAGCCAAAACATTGGCTTGCTCCACTGGCTGGGAACATCGGGGAAGCCCAGTAACAGCTGTAGATCGGGTCCTCTGATCTCCCTGGAGCAGGCAGGGAAGTCAGAGAGCCCAAAATTGGTTTTTAAAAACGGACTTTTTAAAACCCATTTCGGGCTCTCAGATCCCCCTGCCTGCTCCAGAGAGATCAGAGGACCCGATCTACAGCTGCAGGGTGGCTGGGGAAGCTGACGGGGACTCCCTGTCGGCTCCCCTAGCCACCCGCCCTTGCCTCTGCAGCTGTGGGGTGGCTGGGGAAGCCTACGGGGGAGCCCCCCATCAGCTTTCCAGCCACCCCACCCCTGCCTCCATAGCTGCAGGGTGGCTGGGAAGCTGAACGGAGAACCCCGTTCAGCTTTCCAGCCACCCTGCTGCTAAGAACGACTGTATCGGATAACGCTAACAGATCCGATTTTAGCATTATCCGGTGCAGTCGTTATCTGAGGTATTACTGTACTATGCATCCAGATAGACTCACAAGAATTGGAAAGAAGATGCTAAACACTCATTTAGACACGTTCATAGTGTATTGGATGGTGTGTTTTACTTTGATCAAGAAGATCTAGGTGCAAATAGATGATCAGCCATGAAACTCACTGGATAACATCAGCTACTTAACTTTTTTTTTTTTTTAGTTTACATACATCACAATTTGTGGTGAAGATAAAGTTGGAAGAGAAGAGATCCCTTATGTTAGAAAAAGCAGGATATCTTCCTTTACTTTGGATCAAGAATTAAAGAACCAAGTAGTTAAAGGCTACCCCACACAATGACTGATTGTGGTCAAGAAGAAAATAAAATAGTATAGGTATCTACCATTCCAAAATGTCACTCAGAGAGGAAAGTACTTTGTCCTTCTGTATGATTTGATTCATAGCTCATGGGTAAGCATTTTTGAGTCAAGAAGATAATCTGGCATGTCAAGAAGAGGATTTTATGCAGAAACACACACCATATGAGCTGATCTGTAGGAAGAATCATTCTGAAAAGAAGTGTGTGGATTTTTTCTTGGTATGCTGCAAATAAGTGGGGGAAGGGGATAATGTTTCAGTTTTCAAATGCTGAGAAATGTTGCTTTGGATGACGCAATCGCTTCAGTGGGGCCTCTCCTTCCCTTGAGTGATGCAGAATGTGCTATATTTGCAAAGTAATTTGGACTCATTTATGTGCATTGTCTGACTTTCACTGCTGATTACAACTCAGAGAGATATTGCCAGAAGATGGAATTGAATCAATGCCTAGACAAAGGCGGGTTCTACCCTGCTAAGATTTGATTTTGTTACTTTCTTCATCAACTGATTATGCTTGCATCCAAATTATATTAAAAAGGTAAAAAATTAAAAAGACTTTGACAAAAACAAATTTAATACTGAAGGCAGCCACTTTGAAAACATTTTTGAACAGGAATGAAATGATGTTCTAATTTTAACTAGCCAATGGGAATGCCTTCTTACTGTGAATCTGTGTTCACAGTTCAGAACTATAATAGCACTAAGAAATAAACTCTTTCAACCAATCTGATGGTGGATAATGCTTACCTCCAAAGGTTTTGCAAAGATACATAGCTCCCAAAGTGTAACGGAAAGCAGAAGAAGCAACATTCGTTGAAATGGTAAAATACTTTCTGAAACATTGAACAGTAACTTAAAACTGTGCAATCCTTCTGCTTGTCAATTGGCCCACAGCAGATATGACCCATTTTCTGGCAATGCATGTAAATGGTCACCCTACTCACAAGTAAGTTTCTTTGACTGAGCATGGAATGTAGAGGGTTTTACTGATAAATGTATCCCACAAGCCTTGTCTCATTTTTAAAAATAGAACAGTTTGGAGAAAGAGTCGTTTTGTAAGGAAAGATATAAATTGCATACACTGATATACAGTACCTCCTGATGTGTGGGATGAAGGAAATGGCATTTATTTATTTATTTACTCATATTTACTATCCCGCCCCAATCGGGTAGACCCAACTCTGGGCGGCTTACATCATAGATTAAAATCACAGGTTAAAACCTTAAAAATTCATAAGAAAAATTACAACAACGCAACAGATAAAAACAAGGGCAGAAAGGGGTGGCTGTCCCTTAAATCCACCAGCCTGTATGGGATCCCGTGTTACTGGGTCCCCACACATGCTCCGCCAGCCAGGTCTTTAAGCCTCTTCGGAAAGGCAGGAGCTCTGCCTGTAGGCGCAGCTCAGTTGGGAGAAGGTTCCAAAGGGCCGGGGCGAACACAGAGAAGGCCCTCTTCCTAGTGCTAATGAGGTGAGCCTCCCTAGCTGATGGAATAACCAGAGAGCCCTTCTGGTCCGCCCTAGTGGGACGGACAGACGTTCTTAGGGTGACGCGGTCTCTTAGGTATCCTGGCCCACTACCTTTTCGGGCTTTAAAGGTAATGACCAGCACCTTGAATTGCACCCGGAGACATACTGGCAGCCATTGCAGCTCCCGGAGCAGTGGTGCGGCACAAGCATATCGCCTGCGCCCTATCACTACCCGGGCCGCCGCATTTTGTACCAGCTGCAGTCTCCGAATGGTTACCAAGGGCAGCCCCATGTAGAGCGCATTACAGTAGTCAAGTCTGGAGGTGACCAAAGCATGTGTGACCATAAGCAAGGTGTCCCGGTCCAGGAGTGGGCATAACTGGCGTATTACACGAAGTTGTGCATGGCATATCAATTGTGTGTGAAATTCAGAGATGATGTCAGTCCCAAGGATGGACATACAGCAAATAATGTTCAGACCATTCCAATGAAATAACAGATTGTTGACCAAATAGATATTTGGAGCTCATTTGGGTCTCAGCAGTTGCAACAGGCTGTGACTTTAATCAGAACTGCATTCCTAGAAGCTGGAGCCTTGAAGCTGCTTCTGACCTTGACACTTGCACAGAAAACAGCTTAAGAGAGAATCACAAATACTCATAACTACTCCATCCCTTTTCACAGTAACTAATGCTTTATATAGCAAACTCACTCTAGAAAGAGCTCAAACTAAAAATAAGATACCTTTACTTACAATCAGTGTGAGCAGTTACAAACAAAGGAATAAAAAGGGTAAAAGAACAAAGCCTAACCCCATAGAGAGACTTTCCATGCTGTTGCTACATATTATAGGTTAGCAAATGCAGATGCATGTGCAGGCACAGTTAGAGAGAGCCTAATTAAGGGAGATAAGTAAAACAGAAGAAGAGGTGTAGTTTGCCTCAGATTAGTGGGGAAGGAGAATCCCTCTAAGGTCTAAAATCACATCTCCCACTGACTGATGCAATGTTGGAAATGCAAGGATGCAAAATTGTGACCAATAGTAAATTAGATAATGTAATATAAATGTAAATAACAATGACCAATAGTAAATTAGAATAGCAATTCCAATTATGGTAATATTTGCATACACAGTATTAGTTTAAATTCACATGCAGTTCTTTTCCAACTGGTGAACAGTATCAGTTTGCCATAGCACTTTATTTTCCATAGCTATATAGGTAGCATGTATTATTTTGTGATGGCATTGGATGGTAAACACTGGCTTAATTTGCACGTCTGGTTACTGAGGTGCATACGTACCTCCTATGTACATAAAACCCTATTATGGAACAATAAATGGGTCAATCACAGGGAATATAGACTTCTTTTATTATCTAGATGGGTCCCACATTCCTCATATCAATGTACCCAATATGGAATACTGTACATCAATGTCTCCTTTAACTTGTCTTCGTTTTGCCACTTTTTTCAATATTTTCTTATCAATATGGGAAATGCTATTATGAAAAGAACATTGTTGTGTATTTATAGTTGCTTCAGATGTGATAATAGTGACAGTCTGAATACTGTACTTGCATGAGTCTAGTCCCAAACATGCCACTCAACTTAACTTTCATTCATTCATTCATTCATTCATTTACATATTTATTTATTTGTTTATTTTAAGAATGATACAACTAACATCTGCCTATTGCCCTCAGGCAGAAAAATGTTGACATGGCTGAAGAACACCGCTTACCCAAATGGGTTCTAAAATTCATTCACTCTCTTTATATATGAAAAAATACAATAAAATAAGAAACCAGTACCTAAAACTATTCACCTGAATTTCAGTTTTTTTCATTTTCCTTCAGAATATGGTCTGCTAATTATTTCTTGCCTAGAAGTCGACAGAAATCTACTGGATTCCCAAGGTTCTCACTTTATTCTTTTTTAATTTTGTTGAGGTGTTGAGGCTTCTTGTTTTGTCTTCTAACTTCTGTGGGTAACCCATGTATAGCATCCTCATTGATATTATGGAGCTTTCTTTACAGAAATATTAATTTACTTAATTTATCTTAAATTTGATTGCAGTGAGCACCCCTAATTAACCTGATTTTTTGGTGATAATCACTCACAATGGAATCAAATCAAAAATCCGGGGATGGCATGTCCGGCACACAGAAAGAAGCTGCCCTCCGCTCATTAATTCAGCGCACAGGATATAGTTTGGTTCAGGTAGGAATTTCCCTGTCACACAAATACTACTATCAGACTGCTAATTTTAAGATAAATTAAGCAGCTTAGTAGGGATTTGCTCAAGAATGCAATCTTTATTGCAAGACGTTTTCTGTTAAACAAATCATTAGGATCTACTTTCAGTCTCTGCCATTGGCACAGGGACATCAGTTCAGGAAAATGCCAGTGCAACCACACAAATCTAATGAGAGACAAATCTACACATTTCAGTTTACCTAGTTTGCGATTTTTAAAATCTCCATTCCAATTTTTCTTTCTTTCACCCAGATTGTCATGTTATTCTGTCTTATTTTGGCCCAGATCTGCAAATATCACTTTTTTAAAAGTTTGCATGACAAATTATATGTGTTTCTTTGAGCATTTCTCTCAAAATTTCTCTCTCAAATAATTATTTTTGTGCACTTTATTAAGCTGCAATAATTGCAGATTCCTTTTATATGAGGCTTTAACATATCAATCAATTAATCTTTATTATTGTCCAAGACCAGCACAGTACAGCAAAAAGAACAGAAGTTAAAATGTGGGTACTTAAAATATAAAGAGACAGAAGTTAAAATGAATCTAGCATGGAATCTGATATTGCCAAGTTATTTATAAATTCATGACCAAATGATCGCTTCTCGGCCTCTTGGCTAAGATCAAGTGTGGCTTTAATATATGTTTTCTTGCATACTCTGACCACAAATATACACATTTTAACATTTTTTTTATATAAGAATTCTAGAAAATGCAAATGTCAAAAGATATCTGCATTCTTTTTTCGCTTATGCCATGCCAGAAGGGGGCACTCAGAGCCCTCTCTGCGGGCACACACGCTGTTACCCCAGCACAGGGTTTGCCCCACCCCTCTGCTGAGCAGCCCAATGGGAGCACTTTCTCCCTCCCCCCAGCACAGAGTTCACCCCGCCTCTCAGCAGCCTGTTGAGTTTGGGCACTTGGTCTCTAAAAGGTTCACCATCACTGCTATATACATTCTAGTGTCATTTATTTATTTATTTATTTTATATTTGTTTATCACCCTCCTCCCTGAAGGGACCCAGGGCGATTTCCAACAATTTTAAAAACACTTAAAAAATTAAAAACTTTTAAAAAGCTTAAAAACTTAATCTCTGCAATTCATACATTGCTAGTACCAAATCAAAGGTAATGAACTGGTTTCATAAAAGAAAAAGGCAGCACCAGGCAAAGAAAATCTCATGATTTGCCTGAAACATGAATCACTGAGATGAACTTGCATTTCAATATAGTTTTTGTTTTCTTCCACACAGGAAAATGGCCAGCGAAAGTATGGAGGGCCACCACCCGGTTGGGATGAACCACCGCCTGAACGAGGCTGTGAAATTTTCATTGGAAAACTACCCCGGGACCTTTTTGAAGATGAACTTATACCAATATGTGAAAAAGTAATGATTCAACATTGAGCAGGTTTTCTTCTCTTGCATATGTTTCAGGAATGTGTTTAATTGCAAGGCAGGGCTAAAAAGTGAAACTCTTGTGCCTAGAAAAGTAAAACTTGTCAAATATCCCATGCCTACTTCCAGAAAGGCTTGGGCTATCCTGTGGCACATGTATTAGGGAAAACATATTTTCCTAATAAAAGTAAAGATCACCCTTGCTTGAAAGCCAGTCATATTCGACTCAAGGGTTCAGTGCTCATCTCTGTTTATAACCAAAGAGCCAGAGATGTCTGTGTTTGCAGATATTTCCGTGGACATGTGACAGGCATGGCTAAACGCGGAATGCTGTTTAAAGTGCTGCCTATTTATCTATTTGCAATGTCTTGATTTTGAACTGCTAGATTGGCAGGAGCTGGGACAGAGACGGAAACTCACTCTGTCATGCAGTTCTCGGGTTCTGAACTCCAACCTTCCAGTCTTCAAGTTCATCATGCAACACTGGCTCAATAATTTTGTTTTGTGCCTGGCCTTCAAATGTCTGGCTGACTTTACAGATGACTTGAAAGCAGGAGTCAAATCCTCGATGGGCTACATAATGACTGGTTTACCTGCCACATGTCCTCTCACGTGCCCAACCAGTGTTCAACTTAAGAACCCTTATGTTGTTCATTTAAGACTAAAAGCTTGCTAGGAGTTCCTCAGAAAGAGGGTTCAAACAAAAACATAAACTCATAAATAAAAGTTATAACAGCGTGCAGATGAAGTGACCTAATTTTAAGTACAGGCTGTAGATGGCCAATTTGGAAATACAGTTCTCAAGTAAGCTTCCTGCTTTTGGGGAAAAAATAAGGCTGCAATCCACAGATGCAACTGATAGTCTTGTGCACACAGTGCTTAAGGGTGATTTCACAACTGATACTACAAGTAGCCCTGAATCTGTTAATTCTGAGTATTGTTAATGAGATACACAAAAGGAAAGACAGCACTTTAACTTGAATGTGGTTATGGAGCAGCTCCTGCTTTTTCACCTACCCTGTCTGGCAATTTAAGGTACTAATAAAAACACATATACTCTTTCACCCAAATACAGTAGTGGAAAATAATAGTTTCCACTACTTTAAATAAATGTTTGAGCCTATATTGTACATGTGGCAAGATGAGCTACTCTTATCTCCTACTGCAATCAATGTTCTAGTCCTCAAGATGCCAAAGATTCTTTCTTTCTTTCGTTCTTTCGTTCTTTCGTTCTTTCGTTCGTTCGTTCGTTCGTTCGTTCGTTCGTTCGTTCTTTCTTTCTTTCTTTCTTTCTTTCTTTCTTTCTTTCTTTCTTTCTTTCGTTCGTTCGTTCGTTCGTTCGTTCGTTCGTTCGTTCGTTCGTTCGTTCGTTCGTTCGTTCGTTCGTTCGTTCGTTCGTTCGTTCGTTCGTTCGTTCGTTCGTTCGTTCGTTCGTTCGTTCGTTCGTTCGTTCGTTCGTTCGTTCGTTCGTTCGTTCGTTCGTTCGTTCGTTCGTTCGTTCGTTCGTTCGTTCGTTCGTTCGTTCGTTCGTTCGTTCGTTCGTTCGTTCGTTCGTTCGTTCGTTCGTTCGTTCGTTCGTTCGTTCGTTAACTTTTACAAAGCTTTTTATAAAACCTCTAAAAAGACTGGTGGTTAATCTGTTGCCTAGGCTAAAGTAACATATTAACATTCATTTGGAAATGTTAAATCATTGTGAAAATAATGAGGAATGTGTGGCTCTCTAGATGTTACTGGCCTTGTATGCCCAGATGGCATCCCAGTTGCCCCAGTCCTCAGAATAATTCACAACAAACATATATTTAAAAGCTTTATCCACATGACACAGCACCCAAGGAAGATCTTCAAGTCAACTGAACCAACTGTTAGCCAGTCAATACCATCTCAGCCCAGGAAATGACTGTTTCAGGGTGCTCAGCCACTTTGTAAATCCATCTCATTTAAGATGAGCACCAACCCAACTGGCTTCTGAGCCAGGCAGATGGTGAACTGGCCCCAGTCCAAAAACCTTTACTATGGACTTTCCTGTCTAAATCCATCAATTGAACTTAACTCAATACTCAAAACTGCCAACCTCAACTTGTGGTAAAAGCAAACACAGACATGCTCCTCTTTCTCTCCCCACCACTTTCCATAACTGTTACCTCAATCTACACAGGAACAGTGGGAAACTCCAAAGAAATGACAGCAGGCAGCCTGGAATGAAAACTCCTCCAGGTTGGTTTGGTGTCACCAGTCCCACCTTCAGCTGTACTTTTCTCACTCTGATTGGCCGGCCATGCCTCCATTGTGCAGAGGCCTTTGGGGTGCTATTGCTGCCCTTAGTCTCCACTCCCTGAGATCACTTGCTGAAAAGGCAGGAGCTAAATGATGGATTTTTCTTGGGCAAATGATAATGTACTGTCAATTCAGTTCTGATTTATGGCAATCTTTTCATGATTTTCTAGGTAGAGAGTACTCAGAAACAATTTACCACTCCTTTCTTCTGAGGGTTCCAAGGGTCATGCCGCTTGCCCAATGACCACAGACTGGTTGTTCTCCTGGAAGTTACAGTGGGGAATCAAACCCCCAGTTTATTGCCCCTCAACTAAATACAGTACCTAACTGAAGCTATGCAGCCAAGCATGGATAAATAAATATTGTGATAAGGAGCCCTTCTGGCAGATCAGTAAAGTAAAGAATGAAAAAGGAATCAAAGTGGAGGTTATGTTTCATCCTGATCAGTTAAATGCTAACACTTCTTTACAAGAGAGATGGCAATTCTAATTAAAAGCTAAAGATAGCATTTCAACAGGCTAGTGATCTTTTGTTAAAGTTCAATATGTTTTACAAATTAAAGTTTCAAAGGAAAAGCAATAAATACAATAGAGTTCAATGCAACATACTCCAATTTACTTTGCAGTCATGCCCAATAAACCTAATTGTGATATTTTATTAGTGGGTTGTCTGTCTTCAACACCCTTTTATTTATCACATACTTTTCAACCAGCGTTTTTTGGTACAAGTAAAACAAAAGTACAGTACCTCTCTATCACTCTGTGGAGGTGTTACAGAATCCTAGTTTGTCAATATATTTAGATCAAGGTTTCTCAATCTTTTCAAGTCAGGGGCCATGCCATGCTTCCTCAGACAGCTTTAGGAGCTGGATGGCCATTTTTCCCTGCCTGCTATACATGGCACTCCTGGGTGTGGCAGAGGTGAGGGGAACATGAAATGGTGTTGTGGGTCGCATCCGGTCCCTGGGCTGTAGTTTGAGAACCCCTGATTTAGATGAATTTACCTAATCTTGTCCAATTTAGCATAATGTATAACACAGACATTCACTGATAAACCTAAATAGATGTTTCTGCTCATGTGGAGACTTTCCTCACGAGTTATAACCCTGGGACTTGCTCCCCACATTGAGAGTCTCCATATGAGCAAGAAGCTTCTTCCCTTCAGAGTTGGCAGTGAATTTGTGTGGAAAGCAACAACAAAGAAAAATGGAGCTAGGTGTTCCCCTCTCAGCATGTTGACAAGCCAGCATTCTCTGATACTTTAAGTCTGTTTGACTTTCTCTTTCTGTCTACCCATCCCTCTTGTGTACTCTAGTCTGAGGATAGCTTATTTAGCCATGTTGGAGAAGGTGTTACTTAGTACATGAGCCAGCACTCTGCCTAGTGGTGGGATGTCAAAAATTTTACTACCCCACCATGATGTCATCACAGTGTGGGTGGAGCTAATGTCATGATATCATGGGTTTAGCCAACGTCATGACATCATGACATCATGATGTTGTGGGCGGGGCCAAATAAAAAATAAAATAAAAATAAACACAAACACACACCTCAACCCACCCACCCATCCACCCACAACACAAACCCATAAATAAATTAAATAAATGAATAAAATAAAAAATACATTAAAATACAGCCAGCCACCCAAACACCCACCCACCCACCACAAACACAAATCAACCAGAGTTTTTAAACCAGAGCTTAAAGCTTATTCTGGTTGATCTTTCTCACACTAGGTCAGATGGAAGGAACTACAGAATGAACTCACCACTAGATGGCTTCATTTTGGCACTTTTCAACTTTTCAACAGTTAAAGAAGTTAGGTACTAAGTCTTTGCCTAATCAGTTCTCTAGGATAATATGCCTTAATGTAAATGTAAAACAGCTTAAGGCTTCTCCAATTGGAACAGCAATTGGAACAGCACAGGTGTAGATTATTGATGAGGTAACTCCAAGACTTTATTTAAAAACCTTAAGCCAGGCCGCCAGGCCTTTTTAGGAACTGTGGTAGTACGTCAATATAGGTAAAGGTATTAAATACATATTAAAATACACACAGGCACACCACATCCAAAGGTGAGTCACTTACCCTGGGGAGCAGGCTATAGGGAGCTTCAGGCTAACAGCTTCTCTTCCTCCCCACTTGGGAGGAGAGCAAGGAGGCTGTGCATACGCACCAAGCACTGTAGGTGTGCATGCACACCAAGTGCTTGGCACACATACACAGTGAAAAAAACAATGAAAAGGTAAGCCCCGAAGGTGGTTCCCCCCAAAAGCTGCTACCGGTTCTCCAGGACACTGGGGGAAGTTACTACCAGTTCTGGCGAACTGGTGAGAACCTGTTACATCCCATCACTGACTCTGTCTCTCTTTGTCTCTATCTCTCATCCCATCTATTCCTAGATTAGCAGATACAGGACATTTCTTTTCTTTTTCTTTTTCTTTTTTTGAATTTTTTAAATTAAACTTTAAAATAAAAAACACAATCAAAAAGTTACAAAAAATACAACATTGAAAGAAATCAACAAAAACATTCAATATCACAAGACAACACAACACCAGAAACAAATAAATACATTCACCCTCATCCAGCCCCATACCACCCAAAATCCCAGAACAGCACAACATAAAACAAAGACATCCCTCACCCAACCCTTCACCTTCTTATCGTGTTCTCTCCCCTATCCTTCCATTGAAGAACCGCCTCCAAGTGACAGGACATTTCTAACGTCATTGTTACTCTTTGGAATGGGTTCTGTATTTTGGATCAGAAGGCCCATAAGAAGGCATTTCCTGCAAGTGAGCTTGATATGATGGAATCTTTGCATTTAAATTCTATAGCTGTGGATTATTAGAACTCTGTCCTGAAAGAAAATTCTTACCTCCTTTATTCACATGGTTGCTTCCATTAACATCAGTAAAAGCATTTGTGACAGCCATGGCTGAAGGCGCAAGCTTTGATGAGAGAGGCAAAAGCTTGTGCAGAGATGTCAAGCACAGAAAAAGCCAAAATGGTGGCTGCACAGAGTAACTTTGACAACAACTCTACCATGAATAAATAAATAGCTGCTGATTACCCCTGGAATTTATTATACTCAATATGCAGGAAGAGGCTAACTGTACATTGAATTTATGTTGTTATATATACTTACAGTCAGCTGAATTATCTGAGTACCTTCAGTTATGCAGCAAAAACATACCAATCACAGACATAACTGAGAGAGGGATTAGCAAACTACAGAACCCCTAACTAAAGCATATGAAATATTCGGGGAATCAAATGGAAAAATAGAATGGGTGATGGGCAATGGTGGAACAGTGATAGTAGAAAAGAAGCTGCCATACAGCAATGTTTTCCCACAGGTACCATCTTTCTAGCTCAACTGTAACATTTATCTGTGATATGGCTGGTTTATAAGTGCACAGAACACCTTCACCACCACTCTGCCCTGAGACATAACAGATGCATACAGGCAGGCCAAAGACTGACAGGATTAAGTTTAGGCCTGAGAGGGACAAAATGTGGCCTTCTAATTAATGGCAGAATTTACTTGAAAGCACACTGCTGTTATGATAGCCCCATCAACCTTAGTCATGGGAGCCGCAATGATAATGAATGCTGGGAATTGCAACCTAAAAATGCTCAAAAGACATTCTTTGCCTATCCCTTCTTTATGCAAAAGCAATACAGTACTTGGAAAACCAGTATTGGTTTGTTTAACAACAGTAATGTTTACCATAGTAACTCTATATTGTGATTGCCCAGTTTACAGCATATTTTAGAAAAATTGTGACTTTGTGGTCCCTGCCTCTGTCCCTGTGGTGGGTGGATAATATAGTGGTGATGGTGGCAGTAGTGGTGATGTGTCTGTGTGTTTTAACTTTCCCTGAGAATGTCTATGATCACCAAAACTGTTGTGAGTTATACCCGTGTTTGTGTAATAGCCCCCATGTTGCCATTTATACTCTACCAATGGTGGGGATGAGAATTACACCCAACCTGCCCCAGCCAGTCACTTTACCTATTCCCTCTTCCTTTCCCCTGAAGAAACATCTGCTTTTCACATGTTACAAGTTAAATTTGTAAAGTTCAACACTGTTTGTTCCCATTTGTATAATAGGTCTCCCTTCACCCATAGTGGCTACATCATGATGTACATAACTGGAGATGTACATGTAGTGTCAAGATGTAAGACCTATACCAGTGATGGAGAACTTTTTAGAGACTGAGTGACCAAACTGCAATCCAAAACCTACCTATTTATTGCAACATGCCAACACAGCAACAGGGGAGGGAGGAAACTCTCCCCTTGGGCTGTTGGGCAGAGGGGTGGGGCAAACACTGTGCTGGCGAAGGGAGGAAGCACTCCCATTGGGTTTCTGGGCAGAGGGGTGGGACGAACTCTGTGCTGGGGCAACTGCATGAGTGCCCACAGAGAGGGTTCCAAGTGCCATAGGTTTGCCACCATTGACCTATACAAATGGGCTCCAAATAGCAGTGTGACACTCTGTATGAAATCCCAATGGATTCTGGGATTTTTGCATGTGAACAAAATATATATTGTTACAACCACATCTTGTTAATACATTTAGATCTTTGGGAGAGATTAACAAATTCTGACGAAATCTGATTCATTGTTTTTGTTAACTTCTATGCCTCAGAAACCATGGTGTTCAACTCTATAAACTCTGCTTCCAAATCTAACAAATGAATTGCAGTCGCAAGAATGTTCCTGCTTGTTAAAGCAAAAACACATCAAGCGAGAGACAGAAAGGCATCTAGATGCAGATAGATGTGAAAAAACTTCAGACATCTTGCCCTATTAGCAGCACCAAATGCCCAAAATACACATCTTCTGTAGGACATAAAGGCATTGTTCAATATTTTAAACCATGAAGAGAGGAAAGACTTACAAATGTGCTTTCTTGTTAGTGATTCCATGGAACACTCGAGGAACTCACCATATGCTGCATCATTCCTCTGACCACAATGCAGCCAGATAGGAATATGTCGGTCTTGCGGAAAGACATGGTTAACTGCTTTTACCAAGCATTTCCCCAGTTATCAAGGTCCCTAAAAGCAACCTGGGTGTCATGTGTTACCTTTTGTTCTGGCTTTCTGTACAGAGATGGATGGGATGTGATTTAAGTCCATTCCTGAGTGACTGGGTAGCTTGGTGTCCTTTTTACTCTCAATGCCAATGGAAAGAGAATGTTAAGAACAAATCAGTGCAAGAAAATATTAGTTAAATTCGGATGAGTGCACTCTGAAATCTATGAGATGAACCCAGGAGCTCAGCCAATATGCTATTAGAGAGTAGAATAGAGATCATTTACCTTGCTAACAGGCTCAGCTGTGCTAGCTCAGCAGGAGCTGGACTTTGACATATGTTGCATCTGTTTGTTTTGACTTGGTGCATGGATCAGAAAGCATGTAAAACACACTCTGCTTTCTGCTCAAGGACAATAGTCAAGCTACCCTGGACTAAAACAGAAACACCAGCAAAACTATACAAAACTTTGTACAGGGAAGGTGAGGTAGAGAAAAGTTTCATTTCCAACTAGGTTTATGGAAGATCTGCTTTTCTCTTCCAGATTGGTAAAATCTATGAGATGAGGATGATGATGGACTTCAATGGAAACAATAGGGGCTATGCTTTTGTAACATTCTCCAACAAACAGGAGGCCAAGAATGCAATAAAAAAACTGAACAATTATGAAATTAGGTAAGTGTAGTTAGTTTATCTGTATGCAACAAATGTGTATCCCACTTTTTGACCAATGCTCTCCCAGAGTCTCACAATTTTTTAATGCAATGGATGCAATAAAATGCACACTTTCAAGCCAGAACAAAGTAAAAACCAAACAGGACAATATAGGAAACTGAACTTCATTAAGTTAGGTCGTTGGTTCATAATTTTCTGTACTGTATCACCAATGTCTTCCCCAACTCTGTGTGCTGTGCTGGACACTATTATATTGCAGAGTAAAATAACTTTATTGCTAAATTCAATCAATCAATCAATCAATCAATCAATCACTCTTCATTACAGTCCAAGACCAGCATAGTAGAACAAAAGGAGAAGTTAAAATGAGGTTACTGAAAATATATCAAGAGACAGAAGTTAAAATGAATCTGACATGGAATCTTATATTGATAAGTTATTTATAAGGTAAAGGTCGCTCTTGCTTGAAAGCCAGTTGTATCCAATTCTAGGATTTAGTGCTCATCTCTGTTTATAGACAAAGAGCCAGTGCTGTCTGCATCTGCAGATGTTTCCATGGACATCTGGCAGGCATGATTAAACACCGGAGTGCATGGAATGCTGTTTACCTTCCCACAAAAGTGGTACCTATTTATCTACTTGCAATTTCTTGCTTTCGAACTGCTAGGTTGGCAGGATCTGGGACAGAGACAGAAGCTCACTCCGTCATGCAGCACTCGGGTCTCAAACTGCTGGCAGGGTTTCTGGATGTTGGGTGGGCAAATATTTTTTCAGGATGGGCAACAATGTCGTATATATATATAAGCAGCTGGGAGTTTGAGGGTGGGCAAACTGCTAACTCAGGGTGGGCAATGCCCACCCTGGCCACCCCCTGGCTATGGCCCTGGCTGCTGACCTGCTCACCTTCCAGTCGTCAAGTTCAGCATTTTAACCACTAAGACACCGCAGTCCCAATCTAGGTTATTTATAAAATTATGACCAAATAATTATGCTGTGCTTTTCACTTTATGGTTGGTTTACATATCTCTTGACAACTTATATTGGTGAGATCATTTGACATTATTATAAAAATTTTCAAAGAAACTAAGTCTCTTTCACTGCATAAATGGAACTGTTGTTTGTATGCAGGAACGGTCGTCTGCTAGGGGTTTGTGCCAGCGTAGACAACTGCCGCTTATTTGTCGGAGGAATCCCGAAAACCAAAAAAAGGGAAGAGATTTTGGCAGAGATGAAGAAAATTACAGATGGTGTTGTTGATGTCATTGTGTACCCCAGTGCGGCTGATAAAGCCAAAAACCGTGGATTTGCTTTTGTGGAGTATGGAAGCCATCGGGCAGCAGCTATGGCAAGGCGAAAACTACTACCAGGTAGCCACAGATCAAAATGCTGCAAGATTGAGAGAGATTTAAGGATGTAAAGCCATTATTACTAGAAGTAGATGAAGAAACTGTATATATATGCACAAGAATAAGCAAGCTCCATTAATAGTACAATGGCTTTTCAACTTTTGTGTTCAACAAAAAGATACAAGAATTCAGCCTTGTTCAGGACTGGCTAGCATTTACATGGGAAATCCCTGCCCAGAATCTCCCATGGTACCAATATGTTTTCCCTCAGGTTAAGAAAGAACTTCAGGGAGGCAATTTTGATTTAGAATACAGATAGAAAGTGTTTAAAAACTACTTCCCAGTCCCATGGCCCTAATATGACTTACCTCCCCCTCATAGCAGCTAGTAATTTTTAAATGGAACATTCTCGTCATAGATCTCCCACATCATGTCTAGTTTGGTCTTCAGTGAAGGGATAGCCTTAGCAGTATCATGACCAATAAAACCAGATGTAAGAGTATAATTGTTGCAGCTCTCCACACTCTTTAAATACCCCTTTAAATGTTGTGACTCTATACCATCCTGTGAAATCCTGGGATGTATAAGTTAGTGAGATACTTCAGCTCTGTTCTTTTAGAGTTCTCTGCTAGAAAGCTCTCTCCCTATGTTAAAGCCAGAAATACAACTGTTCAAAGAGTGGAAGGCTGCTCTCTCCAGGTGACCCTCTCGACATTAGCCAAACCCTTGATTTCTGACTAGAGCTTTCCACCAAACTGTAAATACAAGGATTCCATAGGAGGGAGTCATGGCAGTTAAAGAAATAACAAATTTCTATAATTGTGTAGTACAGTTATGTTATTATGCTGGGTAGTGAGATTTTTCTTCTGTTTGATTGCTGCTGTTCTCCAGTTTTCAGATGACCTCTTTTACAAACTAGTTTGATAAAACAAAAGAAAACAAAATCTTTCCCCAGTTACAGCTCAGAATTTTGGTTGTGCTTACATAAGGCTTACATAATTGCCACAGCTAATTGAGAATGACTGATGAGGTACCAAGGTGTTTCTCATTTGTTTGCCTGGCCATGAGTCTGAACATGTAAGGGAAGTCTGAATGTGATGTCAGAAAATTTCTTTATCCCTGTTAATCAAAAAGCCTCAGATCTTCAACCTTGCAAGTCCTGGTTCCACTATAACTCTGCTGTGCTCCATGGCAAAGTTTGGCCTTGAATATTCCCATAGGTCTATACAATAAATTTTAATCTGGCTCAAACTAGCTTAACCATGTATGTTTCCTAGTCAAGAAACCCTGTAAAAGTAACAGCAAAGGATTGGGGATGTCAAAGAAATTTACATTCACAATGTTCCTGCTCTGATATTTTTGCAGTTTTGCATGGCAGTTACTTTAGTTCAAACTATCCTGTCCACTCAGAGAAGATGCGGTCATGCCAAATTAATATTTGTATATCCATAATCAATGTGAAACAAGAGACTCTACCACCTCATCTATTGCTATTTAAAATCAGTAATAATTTCATAACAGTAAGTTAATTTACAAATACTGTACATCTGCATCGAGAGGTTCTTCTTTACTCCACTGAAAAGATGTTCTTCTCAAGGACGGTTGTCTGTGCTTCTACCTCTCATTTTTAAAAAAATAATTGCAGAATTCTTTACAGGAAGGATACAATTATGGGGGCATCCAGTAGCTGTAGACTGGGCGGAGCCAGAGGTTGAAGTTGATGAAGATACGATGTCATCAGTCAAAATCCTCTATGTGAGAAACCTTATGCTATCAACAGCAGAAGAGACAATTGAAAAAGAATTCAACAGTATTAAACCAGGTAACAGAAAGGAAGAAGCATGGTTTGGTCAGAATTTAAACCAGAGGGGAAAATAATTCTATCTGATACCTTTTTTTATTTGCAGGAATTATGAGAAAGGAGATAAAGCTGCTGTTACATTTTCCATGGGGGGGAGGGGGGATATTTTAAGCATTGACAAAAAAAATGAAAATGAAAATAACAGCTGTTATCCTGTCCACTTTCTTTCATCGTATATAAAGTGTTTTCCAAACTCCCCTGTAGTGCAACAAGGAACCTTATTAACAAAACCATTGGTAGGCAACAAAACTCCTGAAACAACCAACTCTTGCTCTTCATCTTGCTAAAGTTCACTTCTTAAATCACACTGGCCTATCATGGAGATGATGCATCCCTTAAACTCCAAACTTTATGTCTACTTTCTGAGACCATTTACCTCACCCGCCCAGGGTCCTTCCCATCTATGTCCAGTTAATATGTTTCTTGTGTACATTGAGAGGCATCCTGCCCCAGGGTTTCTGTCTCAGCCTGACAATAGTACTGGTGGGGTGCCTTGCCCTCTTAGGAACTTTCTCTCTGGCATTCCTGCTGGCTCCACTCGCTCTCTTTGGCCTGGCCCTTTGCCTCCTACAAGAGAACTCAAAACCTGATTCAGTTTCCAGACCAGGGGCCATGTTTTAAGATGAAGCTCCACTCAAGCAGCAACGGCAGATCTTCAACCTCTCTTGCCCTCTTTGCACACTGGGGGGGTGGGGGGGGGGTTCAGGGTCAGGTCTGGCTATACCTCCCCTCAAGGTCTCTGACTTTTCCTCACAAAACTCGTTCAACAACATATCCCCCATAACCCTCCCGGATTTCTCTGCTCTTCTTGTTTCCCCCATAGTCTTATTTACTGTATATCTTGGGGTATAAGACTATTTTTCCCCCTGAAAAACATGCCTCCAAGTGGGGGGATCATCTTATACGCCGGGTGCACTTCAGTTGGGATAGACATAGCTGCCCATTGTGGCCTCCCGATGCTCGCCCGGTGCCCATAGTGGCCTCCCGATGCCTGCCTGGTGCCCATAGTGGCCTCCCGATGCCCACCCACCTCATTCTTCATACCATCCAGTATTGTGCTGTATCCAGCGTGGCCGAGACGAGCATCAGCAGCAAGACAGGGGTGCCAGCCTTTTCGGCGTGACCGGACCGTTCTGCTCGGCGGGAAGCAGCGGTGCTCCGCCCCTCTCCTTGTCTAAGCAGAGCTTGCACATGCACACTTGCACACTAGTGGCGGCCACAGGGAGATGTTGAAATTAAATCTGATGCTCTTTTATGTTTTATTTGGTGTGTGGAAGGTGTGCGGAAGAGGGTGTAGTCTTATACGGCGAGTATATAACAAACTATATTTTGAGTGGAAATGTTGGGGTGTCCTCTTATACACCCAGTCGTCTTATACGCCGGCATATACAGTAACCCTCCCAGATTTCTCTGCTCCTCTCACTTCCAGAAACGTCTCTCCCCATACTTAATCTTGTTCATTTTTTGAAAAGAGTGGATAGTGGGGGAATATATAACTTATTATGTAAGCTGACCTTAGGTTGACAGCCTTCCATCTTTCGGAGGTCAGTAAAATGAGTACCCAGCGTCTTGGGGGCAGAATGCTAATCACCTTGTGAGCCGACCAGAGAATGCACTAAGTGCTATGGGGCATTCTAATTGCTATTCTTAATTCCTTTAGTTTTTCCCTAATAAAGTATGGTCACCAGACCTAGAGAGAAGTGGCTAGCCCCTTTCTTCTCTGTTGGGGCTTTCTATCTATGGAAAGAAAAAAGTCTTCAGGGGAGATTATTCTCCTTGCTTGTAAGCACTAAAACTGAGCAAAACTTGGAAAACCAGGTAGGTATTTCCTGGATAGTGCCTATGAAATGTGTCCTTTTCCAAAAACACAAGGTGTGTACATGCCTATTTACATTTTTTTCCTTGTGCCCCTCAACTGTGCACAACCAAGGCAAGTACCTCAGATCCTTTGCCCTTGTTTTGACCTTCCTCAGATGTCAGTCCTTCTTGGGGATTTATTAGTGACACAAGGACTATCTCCTAAAAAGAGGCATAGTAAAACTCTGGTGTACCCAAGCAGTATTTTTGAAAGACATGAATTGTCTGTCAAGATTCTATTTTGCCATAGGTGTTTTCCAAAATAAAATGTGCCAGGCACTTGTGTCAGTTTCAGAGCTCAGCCGAACTATTTGCTCACTCTTCATTGCACTTGTCATTGAGATGCACTGAAAACATCATATAAAAGGGAAATTAAACAACTCTTGGGGTTGGGATTCTATGATATTTTCAAAGGTATTTTGAGAGTGAACTTGCCCTTAATATGAGATGGTTGTGAATCCCCCCCCCCCATTTATTTTTTAAAACTACTGCTAATGCCTGTTGACGCTGTTGATGATGGTTGTGATTTGATTTGATTTGATTCATGTTCTACCTTTTCTCCTGGAAGCCCAGGGCAGTTAGTTGCTTGCAATATCCCAGTAACAGTGTATCTTGTGGGAACAGTATTATATCATGATTTAGTATCCGTTCTTGGGACATATTTGTATGTGGAAGAAGACTCCATTTTATTGTGTTTCTGTTTATTTCTTCCTGCAGTTGCCCTAAACTATGTTGTTGCTTGTGCAGTGTTTCCCAAATGCTGGTGTTTGGACTTCAGTTCCCAGAAGCCTAAGCCAGTATATTGACTGATCAGTGCTTTGGGGAATTGACTTAAGCTTCTGGGAATTGAAGTCCAAACACCAGCATTTGGGAAACACTGTGCTGGTGTTTACTGTTTGTTCCTTTTTAATATTGCTGTCTTTATTGTATCATATTTTACAACTTTGTAATCTGCCTTGAACTGTATGGGGAAAGGTGAAATATAAATATACTAAGTGAAAATAAATGAATGAACAAATAAACCAATTAAAACCCAGCATATTTAATAATGCATGCCTAGAAGAAAGCTGGATTTATTTTATTTTTGTTATTGTTGCTGCTTTTGTTGTGGCTGATATGCAAGCCCGGTGTCTCAGCTGACATCTTAGCACACAGAGTTCTCAAAAAAAAAGGTTGAATAGAATATTATGCAATCAACCAAAAGTTGTATTCAATCATCAAAACAAAGATTACTGGGTTTTAAGACCTCAATTTCAGTGCACAAAATTCAAAAATAGTTGAATAATTCTCTGGTGGCTTGTTATAGGCCCCAAACTGAGATACAGAAATGGAATGATACACAAAGCAATTATACTCTGCTTCAGAAGTCTATGCAATTAGTTAAACACTATAGCTTGTGTCAGAAGACTTTTTAAAGGAGCCTAATTTTTGTTAAAGATAGATGTGTAACCATTCAATATTACATTTTATTTGGATTTATAATATTCCTTATCCACTACTCCTCAGCCACAAGTTACAGTATAGAATTTATTGGATGCCTCACCCATTACCGGTATGAGAGGTCAGGATCATTGGACAACAGGCAAGGCAGACACAGTCCACAGAAAGGGCCCATTTGGGCCAAGGTCATTGAAGGCTACTGGCCCCTTCTTTTTCTTTGCGGTCACTGTCTTCCTTAAGAAAATGAGCAAGGAAAACAGCAAGGAGAAGCAGCCTCATTCTGCCCTCATTTTCAGGGCAGTACTGCTGACAAGGCTAGAAAAGGGAGGACAAGTCAAGGCTGGTGGAGTTTGTCTCAGGGAGCAGAATTCCCAATAGTTCTAGATAGCAGAGCCAATGGTGGGGGAATTGCTGTCCCAAACATATCTGGAGGGTTACCACTGCCCATGCATGTGAGCAGAATGTTTTCCCTTTGTTGTTGTTGTTCAGTCGCACAGTCGATTCCAACCCTTTGCGACCCCATGGACCACTGTCCGCCAGGCACTCCTGTCTTCCACCATCCCCCTCAACTCACTCAGCTCTGTGCCCATTGTCTCTACAATACAGAGGCGTAGCTACCGCCGTATCAGCCGTATCAATTATACGGGGGGCCCGGGCTACGGGGGCCCCCAACGGCAAAAAATAAAATTAAAAATAAAAAAGACCAAAAATTTACTGCGCATGCGCAGAAACTCAATCTGATGCATTGCGCATGTGTCAGATTGAGTTTCTGAGCATGCGCACTTTATTGGAGCCATTTTTGGCTCCAATTTTTAAAAACAAGCCGGAGTCGGAGAGTCGGAGTCGGAGCTGCAGCTTTTAAGCAGCGAGGCAGCCCCGACTCCGAGGCCCTCCCCCCGGTCGCCGCGGGGGCTCCCTGCCTGCGCCAGCCCGGGCGGCGCTCTCCACGGTCGCTGCTGGGGTGGGAGTCCACCAGCTGCAGGACCAGCTCGCGGGCGCGCCCCGTCCCCCGGCAGGCGGCAGGTCACCTGGAGCGCGCCTGGAGCTGACCTACCGCGCGCGCCTGGAGCTCCCCTGCCGCGCGCGCCTGGAGCTCCCCTGCCGCGCGCGCCTGGAGCTCCCCTGCCGCGCGCGCCTGGAGCTCCCCTGCCGCGCGCGCCTGGAGCTCCCCTGCCGCGCGCGCCTGGAGCTCACCTGCCGCCTGCGTGCGGGATGGGGCGCGCGAGCTGGTCCTGCAGCTGGTGGACTCCCACCCCAGCAGCGACCGTGGAGAGCCCCGCCCGGGCTGGTGCAGCCTGCCAGGGAACCCCCGCGGCAACCGGGGGAGGGCCTCGGGGCTGCTTCGCTTCGCCCGCTCGCCTTCCACAACTGCCCCTTGCCTTCGCCGTGCGCGGCGAGGGAGCGATCGGCAGCGGCGGCGGCGGTGACAGCAGAGGTGGAGGAAGAAGAGGCCCCAGGATTAAGGTAAGTGAGGTTTTGTGTTTCGGGTGGGTGGGTGGGTTGAGGTGTGTGTGGGTTTTTTTTTTTTTTTACATTTTAATTCTATTTTATTTATTTTATTTTTATTTATTTTATTTTTATTTTTGGCCCCGCCCACGACGTCATGACGTCATGACGTTGGCTCCCCCCATGACGTCATGATGTCATGACGTTAGCTCCGCCCCACATCTAAAGGGCCCCCAAACAATTTTTATACGGGGCCCCGGCAAGGTAAGCTACGCTTCTGCTACAATACCATCTAGCCATCTCATTTTGGGCCACCCCCTTCTTTTGCCCTCCACCCTTCCCAGCATCAAGGCTTTCTCAAGTAAATCTTCTCTTCTCATTTGATGTCCAAAGTACTTTAGCTTCATCTTTATCATTAGACCTTCTAAGGAGCAGTCAGGGTTGATTTCTTCTAAGATTGACCTACAGTATCTGTTCTCCTCGCTGTCCAGGGGACTCTCAAAACTCTCCTCCAACACCACATCTCAAAGGCATCTATTCTTCACGCTCAGCTTTCCTAATGGTCCAGCTCTCACACCCATACATTGCCACAGGGAATACCATTGCTTTGACTATGCAAATTTTTGTTTGCAATGTAATGTCTCTACTTTTCACTATGTTTCCCAGGTTTCTCATTGCTTGCCTCCCAAGAATCTTACATCATCTCCTCATACATAAATAAATCTAGATAAATAAATAAATAAATAAATAGGCCAGGACAGTCCTGAGCCTATTTATTTATCTTTTATATTTCTTTAAACCAAATGCTGCTTTGCATTTCTTGAGGCATTGTTAACTGAAGAGAGCTACAGTAAAACACCGGATAATGCTAAAACTTGGTTCCACATGTCTTGGTGTTATCCGATTTTTAGTGTTATCCGATGAATGTTAACATCCTATGGGATGGATCGGATAACGTTAAAGCTCCATAGAGATACATTGTAACTGCACAGGCTTTAGCGGTTGTTATCCGATCTATCCCATAGGACCTTAATGTTATTCGATCCAATTCTCCTCCCCAGATTACTTAACGTTATGCGATTTTAGCGTTATCCGATCCAATCATTATCCGGTGTTTTACTGTATTTGTAGTGCTGCTTTCCATGTTTTGAAGGTTCACACTGGTTTTTTTTTTTTACCAAGTTTGATTTGATTTCTCTAGGAAACATCCTCTTCATTAAGAATTAGCTTGTTTTTTTTTTAAATGTTCAACTCCTGTAGGTTGAAGAGGCCTATAATATAGATGTTGCTAGATCCAGTGCTGCTTCAGTGATGAAGAGAGAAAACCATGAAAGTGTGGTTTGATTACACAGTATACATAAATACAAATAGAACAGCTAAGTGGTTTATGGTCGCATAGTACTAGGGCAGGTATTCTCAACCTGCGGTCCACAGGCTGGATGCAACCCACGGCACCATTTCATGTGCCCCCCCCCCCACTGCCTCCACCACACCCAGAAGTGCCATGTAGTGGAGGAAGGGCAAAATGGCTGTCCAGCCCCCAAAGCTGTCTGAGGGAGTGTGACCTGGCCCCTGGCTTTAAAAGGTTGAGAACTCCTGTGCTCGGGTCTAATACTTACTGTAGAATATTTTTTTAAAAAAGTCTAATAAAGGAGATCAATACGTGAGATCAGAACTGAAATGTTTATTTTTCACTCTATGTTGCAAACCTAACCTCCATTTTTTTAAACAGGGTCAGTAGAACGAGTAAAGAAAATCAGAGACTATGCATTTGTGCACTTCAATAACCGAGAAGATGCCCTGGAAGCCATGAGAGTCTTAAATGGGAAGGTAATGCTGAAATAGTTTTGTCTTTGCTGAAAGGCATGGAGAGAGCTGCACATATATGGCACTGAAAGGTTTTTTAATGGTGTGTGTCAATCAAAATAATGCAGTGTTAACAACAGAATTCTTGCCAGTGGCTTTGACCTGAACCACTTTGGCAGTGATTTTCTGGTCACAGATACATAGTCCTCTGGCGCTAGAGATGCCAACCTGCCATACCATTATAGTAAGACTAAAAGGAAGCCAGCTTTGAGTAGTTTAATACATGTTCAAATTGGAAGTACGAGCATAAGCCATTCCACTCTGATTATGTGCAATTTGTTTTGAGGAATAACATAGAATTACTTTTTGTCCAGAGCAAGGGTGGTTGATATACCTTGATTTTTAATATATCTTGATATATCAAGTAATATCAATATACTTTTGTTAGAGCACTAATGCTTCAAAACAGGGTAGTTCTGAAATATTTGTGGCCCAATAAAGTTATTGGCCACCTTTGTTTTTTCATTTTTGCATAAGGACCATATAGGTTTTTTTTTCCTTTTCATTTTATCAAGGTTTGTGCTATGACTTATCATTGCCTTCTTTTCTCTCAAAACGTTTTCAGACAGCAAATGGCGGACGGCGCGGGCGGACGGCGCGGCCAGGCACCAACGTGCCCGTGGGAGCCAGGTGGCCGGCTAGGGGAGGTGCCCTTCTCTTAGGGCTGCCGCCGCTGCTGCCGGAGCCACTCTAAAAAGGGGCGGCTCCAGCTTCGGAAGATTTTTTTTAAAAAAAATTGGAGCTAAAATGGCTCCAATTGACTGCGCATGTCCAGAAACTCAATCTGATGCATGCACAATGTGTCAGATTGAGTTTCTGCACATGCGCAGTCAGTTGGAGCCATTTTAGCTCCGATTTTTTTTAAAAAAAAAATCTTTCGGTGAGGCGTCCAGAACCGGACGCCTCAAAAGTGGGCTCCCCTCCTGGAGAACTCTCCGGGATTGGTCCTACCGGTTCCAGGGATCCGTCTGGAACCGGGGACATCCCATCACTGGTTATAAACCCTCACACACCTAGCATTGCATGGTTGCATCCCCACTGGACTTCCAATAAGGGACCAGTATGAAGCACAACATTAGAAAAACAGCAGGGAGAGCCTCAGTAGATGATACCATAAAAGTAAAGGTAAAGATTGCTCTTGCTCAAAAGCCAGTTGTATCCAGCTCTAGGGTTCAGTGCTCATCTCCGTCTGCAGACATTTCCGTGGATATGTGGCAGGCATGCCTCAACACAGGGAGTAATAATAATTTCATGTCAGAAATTATTCTGAGTTGAAATGATTTTTGCTAGAGAAACTTTGCTCAGGGGATGCCTGAATGAGGCTCCTTTCATGTCCCCAAAACATTTTTCCCAATGAAGTGGTCCCTATTTATCTACTTGCAATTTCTTGCTTTTGATCTGCTAGGTTGGCAGGAGCTGGGACAGACATGGGCACTCAATCTATCATGCAGTACCCAGGTCTTGAACTGCCAACTTGCTGGCCTTCCAGCTAACAAGGTGAGCTTCTTAACCACTGAGCCACCACAGCCCCTTGCTTATAAAGAATAATGCTATAGGAAGCATTCCTTTATGTATTCTGATACTATATGTTGGAACTTAGCATCTGTCATTGAAATGTAGACTATTCTCAAGCCCAGCACAGAGGATTTTGCTGCCTGAAGCAACAAACAAGATGGTGGCTCTCCAACTCTCCCATTTCACCCTAATTCCAGGTACAAAAATGGGCCAGACCAGCAATTGTTTCTTTGTTTTTTTATTACTGGAAACAGGGTTACATCTTCCAATAGACTTGAGGCTAGGAGGAAAGTTGATAAGGTACAGAGCCGCTCTTGTGGCACATACAGTTCTGCTGCCTGAAATGCCTGCTTCACTCTATGTATTAGTCTAGGGGATGGTTCTGTCTGTTATGCATTGATGTGTCTCCTTTTTCTCTCACCTCGTGCATCTCTTGTTGTTTTTAAGGTGGTGGATGGCTCTCCCATTGAAGTCACATTAGCCAAACCAGTAGACAAAGACAGCTATGTTAGATACACCAGAGGTACCGGAGGAAGAGGAGCTGTATTGCCTGAATATAGCTACACCTTTGGACATGTATATGACCCTGCTGCAGCCTACCTGGGTGCACCCGTATTCTACGCTCCTCATGCCTATGCTGCTATTCCTAGCCTTCCTTTTCCTGCTGCTAAAGGACATCTTGCAAACCGGGGCATTCTTAGACCTCCATCTATTAGAGGTAATTTATTAAATATACAGGCCCACACCAAGTACAGTATAGCATACTGTCTTGGCATTTAGTTAGTGTTCAAGGGAGTTATAATTAAACAAGCATATTCATTGTTGAAGTAAATGTAGGTGGCCACCAGTGGTGGAAGCAATGGTGGTGGTAATATCCAGAGGAGTTCATGGGTTGACCTCAGTGTACAGGCACTTTGCAACCAGCATTCTTGCAGCCACAGATCCATGCAGGAGTCTAAAGGTGCATACCTGTGCTTTCAATTATGCTTTGAAGCTAAAAGAAGTCACAATTATAACTTTTGGAGGCTACAGCTCCTAGAATTCTCCAGGCCAGGGGATTGTGCAAATTATAAATAAAAAAACATGCATTTTCTAAGCTCCAGAAGCAGAAGACAGTTCAAATTCATGGCAAGAATGCCTACATTAATACCTCATCTATTTTTTCCACAATTCAACTATATGAATGGCAGTGGAAGCTACACTCTAAAATAAGAGGTGAAGCTAAAGTTGTTTCAGACTCAAGATTAAATAGCCATGTAAAAACCTCTGCTTAAGGCAGGGGTTCAAAACCTTTTTAAGGCAGGGGTTCAAAACCTTTTTATGCCATGGGCCTGATCATGTGCCCTGAAAGAGGAAGTAAATGTGCCCACTTCCACGTTTACGCCAGCCGAAGGCACATTTACAGCTGACATAACTGCATTTATGCATGCATAGGCATGTTTTATGGCTATCGTAAATGTGCCTACTTTCCGGGTACGGCAGTGGTAGGGGTGGGCCACATGAAATGATGCCGTGGGTTGGGGCCAGTGATGGGCAGCCAAAATTTCTGCTACCACACTGTGGAGCTGACATCATGGGTGGAGCCAATGCTATGACATCATGGTCTGAGCCAATGTCATGACGTCATGGGGGGAGCCAAAAAGGTTGGCAGAGCCAAAGTAAAAAATAAAAAATAAATAAAAATACAATACACATAAAAGAAAATATAAATACACACATAAAATACACATAAAACACATAAAAATAAATATAAAAATGCACATTAAAATACACATAAAACACATTAAAATACAAACCAAAATACACATAAAAACACACATTAACTTGTGAACTGCTCAGAGAGTGCATGAAGTGCTATGTGGCGGTATATAAGTGTAATTGCTTTGTTTCTCTGCTGAGGGTTGATTCACTGTCTCTTTTACAGTTATAGTTGGTTTAGGAAATAACACAAAGACCCCAGATTGTTTCAGTTACATTTATTTGTCTTTGATATATAAGATTAGCAAATATTTGATTCCTCAGATGCAGCATCAGAATGATACCTGATATGTGAATAGCTTAACACAAGTATAAAATGTTACACCAAGAAGAACTCTTGTATCACTTCCTGTCTCCTGAGACCTAATGGCTTTCAATTGATTTGGTGTGCAAATTCAGCTACATGTCATCAAATGTTGAGAAATCTGTGCATGGGACAACAAATGATCTATGTGTAGATGTGATTCATCCCAAATTCTTCAGCAAACAAAATTATAACTGGTGCTAGAAATCAGGCTGTTAAGCTTGTCAGTTAACAGTGAAAAATGGGGTCAAATACATACACCAACACAGATGCACTAACATTTATCTCTGTGAATGATGATTATCTAATTTGCAGTGATTATTCCATATACATTAAAAATCAGTTTTGAAATTTCCCCACCATCAAGACAATCCATACATGAATTTAACTGAATGTCAAGACTCGTTCGTACTTAACTGAGCAGAAAAGTGAGTGGTGTGTCAGTAATTTAAAATTATTCCAGGCTCTCCAACCCCTGTATCTTCCGGCACTTCACAAAATGAAAATTGGAGAAGACCTGCCTTATATTAATAAGTGTGTGGCTGGAATTCAGTGCAGAAATGATATTTTTGGAAGGATAATTCTGTGGACATAGATTGCAGTAGACTGCAATCCCCGGGCTCACCTTATGAGTGAGGAATTTTTTGAAATATAGAAATTGAGGATGCCTGAAGCGGGCAATCTAAAAGTGCTGTAGATACTAAAAATAAAAATAAAAACACCCTCAAGGTGCAATCAAAGTTGGAACAATACAGTCCTGACAGTACTTGTGCATATCCCTGAGCATTATTGCCCTTCGCTTGAAAGGCAATAAAGGGATTTTGTGCTCGGAGTGTTGCTACTTTTCAGTGAATTATGTTCAATAAACACCAAACAGTTGAGACGGTACAAGAAATGTTGGCATCTGTGTTGGAAAATCTAATCACCATGGTGTAAAAAAACCTATAGCAAGCTAAATATTTTGCCACTGTGCTACTCAACGTTGCAAAAACCTGTTGCTTGAACTGGGCAACTGCGTCCTGAATAATTACAACAGGGCTTCACCATGGATGGTGGAATTCAATCAATTCAATTAGTGTGTCACGTTTTAGTGTGCAGTGCAAAATCCTTCCAAATACCCTAAAGATCAGGGAGATTTTCCTGTGATTTGATTCAGTCCAATGCCTTCTTACATTCCTAGAAATTTACATGAATGTACCTGTAGGGGCTGCTGGACTTAGAGGACTAGGAGGTCGTGGCTACTTGACTAACCCTGCCTTGGGTCGTGGGTACCATCTCAAAGGAGAAAAAAGAGGAGAGGAGAAACTGTATGACCTTTTGCCAGGAATGGAGCTTACACCAATGAATCATGTCAGTTTAAAACCCCAAGGAATTAAACTTGCTCCACAGGTAAGTAAAAGTCATGTAAAAGGAAACACTCTTGACTACTGCATGTGTCTTTTGGTTCCCTCTAGATATGAAAAGAGGGACTGTGGTGCCATAGTGGTTAAGATGCTGAACTTGACGACTGGAAGGTCTGCAAATCTAGATATGAAAAAAAAAGTTACTGAAGCTCATCTTTTTGTTTCCCACACATATCTTATTTGTTTTTACACATTTTGGCTATTACCTTCTTTTGCTCAGTTTTTCAAAACTGGAATTTGAGCTGAAACAGATCTTTTAATCCTCACATATCAGGATGGGATATTTTAGTTTCCCTGCTCATAGGACTGCGTTGGTTGGAGACCACCCAATACTAGATCCATTACATATTCAGCCCATAATTTGTCGGTTGCCATTCTGCCATGTATGCAATGCACCTTACAATCCAGCATCTAATTGTTTTAAGATAAATTAATATACCCACCATCCAAATACAATATCTGAGTCTCAACTGGCATAGAAAGCAATCAACAAAGTATATTATCAATAGCAATACAGGTGACAAAAGAATGCAGTGCTACTATCCCGAAGTGCACTAAAAGATGGGTGCCAAACAAATATTTCTGGGAAAGCTGTCCCAGATATTCAAGTTGACAGCATAGAAAACCCCCAACTAATTTCAAAAGTGGGGTAAGGGAAGCATCCAGAAAGAAGTATCAGTTGAAGATACCAGAAAGTGCTTGGGGAAAGGTGTTTTTGAATTATCCAACCCCATCTTCCCTCGGTATGTGTGGCTGTCAGGATTCTGAGAAATGTACAGTAGTTCAAAGGTTTAACTTAAATCCTGATCTTTTGGAATGTGTTAATAGACAAAAATATATATAAACCAAAAGGTCTTGGCAATTTTTAAAATATACAGTGACTAACCATATGTTGTGTACTCACTAAATACTCTCTTCCTTATTTAGATATTAGAAGAGATCTGCCAGAAGAATAACTGGGGACAGCCTGTCTATCAGCTTCATTCTGCAATAGGACAAGACCAAAGGCAATTATTCTTGTACAAAATCACTATTCCTGCTCTTGCCAGCCAAAACCCAACAATGTACGTAATTATGACACTTGCTTGGTTAAATATATGGGTCAGAGCATCATAATCTTAATTTGCTTAATACTGTGACAAGTATGGTTGAGGCAGGTCATTGGAAAGAAATGTGGTCTATTATTGAAGAAAGTAATTAGGTAGGTGCTGGTTATGTGCTACCATTGCATTTCTGATTTTCTTTCTAATTTATTTTGGGTGTAGTATCTTAACATGGGTTTTGAATTGAACCATCATTTTATTATTATTTATTAGGCTTTTTTTAAAAAAAAATGCATGTTTACAAAATGATGTTGTGTACCTATGCCTGAGTAACTGACAGTTGTGCAAATAGTTGTGAATTTCAGAACAAGGGGGAAGTCATATCTAGCAAACAGTTCTCCAGACTCAGTTGTGCAACTAATTGCATAATCAAATTAAACAACTAGGCACACAATGTGGACTACCTGGTTGTCATTCCCAGTGAACTTTTGCAGGTAGTAACTTTACACTATGTCAAATGCAATAGGATTCTAGCCATTTTATATTGCTAGCACTAGGATGTGAGGTAAGGAAAGGATATTGAAGGGATTCTTAGCTTCAGTCCTCCAGAAGTTTTGACCATCAGGTCCCAGAATCCCATACTGTCGACTACACTGGCTGAAGTTTCCAGGAGTTGAAATCCAAGGGAAAGGGAGGGCCAAATATTGTGCGTCTGGCCAGGTTATGCTGCTATGGTAATAGAGTAGACCATACTGCCAGCAACTCAATACCAATCATCAGGCAGCAGTTAACTAACCTGACAACCCTGAGGACTAACAGCCTTGGGTGGCAAAATCAACAGAGAAGGGTAATGGTCCCCGAGTGGATTAAATCCCACTTGAATCCATCTCCATGGAGGGAAGCAGCCTGAGGACGAGGAGGACTGTGTCAAAAGGGCTCAGGACCAGAAAGTGACTTGCAGAACTGGATTAGTGGTACAGATGTCATGCTATGATGTCGAAGGCAAATGTGGTTGATGGCCATGATGATAGCCAATATTCGGAATTGGGCATGGCACTTAAAGAAGAAAAAAGATTGTGAACCAAGGAGTAGATAGTAATAGATTCAATAAACATATTAAACAAAAGACAAAATCATTCCACCATAACCTTTAAATTTCTTTTTTTTAAAAAAAAAATGAGTACAAAGGAAGCTTCCTAAGATGTAAACCTTAGAAAAATGAAATTGTTTTTTATATAACTTGCTTCACAGACATCCCTTCACACCACCTAAACTCAGTGCATATGTAGATGAAGCCAAAACATATGCAGCAGAATATACTCTTCAGACTTTGGGCATTGCCATGGAGAGCACAGAGACACCTGCTGCTACCACAGCTTTTCCAGGTATGTAAAAGTTGCACAGGCACTGGCTTGGCTCCTAAGTTACTTTAACTTAAGCAAGTATGTGGAAAGAAAATTTCCCATTTCCTCCATCCTTCTGCAGCCCTCTATACCCTCCTAGTAGCTACTGTGTGAATATACAGTATGTCTGTCTCTCTATCTGTCTCTTGCATTATCCAGACAGCTCTCTCATTCTCACTGGTTGGATATCTCAGTGGTTTAGGAATCTGGCTGTGGAGCCAAATGTTGGGAGTTTGATTCTCCATTTGCTTCACAGGAGATCAGCCAGCCTGTGTCGCCTTGACCAAGCTGTGCAATCCCAAGGTACCCCCAGAAGAAGGGAATGGTAAAGCACTTCTGTGTATCCTTTACCTAAAACACCCTGGAAAGGATTGCCATAAGTAAGAATTGACTTGACAACACACAGCTATTTGCCATGTCTGCTCCTCCCCTCCACCACTTCAAAGCACCAAAAATAATGAGTCCATTCCAAGAACCGAAGTTAAATAGGGCAATAAAGAGCCTGCCAAAGTTTTCCAGAACCTGCCACTCTCAGAGGACTTAAAAACAAAGTTTTGTGAGACAAAATGGACTTTTAAGATTCTCTCTGTGATTTCCTTCTGTGAGCTGTGCAATGGCTTGGAGCTCCTGACCACTGCAAGACCTAAAAGGCAAAGGGGGCAGCAGCTGTGTTGACTGCCCAGTTGATGCAATTTCCCTTCTCGTCATGGGTTGAAGGTCAAACATGCATGTCTCCTTAGGAAACACTATTGATTTCAACTGGCTTTATTTCCAGGTAAATATGTATAAGGTTACAGCCTTGATTCCTTATGAAATGAAAGAAAAAGCAGTGTTGAGTCTAAATTTCTGTGTCTTCAGAACTATTTGAAACTCCACTCAGGAGACACCTGAATGAAACTCCTTTCATGTCCCCAAGAGCTGGGACAGAGACGGCCACTCAAACTGTCATGCAGTACCCAGGTCTTGAACTGCCAACTTGCCAGCTTTCCAGCTAACAAGGCAAGTTTCTTAACCACTGAGCCACTGCAGCCTAAAAGCACCTAAGATGACATTGGGAGTCAATAGGCACGGGGCATATGGGAGAAATAGAAAGGATCAGTGGGAAAGGTAGTCCAAGAGATAATATGATAGGGATGTGAATCTCACAAAAGCTAATTCTCAGAGAAAGATGGAAAACATCACCCTTCTTGAAAGGAATGTATCAGTTCAGGATATCTCCATCTCCCCCCCCCCCCAAAAAAAAAAAAAAACCACAGTCTTGCAAGAAATGCCAAGCTTCATCGTGCTATTACAACTATAATTTCAAAACTATGCAGAATTGTAACAATTCTTGTAACAGCGACTCTGTTCCAGGAGATTAGGCCTCTCTTCGGCAGAGGGGGCCTGGCCCTGGTTGGCAGGAGTCAGCAGAGGACTTTGCCGATTGTGGGGGGAAATCGCTCGAATTCACTTGATGTTTGACCCTGGATACCATGGGTCTGGAGTTGACTGGATCACAGTCTAGCCATGTTATCTGGGATTGGTTTGATCCAGTTGTCCCTGAGGAAGTGGATCTCCTTGGATCTGTTTGTGCCACTACTTGTCCATTAGATCCATGTCCCACCTGGTTGGCCAAGGAGTCCAAGGCGGTGACAGGTAATTGGGTTAACGCATCCTTGCGGGAGGAGATGTTTCCTATGCTACTAAACCATGGTTTGGTGCCCCCCCCTCCTGAAGAAGCCAGAGCTTGACCCAACAATAATGGCCAACTATAGGCCTGTATTCAACTTTCCTTTTTTAGGGAAGGTTTTTAAGAAGGCAGTGGTGTGGCAGTTACAGGAGGTTCTGGATGAAGTGGATTATTTGGACCCCTTTCAGTCAGGATTCAGGCCCGGGTATGGTACTGAGACTGCATTGGTTGCGCTGTTGGATGATCTCTGGAAGGAGTGGGATGTCGGTCATCCCTCCATCCTTGCTCTTCTTGACTTCTCAGCAGCTTTTGATACCATCAACCACAGTATCCTTCTGGAACAGCTCAGAGGATTGGGGATCCAGGACACTGGATGGGGCTGCCCTTGATGACCATTCAGAGGCTACAACTGGTCCAGAATGCAGCTGTCCAGGTGGTGTTAGGTTGCAGGCATTATTCCCGTGCATCTCCACTGCTTTGGGAGCTGAACTGGTTACCAGTGTGCCTCCGGGCGCAATTCAAGGTGCTGGTAATTACCTTTAAAGCCCTACATGGTAGTGAGTGAGGATACTTAAGAGACCGCGTCACCCCGAGAACATCTGTCCATCCCACCAGAGCAGACCGGAGAGGCTCTCTCATTGTGCCATGTGCCTGGAGGGCCTTCTCCGTGTCTGCTCCGAACCTATGGAACCTCCTGTCAATTGAGTTACGTCTCCAGATGGAGTTGCTGCCCTTCAGGAAAGAACTAAAAACCTGGCTGGCAAAGAAGGTATGGGGCACCAGTGATGTGGTGGCCCCCGTCTGCTGGCTGATATAGCAATATCGCTCCCTCATTCTTTTAGCTGTTTGGAGTAATTCTCGTAGTATTTTTAATTGGTTTTTTAATGCATTTTAAGTGATGTTGATTTTAATGTTGTGAGCCGCCCAGAGTTGTTTCAAGTTGGGCAGCTATATAAATTGGAATAAATAAATAAATAAATAAATAAATAAATAAATAAATAAATAAATAACATCTTTCCTGTGGAGAATTCACAAGAAAGGACACTAAGGTTAGCATAATTTAGCAGTTTCCTAAGTGTTGAGACCGTGGTGAGCAGAGTTCAAGCACAAAGGGCACAAGAACACAAAGTGGTATGATGTGCCACTTTTTTGGAAATGTAGCATCAGTAAAAGAAGGGCGGGGAGCAACAGAAAGACGAATATAAAGCAAGGGATTTCTGGAGCATCACTGTTCATGGTCTGAGATGGACAACCTCAGGCTCTGTAGCCAATTACAGCCAGCCTAGGCCCCAAATCCTGCTCTTTGGTCTTTGTCCGCTTTTCCATAAAAATATCATTTGATGGTTTCCTAGGTTTTGCAAGTTGGGGCCTTCGAAAAAATTGAAATGCCACTTCCAAAGTTTACTACTAATAATAATATATTTAAATTAAAATATGCAACTATATCTGCTCCCATACTTTTTCCTTTGGCTGGATCTTCTTCTTCTTCTTCTTCTTCTTCTTCTTCCTCCTCCTCCTCCTCCTCCAACACCACCACCACCACTTCCTCATTGGGTGGACACACATTTTAGGTGGCCCATCCAGCTTCCCCCAAAGTACTTCAGGACATAACATTGTCCCTCAAATATGCCAACATTGCTCACTCTGGGCCAAACTGAAGAAAGACATACAATAAACTAAAATAAAACCTTTTGGACTGCTTCTATTCTTCTTGCACAGTTGTTTTCTTCCTATTATATTACTGGAAGTATATACCAGTCACTTGGGTTGATTAATATGGAATCATTCAGGAACTTCAAGGCTTTTTGTAAAGAATAGCAAATCCATCTAGCTTCCTGCCACAGAAAAAAATCAATGCGTCTAGGCTTGTTCAAGCTTCCGCATTACATAAGACATGCTGATGTTTTATTGAACTCAGTGCCATTTATTGCTTCATTATTATGACCTTCACTTGCCATTATATTATTTGCTTAGAACGCTGAGAAATGTTTTTTTGTGTATTCCAGTTCAGGTGTCTCTGGCAATCCAGTAACAATGAAGCCTCTTAGGAGAGCCAACATTAATACCAAATGCATCATTCTAAGCAACATCTCGCACTCTCTCCCTCTGGAGAGAGAAGATATCTGGGCATTCATTGATGAAACAAACCTAATTGGAAAAAAGCATTTACGATACATCTGGGAAAGAAGTCATCTTTATAGTACTGTTACATTATGCTGGGTTGATTCCGGGTTGAGGCCAATGCAGTTAGGCTAATGAAAGTAGACTTTCCAACCCTCTTCTCCCACTGCAATCTCTTTAGCCTGCCTGCCCCTCAATTGTACACAAAGATTTGAAAGACCATGCTTAACTGTTGTAATACAGAGAAAAGGGAGTATCCCTGAAAATTGGGGTATAGCTTTGTTTCGGGTGACCATTTTGGAGGGATTATCACACATAAAGGTACTGAGTTTGATGGCCAGAAGGTCAGCAGGTCAGCCATTCAAGACTCAAGTGCTGTGTGACAGAGAGAGCTCTCGTCGTCTGTCCCAGTTCCTGCCGACTTAGCCGTTCAAAAGCAAGAAATTGCAAGTAGATAAATAAGTACTGCTTCGGTGGGAAAGGTAACAGCATTCCTGTGCTGCATAGTCATGACCACATGGCCACGGAAATGTCTGCAGATGCAGAGAGCGCTAGTCCTTTGGCTGTAAACTGAGATGGGCACAGCATCCTAGAGTCAGATACAACTGGCTTTCAAGCAAGGGAGACCTTTACCTTACTAATCATATACGGTATGTGTATATGTACTCCCCACTCTTCTACACACATATATCTGCTGCCAATTGTGAAGGAAAAATGGGGAAATGAGCAAATAAATAAATAAATACACATGTGCACACACACAAACACTCTCTGTCTCTGTCTCTCTTACACACACACACACCTATTATTAGTTAGACAAAGATGGCAAAAACCACACACTCCATTCAACTACAGTACTTAGAAACAGAGGCGTAGCTACCGCCGTATCAGCCGTATCAATTATACGGGGCCCCCGGGCTACGGGGGCCCCCAACGGCAAAAAATAAAATAAAAAATAAAAAAGAGCAAAAATTTACTGCACATGCGCAGAAACTCAATCTGATGCATTGCGCATGTGTCAGATTGAGTTTCTGCGCATGCGCACTTTATTGGAGCCATTTTTGGCTCCAATTTTTTAAAAAAAGCCGCAGTCGGAGAGTCGGAGTCGGAGCCGCAGCTTTTAAGCAGCGAGGCAGCCCCGACTCCGAGGCCCTCCCCCCGGTCGCTGCGGGGGCTCCCTGCCTGCGCCAGCCCGGGCGGCGCTCTCCACGGTCGCCGCTGGGGTGGGAGTCCACCAGCTGCAGGACCAGCTCGCGGGCGCGCCCCGTCCCGCGGCAGGCGGCAGGTCACCTGGAGCGCGCCTGGAACTCACCTGCCGCGCGCGCCTGGAGCTCACCTGACGACAGAGGCGCGGCGCTTCCTATTGACGTCTCGCCACCACCATTTTCTCCCGAGGGCTGGGAGCTGATACGGTAAAGGTAAAGGTCTCTCTTGCTCGAAAGCCAGTCCTATCCGACTCTAGGGGTCAGTGCTCATCTCTCTTCCAAAGCCTAAAAGCCAGCGCTGTCCGCTTCTGCAGACGTTTCCGTGGTCATGTGGCAGGCATGACTTAGACACCGGAGCGCACAGGACGCTGTTTACTTCCCCACCGAAGTGGTCCCTATTTTATCTCCTTGCAATGCCTTCCTTCCGAACTGCTAGGTTGGCAGGAGCTGGGACAGAGACGGGGGCTCATTCCGTCCTGCAGTACTCGGGAATCGAACTGTTGACCTCCCGCCTTCCAGTCAGAGTCTTCGCCACTTGATATAGAGTTAAACAAAGAAACAGCGGGGGGGGGGAATTTCATTGCAATTAGGAACTGCGGTGGCTCAGTGGTTAAGAAGCTCGCCTTGTTAGCTGGAAGGGATGGGGCGCGCGAGCTGGTCCTGCAGCTGGTGGACTCCCACCCCAGCGTCGAGGTGGAGAGCCCCGCCCGGGCTGGCGCAGCCTGCCAGGGAGCCCCCGCGGCAACCGGGGGGAGGGCCTCGGGGCTGCCTCGCTTCGCCCGCTCGCCTTCCACAACTGCCCCTTGCCTTCGCCGTGCGCGGCGAGGGAGCGATCGGCAGCAGCGGCGGCGCGGCGGCGGTGACAGCAGAGGCGGAGGAAGAAGAGGCCCCAGGATTAAGGTAAGTGAGGTTTTTGTGTTTCGGGTGGGTGGGTGGGTGGGTGGGTTGAGGTGTGTGTGGTTTTTTTTTTTTTTTTTTACATTTTAATTCTATTTTATTTATTTTATTTTTATTTATTTTATTTTTATTTTTGGCCCCGCCCACGACGTCATGACGTCATGACGTTGGCTCCCCCCATGACGTCATGATGTCATGACGTTAGCTCCGCCCCACATCTAAAGGGCCCCCAAACAATTTTTATACGGGGCCCCGGCAAGGTAAGCTACGCTTCTGCTTAGAAACCAGTATTTTTGTTATGTTAAAAGATATAAATCAAACATTATTGCCAATCTCAGGAGCTGCTGTGCTAAAATTGTCTTATTTCTGCATTTCTTCACAGGATACATCGCTAATGCTGCTGCAACAGTGGCAGCTACACAGCTCAAGCAAGCAGTGACTCTAGGACAAGATTTGGCAACTTACACAGCATATGAAGCCTATCCAGCATTTGCAGTCGCTACGCGTACTGATGGATATGGAGCTTTTTAAGAAGATGCTCCTCTATGTTTAAAACAGTGTTTTCTCCCCTCCTCCCCCTGTAATCAAGGTTTAGCAGGGGCTACTTCAGGCTAATGATTAAGCCGAGTTCAGTGATTTTGAATTAATAATTTAACAGATTTCAATGCATCAGAGCAAGAGATTTCTTTGCTTTGAGATTACCAGTTTAATAATGATAAACAACGATAGACACTGATAGATGTGTTTCAGATACTCAGAGTGCGAGCAGAAGAAAAGGTGCATTGTTTGGTTTGTGTTTACGAACAATAAGCCTTTGTGGCCATTTTAATAGTATTTTTTTTTTAATAATGTAAAGACCTTGGAAGCTGTGAAGGTGTTATACTTCTTTTAGTTCCTTTTCTCCCCCTGTAAAGCATTTTATACACTTGGAAGGTCTCCATGTGAGGTAGAGTGATACCATAGCTAAAGTCTTAATCATAGGGTCAGAGATTTGAGGTAGGATAGGCCTGTTAGTTTGTTGAAGCAAAACCCATTGAGATGAACAGTTGGTTGTTGTCATTTATTTGGCATGCAGCTAGCAAGTATTATTTGGCATACCCTTCTATGGATGGTAGTCTCCTTCATCCAATGCATGTGGTGCATTTGATGACTTGGGGTATAGCTTATGGACGTTTATGTCAAATAAAACTTGCCATTCTTTAAGGCAGTGGTTCCCAACCAAAAGGCCTGTGGGCCGGATCCTGCCCCCAGCGCCATTTCATGTGGCTCCCCTCCAAGAGCATTTGAGAAACAAAATGCCCACCCATTTGAAGCTGTTGGGACAAAATGGTCATCCCCATTGTGCAGGCAGAGCAAAATGGCCATCCAGCCCTCAAAGCTGACTGAGAGAGCATGACCCACCCCCTGGCTTGAAAAGGTTGGGAACCCCTGCTTTAAGGTGACACAGGATTCTTGGTTGCTTAAGGGACAAACAAAATAGAAATGTTAAAATGCATTCAATGTACCTTTCCCACCTATTGATAGTGGCCACCCAGGGAAATGATCATAATTAAGGGAGAAAGAGGCAAGGAGGAGAAGGTTAACCTCTTCCTTCCTGGTTTATGAAAATCTTTCCAGCAAATCTCCTACGTAGTTGCTCTACATTGTGAGCTTCCAGAGGGAGCAAGGATTTAGCTTTCCTTCCTCATTAACAAAAGTCCGAGTCAATATTAGCTCTCCCAATGTCCATTGTCTGTATTTTTTAATATGCAAATCGTATGGAAAAACACATATCAAATAACATCAGGTTTTTAATGTATCAGAATCTGATATTGGTACCAACCATAGGCTATAATCCATGGCAAAAATTCATTGCTTCATCCACCATATATCAATTTGGATGCAAGTCCTGTTGCGTTCCTTGGTACATATTTCCTGGCAATTGTATAAGACTACAGAAAGTGAGGGCCTCATTCCAGTAATGCAGCAGACTGACTTGTAATCAAGTCTGTCTGTATTGGACATTTCATACCAGGAAACTAACAGTGAATCCCATACCGGTCTATTCAGAAGTAAACCTCGCCTGATTCCTCCCTGGTCATTATCAGCGGGATGGCAGCCTAAAGAGATGAGGGAGGTCAGAAGAAGAAACAATATTACTGCCAAGTACAATGTATTAGTATTCTGGAATCACAAATTTCTTTAAAATCTACCTTTCAAGTTGAGACGTGTGACAACTATATTCAAAGACAAACAAATTGATTCCCATTTTCACTTTTAGATCTGATTTAAAAAAAAAAACAAATTATCTTGGTAGCTTCAGGTATTCAAGAAAATTGCTCTGCATGATCCTGGGTATCTTTACTCAGAAGCAAAGTCTACTGTGTTCAATTATGCTTCCTCTTGAGTGCAACAAGTTACTTCTGATTGTAGGTTGGGGTGGTCCTGCTTCTGCTTCCACTTCTTGTATATTTATAAACCAAATAGAAAGAAACCCTCGTTACAGAGACATTACATTGTATATGAAATAGAGCAGTCCTGTTTTATTTAAATGAGCAATTATCTTGACTCAAAGGTGAACAAATTATTTTATTTTTTGGGAATTATTTTAGGCTGTGCATGGATTTCATAGAGGATAAGCTGTTTCCTTTCCTAGAGTAAAAAAAATGCCATTGGGGCAGGGGAAATCCGTCAATTTTGGTGCTAGTGAATTTTAAGCCTAAATAAATGTTTCCCAACCTTTGGTTTTTGAACTTCAATTCCCAGAAGCCTAAGTCAATACATTGGCTGATCAGTGCTTTGAGGAATTGACTTAAACCTCTGGGAATTGGAGTCCAAAAACCAAAGGTTGGTAAACACTGACCTAAATGTAAATACTGCTGTATAGAAGCTATATACAAAGCCAAAAATTAACCACATATTCTGTTTACCCTAAAAAAAATCAGTGTTGGGTCTAGTTTGTTCATCTTCACTGGCCTGCAAAATATATTATGGACAACTTCCTTGTTACAGAAAGTATGGTGATTTCTTTTCCAGTCATATCATTACATGAAGAGAAATAAAAGCTTGATGGTGGGGATGAGGGTGAGATGGGGATAGGGAATGGATCCTCACTAACTCTTGTCATTTCAACATGATTTTCTAATTAAAGCAAGGACAATCCTGATTATTGTCTTTTTGGCACAGAGTCAGGGTGCCATTTATTCAATATTCATGTTCTCGGCTATCATGTGCATTCTGCTCTTACAAGCAGATGGCTTTATTGATTAAACAGAACATCCCATCGTTCTTTTCCTTTTCCTCTTTTTAATTTTGGCAGTGGAAGAGTAAAGTATGTAGACAGTATCTGCTTCTTGCAAAACCTAGAGCTAATCTTGTAAACAAATCTTTTTGATGATCTATAGAGCCTTAAATAGTAAGTTCTGAGATAACTCACAATATCTTTTAGACTACTAATTGCTTGATGAAACACATTCCTAAAAATTGACTTTTACCATGCCCACAAATAAAGTTGCAAGGAAATCTAGTAGCAGCTACAAAACTTAATCATAGCTACCAACAGAAAGAGCCTCTGGCATACTCTTCCATAACAATAATAGCAGCTTTGGGAATACAGTAATACCTCGGATAACGCTAAGACTTGGTTCCACAAGTCTTGGTGTTATCCGATTTTTAGTGTTATCCGATCCATGTTAAAATCCTATGGGATGGATCGGATAACGTTAAAGCTCCATAGAGATACATTGTAACCGCACAGGCTTTAGCGGTTGTTATCCGATCCATCCCATAGGACCTTAACGTTATTTGATCTAATTCTCCTCCCCAGATTACTTAATGTTATGCGATTTTAGCATTATCTGAGGTAAACGTTATCCGAGGTATTACTGTATGTTTTAAACCATTGGTGGCATCTCAGGAAACCAGAGTCCCTCTGTCACAGTGATACCAGACTAAGTCTTACAACAAGATACTGTACAGTCAAACATCGCATAAAGAGCACCTCATTTAAAGAGTAACTCACATAAAGAGCAGCATTTTCTGTGAATGTTCGCTTCGCTTAACAAATAAAACCAACCAAAAACTCGCTTAACAAATAAATCAGGGTTCGCAATCCCCACCACCACCAGAAGTCACAATTAGTCACTTACAATGGTGTTTCGCTTAAAGAGCAATTCTGTGGAACACATTATGCTCTTTAAGCGAGGTACCACTTTTTGCCATTGCAAAGTAAATGCTTTCTAAGCAGTGGAATTGCCACGTTGACTAAGAGTTTCTCCCTTTGCCAGCTAGAATTTGGAAGCAATGCCCATAAAGTTGCAATAGCATAGGAGAAAAGATCCAGAGAGCAGAAGTAACATGTCATATGTCATACACTACAGCATTACCTGTAAAATATTTTTTTCACATGTAATGATGGAATAGAGAAGTTCCTTTTGCAAAATAATGTAATATTGTATAGCTGCATGTACAGACTAACCTTTCTCTATCTAAAAACAAAATAACATTGACTCATATTTTTTCTAATTTTATGAGGGAAATTTCTTTTACGTTTTCTTTTTCTTTTTTTCAAAGGCATGCAATTTTCTTACCACTCTTAAGTGGCTTTCTTTCCCCCCAAAGTAACAGAAAAGTAATGACAAATGTAACTGGGTACTTTTAAAATTCTGGTAAAGTTAATGGCAATGTGTTTTAAAATTTCTTGATGATTTATCTAACTTTTATAAAGAAAATGTAATTTTCCAAGTTCTGAAAAGAGCCAATAGTAAGCTGATAAATTGTGTCACAAAAGATATCATTATGAGGTGTGATTTAAAGTACCCTCATCATGTTAAATATACACCTATGAAAAGATAGCCAAGACTAATGTTAATAGAAAGCGCTAACATCCAATGTTAATGGGAAGTGTTTTTCTTTGGTTGAAATTGTTTCCTGCTTTTGTTAGTTAACTATTTACTCTTGTAAATGCCACACAAGTTATTTACAGATAGTAAGATAAAGTAAGTGCAAAAGTCACAGAAACAGTATTAAAAAGTGTGTGCATAAAAGAACCATACTTATTTTTCTTACTTGTAGTAGTCGTTGTTGTCGTCATAGCCGTTGCCGCTGTCTTTGTATAGAACTGAAGCATTGCAAAGTAGCATAAAGCTAGTTTCATTAGGAAGAGCCAGCTGGAAACATCTTCAGCTGATCTTTCTTGAATGGTAAAGTGTAATTTTTTTAAATTGTGAGATTAAATTCTGTATTTTATTAATCAAATGTTGATCAAATGGATGCTAAGAAATGATTAAATCTGAAATAATAGAAACGTGGCTGCATCTAATGTTTGAGCTCAATTGTATCTTTGAAATCCATGTTCTTCATAGGTTAGATGAATTAGTTCATTTTGAGATGTATCAGGTTCAGATATATCCTATCCACAGCTTTGAAAAATTGCTTTCTTCAACTACACCTGCAAGAATTCCCTAATCAGCTAGATGGAGAAGTTGTTGTAAGCATAAACCTAGTCAGACTCTTGATTCTACCACAAATCTATTCCCTCCTATTTGCCAATTGTGTTTGTTCCTGGCCCTCCATCAAGAGAGAAGTGTCAAAAGGAGTGTATAGACTCAGGACATAGAATTCCAGGTCTTGTTGTGTGTTTATTCCATGATAATTGGAGAATACCGCCGTTACTCCTCAAAGCCACTCAGCTGTGTCTCAGTGTCCACAGCCTTTGGTATCTGCCCAAGGACAGTTTTCTTCACACCCTTAAGGAAGCATATCATAGGGCGGCAAACCGTCCCGGATTTCCCGGGACCTTCCAATGCAGGGAGGGGGAATCCCGACACTTACCCTTCCGTAGAAAATGGTACGGACCTCTCCCGTCGCGTCACGGACACACCGGATCCCTGTCTGCCCGGCAGGCAGTTAAAGAAACACGGAGCCGAAATGGCTCCGATGAACTGCGCCTGCGCAGAAACCGAATCTGATGAACTGCGCCTGCGCAGAAACCGAATCTGGCGCCAGATTCGGTTTCTGCGCAGGCGCAGTTCATCAGATTCGGTTTCTGCGCAGGCGCAGTTCATCAGATTCGGTTTCTGCGCAGGCGCAGTTCATCAGATTCGGTTTCTGCGCAGGCGCAGTTCATCGGAGCCATTTCGGCTCCGTGTTTCTTTAACTGCCTGCCGGGCAGACAGGGATCCGGTGTGTCCGTGACGCGACGGGAGAGGTCCGTACCATTTTCTACGGAAGGGTAAGTGTCGGGATTCCCCCTCCCTGCATTGGAAGGTCCCGGGAAATCCGGGACGGTTGGCCGCCCTAGCATATCAGTCTTTTTTTCTTTATTATTTATGTGTTTATTACACTCATACCCTGCCAATCTGAGATATTTTTCCACTCTAGGCAACTTACTACAACAACAACAAAATCTTCACAATAATAAAAAGATATAGACCAATTGATCAAAATTAAAAAGATCAAGAAAGCAAAACAATAGCCACACATTAAGAAAAAGCCAGAAACAAAAAAAAAACTAGTGGCGACAGGAAAAATACAATACAATACCTAATGCTCGGCCGTTGACAATATATCCTTAAAAGCCTATTTTAAAGGATCAATTTTAGTTGTTTTTTAAATATAGGCAGAGATGGAACCTGGCACAGCTCAACTCAAAGACAGTTCCACAAAGTTGGTGCCGCCACCAAGAAGGCTCTTCACTGAGTCATGGCCTTTGTTGCTAATCTCAGGGTCACCACCTGGAGCTGTGCCATCTGGGAGGAACAAGTTATGTGGGCTGATGTTTTGAGGGGAAGGCGTTCTGCCATATAGGAGGGTCCCAAACCATATAAGGGAGAGATGGCCAACCTATGGCCCATGGACCAGACCCAGCCCATGGCACAATTTCATGTGGCCCACTGCCACCCTTGCCGCTACCAGAAGCGGAAGTGGACACATTTATGACAGCTGTAAAATTCACCCACGCATGCATAAATGCATCTGAATCTACAATAAACACTGCCATAAATGCACCTGTGGTTGTTGTAAACGCATTTACAACAGCTGAGGATGCATTTTATGGCAGTGTTTATGGCAGGAGGAACCCGGTGGTAGGATATCAAAAAAATTTACTATCACACCGTGAGCGGAGCCAACGATGTGGGTGGGGCCTAACGATGTGGGTGGGGCCTAATTTGTGGGTGGAGCCAATGTTGTGGGCAGAGCCAACATAAAAAACTCATAAAAATAAGTACACATAAAAATACAAATTACATAGACATAAAAATACATGTAAAACACATATAATACACATTAAAATAAATACACATTAAATAGACATAAAACCACATAAAAATACAAATTAAATAAACACAAAACACATAAAAATACACATTAAAAATAAATACACATTAAAATACACATACACACACACACCACCCAAAGGTGAGTCATTTACCCTGGCGAGCAGGCTATAGGAGCTTCAGGCTAGCAGCTTCTCTTCCTCCTCCCCATTTGGGAAGACAGCAAGGAGGCCGCACATGCGTGCCTAGTGCTGTAGGCACGCATCCACACCAAGCGCTTGGCGTGCATCCGCAGTGGGGGAACCGGCGAAAAGGTAAGCTCCCAAGGTGGTTCCCTCCAAAAGCCGCTACCGGTTCTCTGGGACACTAGGGAAAGTTACTACCAGTTCTGGCGAACTGGTGCGAACCTGTAACATCCCACCACTAGAGGAACCACATGACTTGCCAGCTCAACTGTCCAAGGGCGTGATCTGGCCCACAACATGAAAAGGTTGGGAACCCCTGGTTTAAGGCCTCTCACTCTTTGGTAACCACAAGTATGGCCCATCCCTCGGCTCCCACAGTATTGCCCCATGCCTGTCACTACACCAATTTGGGCCCCAGGAACCCCAATGCCCGCTCCAGACAGAGTGCTGTCCCCTCTACCTGACTAGCAGGGCCATTTCTCACTCACTCACTCCCCTCCCCCCCCGGCCCACCCTCAACCTCAGGGTTAGATGGCATAGGGACATCTGATACTACCACAGGGCATACAAGGGCTGGAGATGTGGCAAAATCTCAGCTATTAGAAGATACCTTTTTACCAGAAGCATCCAGGTTAGCGGCAATCAACCTTTGTTCCTCTATAGGAGTGGGTGTATGGCCTCGAATCAGATTCACTTCAGTTGTATTATCCACACTGTCACCTTTCCCCAGGGCAGGTAAAAGTTGATCATACCTTCTTGTCCGGGCATTCTTGTCCTTCTGTCTTGATATTGCTACTTCCTCTGAGACAGCCTGTTTCCTTAGAGAAATCCCTGTAATAAGTGGCCGGATCATAAGATCATGAAAGACCCTCTTTGGGAATACTCCCTTTTTGCCAGCCTACGTCTATACCTCGTGAACAAGGAGGGGATCTTATTGGTCTTAAAAATAATGATCCTCCTTTGTAGCTGGAGAGGGGCATCTAGATAAACTAACTCCTTAAGGTCAACGAACATGTTCAGCCGAGGAAATTTTTTAGGGTGATTTACAACTACATATTTAGAGTTCCACAACGGACACTGGCCCCTAACTGGATATATTAACAAACATATCCTGTCTCTTTGTAGTGTTAGCTGTCGACTGGGGATTTCCTTTTGAAAGGCAGGCTCCAAGGGAGCAGCAGAGAGTGTGGGCATGATGGAGGGCAACCTTTCATTGGGGAGTGAAATTCCCCTTATTTCCTCTCATCCTACCTCTGCCCCCTCAACTGAGCAGTCCAGATACTCTCCAGGTGGTCTGATGAAGTGAACTTGATCCACAAAAGCTAACATTAAAATACAGCAGTCTTTAAAGTGCCACAATGGGGTTTGGGGTGTTGTTGTTGTTGTTGTTTTGGGGGGTGTTTACTCTCTAATATCCAGGTGATTGTTTTGCCTTCTTGTCTGAGCCCCTCTCTTTGGAAATCTCTTCTCAGGGGCCAATTTGTTTCCCATGCTCCCATCCTGCCTGGGTTTCTGAGATGTCTGTGGTCAGGAGGCTTGGTCGCTGCTGGAGTCAAGAGCCAGTTTCTCCAAAAATATATGAGTGCCGGATTGGGCACTCTTGTGAGGGGACTGCTGAAGGTGAATCATCCAGGAAACCCTCCATGCCTCTCACATGGCAGGGTAAAAGCCAAGGGAAAGTTCAAATCAGGTCAGAGAATCATCTAATTTTTGAGTTGGAAGGGACTTCAAGCATTATGTACAAATTCTCCTTTAAAATGCAGACTGAACAAATTCTCCCCCATCCCTATTTTGGTCACCACTTAAGTCTACCAGAGTGTGTAACATCTGCTCTTACTTCCATGGTAACCATGTTTGCTACCGCTCATCTGCATAGAAACTGGTCCCTCTTGAATGCTACTTGAAACCATGTGATCCAGCCTTTCACATAAGAAAACAGAGACTCATATATTTATAACATACACATACTCATGACCATGGATCACTGAACAAGTGCTCTTCTCTTTTTCCCATTACATGTTGCTAAAACTGAAGTATACATTACACTTCTACTCTACAGGCTATTCATTTACTCTGCCATAGTCTATCCTGTAATGGTTTCTGAGACAGTTGAGCTAGTAAATTGTCCATAACAATTTACCAAAGAATAAAGCCAAGCAAAACTTTAAGAATGTTTAATGAAACATTTATTGTCACATTCGGCTTGGAATAGCTGTGACTTCAAAATAGTCAGCAACATTTTTAAAAGACAAGGAGAGAGGGTTCTTCTATAGAGAATGCTACAGTTAATAAAGACGCTTTATCTGCCTATTTTGGTTTGATTCAGGAATGAAATGTTTGAATAAGTTGAATTAACTTATCACCCAGATCTAAAATCATGCTCTCACAAAACAACAGTATGGTTGACCTAAAAATTGCTTCCACAGAATGAACAGATTCATTCAAATAATGAGATGTCTCTATCAAAGCATAGCCCATAAAATATTTTTTATAAAACTAGCTTAAGACTGTCAACAGACCAATTTCTAGCTGGTCCAGCTCATTTGAGGCACTTTGAATCAGTCACAGGGCAGGCAAGTAGAAAAGTAATTCTCTTCCACTATCTATCAAGAGATTGGTGAACCAAAGCTATCATAATTCTCATTTGCCAATATAGAAATCCAACAGTATGAAATGTATATCTTTGTATATTTGTATGTCAAAATACCTATGGGAAATGTGGTGTGTGTAATATGTTCGTCTTTTCTACTACCATTCTTTTGCTGATTGGCTGTTATCACCTGTTGACAATAGGAGATCAACCTGAATGGAGGCTGTAGTTGTAAATAGAAAAGGCACAGCAGCAAAAATGCCTGTTCCTCATAGGACTCAGTATGTTGCTAATGATGCTGTCAACGAAGACATAGGGTTTTTATTCATACCAGCCATACAGACTGCAGAGGCACAGACCCACATTCACTGGCTTATTATCAGGATCAGGAGGAGCCATAGAAAAATTAGCATTCATGGGATCAAAGCCAGGGCTTGTTGACCTTTTGAGAAGTCCAAACCTATTAAATACAAGCAACCAATTGACTAATGCTGAGATATTAAATTGGGATAGAACAGGTGATTGGAGCAAATAGCTAGAGCAGGGGGCTGCTCAGCAAATCCACTGGAAAGTGACTTGTAGGGATGGAGTTTTTTTAAAAAAAAATCATTTGGAGTACAAATCCCATAATCTCAATTTTGGAAATTCTGCCTAGAAAACAAGACACTTAAAAGAGATTCAGCTGGGAGAAAATTCTCCACAAGGCGGCTTTGAGGCCAAACTCAGCCTAACTCCACCCATACTGCCCCAGTGCTACCTGCAAACTTTCTTTCTGAGAAATAAGCCAGGTGGATCTAGACCTAACTTAGTCTCAAAGCCTTTCCTTTGAAATCTTTCTCTCAGGCAAGCCCCATTTAGGTGTCTGAAAGGTATCCCTGCCAGGCAGAATCCCCAGAATGGAGAATTATGGGATTTGTAATCCAAGAAATCAAAAATCCCATCTTTGATGGACTACTCAGAAAGCACAAAAAACCTTCAGAACTTTACACAGGTCCAAGGAATGACATAATTTAGTTTGTGGAGAGCTCCCTGCTGACTCAGTTCACACATAGCCTTTCAATCTCCCCCTCCCCTTTTATACCAAAAGACAGACCTCCTCCCTGGAACCTGCCACCTGCTGCATGAGTATATCTATAAAGGCTTTTACAGGCCAACATTTTGCTCCTTCATGACAACCAGCTACTGAAATGCCATCTCTAGAGCTCTGTACATGTAGGTTTAAGCTTTGGGTTGTCTCTAATTATTTGGTATAAGCTCAGAAACATGGTTCAAATCACTAGTATGAGGCTCAGTTAAAGAATGTTGAAATCACTTAACTGCCATAATACCATTCATCAGAATACAAAGACTTACATTTTTGTGTGGGATGTAAAATTTGTTAGAGATGTATTCTGGATTCACTTGAATCACAGTTCAGCAGAGAATTTTAAGTACTTCACCAGACTACAAGTATGAGGATCTTGTAGGATTGGAGTGATTGCAGGTAAATGTGGTACCAAATTGCTATAAAGTGTGGTGTAAATACACATAGGCTAAAATCCTATCCTACAGTTACATATGCACAATGCAAAGCTGTAAAAGTAGAAGAAAAATCAATGGCAGGGTAGAAATAATATGCATGAAGCACTTCTACAGCTGTGACGTACAACATGAACTGTATGATCGATTGCACAATCAAACTATACTATACTATATAGCAGGGGTTTCCAACCTACGGCTTTGGTGCCAATTAATCTGGCCCATGGTGAGGATCTTGCTGCTGCTGCAACCAGAAGTACCAAAAATGCACCGGAAGCACTGCAGACACAACAAAAACATGGCAGAAGCACTGGAGATGCAGGAAAAACAGTCAAAAATGCAGCAAAAATGCACCACCCTCACTCCTGCCACAATGGAAAGAAGCAGAAGTGGTGAGAGGAACCATGCCTCCGATCCACACGTCTGTCAGAGGGGGCATAGTCTGGCCTGCAGCGTGAAAAGGTTGACCACCCCTGCTATACAGGCTAACTGGATGTATTGCCTGTCATACCACTGTAGGCATAACTTTGTTACACCAACTTGAACAGGATTTCAGCCACAGTATCAAAGCCATTGTCTGTAGAGTGGGTCATGAGACATCCAGTTGTTTTTTATCTGAATCCGTGTGGATGTCTGCCTTTTGAAAGTCCACTGCTGACATGGCTTTCAAAAGAGTGTCACACTTTCCATTTGAATTCTCATGGTTGATAAAACGCAATTGTCATTTGTTAGCATTCATTTAAATCTAAGTCAGCAAATCCTTTCTGAGAGACACTGCCTGCGGTGTTGACACACATTTAAGTGTTTTTTCTATAAACTGATGGGTGCAACAAATTAGCCAATAGAGCAAAATAATTACATTTTATCAAAGGTCAAGTGTGGATGAAATCTGGACTCTACATCACAGCTACCAAGCCTTTGTGAGGACTAAAATGAACTTGAACGGTACCATCTAGTGGGCAGTATGCTGTATTTTTTCCCTTCATTGAAGAAGAAATTACATTGCAGAAGTGTTGGAGAAGCAAAACTGTGACCCTTCAGATATTGACAGATGAACTCTTATGAGCCCCCACCATTGTCTATACCAACTGGCAAGAGCTGCAGTCCAATGATGTCTGGAGCTGGGGCGATACATCCTCTGTCCTTACAATTTAGTTGTACAGTAACCCCAATATTAACATTCAATGTGAAAAAGAAAACTAAAAGATGGATGAACTAAAGCAAAGAAAGCATAAGACCAGTTAGAAAGGACTAAAAGTAGAGGGAACAAAGAACATGGTCATCTGTCACAGACCACTAGTATCAATAAGCATTCGCCTATGGAGAGTAAGCCTAATGGATATAAGCAGTGCAGTAAAGTTTAGAAGTACAGTAAAACCTCATATATCACTAAAACCTGGTTCCACAAGTCTTGGTGTTATATGATTTTTAGTGTTATCTGATGCATGTTAAAATCCTATGGGATCCATAGAGATACATTGTAACCACACAGGCTTTAGCGGTTGTTATCTGAAGCATCCCATAGGATCTTAATGTTATCTGATGCAATTCTTCCCCCCAGATTCCTTAATGTTATGCGATTTTAGTGTTATTCGATACTAATGTTATATGAGGTATTACTGTACAGTAACTGTATTACTTTTTGGACTACAACCTCTAGAACAGGAGTTCTCAACCTTTTTAAGACAGGGACTGGGTCACGCTCCCTCAGACAACTTCAGGGGCCAGACAGCCATTTTGCTCTTCCTCCACCATATGGCACTTTCCTGGTGTGGTGTAGGTGATAGGGGGCCACATGAAATGGTGTCGTGGGCCGCATCAGGCTCGTGGGCCACAGTTTGAGAATCCCTGCTCTAGAACCTCCTAAGTGGCATGGCCACTGGGGGTTGAGAAGTTTTAGTCCAAGAAACTAACTTTTCTTAGAGTTGGTCAAGGCTGTTATTGCAATTTGAGTATGTAAAAATCTGTGACTGGACTTGCTGCTGAGATGAATCCTTTCCAGGAACAGGTTTTCCTGGAAGGGAAAGTATTCATTCACCAGCAACACATACAATTTAAAAAACACCCCAAACCCTTCACTTCTGAAGGAGTCATTCAAAAATGGTGCCTACAGAAATTCATGTTTCTATATTAATTCCACCCTGTACTTTAATATTTGTTGCCTTGAATAAAGCGAGGCCTGGAAAAAGCAGCTGCACTGTCGAATGATAATACTGTACTGTCATTATCACTTCTAAAGAGAATACCAGGCTCTTATGGCATTTTGAGGCACAAGGCAATTAACCTTGTCCTGCATGCTAGAAGTTCCATGAGGAACAGTGACCTACTTGCTATGAGGCATCCAGAAAAGGAACAGTGGTATTTAACCAGGGCATAAAAGCAGGATGCTGGATGCTAAAGAGCCAGCTCTGTGTCAGCATCTTCTGTCCTCTGTGGGAGACGGAAAACTGATCTACATTTCCAAATGGACAATTAAGGGGCTGCGCTGGCTCAGAGGTTGAGCAGCTCGCCTTGTTAGCTGGAAGGTTGGCAAGTTGGCAGTTCAAGACCAGGGTACTGCATGACGGATTTAGTGCCCGCCTCTGTCCCAGCTCTTGGGGACATGAAAGGAGTCTCATTTGAGCATTCCCTGAATGGAGTTTCTTCTGCAAAAATCCTTTCAACCTAAAATAATTTCTGACATGAAATTATTATTATAATGGACAATCCACCTTGCTTGGTGGTGGTGATGGTGGTCTACATCACCTTTTTAATATGTTTAATCATTGTCAGCTGCTACTCATGTCCAAGTATACATTTCCCCCCGAAAATCATCAGGAAAAATGCCATTGGTGTGAATTTGTTTAAGGTGTGTCCCAGCTTGCCATGAAGTGACCCACACACTGTGATCACAGAGCCATCTCCCACAGCACATTGGGAATCAGAATAGTGGAGTGGTTCTTCCTCCACTCATTTTACCATTTGGCCCAGTATGATGGTTTCCAGTGACATTTCCTCCGAGGGGACCATCACACCACCTAAAGGGACCCATAGTCATAGGCCCCTTTAGGGAGTCAGGTAATTTACTGCCACCCAACACTTGATATTGACTCGCTGGCTGTACGGTCTACTCTATTACAGTAGCGAGATGTCCGGTTAGACAACATGCTGCTATGGTAATGGAGTAGACCGTACAACCAGTGACTCAAAGCCAAGTGGCAGGCGACGGTTAACTAACCTGACTCCCTAAAGGGGCAAACAGCAACAGGCAGATAAGCCCCTTTAGGTGGGGTAATGGTCACCATCAGTGGAAGAAATGCCATTGGAAACCATTGTATTGGGCCCAACAGCAAAATTAACGGAGGAGGAACTTTGATTCCCAATGGTCATGGAGATGGAAGAGGCCATGCCAGATGGACTGGCTGTGAAGACTCACCTTGTCCATATCCTCAAGGCTGCGGTGGTACATTACAGTCCTGGTGTTAAATCCTACATGTCGCACTTCATGTGTGCAGTGGGTGATACCTCTGAGAACATAGTGTGTGGGTCACTTCATGGCAAGATGGGATCCACCTTAAACAAATTCATGCCAGAGACATTTTTCCTGCTTCAGGAAAAAATGCATTCTCGGATACGAGTTGGAGTCGATGACATATACACATACAAATACATATAAAGTGAAGTAGCATCGTGCATAAGCACTTAAGCGTAAAAGTAAAAGGTAAAGGTCTCCCTTGCTCGAAAGCCAGTTGTATCTGATTCTAGGGGTCAGTGCTCATCTCCGTTTATAGCCAAAGAGCCAGTGTTGTCTGTGTCTGCAAACATTACCGTGGTCATGTGGCAGGTATAGCTAGACACAAACATTGTTTACCTTCTCAAAGAAGTAGTACCTATTTATCTACTTGCAATTTCTTGCTTTTGAACTGCTAGTTTGGCAGGAGTTGGGACACTGCAGTCCCAAAATGTTAAAATTGAAATATATATTTTTAAAAAATTACAGGTTCAGACCACAGGGTATGTTGCAGTCCAGAAAGCATTATCTGACAAGGTGTTAAGATCTTGGGACAGCTAATAATTATGCAGAAGGCCAGAAGCAATATTTAAATAACAAAACAGGCTTATTGTAGTAGACCTAGAGAGCAGCACCAGACAAACATATCCATGCTACTGGTAAAAACTTTTTTGAGGAGAGTGAGTGTATGAAGCTCCCCCCCCCCTCGGAGACAGGCCTAACAAGGCTAGCACCACCACCACCACATTTCTATGTGACAGTCCCCTTCTTGCTAGCTGAGAAACTGGGGTAACAAACACATCATCATACAATACAATATATTTACAACACAAGACCTAATTTCCCGCAAATTTGGGCCAGTCTGCAGGTACAGGATTTGTAAAAATTTCAGCTACCTGGTCCTCTGTTGGACAATATTTGATTAAAATAAATCCTATTTTAGCTAACTGCCTGACATTTTTATATCCGATATCAATATGCCTTGATTTAGGTCCTGAGGCACAGATCTAAGATATGTTTACTGCGGCAGTGTTACCCTCTAGAATTTGAATTGGCAGTAGAGGTGAAGCCCAGATATTGGTGATGAGATCATCAAACCATGTTAGATCATTAGCAGTGTCAGACAGGCAGGCATACTTTGCCTCTGCAGATGAACATGAGATAAACCTCTGCCGCCTCACATGCCAATGGGTAGGGCTGCCGTTTAGGAGGATGAGGAAGCCTGAAGTGCTCAGTCAGCATCTGCATAGGCTGACAGTCAAGACACACTTCCTTTTGTTGGATCTAGAAGCAAAACAGTGTCTGTTGTGCCCTTAAGATACCTGAGTAGCCTTTTTATAGCTACCCAGTGGATCTGTGTAGGATGCTCTACATGTCTGGCCAACAAAATAACACTAAGAGCGATACCAGGGCTAGTCCAGTTACTAATGTAGAGAACCGATCACAGATCTATAGAATGAATTGTCTTGGAATTCAGGGCTTTCTTTATATGCCTGAATTAAAAAAAATCAGTTTGCATACGGGTATTAGTCCATCATCTTGCACTTCTCAAGAAGCTCCACAGCCTTCTCTTTTTGGGAGAGTACAAACCCCTTCTTTGTCCTGATTATGTGGACACCGAGACACTTATCCATTTGGCCTAGTGACTTTAGTGTAAACTTCTTTCCCAGGGTCTCTGTAAATTGGTCAGCTATTTCCTTGCTAGGCCCTACATCTACATACACCAAAATTTTCTCCATACCCTTTTCTGATTTCCCCCCCCCCCTGAAAAATACACTCATGAGGTAATGTAGTGGAGAAGCCCATGTTTTTAAGTCTTAGATAGACACTCATACCATCTTTCCTCTGACTGCTTAAGGCCGTATAGGCTTTTGTTGAGTAACCAGGTAGGACCTTCTGTCTCACTGAAACCAGGGGTGCATCTTACGTAGATGCTATACTCTTAAGTCTGCACGTCGAACTGGTAGACCTGTTCCCCTAGTGCTGCCGCTGTGATAAGTGCAGCCTTCACACTTTCCGCTCTCACCATGGGTGAGTAGGTCTTGTAATAGTCCTACTTTGTGCAAAGCCTTGCACCACAAGACGAGATTTGTAAAGATATTTGTTGTTGGGTAGTGGTTTTATTTTGTATACCCAGCGAGTCTCGATAGTTTTCTTCCCTTTGGGAGGCTCTTTTGGAGTATAGACATTGAGTTGTTTCAAGCTGTCCATCTCCCACTCCATTGTAGTTTTCCACTTTCTTTGTTCTTCATCAGGTAACTGGAGGACATCTGAGTATGTTCTTGGAGGTGTTGTTCTATTGATGGATGCTATGTAGCCTATGTCTATTCTTTTAGGAGGTATCTCTTTGTTTGGGTGTTTGGACCTCCTGACTGTCTGCCATTCGCTTTTGCCATCAGGTGGAGAGTCATCCTGGGAATCATCACTCAGGAGATGTGGAGGTTCTCTATTCCCTTCATCAGTATCAGATAAGGCATCTTTTTCATCTGATGAGTTGTCAGATTGGTGTTGCTTGGATGTGCATGTTGTAGTTGGCTGTTTGTTGTTTTTAGAAATGTATGGTGCCAGGTCATTAGAGTGTATTCCGGCCCAGTTGTCATCTGTTTCAAAATTGGCTGAATTGGAAATGACAAGTTTGCCATGCTCATCCATGAACTTGAAAGCCTGAAGCGTAGCCTAAAAACCTGAGGCTTTTCGACACCTTCTCCCCCTTTTGGCGAGTCTGACTTGGGACATTGACCCAAGCATGAAAACCAAAGACGTGGAGATGGGCGAGGTTGGGCTTTCTGCTGTAGACTATATAGTATGCAAATTAGCCTGGAATTTCCACCCCAAATCCACAGTTTTTTCCCCTTCCACCAATAGGACTTCTACTTCTTTTTTTTTTTTAAAGATCAATTTGCATCTGGTCTCAAATCCAGTTACACACACACTTGCCTGTGCCTTGTTATAAAAAACCTTCCTTTTCGACATTAGAGAAACTCCCTCTGTGATATTAAAAGACCCCATCACTGGACTTAGAATTTGGTCATGAAATATCAAGAAATGGGATGCTCTGCTCACTTGGCAAACTTAAATCTACTTGAACATATAAACTTACTTGAGGATTCTACCATGCCAGGTTGCATGGGGTAAAGGTCACCCTTGCTCGAAAACCAGTCATATCTGACTCTAGGGTTCAGTGCTCATCTCTGTTTTTAGCCAAAGAGCTAGCATTGTCTGCATTTGCAGATGCTTCTGTGAATGTGTGGCAGGCATGACTGGAGTGCACGGAACGCTGTTTACCTTCCCACTAAAGTGGCACCTATCTATCTACTTGCAATTTTTTGCTTTCAAACTGCTAGGTTGGCAGGAGCTGGGACAGAGATGGGAGCTCACTCCATCATGCAGTTCTTGGGTCTCAAACTGTCTGTGGTCAAAAGCTTCCAAACCCTGGCTAAATCTCTTTCCCATGCATAGAAACTGACATGTTGACTCAAGAGATATTCACATTAGTAAACCTCTTTAGTTCTCATACTTTGAGACTTACATGCGAAGAATCATGAAGTTATGTAACCATGCTTATGTTGAACATTTATCTGGGCACTTTTTCCAAGAAGAAATATGATTTTATGTGGAGCAAGAGTGTCACCTAGTGGCTAGTTGTATTCATACCAGCTCTGAGGTTTTCCATCACAGACTTTTCTTTGTTTATTTATTTTAAGACCCCAAAACGTTGTTTCCAAATCCCTACATTCTCATTTGTTTTTATCCGATTTACAATAATTTTTAAGGGCTTTGTGTGATGTTTCAATTTGAAAAATGCAAAGTGGTACACAGCAAAAATCAAAAAGGCAATATAAAAGAAGTTATAAAAAACAAGCCATACACATTATCTATGAAATACATAATGAAGCTGGACTAAATTGAGAAAGATTATCCAAAAAGTGTAACTCTTAAACTTATGCCTGAAAATAAGAATTATTGGAGTAAGGGAAGATACCACTCCAAACTGTTTCCTGTGAACAACTGTAAAAGACTCTCAGGAATCATGATCCTAAAACAAAAAAGATTCATCAGAGAGAAGGCAGAAATTAGATCCTAGCTTGTTTAGGATTTGATATATTAAATCCTGGCCTGGAGGCAAATAAGCAGTCAGTGCAGATCATGTCACTGGGGGACACCTCAAGAAGGAAGTTTGTTCTCTGGTAAACTTCCAAATGGAGAGAGCATCTCTATCTTAAAATGGACAGACCCTCCTCCCTGGCTCCACTGAATGAGTCTGCTATGGTCACTGGTATCAAAAGCTGCTGATCGTCCAAAATTAAAACAACTGAACTCCCCTACCCCCAGCTAACAATGAAAACCTGAAACCCAAATGGGCCAAGGTAAAGTTCAGAGGTACTTATATAGCTGTATCACCACAGCTCTCTGAAGAATCTTCAACCACCACCACCACCCAAAGTAGGATTTGAGTCAGGGAATTGCTGTCAGAAACCAGTGGTCTAGTACGGACTTGTCTTTCCCAAACTCATAACATTCTGGTTGTACAAAATACCTGAAGGACCATATCAGGCTCACCGAAGAAATGCTGCTCTTCAGCAAGCTTGCCTTTCAAATCTCAGTCGTATTTTCTTACCTAGTTTACAAGCTAGGATCTAATTAACACCTTCTCTCTGATGGATCTTTTCTGTTGTAGGATCATGATTCCTGATAGTCTTTTACAGTTGTTCACAAGAAGGAATTCTTCTACACTATCCATTTCTGTGCTTTGTTCCACCCCCCACCCCCTACTGATTGATTTTTGCCTTAGATCAGGGGTGCCCAAGCTACAGCCCAGGGGGCAGATCATTGGCCTTTTGTCATATTTATTCTTCATTTGCTTATAAGTAATGATGGGTTGTGCTAAACTGATAACGTAGCCTTAGAAAATAAGTATGCCCACACAAAATTGTGGGTAATATATTAAAAAAAACTGATCTTTAAGCAAAGAGAAAAACATAGAGGTTTATTGCCATTGTCTACAAAATGCCTTCCACTGTATCGTGTAATGAGATTAACCTTTTATAAGATTGAAAACTGGAGGAAAGAGGTAGCAGAAGACAAGAACTGGTGCAAGAATGAGATTCTGTAGGCTGTGAATTAGTGGTTTAGAAGGGGGAAATGGTTTTTCATCAGAAGATATATCCGGCCAGTATAATGGAGTCCAACTACGCATAAACATATGGATGTAAACAAACATTCTGATTAAGAATGGCATTTGCACTGGCTGTGTGCACCTAAGTCTGCTACTGCACTCAAATTCTCCCTGCTAGAAAGGGTACTTGTTTCTATGTGCTGCTTAAAAACTGAGAGACATGAAAGATAAATATAATTCAGGTGGCAGGTTGCTCTGAAACAATGAATGATGGCCCAGTCAGATATGAGACAAAAGGAGAATAAACTGGAAGCATAAACAGTCAACAAAAAGGTGACAGGAGATCACATCTTTCAGGGCAGCTCTAGTCAGTACTGAAGATGGAAAATGCCAGAAGGAAAAACGAGCATGAATTAGGGTACACATAAAGTAACATAAGGGTGATCACCAGGGCTGGTCTAAAACATTCTGCTGCCTGAAACAAAGTGAAAACAGACAGTTTCTGCATTCTCAGGTTAACGTTCATACTATCGCAAGCCAGCTGAGTTTGTTTGGGACATTCAGTCCTGAGATCTCTCCCGTCCCATGTAGTAAAAAAATATAACAGCAATAACAAAATAGCTAACAATGTGTTACCCTGTTATGACACCTAAAATCTGCTGCCCAAGGTTCCTGTTTCTTGTTCTGCTTAACAATAGGACTTGGGAAGCTGACAAATGGGTAATTTTCCACATCTATAATCCTTTGGGTTATAATAAAATATTCTTGTCAAAGTAAAGTCTTGTGAGAAACGTAAGATATCTCCATGGAGTTGCTATTCTGCTGTTCTGTCTCGTTAAATGACAAATCTCAGACTTAATGGTACTGAAAGAAGAGAGTGTTAAGTTTTTTCTTCTTCTGTGTGCTGGTTTTAATGACAGGCCATGCATTTTTTTTACCCAGTCTGAAATGGCACCAGGGTTCACTGGCTCAGTGTGAAGGCATTTGTATGAGTGTCAGAACATGTAATAATTTGTTCAGACTGTAACAAAGAAAATCCATAGCATATAACCTTATTAGTACCAAAAATCTATTTTTGTGACTGTTAAACAAATATCTGCCACTCAGCCTTCCAGGATCTCACAAAGGCCCACCGTCTGGCCTCAGCTTCTGGTCTTGCAATCTCAGATTCTAGAAAGCTGCTGACCCAGAAAGTTAGTTTGGGCAATGTCCTGCTTTCCCTAGTGAATCAGCCTCCATTGTTATAGCAGGGGTAAGCAATCTTTTAAAGTCGTGGGCCGGCTCACGCTCTCTCAGACAGTTGAGGGGGCTGGACTGGTGGTCCCCCTGCTGCCATAAATACTGTCATAAATGCATCCATGGCTGTTGTAAACACACTTATGACTGTCGTAAACACATCTGCGGCTGCTTCTGGTGCTGGCGGCTGGAGCAAGGGCACAGGCTGGATGATTTGGCACTGTGGGATGGGTCTGGCCCACAGGTCAAACCCTGATATAGTGTACCTTTCCTCAAATGGGTCCGGGGGGGCATGTTGTTCTCTTAATCCCAGTTTATCTTCACAAATTATTGGTTTCTGTCTTCTCCTTAATGTGAATAATTGATTACTCTTCCACTGGCTTCTGATAAAAACATGTTAAGGGCTGGGTCCAGTAAATAAAGCTTTGAGTTCTAATTAGATTTTTGATATGAGATCATTAGCAATGGCATAACCAGTCAATATGGTGTTTCTGCCTGTTTTTTCAAATTCCTACATAAGGCATTATTCATTAGCAAATGTGTTATGCAGTGGCCAAAATTTATTTATTTATTTCCAACTTGTTATCCCGCCCCAATCGGGTCAAAACCCAACTCTGTTGCTGAAATTCCACTAGAGTAGGCAGATTGAATCAATCAAGTTTTGTTGCATCAAGTCATCTGTAAGCTCCATTTATTCAAATGGGCTAACTTTAGCCATTACTTTCTTTTTTTGTTGTTGTTCAGTCGCACAGTCGATTCCGACCCTCCACGACCCCATGGACCACCACCCGCCAGGCACTTCTGTCCTCCACCATCCCCCTCAGCCCACCCAGCTCTGCCCCCACTGCATCCACAATACCATCTAGCCATCTCATCTTTGGCTGCCCCCTTTTTCTTTTGCCCTCCACCTTTCCCAGCATCAAGACCTTCTCAAGTGAATCCTCTCTTCTCATTTGATGTCCAAAGTACCTCAGCTTCATCTTTACAATTTGACCTTCTAGGGAGCAGTAAGGTTTGATTTCTTCTAAGATTGATCTGTTTGTTCTCCTCGCTGTCCATGGGACTCTCAAAACTCTCCTCCAACACCACATCTCAAAGGCATCTATTCTTCTGCGCTCAGCTTTCCTAATGGTCCAGCTCTCACAGCCATACATTGCCACCGGGAACACCATTGCTTTGACTATATGAATTTTTGTTTGCAATTTGATGTCTCTACTTTTCACTATGCTTCCCAGATTTCTCATCGCTTGCCTCCCAAGAATCAGTCGCCTTTTTATTTCATGGCTGCAATCCCCATCTGCAGTGAGCTTTGATCCCAAGAAAGTAAAATCTGTCACTGCCTCTACTTCTTCTCCATCTATTTTCCAGGTACTGATAGGGCCTGTTGCCATGATCTTTGTTTTCTTTATATTGAATCTCAAGCCAGCCTTTTCACTCTCTTCTTTCAACCTAATCAGGAGCTTCTTTAGGTCTTCCTCACTTTCTGCCATTAGGGTGGTATCATCTGCATATCTCAAATTGTTGATGTTTCTCCCAGCAATTTTGATCCCAAATTGCAATTCCTCCACCCCTGCATTGCGCATTATGCGCTCTGTGTATAAGTTGAATAAGCAGGATGACAAAATGCAGCCTTGTCTTACTCCCTTTCCTATTCCAAACCACTCCATCATTCCATATTCTGTCCTAAGTGTTGCTTCTTGTTTCATGTATAGATTTCTCATGAGGCATATAAGGTGTTCCGGTATTCCCATCTCTTTAATTACTTGCCACAGTTTGTTGTGGTCAACACAGTCAAAGGCCTTAGTGTAATCAATGAAACAGAAGTAGACTTGTTTCTGATACTCCTTTGTTTTTTCCATGATCCATCTTATGTTGGTGATGTGGTCTCTAGTCCCCCTGCCTCTTCTGAAACCCGCCTGCACTTCTGGTAATTCTCTCTCCACATGCTGCTGAAGTCTATCCTGTATTATCTTGAGCATCACCTTGCTAGTGTGAGGGATGAGCGCAATTGTTCGATAATTTGAACATTCTTTGGCATTTCCCTTTTTGGTGATTGGAACATATACTGATCTTTTCCAATCATGTGGCCATTGTTTTGTTTTCCATATCTGCTGGTGAATAGAATGTAATAATTTGATTCCATCATCTTCTAGGGCTTTGAAAAGTTCAACCTGAATACCATCATCTCCGCTGGCTTTGTTGTTTGCAGTGTTTTTCAGGGCCTTTCTGATTTCACTCTCTAGGATGTCTGGTTCAAATTCAATTTCCTCATCATTGAAATTATCAGGGGTGTTGAGGTCCTTTCTGTAGAGTTCCTCTGTGTACTCTTTCCATCTTTTCTTAATCTCTTCTGCATCAGCTAACTCCTTGCCATCTTTGTCCTTTATCAGTCATTTTTGCTTTAAATGTCCCTTTGATTTCCCCAATTTTTTTGAAAAGATCTCTAGTCCTGCCCCTGATATTGTTTTGCTCTATTTCTTTGCACTGTTCATTCAGCTAGGTTTCCTTATCTCTCCTTGCTTTTCTTTGAAATTCTGTATTCAAGTGACTGTATTTTTCCCTTTCTCCTTTGCCTTTTGCGTCCCTTTTTTCCTCTGCTATTTTAAGAGCCTCATCAGACAACCACTTAGCTTTCTTACGCTTCTTTTCTTTTGGTATGGTGTTCTTTGCTGCCTCCTGCATGATGTCCCGCATCTCTGTCCATAATTCTTCTGGCACTCTGTCTATCTGGTCCAAGCCATTAAATCTGTTCCACACCTCCACTGTGTATTCCTTAGGGATGTTGTCTAGGTCATATCTGTCTGGCCTAATTGTTTTTCCTATTTTCTTGAGTCTAAGCCTGAATTTTGCGATCAGTAGGTTGTGATCTGAACCACAATCTGCTCCTGGTCTCGTTTTTGCTGACTGTATGGAGGTTCTCCATCTTTGACTGCAGAGTATGTAATCAATCTGGTTTCGATGTTGGCCATCTGGTGATGTCCATGTGTAAAGTCTCCTTTTGTGTTGCTGGAATAGAGTGTTCACTATGACCAGTGCATTATCTTGACAGAACTCTATCAGTCTTTGGCCTGCTTCATTTTGTGTTCCAAGACCAAACTTGCCTGTTATTCCATTTACTTTTTGATTTCCTGCTTTTGCATTCCTGTCTCCTATGATGATGTGTACATCATTTCTTGGTGTCTGTTCTATGAGTTGTTTTAGGTCTTCATAGAACTGGTCAATTGTGGCTTCATCTGCACTAGTGGTTGGTGCGTATATTTGGATTACAGTGATTACTTTCTTTACCACAGTAAATTCCATTTAGACTATGCCTATTTGTATCAATACTTTACAGAGGAGTTGGCTCACCAAATCCGTTGATTCCATGGGGTCACTGTGGTGTAATTTACTACACTATGGAAGAGGATTTTAGCCAGTGCTTTAAAAACCTTCTAGTATCAGACCAGAGTTAATGGTCTCTCCTATTAGATCATATAAACATGCCACAAAGCATATTTGTATGCTGTGATCAGGAATGATGTTGTGTAATGTGACAAACATTGCTTCTTCTCCATATATTCCTAATTTTCTTGATCATTCAGTCCCCAAAACCAGCTAGGGAGGACAGAGTGGTTGGGAATGATATCTTGCTTTGTCCTGAAACTGTGAAGCCCTGTGAGTCCTACTGTTTTGCTAGAAGAATCTTCTAGTGAGTTAGCTCAGTGCATATAAGAACCCAGCTGTATTTTGGATTAAATCTATTATGCAACACTCATCCTCCTTGGAAAGCCATCTCATTTTTGTTGCGAGACTTACTGTAATAGAAACTATGGGGTCATCCAGACAGGTTTCTCCCCGTTTTCAGTTCAAAGATACAGTGGTACCTTGGTTAACATAATTAATGTGTTCTCTGGAATGTTTCTTACAGTCAAAATTACTTTAACTGAAATGTGGTTTCCCATAGGAATGCATTGGAAACCAATTAATCTGTCCCAGAGCTCACAAATAAGTGGGGAAAAACATCTTTTCTCTGTTCAAAATTCTTTGGAAAGCACTTTGGAATTTTTTGCCACTTTATAAAGAGATTTGAACAGATAAAAGATTTTCCCCCACTTATTTGTGAGTTCTGGAATTGGTTTTCAATGCATTTCAATGCACTTTCAGCACTTCCGACAGCGGCCTCTAGTGGCCAGGTCTGCTAACTCATTGCCAACAATCAGCTGTTAGTTTCCATGCCACCCTGGAAGTGCCGCATGCTGCTTTTAAGCTGCCAAAACGTGGCAAAGAAGCAGTGAAAAATTCCAGAAACGGAGCGGACATGCTCTGAATACGCTCCTGTTGCCATGGAAAGCGACAGGGGGTGCCCAAGCAGCCCAAAAAAGCTTCGTTATGTGAAATAAATCCTTAAACTGAGCCATTATTTTCTCTGAATTTCATTTCACACACAGATTATTACATTAACTTAGCCGTTCATAAACCGAAGTTCCACTGTACTATGCAGTTACTTCAGCACCCCATCTTCATTAATTCAATTTTCCTGAGAGAGAGAGAGAGATAACAGGGGAGGCATTTGAAGGTTGGAAACTGAAATCATTGGCTGAAATCCAGTAGTAAGTTACAACAAGAGTGGGCCTATTGAAGCTGTGGAACTTAAAATAAAAGTTGTTTCACTAAATCTTCACTGATTTAATGGGCCTGTTTTAGTTGTGACTTACTACTGGATTTCAGCTATTGTTTAGCTACAGCTAGATTTATAGTTTCAGTCAGAAACCATAGCCCTTTCCTTTCCATGCCACCAGTGGCATAACCACATATCGAAAGCTAAAAAGCAAAACAAAAATATTTGAAACCATACAACTGAAGTCATTCCTAGAGCTGGGATTTATGTATGCAGTTTATTTCCTTTTTTGGAATAGCTTGCCTACGTGCTCACCCTCCCTCATAATTATTCTAAGACGTTCAACCACCAATATAATGGATAAGGCTAGGGGAAACAGATATGGTGTCTGCATCCCTTACAACTGCCCCCCTCAAATTAGCTCCAGATTATTTGGGAGCCTCCAGAGTAGATTTGGAGATTAGGCAGAGGGTGTGTAGGAGAAAGGCCAGGTAATGTTCCATTTTATGTGCAGGAATCTGCTTGTTGGTTGTAGGTCTGAGTTCTAGCACTGATTCCCAAGCTTAGTTGGTCTGGTCAAAACATTTTCAGTCTGCAAAAGTTGAAATCAGTGTACAGACTTATACTGTACTTGCATAAAATTAATGACCCTTGCAAAAAAAAAAAAAAGGCAGCAGGCAGTTTTACAGATGGCAATTTGCTTTTTGTCCCACAAAGGTAGGAATGACTTTTCTAACATGGCACAGGCTTTCAAGTAGAAAACAAAGTAGTTTTGTTTCTTCATAATGTTGTTGTTGTTGCACTTACACCCCGCCTCTCTAGAGAGAATGAATCCCAACACGAGGTGGCTAACAACATAAAATCTCCCATACAACACAGACATTTTAAAAGTACCTCCCATAAAATTATAAAAATAAACTACAATAAAACCGACAGTAAACATGTCATAAGATTGGGGCATAGAACAATAAAACTATTGATTTCTTAAAATCTGTAGGAAAGCTCTGCTAATTTTTTTTAAAAGCACAGTACACCACCTCACATAACCCAACGCATGACGTGTTTCCTTCCTAAATATGTAGGTGGAGTATATTTGTTCTTCCATAGCTGAAGATGCTGTTTTATCCATTTCCATTTGGTTTTCATCCATGTTCAGAAAGTGAGTGTGATGGTTAGAATGCTGGACCACTGCTCCAAAGACCCAAGTTCAAACCCTAACCCATAAAATCCACTGCATGTCCATCAAAGAGTCACTACTTCACAGCACAACCTATGTCACAGGGATGTAGTGAGGAGAAAATGTAGGGAGAAGCATCATGTGCCATCATCTTGAGTTCATTGCAGAAAGGCAGGATACAAATGCAAGTAAAAATAAGGGCTTTTTTTTGCCAATTCCAGTGTTAGAAAGGATGTGATTGATTTTAAGCCAACTAAAGTGCTTGTAGCCAGTTTTTCTTGGTAGCAAACAGGCAATCAACTTGTTTACTTCCATAGCCCTCATGTGTTTCAGTGCTATTTTAGTCACTTTGATTAACTTATTGTTTGCTTTGGATCGGGAGTCTGTTAATGATATATCAAGGTCATCTGCAATTAATAATATGTTACTTTATTCTCTTGAAGACTGGATTTTTGCTTCCCCCCCCCCCCCGGAAGATGGAGCATTATGGATTTTGTTTTGCACATCTCAATCCAGAATACACTATATCATTGGCCCTTTCTGCTTGTTTCAGTTTTGTTTATCAAGAGCTTAGCAATAGCATTCTGATTTCAGGCATATCAGAAAACAAAATAAAATTTAAAAAGCACTGTAGCACTTTAAAGACTAACTGCTTTATTTTTATTGTTAGCTTTCGTGGATCAAGTCCACTTCTTCAGACAAAGAGTGAAACTTACAGGCATGGTTTTTATACACCAAATTCAGGGGGTCAAAGGGAGATGGGTGTGGCCAAGCAAGATGACAGACAAGCAAGCACAATACAGCTTCACACAGCCATTAGCAACAATAGATCCAGAATGGCAACAAAAGAAACCTGTCTCAAACCACTTCAATCTAACTGGACACTCTATCGAAGACCTGAAAGTTACAATTCTGGAACAGAGAAATTACAAAACTAGGATTGAAAGGGAGACAGCAGAAATCAAATACATCCATCTGTTAAGACACCCATCGCAGGGGACTAAATATTAGTGAAGGGTTTCCGGGACATTATCAAATTTGATACACACATTGCTATATGATTTTATATATTATATTACAACTTTCCTGTAAATTCTCTTTAGCAAAACAGAAAGTAACCAGGTACAGTGTTTTTGTTTGTTTTCTGGCATGCAGGTCAAAAGTTGATCAGAGACCAGAATGGGCTTTCTCAGCAACCTTGAGACTGAAAGGGAGTCATTTAGAGCAAATCTGAATAATCTATTGTTGCTAATGGCCATGTGAAGCTGTATTGTTGTGCTTTCTTGTCTGTCATCTTGCTTGATCACACTCATCTCCCTTTGACCCCCTGGATTTGGTGTATAAAAACCATGCCTGTAAGTTTCACTCTTTGTCTGAAGAAGTGGACTTGATCCACGAAAGCTAACAATAAAAATAAAGCAGTTAGTCTTTAAAGTGATAGTGTTTTTTATTTTATTTTTATTTTGTTTTGTTTAATTTGTATTCTGATATGCCTGAACCACAGACTAACACGGCTACTATTGCAAAACAATTCTGATTTCACACACATTCCTCTAAACATTTGAGAAGACTGAAGAAAATCTGATCTAGTAAGTACTAATCAACTTGCTACTATCGGTACCCTAGTAGTTCCACAAGAATCTAATTTAAGCTTCTGAGCTATCTTTCAAGGCACCTCTATACAGTTAGCAATGCTAGATGTCCATTCTGAGAGTAACAAGTTCATATGTAACCATAACCAGATCTACCTACTAACCAAAACTAGAAGGTACTCCTTCCTCCCATTCCTATCTGAATAACATATAGCATGGGGTCCAGAAGATTTTCACCTTTCCCTTGCATATTCCTTTTCTTCTCTTCCAATCTCATCCCAATCTTTCTGTCCTTATATCCAGTTATGACCTGAGCAATACTATTCTCTGCTACCCGTTTCTTTTTCCTTATGACAGCCTTGCCTACCTTTCCTTACTACCAAAACAATTTCCCAAAATACCTTTGCCTTCAAATTTATTGTCAATGGCCATGTTGGTTGTAGACACGGGACTCTTTTTTAAAACCATGTATGGCATTGCCCTTTCCCAGTGCCTTCTATTTATTCTCTTCATTCTCTCCTTCTCTGAAGAATATGGACATGCATTCAAAGATTGATGAAGCCATGACATGGTTGTGGGTTAGAATCTATCCAATGGAGATCCGCTGTATGTAGAGAGAACATGATTTTTTTGAAATTACTTGCTTTAGAACATGATTCAAATTGACAATTAATCTTTCCGACAATATCTAATTAACAAACTATGTACAGTAATGACCATATAATAACTCTTCATAAATCCACAACCCAAACTTTACAAGAACTCCAGTGAATCACAAAATCCATAAAAGTCAAGCTGACAGAGATGAAGTTAAATATTACATAAAGAGACTATTTGTTTAAAATCTTTTTATTTTCCTTCACCATTATTGTTTTACAATACAAATTTCACCTTGTTGAACACACAAAAAACCTTACCGAAGATAACTCTGTTTCACGTAAAATACAGAATGAATATATATATTTATATATATATAGATATATATATGCCTCTTCATTCTTAAAAAACTATTTTGTTCTGCACATTGGCAAGTAAAGATAGAATACTTTCCTCCAAACACAGTATGAATGGCAGGACTGACATTTTAGAATTACATGCAGTTTCTGCACAAATTTGCTTTCAAGAAATCAATTGTTTTTCAACAATATTTTTTCATTCAAGGATGGGAATATTTAAGATTTGTATTTTGATTTACTGATCTTTTGGGGGATGGTTTTTGCAAAAAGAAATTCATGGCTATTTTCTTATTGTTCAAATCCATATATGGAAGAGTCAGTAAAATAATTTAAGAAGCACATTTCACTCTACTCCACCTACAATGCGCCAAGACTTAATTATCATATTTGGTTTTCTTTACAAGACAGTAATCTGAATATTGCAAGGAGATTTCCAGTTGAATTTATATATAAAGTCAAACTTTTATTAATGTGTACAATACATATAACCTTGATTTAATGGAATACTTTATTTTAAATAAAAACTTTTGAAGACTGCCTACTGACCATTATCAAGACAAGAAAGGCACTAGAAATGGACAAATCTCTCTCCCAAGAAGCATGTTTTTAAATTTTGAACTCTTTTCTCTGACATGTAAAAATCTTTAGATTTTATTTTTATGCATATAATTTTGAAAAATAAAGTTAGGAAATACTTAGAAAATCACTTTACAACATAATAATTTTTTGCACCTTTTGACACCATCACTGCAGATTTACAAAATCAAAGTTTACTAAACCTTTCTGTATCTATCATTTGTAGCTTCAGTGAAACAGGTATAAAGATTCCTGTATATTAATCCAGTCAGGTATTTAGAAACCTTCATATAGACATTTGTTAGAAAATGGCTTACAGCCCAATCTTTGGGGCAAGAGATATGAAAATTATGTTTTCTCAAGAAAATAATATGCTTTATTCCCAGACGAACCTGGAAAGACCAAAACTTATGCTATAAAAGCCTTTTTTGTTTTGCTTATGCTGCTGCATCATATACAAATAAATATGGTGATGAGCAATGCAAATCCAAAATCTATTAACAAGAAATGTATACAGTGCGTGGATCATTTGCTATTTTGTTTGTTTTTGTCCATCGCAGATCCTTTGGAGAGAGAAAAATATCACAGTGCTTATCAGGTAAGAGGGCAAATTTAAGTCAAGGAAATGATTAAAAGATAGAAGATAGGGTGCAGTTCAATTTCTATGGCATCTCATCTTGGGGAGTTCTTAGCACTTTTAGATAGTTCTCCTGCCACCTCCTTTTTGTAGCTGTTATGTATCATTTACCAATCTGCTGTATTTAACTTGTCTACCCAGATGGAGTGCTCGCCAGGAAAATGGCCAATGATAAGTACGTGGCACAATGCCTTGGATATTCTTCTCAAAGTATTGAAAGAGTCTGTACCACCAAACCCGTGCAAGGAGGTTTGTCTGGGAAGCTTCTTTTAGCACCTGCAAAACAAAATATTGATCAATGAGGTTTCAAGAAACATAGTCCCAATGTCCAATCACAAATGCAGGGTGTTGTATTTAGTCTTCAATAATCAGGTGCATCTTTCATAGCACTGATAGGTGGCCAGGGATCTCTCAGGAAAGATATGATTGGCCCGATTAACATAGTTATATCATACCTGCCTACCTTTAACACATCATTCCACTGCATTGATGAAAGCTCTATTCTACAGTAGCTGATCCTTTCAAATCTTCCAGTGTTTCTGGTTCAATGTAAGATGAAAGTTTTACATAGGTCATGTTGACCAGGTATTCTACAAAAGTATAAACTATTACATTTCTGAAGGATGAACTAACTGCAGTTCCCATCTTTTGCATGTTTCACATTTCTGTAAGCAAGGGACTGCGGTGGCTTAGTGGTTAAGATGCTGAACTTGATGACTGAAAGGTCAGCAGGTCAACAGTTCAAGACCTGAGTGCTGCACGATGGAGTGAGTTTCTGTCTCTATCCCAGGTCCTGCCAACCCAGCAGTTCAAAAGCAAGAAAATCCAAGTAGATAAATAGGGACCACTTCAGTGGAAAAGCAGTCTTCTGTGCACTCCGGTGCTTAGTCATGCCTGCCATATGTCCATGGAACTGTCTACAGATGCAGACAATGCTGGCTTTTTGGCTGTAAATGGAGATGAGCACCAAACCCTTGAGTCAGCTTTTGAGCAAAGGCAACCTTTACCTTCACCTCCATAAGTAAGGACAGCACCACAAGTCATGCCTCCTCCCTTATCTCTAATGTTGCATGAGAAGATGGGATCCTAACGTATATCTTGCAGAAATAATGTATGTACAGTCAAACCTCGCTTAACGAATGCCTTGCACTTGCATAACGAGCGGGCATTTCAAAAAACTTTCCAACTCGCATAACATAAATTTTCGCTATTCAAAATGGACTTTCTCTATGGAAAAACTCGCATAACGAAAATTTCTATGGGAAAAACTCGCATAATGAACAATTTTCACTATGCGAGTTTTTTCATAAAAAAATTTCGTTATGCGAGTTTTTCCATAGGAATTTTCGTTAGGCGAAAAAACTCGCATAGTGAGCAGCCTCATAGAACGAAATATTTTCATTATGCGAGGTTTGACTGTACTCCTAAGTAAACTTGGAAAGTTACTTTCAGAAGAATAAATATAAAGGCTTGCTGAACCCACCAATATAATTTAGCAGGCTTAGGACCCAGAGCACTATCCTACCACTCCTTGTTTATAGATAGCTTTTGGAGGAGAACTCACTTGTTGATTAGCCATTGTGTGATACCACCAGAATAGCCTTGAAGTGATGTAGTAAGCCACTACCACATCCACAGTGTAGTGGTCATGAGCCAAGAGAATACAGAACATCCCAACTATGCTAAGAGCAAAGCAAATCCAATGATACCACCAGAGTCGCCGAGGTGAATCTAAAATGAAGAAAAAAATACATGGTTTTTAAAAGAAAACTATGAATATTTTTGCACATTCTGCAGCATTCCCCATATGTTTTATTTTTAGGATAACTTTATAAAATAAATAAAAAGCTTTGGGTTTAGCAACAAGCAAACAGTTATGGTCGAACTACACCTTAAACTGCAGATATGTACAGTGGTGCCTTGCTTAAAGAGCATAATGCGTTCCATGGGATTGCTCTTTAAGCGAGTTTGCTCTTTAAGCGAAACACCATTGTAAGTGACCAACTGTGGGGGAGATTGCGAAACCTGATTTATTTGTTAAGCGAGTTTTTGGTTGGTTTTATTTGTTAAGCAAAGCGAACATTCAGAGAAAATTCTGCTCTTTAAGCGAGTTACTCTTTAAGTGAGGCGCTCTTTATACAAGGTTTGACTGTACATGGAAACTTTCTTATGCATGGCATGGGCCAGAACGAAGCACAATGGGTCCCTGTACCACCCTGATACCAGGTCACGGGTGAATAAAAACCACTGGAAGGTGGGGGTGGGAACTGCTGCTGCTACAACTGCTGGTGCTGATGGTCAGATAGTTAATAGCAACTGAGGTGGTGATGAGGCTGATGCGGCAGGTGGCAGTAGTGGACAACTCCACCAAGGTGATGACTGGTGGTTGAGGGGAAGGAAGGAAGGAAAGACGGACTGGAAGGAGGAGGAAGAAAAGGAGAAGGCAGAAGAGAAGGGGAAAGAAAGAAAGAAAGAGAGGGAGGGAGAGAACCAGAAGCCGTGGTGACAGCCACCCAGCACAAAGAGAACAGTTATCATCTGGCAAAGAGTGGGGCTTTGTATGCCAAGGCCCCACCTCTCATCAAGGAGTGGCCATGGCAAGATGGGGAAGGGATGGGGCAAGTGTGGATCATGCTGGGAGGCAGAGCAGAGGAATGGCAGAGGAGAAAGGAGGAACAAAGAGAGGTGAGGGATTCCTCAGGCTAGTCAGTGCCAATTGAGCAGCAGTAGCGGCGCCTTTGCCAGCCAACAAAAGGTAGAGTTTTGAAGAAGTCAAAAATTATACATGAATTTTCTACTGGGAGGTGTTGGTGCCCCTAATCCCCATGTTGTTCAAGGGTCAACTATGTTAAGGATGCCAACCTGATCCCATGCTAATTACCTTGTGAACCGCCTAGAGAGTCCACTAAGTGCTATGAGGCAGTATATAAGTGTAATTGCTATTGCTATATCAGACAAGGAACAGGTGAGAAACAAAACAAAAATAAATAAAGATGACAAAAATATTGTGGTCCCTTAAAGCCTAGCAGCTATATTTTAATGTTAGCTTTTGTAGATCAAGTTTATTTCAATGAAAGCTAGCATTAAAATAAAGCATTAGCCTTTAAGGTGCCATAACATTTCTGCATTTTCTTTCTTTTGCTTCTCACCTGATATGCTTGCACAAACTAAAAAAGCTACCACTTTGAACCCAAGCCCAGTGATCTTGGCATAGGCACAGCTTGAAAACCAGAAAGCAAAACCATGTGCATCCTCAAAATGAAAAACAGAGTCAACAGCTATATACAACTGAGATCATTACTGTCATAGAGGCAGAACCCACCTAACAGATTTCAGCCTACGTTTGCTGCCATTGTTAAATATTCAGAACTCAAAATGTCCTATTAAACAACAATATAATCAGACTACAACTTAATGGCCAATGGGGAATATTTTTATGGTGGGGCCCAACTGACTGACATACATTGTTTAGTCTGATATTGAGAAATGCCAAACTTACACTCTTTGATAAATAAGTATATAAGCGTTAACATAACCGTGTGACCACTATACAGGTAGTCACCACACATTTCATGTGATCCTGTAATAGAGAGTCCGCCTCCAGCAAGCAGCTTCATTATCCTCCTCATGTGTGATTCCCAATCCCCAAAGAGCTGTTGGAAAGAAATTCAGGGTGGGAATCAGCATATTATTGCAGATTAAATTGCAAATAATTTAGAATTATTTTAGAGAAGAAAAAAGAATGTTAATCTTACATTCGCATAGCTTTTTTTTTATAATACTCCTTCTAATCTTAAAAAGACCTCCACCATATTATGCCTGTTCTCTTTGCATTCATTCACATTATGTAGAAGAGTGGTTTTCAATATAAATACTATTTTATTTGTTCATTTTCCATCAGAACAATTGAAACTACAAGCAGAAAAGCCACTAAGTTTCTCAGCATCCTTTTCTTTCAGCTAACAGTTCGGTGACCATAGTACCCCTGAATCACTTGGGGGGGGGGGGGGGGACAGAAAAAACACAAATGCTTCATAACCTTTTTCAGAATCAAATTGGTTGGAAACCAAAGTCTGACATGAACATTACTCTACTTAGGTGCCATTAACCTGTTGTGGGCAGGGAGAAGAATCGTTTTAGGAGACAAAGCAAATGAGAATGAATTCTGAACTCCATCATCGACATTTTCAGGGCAAATTTACTCAATTCCTCACTGATTTTTCTCAACTGCAAATCTGTCTTTATTCTGCACACAAAACCATGTAGTCATGAACTACAGAGGCCATAAGAATGTTTGCTCTGATAGGGAAGCATTGATTAGGGATGAGATGAGAGACATTATGTTTCAAATTGATTTAATTTCTATGGCTTCAAACTTCATTTGCTAACTTGCTCTGGAAATGCTTTCAACAGTTCCACATAAGTTCTTAAATTCATATGCTCTTGCATATATGGACATACTAACTGTAAAACAAGTTATGAACTATGACATAGCATTTCTGGTTGAGGCAATTCACTGAAATCACCTGTTTATTAACTAAGATCATCAGAGAGTAGAGATGACCACAAGCTGTGGAACTATTGACTCTTAAAGTCCATAAATGATTCAGTGTACTAAGAATTTTAAATCTTCCCTAAGGATCAGAATTAAATTCACAGTTCCCTAAAGAACTGCTTTGGCTTTTGAGATTACTGTGGTCTTAAAAAAAAAAAACCAGCTTCCTCTACAGCTACACAAGCTAGACAACTGCAATCCTGAAAATTGTAAGCAGTTTGTTTCTATTTTAAGGTCATGCCTGTGAAGGTATCTTACAACAGATAACAGGCTCATAAAATATAACACAAATATGTTAAAAATGGATAAATGATTACACATGCTACAATTTAAACCCTCCTTTTCTTTGAAGGTTGGAGCTCACAATGTTCAACCCAGATGGCCACAGATTAGTATGGAGGAATGCTAGCCATTCCTATCGCTTGTCATCCAGATTTCAGCCTATGAATGGTAACACTTAAGGGTAATATTTAAGAGACTGCATCACCCGAAGACATCTGCCCGTCCCACTGGAGCAGACCGAAGAGGCTCCTTAAAAGTGCCATCAGCTAAAGAAGCTCATCTCTCTGGCACAAGAAGGAGGGCCTTTTCAGTATCTGCTCCAGCCCTATGGAACTTCCTGCCAACTGAATTGCGTCTCCAGACAGAACTGTTGCCCTTCAGAAAAGAAACATGGCTGGCGAAGCAGATGTGGGGCACTGGTGATACGGTAGCGCCCCCCCTGCACAGAAAATGCAACCCTCTTGATGTGCTTTTTAAATTGTCAATATCTTCCCCAAGGAAGTCACAGCGAAGTATGCAACAGAGGTTAATAGCACCCTAAATGGATCCCAACAGTTTTTGTAATCTGTTTGGAAGATAGCACCGTATCTGTGGGAGGGGAGCTCTTAATCATGGAAACTTTTTTTTTGTTTATTTAAATAACAATACTGTATATAATACATAATACAATACATAAAAATATAAAAAATATACAACAATGGACATAGTAACAAGAACAAAAAAGAGATTAAATCTTTTATACACATAATTTCTTTATTATCTATCTCTATTACTACACTAATGTGTACCCATCACCCTTGGGACCATACTTTGGGTTTTTTCTCTCTCTTCCTTTACTCATAACTATATATTGATATATCTTCTCATTTCCAAAAACTCATACACTAGTACTTTAGATAACATTATGACTTGGTTCCACAAGTCATAACATTATCTGATTTTTAACATTGTGCAATGCATTGACCGCACACCGTTTACAAAAAGCCCTGTTCCCTTTCTGTCCAACCCCAGGGCTGATCCCAAGCTGGGGTTGGGGGAAAGAACAGGCTTAGTGATTGGGGGGAGCATTCTGAAGAGAGGCTGCAGACCCTTTCCCCAGCCTCTATTCAGAAGCCCCCCCCCCCGGCCTGGATGGCTAGGCCCCTTAGGAATCCAGGCGGGGGGGGGCAGGGTTTCTGAAGAGAAATTGGAAAAGTTTTTCCTAGCCTCTCTTCAGAACCCTCTGCCTGGATCACTAAGGGGCTTAGGGATCCAGGCTTGGGGGGGGGGGGAATTCTGAAGAGAGACTAGGGGCCCTTCTCCCAGCCTCTATTCAGAAGCCCCAGCCTGGGTGACTAAATCCCTTAGCAATCCAGGCCGGGGGGGGGGGCTGAAGAGAGACTAGGAAACATTTTTCCTAGCCTCTCTTCAGAAACCCCTGCCTAGATCGCTAAGGGGCTTACCGATCCAGGTTGGGGGGGCATTCTGAAGAGAGGCTGGAGATCCTTTCCCCAGCTTCTCTTCAGAAGCTCCCCCCCCCCCCGGCCACCTGGATGGCTAAGCCCAGCCTCTCTTCAGAAACTCCTGCCTGGATTGTTGTTACCGGGTGCGCCCCCAGTTCTTTCCCCCACCCAGCCGGCCATTGCACACTGTGATGGCCAGCTGGATTGGGGAAAGAACGGGGTGCGCCCCCAGTTCTTTCCCCCACCCAGCTGGCGATCACATGCTGCGATTGGCACTTGGGTTGGAGGAAAGAACCAGGGAGGGGTGCACCCAACCCAAGTGCCTATTGCAACAGCGGCGCATTTGGGGCTCCCCAGTCGGCTTCCCAAATGTGTCACCGTTGCCAAGGGTGCTGCGGCAACATGGCTGGGAAGCCAACTAGGGAGTCCCCATTCTACTTCCAGCCACACCGCAACTGCCAGCTTTGTAGCGCTGGTTTGGTTGGGGGGAGATCAGGCAAGTGGCCGATCTCCCCCCAACCAAACCAGCGATGTTTGCCTTGGTAGAGCTCTGCCCCAAAGCCTGCAGGGCTGGTCTCCAGCCCTGCGGGCTTTGGGGCAGAGATCAACATTGGGGAATTTGAGGCAAACATTTGCATCGCACAACGTTATGTTGTGCGATGCAAACGTTTGCCTTAAATTCCCCGACGTTATCCAATTTTAGCCTTATCAGAGACAAACGTTATCCGAGCTATTACTGTATTTTCTTTTTTTGGGCCTAATTCCTTTTGAATCTTTCAAAACATAACAGACAAAATCTTCCCATATATCATAAAAATCATGGAAACTAAAACACTGTAACCCTATCCTTTAGCAACTGTGGTCCCCACTGACAACACTGATCAACTCCTGGGAAAGTACAGAGGAAACTGGATTGATTCCAACATGCAAACACAGACACATCCTTCTTCAGGTCAGTACAATGGAGACATTAAACTAAATACTGACAGATCCTTTCTGTTAGGCAACACAAAGGCTGAACAACAACTGATACTAATTAGCTCTGAAAGGATTGTTGCCAATTCTTTTTGGCAAGCAATACTAAAGTCAGTCTGACCAAACAATTCCAAAAACTGGAGAAGACAAAGATGTTAGATAATGATAGCAAAGGGGGAAAAATTACCTTTGGAGAACAGTTGAAATGCATGCCAGGTACCGGGAGTGTTGTTACATACATTGTAATACACCGATACAAGTACAATGTCCCAACTATAAAAAAAAATCTTCTGCCAATAATTGACCTGAAGGGGGAAGAAATGGTGTATCATGTGAATTAATTCATGGTAAACGATTTGTTGTTCCAGATTTTTAAAACAATGAACTACTGTATGTCATTTCCATGTAATGGTGAAAGATGAGACCCAGGAATATCAATACGACATTGCCAACAGCAATTCTTAGAAAACCGTGTTAGGACTCTTTACATCAGGACTTCTTGACCTTTTAAAGCTGGGAGCCGGGTCACGCTCCCTCAGAGAGCTTAGGGGGCCGGATGGCCATTCTGCCCTTCCTCCACCCTATGGCACTTCCAGATGTGGTGGTGGCAGTGGGGGTCCCACATGAAATGGCGCCGTGTGCCGCAGGTTGAGAATCCCTGTTTTATGTCATGATAAAAGTACAAAATACCATTTCTCCCTCCCAGGATGGTCAAGAGTAGAACTATAGGATAGGGCAGTGATGGCCAACCTTTGGCACTCCAGTGTTCTTGGACTTCAATTCCAAGAAGCCCAAGTCAACACACCTGATGATTAGGGCTACTGGGAATCGAAGTTCTAGAACATCTGGAGTGCCCAGGTTGGCCGCCACTGGGATAGGCTATGTAGACAGGATCAGGTAATGGACAAAAATAAGGTCTGCAACCTACTTCCCTTTACACTGATTTCCAGCAGGAATTCCTGGAATGCCAAGACTTCTGAAATTGTTAAAATAAATGTATTAAAAGAAAAGTTTCTTTTTTGAGAGGGTTCCTGGATTTACTTTTTGTTTCTTTTAACTCCTCATCCCCAGTTTGTCAGTAAGTGCTACTCCTTCCTTTGGAAAAAAAAGGTGACACAGCACTGATGTAACATTTCCGGGATACACTGCAATTTAAAAAATTGTCAGCTGTAGAACGTGGGCTTCTGGGTTCCTCAATGAGGTCTATTTGTATAGGACTCATATGTGTTACAGTGCATCTCATAAGAGATCTGACACCGGAAGTCAGTACAACAATCCTGCAGAGCAAATGAGCTCTGAAGGACTTTGTATAGAGATTTTTGTTTTTCCAATAAACATCAATAGGAGCTAATTATTTTTGAGAGAGGAAGGAACTGAAAAAAACAGTAAGACTGATTATATGGCCCCTTTACATTGACGAGGGACTGAGGTAGCTTAATGCTTAAGAAGCTGAACTTGATAACTGGAAGGTCAGCAGTTTGAGACCCTAGTGTTCCAGGACAGAGTGAGCTCTCATCTCTGTCACAGCTCCTGCCAAACTAGCAGTTCGAAAGCAAGAAACTGCAAATAGATAAATACGTACCACTTCAGTGGGAAGGTAAACAAGTGTTCCGTTCACTCTGGTGTTTAGTCATGCCTGCCATATGTCCACAAAAATGTCTGCAGACACAGACAGTGTGGGCTCTTTGGCTATAAACAGAGATGAGTACTAAACCCTACAGTCGGATATGACTAGCTTTCAAACAAGGGCGACTTTCCATTGACTAACCTTATCAGTCACTTAATACATCCCCACTTACCATTTACAAAGTCTTTCTTTTTATAACCACAGGAGGAAGGCGATACCTTTATAGGATCACTTAACAAATATTTTTATAGGCACCAGTGGAAGTCATTCCCTTATTGAGGAGGAAAAATGACATTATCTTCCAATAATGATAGGCACTAGTCCTATTTTGAATTAACCAATGTGCTCTATAATAAGCTCATCAGTAATTGGTGTAACTTCATTCCAGCCTTTTCAGTATTAACACTACGCTAGTTAGTTTGAAAGTTCATATAAACACTAAGCATTAAATATTAGAAGGCATTTTCTCCAGTTTATTCAATTTGATCTCTGTACTTTCCTCATATAATACATTTGGAAAGGGCTGGGGACTATGTAAAACATTTTGAATTTTTCATTATACTCACAGAAAGCAAAACTTCAGTACTGTTAATAATATTATTGTTAAAAATAATCCCATTAAAAATAATTTCACTAAAATTGGCTAAAAAACTGGCTAAAATTCTGAGCCAGCATTTAATTATTATTGATCTATTAGGGCAGGCATTCTCAACCTACGGCCCGTGGGCCAAACCTGGCCCCTGAAGCCATTTCATCCAGCCTCCACTGCCCTCTTTCCCACCGCCATCCAAAAGCACTGAATATGTACCAAAAACTGGCAAAAATGCACATTACCAGGAGTTCTTGTGCATTTTTGCACAAGAACTCACCAAAAATGCAAGAGAGCTTACTGAAAATACGGGTTTTTGCATGAGAAGTTGTGCGGAAACACGTGACCGGCCCAAACAGCCATCCGAGGGGGAGTGATCCCACCTGTGGCCCAAAAAGGTTAAGAAAGCCTGTATTAGAGAGTCAAAGAATAATCTGAAAACAATTGGTTGCAACTATATCTTGTCAAACTAATTTCAATGGGTCTCCTCTAAGGTTGACTAAGCATGTATCCAATTTTACATATATCTAAGTATATATGTAATATCATATGTATTTTCCACAAAGTCTCATAGTCTCATTTACGTGACCTCAAAGCCTTTCCCAGGGCAACATATAAGCTACCAAGCTTTGAGTACAGCTATAACGGTAGACTATATATACATAATCCAAGGACCTGTTTACTAAATACAGATAAGCTGGTCAGATGAACGATGATCATCAGATGATGAACTGGCTACAGCAATTATGTATTGAATAGTTGTAATCTGTATTGTTGGGGGAGGGTGTTACCAGCATCACTGAAATCACAGATCTGCAATGTTTTGAAGGTACATTATATATAATGTACAATTAACATAGGGTGACAGAGGAGCATGGTGTGCTGTGGTCCATGGGGTTGCAAAGTGTCGGTTTCGACCATGCAACTGAACAACAACAACAACAGAGGTAATCATGAACAAGATACAAAAAGATACTTTAAGATTCAGGTGTACTGGATACAGTAAAACACCGGATAACGATTAGATCGGATAATGCTAAAATCGCATAACGTTAAGTAATCTGGGGAGGAGAATTGGATCGAATAACGTTAAGGTCCTACGGGATGGATCAGATAACAACCGCTAAAGCCTGTGCGGTTACAATGTATCTCTATGGAGCTTTAACGTTATCCGATCCATCCCATAGGATTTTAACATGGATCGGACAACACTAAAAATCAGATAACACCAAGACTTATGGAACCAAGTTTTAGCGTTATCCGATGTTTTACTGTACACTAGTAACCCGGACAACGTTATGACATGGTTCCACAAGTCATGACGTTGTTCGGTTTTTCGCGTTGTCCGATCAATGCTAAAAAAAAAACCTGAGAAGAGGCGCTCGCACGCACATGAAAAGGCACGCCAGCGGGAGCCTCTTCTACCAAACTGGTATAGCAACGAGGATCGCATGTCAAGGCAAGGGATCAAAGTGGGAGGTGCCACCCCCCACTTTGATCCCTTACCTTAACGTGCGATCTCCGTTTCGCGCACCTGGGCAAGGGTCGGCTTTTCCGAATTCCCCCCTCCCCAGGCTTGGTCGAAATCCTCACCCCCGCGCAGGGGGAGGGAATTTCAGCCAAGCCGCCTCTTTCCCAAGCTGGGGAGACCCCGCGGAGAGGCACCTCTCATCTCTCGATATTCCAAAAGGGTAAAGATCCTTATCCTTTGGGAACATCGGGTGGCTTGCAGGCACGTGCGCGTTGGTGAGGGTAAGCGCAGGGTACGGAGGTCCCCCCTGTATCCTGCGCTAACCCCCACCGATGCGTGCTGCGTGCCCGAAGTTTCGAAAGGGTAAAGATCCTTATCCTTTGGGAACATTGGATGGCTTGCGGGCGCGCGCGCGTTGGTGGGAGTTAGCACAAGGTACGTAGGTCCCCCCCGTATCCTGCACTAACCCCAACCGACGCGCACCGTGCGCCCGATGTTCTGAAAGAGTAAAGATCCTTATCCTTTGGGAACATCCGGTGGCTTGCAGGCGTGCGCACGTTGGTGGGGGTTAGCGCAGGGTACGGAGGTCCCCCCCTGTATCCTGCGCTAACCCCCACCGATGCGCGCCGATCACCCGAAGTTTCAAAAGGGTAAAGATCCTTATCCTTTGGGAACATCGGGTGGGTTGCAGGCGTGCGCGCATTGGTGGGAGTTAGCGCAGGGCACGGAGGTCCCCCCGTATCCTACGGTAACCCCCACCACCGCGCGCCGCGTGCCCGATGTTCCGAAAGGGTAAAGATCCTTATCCTTTGGGAACATCGGGTGGCTTGCAAGCGCGCGCGAGTTGGTGAGGGTTAGCGCAGGGTACGGAGGTCCCCCCCGTATCCTGCGCTAACCCCCACCAACGCATGCCGCACGCCCGAAGTTTCAAAAGGGTAAAGATCCTTATCCTTTGGGAACATCAGGTGGCTTGCAGGCAAGCACGTGTTGGTGAGGGTAAGCGCAGGGTACGGAGGTCCCCCCTGTATCCTGTGCTAACCCCCACCAACGCACGCTGCGCGCCCGAAGTTTTGAAAGGGTAAAGATCCTTATCCTTTGGGAACATTGGGTGGCTTCCCCCGTATCCTGCACTAACCCCAACCGACGCGCACCGTGCGCCCGATGTTCTGAAAGGGTAAAGATCCTTATCCTTTGGGAACATCCGGTGGCTTGCAGGCGCGCACGTTGGTGAGGGTTAGCGCAGGGTATGGAGGTCCCCCCGTATCCTGCGCTAACCCCCACCGACGCATGCCGCACGCCCAAAGTTTCAAAAGGGTAAAGATCCTTATCCTTTGGGAACATCGGGTGGCTTGCGGGTGCACGCGCGTTGGTGGGAATTAGCGCAGGGTATGGAGGTACCCCCGTATCCTGCGCTAACCCCCACCGACGCGCGCCCGAAGTTTCGAAAGGGTAAAGATCCTTATCCTTTGGGATCATCGGGTGGCTTGCGGGGGGGCGCGTTGGTGGGAGTTAGCGCAGGGTATGGAGGTCCCCCCCGTATCCTGCGCTAACCCCCACCAACGCACGCCGCGCACCTGATGTTCTGAAAGGGTAAAGATCCTTGTCCTTTGGGAACATCGGGTGGCTTGCAGGCGCGCGGGCATTGGTCGTTGTTAGCTCAGGGTACAGAGGTCCCCCATATCCTGCGCTAACCCCCACTGACGCGCACCACTCGCCCGAAGTTTCAAAAGGGTAAAGATCCTTATCCTTTGGGAACATCGGGTGGCTTGCAGGCGCGCGCGCATCGGTGGGGGTTAGCGCAGGGTACAGAGGTACCCCCTGTATCCTGCGCTAACCCCCACCGACGCGCGCCGCTCGCCCGAAGTTTCGAAAGGGTAAGGATTCCCGTACCCTTTCCAAACATCGTGGGGGCGGGCGCTGGGGGGGTTGGATTGGGTAGATGTTCTACCCAATCCAACTCCCCCCCACGCATATGCTTGTTCCGAATAACGTTAAAATCGCGTTATTCGATACAAGATTTTTCCGAAAATCTTGTCACGTTATGCGGTTTTCGCGCTATACGGTACTCGCGTTACCCGGGGTATTACTGTATTATGCTTTCATTTAAGTGCAGGAACAAGCTTCATCTTCAATATTGCAAAATCCCACTTTATAAGTGACAATGTGGATAGGAAATTAATTTTTAAATACCATTAGGTGAACAGAACTAGCAACATTGTTTTTTTTGAAACTATTATGTACCATCTTCAAAAATCAAACTCTATAACTGCTGATCAAGTCTGACATTACTGTAGACTAAAAATATGGGAAGCATGTTGCCAAGATTTACGATAGTCTTGTAGCATAAACAAAAATGATGGCAACAACAATGAATAACAATGTTGATCCACAATCATTTTGTCAAAACCTCATTTTTAATATTAATAGCAACACTCCAAAGCCTAGAAAGAAGTTAAAGAAACTGGAAGTACTAATGTGATTTTGTAGAATACAGACTCTAGCACTTTGATGATTTCATCAGGTTCCTGTAATTCTACTAGCAAAAGAAATGTTCTACCTCTCTCAAGCTTAATGATATTAGTATAGTATTCAACATTTAATAAGAAAGCTCTGAAGAGCTATGCACTGCCATTTCACAGACTGGTGAACACACTACATACAGCAATTGCCATATAAAATCTGCTCAAGGGTTGCTTCATGCTCCAGCTCAGTGCCAATGCCTTGCCTACTGAACCAGAAGATTATATCTATAATACTATATAAGGATCTCTAGGCTGTGGTGGCTTAATGGTTAAGACACTGAACTTGATGACTGGAAGGTTGACACGTCAGCAGTTTGAGATCTGAGTGCTACATGACGGAGCAAGCTCCCTTCTCTATCCTAGCTCCTGCCAACCTAGCAGTTCAAAAGCAAGAAATTACAAATAGATAAATAGGCACCACTTTGGTGGGAGGGCAAACAGCTTTCAGTGCACTCAGGTATCTAGGCATGCCTGCCACATGTCCATAGAAACTTCTGCAGACACAGACAGTGCTGGCTCTTTGGCTATAAACAGAGATGAGCACTGAAACCTAGAGTTTGATATGACTGGCTTTCAAGCAAGGGTGACCTTTACCTTTACCTTTACCTAGGCACAAAAGCTAAATCAGATCCTCAGTGGAAATGAGTGCATGTTGTTATTTACTATTTACTACACTTTAGTATATTTATATGCCATCTGCCCAATGTGGACACAGTACTTGGGGTAGTTGTCAGTAGTTTGAAAACTATAATAGTAAGAGTAACAAAAATAAAACCACCAAACTACTCCATTTTATCTAACATATAAAATATAGCATATAACATATAAAATCTATTATATTTCATTATTTGTGAATATGGCAGCTAATTACACTGATAACTATTACAGACAATCAAAAAAGGAGGTTATAATCAACTTGGTGATGTTTTAAGTCATTTCTCTAAGACCAAGACTGAAAGAAATGATATCAGGAAGTAAATATACTTACTTGTATTTTAAGAACAGCCACTGAATTAACCAGAGTCCCACAAGGATCAAGCCATTGATTTCACAGATAGAAAAGGCCCATTGCACCCGGTTAAAGTGATCAAAAAATGCATCTGGTAGGGGTGGATCCACCTCCTTGGGAGGCACTCGTTCATGGACAACCGAAATTGTCACTGTTGTTAAGAAAAAACAGCAAAATGCATAAAGGAAAGAAACCAGTGTCTTCCACCACTCCATAGGGTACTGGGAACGCTCTGGCTCTGGAATGGAGATTTTAATCATTTCCTTCCTATAACCGTTTGGCATTCCATTTGGTTTTGCTTTGCTGCTGAAGCCACTTTCACTTGTGGGAGCCTCTGTACTGATGATCAAGTGCCCATTGGCATGCCCATTTTTGTGTGCCTCGATGTGGTGTTCCATTTTTAAAGTCTCTATCAGGTATAGAAGTCGGTGACCGTTGTCAGAAGATACACGTGACAAAGGGGGCTTCTCAAAATCCTCCTCTGTTAAATTGATCAAGTCCTGCCCACTGAAGAGATTCAATGGTTCACAGTATTCTGGCATGGCATTTTCCATCAACCAATCTGCCACCTCCTTGGGTGACCAGAGCACAACTTCTTTCATTTCGTCAGAACGCTTGTATGTAATCTCAACAGTTACTTCAGACTGGACACTTGTCACACTTTCTCCAGAGCAGGAAGCCCTTATCTAGCTTGTTCATCCTGTCAAAATCAAAGGAGAAACCAGTTTTGAAGGTTGACATGTAACAGTTTCAAGTCATGTGGCACAAATGGCAACACTTGGTATGTAAAGTAAATGGTCACTTCATTTTGTATCTGCAGTTGATTTCTTAAAGTTAAGAGAAGGACAAAGAGAAAACATCAGTTAGCATTTCATTATTAGTTCCAGAGCGGCCATCAAGACCAATGCTTATAAGACATTAGTGGCAAACCTATGGCATGGCTGCCAGAGGGGGCACTCAGAGCCCTCTCTGTGGGCGGGCATGCTGTTGCCTCAGCACAGTTTACCCCCACTGTTCTGCCCAGAAGCCCAATGGGAGTGCTTCCTCCCTCCCCCCAGCACAGAGTTCACCCCGGGCCTCTGTCCAGCAGCCCAATGGGAGTGCTTCTCCCCTCCCCTGTCAGGGGTAAGGTGGGCAGCTTGTGTGTGGCATGAGAGTTCAGCACAAATGGCAGCCTGTTGAGTCTGTGGCAAAGGTAAGTTTGGGCACTCTGAATCTAAAAGGTTTGCCATCCCTGTTATAAAAGGTGCCCCTTATTTGGCCAACATTTTAATATTATCAAATGCAACTGACTTCTTTTTTAAAATTACATAAATAATTAAAAAGCATTAATGGGTGCTCCAGCTATTCTGACTTTATGATATTTTGCTGACAGATGTGAAGAACAAATTGATCCCTTCTCCTCACACATCTCCTATGCTAATCTATGAAAGAAATGCATTCACTCAGGACTGGCTATTGCACTGCGCTATTGCACTGGCTATTGGATTGTGGTGGCTCAGTGGTTAAAAAGCTCACCTTGTTAGCTAGAAGGCTGGCAAGTCTGCAAGTCAAGACCGGGGGTACTGCATGACGGAACCAGTACCCGTCTCTGTCCCAGCTCCAGCCAACCTAGCAGATCAAAAGCAAAAAATTGCAAGTAGATACAGTAAAACCTCGTATAACGCTAAAACTTGGTTCCACAAATCCTAGTCCATGCATCGGATAACGTTAAAATCCTATGGGATTAATCGCATAACATTAAAACTCCATAGAGATACATTGTAACCAGCACAGGCTTTAGTGAACGTTATCCGATGCATTTCATAGGATTTTAACGTTATGCGATGCAATTTTTTTTCCAGATTGCTTAATGTTATGCGGTTTTAGCGTTATCTGATGCAAACATTATCCAAGGTATTCCGGTAAATAGGAAAGATCTTGGGGACATGAAAGGAGCCTTATTCAGGTGTCTCCTGAGCGGAGTTTCTCTAGTAAAAATCCCTTCAGCCCAGAATAATTTCTGACATAAAATTATTATTATTGCACAGTGTACATTAAGTTCAACAATGCAAGATACTCCTCTGCTCAGGGCAACATTTATAGGAAACACAAGTCCTTCAGTTGACCCCAATCCTATTAAGGTGTGTGGTTCATCTTAGGCAGTTATTATCTATATAAAACAAGTGCAACTAGAGTCATGGTAAAACATCTCAAGTGCAAATATGATTTTAGACATTCAGCTAAATTTTAAAAATTAAAAATACATACTTTTCACAGGAAGTTAAATGCAACTATTCCTTTCTGTTCTCTGGAAGCTAATGCAACAATTCCTTTTTAGTAGCTTCACATTTCTGTTCAAGGCTATATAGAAAGTACAAGTGGTACCTCATACAACGATTTTAATCTGTTCCACAGTGCTTGTTGCTGTATGAAAAAAATCCTATACTATACTATACATCTGAGAATATTATACTGTAACACATGGATACTACAATGATAATTTATATCAGGAACTCTCAACCTGTGGCCTGCGGTGCCATCTCATGTGGGTCCCCCACTGCCTCCATCACACCAGGAAGTGCCATGTGGTGGAAATAGGGCAAAATGGTTGTCCAGCTCCCAAAGCTATCAGGGGGAGCATGACCTGGCCCCCGGCTTTAAAAGGTTGAGAACTCCTGATTTATATAGTTAAATTAGGATTAAACTGAGTGGAATCAGTCTCAACTGTGATTTAGGGCTCATGTTAACTATATGTAATGCTTGGTTGGAGACATGTTTTTAAATCCTTTTCAAAATTATCAGAACTAAAGAAAAAACCAGGAGAACCTATGGGGAAAACCCCCCAATGTTCAAAATAAAAATAAGCTGGAAAAGACAGTGGCTATGTTAAAAATAAATTTTAAAAGAACACAGTATTTCAAACTATCAAATTTTATGAAATCAGAGTTGCTGGTTTACATCTATTTTGCAGCTTTGTAGCAATGGGTTATCCGTTGCCAGCTTGGTGGGCCTTGTCACAACTTCACCAGAGCCCCGTTGGCCAAGCCTATTCGGGGTAATCCAGGATAGCCTTCATGGTTACTGTAGTGGTTCTGTGGTGCAAGGCCACACCATACTTCGGCCAGTCCTAGCAATCCCTTAATTGGACATGTTACCACCTCTCACGACACAGGTGTGAGGTTCAAGTTATAAGAATACCAAATAACACCGGGGTAGGTTGCGAGAAGTGCCAGAACAAGGACCCTGCATCTCCCTCAACACCAGATGGGGTTTAAGAGGAAGCAAAGAAGAAGAGTCACTGCTGTATTTTCACCCATTTTTATGGTCTGTTTTACTGTAAGCATTTATTGTAGTTTTACAATTTGGTGGGTCATTTCCTCCATACATTTCACTGATTCAAATGGGTTATGTCACAAATGTGACCTCTTATGCTAAAGTAAGTTGCAGTTAGAACAGGGCCATTTGAATCAATTGGACTTATGAAGGAGATAACTCACCAAATCCCCACTAATTCATTGAACCAACTTTATTATGATTCATTATGCTAACAGTGGATTTTGGGCTATGATTTACAAATCAAGAATTACACAGAGAATACTGTATAGGGCTGCAATTTCTAAGCATACTTGTTTTAAAAGTGAGTTCCATCAACTTCAAAAGGACACTTACAAATAAATCCATTAAGATTTTAAGTCATATTTATTCATATCAAAGTAAAAAATAACAAAAACATAATTTAAAGTATGAAGGCCTCCTCTTTTCAGCTACTAAAATCTTGTTTAGCAAGGTCTTCCAGTAGATTGACATTCCAGTAGATTGACAGTATCTCATTGTTAACGTCTCAAATACATTCCATACCCCCCCTTGTTCCCTACGAATACATTCATAAAGAAAGCCTTCTTTCTAAATCTTCAAAGTTTCATTGAAACATCTTTTTTTTTCTTAAGCAGACCCTAAAGTTGCAAGTAAACAAACTTCAGAACATTAAGAAGATGTGAAGGAGAAGAACTATTGCTAGGAGCAAACAGGAAGATATTTTCCAGCAGGTCCTTAAGTGTTTGAGTTTTGTTTTGAGTTGGGGAGATTCCACAGATTTTTTTTAAAAGAATCAATCAATTACATTTTCAAAGATTTAGCCTTTCATCAATCCCTTTCCTCTTTCAGACAATATGCTAGATGAAAATAAGAAATATATGCTAAATGAAAACAAAAAGGACACTTTTTAAGTGTTACTTTGCTAAACAATCTGAAATACAGATCTCACCAACAATACAAACAGACTAGTGAATAGTCAGTGCTGACCTGCTAACAGAGAAGTTCAATACCTCTGTTCAGGTATTATTCTGACAGAGCATCCTGTCCTTTTAAACGTTTGTGTAGCTGTTTGTGCAATCCAATTAGGTGAAAGGTAAAGCTGACCTGTAACAATCAGATGAATGTTGTCCATTTTCTCTTACCAGTTTTAAACCTATTACGAAGCAACAATAAACATCCTGCTTAATGGCGAATCTAAGGCTGTGGAAATAACTGTGTTTCAAGAGCTTCTTAACATTCAAAGAAGGGAGGAAAAAGAAAGCAATGAAACTTCCTTTCCAGAAGCTGTGGGGAAATATAACAATGTTGTTCCTGAATAAATTTTCCTGAAAACAGTTTCAAGGAAACTGAGACAAATAGACTTAATCAACTTTCCCCCCAAAATTAAATGAATACTCAATAGTGCATTTTTATGCTATACTGTTGTTTAAGAGAACATAAAAACCTAATAGCTACTTCAATGTTGATCTACAAAATAGAAAGTAACAGTTGTTCTTGATTAGAAAAATATGTTTCCACATTGTCTGATAAGAGAATAATAATTCTTCTTCTTCTTCTTCTTCTTCTTCTTCTTCTTCTTCTTCTTCTTCTTCTTCTTCTTCTTCTTCTTCTTCTTCTTCTTCTTCTTCTTCTTCTTCTTCTTCTTCTTCTTCTTCTTCTTCTTCTTCTTCTTCTTCTTCTTCTTCTTCTTCTTCTTCTTCTTCTTCTTCTTCTTCTTCTTCTTCTTCTTCTTCTTCTTCTTCTTCTTCTTCTTCTTCTTCTTCTTCTTCTTCTTCTTCTTCTTCTTCTTCTTCTTCTTCTTCTTCTTCTTCTTCTTCTTCTTCTTCTTCTTCTTCTTCTTCTTCTTCTTCTTCTTCTTCTTCTTCTTCTTCTTCTTCATAATATAGATCATCATGGTGATCAGCCATGAAGACTGTCTTCAGAATATAATGCAGTGGCCTTTCATCTGCCTTCCGCATCACAGCATAACACCCGTACCACTGATCCATCTCTGTCAGTCACTTTCTGGCCCTGAGCCATTTTGGCATGCAAAATTCTCCTCAGCCCCAGGTCAGTATTGATGAAACTGCTGGCCTCCATCAAGATGGATTCAAGTGGAATTTAATCTATTTGGGGACCATCACCCTTCCCTGTGGACTTTGGCACCCAAGGCTGTTAGTCCTTAGGATTGTCATGTTAGTTAACCGCCACCTGATACTTGGTGCTGAGTCCCTGGCAGAATGGTCTACTCTGTTACAATAGCAGGATAACCTGGCCAGACTGGGATAAGAGAACTAGAAACTTGATATTAAAAGAAGATGCTAGAGAAGAGAAAAGAAGGCAAAAACAAAGAAAGATTGTTTCAGTTTACATGCACTTAGGCTTATTAACAGTAGGCAGATGGGGTTTGTGTGTGAAGCCCTTAAAATGTCCCAACAATCCCTGAATTTTTCTGGATGTTTCATCTTTGCTACTTTAGCCCACTGTATCTCAAGATTAGAAGCAACACCATCCAGCAGACTATTTCCTTGTTGTAGGACACAAGGTAAATTATTACGAATTTTTAATGGAGTTTTTAAAGGTTTTTAGTTAGTTTTGATGTTGCTTTTAATTGTTGTTAGCCGCCCAGAGTCGTTGCCAAGTTGGGTGGCAATAGAAATTCAAAGAATGAATGAATAAATAAATAAATAAATGTCAAAACCTTCACAGAAGAGCTGAAACCTGTAAAAGGGATTTTGAGGAAGGAAAAGGAGGTGGCTTTGACAGACGTTTTCCGGAAGATAGTTCTAAATGTGTAGGGAACAATGTGTTAAAGAAAAATGTTGTTTGAAGGAAAAGACTCCTAGAGGGTGGTGAATCTAGATGAGCAAATATAAAAGGACTGGCATGTGTCACAACATCAGAGCCAGGAAATGAAAGCAATATGACAAATAAAATAAAGTAAAAAGACGTGCTGGATCCAAAGAGCAAAGCAGAAGCCATTCAAGACAAGAGTCAACTACAATTTTAATTAGTTGGCTTCCGAGTCATACTTAAAACATCAAACGTCATAGACTTTCAAAATATCCGCACTATCTTGATTTTTAAATACGTTTGCATATCAGACATAGGCTACAGACTCAACTAAATCTCATCATACGATTAGACACTGTGCTATACGCATCTTTATGAATCGACGCTAACAGTAGAACAAAATGTATTCTGCACTCAATTGGGCAATAGCATTGACACTGGGATGGGAGAGGGACTAGGAAGATAAAATAGTAGCCTTTTCTTGGATATATTTTATTCTACGTTGTTTCATTTCTATCTCACCTTTGTGCCAATACACTGAGTCAAGCAGCTTCCAAAATCATTAAATGAAAGAGAACTAAAATAACACAATTCAGTTATAATAAGTATGAGATTCAGCAAACCAAAATAACAAAAACACCACAATCGATAACACTTTAAACCAGGAGCGGCCAACGTTTTCCCATCACGTGCTGGACCCATCCCTCAGCACACAGCCATTCGGGGCTGGAGGTGTGGTTTTCCCTGCTGCTTTGTTTCTGTGCAACCATGGCACGTTTTGGCTGCTTTTGCAGCCTCTGCTGTTTCCCATGGTGGTGAGAGGGTGTGTGGAGCATTTTTGCTCAATTTTTGTAATTTTTCGCTGCATTTTTTAACTTCCAGGTTCCACAGTGGTGGACACAACCATGGTGTTTTTTCAGCTGCTTTGGCAGCCTCTGCTGTTTCCCATAGTGGAGAGAGGGTGTGTGGAGCATTTTCACTGTTTTTGTAATTTTTCGGCACACGATGGGAACCCAGGTGCCACCAGAAGTGCAAAAATGTGGTGGAAAACTACCAAAACAGAGCAAAAATGCTTCACACACCATCCCACCACCATGGGAAGTGGTGGAGGCTGTCAAAGCAACCAAAAAACACTAGTGGTAGTGGGAGTTTCCAGCAGTGCCTAGGTTCCTAACATGGGGCGGATTAATTGGTGCTCTGGGCCAGATTAGGCCCACAGGCCATAGGTTGGGATCCCCTGTTTTAAAGCATACTGAAAAAGAGTATCCTCCCCTCAAATTCTCAAAAAAAGGTGTGTGTGGAAGCAGTAGGCTGAGAGAAAGGCATCCTAAAAATATTTTAAAACCTGTGGAGGCTCATAGTCTGTGGTTTTGCAGAGCGATTTATGTTTTTCATTTTTTTGATATATCTCCTATTTTTAACATGAATAACTTATATTATTATGGAAATGATCTCAATCTGAAATCTATGAATATGCTGTATAATTATTAACTATTTGTGAATATCAAGTTCACCTGTGCATACTATGTAGCACTAGAGCTTCAACTGTGATATATTCTGGCAATAAGACTGTGCAGGCAGATATTATAAAGGACTTGTAAACCAAACTCTGCTTTAATAATGAGATTATACAATTTTTATTGGCTATATAGTATACCAGATATGAAGGTCTAAGAGATGCCAACACCGCCTGGGTAGGAAATTAATGGTTGCCCATCTCAGCCTTAAAAACTTAACTACAGTGGTACCTCGCTTAAAGAGCATAATGCGTTCCACGAAATTGCTCTTTAAGCAAGTTTGCTCTTTCAGCAAAACACCACTGTAAGTGAACAATTGTGACTTCTGATGGGTGGGATTGTGAACCCTGATTTAGTTGTTACGTGAGTTTTTGGTTGGTTTTAGTTGTTAAGTGAGGCGACCATTCAAAGAAAATTCTGCTCTTTAAGCGAGTTAGTCTCTAAGTGAGGCGCTCTTTTTGCGAGGTTTTACTGTATTTGTATCTGAACTGCAAAACTGTACATTTGATTTTATTTTGGTCATTGTTCTAAACTGTCTTTAAACTGAATGTTTGTTGTTGTTGTTGTTGTTGTTGTCATTGTTGCTGTTACGTGCTGTCAAATCACCTCTGATTTATGGTAATCCTATAAATAAGGGATCTTTAAAACATCCTGCTCTCAACAGCCAAGCTCAGCTCTTGAAAACTCAAGTCTACATGTTCCTTTAGGTCAGTGGTTCCCAACATGGAGTCCATGCCCCACAAGGGGCTTCAATTCCCAGAAGTCTAGGTCAGCACATTGGCTGATCAGTGCTTTGGGGAACTGACTTAGGCTTCTGAGAATTGAAGTCCAAAAACCAAAGGTTGGAAAACATTGCTTTAGGGAGACAATCCATTTTCAAGTTTGGTCTTCTTCCTTTCATTCAGTTTCAAAATTTCCCAGTATTATTGTCTTTTCCAGAATATTGCCTTCTCGTAGTGTATCCAAAGTAGGACAGCCTTGGTTTCATCATGTTTGCCTCTAGAGCAGTGTTGCCAAACCTTTGGTTTTTAGGCTTCAATTCCCTGAAGCCTAAGTCAATTTGCCAAAGCACTGCTCAGCCAATGTACTGACTTAGGCTTCGCTTCTAGGAATTGAAGTCCCCCTGTGGGGCATGGGCCCCACATTGGAAACCACTGATATAGAGAGTTCATGCTTTATTTGCTCTAGGACCAATTTTTTGATTTTCTGGCAGCCCAGGCTATTTGCAAAGCTCCCTCCAGCACTTATTTCAAAGTGTCTTTAAAGCCTCTTAATTCCCTGCTATGAGTTCTGTTAATGAATTACAAAGCTAGGAATGCTTCAGTAAAATTAGTAAGTAATATGGTCAGGAGAAATGTGGAGCAAGAAACATGGAGATAACAATACAGTACTGGAATGTGCTGCAGCATTATAAGCCAATCTCTTTTTCTCATATACAGTGGAACTTCATACAACAATCGCCCCATATAGAAACAAAATCGCATAACAATTAGGTTTCTGGGGAAATGGCGCATGCATAAAAAAATTCCCAATGGAAAAAAATCGTACAACAATTTATCAATGGGAAAAACTACTTAGCAAAAAAAAAAATTGGTGTATGATGCATCCCACAAGGAAAATCGCTATCCGATGCATGTATCATATAGCAATTGTTTCGTACAACAACGAGCCCAATGGAACGGATTAAAATTGTTGTATGAGATACCACTGTACTTGCAAAATCAGAAGCAGTTCGTATTGTTCCTTCCCCAGTCCTCTGTATAGGCAGAATATTGTAGGTGAGTTCATAAACTGCTCCAAAAAGCATTGTTTTCCACAAACAAGGCCATCTGTGTCATAGTTCTGCTTTGAGGGGAAGACAGAGGAAGATACAGTAATATGAAATTATGTCAATATGGTTCCTGGAATCAGACACCATTAATTAATGAGCCTGACACAGGATATAATCCTGTGTAATCAAAAAATTTAAAGAACAAAAACTGTTTAAGATCATTTTAAAAAGAAAGCTGCAATACCTTGGACATATCATGAGGAATGATATAAAGTATGGAATACTCCAACTCGCTATTCAAAGAGCCTTTATTAAGCTATCACAAGAAAAAGGGAAACAATATTGGCAAGAAAAAGCATCTCCCATCCTTTCCTTTAAACTTTGCTCAATTTTTCTTTGCCATCGGCAACTACTTGATTTAAGATAAGAATGAATATAAATATTTAAATGAGAATGAACTGCCTGTGTGGGTGAAAAGGAATGAAAGGGCAACGGCTGCTATCACGCCACTGAAAAATTCACTATTTCTGCAACAAGCACCGGGAGGAAAAAGTCCAGAAGCAAAGGTCACCGTGACATTAACAGCAATGGTTGGAGATGGAAAGACCAAACAGCATGTAAGGACGGTAAAAGGGCTACATAATTATCTGACACTGTTCACTGTTTAGGGACTAGGGAGGTGACAGCCAGATGTTCTTTTTAAAAAGTTCCTGTTATACTGCAGCAGCTCTCATTTCTTCCCCTTAGGATTCAACTACATAGACACAACAATGGGGACTTAACAAATCAATTGATGATCATCAAAGTTTAAGTTTGCATGTTCCAAAAAGACAGTTGCAACAACCGGTACCACAAAATGACAGAAATGCAGATTGACTATGATTTTTCTGTCTAGGAAAAAGTCTATTTTTTCAGATTTATTAGAACAGGACTTTTCTCTCATTCATAGGGTTGCCAGAAGCCAGAAGCAACTTGACAGAACATTATAACAAATAGTTCTAAAAGGTATATGAGTACATATATGTGCAAGGGAGAGTCTGGCTAGGTTAGCCTGCTATAGTAATAGAGCATATCATACTGCCAGTGGTTCAACACCGAATGTCAGGTGGCAGTTAAATAACCCCAAGAAGTAGTGGCCTTGGCAAAGTCCATAGGGAAGGGCAATGGTCCCCAAGTGGATTAAATCCCACTTGAATCCATCTTGATGGAGGGCAGCAATACTGGCCTGGGACTGAGGAGGACTTTGCATGCCAAAAGGGCTCAGGACCAGAAAGCGACTCGTGGAGCTGGATCAGCGGTACGGGTGTCATGCTGCGGTGCGGAAGGCAGATGAAAAGCTATAGCATTATATTCTCAGGACAGTCTTCATGGCTGATCACCATGATGATCATCAATATTTGGAATTGGATATGGCACACGGAGAAGAAGATATGTGCAAGCAGGAAGTACATTAAGCTACAATGGAAAAGGTACACACTTTACGCAACACACACCTCATGTAGGTACATAATGGATATAATCTTCAAACAAACTGGAAAAACTTACAAGATGACTTTCCAAGAGGTAGCTACAAAAATCAGTGTATAAATTAAACTACATGATTTATACTACAGAGTTAAACTACAGAATTCATTCTCACAAAATACATTGAAGGTTGTAAAATTTACATGGCTTTAAAAGGTAAGCAGAGAATTCTTCAAAGGATGAATCTAAAGACTACTACAGGGGTACCTCTGATAACATTTGCATCGGATAAGGCTAAAATTGGATAACGTTGGGGAATTTGAGGCAAACATTTGCATCGCACAACGTTAAAAGAACGTTATGCGATGCAAATGTTTGCCTCAAATTTCCCAACTTTGATCTCTGCCCCAAAGCCCGCAGCGCTGGACCCTGCGGGCTTTGTGGCAGAGATCTCCGCAAAGGTGAGAGAGATTCTCCCTGCCTCCCCTGTTGAAACAATGGGGTGGGAAAGACGAATCCCTCACGGTTAGTCTTTCAGTGTGGGATTCGTCTAACAGTGAGAGATTCGTCTTGCCCACCCTATCGTTTCAGCAGGGGAGGCAGGGAGAATCTCTCTGCCTTTGGGTTGGAGGGGGGGAGTACGGGCTCCGGTTCAGCCCCCAACCCAAAGGCAAAATCAGAGAGATTCTCCCTGCCTCCCCTGCTAAAATGACAGGGTGGGGAAGACAAATCCCTCACTGTTAGAAGAATCCCACACTGAAAGGCTAACAGTGAGGGATTTGTCTTGGCCACCCAGAAAGGGAACAAGTTTTTTAAAAAATGTTGTGCAATCAATGCATCGCACAACGTTAAAAACCGGATAACATTAAGACTTGTGGAACCAAGTCTTAACGTTATCCGAGGTACTAGTGTATGTTACATAAATTACAATTTTTGCTGTAATTTTTTACAATTGCTACAAATTATATTCAGAATCAGGCAATATGCTTAAATAGATACCCAAGAACATGACTGAAACTCCTATTCCTCTCATGTTCAGCTTGTACGCCTTCCACAGGCAGCCTGACTGCTGTGAGAACAGGATGCTGATCTCAAAAACTCTTAATGCTGATCTGACCCAGCATTGATTCTTCTTGTATTTTTACCACAGAACAAATAAACTGCTATACTATATGCTCCCACCCCGAAGTGCACTACTTACGTGGAGGATTGAGATTTGAAAGAAGCTGTTATGCTTCCAGAATAGCAGCTGATGTGAATGTTCTTATCAATATTACATTAAAACTTCCAAAATCGATATAATAAACATCACAGCAACACAGAGAGAATCTGAAGACGGGCTCCCAGCTCTATTTGGCCATAGTTAGAACAAGATTTTTACCATATACTGTACTGTAAGTGCTATTCGTCATCCTGATTCATTTAATTCCTCAAGAGAACCAAGCATTTGATAAAATTGTAATTTGGACAAGAGTGATTGTATGGCGTCATCTCAGTGTTCTGTGCTTTAGCAGAATCATCATATAATTTAAGTGCAGGATAATCTCCCAAGGCTGGATATCCAGCTGTGGAGTACAGTGGCTGGGAATTCAATTCCAAACTGTGCTTCTAAAGAGTAGAGCCAGCCTGTGTGGACTTCAGCAAGCTGCACAGTCCCAGGAAGCCCACAGAAGAAGGAAATGGTAAACTATGACTGTGCATATGTTGGACCTAATGGTGTTTGGGACTATCATGAAAACCATGAAATCTCAAGTTGCTCCAGACAAGGCAGCCTTTGTATGGACAATAAATTCTCCCTTACTTCTGAAGCAGGAGCAGGTAATTTCCAGAGGCCCAGGCAACTCACAGGGTCATAGCCACTCTGATTTCCCACAAAATACTGTTCTTAATTTGTATTAAACTGAGAAAGCCTGAGTGACTGCTGTGAGATTTTCACCAGTTTTTCCTGTTCTTGAGCGACGGGAGAAAAGTCAAAGTCCTATCCAGGTTCTTGGAGGCTGTGAGGGTCTGGATGGGGGACAATGGGTCTGGATGTGGGACAACCCTGGCAAGACTGAGTGGCTGTGGGTCGGGGGTCCCGGGTCTACACAGGAGTTGCCATCTTTGGTTCTGGATGGGGCTAGTTTGCCTCAAACAGATCCGATGCGCAATCTGGGGGTCCTCCTGGACTCACGACTCCTGCTCAATGAGCAGGTGGCAGCCGTGGCCAGGAGGGCCTTTGCACAATTGCATGTAATTCGCCAGTTTCGCCCACTCCTTGACAGGCACTCCTTGATCATGATCACCCACGCCCTGGTCACCTCCAGATTAGATTATTGCAATGCACTCTACATGGGGCTGCCCTTGATGGCCATGCAGAGGCTGCAGTTGGTCGAGAATGCGGCAGCCCGGGTGGTGTTGGGTTGTGGGTGTTACTCTCATGCATCCCTGCTGCTTCGGGAGCTGCACTGGTTGCCAGTTTGCCTCCGGGTGCAATTCAAGGTGCTGGTCATGACCTTTAAAGCCCTATATAGTAGTGGGCCAGGTTACTTGAGAGACCCCATCTCCCCAAGGGTATCTGTCCATCCCACCAGAGCGGACCGGAGAGGTGCCTTAGTTGTTCCATCAGCCAGAGAGGCTCGACTCTCTGGCACATGAAAGAGGGCCTTCTCCCTGTTCACTCCGATTCTATGGAACCACTTGCCTCTGGAGCTGCGCCTTCAGACGGGATTATTGGCTTTTAGAAAGGACCTGAAAACCTGGCTGGCAGGAATGGTGAGGGGTAATGAGGGTTTACTGACACTACCACCCCCGCTGGCTTATTTAACATCCTGTATCTCCCCTCCTCCCATTCCTACCCTCATTCCTATATTTGGTGGGTTGGTGTAGGGAATGAGAAGTTGTTTTTAAATGGGTTTTAATTTTACTTTGTTCTTTTTGTGTTTTTAGGGGTTTATTTTATGTCTGTTGTGCTCCGCCCTGAGTCGCTTGTGCGAGTAGAACGAAATATAAATCTGATAAATAAATAAACAAACAAACAAACAAATAAATAAATAAGGTCCATCTCAACAAAAGCAGTTCAGGCAGCATTCAAAGCATAACAAAATTGCCCCCTAAAGTATTTTTTTTTTTTAATTTGGGTGCGCTTTGGGAAATACTGTGGGGGTCAGGGGTGGTCTGAGGATGCACTGTGGCTACACCTGTTCTAAAGTACAGTAATACCTCATATAACATTAGTATCGAATAACACGAAAATCGCATAACATCAAGGAATCTGGGGGGAAGAATTGCATCAGATAACATTAAGATCCTATTGGATGCTTCAGATAACAACCGCGAAAGCCTGTGTGGTTACAATGTATCTCTATGGATCCCATAGAGGATCAGATAACACTAAAAATCATATAACACGAAGACTTGTGGAACCAGGTTTTAGTGTTATATGAGGTTTTACTGTAATAAAATATGCTATAGGACCGTGATGGCAAACCTTGGCACTCCAGATGTTCTTGGACTTCTATTCCCAGAAGCCCAAGCACCCTGTGAATCCACATGAATGAGTTTACTGCGATTCATCCGGCCTGCATTGCCCTCATTGTTCCCGGCCCACGCTGTCCCTCATCGCTCCCGTACGGGCGCATTTTACTTCCGTTTCTGAGAGCGATGAGGGCAGCACGGTCTGGATGACTCGCAGTAAACCCATTCATGTGGATTCATAGGTTGCTTGGGAATTCAAGTCCAAGAACATCTGGAGTGCCAAGGTTCGCCATCACGGCTATAGGATAAAGGTCAAGGTCTCCCCTGCTCAAAATCCAGTCGTATCTGACTCTAGGGGGTGATGCTCCTCTCTAGAGCACGCACTATCGGCATCTGTAGACATTTCCACGGTCATGCAAGAGGCATGACTAGACATGGAATGCTGTTACCTTTCCCACTGAAGTGGTACCCATTTATCTCCTTGGAATTTCTTGCTTTCGAATTGCTAGGTTGGCAGGAGCTGGGACAGGGACGGAAGCTCACTTTGCCATGCAACACTCAAGTCTTGAACTGCTGACCTACTGACCTTCCAGTCATCAGGTGCTGGTCCCAGGCACCCAAAAACTACATTGGTCTATCTTCGTGTTACAGCTTGGGGGACTGGACTTAGCACCCTAGAGTGCCCAATGAATGCTTTGGCACTAAAATTGGCATAAAAGGAAAGTTTTATTGTTGAAAAACATAAACGAAACAGGATGGAAAAACAAGGCTTGACTGGGTGACATACACCAAAAAGAAAAGGACCATTCAGGGATGGGAAGTAAAATCGGCGGGACAGCAAGCCAATAAAACCTGTAACAAAACCTTTAATCTTACACAAAAATGTGCCCAGCTCTAAAAGAGCAAAAGAGTGGAACCTTGAACTGCCTTGCAGCTGGTTAATCAGGCTTGCATGTCAACCTTTCCCCTCTTCCCTATGAAAACTATTCGCTCAGCCCTTTTGAATCCTTCTCAGAAAAATGCTTCACCCAAGAGGAGAGAAAAAAGCTGCTTGGGAAGCAAAAAGGGCCAGAAGGATTTGAATCAGCATTTGTGTCATGCAGGCAGCGAAATGTACTTTGAATTCATCTGTTTATAGTGGGGTGCACAGAAAGAGCCGCCTCAAAGATTGTAGTGTTTTTTAACTACAATAGGTGTATCCCGAGCAACAGACACTTTGTGTTGCCATTGCCAGCTAACCTTTCTCACACTAGGTCAAGTGTAACGAATTACAGCGTGAACTCACCAAAAGATAGCTTCATTTTGGCAGTTGGAAGTTTGGCCTAGACATGGAAGTATAATATGTTGTAGTAGAGGAGCAAATTTCAATGTTTATGGTGGTGTAGTCGCACATCTTTCCATTCACACACATTCTTCAGAATTTTTTTATCGTGTCAGAGGTATACACTTTCTGGGCTGAAAGGATTTTTGCTGAAGGAACTCCCCTCAGGCGATGCCCGAATGAGGCTCCTTTCTAACAGCATTATTTATAATACTCTAAAACACTTTGTTTGCTCTTGTAATGAGATGTTGCTTTGCCTCTGCCTTGTTCTCTCACCACCCCCACCCCAGAGCCTCTCAAGAGTGTGTGAAAGAGTGAGACCAAAAATGTCAATTAACTGTTTTCAGTCTACATGCCCTCTCACCCAGCTACTGAACAATGGTGTGCCACCTCCCCTTACCACACATTTTTGCTACCGAGATGTTCCTCACCCTCATTTCCAGACAAACTTTTGTCCCTCAGCAAGCTTTCTTTTTGTAAAAGTGGCTCTACACAATCACTTCCTCCAAAATCACAAACGTACGTATCCCCTTCATCTCCACTCCAACACTAGCAGTTGTAATTGAAAGTAGTGAGGCAAGGATCTTCATGTTTTATCCAGAAACATGGGAACAGATGAAATTCATGTAATATTGGTGATCACATGGCCAAAACCCAACATAAAATGACCTGATCCCAATTCCTGCAAATGTCATAACTTTGCTATTCATCAAAAAAAATGTCCAGATGGCCGTAGAAGGGCTGGGCTGCATTGTGCTAAGCTTTACATTATGTAGGGTTAGGGTTAGACCCTGGTAATTGGATTGCACTTGACTATAGCAACAGCCCAACAAAATGAAAGATAAATAATAATGTAGTCGCCTTCCTTGTCTTCAAAACACCATTCAAATTCTTCACATGAGACTACTGATCAGTCAAAGTGATAATTGATGTCATTGGCCACAAATTGTTTGTTGCAGCAACTGCTACGGTGTAGAGACTTTTACATGAGTTTTAGCCCGTGCTTATTGGATTTGCTCTGAGTTTTCCACTATCATCATTCTAATCTCCATAAAACTAATTGCATCACTTGTAGCTCCTTAGTGAATCAGGGGACTTGTTTGGTTTCATTCCGTGGGAAGGGCTAATTAGGAGGAATTGTGCCCATGGCCCTAGACATTTCCTCATTCTAGGGTGGATCAGTACTTCTACACAATCACCTGTAGTGGTGACAGGCAACTCACCTAGAACTATTAGGAAATAATTTGAATCCTTTATGATGGGGTGGACCATCATAATCAACATGAATCTCAGCGAGTCTAAATTCTAGCAAATAATGTTCTGTATGTAGAAAGCTCCTCCGTACCCTGATCACACCTGCTGCTAAGCACAGAAAACTAGGTCCAGGGTATATCCTGCTACACAAGAGGGGCTAGATATCATTTTGGACTGAACCAAGGTCATAATGAAGAATACACCAAGAGCAAGAAGCTAAGGGTACTCCACTATCACCTCCAAGACTCAGTCAACTGAGGACATAAAATACTGTGCTTGGGGCCGTTGTGGTGCAGCAGTTAAACTGCAGTATTGCAGCCAAAATGGCTGACCTTGTGAGTTCAATCCTGATCCATGCTCCAGGCTGACTCAGCCTTCCATCCTTCCAAGGTCAGTAAAATGAGTACCTAACACAGTGATGGTGAATCTTGGCACTCCAGGTGTTCTTAGACTTCAATTTCCAGAAGCCCAAGTCAGCACACCTGCTGATCAGCAGTTCTGGGAACTGAAGTTCCAGAATATCTGAAGTGCCAAGGTTCACCATCACTGACTTAGCATGTTGAGGGCAAAAGTGCTAATTGCTTTGTGAACCACTCAGAGAGTGCTATGAGTACTATGAGGTGGTATATAACTGTAATTGCTACTAATTGCTACTGACAGCAGGACATGAGTTTGCAGCTGAAGATAGCATTGGAGGTGGGGTGGGTAGGAGAATGAGCTCCAACACTTCTTGAAGCAAATTTAGAAACACATTCCCCAACTTCCGGTCAATCAGCAGTATAACAAATCAGTCACGCATCCTCTGTCAGCAGTCTTCCCTTACCTTCATACATTATGTACAAGTTTTGCCATGTAGGTTTCAGCTAAATTAGCCTCTTATATTAAATCCACACATCCATGAACTATCTCTGTATACTATTACTATTACTACAGTAAAACCTCATATAACACTAAAACCTGGTTCCACAAGTCTTCGTGTTATATGATTTTTCGTGTTATCTGATTCTCTATGGGATCCATAGAGATACATTGTAACCACACAGGCTTTCGCGGTTGTTATCTGAAGCATCCCATAGGATCTTAATGTTATCTGATGCAATTCTTCCCCCCAGATTCCTTCATGTTATGCGATTTTCGTGTTATTCGATACTAATGTTATATGAGGTATTACTGTATTACTGTTCATGTCAGAGATTACTCTGGGTTGAAAATATTTTTGCTGGAGAAACTCCACTCAGGAGATGCCTGAATGAGGCTCCTTTCATGTCTCCCACGCAGTCCTCAGGTATTAAAACCCGACTCTCCAGTCTCCAAGCTCAGCATCTTAACCATTAAGCCACTGGGGGAGCGGGATCTGTATATGATAATTCAGCTATACACAAAGTGGCATGTCAGTTGTGTCCATAATATACAGTACAAAATGTGAAGAAAAAATGGAACCTGAAATTATGAATAGATGAAGCTACACTGACAATGCAAGAGAGGATTCTACTCTCTTGAATTTCAAAAGTAGTTTGGCATGCGCTTGAGGGTGAGAAAACGCTAGCAGTCAAAAGGAGAGTACAGTAATACCTCGGATAATGATTACATCGGATAACGCTAAAATTGGATAATAATGCAAAATTTTGGAGGGGAAATTGCATCAGATAACGATCTGTTAGCTTTATCCGAGGTAATAATTGTAGCGGCACCATGGTGGGAAGCCGAATGGGGGCTCCCTGCTTGGCTTTCCAGCCACACTACAGCTGCAGACGCAGGGGCGGGGAGGCTGGGAAGCTGACGGGGGTTCCCTTCGCAAGCAAAGGTCTATCCCAGCATCGGATAGCCCTTTGCTTGCAAAGGGAACACGGTTTCTGACACCCCCCGACTTACCCAGGCGGTGCTGCAAGGCAAAACGTCAGGGTTCTTTCCCTAGCATTTTGTCTTGCAGCACTGCCCAGATAGGTTGGGGGACGTCAGGAACAGCACTGATCGAGTCCCCCGACCTTCCCAAAGGCAGTAGGGGTGGTGGAGAACCTGAAATGGGTGGAAAAAAACTCTGTCCCGATGACAGCGCATGATCAGCGCTTGGGTTGGGGGGTTGAACGGGCACACACACCTGGTTCAACCCCCAACCCAAGAGCCAATAGCACGCTGCGATCCGTCTGCCTCTTTGGAAAGGGCAGTGGGGATTCCATGGATGCCCTTTCCAAAGAGGCAGGAGGATCACTCCCCTGTGGGTTTTTTTTTTTAAATGTTGTGCAATCAATGCATCGCACAACATTAAAAACCGGATAACAATGAAACTTGTGGAACCAAGTCTCATCGTTATCCAAGGTACATCCAATCCATGTTAAAATCCTATGGGATGGATCGGATAACGTTAAAGCTCCATAGAGATACATTGTAACCGCACAGGCTTTAGCGGTTGTTATCCGATCCATCCCACAGGACCTTAACGTTATTCGATCCAATTCTCCTCCCCAGATTACTTAACGTTATGCGATTTTAGCGTTATCTGAGGTAAACGTTATCTGCGGTATTACTGTACTAGTGTATGTCAATTAGCATTTGTCATATGCATATTGGGCCAGGACCTAAGATTAATTTTGCTGCTTAAAATTGTGATTTTTGTTCAATATTATCCAACAATTGTTCTTATGGCAAACAAATACTTCAACTTTGCTCATTATTTCCCTACTCTTGTGGTGCAGTAAGAATTCAAAGGATAAAACTGACATTGTGGGCAAGCTGGGATAAAACTGGAAGAAGCACGAATTTTAGTCATGGAGAAAGTAAACCAATGCAGAAGTGAAGAAACTTCATGAGGACAACTAATGTTTCTAATTATATCCAAAATTCTCCTGTAAGTATCTGGGTGTGGCAACTGTAATTCTAATGAACTCAAACTGAGAGCAAAAGAATCTATTCCCATCCTTTAAAAAAAACCTGAGGTATGGTAGAGTAAAAACAGCAAAACGTGTTTATGTGAACCTGAAATGTTTGCCTGCCCAAACACCCATATCATTCAACTGCTGAAAACCTGTTGATTAGTGTATTAAATCACAAATAAGCCCAAAGAATCAATAGAAAGTAAGCTCAATGAATCAATAGAGATTTTGTAAATCAACGCCTCCATATATTTCAATGGTTCAATGGGACAACTCTAGTTGCAACAATATGCTATACAATAGGACTTCAACCACTATGTTGATTCCATGATAAACAACCGGCAGTTCTACTTGTTGTGGACAACTATGATTGACATTTGGAAATTGCATGATCTTTCAAGCCCATCTTAATGAGCCATAGGTATAAAGAATCCCTCTCTTAGTTATTCTCTTTTGTGTTACAAATGTGTTTAACATCAAGTGAATGGAGGGAAGGCATGATATGGAATGGTTAACTTTTTTCCTCTAAAAAAAACCCTACCTGCTGAAGAAAACTCAAGGAAAATTCCTCTCAAAAGAGTGATTAACATTATTATTTAAATTACTTAGTGAATACAGGTATAATGGACTCCAAAGCTGTAGGCATTTAAGGTACTGGGCTACTCTCTTTACAACACCTACATTAGATTTTAAGATGTTAAAAACACCAGGGTTCCTTCCTATTTCATCTTCTTATAAACAATTGTGACACCTCTCACCAAGTTACTAATAAAGATGCATGCAAAAGATACAGCACAGTCCTATGCAAAGGAAACAACAGAGATAAATGAAAAAAGCACTGAGTGGGACAATTTAAGGAGAGATTACGGTGGACTCTGATACTGAAGATAACTACATTTTAGAAAATGGAGGAAACAAGAACAAGCAAAATAATGCAATGCTTTAAAACTGCCAACACATTGGACTCTGAAACCTGCCTGTTTTTGAGATTACTTCCACATGGAGAGAGAAAGTACTCAATGAACAGCAAAAGTGGCAACAGCTAATTTATAAAATCTGGTACACTTAGAATTAATATATTACATCAAACTTGAACTGTGCTCTTACTCTGCCTTTCATTTTAGTTTTGGAAACCTTCAGCTCTGTTTCTCCATTGCTAAGCATTCATGAAGCACTTCTGTATATTAAATATACACAACAATTATTCTCATTTCAACTGAGAACATTTTGTTCTTTGTTCTTGATGATCACAGTTTTATGCATGCAAAAGACACTTCAGCACACTGACTTCACTGGTCTACATTTGAGAATGTTATTTCATGACTCTCACAGCTTGGACAAAATTGCTCTCTGCTGTCTGGTCTGTAGAGTCTCAAACACAGTCTATATTCTCTCTCTCCACCAACCTCACTTCATCATAAACATAAGATACATTTTAAAAAACAGCATCCAAAAGCAGTGACATTACAAGACTGTAAATTACAAACACACAGATAATGCTCTTGGAGAAAACATGCTCACCAAAATTAATAGCTTTTCCTCCAGCTGTAATTCTCAATCTCCTATGTAAAAGCTACTCAAGCAGTTTTTATTAAAAGGAAGAGGACGAGTAAAACCATACAGGGAAATCCCGTTTATCTGGAGGAAGATTGTAATTTATGTGGGTGGAACTATGTCCAGTTAGAGAGAAATTTAAGCCTATCGCTATCCAAGAATGCTAGATATGTTGTACTGCAATATACCCAGAGGAGCAAATGAAAATGGGCGTGTCAACAGAATGTAGATTTCATGGTACATTGGGTGTGGTAGTGTTCAACTAGCTCATTTTTCCAGAGTTTGTGAATGTGCGGGCAGTTTTAGGATTAAAATACTTTTTTCTCTCTCCTGAAATCCGTAATCCCTCCCTTCACCAAACAAGAGGGTAGTCAGTTTTCAAGCTTTATAACAGGGGTGCCCAAACTTTTTGGGCCATGGGCCAGTCATGTGGTTCAGGGAGCCCAAACTACGGCGCAGGGGGCCGGCCCTGGCCCCGGACGCCAATTCATCCGGCCCATGAAGCCCTCGTCGCTCCTGGAAGCGGAAGTAAAACGCATAAGGGGGGCGTTTTACTTCCACTTCCAGGAGCTATGAGACCTTCCAGGCCGGATGAATTGGCATTGGGGGCCAGAACTGGCCCCTGGGCCATAGTAGAACAGCAAAACCATGTGGCAGTTTGAAATCCATTGCAAGTGGAAAATGTTTGTAGATGCTCAAATCACAAGCTATCACAAAATAATAAAATAGACAATTACTTGTAAAGCAATCTATATTTTGCTTGTAAAACAAAACTAAGCAGGATATCAAATGACTGTTGCCATAAAATGGGCACACTTAAATTAGGAACTGTAGAAAAGGGAAACTATTTTCATCACATTGCCATGTCAACAACAGTTAATACCAAAAAGATCAGATGACTAAAAAAAAAAGCAAGAAAAATTTCCAAGGGAACTATAGGACAACAATAATGTCCACTATATTCTAAGCCTACAATCTCCTAACAAAGACAAAGACCTCTGTCCCCATCCAACAGGCCCCCAGGTCTTGCTCTGTAAGGTAACCAAACTTTCTTTTGAGCAAAGTGTGTGTGTGTGTGTGTGTGTGTGTGTGTGTGTGTGTGTGCGTGCGTGCGTGCGTGTGCGCGTGTGTGTGTGTGTGAGAGAGAGAGAGAGAAAGAGAGTTAGGGGGAATTACATCTTCCAATAGTGTCTACTTGTAAATAGGCACCAATGGATACGATTCTAGAAGAATAATGGAATAACTAGCTTGATAGCTCAGTGATCTGCAGAACAAGGTATCAAACGTTAAATTCCCTAGTCTAGTTTCTCTAGTCTAGTGTGTCTCTGGAAGAAGACAATCTGTGTGGGTACAAGCTAGCTATATGTTCCTACAGTCAACCCAGAAGAAGGGACTGAAAGAACTACTTGTGAGTACCATATACCTAGAAAATCCTGAAAAGGGTCACCATAAGTTAGAATTGACTTAACAGCACAGAACTATATCTTAATGGAAGTGGGGTTGTGGTGGCTCAGTGGTTAAGAAGCTCGCCTTGTTATCCGGAAGACTGACAAGTCAGCAATCCGAGACCTGGGTACTGCATGATGGCTTGAACACCCATCTCTGTCCCAGTTCCTGTCAACCTAGCAGTTCAAAAGCAAGAAATTGCAAGTAGATAAACTGGGACCACCATGGTGGGAAAAGATCTTGGGGACATGAAAGGAGCCTCATTCCATTTATTTATTTATTTATTCCATTTATATATCACCAATTTGTCTTAAATGTCACTCTGGGTGATGAAACAGCAACATATAAAGCCTGCCTCCTACCTGGTAACTGTTAAAATATATTATAACACAAGGCAATACCAATCAACACAAAGAAACACCTTATATATAGCATATTCATTCAGGTATCCTCTGAGCGGAGTTCCTCCAGCAAAAATCCTTTCAACCCAGAATAATTTCTGACAGAAAATCATCATCATCATCATCATCATCATCATCATCATCATCATCATCTTAATCAAAGGGAGGGCATGTGTGCAAATCTTGCTGTGCAAAATTTACTATGTCTACTTTGAAGAAACCCCTTCTAAGTTTTACAAAACCTACATACATTTTTCCGTAAGTAAATTTATGTAAGTAAAATTACTTCCTTACAAATGGACATAAGCCTAGAACCTTGAAAGTTATTCCATGCTATTAATCCTTTCTGCCAGTAAGACAGTGACATCTGCATACCTTAAATTAATGGTGTTTCTTCCAAGTTTCATTCCTCCTTCATCTGAATCCCATCCAGTTTTCCATATGATAAGTTCTTTTTACAGACTGAAACTTATCTGACAGCTTTGCTCACAGAAAACCTATCTGTTTCTCCATATTCTGTCCTAATAGTAACCTATTTTCCACAATATAGGTGATGGATGCATCAGTACAATCAAGTTCTGAGGCACCCACACTTCTTTCAGGATATCCCATAGTTTCTCATGATCCACATCATCAAAGGCATGAGTGTAATGCACAGTCTGATCTTCTTCTGAACCTTTCTGGTGTGCTCTATCAACCAGTGGATATTTGCAATATGATCTCAAGTGTTTCTTCATTTTTGGAATCCAACTTGAACATCAGGCATTTTTCCCCCTTATAATTTCTGCAGTGAGCAGGGGGTTGGACTCAATGGCGTTACAGGACCCTTCCAACTCAATTCTTCTAAGAGTCTGTGATTCAATAAGTAAGCACTTTTGTTGCAACACCTTGTGCATAATTTTGCTTACAAACACAAACCCCACCAAAGATGGTGACGTATGAGAAAGGAAAATATATACGTAATCAATTGTGTTTCAAAAAGCTACAGAATTTTTTCCCAACCTATTATTTTGCCATATGGAGGAGTGTGGTCCTTAGTTGTCTTTTAAATATATCCAGAGATGGGGCCTGACACAACTCCATTGATAAGGTATTCCATAATGTGGGTGGTGCAACTGAGAAGGCCCTCCTCTTTGTCAAAGTCTTCCTCTCCATTTTGAGTGTCTGCACTGAAGCTGTGTTGTTTGAGATGATCAAGTGACATACGCAGTATCTGAGAGAGATACTCCAACAGATAACAAGGACTTAAACCTTATAGGGCTTTATATGTCAAGATTAACACCTTGTGCCTGATACTGAAAGGAACAAAGGGCTATGTGCCTTTACTGGGAAAAGGTACTGCAGGTAGTCCATGAAGAGATTGATTAGTGTAGCTGTAATTTGTAGGGGAAAGTGAAATTGGTGGATAAATTGATGGGGCAAAAACCAGAGGAATAAACACATTAAGTTAAAGAATTCCATTGTTACAGATTAGGTTTTTTAAATTGTTTTATATTGGTTTTAACTTGTGTACACCGCCCTGAGTCCTTTGGATAGGGCGGTATATAAATCTATTAAATTAAATTACATCAAATTAAATTAAATTAAATTAGTTGGTATTCATGAGATAGAATTATCTTTTCTTCCTTCAAAACATAACAGGCAGATCTTTTAAGAAAAGACACAGTAGTTTCTTACGTACTTTGCTTCTTGAAGTCACAGCAGTGTCACCCATCCTCTCAATTTCTAATGTTATGCGTCTGAGTTGTCTCCTATCAAGACAAAACATTTTGTAACTTTAAGTATGGTAATTCCTTTTCAATGAAACATTCTCATTTTTAACCCAAATAAATTCTGCAACCCTAATAAATACAATTTATCTGTGACCAAAACAAAAAGTACTCATAACAATAAGGATGTTTTAACAACCTACAACAAAGAATGCCCTGCACACTGGTGGAAGATCTAGTTTGATCTATGCTTCTGTATACTCATTGTTGAAATTGCTGGTTACCCAGATTTTTTAAAATAGCAGGAAAAATTAAAATTACTACCAAATTTCAAGTACAGTAATACCTCGGATAACGTTTTATTCAGATAACGCTAAAACCGCATAACATTAAGCAATCTGGAAAAAAATTGCATCACATGATGTTAAAATCCTATAGAATCCATTGGAGAATGTTAGCTAAAGCCTGTGTCTGTTACAATGCATCTCTATGGAGTTTTAACACTATGCGATTCATCTCATAGGATTTTAACGTTATCCGATGCATGCATCGGATAACATTACAAATCAGATAACACTAAGACTTGTGGAACCAAGTTTTAGTATATCTGTGGTTTTACTGTACAGTACTTTAATAATTTTCACACAGCCCTCAATAAATTAATCAAGAACAAACTTGCATAAAGAGGAAACCAACTTAGAAATACTTGATAGATAAAGATCAAAGACAAATGGTGAAATTTCACAACAATTATAAAAGTTACACTTTTAAATATATATTTAAACAAATCAGAATGCATTACACTGTTTTGATAACACAGACCCTTACAGAATATGGTAAGATTTAAAACTAAACAGAAAAATCAGAAACTACTGTTGATTTTAACATCCTTTGCTTGAATTTTTAGTCATTGTTTTTAAGCCAAAGAAATGTATTCGTTCACTGACAGAAATACAGGGCCCCAGAGTAAAACAAGACCAGCCCTACACATTTCAACAAGCTATGCTGAAAGAATCTGACCAGCTTCCAAGAATAGAAACAGATACTGATTCAGTCTAAAAACAACAGACACATGCTGCTGCACAAGTAAAATGAGATATCCGAAACACAACATTTTGCCATGGGAAACTCACTGAAATTATAGCCATAGTGGTAATGAAACAGCCAAAGACAAGTCCCTAACCTCTCTGTTCTGCTCCACAATATTTTGTAAGGACAGCACACCAAACTGACATTAGTTGGATAGGTTATATAGAAAGACGAGAAATAGTAAACTAATATATAATATATTTGTATATACTATTACATTAAAAGGGTAGGTTACCTACCGTAAACATAGTTCTCCGAGTGGTCCTATGAGCATCCATACCAATGGGTTTCCTGTCCGCGCCTGCGCAGTGGTAGGGTCTTCCAAGCTTAGCTTTTCAAAGAAAGTGCTATCCCTGCATGCCTAGAGTCGGGGCCGTGCCCCATTCCCTCAGTTCCATTTGCATAGCCACTGAATGGGCGGTATCTACAATGAAAGGGGAGCGGTAGGGTGGGACGTATGAATGCTCAAAGGTCCATTCAGAAAACAATGTTTATGGTAGGTAACCTACCCTTTTCCTTTGTGGTCCGTGAGCATCCATACTAATGGGAGATTCCCAAGCTGATTTACAAGGATGGAGAGGGTCATTGGAGAACCACACCCAGGACTCTTTGGCCGAAGGTCACATGGCTGGATTCCCTCATGTCCAACCGATAATGCCTCATGAAAGTGGAGGGCCGAGCCCACGTTGCTTCCTGGCAAATGTCTTGAAGAGGGACACCACGGGAAAAAGCAGCAGATGTCGATACAGCTCAAGTAGAGTGGGCACGTGGAGCCATGGGTGGATTCTGATTTGCCAAGTTATAAGTGATAGTCTCCACAACCCACTTGGAAAGGTGTTGGGATGAGACTTGCAGACCTTTGTTAGGGCCAGCGTGGCAGACTAACAGACGTTGAGTTTTTCTAAAACTTCTAGTCCTGTCTAAATAAAAAGCCAATGCTCTTTTCACATCCAATATGTGAAGTTTTCTTTCAAAGTCCAACGATGGGGGCAGGAAGAAAGTAGGCAAAACAATAGGCTGCTGTAAACGAAAACCAGAGACAACTTTTGGCAGAAATGAAACATCCTGGTGGAGAACCACTTTGTCAGCGAAGAAACTGATGAATGTTTCATCAGACCTGAGAGCTGAGAGTTTACTAACCCTTCTGCCTGAGGTTATTGCTACCAAAAAGGCAGTTTTATAAGTGTGTAAGCGCATTGGCGTAGTGGCCATTGGCTCAAATGGTTTGTCAGTCAGTCTATCAAGCACCAGGGAAAGAGACCACTTGGGAGTTGGTCTGCGTACATCAGGATCCGATAGGTGTTACCTAATACCTTAAGGAATTTCTCAACTCTGTGGTTTCAAAAGAGCAACCTTGTCTCTGAGTGAGAGGGCTGGTAGGCAATAACAGCAGTCAGGTAAACTTTGAGGGATGACACAGAGAGACCCAACTGTTTCAAGTGCAGGAGGAACTGAAGTACAGTAATACCTCAGATAACGTTTACCTCGGATAACACTAAAATCACATAACGTTAAGTAATCGGGAGAGGAGAATTGGATCGAATAACATTAAGGTCCTATGGGATGGATCGGATAACAACCGCTAAAGCCTGTGCAGTTACAATGTATCTCTATGGAGCTTTAACGTTATCCAATCCATCCCATAGGATTTTAACATGGATCGGATAACACTACAAATCGGATAACACCAAGACTTGTGGAACCAAGTCTTAGCGTTATCCAAGGTATTACTGTATAGTAGAGAGACATTGAGACACGGCAACTTTATCAATCGACAGAGTCAATTGCTGAAATTTAGCCCATTTATAACAGTAAACCTTCTTGGTGGAAGGTTTTGTAGAGTCATTAATAACAGCCATTAAACCAGGAGAATTCTCCATGCTGTCAAGCAAAGGGCTTCTAGGTCTGGATGGAAAACCTGTTGAGAACCCAAAGCAGGAGATCCAGGCATTTGGGTAACCTCTGATACTCCCAAGTTATGTCCTTGAGTGCAGGGAACCAGGTTTGTCTGGGCCACCAGGGGACTATCAATATGGCGTCGGCCCTCAGGGATGCTACAAGGAATACTACTGTGTGAAGTAATGGGATCAACGGGAAGACATTGATCATGCCTCGTGTCCAATCCAACATGAACATGTTGCCTAGGGAGGTCTTGCCGAGTCCCACTCTGGACGCAAATAGTGGAAGCTTTGCATTCGAATGAGTGGCAAAAAGGTTGATCGCTGGGGTCCCCCAGCATCGAGTCAAGTTCAGGAAAATGTGAGGATGCAGTTCCCACTCATGGGACTGAAAGTGCATTCAACTCAAGGCATCCGTCAGAGTGTTGTGAATGCCTGCCAGGTGAATGGCAAGAAGGAAAATCCATTTGGGGATGCACCAATCCCAAAGTCTCATGGCCAGGGTGAGGAGAGTTTGTGAGCAAGTTCCGCCCTGGTTTGTTGATATAATGGATGGTGGTTATAGAGTCTGAAATGACCTGGACAACCTTGCTGGATAGAAAGGTCTGGAAAGCTTTCAAGGTTTTGAACACTGACAGAAGCTCCAATCTGTTGATATGCCAGTGGTGTTCGTAGGGAAACCAAGTCCTGTTGACGCACAACGAGCCTGTGTGGACAACCCAGCCCTGGTTGCTGGCATCTGTTGTCAGCTATACCTGAGGGCAGGGATCTTGAAAAGTTTGAGCCTGGCCTAAGTTGATGTTGTCCAACTACCATTGGAGTTGGGATCTCAATTGTGGAGGGAGATGGAGCCGCTTTGATTGAGGTTCTTCTAGTCTGTTGCACATGGACAGAAACCAGTGCCGTAGGGGTCTGGAGAACAGTTTGGCATGTCTGAGGACTATCATGGTTGAAGCCATTAAGCCCAAGAGAGATTGGACTTGTAGGGCCTTTAGTCTTGAGGTGGAGATCACCTCCATTGCTGCCTTGTAAATATCCTTCTTGCGCTTGGCAGAGAGGAATACTTGTGCAGTCTAGGATCGTCCCTATAAACTGGATGGACTGACTTGAAGTGAGGCAGGACTTCTTCTCGTTTACCTTGAGTCCAAGGCATTGGAGAAGGTAGAGAACCTGTGAGGTATTCGTCCGTGCCTCCAACTTGGATCTAGATACAATGATCCAGTTGTCCATATATGGGTAGACATGGATCCCCATGGTGCACAACTGAGCCACTACTGGGGCCACTGTTTTTGTAAACACCTTTGCAGCCGTGGACAGGCCGAGAATAAGCCACATCCGTGTCACATGGGAATTGGCATTTCAAGGCTGGCCCAGGAGGTGGCTTGTTCAATCACACAGTTGATTCCGAAGCACAGAATAGGTGCATCCGAGTCCAGATCAACAGGTTAAGGTGAGGCCAAAGGCCTTTTGAGGAAAAATCACCCAAATGTTCTTTAGAAGCATTAGAAGCATTGGGTAGAGCAAAAGACATAGAGGAGAAGTTGTCTGTTTAGAGGTTTGTTTAACCTTAGACTGTTTAAGCTGTTTGGCCTTCTTAGCAGCTTGGTTAGAGGCCTCCATTTTCTTATGCTTAGAAGCAGATGGAACCAAAATGGCCAACTGCATATTTGGCGCCTTTTTCTCAGGTGGTAATAAACAACTGTGCCACCAAAACTCAGCGAGCCTAGCAGCTTGTTGTTTTTTTAAGTTGATTTAGCCAACTTTTTACAGTGAACACAAGCACTGGATAAATGTCCTTCCCCTAAACAAAAAACGCAATTATCACGACCATCAGCTGTGGGGATTTTAGAACCACAAGTAATATAATACTTAAAGGTTTTAACTTTTCTATCAGCCATACAGTTTTAGAGCCAGCAAGTGGTTAAAAAAAATAGGCAATAACAAGTAATAATAGCTATAGGTCAGAAACAGAAAGTCTTTTCTAAGACGAGGTCCATCACGCAAACCGCTGTTTAAAACAGACCCCCTTTGGACGCGAAAGTGAAACTAATATAAAAGTCACTAAATCTTGTTGAGAAAGCTATAGAAATAGTTTCAAAAACAAGTTAATAAGAGCAAACTAAGAAGAAACAACTTTAACTATCGAAGTTAAGAGAAAATGTTCCAAAATACTTACAGCATGCGGGAGCCTGGAAGAAACACAACCAGTCAAATGGCGGAAAAAATGGAACTGAGGGAACAGAGCAGTCCCCCAATGCTAGGCATTCAGGGATAGCTTTATTTTGAAAGCTAAGCTTGGGAGAGCCAACCACCATGCAGGAAACCCACTATTATGGATGTTCACGGACCACGAAGGAGAACTGTATTTTCACTGACAACTGTGGCTCTTTGAGTAATTATGAGCACCTGTGCCTGTGCAGATGCTCACCTGAAACACTCTATCTAGAAATAAGTAATTCAGATGGGATATATTGCCTTTCCCTCCAACACACCTCATCCTGAATCTCGTGGTGCCAGTCTGCTGCTGGCAGAGGAGTAAAACAGCACTTAGAGGGGAGGGAGGCATATTATGTGAGTTCAAAAATGATCATTTGAAGATTCACAGTTATCAATGAAAACCTGACGTTCTTCTCTTTGACTCACACAATGAAGAAACTAACAGCTGTCTTACCAACCTGTGGAAAATCTCAAGTCAAGACAGAGAAAAGTACAGTAATACCTCAGATAACGTTTACCTCAGATAATGCTAAAATCACATAACGTTAAGTAATCTGGGGGCGAGAATTGCATCGAATAACGTTAAGACCCTATGGGATGCATCGGATAACAACCGCTAAAGCCTATGCAGTTACAATGTATCTCTATGGAGTTTTAACGTTATCCAATGTATCCCATAGGATTTTAACATGCATTGGATAACACTAAAAATCGGATAACACCAAGCCATGTGGAACCAAGTTTTAGCGTTATCCGAGGTTTTACTGTACCTTAATTCAGCCATAAGAAATATTTGCTCTAGCCCAGTGGTCTGCAAACTTGGCTCTACAGATGTTCTTGGACTTCAATTACCAGAAGCCCAAGTCAGAGCTCCTGCTGATCAGCCAAGTTTGCAGGCCTCTGTTCTAGACCAGTGGTTCCCTACAAGGGGTACACAGCCCACTAGTGGACTTCAATTCCCAGAAGCCTAAGTCAGTACACTAGCTGATCAGTGCTTTGGGGAAATGACTTAGGTTTCTGGGAATTGAAGTCCAAAAACCAACATTTGGGAAACACTGTTCTAGACTGAAAGTCAAAGCAGTCATGGAGGGCTGAGACCACATCACTGCTCTGCGGATGTCAGGCAGCGGAATGTCTCAGAGAGCAACTGAAGATATAGATGGCTCGCCTCTCCAGCACTAAATGGAGGGCCTTTTCGGTATCCGCTCCAGCCCTTTGGAACCGCCTGCCAACTAACCTCAACCTCCAACCACAATTGCTTGCCTTTAGAAGAGATTTAAAGACATGGTTGGCCCAGCAGGTATGGGGTTATGCTTCTGGACCTCCCCCCCCCCACACTCATATGATTATCGGTCAATTCTGCCGTCTGGATTTTAGATGTTTAGATTTTAGAGTTTTATGATGTTTTATCTATGCTTATCTGAACAACAGCAACAACAAATCATGTGTCAGAGTGCTTTATGTTAGTGAAGTTTTTTGCACTGTAAACCACTCGGAGTTGCCTCAGTGAGGGGGCGGTTAAATAAGTCAAATAAATAAATATATAATAAGAAGTTATGCCACCCCCACAATCACTCACTGAATTTTCCCCAAACCAGCTAGTGCTGGGCTAAGACTTTTGCATACATGGAAATTTGTCATGACTTTAGGAAGAAAAGTAATGACAGGGAAAAGTGTGACGCTGTCATGTTGGAATTGAAGGTAAGGTAGATCATGTTTCAGTGCCCCCAAGTTTCCTGGTGCAGCATGCCAAAATTATACCCACAAGGAAAACAGTTTTACAAGTGAGAAGGTGAAGGCCTGCAGTGGTTAAAGGTTCAAACATTTAAGGGAGAAACCATTGAGATAGTGGCAATTTAATGTCAGGGCAGATAATCTGTAAACCCTTTATACAGTTGTACCTCGCTTAAAGAGCATAATGTGTTCCATGGGATTGCTCTTTATGCGAGTTTGCTCTTTAAGCGAAACACAATTGTAAGTGACCAATTGTGGGGGGGATTGCAAACCCCGATTTATTTGTTAAGCAAGTTTTTTGTTGGTTTTATTTGTTAAGCGAAGCAAACATTCAGAGAAAATTCTGCTCTTTAAGCGAGTTACTCTAAGTGAGGCACTCTTTATGCGAGGTTTGACTGTAAATCATTTTACAGTTGTGTTGGTGAAAAAGTGGCTGGTGTCTTAGTGATTAGCTACAATGACTGAAAGGCTGACTTTTAGGAATGAATGAATTAGGCCATTTTCCTTCAGATGAAGACAACAATGGAGTGACAGTATTAAGTGAAGGCGGACCATAACTCCTACCAAGGATGATAAAAAAAGGAGACCAATTTACACCATTTATAAAAATAAGTTCTTTTTACTTGGCATCACTTTGATAGAACAGGCTTATGTGAACAGCAAAATATAGGCACTGGAGATCTCAGTTTCTGGGAGAATGGATGGCATTTCTTCCAATGAAGAAAAAAGGAGTGCTGCTATTAGGTTTGAGGAGGGCCTGGTTTGTTGACCTGGCTTTCATGAGATGATCCATAATATCATCAGTTTTTGAATTAAACAGATCTTCCCCATCAAAGGGAAGATCTTCTATTTCAGATCAGTGTTGTCTGTGGTGGATATAACACAAAGCCAGGCAAGGCAGACTAAAGCAACAAAGCTGGGTACTAACTCTGAAGCACAATCGGCAACATGCAAAATTTATCTAATGAGTATCTAGTTTGTGAAACTCTTCCTGGAGAGAGAAAACAATCACCAAATGGTCCTCAGGAAAGCAATGAAGAATAGTCTAGCTTCTCTCACCAGAATTGTTTTTATGTAGCTATAGTTGCTTGGTAATTGGTGAATCACAACACTAATGAAGGCAACAATCATAGATGACAACTAACCATAACTAGCCTGCATCCCTCCATGATCACTGCAGAGGAGTGGGGTTTCCATCTTTCTTTAGTTGCACTGCTTGTACTATTACAGAGTTAGGTTTTGGGTGGTGAAAAAAAGTATGATTTTCCTGGACACAAGTTCTCAATTTGTCTGGAAGCAGATGGCACTGATCAAGGTGCAGTCCAAAATTGTTAGATCAATGAAGAAAGGGTTGGCAAGAGACTAAGCAACACCAGTGTCAAGGATGGCTGATGGACTTGACTACAGAGAAATGGCTCCTTTGATTTAACTTTTTACAACTTTCCAAGGCCTTTTCTAACATCTTCACTAACATGCAAAACTGGGTTATTTCTTCCTCATTTCTCATTTGAATTTTTTAAAAAATTACAGCTTTAAGGGAATAGGTGCTTAACCCTGAGGTTAGTATTCTCACAAATGTCTGCAACATTATGTAGCCTCTTGTCTAAGAGAAGCAACTGTTATCTTGCTTAGGCAAGAAAGGCATTGTGTAATAGCTTTGAAAAAAGCAAGTCCATTTGTAAAGTAAATAACCATTAGACATAGTCATCAGAAACAATTTTTTCTTTCAAAATGAGTCATTCTATTCCCCAAAAAAAAAAAAAATCAAGTCCATAATTTCCATGTCAACACTCATTGCTACAACAGCAGACAAATCCTCCTTTCATAACTTTACATAACATTTTATAATGAATCAATATACATCTTAGATAAATGTTCTAGATTAGCATCAAACAGATTGAGAAGTGTGTGATAGAAGCCATAATATGTCTGTATTTTAACAAAATTATTGTGCTTGTTAGCGTGCATTGTTATCTGATTATCATAAATGTATATAAGCACGCTTCTACTCACCATATGACATCATCGACATTCCTTCTAAACATTAAGAAATAATTCTGATAATGTTCCAAGACAATCTGAGGCTTAGAAAAATGAGTATTTCAATCCTCACCAGTCCTCCCACTTCCTAGAACACTCAGCCTGCCCATCACTTTGCATATCTGGCCAGCAATAGGAGAAACAGTGAGAGCAACACATGGAGCATCAAGCTTCCTTCTTATTGTTGCCCCCAGCATGTTGCTATATACTGCAGCAGGAAAACAGATACAATTGTATTTTTATAGTTTTCAAATCCCAACACCAATTGTGCCGGTGTGATGAAGACAGAGGAAGGGGGACAGATCTTGCTGTGTAGCATCAATGGTCCTGTCACTATCATTAGTCAACAAAGTAAAGATATGGCATAGAGGAGTTCTTCCGCGTCTGCTAGGGGCTGTAAGTCTTCGCCTCACACCCTAACTGGTTGCAAGGCATATTGTGCCTTGATGCCTTTAAGGCCCTACTGCAGGGACACACAGGTGTTGGGACTTTTCCCTGGTGTGTTCAGTGGGCCAGTGTATATAGATGAGAGCAGGATTGCTGACTTTTTGGCTCTGCTCGCCTTTGCTCAGCTTAGCTCCGATGCTGCTGCTCTCCAAAGCTGCATAGCTTTGCTCCACTGATGCCAGCTCTTATGCTGCTGCCAGCTTGAATGCTGCTACATGGCTTGAATGGGGCTACAATGCCTGCAGCTACAATACTGAACTTGACTGGAATTCCTCTGCTGACAGTCTGGGCAAAGATTCCTGCGTGTTCCAGAACCTGCTCAGAGGACTGAATCTGTGCACCGATCCTGTTGATGGCTTTTGCCTGGTAAGCCATCTCTGCCTGCAGAGCAAAGAAGGACTACTTGGGATAAGCCTCCACCAGGAGGACAGAAGTTGTAGAACTCTTTGGCCTTGTCGGTAATTACAATTTGCATTTACCCTACTGGACTGGACTGTATATAGCACAATTGAACTGTCTCAGTGAGGTCAACTGAGCATAAGCCTCACGTGTGGCTCCATGTTTTCCTTCCCGGGTGGGCTCACAGCAGTGTGGCCGGTAGGGAGGAAAAGACTCCATGGCCTGGCAGTGGCTGAGAACATCGCCCCCTCCTCTGGGCCCACAACAACGGCCTGAGGAGAAGACTCCATGGCCTGGCAGTGGCTGAGGACCTTGCCTACTCCTCTGGGCCAACAACAACAGCCTGAGGGCAGTTAGTCTGTGTTCTGGTTTGGTTGTACTGTATTTTGTATTTTGTGAGGTTATATTTTATAATTTTTATTGTACTGTTGCTGTTTTGACTGTAAGCTGCCCTGAGTCGCCTCGGCGAGTGGGCGGCAATATAAATCTGAATAAATAAATAAATAAACCCAAGAGAACATTCCTGTTTTGTGTTTCAGTAGCCACTCTGCTAACTGTTTACACCAACAGTGTCTAGGCCAGATGTGAAACTGCCAAAATGAAGATACCTTTTGGGGCATTCATTCTGCAGTTCCTTTCGCCTGACCTAGTGTAAGAAAGATTAGCTGGCAACAGAAGGTTGCCATTACCACAAAAAGCCCGATTGTGGTTCAAAAATACCACAATCTTCGAGGAGGCATAGGGAAGGAGGGAAAGTGGGGATTTTTCTCTAATTAAAATTTTAATCTGAGCTGGAAAGAAATTAAGGACGTGTAACATCTGCCTCTTCTTTGAGGGAGGATGTTACATGATCCCAAATCTCTCCTTCAAATCCAATTTCCTTTTCAATCAGCATTCTCAAGAAAGCCAGAAAAAGAGTCCCTGATCTCTGAAAAACAGATGCACAAAAATAGTCAGATTAACAATACAGTATCTGCTACTTGTAAATAGGTGGTACAGAATGTCTCCAGCAGGTAAAGCAAGTGTTCTGTCTTTTCTACTAGCTCTTGATACTCCTGTAGCTGTTGCAACAGCTGTTACTGGCTTTATAGCATGTCACAAACAGATGACAAGAGTAAACAGATAACAAAGAGGACAGTTCAAGGTAGCAAAAGCCTATTAACTATTGCATACACTGCCATATTGCAGAGCACTTTAATAAGGCACTTGGATGGACAACGATCGTTTCAGTTTCAGAAATACTCAAGGTCTGAAATCCTGTTACTTAGTGTAGCATATCACAAACCAGTGGAACTTATTGAGGAGCTGACTTGCCAAATCTCCACTGATTCAATAAGTAAAGGTAAAAGTTGCCCTTGCTCAAAAGCCAGTTATGTCCAACTCTAGGGTTCAGTGCTCATCTCCATTTACAGCCACAGAGCCAGCAATGTCTGTGTCTGCAGACGTTTTCATAGACATGTGGCAGGCGTGACTAGACACCAGATTGCATGGAATACTGTTTACCTTCCCACTGAAGTAGTACCTATTAATCTACTTGCAATTTCTTGCTTTCAAACTGCTAGGCTGGCAGGAGCTGGGACAGAGAAAGGAGCCCACTCTGTTGTGCAGTACTTGGGTCTCGAACTGCTGACCTGCCAACCTTCCAGTTGTCAAGTTCAACATCTTAACTACTAAGCCACCACAGTCCCTGACTCAATAGGCCTACTCTAGTTCTGACTTTTTATGATACACAATTATTGTTGGCTAATCATTACAGAACTGTACAGGTAGTAGGGAACCAAGGATTCAGACTGAATACTTTGAAATGCAAGACCTCCTCAATTCTCCTTCTATTTTCTCTTTGTTCACCTACTGAAAAAATACTGGGTTGGTGGGGTACTTACTCAAAGCTTGGGTTCAAAAAAAGTTGTCAGGTAGATGGCAAAAAAAATAATAATACAGCACATCACTTCATCTACATTGCAAAAAGCAGGGGAAAATACCTGAAACAAATGATGGCTGCAATAGGGTATTGAGTTACTAAATTTCTAAGATTAATATATTTTGAGTCAGAAAGAGCCTAAATGAGGCTGAGAAACTGAACCACTCAAACACGGAAGGCAGACAAGCAGGAAGGCAGACCACATACCTCAAGATATATACATTCATTCATTCATTCATTCATTCATATATACAGAATGGAAAGTAGTTACTTTTGGAGGAAAGAAACATGTAGCCTGCTGAAGGGGCTGTTTAAATTCAAAATAGGTAATGATTATGTTTGTTAATTATGGCTCTTCTCATCTCCATGTAAGTATGAAAAATAAACATGATGGGATAGCCTGCTATAAGCTCAATAATTATTATAAGATTTCAGCCAATATGAACCAAAAATAAATTAAGGCAACCGGTATATGAGACATTCAGTGAAATGTAATGGACAGAGGGGACTGCAGTGGCTTAGTGGTTAAGACACTGAACTTGATGACTGGAAGGTCAGCAGTTCGAGACCCAGTGTAGATTCTTTATCAGGGAGGAACAAACCAAAGCTTATGTCTTGTTTTGCACTAAGAAAAAGGATTTCATCCATTGTTTATTTACATGGTAGTACTGTATAAGAAAACTGTTCAACTAAATAGAATGTCTCAGTGGCAGCGGCTGCAACTCATATCCGAGAATGCATTTTTTCCCTGAAACGGGGAAAATGCCCTTGGCGTGAATTTGTTTAAGGTGGATTCCACCTTGCCATGAAAGCGACCCACACACTATGATCTCGGAGCCATCTCTTGTGGCACACATGAAATGAGACATGCAGTATTCAACACTGGGACTGCAATGGACTGCCACAGCCTTCAGGATATTATCAAAATGCGCCTTCACAGCCAGTCCATTTGGCACGACCTCTTCCACCTCCATGACCATTGGGTATCAGAAAGTGGTTCCTCCTCTGCTCATTTCACCGTTGGACCCAATATGATGGTTTCAAGTGGCATTTCCTCCACTAAAGGGACCGTTACCCACCCATAGCCGTTGGCCCCTTTAGGGAGACAGGTTATTTACCACTGCCCAACACTCGCCATTGAGTTGCTAGCTGTCTGTTCTACTCCATTACCATAGCGGGTGTTCGGCCAGACAGGCTTACAATGCCTAATGTAAACATATCCTAATTACAATAATTCAAACAAGAGTAAGGGGTTATTTAGGGGGTATTTACCATTATAATGTACTTCTCTCTCCCAGGTTAAATCTTCTTAGCCTCAAATTTTTCGTTCTACAAAAACACAAAAGGATAAGCAGTAGGCTCCAGCTGCTCTTTTCAATCATTCAGCTAAAAGTTTATAAATAAAAGCCTTTATTAAGCCATGAAATCTCAACTAAAACTAAAATACAAATGCATTCATGATTATTCTTGAATGTGATGAAAGTGCAAAAAAGGAACAACAGCATTAATCACCTCATAAACCCACTATATTCACTTGGGAGTTGGTGCCTGGTTTCCCAACCTGTATGTCTTCTTCTTCATTGCTTCCTCTTTTACCCCATCAGGTGTCCTGATGCAAAATGTGCACGCACTATTGCTTAGAGACAATGTCTATATAAGAACATATGTATACCAAAAAAAGAAGGGGCTGAAGTGGTACTAAATTGATCCTAAATTTAAGCAAAATACTGCTCATTCATCTTCATGTCATTTCTTCTCTAAAGCATTTACATATAATATTAGTGAGGTCTTTAGGAAAGTGAAAGATTTGTTCCTTATGAGACATCTTTTTTGTTCCAACTCTACCCTGATCCTGATGCTCCAGACTTAGCCATTCTTTAACTAGAGACAGTATTTATGACACATATGATAAAGTTTAAGTGAACGATTTTTTCTTAAGAAACATCACTACTACGTTTTATAATTATCATTTTACTGTATTTCTCCCTGTGGATAATCACTTGGAAATTTTAGCATAAACTTATTTTCTTTCATCTCTCCACCCTCAAAGAAAACTGCAAACATCAGTGTCAACTAGAAAATAACAGTGGCTACTGATACTGTATAATATTATTTCTGGCCTCAGAGTATAACTGATTAGTATGTCAGGAATCATTTCCCACGTTATTCATATCTGTTGGTTGACTCAACTTCTTCTTCTTCAAGCAGCATATCCGTTCTGAATATTGGCTATCATCATGACAATAGTCTTCCTGTTCTTAACTCCTCAGAACAATTCTTCGAGGACATTCCACACCAGTCTCTCTGGTTCTTTAGCCATGAAGTCCGTCTACATCCAAAGCCTCTCTTCCCAAGCATCTTCCCTTACATAACGAGTTGGAGTAGTCTATATTGCATGTCATTCCTCATGATATGCCCATGGTATTGGAGCTTTCTTTGTTTAATGGTCTTAAAAAGTTCCTGTTCTTTATCAATCCGGCACAACACTTCTATATTAGTCACATGGCCAACCCATGATATCCTTAGCAACCGTCTGTAGATCCACATTTCAAAAGCTTTGTTTTTCTTTTCAGATGCTTTACTCAATGTCCAAGCTTCAACTCCATATAGCAATAATGGGAATACTGTATGTAACATCTCACTATACGGACTCAACAAAGGAAGGAAATGTTGGAAAGGTTACATCTGTACTGTACAGCCCTTCCTCAATGAGTAACAGAGGCTCAAAAGGGCAGCTACAAAAAACAAATTTAAAAAGATCCTTAAGTATAAGGATATGCCATAAGAAACCAAGACAAAGATTATCTATAACATAGGATTCCCAAACATTATGTATAAATGTAAGGACCAAAGTGTGAAGAAAGCTAGAAGGGAAAAATGCAAAAGGAAAATATGAAACATTGAGTTGGGAGGAATGCTTTTAAAATATCTGAAATTTCAGAAAGACAAAAAAAGCATGCTAGACAAATCAAGTCTGAACTCTCACTAGAAGCTAAAATAACTAAACTAAGTGTATCTGTGAGATGACAAAACATACAGAAAAATTACTAATGCTATAAATTGGAAGCAGTGAGGAAAGAATAAGACTGAACATGAATTGGATTAATCAGTAAACAAAGCCATAACCTTTAATCTACAAAACCTGAGCAGGACTGTTAATGGCAGAACCTTTCAGATGTCATTAATTCATACAGTTGCCATAAGTTTGAAGCAGCTTAATAACAAGATATCACATCTACAACAGTTTCAAAGTCATTTTGCTACAGCTTTTTTTTAAATACATTTGAGAATTTGGTCCATTAAAGTTCAAAACAGTTGGATAAACTCTCTATTTCTCAGTTTGTCAAATGACTTGTTTTTCTGTTGAGAACAGTACACAGTGAACTTTTCATCACTTACACTGTTACAATTAGTCCATTGTTTTCATCTAATCATGCATCATTTCTGCTGTATAATGCAAGAACCCTGAGCTCCCATTAACCTGCTATCCTCTGTATAAATGAGAATTCAAAAGAGAAAGCACTTTTATACAATTGTATAATGGGCTGAGAGTTGAATTAAAATTCATTTTTGCTGCAAACTCTTTAAAATATTTGCCATTTCAACTGATCAATATGACGCTGCACTAGCAATTTAATGTACAGTCAAACCTCACTTAACGAGTGTTTTGTTTAGCAAATAAACTTGCATAACGAGCGGGTTTTTCAAAAAGCAATCCGACTCGCATAGCGAAAATTTTCACTATGCGAGTCGGACATTCCCTATGGAAAAACTCGCATAACGAACATTTCTATGGGGAAAACTCACATAACGAAAAATTTTCGCTATGCAAGTTTCCTCATAGAAATTTTCGTTATGCAAGTTTTTCCAAAGGATTTTTTGTTATGCGAAAAAAACTCGAATAGTGAAAAACTCACATAGCGAGCAGCCTCACAGAACGAATTACGTTCATTATGCAAGATTTAACTGTATTTACATTTGTACAGTCAAACCTCACATAAAGAGCGCCTTGCTTAAAGAGTAATTCGCTTAAAGAGCAGAAATTTATCTAAATGTTCGCTTCACTTAACAAATAAAACCAACCAAAAACTCGCTTAACAAATAAATCGGGGTTCACAATCCCCCCCCCCACAATTGGTGACTTACAATGGTGTTTCACTTAAAGAGCAAACTCGCTTAAAAGAGCAATCCTGTGGAACGCATTATGCTCTTTAAGCGAGGTACAACTGTATATTCAATGTTTAATTGTCTGAATGCCATATTAAATGTTCAAAACCCACCAAATATCAAGTACTATACTGCTGACAAACAGAGTAAAGGTAACCAGATTAATCTGTCAAACAATCCTGCTGAAACTTAAAATTATTCTCACAGCAATGTTCACAGAAAATTAAGATAAAGAACCACAAAGAGTATCTGTCTTAGCAGCATTACGTCATGTTACTGGGGCCACATGACAGGCACTTCATATACACTATCAACTGCTAGGAATCTACAGCATGTGATACGACGAAGGAAAATAAGGTCAGCATTTCCCTATTTAAAATGCAGTTTTTTCAACATGGTTCACCCTGAATAAAAATGTGATTAAAGATGTCACAAATAAATTCTAACCTGAGCTAAAACAATAAGAAGAATTGGTTAAACAACTGTGGAAATAGAAGCACCTGCCTTGCCCTTGAAAATTTCATTTTCATGGTTATCAAGACAGAGAGCTTAATACAATCCTATTAAACTTCCACAAGATAAAATTTCTCAAAAATGAGGAAACCAGTAAATAAAGGAAAATCAAAAGAGTAAAATCTTTTTAAAACACTTGGTAACTGAAAAGACAATAAAAGAAACTCAGCTGCAAAGTAAACTGCAGATCAGGGGAATTATCATAAAACCTAGGAAAGCAAGCGGACAGCAAGTAAAATCAACCATGCTTTGAGAAGCAAAAAGGCTTTCTTCAGTAGGAGGGGAAGAAGAACCTTAGAAGCTTCTCTACAGCAAGGATATCTATGGCAGGTCACCAGAATGTTAGTCCAAAAAAAGTAGAGATTTGAAATAGTATTTGCACAGGCTCAGAATTTGTATGCATGACCACAAACACCATGAAGAACAGCCTTTCATGTCGGTCGTACAGGGATTTTTTTTTTTAGTAAAACATGCATTGAATTATTATTTTGCATCGCTTACCATCTGAAAAAGCAACACTATATTCTATTTAGCTGTAAACAAGGTATTATGCTATCTTAGCATTAAATTCCTACATTCACATACTGTAAAATATTCTTCACTTCTCAGAAAGATTCCAGAAGAGCTGGGAAGGGGAATCCACTCTCCTGGCTGCAATCTGTCACTTTCCTCCAAAAAGCAATTCTACAAGAGACACTTTTCACGCAGCATGGAAGGATGCAGGAAAAAAAGTTCTGAAAGTTCCAGTGTGGATTTAGGCCACAGATTTGTTATTCAATTTTTGTGCAGTGTTTCAAATCCATTACTTTCTTCTTCATTCTAATTATATAATTATGTCCCATATTTCTAAACCTTTTTATTTTAGATCGTACAAACATGTGAGATGCAGTGGTTAGAGCCATGATACTCACTGGATGACCTCAGACCAGTCACTCTTCTAAAGCATGATTTTCCTCACAGGATAAATTTTATATATTCGATTGAGGTTTTTATTATCATTCAAATTGCAGTGTTTCCCCCCACCCATCTAATGAATATCCACTTTATAACAAACAGGTTTATGCCAATCAAGAATGATAAGACTGATCATCAAATAATCCAACTGTCACAATCACAGGAGGCAGATTCAATCAAACAAATGTTTGCTAATTTTACAGTGAGAAGCCTTCTGGATGAAAGCAACAGATGGTAGGAAGAAAAGTGAAATTTGATTTTAGCAGATGTTGTGTTCTCCAAGTAGCTATATATGAAATTTCTTTATTATTCTCTTTACATTTTTTCTTCCATCTTAGTACAGTAATAACTCGGATAACATTTACCTCGGATAATGCTAAAATCGCAAAACGTTAAGTAATCTGGGGAAGAGAATTTGATCGAATAACGTTAAGGTCCTATGGAATGGATCGGATAACAACCGCTAGAGCCTGTGCGGTTACAATGTATCTCTATGGAGCTTTAACGTTATCCAATGCATCCCATAGGATTTTAACATGCATCAGATAACACTAAAAATCGGATAATACCCTTGTGGAACCAAGTCTTAGCGTTATCCGAGGTATTACTGTATTATTATTGGGTTATCCTGATCTCATTGACTTATGGTCTTCAATTAAATTCAAATTGCCATTATTATAAATTATTAAGGAAAAAATCTGTTTTATTGAATTATTTCTAGGAAACTTACTTGATCTATACATGCACTATAAATAAAGGCTACTGGGGGCTACTAATTATATATGTCCCCTCTAATGAAAACATACCTTACAAATAACAGCATATAGATATTAAGGGGAAAATTTGGGTTTTGTTCATCTCATAAGTATCTTATTATCTCTAGTAATGCCTAGCCCAATAGCCAAGCTATTGTGTTTTGTAAGTACAAAAATGTTTAGTTTTATGTCCATTGCTTTCATATAAAAATGGAATTCTCTAATTGTGAGGAAATTTCTCAATTTATGAACTATGACCTAAATCCAATATAATATTAGCTGAATGAAAATCTCCATTAGTGCAGACGTGGTGGATTATACTGTTTGCCTAAGCTGCTGTGAGAGAAATTCTACAAACAGTTGCACAACCCTTTGCTCAACAAACTGTCCCGATTACTATCCTTGTATTGTAGACACAATGGGCACAGAGCTGGGCGGGTTGAGGAGGATGGTAGAGGACAGAGGTATCTGGTGGGCATTGGTCCATGGGGTCGCAGAGGGTCGGAGTCGACTGTGCGACTGAACAACAAAACTAAAAATCTGAAAACCCACAACTACCAGTGCAACAATTGTTGTGTAGCTAGCACAATGGCAGTACTGGATGCAGACCTTCATTTTAAAACTGTTATTCCACAATGCCAGTCCTCAAAAATTTCAAAGGGTACCTAGCGCAGAAGTAATTCTCTTCCATCATGCTTACTGACAGTGACAGAATAGCCTATTTGGTTTTATCACAATGACCAACTGTTTTTCAGTGCCAAAATCAGATATGAAACCAGTTGTCGAAACCTTTTGACATGCATTATACTAGTGATTTTTACAGTTCTCCTGTATAGAAGTCCTGTATCATCCCAGTAGTGGAAAAGATGACAGGATGGACAGATATGCTGCAGGGAAATATAATAACAGAGATGCATCTTCTTGACTAGAGATTACTGTTATCTGTCATTAGCAGACAAATGCTGCTGTCACTGGCTGACAGATACTATATCTATATACTGAATGGTAGAAAGTCAGATTTTGTGCTAAATGATACAAGTTTAAGCACGCATATTAACTACAATTTTTATTCTAATGTTGGCTGAAAAAAGGTTTTAAAGATCTAAAACGTTCATGCTGTTCATAACATTTTTGAGATCCAGGTAAGAACTTTGTTTCCACAGGTGTACCATACTGATGTCTTTTCTATTTCTACACCTGTTAACTACAAATTAGAATTATAAAACAGCAAACAGAATACTTGATCGATATGAAAAAACTCAAGTTCAAACTGTATTCTTAACTCAGTTTCATTAAATAATATCTATTCAGGTTATTACAGAAATTAGTATGTCATTTTCAAACCAAAACTTTGGAACAACCATTTTAAATGTACAGTATTAACTTAAATCCACACATTCATCAGCAATAACTGCAGAGTAAAGCTATAGATCTCTACTTCTCTATGCAGTTTTAATGTGTTTGACTCTTAAATTTTTTAACTCTGGGAGACTGAGACATATCATAACCTTTAAATCAGAGAAATTTGAAAACTAAAAAGTACTTGAAATAGAACGTCAATTTCAAACAGATTCCAATAATTCTTTCTCGTGTAAAGAAGAGGAACAAGGCTAACATAAATGTTGAAAATTTGAAAATACTTCTAACAGAATTATTCAATTACTAGTAATGACCTATGGTCCTAAAAGAAAAAAAGAAACCTCACCGCTAATTTCCTGCCATCTGAAACCAGAATTTGATAAATAGGCTTAATTATTTTGCCTTGTAAATTCTTAACAACACCCTGTTTGGCACAAGGCATTTATTTTTATTGACATTTTGCCCAATGTTTTAGGTGTAATTATACCTCTTCTTGCTCTACATAAGTAATGAGTTGTCAGGGATAGGAGAATATGCCCAGATTCCAATTGGGAGCCTCTATGGAAAGAAACTCTGTCACCACTCCTCATCATACAGCGCCCGTGTAGCTACAACTGTACACTCACTTGAATTTTGCTGCATAATCCAGGCCCCACAGAATCTTGCTGCATAATCCAATATCTATTCTCAACAAATCCCACTGAGTTCATTGATGTTTCCTCCAAATAAACACACAGTTATTCACCTGTATCCAAGGGAATATGTTCTAAGGCAGGGATGGCCAACCTTTTTCCGTCACGGGCCTGACCACCCCCTCAGACAGTGTCACTGGCCAGATCATGTCCCCCGGAAGTAGAACCAGGTGCATGTACGGCTGACATAAATGTGCCCACCTCTGCGTTTACACCAGCCGCAGGCGCATTTGCGCATGTGCGGACATGTTTTATAGATGACTTAAATGCACCTGCTTACACTCCTGGATGCGGCAGAGGCAGCAACGGGCCAGACTGGATGGTGTTGGGGGCTGAGGCCAACTCACAGGCCATAGGTTGTAAACCCCTGTTCTAAGACCTTCAGTTGATACATGAAACCATGGAAAATAGCAAATTTTTATTTAACACTCATGTCTGAGTCATAGAAGATGGGGAGGAGTTTCAAATGCCTCCATCATTCTACATGAGTACTCCCAAATGTTTGCCTCTGTTCCTTGTAAAGATTACATTGCAGAGACTGGCCTCTAGTGCCCAGCTCTGGTACTGTGCTCCTGAAATATATAGGTATTTGAGGAATTTTTATTGAATATTTTTAGACCCACAAACAACCGAAACCATAGATACTGAGCCTCTGGATATGGGTAGAGAGTGTATATATGTTGATGCCCATACTGCTTCTATGTTAAACAAATCACAATTTTTTATGTTAATTAGAGTGGAAGCTGCTCTTAGACGCTCAAAAAAAATTTGGAATTAACTTGTCAGATAGGTATACATACAGTATCGCTCTCTCCAAAGAGTCCAAAATATAAGCATCTGGATTGATGAATGTTAACAAATGAGAAGCATATCTTTTGTAAAATTAAAAGCTCTTAACTACATTAACAGCTTTTAATTGTCCATTAGAGACCAAACCAACCCCAAACACTTAGCTCTACAACAGTGATAGCTTGAAACAGTACACTTTTTTTTGAGGGGGGGGGATCTCTTCCAGCTACTATGAAGATTGCAGGTAGGCTCAGAGGGAACAGGGAAATCTGGGGGCAGAGGGGGGCGGAATATGATCCCACAATCTCTGCTTCTCAGAAAGTCCTAGCACTGATTCCACAGTCCCTCTGGTTTCATTGCACAACTGTAAAGCATGCTGATAATATAACAATCAACATCTGAATAAATTGTTCTGAAAATTATCCAAAAATTCAAACAGAAAAAGGGAAAGCAACAAAGTCTGAATTTCCAGGACACTAGAGACAACCATTACCAACAGATCAGAATGTCTTCTATTTATGGAAGAGTGCAAAGCTATGCGAACTACACGACAATCTAAGGTCTCCATTCATTTCCACATGTATTTCAAAGATACATACATGGGGGGAGGGGATTCAAAAATGATGGAAGCTGCATGTGCAAGATGAAATAAATATAAAGTACCAATTTGTTTTTTTTTAATTCCCCCCACCCATATATGTATTTTTAAAGAGGTATGGAAACGAATGGAGACCTCCGGTTGTTGTTTAGTTCGCATAGCTTTGCACTCTTCTTTATCTTGATGCAATCATTGAATTCTGTTTTAATACTAGCATAATGTAAATAGAAGCCGGCATATTTTACATGAAGCACATTGGTGCACTGTTTCCGAACCCTGGATCCCCAGATGTTCTTAGACTATAGCTCCCAGAAGTCTTCACCAGTATAGTCAATGGTGGAAGCTTCTGGGAGAATTAGCAACCCAAGGTTGGGTTGGACTGCTTTAGTGATTTTTACATCAGCAACATTCAGCATATACTGAAGTTCCATGTGCACAAGCAACCCTGAAGTGATTATTTATTTATTTATTTATTTTGTCAAATTTATATTCTGCCCTACTCACACAAGCGACTCAGGGCGGAGCACAACAGACATAAAATAAGCCCCTAAAAACACAAAAAGAACAAAGTAAAATTAAAATTAAAAAACCCCTTTAAAAACTTTAAAAACTTCTCATTCCCTACACGAACCCACCTAATATAAGAATGAGGGTAGGAATGGGGGTGGGGGAAGATACAGGATGTTAAATAAGCCAGCGGGGGGGGGGGGGGTCAGTAAACCCTCATTACCCCACACCATTCCTGCCAGCCAAGTGATCATTTCTTTTCAAAGATACTAGAAGACTGCTGTGCACATAAGCCTTAGGATCATTCTCTTCATGTATAAAAGGTGTTGTGGTAGCGAAAGATAAAGTACTGCCCCATTTAGAAAGAAGAGCTAAGTGAAACAGCCAATACATTTAACCTCAAAGGGCAACCGTCAACAAATTAATTGATGCTACCTCATCCAATCAATACATAATAACTGCATACTGTCAAGTCAATTCTCATTCATGGTGACTATGTCCAAGGGTTTCTGTGTAGAGGGAATATACAGATGTGGTTCACCATTCCCTTTTTCTGGGGGCACCCTGAAGGCATAGTTAGAAATCGAACTCCCAGTCTCTCGCTCTACAGGCAGTACACTTAAACCACTGAGTTGTCCAGCAAGTTAATCAATAGATACACGTACTTAATTAAATATGCCAACCGAACAAAAAATGCTCAAATATCTTAACAAGAATTCTAGGTTTGTTGGGTAAAAATGCATTTATGTATACACCATGAGAATACTAGAAAAACAGCATGCTAGGAAAAAAGCTCCATTATCTCAATAATAAACAGGCATTCACAAGCAGCCCAAAACATTGCTAGCAAAGATCAACACAAGAGACATTATAGACTTAATGGAAGACAGAGTGCAGGGGGGAAGATTCAACACAGAAATCCAAAGTTGATGGCCTTCAGTACAGATCTATTCCATTTACTGTTTAAACTAATGAATAACAACATTGGATATTTGTTTTCTATCTCACAATGGACTCCATACTAAAGTGAAATTACAGTATAACAGCAGTTTTATGACGTACAGTGGAACCTCGTATAATGAAAATAATTGGTTCCACAAGGCACTTCGTTATACGATTTTTTTCGTTGTATGGAAAATCCCTATGGAATGCATTGTACAATGAAAATCTCTATGGGAAAAATCGTATAGCAAAAATCTCTACGGGAAAAATCGTACAAAGAAAAATATTCATTGTACGATGCATCCTATAAAGATTTTTGTTGTACGATTAGGCTTGCCATAATTTTTCCTGCCAACCCCCCCCCCCCAAAAAAAAATTAATTTCGGCTCGCTGCCGCCCCTGACCCCTGGTGCCCGTCCCTATTCCACTGAGTCTGCCCTCGTTCCTCCCTTTCCCCATGCAGAAAATAGTGGCTCGATTTACAGATTATTTTGGGAACAGATTAATTGGTTTTCAATGCATTCCTATGGGAATCTGCATTTTGGCAAATGTATTTTGGTTTACAATGCATTTCTATGGGAAACTCATTCAATGCATTCCTATGGAAAATTCGGTTAGAGTAAATTTTGCTGTAAGAAACATCCCGGAGAATGCATTAATTACATTAACTGAGGTTCCAATGTATTAGAATGGCAATTATTAAAAAGTACAGTACAATGTTTTCATTGTATGATGCATTCGTTATATGAGGTTCCAATGTACTTTAGTTCTATTCTGTCACAGATCTGTTCAATATATTACATAGGGGGCAGGTGTTTGAAAATTGTTTTTCTCAAGAGTTGTACTAGTATGTTCACCAGTATATGGATGTAATATTGTAAGATGTGTTCCTGATATCCTTCTGTTCACAAGGATTTTATTAGAACACTTGAAATTTTCATAACATTTAGATGACAGAATATGGTAAAAATATGTTGCATTTTCTTTTCAGTAGGAAATTAATTAACAACAATTATTTTTTTAAAATTCTACTGTGTGTTTTCAAGGAATGCACTCCCTTCAGATTTGCAATTAGTGTTCACTGTGTCTGAATTAAAGAAAGTAAAAATACATCATTTCAAACTGGTACACAAGCTTTAACGAGGTGTGTTGTTTTTAACTGCATCCTGTTGATTTAAATGGTTATAATATATTTACTTGATTTTAATGGTTTTACAGTAGGGCTGGTTTTATTTGATTTTATAGATAAATTTGGTTTTTCTGAAGTTTGTAATCTGCCTGCAAAACTATTTCTTGTGGAAAGGCAAGGAATTAAAATAATAAATGAATAAATAAGTAAACAGAAATATGGGTTATACATCATAAACAAATTCCAGATGCTATTAGACTTACCAAAAAACCACCCTAAATAAATATGGTGGTGATTTGCCTATAGCAGAAAAAGTGTCACTCTTCTACATAATGTATTCTGAAATCTGTAAAGGTAACATACACACAAAACATTTTAGGAGTTGATGTTTCAAAACAGGCTACATTACAAAAAATACACTTCTTGCAAGGAAACTATCAAAGGCCACAGCTTCTTTGCAACACTAATTGTGTTTAAATGTAAAAGTAAAGGTTTCCCTTGCTCGAAAGCCAGTCATATCCTACTCTAGGGTTCAGTGCTCATCTCTGTTTCAAAGCTGAAGAATCAGCGCTGTCTGCTTCTGCAGACATTTCCATGGTCATGTGCAGGCATGACTACACACTGGAGCACACGGAACGCTGTTTATCTTCCCACCAAAGTGGTCCCTATTTATCAACTTGCAATTTCTTGCTTTCGAACTGCTAAGTTGGCAGGAGCTGGGACAAAGACAGGAGATCATTCTTTCCTGCAGTATTCAGGAATCTAACTGCTGACCTCCCACCTTCCTGTCAGCGTCTTAGCCACGTGAGCCACTCCAGTCCCTTGTGCTTATAAGTACACATGTACAGTTTCATGTCTACAATTAGCTAACTGAATTTCTAAATGACACATAAGAGATGCACACGAAACTACTTGATTCACTAGATATATGGTTTACCAAATGGAAAGAGCTCAAATCAGATTGGGATGTCTTCATCTCTGTTTTGAGGCAAAGAGTCAGTACTGTCTGCGTCTGTAGATGTTTCTGTGATCATGTGGCAGGCATGACTAGATCATGTGCCAGTGCATGGAATGCTGTTACCTTTCCTGGCAAAGCAGTACCTATTTATCTACTTGCAAATTTCTTGCTTTTGAACTGCTAGGTTGACAGGAACTGGGACAGAGACAGGAGCTCATTCCGTTGTGCAACACTCAAGTCTTGAACTGCTGACCTACCAACCTTTCAGTCATCAAGTTCAGTATCTTAACCACTAAGCCACCGAGTCACATAATAATGAGCCACAATTCCAGAGAATCTGTGCATATAGTTTACAAACAGTATAGTAGTATATACTGCCCAACAGTTTCCTTGGTTCTTACAACCAGCAGAAGTCACCATTTAGGGGGGAAATTAAAAGAAAAACTTCTATCTTACAACTCTTACTTTTCTCAACAAGACAAGATATAAAATGAAGACTGAGGTGCTCACTTCTGAGTCCCTAATTGTTTGGCAGCAAGAAACCATGTTCAACTGTAGCATTTCTATTTTGCTTCTTGGTTAGTTTATAGATATTTCAGTTATTCTTATCAGTGAGAAGAGACAAGCAGGCGTTATTGGCAGTATGAATAAGCATATTGCCCATAAACAGGAAGGAAGGATTCGCTGGCTGATTACCAAGCATGAACATGACTACTATCTATTTTTGAAGATCATTTTTCAGCAGGAACAAACTCCACAATTTAAGGATTAAATTAATTTTTTATGTTCGTACCAGTTCTCAAATGACCATTATTAGCAAGACCATCCTCTGTAGCACACACATGATCCTGGTACCTTTAAAAATCACTTAATACTATAATAACTGTCAATATCTCAGATTAAATTCAGTTTCAAATTTAATCCACGGTTATTTTACATCTGAGTCTAATTCATGTTTTTCACATTGTAAACCTACCAGGACTTTTAAGGAAAGGATATGTTTAGAAAATAAAGATATTCTTTGCTAACACCCACAAATAAGGGAAAGAGGTGTCAGCTATACTCAGTATCTACAAAAACCAGTATCGTTATGCTGTTTTAAAACTCAATTTATTATCAATTTAATATTTTATAATTAGACTAACTACAAGTCTCCCTAACTAAATGAAAGTTTCATATGGCAACATACCTTCATCCTATTTCACGGTATGTCACAGTAAAAGATCACATTAGAAACGGAATCAGATACTGTACTGTACCTTTGTACCTCTTATAGAGAAACTGCCAACCCACTAGAAAACATTTTTTTCTGAAAGACAATTCATGTTTTCTTCCTTGTTCATCATCAGCAGAACTACAAATCAAACCATAAACTGCTAAATGCCTTCTAGCAAAAGAAGTTCCCACTGATTCTATTTTATACACATCAGTATTGCCAGTTTTCATTGCTGAACTGAAACTGTTCACATTGAACAGTTCTGCATATTGAAACTGTTATATGCCTAGCACCATTACTTTTTCATTTTGCCCTTAATATCAAATGGTGGAGAGGCTAAGAAAAGTAAACAATAACCAAAAGAAAATTCACCACCTACCTTAATAGCTACATAAACTGTACAAAATATGTGCAACATATAAATATCAGTTTACACCCGAAGACAGACAGTTTGAATGACAATGCTATGACTTTGACAATTACTATTATCCTAAAAATCATTTGAACAAGTTTTTATTAAACCTTTTCAGTTACGGTTCATAATCATTCCTTCTGATATTTTCAGAAAACTCAAATAATTAAATTCCTATCTCAAATGTTAAAGCCACATAACAGGTATCCTAGTAAGACTGACATATAGATACCTTCATGAACTGATGTCGGTTCATTGTTATAGTACTGTAATTTTCATAATAAAACATTCATTTATCTTCCGCTTTCATAAAATTCAATGATACAGCAGTGACAGGCTAATCAATGTTTCTCAAGTAACTTTTCACAAGCTAAATTCAACCTCCACAGGTGGAATTATTTGATACTTTCGCCCCACTCTCACAGCCCTGTGTGCCATGCCATAAATTCTGAAGGATTTCCCAGCTCTCCAGAAACAGTTTGAGGAATGCACAAAGTTGGCCACAATGGAAAAATACGACTGCCTCTTCCCAGATCTAGTGGAATTCGGTGTCCAAACAGCAAATGCCCATAGCTTGCTATAGTCTCATAGATCATCCAATTCTGACATCTTAGTAACAACCCACAATAATTACATCCACAATGCAGCAATTTAAAAAATCATATTTTCTAACTTAAATCAGTTTTCAAGAAACTGTTCAAGTGCTCCTTGCACAGATACTGGCATCTGACTCCACTTTTGTATGCAGTCAACAATAGTATAGCGCTACACAGAAAGAGCCTCTTCAAAGACTGTGATATTTTTGACCCACAATCGGGCATACCCTGGTAATGGCAACCTTGTGTTGCCGACTAATCTTTCTCACACTTGCTCAGTGTCTGGACAATGAAAGGATACATGATAATAACACAATGCCAAGCCTTGAAAGCATAGCCCAATTCACTTTTTCTTTACTACACAATATCTTTCTTATCATCTCTCAGAACATTTAGAAGGTTTATTACTTTTTTCTTCATTCCTAAAAACAAAATAGGATCATCATCATCATCATCATCATCATCATCATCATCATCATCATTTCATACTTCTATACCGCCCTCCTCACCAGGGCGACCCAGGGCGGTTTACAACATCACAAAAAAAACTACATAATACAAACCAAACCCATCATCCCAGAACTTCAGAATCCCAACTATAAAAATTTAAATTTTCAAGATTTTGTTTTTTTAAAAAAATCAGTCAATTCCCATCATAATTAAAAGATTAAAAACTATGTCCCAGAGATAAAAGATTAAAAATTAAAAGACCAGGGGAGAGAGGAAACTCAAACTAACCAGCGAGCTGGGGTCATGGTACCGCCAAGACCCCATACCTGTCCCGCCAGCCATGTTTTTAAGTTCCTCCTAAAAGACAGAAAGTCCATCTGTAGACGTAGCTCAGTTGGTAGGAGGTTCCATAGGGCCAGAGTGGACACAGAGAAGGCCCTCCTTCTAGTGCCAGAGAGATGTGCCTCTCTGGCCAATGGAACAACTAGAGAGCCCCTCCAGTCTGCTCTGGTAGGACGGACAGATGTTCTTGGGGTGAGGCGGTCTCTTAAGTATCCTGGCCCACTACCATACAGGGCTTTAAAGGTGATAGCCAGCACCTTGAATTGCACCCGGAGGCAAACTGGCAACCAGTTCAGCTCCTGAAGCAGAGGCGAGGCATGTGCATACTGCCCATACCCCATCACCACCCAGGCAACTATTAGAATACAACTGAGCCTGAATCATATTCTATGTTCTGTGTTATTGTTAACAGATTCCCTAAATGCTCTAACCTTTCTTACACTTTTACCATAGAAACTGGCCCACAGATCAATCCACATCATTGTTGTCACTGTTAAGTAAAGAATCTTTCTCTAAACTGCCTACCTGCCATAGTGTTGTGATAGCTTCCAACAAATTTGCTTCCATGTTAAGCTCTTATAGGCAAAAGCCCAAACAAATATCTTTATACAGTACAGTAATACCTCGATAACATTTACCTCGGATAACGCTAAAATCGCATAACGTTAAGTAATCTGGGGTGGACAATTGGATCGAATAACGTTAAGGTCCTATGGAATGGATCAGATAACAACCGCTAAAGCCTGTGCGGTTACAATGTATCTCTATGGAGCTTTAACGTTATCCGATCCATCCCATAGGATTTTAACATGCATCAGATAACACTAAAAACCTGATAACACCAAGACTTGTGGAACCAAGTCTTAGCGTTATCCGAGGTATTACTGTAATGCCTTTCTTCTACAGGTGGTAGTGTTGCAGAACACTGCACAGCAATTACGAACTATTCTGTAGGTAAACAGCCTCTTCTGGTTTGGCAGAACAGAAAAATTACAACAGTACAGCAAGTTATTACTTGAAAGCAGCAGAGACATTATGCCAGGAGTTTCAGTTGCATGCCAACTCAGTGGTGGGAAGTAAAAGTTCACTAAAGAAAGAGTTCATAGACAGTTTTACATATACAGTACTGTAAGTCTGGACCACGGTGGAAGAGATGCAACCTAAAACCAACTAATATTACAGAAATAGAAGCAAGTTACAGATAATTATCAAACTAGAAACCTGATTATTATTTTTTATAATACAGTACTATATTTAAAATTCAGACTGATTTCAGGACCAATCAGAGTAATGGTCTCTCTACTTGATGGAGTTCTAGAAACAATTACAGTACTAGTAGGTGATCAGACAAAAGCCTCAATATTATTTACACCAGTGTACTGAAAAGACTAGATCAATAGATAGACTAGAGCAATAGATCAGGGATTCTCAACCTGTGGCTGGATGAGGCCATGGCACCATTTCATGTGCTTCCCCCCCACCGCCTCCACTACAACAGGAAATGCCATGTGGTGGAGGAAGGACAAAATGGCTGTCTGGCCATGAAGCTGACCTGGCCCCCCGTTTTAAAAGATTGAGAACTCCTGCAATAGATGTACAGCTTTTTTTAGAGTGTGGAGACTATAGATGTTCTCCCTCTCTCGCAATGCTAGAAACTGAAGTTATCCACTAAAACTACATAGTGGAGATTTGGGACATAGAAGAAATGCTCCTTCATACGGCACACAGTTATAACTACAGATTCTTCTTCCAGAAGTTGCCATGGAGAAGGCTATCAATGGTTAATAGATATGGTAAATACTGTATGTATTTCTCCTACTGTCAGAAGCAGTATGCCTTTCAACATTACTTGCTGGGGGACAGGAATGAAGGCCTTCACAGATGTCTTGCTTATGGTCTTCCAATACGCATATGGTTTCTCAATGTGGGAAGAACACGCTAGATTAGGCAAATTATTTGTTTGATCAGCACAGCTCACCATAGGTTTTTGTGTGTAATACTATTAGCACCACTAAACAGACTACTATATAAAACTCTAAAGCAGGCACTGCCATCTATATTTGTCAAACATGAAGAGAGAGATGTTAATGGCTGAATATCACAATAAGGCAGAATTCTAAAGAAATCTAGTATGCATGACCTAGTTCAGTGATGGAGAACCTTTTAGAGACCAAGTGCCCAAACTGCAACCCAAAAAACACTTATTTATCAAAAAGTGCCAACACAGCAATAGGGGAGAAAGAAAACACTCCCATTCGACTGCTGGGCAGAGGAGTGGGGTGAACTCTGTGCATAGAGGGCTCCAAGTGCCACCCCTGGCTCACATGCCATAGGTTTGCCGCCACTGACCTACTTGCACGCCTACGCGCAAATCCCCTGCAAACAATTCTTCCCGCTATGGTTTTCAACCACAGAAATAAGCCAAGAATTGTTTTAAAATTTGGCTTACTTGTCTGTGTAAGTGTTGTGTATGATCAGCTCGTACTGTGCCGCTATTATTAGGTTTAGTTGTTATTCATTTTCTGTTTGTTCACTAGCCAGATCAATCAATCAAATAAATAAACATCCATAAACAATGTAACCACATGTCCTTGGGATCAGCACATTCTCCCCAATATGATTGGAACACTTCATGAATCATAGCATGGAAGAAACTGAAAAAATCAGATGAAACACCAAGCAGCTACTACAGTGCTGTGCAAAGGTCATAGGCCACCACCAGCTGGTTTAGGGAAAATTCAATGAATGATTGGGGGGGGGGGGGGAGAGAGAGAATAACTCAGCCCCTGAGCCACGTAAACACATCATAATTGGAGAAACTTCTGCTCTCCACATGTTTAAAGTTAGTGTGTCTGAGTTTTTTTATAGTTATATCCCTATAAAAAAACTCAGACACACTAACTTTAAATATGGTGCAAGCACCATTCTGGGTACTCGCAACATTAAATAATCTTAGAACATAGCTAGGAAACAAATATATAAATCAATAAAGTACCTGACTTAGATACCTAAATAAAATCATAGGTATCTCAGAGATGTTTCAGGAAATTAATTAAGCACATATGCACCATTTAATCATCAGAAAGGAGAATACTGTATCAGGCCCACAATTCCTCTCCATCTGACCTCTGCCTCCCTTCTATATCCCACTGCAGCCTATTTCCCCTCTTCTAATTCTGTACTAGGGAAGATGTGTTTCTTGCTATGAACACAGCACACAAGGAAGTCTAACCCTTCCCAGTTCCATTTCTAGACAATAATTTTCTACCTCAATTAGGACATACTGTACAGTGAAAAAATGGTAGCGCATATATGGATGATATGCCTAAAATGAGCATAGGATAGGATAGTTCTGGCTATGTGTATGCACATATTTATGCACAAATGGGCATGGAAGAAATACAGAGACTGGTAGTATAAACCCACTTTATTGTTTAGTGGAAGAGAACAAATACAACTCACTCACTCACTCTCTCTCTCTCTCTCATTATATATCACTTGCTCAAAAGCTCACATCTGTTTACAGCCAAAGAGGGAATGCTGTCTTCATCTGCAAATCTTTCCATGGTCATGTGGCAGGCATGACTAGATGCCAGAGTGCATGAAACACTGTTACCCGCAAGACCGCGGTGGCTCAGTGGCTAAGAAGCTCACATTGTTACCTGGAAGGTCAGTGAGTCGGCAGTTCAAGACCCAAGTACTGCATGATGGAATGAGCTCCCGTCTCTGTCCCAGCTCCTGTCAACCTAGCAGTTCAAAAACAAGAAATTGCAAGTAGATAAATAGGGACCACTTTGGTAGGAAAAGATCTTGGAGACATGAAAGGAGCCTTATTCAGGCGTCCCCAACGGAGTTCCTCCAGGAAAAATCCTTTCAACCCAAAAAATACCTTTGTGTACTTTTGACACGATAAAAAAAACCTTTCCTATCAAAGTGGTACCTATTTATCTGCTTACAATTTCATGCTTTCGAACTGCTAGGCTGACAGGAACTGGGGCAGACAACAGGGACTCACTCCATTGTGCAGAACTCGGGTCTCAAACTACTGACATGCCAACCTTCCTGTCATCAGCATCTTAATCACTTACAAGAGTTAAAATTTCAGCTTGCAATTAAACATGAGAAAACTGAATCTGATTAGGCCTCAACATATTAAGGGGGGGTTTGGCTAGTAACAAAAACTGTGGTTACAGTTGCTAAGAAGGGGAGCACATTTGGCAGTTAGCAATACTGAAAGTGAATGACACAGATGTTTCTATTAATCAGGAAATTATGGAAGTGCTAAAATGATCAGTATTCTGTGGTCACTGCAAACTGGATTTCTGTTGGTCCTTGGTTAAAGAGTAACAAAAAGAAGCTCTGTGAGATGGTGACATGCTATTGCCTAAAACCTATGGCCAGAAGACAACAAATAGGCACTATCAATGTCAGCTGGAACTAGAGAAGTGTTTCCCAATCTTTGGTTTTTGGAGTTCAATTCCCAGAAGCCTAAGTCAATTCCCCAAAAACTGTTCAGCCAATGTACTGGCTTTGGCTTCTGGGAATTGAAATACCCCTGTGAAGGGGGGGGGGGTGCCTCACATTGGGAACCACTGAGCTAGAGCCAAGTACTGAGAAAAAGACAAAAATCTGAAGGAACAAAGAGGTATAGATAGAAGAGGTTAAGCTAGGATCGTGAAAGAAAAACAATACCTGGGGATACAAGGTTGTAAAAGATGCTTTCGGAAGCAGAAAGGCACCAGCCACAAGGAGCCAAGAATCTAAAGTCAAGCTCTTTAGTATATAGTAGTCCTGACAGGGGCATCTTCAAATAAGCTATTCACTGAGAAAATCCACCAAGTCAAAGGAGAATGCAAAGCAAAGATTATACATCATGGAACACTATGTCCTGAACCTCTTCTGTGAGTGATGAGTAGTACAGAAAAAGGGCCCCATATTTAATTATGTGGCCAATAAATTGTGGTAAGTTCCAAGTACAGTAATTTAATATAATCAAAGCAAAACATCTCACATCATCATGTTTTATCTTAAAACCATGTATTATCCTACAATCTTTATTTTAAGTTTATGTGTAGATTATGATAAATACATTGTCATTCTTGATTAGCTGACACAGTTGCACGTGCCTAAGTATACCAACAAAGCTATTGCAGAAAAGAAGGCAAGGGAATATTTGTTTTAATGAATATAAATGGTGGCCATGGGAATTAAAACATAATTAAATAAGATATATTACAGTAATACCTCGAATAACATTAGTATCGAATAACACTAAAATCGCATAACATTAAGTAATCTGGGGGTGAAGAATTGCATCGGATAACATTAAGATCCTATGGGATGCATCGTATAACAACCGCTAAAGCCTCTGTGGTTACAATGTATCTCTATGGATCCCATAGGATTTTAACATGCATCAGATAACACTAAAAATCGTATAACACCAAGACTTGTGGAACCAGGTTTAGTGTTATCCGAGGTTTTACTGGTATTTGTTGACAATCTTGGCAGCACCAGACAAGACTGTCGCTAGATTCAACATATAGTTCACTAAATCTGTCATCTCCTACAGAGTATTTTAAATTTACCATTGCCACCCCATTCCCATTTCTGGCTCCAAACACATCTGGCTCCAAGTAGCATATTTAATGTACAACCTGAAAAGACTTTTGGAGAGGGGGATGGTTCCCCAATTCTATTGTCAATTGACATCGGTTCAGACTCATTTTATGTATCCCCTAAATTAATTAAAAGCAAAATTAATTAAGTGTAACATCTACTGACTATGGGACTGACTTCCACATTAATGTGCTTAAAATTGCAACTTTGGTTTTGCTAAGTTATCTACTGTTTGCAACTTATGAGACAGAATTAGAACAACAACAACATGAACAAACTAACCCCATAAGTAAGAATTACCATATCTTTATACACATACATATGCATGAAGTATAAATTCCATGTTATTTAGTTATACATTTTCTATTGAATTAGATTTAAGCTGAAGTTGTTGTTAAAATATAAAGTTCAATTTTATAATAAATTAAATTATAAATTATATTATATTATATAATTATAAATTATAACTTATTATAACTTATTATAAATTATATATTAAATTAAAATATAAAGTTCAATTTTGCAAGTTATCTTGATGAAGCATGCGAACACGCACACCCTTTGTTGACAACAAATTTTCTTCTTCTTAATAAATGATTAACAAATAAAACTAGCAGATACAGTATTGCTAAGGATTGTGCTATAACAGCTAATACAACTTACTTTCTGAAGCAGAATATGTATTTAAATATAAGGCTGTGCTCTTCACAATTCTTTCAAATTAGCAGCAGTTTTCTAATTATCAGTCACAAAAGTCTGAACTACAAATTGAATTCTCTATAACAATTATTTCATGTCAGAAATTTTTCTAGGTTAAAAGGGTTTTTGTGGAAGAAAATCTGCCCAGGGAACACCCAAATGAGGATCCTTTCATGTCCCCAAGAGCTGGGACAGAGACAGGCGCCCAATCCAACATGCAGTACCCAGGTCTCGAACTGCCAGCTAACAGGACAAGCTTCTTAATCACTGAGCCACTACAGCCCCAAATTCTCTATTGAGTAAAAGTAACTGTGTAAAATTCCTTTGCTGCAATCTATTCTTCAAATCGCCCTCCATATCTAAAGATTACAACACCTAATTTAACTGACACAGAAAAACCACATCTTGTGTTTAGGAGTAACTATTGTCCACAAAGATGGAAATATTTAATAATCTCTAAAAAAATTTAAGAACTTCTCAAACTTTTGGAACTTTCCTTTATAATTTTTCTACCCTATCCACAAGAAATTGTTGCATGCCTGAAGAAGTGATCTTGTAGCACAAAAGCTCATGAAATGTTTGATTTTTTAAAAGTGATCCTAAAAAGGTATCACCTTCCTCTTTCATTTACTCTAAGCAGATACTCTATACTGCCAAAAGGAACAATTCATTGCTACATTTATTCCTGTTTCTACGTCAGAGTCAACAGCCAGAACACCTTTGTGCAATACACAGCAGAAATTGTGCAAATACAAGTAACTCAGACATCATTTTTTAATTTACTGTTTAACACTCGGGTTCCCAACCTTTTCAAGCCAGAGGCCGGGTCATGCTCTCTCAGTCAGCTTCAAGGGCCAGATAATCATTTTGCCCTGGCTGCATGATGGATTAGCCATTTTGTCCCAACAACTTCAAAGGGACAGCCATTTTGTTTCCCAAATGCCTTTGGAGGGGTGAGGGGCCACTTGAGATGGTGCCGGAGGCTGGATCTAGCCCACTGGGCCTCAGGTTGGGATTCTCTGGTTTAACATTTGGAGTCCATGGGGTTAAACAGAAAATGTCTACTGTGGCATATAAACCATATTACACCATACTATAATGTACCACAGCAATCATCTATTAAGCTTCCACTCTGTTCATGCATAAAATTTTCCTCTGTGAACAAGTTCTACTTGCTCTAAAAGTCCTAAACAAAGAACAATTTGATCCACTGGTTTCATAAATGAGAAGAAAACATTCACATGTATGTCTTCATCAAGAAATGAAGACAGACACACCTGGTAAGATCAGGTAGCTGGCAGTTTCAGAATCCAGAAGCTAGACAAGTAAATGACAAGTCCCTTTAGCCAAATACTATATCGTCTCAGGCCAGACGTAAAACTGCCAAAATGAAGCCACCTTTGGGTGAGTTCATTCTGCAATTCATTTTGCCAGGCCTAGAGGATTAGCTGGCAACACAAAGTTGCTGGTACCAGGGTACACCCAGTTGTGGTTCAAAAATACCACACTCTTCGAGAAAGCTCTTTCTGTGTAACCCTAGCCAAAGATAACTCTATTCTACAATAACTGGAATTCTAAGCACAATCACAGAGCAGAAAAACATAAAAGTTTTCCCTTCGAATATAACATAGGAAAGTAGAAGGTATTTTCACCGTTACTGCAGTAAACATATAAAGCTCTTTACCTGACAAAAATATTCTCTCTTTATAGATGCAGACAACAGGCCTAGAAGTGTGAAGGTCCTTTTAACTCAGCATTCTACATGTCATTTTATAAGATAAACAAAGACACAGAATCACAGAGCTGGATGAAATTACAAAATCATAGAATCCAACTTCTGGCGAAGCAGGAAATCCACAGCTGCAGGATCCCTAACAGGTTGCTATTTAACTTTTGCTTAAAAACCTCAAATGAAAGAGAGTCCGCCATGCTTCAAAGAAATACACTGCGCCATTGAACAACACTTACCAACAAGAAGCTAATGTTTAGCCAAAATCTCTTTTCCCTTAACTTGCATCCATTACTTCAGTGCTTACTATCTGGAACCACAGAAAGTAAGCTTGCACCATCTTCCAACAGACAACTATCATGTTGCCTTTCAATCTTCTCTTCTCCAGGTTTCTTCAACCATTCTTCATGCAGCTTGATTTCCAGACCTTTCACCAACCCTTACTCTCTACCACAGGGGTGTCCAAACTACGGTCTGGGGGCCGAATTCGGCCCCTGACGCCAATTCATCCAGCCTGCGAAACCCTCATTGCTTCTGGAAGCAAAAGTAAAACGCGCCCATACAGGTGTGTTTTACTTCCGCTTCCAGGAGCGACAAGGGCTTTGTGGGCCGGATGAGTTGGCATCGGGGGCTGGATCCAGCCCCCAGGCCACAGTGACCGACTCCCTAAGCCACATGACTGGCTCGTAGCCCGAAAAGTGTGGGCACCCCTGCTCTACCGGATGCATTCCAGCTTGTCAATATCCTTTTAAAAATTGTGATGTCCAAAACAGGTCTCAGTATTTAAAGTGAGGTCTGACCACAGCAGAAGAGTGTTATTCTAACTTTCCTTGATTTGAACATTATATTTTTGTTGACAGAATAAAGTATGGTATTTACTCTTCTTTTTTCTTTTTTTTTTGCACTGCATCACACTAATGACTTACATTAAGCTTACAGTCTACTAAGACCGCACAATCCATTGTACTAGTGCTAAGACAGTTGTCACCCATCTTATTTTTTAATATATTTTTCTAAACGTAGAACTTTACAATTTTATCTGTTGACACTTATCTTGTCTGCTTTGGCCCAGTAGGTGTGTCTGTTTAGGAGGTCTTCTTGATTGTTTAACAGAGGGCAAGGTTTACCACGCTGCGGCTTACTGCATGTGACCTCCCAACCTGTCTTTTTACTGGTATCACCCTCAAGATATTTTTCTTCAGACCCACACTGTTATTCCTGCCTCAAACCGCACAATCTACCACTGTTTTTCCTGTGCCGAAACCACAGTAGCAACATTGTTTGTTCTGGTCTCTATGGTTCTTCCTGTCATTTCCCCACTTGGTATTATCTGTCAAAGGAGCATTTTGGACATTCTAGGTCTGTGGCTGCAAACCTATGACATGGGTGCCACAGAGGGCACAGAGAAGCCTGTCTTTTGGCATGTGTACCATCATCCCAACACGGGGGGGGGGGGACACTCCTCTGAAAGTGACCAATTGAGACTTCTGGCGGGGGGATTGCGAACCCCAATTTAGTTGTTAAGCGAGTTTTTGGTTGGTTTTAGTTGTTAAGAGAGGCGACAATTCAGAGAAAATTCTGCTCTTTAAGTGATTTAGTCTCTAAGCGAGGCACTCTTTATGCGAGGTTTTACTGTATTTTACAAATAAACTTTCAGAATTTATCTAATGTCCTCCAGGCAGAATTCTAAGAGATGCAGCCAAAAAACCCTAAGTTTACAGAGCAACTTTTTAGTGTGGGACTCCATTGACATTACTGGTCTTTCAAGAAGGAAACTGTTCCAAGGAGTAGCTGGAGTGGATACGCTCCATGAGATTTGCAAGGCTTCATGGAATGTGTAGTTCTTTATCAGGATGTTCTATACAGCCATCAAGATTATCCATTCCAAGTGCCCCTGTGATTCCCATGGAGTCTTGCCACTCTCAACCACAGCTGTTTCCTTCTTCTAGAAAGGTCAATGATGGCAATGGGGACTTATGTGAAGGCTTATCTGTTTTTAGTTGTGTCTCCCAGAATTCTACCTGGGGAAATTCTAGGAGTTGCAGTCAAAACACTCTGGAAATTCCAACCTTAGCCATTAAGCTTGTGACTGTTTTAAAAAGGGATTAGAATAGTTTGGCATTGTTTTAGAGAAACTCACATTGAGTCTTAAACATCACTGCATCTTTTCTAAATATTCCTGGATTGACTGATCAGTAATCTCTTATAAAACCTTTCTGTCACTGAAGATGAAGGTGACATTTGTTCTCCTCCAGTCGTCAGGACTGGAGTCATCGCCTATTCTCCAAGAAGCCTCAAAGATTTAGAAGCAGAAGCTCCAAATTACATCTGCAAGCTCCCTTTAATACTTGCCTTCAGTAGTGGGCAGCAAAAAAATTCACTACCATTGTGGACGGAGTCTATGTTGTGAGTGGAGCCTATGTAATGAGCGGAGCCTACATCATGGGCAATCTAGTCATGCCTGCCATATGGCCATGTATACATCTGCAAACACAGGCAGCCCTGGCTCTTTGGCTATAAATGGAGATGAGCACTGTACCCTGGAATCGGATGTGACTGGCTTTTGAGCAAGGGAGACCTTGAACCACTTGCAGGGACAAAACCTGATGGAGTGGGGCAGGGAGGTGGGTGTGGCCACCCAATTTCGCTAAAAAAAACCCTGCCTAAAGGCCACCCAATTTCACCACAGCCACCCTGCCCAGAGGCCACACAATTTTGCTTCTCTCCCCCCCCCCCCCCCCATCGGTGGTGTGTGCAAACCTGTTGCTGCCTTGCACTGCTTGCCTTGTCCTGTCCAGGAAACTTGAATTCACTTAAACCAACTACTTCTTTGTCTACTTTGGGCAGCAGTTCTCCCTTCTTCGTTATTCCACCTGCTTTAAGTTAAACATTGTTTTCTAGGTTTGCCACAGAACATACACTTAGCAAAGTAAAACTTCACATAAAGAGCACCTCGCTTAGATAGTAACTCGGTTAAAGAGCAGAATTTTCTCTGAATCGCCGCCTTGCTTAACAACAAAAACCAACCAATAACTCGCTTAACAACTAAATCGGGATTCACAACCCCACCACCACCAGAAGTCACAGCTGGTCATTTACAATGGTGTTTCGCTTAAAAAGCAAACACGCTTAAAGAGCAATCCCATGGAACGCATTATGCTCTTTAAGCGAGGTACCACTGTACCCATTTATCTGTTCCAACTCTGACAAGTGTACTTTTTTTAAAAAAAAAACTCCTGTTTACCACATTCATGCTTTTAATGGGGATGGTAGCTTTTTGCCCATAAACCCTATCTTCAGAATACAGTATCCAGTTAGACAAATTAGCAAAACCAATGCCACTCTAATTACATGATAATCTATTTAATCAATCTCTGGGCTGCCCATGGGTTTGTACAAAGGCTTGGCATCTTGGTAAGTACTAATTTGCAAAAAGGACTGAGGCAAGACACAAGTTATGTTCCTATCATCACAGTTTCTGCAAGGTTGCTATAGAGATGGTTGGAAACATAGGAAATTACCTCACACGGAGTCAGGAAAAGTAGTCTATCTAATTCAGTACTAACTATAGTGATTTACAGCTCATCTTACAGCTTTTCTGGTCACATTCTTTTCTAGTTTTATAAAGAAATACAAAAGATTCTACTCAAACTATGTCCTCCACTACTTCTGCTCCATCGCTCCTCCATAAAGCAGCCGAGTTTGAATTAATCCATAGACAGTGCACTATTTTTTTAACAAACCCAGAATTATGAATGAATTAGAGCAGGGGTTCCCAACATTTTCCCGCCGGGGCCATTCCTGCCCCCGACACTCAGCTGCTGGGGCTGGAGGCCTGGTTGCTCCCTGTGCTTACATTTCTGTTGGCGGCGGTGGCAGCAATCACACTTTTCAGCTTCTTGCACAGCCTCCACCACACCTCATGGTGGCAGGAGGCTTTTTGGAAGCATTTTCACTCCATTTTGGATTTTTTTTCACCACATATCTGCTGCGTTTCAGCAGCTAACGCATGCCAGTTGGGGACTTCCTGGTTTCGTGCTGTGAACCCAGGCATTGCCGGAAGCTCCACCTGGCACTGGAAATCCAAAAACGTCATTTACCGTGACGACAGTAGCAATCACGTTGGGGGGTTTTGTTTGTTTTGTTTTGGCTTTTTGCACAGCCTCCACCACTTCCCATGGCGGAGGAAGGCTTTTCAGAGCATTTTTGCTCCATTTTGGGATTTTTCCCCCCACCGTGTATGCACTGTGTTTCGGCAGCTAATACACCGTTTTGGGATTTCTTGGTTCCACACTGGGAACACAGGCGCTGTTGGTAGCTCCGTCCAGCACCAGATGTCCCCAACCGCCTTATGCTAGCTGCCGAAACACAGCTGATACGTCAGCTGGGTGTTTGGAAAGGGTACGGGGATCTTCTCCGTACCCTTCCCAAACCCCTGCTGACGTGCGCGCGCCTGCAGGGTGTTTGGGAAGGGTACGGGGGAAGATCTAAATAAATAAATATAAATAAATAAATAAAATACCCAGCTGGCACGCTCTAGTCTGCAGGGTGTTTTGGAACACAGCGGGGAAGTCCCCTGTTGCATTCCGAAACTCCCCGCAAATGCGAAGCTTCTCGTTAAGCAAGTTTTTGCTCGTTCAACGAAGCAGACCTTTTTGAGAAAGGTCTGCTCATTAAGCGAGTTACTCGCTATACGAGATGCTCGCTATGCGAGGCATTACTGTATATGAATTGCTTGTAAAAGAATCTATTTGTTTTTCAACAACTTTGACCTACCTCCCATTTGCTACAACTGATACTTTCACTACGCGGTACTTTATGCACTGGAGCTAGAAAGCAATACAAAATGGAGATCCTCCAAGGGCCTAAAGGAATAAACCTTCCTCTGTCTACTACACAAAAGCCATTTCAATGTCACTTAAAGAATAACAATTAAAATCTGTCTTAATAATGCATTGATTTAGAAGATGGTGATGACACTTCATGGAACTCTGGTCTGACCATAACAACCGAGTAACAAGAACAAACAGAAACTCCAGTACTAAGAAAGTAATTATAGAGCAGTGATGGCGAAACTTGGCACTCTAGGTGTTCTTGGTCTTCAATTCTCAGAAGCCCTAATCACCAGGAGTACTGACTTGGGCTTCTGGTAACTGAAGTCCAAGAACATCTGGAGTGCCAAGGTTTGCCATCATGGTTATAGAGCATGTAACAAAGTACCTGAACTGCTGTAAGGCACTACAACACTTTTAAAAGATTTGTGTTAGTCTCTTAAAGTCTATCAGCACTGGGATAACCTACAACTAGCACAAAATAACGTTTAATCTAAACTAGTATCTTTCTCCAGCTTTACTGCTGCCTCCCAAATGGCTGCAGGACAACAAATCTTTCTTCTCCCAAATATTTTGGCTTTCTCTGAACACACCAAATAACTTTAACCATTCCACAGCTAAAACCATTTATCTACAATATACAGTGAGATCAGTTTTATAATGAATATTCTTCAAGCAAGTAAAGTGAAGTTTAATTTAAAATGTTTAATAATTCCTAAGTACTGTTAGTACATAAACTCTTGCCCATATGCAAGTACAGTACTGTACTGCCAAGACACGCACACACTTAATAAACGTGGTGTGGATTAACTAGCCTCCTTCTTCCTTCACAACATACTGGCCTTCCTAACAGCTTCCTGTCTTGATTTTTCCATTGCCTGTAATCTTATGACCACTTGACAGTAATCTCCCTGAAACTCTGAGGGACTTAATTCTATATAAATCTGTATAGATCCCATCAGACCAGGATGCTCCTTATTACTGCAGTGCTGCCTCTCTACCTTACACTATTGTTTATGTGCCCTCAAATAGGAACTGATTTACAGTGACCCAAATAGGGCTTTCAAGGTAAGGGAGATAATTAACAAGTGGTTTTACCAGTTCCACATACATAATCCAGTGAGTTTCCAAGGCCCAGCAGAGATTCAAACCCCAGGCCTCATGAGTCCTAGTTCCTCACTCTGTCCACTACACCACAGAGGGTAGCAAAAAATTGGGGGGGGGGGGATATTTTTAAAGTGCCACACAAATGCAATATGTAGTTGTATGCTGTGGCTATTCTAGCTATTAGTAAAGGTAAAGGTTTCCCTTGCTCGAAAGCCAGTCGTATCTGACTCTAGGGGTCAGTGCTCATCTCTGTTTCTAAGCCGAAGAGCCAGCGTTGTCTGCTTCTGCAGACGTTTCCGTGGTCATGTGGCAGGCATGACTAGACACCGGAGCGCACAGCAATAAATTGTGGAGGATATTTATTTGTTTGCTCACTGATGAGCGAGGTCTTAGCAACACGGTATGTGTTAAAAGAGTACTGTAACATACTACTAAGGTTGTAGACTCTACCACGCCACGACTCTACCACACCACATACCTTCCCACCCCCAGTCTAAATCACTATAAATACTATTTATTTTTTAATTTGTTGTGTGTTTTATTATGCTGTTTTGATATTTGTATGTACACTGCCCAGAGTGGGGAATTCTCCAAATGGGCGGTATAAAAATGCTATAAATAAATAAATAAATAAATATTTCCTCTCCTTGTGTTACATCCATCGCTATAAATTAATTGTTGTATCTTTCAGCAAACAAATCCAGGAAGGGGACAAGATCAGCCTGACCTGAGGATTTTTCTACTTCATGTAACAACCCCACTCCCAAAACTCACAGGCATTTCTGGCACTGACTGGGAACTCCCCTTCCCTACACCAATTGTAGCACCTTACCTGAGCACTGTGGTCCCAGGTGGTGTACCTGTGCCTCCACAATAAGGTTTCTTCTTCAGTTTAACGCCCTTTGGCCACAACCCTGAGCCCCCCCAAAATCAAAATACAGTAATACCTCATATAACATTAGTATCGAATAACACGAAAATCGCATAACATTAAGGAATCTGGGGGGAAGAATTGCATCGGATAACATTAAGATCCTATGGGATGCTTCAGATAACAACCGCAAAAGCCTGTGTAGTTACAATGTATCTCTATGGATCCCATAGAGGATCAGATAACACTAAAAATCATATAACACCAAGACTTGTGGAACCAGGTTTTAGTGTTATATGAGGTTTTACTGTGTATCTTTTTTTCACCTCTCTTTCTTTCTCCCCGCCGCACCCCACCCTTCTTCATAGCCAAGCCCGCCCTACTACGACGACCCTCCTCGGCCTCTCTTCCCTCCTCCTGCCTCCAACTCCGTTTAGGATCCCCAGTCCTGCCCAAGCAAGGCTCCAAAGCCCGGGGGCCGGGTGCAGCCCAAGAAGCGAAGCCCTCGTCGCTCCTGGAAGCGGAAGTAAAACGCGCCCGTCCGGGCGCGTTTTACTTCCGCTTCCAGGAGCGACGAGGGCTTCGCGGGCTGGATGAATTGGCGTCGGGGGGGACTGGCTCACTGAACCACATGATCGGCCCACGGCCCAAAAAGTTTGGGCACCCCTGCTCCAAAGTCTTCCCATGTGCCGCTCCCTGAACACGAACCCCCTCCACATATCTCACATACACTTGGAAAGGGAAGCAGCGGATCCGCCTGGACGGGGATTCCTCAAGTGTCTCCGTCCTGCCTCCCTTCCTGCTTCTGGATCCCAACAGCCCAATATGTCCCCCTCCCTAACCGAGATCAAGGATATCCCACCACCACCACCCCTGCCTTCCCCCTCCATCTCCATTTCCACGCAGCTCTCCCACCCTTCCTTCCTTTCCCCGGGTGGGTCGCGGGGGAGAGACCCCTTCTTACCTCCTTAATGCCTGCCTGCCAGCTGCTGCCAAGTGTGGGGCGAGGAGCGAGGGAACGGCGCCTGGTGGTCCGCCTGCGGGAGCCGCCGCCGCCACGGCTGCAAGCCGGAGGGAGCCTCTTCTTCGGAAATGGCTGGCTGGAGGAGTGAAACCCCCGTCCCGTCCCGTCGGGCAGCCCCGTCGGGAGAGAAGAGCGAGGCTGGAGAAGGGCCGCCGCGGGGTCCCGGGTGGCGGCGGAGGAGGAGGAGGAGGGGACGGCGATCGGGGCGGTGGGGCGAGCAAGGCAGGCAGGAGACCGACGGCGGCGGCCCCACGTGACGGGCCTTGTCATCCTGCGCAGCCATCTCACGTCCTGCCGGCCCCGCCTGCTGGAAGGGGCGGAGGAGGCCGCCACCACGGCCTCTCCCCGCCGCCGGCGTGGGCACTGCCTTCCCCCTGGGTTGGCGAACTAGGCAAAAAAAAAAAACAACAACCCCAAACCCTGGCCTGGAGAAACAATAAGGGAGCGATGGGTTCTGTTGTCCCGGCCCAGATCTTCGTTGCCTATGTTACCCGGGGCGGGGGAGGGGAGGGGAGGGGGGCTTTCTGACGAAGACCATGATGGTAGCTAGCGTGGCAAACGGAGATGGGACTCCTCAGAGCCAGGTTGAGCCACGAATAATATGATCTTCTTCAGCCCCTCCTTCTCCCCGCCATACATATCAGAGAATAAACCAAACCGTTGTAGCACTTTAAAGACTAACTGTTAGTCTTTAAATTAGGGGTGCCCAAATTACAGCCTGGCAGGGGGCCATATCCGGGCCCCCCACATGCCAATTCATCCGGCCCGCGAAGCCCTCGAAAAGTGCCTGTACAAGTAAAACCTCATATAACACTAAAACCTGTTTCCACAAGTCATGGTGTTATATGATTTTTAGTGTTATCTGATCCTCTATGGATCCATAGAAATACATTGTAACCACACAGGCTTTAGCAGTTGTTATCTGAGGCATCCCATAGGATCTTAATGTTATCTGATGCAATTCTTCCCCCCAGATTCCTTAATGTTATGCGATTTTAGTGTTATTCGATACTAATGTTATATGAGGTATTACTTGTACAGTAAAACCTCGGATAACGTTAAAACCTGGTTCCACAAGTCTTGGTGTTATCCGATTTTTAGTGTTATCTGATGCATGTTAAAATCCTATGGGATCCATAGAGATACATTGTAACCACACAGGCTTTAGCGGTTGTTATCTGAGGCATCCCATAGGATCTTAATGTTATCTGATGCAATTCTTCCCCCCAGATTCCTTAATGTTATGTGATTTTAGTGTTATTCGATACTAATGTTATATGAGGTATTACTTGTATATGTTTTACTTCCGCTTCCAGGAGGGACGAGGGCTTCGCAGGCCAGATGAATTGGGTCTCGGGCTGAATCTGGCCCCAGGCCATAGTGACAGGCTCCCTGAACCACATGGCCGGCCCACAGCCTGAAAAGTTTGCTTTAAAAGTGCTACAGCGTTTTTGCTTTGTTTATTCTCTGATATGCCTGAAACACAGACTTAACATGGATGCTGTAAAACGTCTACTTACGTAAAACGTCCCTTCCGTAGGCTTTTTTGCTTAAATCGGTTTTTTTTTAACAAAGCAAACCCATAGGAAAAATTATTTTTACGTAACTTGAAGCAAACCCACAGGGAAATGAAATTTTATGTATCTTGAAGCAAACCCATAGGAAATTGTGGTATGTAAATTTATGTAAATCAGGACATTTATTTAAATCGGGACATGGTTTTAGCACAAAATCGTTATGTAAATTGAATTTTATGTAACACAGGGCATATATAAGTTGGGGTGTTACTGTATGCCAAAAAATAGTTAGGGGCACTGCAGTTAGGGGTTGCAGTGGCTCTGGTTAAGAAGCTCACCTTCTTAGCTGGAAGGCCACCACGTCTGGAGTTTGAGACCCAGGTACTGCATGATGGATTGAGTGCCTGTCTCTGTCCCAGCTCCTGCCAGCCTAGCAGTTTGAAAGTAATAAATTGCAAGTAGATAAATGGGTACAGCTTTGGTGGGAAGGTAAACAGCACTGGCTCTTTGGCTATAAACACAGATGAGCACTGAACCTTAGAGTTAGATACAACTGGCTTTCAAGCAAGGGTGACCGAGTTAGATACAACTGGCTTTCAAGCAAGGGTGACCTTTACCAGTCTGGCCAGGTTATCCTTCTATCGTAATAGGGTAGACCATACTGACAGCAAGTCAGGCGGTGGTCAATTAACCTGACAACCTGAGGACTAATGACCTTGGGTGGCAAAATCCACAGGGAAGGGTGATGGTCCACAAATGGATTGAATCCATCTTGATGGAGGGCAGCACCTTCATCAATACTGGCCAGGGGCTGATGACGACTCTGCGTGCCAAAAGGGCTCAGGACCACCAGAAAGTAACTCGCGGAACTGAATTAAATAAGAGGTAAAGGTGTATTATTATTATTGTTATTGTTGTCTACTTATATGCCGCCCCACTTGCGAAGTGCGACTCTGGGTGGGTTACAAACACGTCCTCAACATAATATACATTCAAAAACATGATACAATTTACATAATAAAACACAATTTAACACTAAAAATGTTATTTTATTTTTGTTTTGTTTTGTTTATTTTGTTTTGTTTTCTGATATGCCTGTTCCTAAAAACGGAGCTGCTGGGGTTTTTTAGTATCTTAATATTATGAGTTTTAATATTGTAAGCCACCTTGGATCCTCCTGAGGAGAAAGATGAGGTATAGTATGAATTAAATAATGCCTATGTGGCATGTTTCAAAATATATGGGACCTGAGATCCCCCTTTGAATGAGTAGCTAATTAGCTCATTTTGAACATACTGTTTTGGTTAAGCATAGTTCTGTTGATTTCTGTAGATCCTGTTTCCGAAAAGGAATACTTAATTGAAGTCTTAAGAAGCAGAATAGGGGTCTCTGGTACCCTGTATTTAAGAGAAGGTTTAGGTACAAGATGATGTAGTATTGATTTTTATTTTATTTTATTTTTTGTTGTTGTTTTGGTACTCTCATGTGCTACTTTATAGTCAGTGTGCTGAAAAAGTCCCTTGAAACCTGAAGTGGTAAAAGAAGAAATGAAAAAGAAGTGCTGAATAAGAGTACTTTACTGACAGTTACTGCTGTAATCAGTGGTGGGCAGCAACAGGTTCGCACACACACCTGGAAGAGGGGAGCATAGCAAAATTGGGTGGCCTCTGAGCAGGGTGTTGGTGGAAATGGGTGGTTTTCGGGCGTGGGGTAGTGAAATTGGGTGGCCACACCCACCTCCCTGCCCTGCACTGTCCCATCAGGTTTTGTCCCTGCAAGTGACTGGCAGGACATATTTGGAGACCAGGGAACACGGGTTCCCATACTAAGTGGCTTACTTAAGGAGTGCCACTTTGGATCTGAACCAGGGGGATACTGGCGTGTAGTTTGTACTGTTTTTTTAACTTTACATGATTTTAGATAATCTTTAAACTCCATGATTTTATATGTTTTTATCTTTTACCTCTGTTTTATGACGATGTAAGCCGCCCAGAGTCGGGTTCTCCCGAGTGGGGCGGGGTAATAAATTCAATAAAATAAAATAAATAATAATAAAGGTCTCCCTTGCTCAAAAGCCAGTCATATCTGACTCTAGGGTGCAGTGCTCATCTCCATTTACAGCCAATTAGCCGGTGCTGCCTGTGTTTGCAAATGTATACATGGCCATATGGCAGGCATGACTAGATCGCCCACAACGTAGGCTCCGCCCATGACATAGGCTCCGCCCACGGTGTGGTAATGAAAATTTTTGCTGCCCACCCCTGGCTGTAATCCCTTTTAGTGTTTGTAAGAAACTGCATGATTAATGCAGAATATAAAGCTTTTGTACCATTGTTTCTTCAGATTGTTGTGTTTAAGTACTTATATTTTAAATCCTCAAGAGTGTAGTTGCTAGATGGTATATAAAGTTTTGTAAATAAGTTCATAAACACAAATATAGAAAAAGTTTCTATGATTACCTCTTCTTCCGTGTCTAGGCTAGACGTGAAACTGCCAAAACAAAGCCACCTTTGGGTGAATTAATTCCATAGTTCCTTTTGCCTGGCTTAGCATGAGAAAGATTAGCCAGCACAAAGTTGCTCTTGCCTCAAGCACACCCAATTGTGGTTCAAAAATACCACAATCTTCAAGGGAGCTATTTTCTGTGGACCTCCTAAGAACACAGATGAGGAAACATCATAAGAAGAAAGCACTCTTTTGAACATTCTTATTTCCAGGTTGCTTTAGGATAGTGGGACAATTGTTTCCTCAGATCTAGTGTGAATCAGTAGAATTCCCCTGCCAGAGAACAATGAACATTCAGATGTTATCAGATAGAAAAATGACCAGCCTCTGGTTTCTGTCACTCAATCTTCTGTTCCCTCTGAGGCGTAGCCTGCTACAGAGTGTAAGACTTCTAAAATTAGTCCGTAATGCCACAGTTGCTCTAGAAGAACTTCTTGTTTTTACTACAAAACAATTACAATGCAAACATAGTGGTACCGCTAAATCAAACATTTTTTGAATGTACTTCCACTTGTAAAACATTTTTTTTCTTCCTTATCTCCAGTCTGTCATGCTGTCCCCAAACCTGGAGTTATGGAGGGCAGGCAGTGGTCGCAGTAGGAATAAGGAGGAAATTCATCCACCAGTAATGTCCATTCTAATGGCAGAAGATATGCTCACTGACACGAGTGCTTATAAATACACAATGGCTGACATTCTATTGCTATTATATCAGCAGAAGGCAAACAGTATAACTTTCACTTGCAGCTGGGAATTAAAGAGTCCCCACTGGGATTCTCAAATGCATACCAAGTCTGTGAGTATTTGTGCTTCTCCAAGAATCACAGTAGTGATTCTTTAATTGCCAGTGGGAAGCATTTTTCCTTCCACCTGGATAGAAAAGGAGCAGGATTTTGTGTACAGTTGTATCTCGCTTAAAGAGCATAATGTGTTCCACAGGATTGCTCTTTAAGCGAAACACCATTGTAAGTGACCAGTTGTGACTTCGGGGGGAGGGGATTGCAAACCCCGATTTATTGGTTAAGCGAGTTTTTTGTTGGTTTTATTTGTCAACTGAAGTGAACATTCATAGACAATCCTGCTCTTTAAGTGAGTTACTCTTTAAGTGAGGTGTTCTTTATGCGAGGTTTGACTGTATGTCATGTTAGTAATACCTTGCAACAGTCCTGCTTTGAAAAATAGACCACTGTATAATTATTATTCTTTGGATGAGAGGCTTAGGGTGAAGGAATAATGGTTTATTTAAGATTTTCTGTTGAGTTGATAGGTGAAGTAGGATTTCAGATGATAGTTCCCATCATATATTTTTAATCACTATACGATATCAGCTTCTTTAAAAACAGCTTAAATTAGATGGGATTATAGCGGCTTAGTGGTTAAGATGCTGAACTTGACAACTGGAAGGTTGGCAGGTCAGCAGGGATATCACCCAGGGATTTAATTTACCAGTGTATTTTCTGTCTACCCTCACCTAAATTGAGTTATTATTCAGATTCTTCTCTGAGCCAAGCATAGAATACCTCGGCAGAGTACTTTTGATGAAAGTAATGTACTATAAATGAATGTACTTGAAGCTACTTTACATTGAATAATGAATCCTCTACTGGAACAGTGAATCCTGTAAAGTAATGGGTGTTGTTCTGCCTAGTACAGTACAGTATAGTCTGACTTTCAAAGATATCAAGGGAGTGCTTTTAATTCCGGAATCTTTTTAACTGGGTGCGTGAGAAAGGTATTTCATCCTCATGTTCTACATACAGCGCTTTACAATCATCTCAAATAGAGAAATTTGATAGCATTGATCTGTAATTGCAATTGGAAACTCAAATTCCTACGAACTAACAATAAAACAAGTTCTTTGTTAACTACTGTACCTTCCTTTCTCCCTTGTATCGCTTTCATTCTGTCCAGGTGAGCAAGGAAATGAAATTTTTTTCTCAAGAAAATAGCCACAGCTGCATCCTGAGTAAGAGCATGTTCTAGTTAGCTAGAACTAAGATTCCTCCTTTTTTAAAATTTATCCAGTAAACACTGCTTTCTTATTTTAGAATGAAAATATGGTTGTGATTTATTTCCAAAGGGAGAACTGCACTCTTCTAACCCAATTTTCAGGGGCTGAATCCACTGGTTAACATGGGCTGCTGCTTGCACTGCTAACACAGTAGAAATATCAGCTGATCTTGATAAAAGGCATGTAAATCCACAGAGGCCACCTGAGCCTCCAATAAAAACATGTAATCAATAAGCATCCCAGATGGTAAAACTGATCCTTTGGGGAAGCGCATTGCCATCCAGACAGTGAAGTAACTGTCAACAACACTCTCTGAGAGTATATAGTTGCAAACGATTCAAGCCTGTCTGTTGAGGAGCTTGTATTAAAGTTGAATTTGGTATACAGTACAGTACTGTATTCTTAAAAGCATCAGTAACTTCATCAGCAAGATGGATAAAGGCGGACAGACCACAGGAAGTAAAAATAGAAAACAAATACAAACTTCAGAATCAACTGTAGGTAGGTTGGTCCTAATATTGCTCTTCTTACAGAAATACTCGTTTGAAGCTAGCCATACAAATATTTAAATGAATGCCCTGTGTTGGCTTAGTGTTTAAGATGCTGAGCTTGGAGACTGGAAAGTCAGGTCTCAATAACTGAGTGCTGAATGATGGATCTTGAGGACATGAAAGGAGCTGTAGTTTCTCCAGCAAAAATCCTTTCAACCCAGAGTAATTTCTGATGCAAGTTTTATTTATTTAATTAACATCATGGTATGCAGTAGATTTCCTTGGAAGGATAATGACAAGTTTCATTCAGACATTTTGTGTGTGTAAGTCTAATAAGGAATGTTCTGTAAGTTTTGAATCCTAGATGTTCTAGTGTACATTTATAATAAGCATCCCTGCACATTCTACCTTCCTTAGAATGTTCAGCATGAAAAACATAATTAAGGACTTGTGAAACAACACGTTAATAATTTTTATTAAAATTAACAACCTATGACAGAACAACAATCTTTTGTCCACCAAAGCAAAGCAATCACACTTATATGCCACCTCATAGCACTTAGTGCACTCTCTGGGCGATTCATAAGTTAATTAGCATTTTGCCCCAAACATGTTGTCGGGGACCTCGGAAAGACAGAAGGCTGAATTAACCTTGGTCCCTGGTCAGCATCAAACTCAAAAACTTTTGGTTGCAGGGCAACAGTTTAATCACTGCACCACTAGAGTTCCACCAATATGGCACCACCAAAAAAAAACAAGCTAAACCAATTAAAAATTCAGCAGCACTATCAGTATACAAAACAACAAAAACATAAACATGAAGTTTGATTAGATCTGAAAAAAATTCTGTCAATTGTGGAAACTGCTGGAGCAAAAGCAGTTTAGCTTTTCAAAGTAAAATTCTAGTGGAATGGGTGGCATTGCTTAACAACATCATGTCTTTAGAAAGCATTAGAAGTAGGTGAAATTCTGCAGTTGAAGTCTTCTCTGATTCAACTGGCACGTAACAATATACAGCCCACTGAATAAAATATAGGGAGATGATATACAGATATAGAGAGTTAGATATAAACCTGAAATAATTTTCTCTCCCCATTTTATCTTTCTCTGTCTCTAATTGGTATTTGAAGAATTATTGCAGGAATTTGCAGAACCATTTGTCATCCTCTTAGAATTTATTCTTTCAGACAAAGATTTTATGATGCAATTGCCTTGTTTGGTTCACATAATTTCGCAGGGGTCTGGATGATGACATTGTAAATTTTTTGTTTTCCTACTATTTTTCCCATCTTTTTGTGTGACATTGGGGAGAAGGAGAAAACAGAGCAGCCATACAGTGCCTTTTGATGTACTCGAGAGCCCTCTGTCTAGAACAGGGATTCTCAGCCTGCGGCCCATGCAGTGGTGGGATGTCAAAAATTATACTACCCCACTGTGATGTCATCACAGCATGGGCGGAGCTAATGTCGTGACATGATGTTGTGGGCAGGGCCAAAGAAAAAATAAAAATAAGTACACACACAAGCACACCTCAACCCACCCACCCACAACACAAACCAATAAATAAATACATTAAATAAATTAATAAATAAAATAAAAAATACATTAAAATACACCCACCCACCCACTTTGCTTAAAAACCCCAAGCCAGGCTGCCAGGCCTGCCGGCTGCCAGGCCTTTTTAGGTACTGTGGTAGTACATCAATATAGGTAAAGGTATTAAATACTTGTACGCATTAAAATACACACAGACACACCACATCCAAAGGTGAGTCACTTACCCTGGGGAGCAGGCTATAGGGAGCTTCAGGCTAGCAGCTTCTCTTCCTCCTCCCTGCTTGGGAGGAGAGCAAGGAGGCTGTGCATATGCGCCAAGCACTGTAGGCATGCATGTACACCAAGTGCTTGATACACATGCACAGTGGGGGAACCAGTGAAAAGGTAAGCCTCAAAGGTGGTTCCCAAAAAAAAGTTGCTACCGGTTCTCCGGAACACTGGGGAAAGCTGCTACCGGTTCTGGTGAACTAGTGCAAACCTGTTACATCCCATCACTGGGTCCATGGGCCACATGTGGCCCATGGCACAATTTCATGTGGCCCCCACCAGGAAGTGCCATGTGGTGGAGGAAGGGCAAAATGACCGTCTGGCCCCTGAAGCTGTCTGAGGGAGCATTACCTGGGCCCCGGCTTTAAAAGGTTGAGAACTCCGGGTCTAGAAGTATCTTTAGTTAATTTGTGTCAAAAAGTATTGGGCAAATGAATAGATAGCAATTGGAAAGGAAAGTACTCTACTGTACATTAATTCTGACTTGTAGAGGCAGTTAGAAATGCATGCAATTTGTATCATGCCTGAAAAATCCAATCTACACAAAAACATGAATTAGAAAACTATGTGAGAAAGATATATAGTAGTACCTCGCTTAAAGAGCATAATGTGTTCCATTGGATTGCTCTTTAAGCGAGTTTGCTCTTTGTAAGTGACCAATTGTGACTTCTGGTGGGGGGGATTGTGAACCCCAATTTAGTTGTTAAGCGAGTTTTTGGTTGGTTTTAGTTGTTAAGCAAGGCGACCATTCAGAGATAATTCTGCTCTTTAAGCGAGTTAGTCTCTAAGCGAGGTGCTCTTTATGTGAGGTTTTACTGTATGGAAAGTTATGCAAATTTGTCCTGATTTCTATTGGTGAATTAGAAATAGCTGGTAGAATTTACCCATAATGAGCCTTTATGCTTGCCTTCTGCCCACAATATTACAGAACAATGTTTTCCCCTTGTTGGAATACATACCATATGTAAATGGTACTCTGAAGAGCAATTTGTTACTTTCTTTTTCCTCAAAATCTGTTTTGCTTCTAGAAATCTAAATGCATGTAAAAGAACGAGTATATGTGTATACACAAACTTATATAGAAGGTCCATGTTGAGAATGATTAGTTTCTGGAAACTAATCTGCCTTTCAGGAATGAAGTACAGCTTTTACAATAGCCAGGTGGTTCTGAAAGCATTCTTTCTTTATTTGTATCAGAGCACTGCACAATTTAAAATTATGAGTGTTCAATTGCACTTTGCTTAAAGAGCATAATGTGTTCCACAGAATTGCTCTTTAAGCGAGTTTTCTCTTTAAGCAAAACACCATTGTAAGTGACCAATTGTGACTTCTGGAAGGGGGAGGGAATTGCGAGCCCTGATTTATTTGTTAAGTGAGTTTTTGGTTGCTTTTATATGTTAAGCGAAGCGAACAGTGGTGGGATGTCAAAAATTTTACTACCCCACCATGAAATCATCACAGTGTGGGCAGAGCTAACATCATGAGATGATGTCATGGGTGGGGCCAAAGAAAATAAAAATAATAAAATAAAAATAAGGGCGCGCGCGCACACACACACACACAAACCCCTCAACCCACCAACCCACAATACAAACTCATAAATGAATTAAATAAATAAATAAATAAAAATAAAAATTACATTAAAATACACACACCCACACACCCCAAACACAAACCCATTACTTACCTGTTAGTATAAGTGCCTGGGCAGCACCATGTTGCAAGATGGATATGGTCATCGTACCGGTTCTCTAGGATAATATGCTTTAATGTAAATGTAAAACAGCTGTACCTCCTAAAGGGCTCTCCAACTGGAACAGCAATTGGAACAGCACAAGTGTAGCTTATTGATGAGGGAACTCCAAGACTTTGCTTTAAAACCCCAAGCCAGGCCTGCTGGCCGCAAGGCCTTTTTAGGAACTGTGGTAGTATGTCAATATAGGTAAAGGTATTAAATACATATTAAAATACACACAGACACACCACATCCAAAGGTGAGTCACTTACCCTGGGGAGCAGGCTATAGGGAGCTTCAGGCTAGCAGCTTCTCTTCCTCCTCCCCACTTGGGAGGACAGCAAGGAGGCTGTGCATATGCGCCAAGCACTGTAGGCGTGCATGCACACCAAGTGCATGGCACGCATGGGCAGTGGGGGAACCAGTGAAAAGTTAAGCTCCGAAGGTGGTTCCCCCCAAAAGCTGCTACCGGTTCTCCGGGACACTAGGGAAAGTTACTACCGGTTCTGGCAAACTGGTGAGAACCTGTTACATCCCATTATTGGAAGCGAACATTCAGAGAAAATTCTGCTCTTTAAGCGAGTTACTCTTTAAGTGAAGCACTCTTTATGCGAGGTTTGACTGTATATAAAATGTAGGTAAAATTCAAAACAAATTTAAATGTTTAAATAAATACAGTCAAACCTTGACTTAAGAAAAACCCGAGATACACCCCAAAATCTCAGGAAAAAACAGGTTCAAGATACAAATTTTAATAGGATTTTTTGAGATATGAAGTTCAATGAATTCCTATGAGAAATTCAATATAAGAATTTTGTGAGATACAACCAACCTTGAGGAAAATTCTTATGTAGAGGTTTCATTGTAGACTACTAAAAAGTGGGCTATTTCAATGGTGTTATCTAATCTAAAGTAAAGTTAAGGTTTCCCTTGCTCAAAAGCCAGCCGTATGCGACTCTAGGAGACAGTGCTCATCTCTGTTTCAAAGCCGAAGAGCCAGTACTGTCTGCTTCTGCAGACGTTTCCATGGTCATGTGGCAGGCATGACTAGACACCAGAGAGCACTGAACGCTATTTCCTTCCCACCGAAGTGGTCCCTATTTATCTACTTGCAATTTCTTGTTTTCGAACTGCTAGGTTGGCAGGAGTTATGTAAACTGCATGCACATAAATGCTATGTTGATTGAATTTCTCTACATTCATGGAAAATTTGTCATCTATCCAAGAAGCCCCAATTTATTTGATTATTCTTTGATCTTCCAGTTTCACTTAAAGGTCTATTAAGGGGCTTCCTGATGGGCCAGCCAGAATCTTGTCCTGGTGATAAATGCTCTTTAGCACTCATCCATTTCGCAGAGTGGGTTGTTTTTGCTCTCCATAAGTTTAGCCTAGTCTCTTCTGATTTAATATTTAGTGCTTGAAAGATGTGCAGAAAACATTCCCTCAAATTTAGCCATCATCTAGGGAAGTGGTGTCCATGAAATGGATGGGTTTGGTGGTGTATTATCTCAATTCCTTCATTATCTCCTAACAGCGTACTTCCAGAGGGACAATGCCAGCCAAGTACAGTAATTTATCCATTACAAGTCTACAAATAATAGACTTTTTCAGTGGAGTAGGTTTCAGGCAACCAATAATAATCCTGCATGATTCATTAAGAACTACAGATGTACCTCGCTTAAAGAGCATAATGCGTTCCACGGGACTGCTCTTTAAGCAAGTTTGCTCTTTAAGTGAAACACCAATTGTGACTTCTGGAGGGGGGATTGTGAACCCCAATTTATTTGTTAAGCGAGTTGTTGGTTGGTTTTAGTTGTTAAGCAAAGTGACCATTCAGAGAAAATTCTGCTCTTTACGCGAGTTAGTCTCTAAGCGAGGCACTCTTTATGTGAGGTTTTACTGTACATCTACTTGTTTGACATGTGCTAATTGAAATGATATGGTACCAGCCAGTGGTGAGCTCCAAAAACCTTTCCCACCAAAGTGGTCCCTATTTATCTACAGTACAGTAATACCCCGGATAACGATTGCACCGGATAACACTAAAACCGCATAACGACGACAAATTTGGGAGGAAGATTTGCACCGGAGAATGTTCTTTCTAGTGTTATCCGATGCATCATAATAAAGAAGTAAAGGAGGCCAAAGCTCCTCTCCCTGCCACTTCCCTCCTTCCTCCCCCCCCCCACCCCCAGCAATGGGGTGCCGTACTGCCAAGAGAATCCAGCCCAGCCCTGGCCCTGCTTACCTTCAAGCCACCATACTGCGCCCACAGAGTAGGTAGTAAAAATTTTTGAATCCCACCACTGAGTGTAGGTCAGGGGCCATGCTGTTGTTCTTATCATCTGTGGTTGTGCACCTATGTCTACAACAGCCCGTTTCTTAAGTATGTAATTTCTAGTGGCAACCTTCTGTTTGGTGTTTAGAAAATGTTTTTGTAGGTTAGGGTTCAATACAGAATGATGTCCGAATACTTTGAGTTAGGACAGTACTCCAAAATCTTGCCTTCCTAGGTAACACTGATCTTCCTCTCTGCTTCTCTGTTCTTTAAGTGTAAGACAAAGCTGAGTTGTTAAAGGGTTTGGTTTCAGCTGGTTGTCAGAAAGGCCCTAAAAAACACTGCAAACAACAAAGCCAGTGGAGTTGATGGTATCCAAGCTGAACTTTTCAAAACCCTACAAGATGATGGAATCAAATTATTGCATTCTATATGCCAGCAGATTTGGAAAACACAACAATGGTCACAGGATTGGAAAAGATCTGTATACGTTCCTCTCCCCAAAAAGGGTAATGCCAAAGAATGTTCAAATTATCAAACAATTGCACTCATCCCTCACGCTAACAAGGTGATGCTCAAGATAATACAGGATATGTGGAGAGAGAATTACCAGAAGTGTAGACCACATCGCCAACATAAGATGGATCATGGAAAAAACAAAGGAATATCAGAAACAAGTCTACTTCTGTTTCATTGATTACACTAAGACTTTTGACTGTGTCGACCACAACAAAATGTGGCAAATAATTAAAGAGATGGGAATACCGGAACACCTTATAGGCCTCATGAGAAATCTGTACATGAATCAAGAGGCAACAGTTAGGACAGAAAATGGAATGAAGGAGTGGTTTGGAATAGGAAAAGGAGTAAGACAAGGCTGCATTTTGTCACCCTGCTTATTCAACTTATACACAGAACACATAATGTGCAATGCAGGGATGGAGGAATCACAATTTGGGATCAAAATTGCTGGAAGAAACATCAACAATTTGAGATATGCAGATGATACCACCCTCATGGCAGAAAGTGAGGAGGACCTAAAGAAGCTCCTGATTAGGTTGAAAGAAGAAAGTGAAAAAGCTGGCTTGAGACTCAATATCAAGAAAACCAAGATAATGGCAACAGGCCCTATCAGTCCCTGGAAAATAGATGGGGAAGAAGTAGAAGCAATGACAGATTTTACTTTCCTAGGATCAAAGCTCACTGCAGATGGTGACTGCAGCCATGAAATAAAAAGGCGACTGATTCTTGGGAGGCAAGCGATGAGAAACCTGGGGAGCATAGTGAAAAGTAGAGACATCACATTGCAAACAAAGATTCGCATAGTCAAAGCAATGGTATTCCCTGTGGCAATGTATGGGTGTGAGAGCTGGACCATTAGGAAAGCTGAGCGCAGAAGAATAGACGCCTTTGAGATGTGGTGTTGGAGGAGAGTTTTGAGAGTCCCCTGGACAGCGAGGAGAACAAATAGGTCAATCTTAGAAGAAATCAACCCTGACTGCTCCTTAGAAGGTCAAATAATAAAGATGAAGCTAAAGTACTTTGGACATCAAATGAGAAGAGAGGATTCACTTGAGAAAGCCTTGATGCTTGGAAGGGTTGAGGGCAAAAGAAGAAGGGGACGGCCCAAGATGAGATGGCTAGATGGTATTGTGGAGACAATGGGCACAGAACTGAGCGAGTTGAGGGGGATGGTGGAGGACAGGAGTGCCTGGCGGACAGTGGTCCATGGGGTCGCAGTGGGTCGGAATCGACTGTGCGACTGAACAACAACAACAACTGGCCAACAACAATAAGGAAAGATCTTCTAGTGAGAAGTAAGTTGGTGCTTTATGGACTCAAAGGTTTTCCTCTGGAATATCAAGGAAGATCATTAGCATAGCAATAACTCCTGGGATATGGAGGATATTGGTTGATCATCACTGTAAATGTTATAAAGCAATGGCGCCAGAACACTATCTTGCAGGAAACTGTTTATTTTATTCCTCCAGTGACTCTTGAAATTCAAAAAATAATGTTTGGTTTTGAAACAGAATAGCAAACATTTCTGTTTGTCTGCTCTCTTTAACAAGGAGTTAGAGCAGTGGTTCTCACCCTATGGCCCATGGACCAGACTCGGCCCACAGCACCATTTAATGTGGCCCACGTTGCTGCAGCCTCCACCGCCAGAAGCAGAAGTGGACGCATTTACGACAGCCATAAATGCACCCGTGGCTGCCGTAAATGCTTTTACAACAGCCGCGGATGCATTTTACGGCAGCATTTACAGCAAGGGGAACCACTAGTCTGACACAATCAACTGTGTGTGTGTGGGGGGGGGGGGGGGGAATGGTCTGACCTGTGGCTTGAAAATGTTGAGAACCCGAGTTAGAGCTTTTTGAGCAGGAATTGATGGAGGACAGTGCCATACGCTGATGTTAAACACAGCAACCAACCAACCAACCGTTAACTCCAAATTGGCTTTTTTTAAAAATTCTTTATTCCTTCAAGATTTTTAATAATGTCTCTGAAACTTGGGTCCTTCAGATCTTAAGCCATGCCTGAGGGTAGGGAAGGTAACTGCATGGTCTCTGCTTATTGATTTAAAAGCCTGGAGGAAATCGTACGCATCCTCCCCTTTCTTAGATGTTTCCATGGTCATGTGGCAAGCATGACTAGACACCAGAGCACACAGAACACTGCTACCTTTCTGCTGAAGCAGTACCTATTTATTTACTTGCAATTTCTTACTTTCAAACTGCTAGGTTGGCAGGAGCTGGGACAGAGACAGGGAGCTCACTCCCTTGTGCAGTACTCAAGTCTCAAACTACTGACCTGCCAACCTTCTGGTCATCAAGTTCATCGTCTTAACCACGGTATTGGTGCAGAAGCATAAAAATCAAATCCTCAAACTAAAAGAACAGAGAAATGCAACTACAGTACTGTACTTGTATAAGGAGTCATAGTGCTTCAGTAAAGTGGCCAGTTAGGTATCCCTAGGCATTACAATAGAGGCACTCCTGCCTTGCATAACGCAACCCAACTTTTATAAGTGGTGTAACAAAACCTTTGCCAATGACCTGAGAAAGCAGCTACAATCCTGCTAGTGGTAGTCTTCTCTGAGGACCCTTGACCTGATATCCATCTTGCTGTATGTAATGTGAAAACATGTAAGACAAACAGACAAGAATCCTGTAAAAACTTAAAGGATAAAAAAAGATTATTTGAATATATGTTTTCACAAGCTATAGCAGCTCACTATTATAAATTTGTTGGATTTTTAAGATGTATCAAGAGCAGTGGTGGGCATCAGCAGCTTTGCACCAGTTCCCCAGAAATGGTAGCAGAAATTCTGGTTGGCTCCGTCCAGCCAAGTTTTGAAATAAAGTACAGTAGCCCTAATTCGGGTGCAACACAGGGCTTCCCCCTGGCTACGCCCACTATACCACACCCAGAGTGTGGTAGTTAAAAAAAATTGAGCCCACCACTGATCAAGAGTATTGGTTTTGCTGTGGCAAACCAATCTGTTTACCTGTTTGGAAATAAGAGAGATGGATGTCCCCCAAGATATGTCTACTGCAGTGCACTCTGAGCAGAGATAAACCCTTGAAGAAAGTTTAGCATCTTCAGTTGGTGCAACACCTGGCAGCTAGCCTACTAACTAATAAGCAGTATCATAATCACTATGAAAGTCAATCGCTAATTGACTATTGTTTACCAGGTTCAATTCAAGGTGTTGCTTCCCACCTTTAAAGCCCTAAAAGGCTTAGGCTGACTATCTGAGGGACTGCCTGTCTCATTCTGAGCCAATCCAGATGTTGACATTAAGAGAGACTCCCTCTTAAAATTACCAACAGTTTTAGAAGCCTGCCTAACAAGTACATGGGAGAGGTCCTTCTCCTGTTTGGCTCCTCGTTGTGGAATCCAATCTTTGTTGTGGTCTTTTTCCTCTCTGACTGGTTTTAAGAAGGGAGTAAAACATATTTTAGACTAGTTGTGTATGATATCTGACCATAGGCTACAGTGGTGTAGTGGTTACATGCTGAGCTTGACGACGCAAAGGTTCAAGACCAGAGTACTTAATGACAGAGTGAATGCTCATAATCTGTCCCAGCTCATGCCAACCTAGTCGTTTGAAAGCCAGAAACTGAAGGTAGATAAATAGATACCGCTTCAGTGTGACAAGTAACAGCATTCTGTGCACTCCAACATCTAGTCATGCTTGCCACATGACCACAGAAACCTCTGCAGACACAGACAGTGCTGGCTCTTTGGTTGTGAAGAAATATGAGCTCACACACCACTAGAGTCGTACATGACTGGCTTCCAAGCAAGGTAGACCTTTACCTTATGATATCTAACCAGCTCTGCTGAGTTGTTTTTAAATCAGTGGTGTTTTTTTTTAAACTAATTTTAATGTTTTTAAATTGTTTACCTAATTTTAAAGATTATTACAGTGAGGCTGGTTTATATGATTTTATAATTTTTAGCCAAATGTAATTTTATCTGTTTCTATTCTTTGAAAGAAGTTCAATGAACTTCTTTCAAAGTTCATAAACTGCCCTGAGCACTATCTTTAGTGGAAGGGCAAGGTATAAATATAATACATTCAGCAAATAAATATGCCCTTGTTCTGTAAGACCTCATTACATATCTTTATTGAACTCTCCCACTCAGGGCGTTGTCCAGATTTCAGCATAGTTCTCTAGTTTATTTTTGAACAATCACATTTTGTTTTTCAATGCTTATTATCCACCATGTGTGTAAATTATGCATTCCAATAAGTTGTCAGGGAGGAATGTTTGCAGTGTCTAATAACCTGTTCCTGGTCTGCTTAATAACAGCAGTCTGGTTAGTTTCTGTGAGCTAGAGCTGTACTTATTTGGCAGCCTCAGTATTATTTTTTCTGGGTAAAAGGTTCTGCCAAGAGGTGTGAAACACTGCACATTACTGTTTCTCAATCTTGTCTCAATGGATTTGTAACATCCATTGAAATGAAGCATATGTTTAAGATTGCATTTTCTTCTTAATCTGCTCCGCACATGTTTGTGTTTGTTGCTATTTCAATGGAAGGCCACCAGGGAAGCACTAGAAAAAGAATCCTAAAAGGAATTCAGGATTGCTGCTGCCACCCAAAACTGCTAATTGAGAGCTAGATGGAGCCATGCTTCAGCTAAGCCTAAGGCACCATCCTGGGTTCTTAATTTAGGGAGTGAATTTAAATGACTCTTAAATATCAAATATTCTCCTCAACATGCTTGGACAATTGGTTAATAAATCTAATTTGGAATTATAATGCATACAGAGTTGTCAAATTTAATCTCCCTTGGCAGGGCATTCCAAAATTGGTGTATTATTACACAGACAATAAGGGGCTGCAGTGGCTTAGTGGTTAAGAAGCTCACCTTGTTAGCTGGAAAGCTGGCAAATCAGCAGTTCGAGACCCGGGTACTGCATGACGGATTGAGTGCCAGTCTCTGTCCCAACTCTTAGGGACATGAAAGGAGCCTCATTTGGTTGTTCTCTGAGCAGAGTTTCTTCTGCAAAAATCCTTTCAGGCCAGAATAATTTCTGACATGAGATGTTTAATATTAAACAAAAATCCCTCATTCTTTCTTCTTCTTCTTCTTCTGGAGTGGTAGCTGTGTTCTTCTGTGCAAACATATCAAATAAGAAACAAATTGAAACAAAAGTAAACAAACAAATAAAACAAGAGAATGAATGGACAAATGAATGGACGCGCAGACAGACGGGGAGACAAGTGGACGAACAGATGGACAGACAGACAGACAAAAGAAAGAAAGAAAATATATCTGAAGAAGTGGACTTGAGCCACAAAAGCTCATACTATAATTCAGCAGTTAGTCTTTAAGGTACCACAACATTTTTGTCTTTTTTATTAAAAATTTGTATTGTTTCTGACCTCCCCCCCTCTTTGTAGCTGTATATCAAACCACTGCTAACGATGGTACATAGAGAATGGACATCTCTGCAGATCTCATTGCATTTTATATTTGAATTCATCACTGAGGATTCCTGATCAGAGCAACATTCTTAAGTGGGGTGGATGCAGTGATGGGATGATACTGGGTCGGCCTGGATCCGCCGACCCAGTAGCTCCCATCACGATTGGTTCTCCAGAGGGGTTGTTAGAACCCCGGGAGATCCGGTTCTGAAAAAAATTTACTGGGCAGCCAAAATGACTGCCTGTTACTGCACATGTGTCAAATGTCTATTTGACGCATGCGTAGTAAGAAACAGAACTGTGCATGCATCAAATAGAGGGTTGAAGCATGTGCAGTAAGAAATAGAACTGTGCATGAGTCAAATAGAGGGTTGACGTATGCGCAGTAACAGGCAGCCATTTTGGCTGCCCGGGAAAAAAAATTTAAGGCGGCGGGGGGCTTTCCTTGGCGCGGCACGCCATCATGCCAGTGCGCCACCACGCCGTTACGGGCAGCCATTTTGGCTGCCCGGGAAAAAAAATTTAAGTGGCGGCAGCGGCCTTTCCTTGGCGCGGAGCCAGGTCGCCGCACCGGCCGTGCCGCTGCTCCACCGCCTCTTCTGCTCCTGCACGAGGGTAAGTGACCTAGGTTTTGTGTTTGGGGTGGGTAGATGGGTGTTTGGGTGGGTGAGTGTATTTTTATTTATTTTTTATTTTATTTCTTTATGTTATTTCTTTAATTTATTTACGAGTTTGTGTTTGTGTGTGTGTTTATTTATTTTATTTTTATTTAATTTTTAAATTATATTTTATTTTATTTTTAAGGCCCCGCCCACAACATCATGATGTCAGCTCCGCCCATGACATCAGGACGTCATGACATTGGCCACACCCATGACGTCCGTGACGTCAGGGAGTGATAGTAAAAATTTTGTCATCCCATCACTGGGTGGATGTATGCAACTGTATGCATCCAAACTTTCCTTTCCAGTGTTCTGCTACATAAACAGGGTGGGGGCTGTTCCATTCCCTACAAAATAGTATTCTATGTGTGGAGGACCAATTATTAAATGGCTGTTGTGTCATAATAGGTCAAAATGTATCTCAGTGAATGCAGTGTGTAAGATAACTGGTTGTATGTTGAATCCATAATGCATTCTTCTACAACTATAATTATTTACATGTGTCCTCTCAGATGTTCAGAGCAATCCTAAGCATCTCTGGTCAGAATTAAATTCTATTTATTTCATTGGGATCTCAGGACTTATCATAGATGGCTGGATACTTCAGAGGGTTGGAGCACTTAGCTGCAGTTTTACTTCTCCTTGTGTATCCTGGGAGAAGAGCCAGCCCATACGGCTTTGGTCATGCTCCAAAGTCCAAGAGCAGATACCAAGAGGAAGGGGTAAATTGCTTCTGAGTACGTAACAGCTAGAGAACTCTGGATAAGAGTAAGTCAAAATTGACATGACAACACAGGAAAACAATGTAAACAAGTGGGTATAAAGGATATCAGTCTTTATTTTAGACATCTGGAGTATATTGCTGAACAGTGAAGCATAACAACTACACTAACAATACTGTACAGTAATGTAAGAATAGGAACAAGAATGAAAGACTACAAAATAAAAAAAATTATGGTACACAAATCATCTCGGAACATGTTGGGAATTATAAAATATTTACTAAAAGGGCTTGTTTAATAAATTATATGTTAAAACACTGATCTAGCTATACAAAGATTGTTTCCCTGCTCTTCCTTTGGAGTGCCTCTGCACCAGTATATTTAAAAATGCATTGAATAAATAAATTTTGTGTCATAAATTACTCTGGGTTGAAAGGATTTTTGCTGGAGGAACTCCGCTCAGGTGATGCCTGAATGAGGCTCCTTTCATGTCCTCAAGATCTGTCGTGTACCACTCGGGTACTGAAACCCGACCTTCCAGTCTTTAAGCTCAGCATCTTAACCACTAAGCCACTGCAGTGCTGCGTTTAAAAATGCATTGAGATGCACTGTTAAACTCTGAGACTCAAAGTGCAGGAAAGAATAAGTCTGCAGACAGTCTTTAAGTTGATTTTGTTTTCTGAGTCATATTGGGCAAAAGGTGTGGTCGATGGAGAAATGCTTGGAAGAGGTAAGCTATTAAAAACTGTCCTATCCATAGGTACTGTTCAAAATGCTGGAATATGTGTATCTGTGTTAAGACAACCAGAAGGGAAAGATTTTTATTAGAGAGAGGATGTCTGGACTGAGAAAAATTAATACAGTAATACCTCATATAACATTAGTATCGAATAACACGAAAATCGCATAACATCAAGGAATCTGGGGGGAAGAATTGCATCAGATAACATTAAGATCCTATGGGATGCTTCAGATAACAACCGCGAAAGCCTGTGTGGTTACAATGTATCTCTATGGATCCCATAGAGGATCAGATAACACGAAAAATCATATAACACGAAGACTTGTGGAACCAGGTTTTAGCGTTATATGAGGTTTTACTGTACTATGGTTTGTAGTGGATAGATTGAATTATCAAAATTTTCTCACATACCTTGAAAGCTCAGTTATAATCACTATTAAGTTAGCTTCAACTTGATGGTACATAAGATGCCATGTTAGCAGAATTGGAATGTCAATTATCTGATCTGCATTAAACCCATCTAGTTAAGTGTGCCTGGTTAATATGGTGAGTTTGGATCTTTTCTGGTCAGTTCCAAATGGATTCTGGATGCCAGAGGATTAATGAAAGTAAATTAAATGGTTTATAGTTCTTAATAGGTTTTCTCATGTTCTTGGACTTACTACCCACTTTTTGGCATCAGTTTTATTTATTAAGGGTTATTTGTCTGTCCTTTTCTACTGGCTTTTCGAAAAATAAGAACGTCAATTAGAGTATCAATCAGTCTTTATTATGGTACAAAACTAGCTCGGGAGTTCATGGCTTCCATGGCAGCTGTGGGCCTGACCCAGGTAATTCAGGGCCCTACCAGGAGCAGTGGTCACACCCCGGATTTAATTTTCTTATCGGAGCTGTGGCAGAGTGATCTGAAACTACAGAAATTAGACATTACCCCTGTGCCATGGTCAGATCACTATCTGGTGACTCTAGACTTCCTGGGGGCGAGGCTTCACCGCAGGGAGGTAGGGCCAGTTAAATGGGCCCGCCCCCGGCGACTAATGGATCCGGAAGGATTCCAGAGGGAACTGGGGTGTTTTCCTCCTGACCTGCAATGCGATTCGTCTGAGGCTCTTGTCAACTCATGGAACGAGAGAGTAACGGTAGCCTTGGATGTGATCGCTCCACTACGGCCTCTCCTTGCCCGCGGGCATCGATCATCCCCTTGGTTCACAGAAGAGCTGAGGGAGCTCAAACGGGCAAAGAGACGCCGAGAGCGCCGCTGGGTGAAGACCCGGAGTGAGTCTGATCGAACACTTGTTAGAGCTGCCATTAAAGCCTATCTAGTGGCGATGGGGGCGGTGAAACGACAATATTTCACCGCCCTTATTGCCTCCGCAGATAATCGCCCAGCGACCTTGTTCCGGGTGACCAGGTCCCTCCTGGGAAGAGGGGGGTCTGGCCCTGGTTGGCAGGGATCGGCTGAGGCTTTTGCTGATTATCTGGCGGAGAAAATCGCTCAGATTCGCTTGAAGTTTAATCCCGGCGTGGAAGAGACAGAGCTGGGGTTGACCAGAGTACAGTCTGGCCATGTTATCTGGGATCAGTTCGATCCAGTTGGCCCTGAGGAAGTGGACAGGCTTCTTGGATCTGTTCGCGCCACTGCCTGTGAATTGGATCCATGCCCTGCCTGGCTAGTCAAGGCATCTAAGGCTGTGGCAGGCGGTTGGGTCGAGGCAATTATAAATTCATCTCTGCAGGAGGGGCTTTTTCCAGCACCCTTAAAACATGCTTTGGTGCGTCCCCTCCTGAAAAAGCCATCCCTCGACCCTACGGTACTTACCAACTACCAACCTGTATCCAACCTACCCTTTTTGGGTAAGGTCTTGGAGAAGGCAGTGGCGTGGCAGCTACAGGAAGTCCTGGATGAAGCGGATTATCTGGACCCTTTCCAGTCAGGATTCAGGCCCGGATATGGTACTGAAACTGCATTGGTCGCATTGGTGGATGATCTCTGGCGAGAACGGGATGGAGGTCATCCAACCATCCTGGCTCTTCTTGACCTCTCAGCGGCTTTCGATACTGTCGACCACGGTATCCTTCTGGGAAGGCTCCAAGGATTGGGGATCCAGGGCACTGTGCTGGCCTGGTTCTCTTCATTTCTGAGGGGCCGGACCCAGTCGGTGTGGCTGGAAGGCGAGAGGTCCAGCCCTAGGCCCCTGCAATATGGGGTGCCTCAGGGCTCGGTACTCTCGCCTCTCCTATTTAACATCTACATGAAGCCACTGGGTGAGATCATCCGTTCCCACGGGGTGAGGTATCACCAATATGCAGATGACACCCAGCTGTATATCTCAGCCCGTGGAGATCCAATTGATGCAGTGGAAGTCCTATCCAGGTGCCTGGAGGCTGTCAGGGTCTGGATGGGGGACAACGGGCTACAACTGAATCCCGGCAAGACTGAGTGGCTATGGGTAAGGGGTCCTGCGCTATCTCGGGAGTTACCATCTTTGGTTCTGGATGGGGCAGTTTTGCCCCAAACAGACCTGGTGCGTAATCTGGGGGTCCTCTTGGACTCACGACTACTGCTCGAGGAGCAGGTGGCAGCCGTGGCCAGGAGGGCTTTTGCACAACTTCGTGTAATACGCCAGCTACGCCCACTCCTAGACCGGGATTCCTTGCTCATGATCACACATGCTTTGGTCACCTCCAGACTTGATTACTGTAATGCGCTCTACATGGGGCTGCCCTTGGTGACCATTCGGAGGCTGCAGCTGGTCCAGAATGCGGCTGCTCGGGTAGTGATGGGGTGCGGGCGTTATGCTCGTGCCTCACCACTGCTTCGGGAGCTGCACTGGTTGCCAGTATGTCTCCGGGTGCAATTCAAGGTGCTGGTTATTACCTTTAAAGCCCTACATGGTAGTGGGCCAGGATACTTAAGAGACCGCATCGTCCCAAGGACATCTGTCCGTCCCACCAGGGCGGATCGGAGAGGCTCTCTTATCATTCCATCGGCTAGAGAGGCGCATCTCTCTAGCACCAGAAAGAGGGCCTTCTCCGTGGCCGCCCCGGCCCTTTGGAACCTCCTGCCAACTGAGTTACGTCTACAGACAGAGCTCCTGTCCTTTCGGAAGGGCCTAAAAACCTGGCTGGCAGGGCAGGTGTGGGGCTCCAGGAATTTGGGGTCCCATGTTGGGTGGCTGATATGATGGGACAGCCACCCCTCCCTCACTGTTTTAAACTTTTAAAATCTTTTTAAACCTTTTAACCTTTTTAAATCTTTTAGATTTTTGGAAATTCAGCGTTTAATTCTTTTTTAATTGACTTTTAAGTAATTTATGAACCTTAAGGTTTTAATTTATGAATTTCTGTAAGCCGCCTAGAGTCAGGTTCGCCTGATTGGGGCGGGATAATAAATCTAAATAAATAAAATAAATAGTACATCAAAAGGAAAAGAAGCTAAAGTGAGGGTACAGTACTTAAAAGATATCAAGAGTAAGAAGTTAAAATGAGGGTGCTTTAAAAGGAGTGTTTCTGCCCATAGTTAGGGAGAAGTAAAATTAGTAGTCAAACCTTGCATAAAGAGCACCTCGCTTAAAGAGTAACTCGCTTAAAGGGCAGAAATTTCTCTGAATGTTTGCTTTGCTTAACAAATAAAACCAACCAAAAACTTGCTTAACAAATAAATCGGGGTTTGCAATCCCCCCAATTGGTCACTTACAATGGTGTTTCGCTTAAACAGCAAACTCGCTTAAAGAGCAATCCCGTGGAACGCATTATGCTCTTTAAGCGAGGTACAACTATACATAAGATCAGTAATGTTACTGCCATTACTAAACCTATGCTGTAGCGCTGGTACCAGTAGTTTATTTAGCTGAAGGATCTGCCAGGATTGTTCTTCTGATCTTACATGCTGTTGCACAGAACCTGGCGGTGTTGTGGGTGAAGGTGGACCTTTCATCAGATAGAAGCCATTGGGTACATGTGCTGTTTGACCGGCCATACCACTCTGAGCCTGTCTGATATTGTCTGATCTCGGAAGCTAAGTAGGGTCAAGCCTGCTGTGTACTTAGATGGGAGATCAATTAGAGTCGTGTTCACACTAATTGGGTGGGGAATGAATGAATAATACCAATTACCATGATCATAAACTTCCATTTTATTTTATCCTGAAAGCAACAAGTTACAGTATATCAAAAATATCCAGGAGATGCAGCTTGAGGAAATGCTACTTGTTAGAGGTGTGTTTTGTTTTAGGTTTCTTCTGCATGATTTAATCTGCTTCTAAAGATCTGAGTTTCCCAAAAAATTGAATGGACTGAATGAACAGAAGGCTGATAAAAAGAGCAAAAAGGCAGATTTTCTTCTGGTTGTGTTTAGGCCAGAGGTGCCCAGACTACAGCCTGGGGACCAGATGCGGCCCCCAATGCTAATTCATACGGCGCATGAAGCTCTCATAGCCCCTGGTAGTGGAAGTAAAACACACCCGTACAGGTGCATTTTACTTCCGCTACCAGGAGCAACAAGGGTTTCATGGGCTGGATGATTTGGCATCAGGGACAACATCCGGGCCCCGGGCTGTAGTGACCAGCCCCCCGAACCATGTTACCAGCCCCGCGGCCCTAAAAGTTTGGGCACCCCTGGTCTAGGCCAATTGTGCAACTGCAAAATGAAGGCACCTTTTGGTGAGTTTATTCTGCAGCTCTCTTTGCCTGACCTAGTGTGAGAAAGATTAGCTGGCAACACAAGGTTACCATTGCCCAGAGTACGTCCAATTATGATTCAAAAATACCATAATCTTCAGGGAGGCATTTTCTGTGTACCCCAACAGAGAGATGAAGGACAGGTTTAGGACTGTGAGTTAGATCTCTATATTGAACATTTTTGTTGTTGTTCAGTCGCACAGTTGATTCCGACCAGTGATGGGATGTCACCGGTTCCAGACGGATCTCTGGAACCGGTAAGACCAATCCCGGAGGGTTCTCCGTGAGGGGAAGTCCACTTTTGGGGCGTCCGGTTCCGGACGCCTGACCGAAAGAAAAAAAAAATTAAAATCGGAGCGAAAATGGCTCTAATTGACTGCGCATGCGCAGAAACTCAATCTGACGCATTGCACATGCGTCAGATTGAGTTTCTGCGCATGCGCAGTCAATTAGAGCCATTTTCGCTCCGATTTTCAAAACATTTAGAACTTTCAGGGCAGCGGCGGCGGCGGCAGCCCTCTGAGGGGGGCGCCTCCCCGCGGCACGTTGAGGGCTGCCTCGGCCGTCCGCTGCTGACAAGCCCCATGCCCTGGGGACGCCCGGCGGGGTACACCGCTGCCGCCGCCGCCGCCGGGCGCCTGTGGGCCGGGTGCCTGCACCCGCCGTCCACAGCCGCCGCCCGCCGCCGCCGAAGCTGCCGCTGCCTGAATCCCTGTGGACTCCTTCTTGGGTCGGTCCCTTTTGAGCTCGGCTGCCGCGCGCTGCGGAGGAGGAAGCTGTAGGCGGCGGCGGTGCGGCATGGGGACGGCCCAGGGAGGCGCGGCAGCCGCGGCTGCCCGTCGCCCCTCGCCATGGCCGGAGCCGGGCTAAAAAGGTACCGGCCCAAGGAGGACGCCACAGGGGTGCAGGCAGCTCCGGCGGCGGCGGCGGCTGTGGACAGCAATCGGGGTGCCGGGTCCCAAGAAAGGTAAGCGAGGGGTTTTTATTTGGGGTGGGTGGGTAATTTATTTGTGTTTTGGGTGGGTGGTTGTTTTTATTTTATTTATTTATTTGTGTCTGGGTGGGTGGGCTGAGAGGGAGGGGTGTGTGTGTATGTTTATTTTTATTTTTTATTTATTTTTATTTTGGCCCCGCCCACAACGTCATGACGTCATGACGTCGGCCGTGACGTCATGACGTCATGCCATTGGCCACGCCCATGACGTCCGTGACTTCATGGCGTGGTAGTAGAATTTTTGTCATCCCATCACTGATTCCGACCCTTTGCGACCCCATGGACCACTGTCCGCCAGGCACTTCTGTCCTCCACCATCCTCCTCAACTCGCTTAGCTCTGTGTCCATTGTGTCTACAATACCATCTAGCCATCTCATTTTGTGCTGCCCCCTTCTTCTTTTGTCCTCCACCCTTCCCAGCATCAAGGCTTTCTCAAGTGAATCCACTCTTCTCATTTGATGTCCAAAGTACTTTAGCTTCATCTTCACTATTTGACCTTCTAAGGAGCAGTCAGGGTTGATTTCTTCTAAGATTGACCCATTTGTTCTCCTTGCTGTCCAGGGGACTCTCAAACAGCCCTCTCAAAAATCCATATAAATGTAACAGAATTTCTACTTCGCTAACTTAAAAAGGAGCAAAAAAATATGTGCAAGATTTCGAAATCGTCGAGCTTTCTTCCTGAGGCAAGAAATTACCAATAAAACAAAACGGATGCACCCGTTCGTTTGCTTTCGAGAGCATTGTCGCACATTCTTCGTTTCCCTTTTGTAGCAACCACAGAGACGAAGCTCCTTCCTCTTCCAAAGTCGGTTTCTGCAAAAACTGAACCTAGTTTTGACAGCCAGGCGCCTCTTCATTTCCAAAGCTCGGGGTGAGCAGCAGCCCTGAGCGAGAGGAAACAACGCCCCGAATCCCCGCCATGTTGGTTGAGGGCTCATGGGGAGATTAATGAATGTATGAAGGAGAGGCGCCCATTTTCAATAAGGGCAAGAAAAGCGAGTGGGGGGGCGGGAGGCGTGTGAACAGGGGCGATGGGCCGTCTTTCGCGTCATCCAATCCGGGAGGAAAGAAAAAGTGGGATCTGCTGCCTTGATTATGACTCGGGGGCGACAGGCAACGTGGAAATGCTGGCCAGACGCCTTGCCACCCGCTTCCCCAGCCTCCTGGGGTTGACACGCCTTTGTGACCAGCTCCACGCAGCGGTCCATCAAAAGGGCTCCAACGCGGCCGGAAAAGAAAGGGTGGAAATGTAACTCCCTTCCTTTCCCTCCGTATCTTTTCTTCCCAGGGTCTTAGGAAAAGAAAGATAAGACCAGGGGTGCCCATACTATGGCCCGTGGGCCGAATCTGGCCCCCAGTGCCAATTTATCTGGCCCACAAAACCCTTGTTTGCTCTGGGAAGTGGAAGTAAAACTGTGCCTGTACCGGCGTGTTTTCCACTTCCAGGAGCAACGAGGGCTTAGCGGGCTGGATGGATTGGCATCAGGGGCTGGATCCGGCCCATGGGCTGTAGTGACCGGCCCACTGTGCCACATGTCTGGCCCACGGCCGAAAAAAGTTTGGGCACCCCTGGATTAGACTGTTTCCAAGAAAATGGTTGCAGTCAGGGGGCCCTGCACTGCAACTCCCAGTAAACACCTCTCCCACCATTCTCAGTCCTAGGAGTTGCAGTCCAAAAAAGACCTGGAAGGCTACACTGTCCCAAGTCCAAACATCAAACACTTTTTAAAAAGGCACCCAGCTTGTACTTAAGAGGAGATTGCACCAAGTTTATTTCTGTGTAGGCAAAGCATTCCCAATCTCAATAGCTCTTAGCACAAGAGCTCTCATGGCACAACCATTCTTAGTCCTTGAGATATCTACTGTGATTAGACAATGGGTAGAAACTGTGTTTGGGGCAATGTGTTAATAAGACATCTCTATCATATTAAATCGAGGAACCATATGTACAGAGCTGTTAGTGGATTTTTTTAAAAAAACATTTAATACTGTTTTATATTACAAGTGGCTAAGACACTGACTGGAAGGCGGCAGGCCAGCAGTTCGATACCCAAGTACTGCACGATGGAATGACCTCCACTCTCTGTCCCAGTTCCTGCCAGCCTAGCAGTTCGAAAGAAAGAAATTGCAAGTGGATAAATAGGGACCACTTCAGTGGGAAAGTAAACAATGTTCTGTGCACTCCAGTGTCTAGGCATGTCTGCCACATGTCCACGGAAATGTCTGCAGACGCAGACAGCGCTAGCTCTTCAGTTATAAACAGATGAGTACTGAACCATAGAGTCAGTTACAACTGGCTTTTGAGCAAGGGTGACCTTTATATTTCAAGTTGCCTTTAGTACTCTTGAGGAGAAAGGCATGGTATGAATATTTTAAATAAATAAGTACATTACTGTACATTTAAATAAACAAACAAAGCAACCATAGATTTTATTGTCCATACCCAGTCCCTTTCCAGATCTTGAGGAAGAGTGTGGTTAGCTGTCCTTTAATCTTATAAAGGGCATGCCAGTCTTACTCAGGGATTCTCAAGCTGCTGCCATTTCATGTGGCCCCCACTGTCTACACCAGTGGTTCCCAATTAGTTTTTTCTACGTACCACTTCAAGAAAGACCTCAAACTTGCGTACCCCTTATTGCAAAAGCGTTAAATATCGCATACCCCTTATTGCAGGAACGTTAAATAAAAAATGAAATCAGGTGTATTTTATATTTATTATCATCAAAAGACATTCTAATGACAGAGAACACATGTTTCATTAATGTGACAAATGTGCACGTTGACAATGACGAGCAAATAGGCGGGAACGGGGGCAGCCGCAATTGGGTGACGCGAGGCGCGGGAAAAACCGCCACCGCGGGAGAAAGCGCTTGATTTACCTACTGATCGTTTAATTAAATTGAATAATTTTTTGGCAATTGTTATTGCATTATTGTTTTTTAAGGATTTAATATTTTAGTTAAGAGATTGCTGCGCGTACTCCTTGATGCAATCGCGCGTACCCTTGGGGTACGCGTACCACTAATTGGGAACCACTGGTCTACACCATACCAGGAAGTGCCATTTAGTGGAGGAAGGGCAAAATGGCCGTCCAGCCCCCAAAGCTGTCTGAGGGAGCGTGACCTGGCTCCTTCTTGTCCTTTTATAATGAGCTCTTTTCAATCTGTGCAAGCCTGAGGATATGGACAGGATCCTTGGAGAGATGAAAGTCACAACATGTGTGCTGGATCCTTCTCTTTCCTGTTTTACAAAAGTTGCCAGAGGGGGACTGGCTCAGTGGATTAGAGATAAGATAAATGCATGAAGTTAGGTTGCTGTCATGCTTAAAGGAGACAGTTGTGAAACATATATTGAACAAGCTCCCCTTGATCCCTGTGTTAGATAATTGTCAACCCATCTCCAATATTCCATTTTTGGGCAAGGCATTAGAACAGATGGTGCTTACTCAACTCCATGGATTCTTGAATCAAGTGTATTATCTAGATTATTTTAATTGGCCTTCAGACCTAATTATGGGAGAGCTAGCTTTACTCACATTGACTAACATGTTTACGATAGCCCTGGGTCATTTATGGCAGCGTTCTGCACATGCATGTTTTACTTCTGCTTCTGGGTAGGAAGAACCACTTGACCAAGACGCTCAATCATGTGTCCAGCCCGGGGCCCAAAAAGTTTGGGCATCCCTGGGCTAGGGGATCAAACAATTGTCCCCAGCACCACGTTTTGAGATTGTTCCTACAGGAACAATTGAAGCTACTCTAAAACAGTGCCCAGACAGGTGAGGCAGAAGGATACCATGATTGCTTGTATTAAAAGCTGTTGATAGGTCCAGCAGAACCAACAGTGACATACTTCCCCTGTATAATTATGTCTCTGTACATCTTTTCTTGACTTAACATAGATAGAATACAGACTTACAATATTGTTCTATATTGTTGTTGCTTATTTGTTTGTATACCACCCAGAGTGGGAAATATAAAAATGCAATAAAAGAAATAAATACATTGTATTGATGTGGCATTGTTTATTCAAAGTTTCTGCCTATTCTCTTGCCACAGAAAATGCCTCAAGGAGTTCAAACAAAAACGGCTATCCCATGTTTATGAGAGGTACTGCTGGGAGGTATTTGTCACAGATACTTTGTAACATCCTTTTCAGAAACTGAAATGAAAGATTGGTCATACAACTGTACATAAAATCATTGATCATGACTCAGTCATGCAACCAAGCACATGACTATAGGTGACTGGCTCCTCATTAGACCTCTGCAGTAGCTTCCCCTGATGGAGTTCTGCACATTTAAATACTGAACAGGTTACTGGACAGTGTTTCATGGAACAGCACTAGTTCAGTTTTAAAGGATTGTGTCAATTGCAACATACAGTACTTGCTTTTATTTTATATTTCATTTTAAAGCTGGGTTCTTAGATAGCTTTGTACTTTCAAATTTAAAATTTTAACAAGATAGATAAAGTGTGGAATGCAGAAAAAAATAAGCTGCAAGTTCTTTCATGAAATTTTCAGGTAGTCTAGTTAGACAACTAGTTGTCAAAATGCCTTTTTTCTTGTTTGCCACAAAACATCCACTAGTATTTCTATGGGCCATTGGGACACCATGGTCTACATCAGTGGTTCCCAATGTGGGGCGCAGGCCCAACAGGGGGACTTCAATTCCCAGAAGCCTAAGTCAGTACATTGGCTGATCAATGCTTTGGGGAATTGACTTAGGCTTTTGGTAATTGAAGTCCAAAAACCAAAGTTTGGGAAACACTGCTCTACAGGCTGTATTTTTCCTATATTCCTGTATTAAAGTTTAGACACCTGGATTTTATATTTTATTTGTTATGCACATGCAGTACATATCAATTTTGAAAAGATATGTTCTACACTCAGTTATGGTAGCCCTTGCATGGTGGCATTTCTGGATGTGGCATCAGATGTGGAATGTGGCATCTGATGTGATTTACTATCAACATACTGTTTGTCTCCTGTTGTTTGTATTTACTACTGATTTGGTTCAGACAGCATTTTTCACTTGTGCATATGAGCTAAAAAACACCAACTCCCCCTGGTGTTCACTTTTCAATATAGAGAAGATGCCAAATAATTGATGTGTATATTGTTTGTCTGTAACTTATTGAACAAATGAACATTGTGGCCGTTTTAGGAAACGGGGGGACCTACAATCTTGGCTTTGAAGAATGTGCCATGTAGCATATTTCAACTGGGATACAAAAAAACAACAACAACCCTCTGGTGAAAATTTGGGCCAAGGAATGGGCAAGCAATGAACTGCATTTTTTACTGCAATGATGTACTGTAGAATACATCATATGTAATTTAGGGCAGGATGAAGTACAAGCCAGAATCAAGATTGCTGGCAGAAATATCAACAACCTCAGTGCTACAGATCCTCAGTGAAGAATTTTGTGCCCAACACCTATACATCTTGCCAGGAAATTAACAAGTTTCCTTGGGCTAAATGGGCCTTGTTTCCTGGCAAGATGGTAGATTGTAGTTTCAGCATGTTCACAAGCATAATTATATTTGAATACACTAATAGAGTAGTCAAGGAGTGAGAAGAGCAAGAGAAGAGTGATGAAAAGAGAGAGGGGAGGCAAAGAGAAAGAGAAGCCACAAATGCGAATGACTATTAAGTATACCATGGCCCTTACTTCAGCCACTACATCACTGACTGGATGAAGCCAGTGAAGTACAGATCCAATTTTTAGGTAGTTTTGTTCTAAGATATTGAGACATTGTTTGAAAAATACATTAATGTGGCTCTTGAAAATGCTTCATCCTCCTGCCAACCACCTTGTCCCTAAACACAACAAGATATGCTGGTCTTCATTGTATCTCTCTTTTTTAAAAAAGCCCCATTCTTTCTTCTCTGCTTTCCCACATCCTCTTATCATATTCTACAACTGTCAAGAACCCCCTCCTCCACAATTAGTAAAGCGGCAAAGCCTTTTTATGAGGGTAAAGTCCCACAATTGGCAAGGTTCAGTCTGAAGATTTGGCGGAGAAAAATTCCAACAATGATGGCAGAAGTTGGGCTTCATAACATCCCCCTTCCATGATTTACAGACAGCATTTGAATCCACTTTAAACAGACCAGGCACAGATATCTGCCATGAATTTTGGGACACTTTTTTAAAATGCTGCACTATTCAGGGAAATTGGTGCAAAAGCCTAATGAAATGGGCTTTTATTCATGAAAGCTTGCTGGTTGATTTTTTTTTTTTTTTAGTGATTCTATCTAATTTGTTGCATGCTGCCCAGAATGAGATATCCCAAATGGGCAGAAAATAAATAAATAAATTTATTGCCTACTCTTGCATTTATGTAACTTTACAGACCACAGTTTTTTTCATGTATTTTTTCCATTCAATCCATGGCTGAAATCTTCTTGTATAACGTCATGCCATGCTAGTAGGATGACATTGTTATTCCATGACAGTAATATTTAATTTAAATTAATGGAAAACTTCCTGTCCCACCCCTTTCAAGTTCCAAAGCTCTCTAAGGTGTTATTTTGTTTTAGGGAAGTCTTTGGGAGCATTGGGATGATGGACGAGAGACTTAAGTACAGTAATACCTCATATAACATTAGTATCGAATAACACTAAAATCGCATAACATTAAGGAATCCGGGGGGAAGAATTGCATCAGATAACATTAAGATCCTATGGGATGCTTCAGATAACAACCGCTAAAGCCTGTGTGGTTATAATGTATCTCTATGGATCCCATAGGATTTTAACATGCATCAGATAACACTAAAAATCATATAACACCAAGACTTGTGGAACCAGGTTTTAGTGTTATATGAGGTTTTACTGTATCAGTAAAACACTAATCTTAGTGACAGTAATTTGGGGGTATTAAAATAGGAGACCCATATCCAGAAAACACTACTCGCTCCTAGTGTGTCTTGTTTTAGGTTTACTATGCAAGATTCTGTTGGTTTGTGTTTTGAAAAAAGTGGGATTGACAGAGAAAATGGAGGGGAAACCCCAGTCAGTGAGATGAATATAAGTGTAGGAGTGTGAATTATGGGCCATATGTTGAACACAGGACATTTCTAAAAGCCATAACAATGCAACAGTATCTTTTCTCACCAGTTGCAGTGGCAAACACAACAACCCATGTGCAAATATTTGAGATAGCAAGAGCTCTACCTTTAAAAAATAGCAGGTCTCTTGCTTTTGAGATTTTTAACGCATTCTTCACCTCTCTTTCCATCAGCCACAAATAGATCCTAAAGCCAAGAATATCATGACTCGGTGGCGACAGATGCGCAGCCTGGGTAGCAAAACAATTACCAATTCCTATATGTTAAAATGATACCTATGTGGTGTAGTGGATTGAGTGATGAACTAGGACTCAGGAGACTGGTTTAAAAAATCCCTGCTCAATCATGAAAACTTAGTAAGGTGTGGAACTGGCAAAAACATATACAATCTCACTTGCCTTGAAAACCCTACTAGGGTTGCTATAAAATAAATCAATTCCAACTTGACAGTACAGTACTGTAATTCTTTTTTAAAAAAACCACATTAGCCCCGTTAAACACCTCTGAATCCATGATGCTAATACTGTACTGTAGTCAGTTCCAACTTGACAGCACATACAATGTACGTATGTTAAAATAATTCTAACCCCACCCACCAACTAAATTTGAAAGAACCTCTTCAAAGATTTATTTATGTATTTAGATTTTTTTTATCCCGCCTCAACCAGGCGAACCCGACCCTAGGCGGCGCACAAAAAGAAAAAGATTACACAAATGAGTGCAAACCAAACAATCCCACCACAACCCCACAAACCCAGAAACCGAACCCCAAGGTGCAAATCAACTTCAAAAAAATAATAATTAAACTATAAATTTACCAAAAAACCCTCAAAGATTTAAAAGTTTAAAAAAGATTAAAAGAGCGAGAGAGGGATGGCTATCCCATCAGATCAGCTACCCAACATGGGACCCCATATTACTGGAGCCCCACACCTGCCCAGCCAGCCAGGTTTTTAGGCCCTTCCGAAAGGACAGGAGCTCTGTCTGCAGACGTAACTCAGTTGGCAGGAGGTTCCAAAGGGCCGGGGCAGACACAGAGAAGGCCCTCCTTCTGGTGCTAGAGATGCGCCTCTCTAGCCAATGGAAAGATAAGAGAGCCTCTCCGATCAACCCTGGTGGGATGGACAGATGTTCTTGGGGTGATGCGGTCTCTTAAGTATCTTGGCCCACTAACATGTAGGGCTTTAAAGGTAATGACCAGCACCTTGAATTGCACCCGGAGACATACTGGCAACCAGTGCAGCTCCTGAAGCAGTGGTGAGGCACGAGAATAATGCCCACAACCCATCACTACCTGAGCAGCTGCATTCTGTATCAGCTGCAGCCTCCGAATCACCAAGGGCAACCCCATGTGGAGCGCATTACAGTAATCAAGTCTGGAGGTGACCAAAGTGTGTGTGATCATGAGCAAGGAGTCCCAGTCTAGGAGCGGGTGTAACTGGTGTACAGTCAAACCTCGCATAAGGAGCACCTCGCTTAAAGAATAACTCGCTTAAAGAGCAGAATTTTCTCTGAATGTTTGCTTTGCTTAACAAATAAAACCAACTAAAAACTCACTTAACAAATAAATTGGGGTTCGCAATCCCCCACACAATTGGTCTCTTACAATGGTGTTTTATTTAAAGAGCAAACTCGCTTAAAGAGCACTCCTGTGGAACGCATTATGCTCTTTAATCGAGGTACAACTGTATTACACAAAGTTGTGCAAAAGCCCTTCTGGCCATCACTGCCACCTGCTCTTCAAGCAGTAGTCTTGAGTCCAAGAAGACCCCCAGATTACGCATCTGGTCTGTTTGGGCAAAGCTGCCCCATCCAGAACCAAAGATGGTAGCTCCCAATATAGTGCAGGAAGGACCCCTTACCCATAGCCACTCAGTCTTGCTGGGATTCAGTTGTAGCTCGTTGTCCCCCATCCAGAACCTGAAAGCTTCTAGGCATCTGGATAGGACTTCTACTGCATCAATTGGATCTCCACGGTATTTTTCAGCCACAATCGGGCGTACCGTGGGCAACCTAATCTTTCTCACACCGAGTCAGATGAAAGGAACTCTGAAATGAATTCACCAACAAGTGGATTCATTTGGGCAGTTTCATCCCCTGTCAAGCATCCCTGAAGTCATGATGCTAATAATATTTTAAAAATTATTATCATTATTGTTAGATCCGGAGATCAGGGCGCGGGAGTGAGGACACGGAAGCCATTAAGGGTGAACCAAACAACACGTCTGTTTATTGTGGTTAGCACAGACAACAACAACAACGGCTGGGTCAGCAGGGGATTAAATACCCTGCTTGACCCAGCCCACTGACCAATTGGTAGCGGCGGTTTTCCCGCCGCTAGGACATTTAAATATCTAACACCCCTTCCCCCCAGAATGCCCCAGTCTGCTATTTGCATACAAAATCCTCCAGGTGACGGGGGCGTGTTCTTACTCGATCGGACCTGCGCAGTTCAGTCGGCGCTGGGGCATCGAGCAGAGCGGACCTGTCGCTCTCGCTCTGCCCTGGCTGGGCCGGGAACGGATCCGGAATACGAGCGTCGGGCTCCGCGGTGACCGGGGGTGAGCCTGTTCCACACGGTAAGCTGGCCGGTGATGGTGCTGTGTGAATGGGGCTGTTTTCTGGCCGAACCGGGTCGGTGACCGGTTCGTCCATCGGGTGCATGTCTGGCTCAGCGCCGGTCTGCACTCCCCGGGGGAGGTTGCTATCCGTGTCAGGACTCGTTCGCCTCCTGAGCTAGTCGACATGGCGTTTCCATGTCCGACCATCAGCGAGGCGAACCTTGTAGGTGTAGGGGCCCAGCATTTCGCTGACGGTTCCCTCTTCCCACGGGTGGCCCGACGCGTAGTTCCTAGCGAAGATTGGTGAGTCAATGGCCAGTGTCCGGCCCTGTGGTTGGTCCCCCCTGAACTTGTCTGGAGAGTACCTAGGGTGTAACCGGTCAAGCTGACAACGGAGTCTCCTACCCATGAGTAACTCTGCGGGGGCCCTTCCCGTGGCAGCGCAGGGAAGGTTGTGTTGGGCCAACAAGAACGTGTCTACGCGTTCCTGCCAGTCCCCGGGTCCTAGCCTTTCCAGGGCCTCCTTTGCGCTGCGCACGAATCTCTCGGCCTGCCCATTCCCTTGCGCCCTGAACGGGGATGTGAGAGCGTGCCTGGTTCCTAGGGATGCCAGGTACTGTTCAAACTCAGTGGCCGTGAACTGAGGCCCGTTGTCAGAGACTAGGGTGTCGGGAATGCCGTGTGTGGCAAAGAGTTGTCTGAGTTCCCGGATCATTGCTCTGGCTGTGGTGCTACTCAGGAGTCGGATCTCCAACCATTTCGAGTAGGCATCCACTACAATCAGGAATGTTTGGCCGTGGAATGGGCCGGCGAGGTCGATGTGAATCCTCTGCCATGGGCCCGAGGGCTGTTCCCATTCTCTGACCGGGGCTGCTGGTGGATTGGGTCGTGATGATTGGCAAGGTGTACATTTGGCCACCCACGACTCTATGTCCTTGTCAATACCAGGCCACCACACGTAACTTCGGGCTAACCCCTTCATCTTTACTATTCCCGGGTGGCTGGCATGCAGTGTTTCTAGGACCTTGGGGCGGATTTTCCTGGGCACCACTACCCGGTCCCCCCACAGCAAGCAACCCCCCACACAGCACAGTTCGTCTTTCTTGTCAAAATATACCTTGAACTCCCCTTCCCCCTTGTCCGGCCACCCCCGCTGAACCCAGCTGGAAACGGCCCGAAGTTCGGCGTCCCGCGCCGTCGCCCTGGCAACCTCGGCCGACGTAGTGGGGGCAGAGTCCAGGATGTCCAGGGCAAGAACCGATGCTTCCCCCCGTTCCGCGCGTTCCTGGGTCGGGAGGGGGCATCTGCTCAAGGCGTCAGCATTTCCCATGTGTTTCCCGGGCCGGTAGACTAAGGTGTACGAGTACCCCGACAGGAAAATGGCCCACCTTTGCATCCGGGGGGACAAGGCAGAGGGTGTAGGCCGGTCGCCCGCCAGGAGTCCCAATAGGGGCTTATGATCAGTCACAAGTTCAAAGTCCCGGCCGTACAAGTAGTCATGGAATTTTCTTACCCCTGCCACTGCCGCCAGCGCCTCCTTGTCGATCTGGCCATAGTTCCTCTCCGTCGGCGACATGGTCCTGGAGTAATAGGCGATGGGCGCCTCGAGGCCGTTGGGTAGTCGGTGGGCCAGGACTGCGCCGACGCCGTAGGGAGACGCGTCGCAGGCGAGGACCAGTGGCAGGGTCGCGTTGTATTGTATCAGGAAACTGTCCTGGGAGAGAAGATTTTTTACAGCAGCGAAAGCTGACTTTTGCTCGGGTCCCCACACCCACTCTGCCTTCGCGGCCAACAGTCTGTGTAGGGGCTCAGCCGCGGTGGCCTTTCCTTTCAGGAAGGTCACGTAGAAATTCAGGAGTCCCAGGAACGCCTGCAGCTCCTGCCTGTTTTTCGGGGCCGGGGCGTTCCGAATCGCTTCCACTTTTCCCTTCGTTGGGTGGATGCCCTTGGCGTCGATGTGGAACCCTAAGAAGTCCACGGAGGGGACCCCCAACAGGCACTTATCCCGTTTCACCCTGAGCCCAGCGGCCCTGAATTTAGCCAGGACAGCGGCGACCCTGTCTTTGAGCTGCCCGGGATCCCCCGCAATTATCAGGACATCATCGAAATAGGGTACCACCCCCGGGAGTCCTTGGAGGAGCCTTTCCATCGTGCTCTGAAACAGTCCCGGAGCTATGCTGACCCCGAACTGTAGCCTCGTGCACTTGAATGCCCCCCGGTGTGTGACAATGGTCTGGGCTTCGGCCGTAGTGTCATCCACCGGAAGCTGTTGGTACGCTTGGGCCAGGTCCAGCTTGGCAAAGATCTTGCCAGGGCCCAGTGAATGGAGTAAGTGGTCTATGACGGGAACCGGGTACGCGCTCGGCTCTAATGCCTTGTTGATCGTGCATTTGTAGTCTGCACAGATGCGCACTGACCCGTCCGGTTTGATGGGGGTCACTATGGGGGTCTCCCACCGAGCGTGGTCTACGGGAACGAGGATTCCCTGGGCGACCAGCTTGTCGAGCTCCTTCTCGACCCTGGGCTTGAGCGCCAGTGGGACTCTCCGGGCCTTAAGTCGGATGGGGGCAACGCTCGGGTTGAGTGCAAATGAAATAGGGGACCCCACATACCTGCCCAATCCTTCCCCGAAAACGTCCTGGAATTCGGCCATCAGGTCGTCCCTCAGCGAGGAGTCCCCGGGCTGGTCAGTCGCAGTGTTGTGGATGCCAGCGATGGACAGTCCCAGGGCGGGGAACCAGTTTGTGCCCAGTAACGTCGGGATGTTACCGTGGACTACGGTCAGCGGTAGGCTTTCTTCCTTCGGTCCGTACTTGACACGGACCCACTTCTGTCCTGCGACGGGGAGGAACTTGCCTTGGCAGTCCTTGATTCGGATCCTCTGGGTCTGGAGGTCTGATTCTTTTAGGGCCGGGAATGTCTTCTTCATCCACCTCCACGGAATGATGGATATGGCGGCCCCAGAGTCGACCTCCATCGGACACTCTGCCCCGTCGATCGTGACTGTGGCGTGGTACTTCTCTCCCTTCTGTGTGGCGGTGTGGCTTATCGTGAGTGTGTGCGTCTCTGCATCTTCGAATTTGCCGCTGTTGCGTCCCTGGCGCCTCTGATTTGTCCTCTGTTTGGCGGCCATCTTGCCCGGCGGGAACTTTTGAATCTGCCGGTCAGCTTGGTTCTCCGCTTGCCTTGCCCGGCAGACCCTCCCAATGTGTCCCCGCTTGTCGCAATAGCGGCAGATGGCCTCCCTGAAACGGCAATGTGCCCGCTGGTGTGGCCCTCCGCAGCTGGCGCAGCGCTGGCCGCTCCTGCCCGAGTTTCCCCCGTCGGTCGCGCACACCTCTGCTTCTTCCTCTTCGTCCTCGTCAGAAACGACGTCTTGATGGTGAGCGGAGGCTTGGCGGGGCGCCGACGGGGACCGGTTGAGGGAGGATGCGGTCGACATCGAGAGCTCGAAAGCTCTGGCCTCCTCGATGGCCCCGGCCAGGGTCAGGTCTCTCCGGGCCAATAGCCTCTTCCGGAGCTTGTTGTCGCGGACTCCTCTGATAAGCTGCTCGGTCAGGGAGTCCTCGAGGAATGGCCCGGATATCGCCGGGACGGCTGCTGCCCTTAGGGCGGCCACGTACTCGCCGATGGTTTCCCCTGGCATCTGGTATCGGTCCCGGAACTGGATCCGGAACACGAACTTCGATGGCTCCGGTGCATAGTGGTTCTTGAGGGCCAACTGTAGTGCTTCCCATGAGACGTCCAGGATTGGTGTTGGATCCACCAGGGACTGGGCCACTTCGTAGACCTTGGCTCCGCAGTGGGTGAGGAAGAACGCCTTCTTCCGCTCCGGTGCTATCTCTCCCAGTTCCGCAGCTAGCAGGGAGAACTCAAAACGGTCCATATAGCTCTTCCATCTCTCGTCCTTCGGTTGGAAGGGAGCCGGTGGAACGTAAGCAGCCATGGCGAGGTGCCTTCGTGAGAGGTGGCTCTGGTGTGTGTGATGGTTCTGGTCCGTTCCTCAAAATCCCACCTTCGTCGCCAGTGTTAGATCCGGAGATCAGGGCGCGGGAGTGAGGACACGGAAGCCATTAAGGGTGAACCAAACAACACGTCTGTTTATTGTGGTTAGCACAGACAACAACAACAACGGCTGGGTCAGCAGGGGATTAAATACCCTGCTTGACCCAGCCCACTGACCAATTGGTAGCGGCGGTTTTCCCGCCGCTAGGACATTTAAATATCTAACAATTATAATTTCAGGAAAATCTATGGGGAAGCTATCTGAGGTCCACCCCCTTATAACCCTGTTATTAGTCAAGTATTGGCTCAAAGGAGTTTATATGATTGGCTAAGGCGCTGACTGGAAGACGGGAGGTCAGCAGTTCGATTCCCGAGTACTGCAGGACAGAATGAGCTCCCATCTTTGCCCCAGCTCCTGCCAACCTAGCAGTTCGAAAGCAAGAAATTGCAAGTAGATAAATAGGAACCACTTCCGTGGGAAGTCAAACAGCGTTCCGTGCGCTCCGGTATCTAGTCATGCCTGCCACATGACCACGGAAACGCCTGCAGAAGCAGACGGCGCTGGCTCTTCGGCTTTGAAACAGAGATGAGCACTGAACCCTAGAGTCAGACACGACTGGCTTTCGAGCAAGGGAAACCTTTACTTAAAGAATATCCATGAAATTTGACGAAGTGGACTTGATCCACGAAAGCTAAAATTAAAATACAACAATAGTTAGTCTTTATTAAGGCAACGTTTTTGTCTTTTTGTTTTCTCTCTGATATATGCTTGCACCACAGACTAACACGGGAACCACTTTAAAAATTTCAACTATGTCATTTTTATTGAAATTTATAAATAAAATTTATAAACAAAGTTTTTTTAAAAAAATTTCAACTATAAAGCCAAGAAGTCTGCTTCGCTTCTGCCCGTCAGTCAGTCGCCTCCTCAACGCTCGTCCTTTTCAAAGCTCGGTGACGTAGACCTGAGCGGGAGGGAAACACCACCGGATCCCCGCCATCTTAGTTGAGGGCACCAGGGCAGATTAGTGAACGTATGAAGGAGAGGCGCCCATTTTAGATAAGGACAAGAAAGAGGGGGCGTGTGAATAGAGGCGACATGCCGTCTTTCGCGACGCCCAATCCCGGGGAAAAGAAAAAGAGGAAACGGCTGTCTTTATTATGACTCGGCGGCGACAGACGCACAGCCCGGGGTAGCAAAGCTGCCAGTTTAAGTTCGCCCTCGTCATGCTGCATCCCAGCGCCTTCCTCTTATTAGCGGCCCTCTGCGTCTTAGCGGGGGGACCCTCGGAAGGGGCGGCCGAGGCAGCCGAGCATCTGAGCCCCTATTTCGGCACCAAGTCCCGCTACGAAGAGCTGCACCCGGAGCTGCTGGAGGACCCGCTCTCCCTCGGGCCGCCGCAGCCGGGCTTCCCGCTGCCCCCGGCCTCTTGCGCTCCGCTCCAGCTCAACGCCGTCTTCCGCCACGGCACCCGCTTCCCCACCCGAAAGCAGATCGAGAAGCTGGGCCGCCTCCACGGCCTCGTCCTCCGCAGGAATGGCACCGGCCCGCCCTGCCCGGCCGCCCAGCGCTTGTCCAGCTGGGAGATGTGGCTCCGGCCGGACATGGACGGGCGGCTGGCCGCCCGCGGGCGCTACGACATGGAGATGCTGGCCAAGCGCCTCGCCGCCCGCTTCCCCAGCCTCCTCCGGCCCAGGCGCCGTTTCGCCTTCGTGAGCAGCTCCAAGCACCGGTGCCTGGAGAGCAGCGTCGCTTTCCGCGAAGGGCTCCGGCAGGTCCTCTATGGGGAGCAGAGCACGGGAGACACGAATGGTGAGAGAGCTCCCCCTCCTCTCCGAATTGCCTCCCTAGTTTTAAGTGTACCGGACAGGATCGGAGGCGAAAGACCAGCGATATATATTGGGAACCAGATTGTGTTGGACTACAAGTCCCATCAACCACCCACCCACCCCGCCATTGTCAGTGCCGAAGGGGCTGTTGGGAGTTGCAGTCCAGCCAGCGACGCCTGGATCTCTACACGGTCCTCAGCCCATTGTTAAAAACTGTAATTCACCACAACCCTATAAGTAAAACCTCATATAACACTAAAACCTGGTTCCACAAGTCTTGGTGTTATATGATTTTTAGTGTTATCTGATCCTCTATGGGATCCATAGAGATACATTGTAACCACACAGGCTTTAGCGGTTGTTATCTGAAGCATCCCATAGGATCTTAATGTTATCTGATGCAATTCTTCCCCCCAGATTCCTTAATGTTATGCGATTTTAGTGTTATTCGATACTAATGTTACATGAGGTATTACTTGTACTTAACCTGGAAGGTTTAAGTATAATCATATGAATAATCCTTTGAGAGCAGGGTGTGATTATCAGCCCGTGGCCCATTGTTTTGGGCCATTAAGAGGGGTGGGTGAGCCTCAGGCTGCAGGCAGCCTCCCCTCAGATGTCGCTGAAGTAATAACAATAATAATTTTAAAAATATAATTAGCATCATGTTAAGTTTGGCCAACGACAAAGCCAAGAAAGTGGCTTCGTTTTGGCAGTCTTGGGTTTGATCAGGAGAAGAAAGAATCATCATGGCTTCAGGGATTGACAGGGCATGAAAGAGTCGCTGTGCGAATGGGGCGGCATATAAGTCGAAATATACAATACAATACAATACAATACAATGAAACTGCCAAAATGTATCCACCTTTTGGTGAGCTCATTTCATAGTTCCGATTGTGGCTGAAAAATACCACAATCTTTGATGAGGCTTTTTCTAATTTAGTGGACAGCAGGGGGTTAGAACTATTTTAACATACCTGTACATGGTATGTATTGTCAAGTTGAAACTGACTTATAGCAACCCTAATAGGTTGCTATAATTTATGGTTTTACCAGTAACACAGCCCCAATACAAGACACACTCCATTTTCCAGTGTACTTTAAGGGGGAAGTGGGTCTTATTATTATTATTATTATTATTATTATTATTATTATTATTATTATTATTATTATTATTATTATTAAATTCAAATTTATATGCCGCTCTCCTTGCCAAAACAACTCAGAGTGGCTTACAATGTTACAGTATCAAATATGAAAGCAACAACATATCAATATAACAAATATTGGGTAATTGCTGTTGCTACTGCAATCTTCATCAGTGTGAATTTAAATTAATTGTGGTACTGCTAGTGTTTTGGGAGTGAATATAAGTTTCCCCCTATAACTGTGGTGGATATGTTCCAAGATCTTTTGTGCATGCCTGAAGTCACAAAAAGTAGTAAATAATGTATTACAAGTCCCCAGCCCTTTATCTGCTGGGGGTATGTTTTAATATGTACTAAGGACTGATAACAGCGAACAGTGGCTTCTAATGGCTATCTGTGTAAATGGACCATAGAAATACTGTACATACAGAGTACAGTAAAACACCGGATAACGATCGGATAACGCTAAAACCGCATAACGTTAGTAATCTGGGGGGGGGGGAGAATTGGATAAAATAACGTTAAGGTCCTATGGGATGGATCGGATAACAACCGCTAAAGCCCCCTAATGGCAGCGCCGGCTGCCAGGGGAGGAGGGGGCCGGGGCGGGATGGGGACCTTGCCGCCCCTCCCCCTCTGCCTATACCAACTGCCAGGGGAGGAGGAGGCCAGGGCAGGATGAGGACCTTGCCGCCCCTCCCCCTGTGCCCACCCCAACATATTGTACTGTAATGTAATGTATTGTCTGTAAGCTGCCCTGAGTCGCCACGGCGAGTGGGCGGCGATATAAATTTGAACTAATAAATAAATAAATAAAGCCTGTGCGGTTACAATGTATCTCTATGGAGCTTTAACGTTATCCGATCCATCCCATAGGATTTTAACATGGATCGGATAACACTAAAAATCGGATAACACCAAGACTTGCGGAACCAAGTTTTAGCGTTATCCGAGGTTTTAATGTACTGTATATCAGAAATTAGTAACTAAAGAAAAAAGTTGTGGCACCTTAAAGACTAACTCTTGTATTTAAATGTGCGATTTGGTGGATCAAGTCCACTTCGTCATACATAAGAGTGAGACTTCATGGCATCAATTTACACATATCAGGTACAGAAGCAGTATTTCAGGGTTTTTATAATTTAATATATTTAGACTGATTGATAACTGAAACCACAGGTACTGAAACTGCAGATATGAGGGGCAATCTGTATAGTGCATATACCTGAGTCATACATGCCGGGGGTGGGGTGGAAATACCTCTGTATTAGGATATATACTACCTAATACAGATTTTTAATAGGTTTTTGGCCTAGGGCAACTACTGCTCGTATTCTTTATTTCTAAGATTTATTCATGTTACAAAGATCCTCTGTATATCATAAAACAGATTCATCAGCTATGAATCTATTTTTCTCAACACAAAAGGAATGTTTGACAGTTTTGAACTATTGACTTCAAATACATTTCTCATAGAAAGAGGATGAATTATCATTTATCCTTAGAGTAAGGCAAACATAGCACTGTTATCTTCTTCTTGTAGAATACCCATGTTTTATCATTGCAGTTTCCTTGGTGACCGTTTCTTTGATCACTGCTTCCTCTTTGAGTTCATGTTGTACTCTGGAGGCACTGCTTTGAGATGTAAACGGAGAAACAAGAGGCTGCCTTTCTTTAAAGCCTAGGGTAGAGAGAGAGAAGCTGTTGAGTCTCTGAATTTGTGGTACAGTATTTCTTGAAAGCACTCTGTTTGTCTTTGTAAAGACATCCACAAAACCAGAGATAAAGGTCTGTTCTACACCCAGGCAGGGAGTAGAATAGAGTGGGGAGCAGTGACCAAAGTTGGATTTTTTTACCCAACAAAAGAAGTTTGATTGAGCCTTAAAACCTTAAAACAGATAACTCTGTCAGTTTTGATAAATAATTGCAAAATGAAAAATAATAATCCCTGTGAACAATGTATTAAAGACTTTGGGTTTTATTTTAGAACCCCAGGGTTACTTATATTTATATGAAAAAAGTAAAACACTGTTAACAGCCACAATTAATGGTTTTAACAACTATTGTTCTAAGTATATACAGTAGTAGCTTGTTTTCAAAGTATCATTAGCATAAAGATTTCATAGTACTGTATATAAAACCACCAATACTTGACTAATCAGCAAACAATGTAAGACTGTCAATTCATCAGTAAGACTGACATGCCCTTTATAAGATTAATAGACAGAAGAATAGATGCCTTTGAGATGTGGTGTTGGAGGAGAGTTTTGAAAGTCCCCTGAACAACGGGGAGAACAAATAGGTCAATCTTAGAAGAAATTAACCCTGACTGCTCCTTAGAAGGTCAAATAGTAAAGATGAAGCTAAAGTACAGTACTTTGGACATCAAATGAGAAGAGAAGATTCGCTTGAGAAAGCCTCGATGCTGGGAAGGGTGGAGGGCAAAAAAAGAAGGGGGTGGCCAAAAATGAGATGGCTAGATGGTATTGTAGACACAATGGGCACAGAGCTGAGAGAGTTGTGGAGGATGGTGGAGGACAGAAGTGCCTGGCAGACAGTGGTCTATGGGGTTGCAAAGGGTCAGAGTCAACTGTGCAGCTGAACAACAAAAGCCACACTCTTCCTCAAGATCTGGACAGGAATTGTGTATGGATAATAAAATGTATGATTGGTTTTTTGTTTATTTAAATATACTTATTTATTTAAAATATTCATATTGTGCCTTTCTTCTCAAGATTACTAAAGCCAACTTGCAATATAAAACAGTATTAAAACATTTTTTTAAAGTCCACTAACATCTTTGTACATATGCTTCCTTGATTTATCATGATAGAGACATCTTATTAACATGGCATTAGCCCAACCACAGCTTCCACCCATTGCCTTATCACAGTAAATATCTCAAGGAGTAAGAATGGCTGTGGCATGTTGTGGCATGTTATCTGAGCAATGTGCTAAGAGCTTTGTGAAAAATATTGTTATCATTAGCTTTCAGAAATCGTAGAGTGAAGGCATGGTTGTGCAATATGCAAAATGTTTGACCTTAAAAGGCACTAACTATACTAATGCTTTGCAACCTCCTGGTGGCTCAGTGGGTAAAAGCACTGTGCTTGGAGACCAAAAGCACGGGATTCGATTCCCCGAGAGCTGCATGATTGGGGACATGAAAGGAACCTCATTTGGGCATCCCCTGCAAAAACCCTTTCAACCTAAAGTAATCTCTGACACAAACACACACACACTAACTGCTTTGGTATTAGTTCTTTTCATGTGTAACTTAGTCTTCTGCATCTTGTTCAATATCTACACCATGAAGATTCAACTCTGGAATCTGCTCCAGTGGTCTGATACAGTGTGATATGCGTACCAGTCATGCAACCAAGAACATAATCATGGTGACTGATCAGTAGCTTCCACAGCTGAAGATATGGACCCTTGAATATTGAACACGATTCTGGCCAGTATTTCATAGAAGATAACAGATTCAGTTTCAAAGAATTGTATACATTGCAACATTTTATTTTATGTTTTACTTTAAAGCTAACTTCTTTTTAAAACTTAGTATTGTACAGTACTTTAAAATACACAGTGCAGTTGGTTAATAATAGGCAAGCCTGACGTAGCATGTAGGTTGCCTCCCCCATATCTGTGGGTTCCATTTCTGCAGATTCAATTGTCCATGGGTCTAAAAATATTCAGTTAAAAATTCCTGAAATACTGTACATAATATATATTTCTATGGCACGTTGCCAAAGATGGCCACTAGAGACAACTGTCTGCAATGTAATGTTTGCAAGGAACAGAGGCAAACACTTTGACAGGTCTTATGTAAAACAATGGAGAGATTTGAAACTCCTATGCTTTTATGACTCAGATAGGTGTGTTAAATATATGGTATGTTATCAGAAATGTCAGTTATTTGTGGAAGGCCTTAGAAAATATGCCCCTCTGAATACATGTGTGGGTGTGGGTGTTAGCTATAATCTGTATTATATATATAATCTTTACAACTAACCTGTTGCACCAAAAGTTTGTATTGTGGAGTAAATTACTAACCAGTGTTATACATTTTTCCCCAGCCACAATTACAGAAACAAATGAAATCAATGACAAACTAATGAGATTTTTTGATCACTGTGAAAAATTTGCAAGAGATGTAGAAGATAATAAGACAGCTATGAAGGAGGTTGATGCCTTTAAGGAAGGTCCCGAGATGAAGCAGATAGTGGAGAAAGTTGCAAATACGCTGTGTCTACCAGTAAATGACCTAAATGCAGGTAATCACTGAGTTTTGAATTTCATAATTTTGACTTCATTTGTTACTTTTCCTGAGTCAGTCTGAAGAACAAGTATGCATTAAACTTTGAATATGTCTTGGAAGGTTAACAGCTATTAAGGTTGAATGGCTAGCATATAATAGCTTCCTGTTTTGTGACAGCAGTTGTATACGTTATGACTTGCACAATGTACACACTTTTGCCACCCAGAGTGAAAACAGAGGCCTATTTCATGCTTGTTGGTAGCCTGGAGAGAGTGGAGAGTCGTTATGCCACTGAATCATACTCTGTAGAAGATGGCTGGAATTTTTTTGTATGATAAAGTGTGGAATGCAGAAAGAAAATAAGCTGCCAGCTCTTTCATGAAATTTGCAGGTAATCTAGCTGCCAGAATGCCTTTTTTACTTTTGCCACAAAACATCCACTGCCAACCCAACATCCATTAACATCAAGATCAGTAGCTAGTAACTAACAATAACATTGCCATGGACCTTTGTGTATCTCTTCTTTTGATAAATTTTCTATCAGTGAATGGTACAGGTACTGTTTTCAGTACTTTTTGAGAAATCTCTGTTGGAAGAAAGACTACTATAGCTGCTATTATTAAACAAAAATTAACCACAGAGATAAAATCATTATCAATTAATGTCTGATTACACAGTTACAAACCAGAATTACAGCTATCTGGATGTATCTTCTCCAAAACACCAGTTGTCAGGCTTGTGTGAAATTCCAAGGCATTTAAAAAAATTTTTTTTTTGGCAAAGCATGGGGAGAAGGATTCTAATGTTGAAAAGGAAAAATAAACCACCAGGTTATTTTTAAGATGTGTGCAAGATGTGGATTGCAATCCATTTATGATATAGTCCAGGGGTTCCCAACCTTTTCAAGCCAAGGGCTGGGTCACACTCTCTCAGTCAGCTTCGAGGGCCAGGTGACCATTTTGCCTTGCCTGCACGATGGGGGTGGACATTTTGTCCAAACAGCTTCAAAGGGGTAGACATTTTGTTTCTTGAATGCCTTTGGAGGTATGGGGCCACATGAAATGGTGCTGTGGGCCAGATCTGGCCCACTGGCCTTAGGTTGGCAACTTCTGATATAGTCAGTAAGGTTAAGCTAACTTTTATCAGATAATATGTTCTGGAGAAAAGATAAAATCTGAAGACAACTGTAGGTTCAGTTTTGTGTAGAGAAACAGGCCAGAGCAACAGCTGCACCAATGTTCAGACATAATAAACCACAGAGCAAACCTTTGTGGTGTATTCAGTCATTCTTCCTGGAAGTAGTCAAGCAGCAAGCACCAGCTGGCTGCTCATCTGTAGAAAGCACAGTTCCTTTGGTTTATTGCAACCATTGTTTTGGTTAATCATAAAAATGTTATAAATGATTGAAACAAGAATTAGGAAAGAATCACAGTACTGTATACAAGTACATTGAAACATAGACATTAAGCTGGGTACACAGAAAGAGCCTACTCAAAGATTATGGTATTCTTGAACCACAGTCAGGTGTACCAGGTAACAGCAACCTTATGTTGCTGGCTAATCATTCTCACACGAGGTCAGGCAAAGGGAGCTGCAGAATGAACTCACCAAAGGGTACCTTCATTTTGGCAGTTTCATGTCTGAAGAAGAAGGAGAGGCATTAGGCTTATTGTTTGTACATCATTTATAAAACTATTTCTTGTAAATGTAAAAAGCTATCAGTTTCTGTTTGTGTTCTTAAGAAATAAGGCTTGAATTCTTTCATGTAGCTTTCAGTTCTAGTTAGGTTGACAAGCTATCGAATAAAATTGTGAAATTTCCAGCAGAGTACAGGTAAAAAACTTCAGGTACTATCACATTCTTCTTCAAACTAATCAAATAAATTAATTTCAAGTCTTTACTATCCATCTGTCTAGTATGTTTATAACATTTGAAAAATGTGTTAAGATGATATGAAAACCTAGGTTCATTTAACTTGTCTTTCTCCAATTCACAATTGATAAATATTGGTTCCTGGCTGTAAACTGTAGATGCTGAATGTTGTGGATAAATCAGTACAGTATGTGGTGGGTAGTGCTGCACCTGTGGAGTTGAAAGTCAGATGGGAGAAGCAAGGATGACTTACTTTCTGTTGTTGTGGTTTTCTTGCACGTTCCTACTGTATGGGAGGTTAGACTCCTGGATTTTTTTGTTTCATTTTTCTGCAGTGTGAGTCCCATTCCTCCCCACCCCCCACTGCTGGTGATGGCAGAATCCCCAGGCAACAAGTCTGTAGGCTCTAGCTTGTTTTTGACATCTAAGGATACTTTTGTTATCTAGGGATACATCCCTAGGACAGTTAGCCTCAACTATCCCTTCCACTGTATTCCCAGAGGGCTGAGTTTCTGGCATTAGCCCATTAGGTAGAGACCCCCCAACTGGGGTCCCACTTGAATTCACTAGAGCTTTTGGAAGTCCAGGTACAGAGACGTGGATGGGAAACACAAGTCTCAAGCCCAGACACAGTCCTTTTAAGGAGAGCTGTTATAGGCTGGTAAATAGGAATTGGGCTCTGTGGTGCTCCTCCTCCTGGACCCTCCTTTGCTGCTCCTGCTTGGATCTCCATCACCTTAACTGGGTTGGGCTAGATAACACAGCTCATGTCAAGTGGTGAAGATGCTAAAGTTGAAATAGCACCAGTAGGGAAGGTGCTATCTTCAGGTTTCTAATGACTCTCACTCCTGAATGGGCTGTGTGGGAAGAGTTGGGTCTCCTTATTCACTTTCCCTGCTTGTAGCTCTGAGGAGATACAGAAGGTGGGGCCCCAGTCCTTCACTGACTCCCTCAACTTTTTCCCTCAAACAACATAGTTGATAATACCCCCTCAACCCCTACACACCCAATTTCTTAGCCTCACTTTCACCTTCCTTATAGTGCATCAGTTGGTTAGGGGATTGGGAAGCTTATCATGTCCCCTGGGCTTGTGGGGTGGGGCCAAATCCCTCCCTTCCCCTGTACTCAGGTCAATCCCTCACATTCACCTGCACAGCTATTTTGTAAAGGCATGTTCTACACCTAGTTGAGATCATCCTTGCATGGTGGCATTTCTGCATTGTGAAATGTGGCATCAGATAAGACTTACTGTCAATGAACTGTTTGTCAGCTGTTGCTTGTCTTTACTACAGATTTGGTTCAGACAGCATTTTTCACTTGCTCATTTGGGCTAACTGTAAAAAACACCAACTCCCCCTGGTGTTCACTCTTCAGTACAGAAGATGCCAAGGTAAGTGATGCATATACAGTACAGTAATACCTCATATAACATTAGTATCGAATAACACGAAAATCGCATAACATCAAGGAATCTGGGGGGAAGAATTGCATCAGATAACATTAAGATCCTATGGGATGCTTCAGATAACAACCGCTAAAGCCTGTGTGGTTACAATGTATCTCTATGGATCCCATAGAGGATCAGATAACACTAAAAATCATATAACACGAAGACTTGTGGAACCAGGTTTTAGTGTTATATGAGGTTTTACTGTATATCTGTTATTTATTTAACTGTGAAGTGATGATTTGCGAAATTTAATGTAGCAGCGGCATATGAAGAGATTACTACTTCATTTCATAGAGTGATACCATCTAGCAAACAACTAAACATGTTCAAATCCACTCATTATTAAATGAATCATAAGTACCTTTAAATAATGTGCTGAATTGTCATTATGATGTGTAATTTTAAATAGTATTAGGAATTAAAAGGACGTTTATCTTTGTAAAGGTGAGACTTTGCTGTGAAATTTAATGCACACCCTTTCGTATCTTTTAGCAAATGCATGCCTGGAAAGGTCCTGACTTAATATTTTCAGGCTATTTATTAGACTTGTCATTACTTTTTAAAAAAAAGAAGAATAATCTGGAAAAGAAGAAAAGATGTCATATAGACTTGTCATGAACTCTGTTAAGAATGTATGATCATTATGTATTGTATGAAGGATCTCTGAAGATCTTCAGTTGCCATGACTCAAAATGTAGGCTGAAATACAAGTTGTCATTCTGGTTGAACAAATGTTTGACTTGCTGTCACTAGTAGTCAGTCAGGTGCATTTCCTCAGATTGGTGTAATCCACATGTGTAGAACTAAAGCACATGTCATCCTCCACCAACATAGCAATTAATGCAGTTTGGGACATTGGAGGACCTACAACTCCAAACAGTCAAGGAGGGATACAATCATATAATCACCAAGGTGGAAGGGGCATTTTAGGCCATCGAGTCAAAACCCCTGCTTAATGCAGGAATCTGAATCAAAGCAGATCTGACAGATGGTTGTCCATCTCTTTCTTGAATGCTCCCAGCAATAGAGAGCTTATCACCTCTTGAGGCAGTTGTTTCTGCTGTTGTACTGCTGTAACGGTTAAGAGTTTTTTCTGATATTTGGCCTTTGATGAATGTGCCATCTAGCAGAGTTTATCTGTGACTCAAACTTCTTGTGTCAAATTTGGGACCAAGGATTGAGTAAGCATGCTTAGCTTCTCTTAGTCCCAGTAGTACTCATTACATAACTTAAGCAATTCTCTTAATATATTATAAAATTTATTATATTTTAGGTGCTTGAATATCTGAATGATCTAAAGCAATATTGGAAGAGAGCATACGGATATCCTGTTACTAGTCACTCCAGTTGCGGTCTTTTCCAAGATATCTTCAGACATTTGGATCAAGCTGTAATGGAGAGTAAAAAGTAAGTGGATTGTGGTGTGTGTGTGTGTTATGAAGGAGAGGCTGAGATGCATGCCCATTCTCTTTTTGATCCTGTTCTTGAAAATGATGTCCTCTTGAATGTATGTATTACCACTCATTATCTTTGAGAAATTATGTTGTATTTTTTAAGACCAAAAGGTACACACGGATATGGCATATGGGGGAAGAAAAGAGGAAAGAAGTGTATGTTACAGTAGGAAATCTTAGAATTGCTAAATAAAGGGAAAGATCTATTAGGGCAATGATGGTGAACCTTGGCACTCCAGGTGTTCTTGGACTTCAATTACCAGAAGCCAAGTCAGAACTCCTGCTGATCAGGGGTTCTGGGAATTGGAAGTTTAAGAACATCTGGAGTCCCAAGATTCGCCATCACTGCATTAGGGTAACATTCTCTAAATTGGGAATAACATTCACTGAGTGTTCTCTGGCATTAAAGAAATCGACAGGATTGTATGAAGTAATCTTTAACACAGGGTTTCAATGGAGGTACAACTTGAGCTACTAAGTTTGCACCAAAGTGCTTTTGATATTGCAACAATTGACCAATATTTATGTTAATGACCATCAACTTTTTTGTCAACTCATTATTTATCATTTTTACCCTCTGTACTGTTTTATCAGGGAATTCTTTTAGAAGATAATATTATCTTATAATGTAAAACTAATGTTTGTGGCTAATGATTATTACAGTATAAATATATTTATTGACATTAGGAACTCATTTCATTTAGAAAACTGGTTTGGCAAATGGAAAAACAGGTTTTAAAAGAATAAAATATGGTCCAACGGTTGACAGAACTTGGCTACCATTTCAATGGTCCTTGAAGCTAAAAGGTTCCAACCCACTTAATCTTTCAAAGCATGCTGTTTCCTGGCTTCTAAGACAGCTATTTTCCTGTTTTAATAGCAGTTTAAAAATGAGCATCTGAGTGGTACATGTATTTGGAAATCTCCGCAATCAGGAGTGGAGTAGGGAGAGGTTTAATCCTCCATTACCGTATGTTGAGTTCATAAGAAGGTGTATTTGTGGAAGACAATTCATGAGAATGTGGGGTGAGAAGAAAAGAAAGGGAACGTTGTCAAAAGGAAAGGGATTTTTAAAGTGAAAAGATAGCCAGAGGAAACGGGTGGAAAAAACAACCTTCCTGGATGAAGCAAGAGACGTAATTTTTTGGGCACCCCTGCTTTAACAGAAAAAAGTCACCAAAGCCCAAGTCGTCTGCTACTACTATGCCAAATTTGGTGCTGATCTGAAACTTAGTTTCAAAGTTACAATTTTTTGTTTGAGCTGACCCCATTTTTAGAATGGAGATATTATTGCTGCAGTTTTATGTATTGATAATATAACATAATCCACAATCCTTTGATATACAGTGGAAGCTCATACAACAATTGCCCCATATAGCAATGCGTCCCACACAACAATTTTCCCTATGAAAAAAATCATACAATTTTTCAATGGGAAAAATCACTTAGCAAAAAAACCATTGTATGGTGCATCCCATAGGGAAAACCGCTATATGATGCATGCATCATATTGCAATTGTTTCATACAAAAACAAGCCCCGTGGAGTGGATTAAAATTGTCTTATGAGGTACCACTGTATTCTGTAAATAAACTAACCTAGCCTGTAATCATAAGTACACTAGAACCCCGGACAACGTTATGACATGGTTCCACGAGTCATGACATCCGGTTTTTAACATTGTTCGATACATTGATCCAACAGCGCTAAAAAAAACCTGAGAAGAGGCGCTCGCACGCGTGCGAAAAGGCGCGCCAGTGGGAGCCTCTTCTACCAAACGGGTATAGCAACGGGCATCGCACGTCAAGGCAAGGTATCAAAGCGGGGGGTGCCACCCCCCACTTTGTTCCCTTACCTTAACATGGGATCCCCGTTTCGCGCACCTGGGCAAGGGTCAGCTTTTCCGAATTCCCCCCTCCCCTTCCTCTCCTCTCCCAAAGTTCCGAAAGGGTAAAGATCCTTATCTTTTTGGAACCTCGGGTGGCTTGCAGGTGCTGCGCTAACCCCCACCAATGCGCGCGTGCCTGCAAGCCACCCGAGGTTCCGAAAAGATAAGGATCTTTACCCTTTCGAAACTTCGGGCGCGCGGCGCGCATTGGTGCGGGTTAGCGCAGGATACGGGGGGGACCTCCGTACCCTGCGCTAACCCCGACCAATGTGTACGCGCCTGTAAGCCACCCGAGGTTCCGAAAAGATAAGGATCTTTACCCTTTCGGAACTTCAGGAGAGGAGAGGCGCCTTTCCGCGGGGTCTCCCCGGCTTGGGAAAGAGGCGGCTTGGCCGAAATTCCCTCCCCCTGCGCGGGGGTGAGGATTTCGACCAAGCCGCCTCTTTCCCGGGCACGCTATAGCAATTGCCTTGACGTGGGATCCCCGTTTCGCTCGCCTACGTGAAAATAACGTGAAAATCGCATTATTTGATACAAGATTTTTCCAAAAATCTTGTCACGTTATGTGGTTTTCACGCTATATGGTACTTGCGTTACCCGGGGTATTACTGTACATTTATTTCTGGAATAAGTCCCAGATATATTTTGGTGAATATTGTTATAGCTAGACTACTATCTTGAAGTCACAACGCTTCTTTGGAACACTGGCTTATGAAAAAGAAACTGGTTTGTTGCTCAATTAGCTTTGCTAAAATTATAGCCAAACAGATTTCAAGATACAGTATTTGACTAAGCTGCATCCCCCGCCCCCGTGTGTTTCCAGGAACCCTGGTGGAGCATAGGTTAAATTACTGTACTGCAACCAAAAGATTGTGAGTTCGATCCTGACCAGGATTCATGGTTGACTCAGCCTTCCATCCTTCCAAGTTGGTAAAATGAGTATCCAGTGTGTTGGGGACAAAATGCTAATTAACTTGTGAACCTTCCAGAGAGTGGACTTAGTACTTTGGGGTGGTATATAATTGTGATTGCTTGGCTTGGCTTTTTTACCTCTAACAATAGATTTCTTCTTTTTTATAATCTCCAGTTCTGTTTGTTATAAATTTAGTGCCTGCCTTGTTCAATCGAGTGACCAAATACAAAATAATAGAGGCTCCTTTTTTACCTTTAGTAAATGTATAGGAAGAATGCCAGGAAATGCAATCTATTATATATGGGTAAAAAAAGCTTTAACTGTAAACGTTCCTTCTACTATAACTCTTTAAGGCTCAGAAACCTTTCTTTACTTCTTTGCACCTCATTATATTACCTACCCGTCAAAGGTCTTGCACAGTTAGAGAGTACTGTATCTGTGATAAAATGTAAGAGATCGCTTTGTATCAAAAAATGGATATGTATTATCTCATAATATGCTAGGATGAAAGGATGACTGAAGGTATGGTATGCCTTATTAATTTACTGTGTTCACCAGAATATAGTTGCATTGAACTAGGAGGTAGCTTTCCCCACCTGGTGGCATCCAAGTACAGGATTTCAAAGTCTTTCAGAGAAGTTTTTAAGAACATACAATCCATTCATAATTCTGTTTTGTGACATGATATTTTTGTACATGATAAGCTAGGAGGTATGTAAACCCACAGAGATAATGATGTTGGGAAGCACGAGAAGGAGTTCTCATCAGTGGCTAGGAAGAACACCAGTTAATACCAGAAGACATCTTTTTTATTAGCTGACTAAAAGCAGTTGTTCTTAGGTATGTATTGATCTTGGTAGATATAGGGATTAATTTTGTTTAGAATGTGTTTACGGAATGTTCGATGCCCTTCTTGATTTATTGGTTTATTTATTTATTTATTTATTTATTTATTAAATTTGTATTGCTCCCCTCTTGCCTGGGCGACTCACAAGTATGAAAACATCTCATAACAATAAAATCCCAAACCGTTAAAACTATCAAAATATTTAAAATGTTAAAATACCTTCACCAACAGCCATAATTTAATTTAAAAACTGAAGCCCGGTGGCCTTCATATAATTATATGAAGGTGAAGGTAAAGCCAGTCATATCTGATTCTAAGATTCAGTGCTCATCTCTGTTTCAAAGCCAAAGAGCCAGAGGCATCTGCTTGTGCAAACATTTCCATGGTCATGTAGCAGGCATGACTAGACACCAGAGTGCACAGAATGCTGTTTACCTTCCCACTGAAGTGGTCCCTATTTATCTACTTGCGATTTCTTGCTTTCGAACTGCTAGATTGGCAGGAGATGATTATATAGAATAACAAATAATTTTTAAAGGGTTATGTCAATCCAGATCTAATTTTTGTTAATGAGCCTACAGTTCACATGTGCTTTAAGGTGAGCTGTTCAATCCCAAACATCAGCACTGACTGACTCTATGTTAGATCTACTCAGCCATGTTACCTAAATCTATACAATTACTTAGAAGTATAATTTCAAAAGAGCCAACTGCACAAAGGTTGACAGCAGCACTAAATGCAGCTGTGCTTTAGATCACCTGTCAACCAAAGAATCCTTTTGGAACTTCCATTTTGAAATGTTCATATGCCTCCATTCCGACTTCATCCCAGGTCTCATTCTGGAAACACATACCCAATACTTAGATTATACAGTATTCATACTTTGGAGAAAGTCTTTTTAATGAACATATAATAAAAGTCAGGATAAATTTGATCTTGACACTTGCAGAAATAAAAAGAAGTCACTGCATAGACCAGGGGTGCCCAAACTATGGCCCGGAGCCCAGATCCGGCACCAACACCAATTAATCCAGCCCACAAAATCCTCATCGCTCCTGGAAGCGGAAGTAAAACATGCCCGTATGGACCTGTTTTACTTCCACTTCGAGGAGTGATTAGGACTTTGCGGGCTGGATGAATTGGCACTGGGGGCCGGATCTAGCCCCAAGGCCATAGTGACCAGCTCCCTGAATCACGTGACCGGCCCACAGCCTGAAAAGTGTGGGCACCCCTGGCATAGACACTAACAGAGCTTGACAAATCAAGAAGCAGTCAGAAAGCTTAGAGATTACTAAAAAAAACTGAACAACAGTCAAAACAAAAGGATATTTCATGTCAACCACATTTATTTATTTTATTTTATTTATTTGCATTTATATACTGCCCTCCTCACCAGGGCAGCTCAGGGTGGTTTACATATCATTAAACATAACAACACAGAAATCAAAACATTCCCTAAACACTTCAGATCCAAAAATTATGAAAGATTTAAAATTTGGCAGAGAAGACCAACCAACTCATAATAAAAATAAAATACAAAGGGATATTCAGATCAAATTCAGTGAGTTTTCAACTTTCTTTATATTGGTGGAACTAAAAGAAGCCATAAGAAGATGTAAGAAAGGCAAAATGGCAGGGCTGAGTTATATCTGGATTGAGAAAATTAAATATTTGGTGAAAGTCCACAAAGGAATAGCTTCTTTAATAGTTGCTGGACACAACCAGACACTTTCTAAAAATATGACAGGTGAAAGTAATCACTATAGTGAAACTAGGCAAAAAACAGATCCCCGAAGTTATAGGCCAATCTCTCTATTATGCCACTTTACAGAATCTTTGAATGAATGCTATTAACCTTTGTAACATTGCCTCCCCCCCCCCCAAAAAAAAAAAAATATTTGGGCATCACTCTGGATTGAACCCTGACTTACAAAATACACTTTCTACACACTAAACAGAAAGTTGTCACCAGAAATAGCATACTTACGTAACTGGTCAGTTCAGAATAGAGCTTTTAATGAATCATGGGGTTTTTTTACTGACTACCTAAAACCTACCCCCACTGAAAAAGTGTATTATTTAGCTGTCATTCCTCTGGATGAACATTGAAAGGTCAAGCAAATAAAAAATGAAATAAGGTATTACAGCATCTGATCCATCCAGTTCATGGAAATCAGCCTCCAAAACAGTGGCTAAACATGAGGAAGAATTGTCTGCATACCTCTTAAGTTCTAAATATTAAACCAGAAAAGGCTAGGTTACACCTGTGAAGAGTAGAAATAACAATACTTGCTGAATAGATGAATGCCAAAGGGTGTCTTCCACCAGGGCAAGATTTTGGCTGGACTTTGAAGTGAGGTAAGGAGATCAGAGAATAATCAGATAAAATTGGGCTATTTGGATACAGGACAGATTTTCTCTAAATGTGGAGAAATTCAAACAATGCTGCATTTATTAGTATGCAATTTATGATACATGACATGTGGAAAATATCTAGTAAATGACAGAAATAATACTATTGATGTTTTGGATACCAATAAAATTAACAGAAGGGGAATTAAAATAATGGCAAATTATAATAAAAAAAATTCAATGGAGATAAAAGATCGAGAATAAATAAAAACATTGGCATGTATCTCAAAAGGAACGAGCCAATCAAATTATGATTATTATATTTGTAACAGCATTGAGATTGGATAAAAGGTAAAGGTTTCCCTTTCTCAAAAGCCAGTCATATCTGACTCTAGAATTAATGGACACAAATCAGACGTCCGAAATGGCAACACAGAGAAACCTGTTTCAAACACTTCAATCTACCTGGACACTCTATTCAAGACCTGAAAGTTACAATTTTGGAACAGAGCAATTACAAGACTAGGATGGACTACATCCATCTGTTGGACACCCATCACAGAGGCTTAAATATTAGCCAAGGGTTTCTGGGACATTATCACATTCGATACACAGATTGCTATATGCTGCTAGATATTTTATATATTATATTTTGGTGGATTATACTACCTTCGTGCCAGTTCTCTTTTACAACTTGAACAGAACAGGAAATGGCAAGGTGGTAGTAAACAAATGAAAGATTAAATAAGATACCAGAAAGGGGATTACTTAACACCTTTGAGACTGAAAGGGAGACATTTAAAACTAATCTGAATAATCTATTGTTATTGATAGCTGTAGGAAACTGTATTGTTATGCTTGCTTGTCTGTCATTCTGCTTGAGCACCCTTCTCCCTTTAACCCCTGCATTTGGTGTATATAAACCATGCCTGTAAGTTTTACTCCTTGTCTGAAAAAGTGGAGTTGATCCACGAAAGCTAACAAAAATATAGCAGTTAGTCTTTAAAGTGCTACATTATTTTTTATATTTTATTTTATTTTATTGTTTTTGTTTTCTGATACAGTATGCCTAAAAAGCAATGATTTGTCCACCACCAGTGATATTTGAAACTTCAAGCTGAGGCTGAAAAACGAGTTCTCTTGTTTGTTCTGTACTGAATTAAAATTTAGCTGGAAGGATTACCACAGCCTCTGTTCCTGAACACACCCAAAAAACTCTTCAAGGTCTCTTAAAGTGAACTGTTGTACCCATGTACTAGATATTGTTTAGGTTAAGTCTAACAAACAGTGGTTTATCATTGTAGCAAACTACAGATATTTTATAGTACATTTTATCTAAGACCAGTGGTATTGCCACTGTTACCAGAATAACATGCAAACCCAGTGACTCCCTATGTAAAGCTATCAGCTGATAATTGTTGTTGGAAAATAACTTCTTGTTTTTTGCTTTTTGTGGGGCAGCAGGTGATACATAGGACAAAGTTAAGCCAGTGTGGGAACTCACTGCTGAGTTTCCTGTTCCTAGTTCTGCTGTTTTTGTTACTACTGCTGTATGATTTCAAGAAACTAGGAGACATGAATATGGAAATCTTGCTATTGCTTTAGTATTGTCCAGATATTACATTAAATATGCATTCATATATTTGTGAAAATCAAGCCTAAAAGTCAGTAGTGTTGTAGTCATGAGGGGATACATATTAATGATACCACTAATATCCCCCCACACCTGCATGGTATTTCTGAAGAGATGTTGATGAGCAGACTTATCTATAGTCATCCTTACCTGCCTGGTACACAGGTACTAGAATTCTACTTTGTTCAGGATACAAGTCATGTGTATAGCTTTGCTAAGCTGAATGAATGCCTGTAGGAATTGTGTGAATTGTTGAATACTGTACTTGTGAACTTTATGTAACCATTCACAGTGTCAGTTCCTGCTGATTGTTTATAACACAACATTATTTAGCCCTGAGCATCTGTCATGGAAAATTCTAGATTTTTCAGTGAGGTAGTTCTGAGGGAGAGTATAAGATCTGATGGAGGAAAGAAATTTGGGAGATCTTGGGAAGAGTGAATAAAAAGTACCAGTTAGAACATTCTATAGAGGACAGAACTATGGTCAAGTAGCTTCACACAGCAGTCGTTCAGCAGCAGCATTGTAGCCAGAAAATGGCAGTTTAGGGCTTACAGTTGCCTTCTGGAGGAAAGAGATCTGAAATGAAAAGTCCTGGATTATTGGACTTCATCCTCTCCTGTAGTTGTTGTTTAGTTTAGAAATTTAACCTTATATGAACCCCAGTGCTATACATTTCTATGTATACTTCCTTGCAGAGTGGAAATAGTGCTTTCATGAGTGATCACTTAATTTTATTTTAGCTTTTGAAAAACTGAAACCATTTACTGTGGAGCCAGATGCCCTTATTTCAACCGTTTGTTAATCAAGAATTTCAAATACTGTTGGAGGAGTATAAGGATTCTGATAATTATTTCTTCCAAGTAAAGAGGTGCCCACTTATGGACAAAACAGTGTAACTCCAAAACCTTACTGAGCTATAACAACTTCATTAAGTTGGGGAAGTGCATGGAGTGTTGAATATACTATACAAATTAGTTTTATAAAGACACTACTGTTATGAAAGGCCTCTCGTAGAAGTAACAAGGCAGGCTTGTATATATTTAAGGTTTGTAACTATGTAACTTTTGGAGGTGATATGGATTACTTTCCTTTGGCAGCTGACTTGGCTTCCATGCTGGTAGTAAAAGAAAAAGAAAAAACCTGTATACACTCGAGTATAAGGTGACCCGAATATAAGCCGAGGTACCTAATTTTGACCTGAAAACCTAGGAAAATAGATTGACCCGAGTATAAGCCTAGAATGGGAAATGCAGCTGCTGCTAGTGAGTTTCAATAATCAAAATACATGAAAATGTGGTAAAATTAATTAAATTTTTGGCACGTCTCAATCCGACGCGGTATTGGGACCCTCATGGTCATTGACCCAAGTATAAGCCGTTTCCCCGTTTGGGGGCTCATTTTTGGTACTGAAAAACTAGGTTTATACTTGAGTAGATACAGCACTCTGCTGTAGTCAACATGGAAGCCGTGGAAGCCACATGAGGCAGTGGTGGCAGAGGGAAATCTGTTTTCTCCACTATCTTGTTGTCCTTTTTGTGTTTGCCATAAAGTAACAAGTTTCACTTCCCTCTTGGTCACTACAGAAGAGTTGGATCTTTGTCTTCCGTACCAAATCACTGAATGTGAAGGAGGCAAAGCTTTTTCTTGTGTGTCCAGCAGAGGAAAAGGGTGAAGTAGCAGAGGAGGTGTGTATTTATCGTATGATGAGCTTCAGTTGTCTACATTAAAGCTGATATATAGAGTGAGCACAAATTGTCCCTCTCAAGCTCCTAACTAGAGTTCCACATCTAGGTTTGAAATCTATTGAAGGGCTTCATCTGTGGCACTATGCAAATCCTCCAATGTGCCTCTAAACATATGTAAGGAACACTTAAATATAATGTAGGCCATGGTTTGGTCTCTTTCTCCACAGTCACACTGGGGAAATGATTTCCATCCCCATCTGACCACAGCCAGTCCTTACTCTGTTTAGCATCCTCCAATGCTGTCTGGGACAGCAGGAAGCCTTGTGATCTGTGCACAATTTGGGTTCGTTTTCTTCTGTACAGTGGAGTCTTCTCCATTGATCAGCCTCTTCATCAAACAAATGGGTTTTGTACTCTTTCTTTATCTCATCTGCTTCCATATTGGGTACAAAGGAAAGGGTTTGTTTCCTCCACAACTAGCATGGAGCTAAAATAGTTGGCAGAAAAGGTCAGATGACACTTTTTTTTTTGCCTGAAGGGAATCCATGCCTTCACCTGTGACTATATGAGTCATAGACAAGTCACATAAAGTCATTGTAGTTTCTTCTTTTTAAGGTACCTTTTATTTAATGTGTGTGTACTCACAATAATGTTCTGTGTGTTGTGCAGATGAGATAATGTTTAGATACACTGGAAGATCTGTCCTCAGATATTCCTGAGTTCATGCTTGAAAGAAACACCTTCCTTGCAAACCAATTGAATTCTGCTTTCATTTGTGGGTGGCACTTTTATGTTGATATCTACACCACCTTTTGCACACATGAAAGGGAAAAACATTTGCTCTGTTTCCCTGACACTTGTACTATTTATTTACTAAGGTCACAGCAGACAGTTAATAGTAAAATACAAATGAAAGAATTACATTTAAAATATAAGAACAGAATAAAAACACACAAGTTATGTTTGGAAAGACCACAGCATCCAACCAGTTTAATATTCTGTAGTAGCAAACAAATGTAAATACTATATTCCTTTCTGAATAAAATAAATATTTTTTTTTCCTGCAGGCAGAGAGATAGCACAGAAACGGCTAAGCAAACTCTCTTTGACAGGGAATTCCAGTGTCTTGGCTTAAAAAAAAAATAAGAAATACATTTTTCATTTCCACAGATAGTGGCACAAAGACAAATAACTTAACTAGGAAGTATTATTATTATTATTATTATTATTATTATTATTATTATTATTATTATTATTATTATTATTATTATTATTATTATTATTATTATTATTATTATTATATTTCGATTTCTATACCGCCCTACTCGGTAGTAGTAGTAATCTGTGCTTTCAGTTTTGGAATGTTGTGAGAAATGTATCTGTTATTGGTACAACTTGGATATATTTTTGATCATTTGATAAGTTCCTCCAGGTTGCATCTATTTTGAGGGGATACACAAAAAGAGCCTACTTGAAGATTGTGGTATTTTTTAATTACAATTGGGAATGGCCACCTTGTGTCAGCTAATCTTTCTCACAGGCGGAAGGAACAGCAAAATGAACTCACCGAAAGATGGCTTCATTTTGGTAGTTTCACGTCTAGCCTAGACACAGAAGAAGAACCTGTTTTGAGCTGTACATTTTTATATAGGCACTACCTATGGTATATAAGACTATCAGAAGTGTGAATAGCAAAGCAGAAGTGACTCTGGGAAGGGATGACATGGTGAAAGAGACATAAGAACAGTATGTCCACCCTCCCCAAAGACAGTAGGGCTTATTTCTCATAAAAAACTTGTGAATTGCTTAGTTGGTCAGATTTTGTGGGTGTTAAGGTGTATTTTTAGACTTTATTTTTACTACTGTTTTACTAACCATCCTGCTTTATTTATCACTGAGTTGGAGAATCTGAGTTGGAGAATCATTGATGCACATAGGGAGTTTAAAGAACAGCGGATTTCATAAAACTTTGAACACTGTATGTTGTCAGAATAGATGTCTTGAAAATAGGAAATGTAAAATAAAGGTGCAGTAGAACCCCATATAATGAATGCCTCTTACAGTGATTAAATCATACAACAATGAGGATTTGAAAAAAAAAATATTGTGCCCCATATAACAACTAAAATCGTTATACAATGCAATGCACCCCTGTGGAGAAAATTGTACAATGGTTTTTTGTTGATGTACGATTTTTCACATAGAGATAATCATTGCATCCCTTATAGGGTTGCCATATGTCCTGGAAAACCACGATTGTCCTGGATTCAAGGTCCAAAAATTGTCCTGGCTAGTTCAATAAAATTCATGTTAAAGTCCCAGGTTTTAAAAACTTACTGATTGTGTATTATAACACACCATTAAAATAACGTTGTGCCACCTTAAATACTTACTTATAGCAGTTAGTCTTTAACTCCCCCCATCCACACACACCCTGTTGCTCTGCAGAAGCTCCCCGGGGAGCCAGGAGGCAGTGCCCACTTCAAACAGTGCCATCCTTGGCCCTTCCAAGAGACCAATTAGGAGGCCACTCCTGCCCCATTGGCAGGGGAAGGTGCGCCGAGCGGGCTGGATGCAGAACCAGGTTCCCCCTCATGGGGCTGCATGCTTTGGGCCAGCAGCATCTTCCTCCCCATGCACGCGTGCGTCCCTGCCTTGTCCATCATCCTCTTCTTTTCCTCACTCTTCCTCTGGCAGCTTCGGAGTTGCCAAAGCGGGAGAGCTTTTTAGTCTGAGGTAAATTCTTCTCTCTTTGACAGATGTGGGGGGAGGGAAATGAGGTGGAGGGGGATTGTTCCCGCCTTTACTTGTAAGGAGATCCACCTGGGGAAACACACCCGTCCATGTTTGTCAAGTATACTTCTGCCCCGGTTTTGTGGGAGATAATTATGGCAACTCTAATCCCATAGGGATAATCGCTATATGATACACGCATCGTATAGCGATTAAATTGTACAACGACTAGCCCCGCAGGACGAATTAAAGTTGTATTGGGTTTTACTGTGCTTTAAAATCTTATACTCCAAATGAGGATAGTCAAGCACGTAGTTGCATTTTGTTGACATTTTCATGTTACAGATTAACTTACATTTTCATCTAGTTAATGTTAAACTGGCTGTATTGGCGTGGAACAGTATGCCCGGACTCCAGGGAGACAGCCCTTCTCTTTCTCGGTCCCCCCCCCCCCCCATTATCACAAATATCTAAATAAGGCAGACATTATTTGCGTTGTTATCTAAAATGGAAATCAGTCTTATATTTCACTGTATATTTTTTCAAGTTATAGTTAGTTAGAAAACAAGATCTCCAGTTCAGACACCATGCCAAACAAAGCATTTCTGTTTTGTTTGTTTTAATTTCCTCTCATTGATGGGAACAGCTAACTAGAAGCTCATTCACACTAAACCAAGAATTCTGACTTAACATTCTGTGTGAATATAGTCATTATTTTATCCTTAACTTCCTATTTGGTAGCTACCATAACAAACAGGCTTCAATCATTTTACATTTCACTCTGATGAAAACTTAGATTTTTGAATTCCAACAATATATTTTGCATTCAGTGGTCCATGGGATCGCAAAAGGTTGGATTTGACTGCACGACAACATTTTTCAGCTTATTTGTCCTATTTTCTACCCTTATAAATTCCATTCATACTGTTTCATAATATACCTTACTAGTCAATGATTGTGTTTCTATGGGATTTTTATATAAACTACAACTTTCTAAGAGTAAAAATAATTATTTCTCATAAATGGTTTATCTACCTGTTCTATTACTGTTTCTATATATTTTATTTATTTATTTATTTATTATTTATTAGTTCAAATTTATATTGCCGCCCACTCACCAATATTAGTATTGCTTTCATCCAGAGCTTAAGATGGTTTTATTATGGAAATGAATACTGATTTTTGGCAGAAGACAGGAAAAGGCCAATCTCTGGAAGGTATACAATTAGAAATCTATAGAACAGGGATTCTCAACCTGGGTCACGCTCCCTCAGACAGTTGAGTGGGCCAGACTAGTGTTCCCCCCGCCATAAATGCTGCCATAAAACGCATCTACGGCTGTCCTAAATGCATTTACAACAGCCGCAGGTGCATTTACGTCTGTCGTAAATGTGTTTCGCTTCTGCTGGAGTCACGGACCAGATGATTCAATGCTGTGGTCCTGGGCCAGCCCACAGGTCGTAGGTTGACAACCCCTGCTGTAGAACATATATATATATTCTATAGAATGGGTTCACAAACTTAGTGGTGAGTTCCAGATTTGGATGTTTACTCATTACACTATATTAATTTGGCTGGAAATGGTCATTCTGATTTGAATTAGAATAGAAGTTCATGGACAAAACAGATAAGCCCTTCCTTGCAGAGCCATCCAATATATAAATAGATTGCTGAAAGGCAAATGTAGGCAAATGTATTTAAAATGTTACTATGGATGGAATTAGATGTTAAGAAATCAATCAGAAATTACAAAGGAAAAGTACTTTGGGTGACTAATTGTAGAAGAGACAGCAACATGCCCATATTCAGAGAAGTAGTTTGACATGTATCAAGGAAAGCTGGAAGGCTTCATTGAGTTCTCTGAGGGTAGAAAAATGAAGGTCACAAGGGGAAGATTAGGAAACAAGGGCCAGAAGATAAGATGTGTGGAGCTATGGGAAGGCTTTTCAAATGAAGCCATAACATTTTTGTTGGATCTGGAAGGGATGGGAAGTCAGTGAATGGAAAAGAGGAATAGAGACTGCATGGTCAAATTGCCTGAAAAGAGAATAATTTTGGCAGTAGTTTTGGACATAGTTGAGGAGATTCAAGGGGGTAAAAGAAGCAGGGAAGATGTTACAATTAATAATTGGCAGGTGTTGGGGTACACATAAAGAGCCTCCTCAAAGATTGTGGTATTTTTGAGCCACAATCAGGCATAGCCTGGTAATGGCAACCTTGTGTTGCCAGCCAGTCTTTCTCAAACTAGTACAGGTGAGAGAAACTGCAGAATGAACTCATCAAAAGGTGTCTTCATTTTGGCAGTTTCATGTTTGGTTTCGACACAGAAGAAGACGTGGCAGGTATTGAATGCTTCATGGAAGTGGCCAAAATGGAGTGTGATGTACAGAAAGAAGGAGCACAGCATTGTCCATATAAACCAGGCTTTTTCAACCTTTTCAAGGGGGGGGGTGTCACTCCCCTTAGAATGGCTGTGCGGGCCAGTCACTTGTTTCCACGCAAAGTTCTTGTCCAAAAATGTGTGTTTTCAGTGAGATTTTGAAACATTCCAGCGAGATCTTGCAAGAGAACTCGCGCAAAAAATGTGCAGTTTTGCCAGTGTGCGATTCTTCTGGGCGGTAATGGCAGGAACAAGGAGGATGTTGGGGGCCGGATGAAAAGGCTTTGTACGCCAGGTTTGGCCTGTGGGCCGTAGGTTGAGAATGCCTGATATAAACACATGGGTAGCAAAGGAAAAGGGAAAACCTAAGATGAAGCTGTGTCTACATGCCACACTGACAATAACAACCTGTCACTGAATAATTGGAAGTTATTAGAGGAGGTCTAGCAAGGCAGCATGGTAGAAGGTTTGGAATGTTTGATCAGGACTTGAGAGTCCTGAGTTCAGATCTCAAATCGGCTGCGAAACTCAGTGGTTGACCCTGAGCTAGTCATACATTCTCAGTCTAACCTTCTTTGCCAGGTTGGTGCAAGGATAAAAGGGGGGGGGGGAGAGAGATAAGAGCCATGTGCATTGCTTTGAATTCTTTGGAAGATCAGTATAACAAAATAAGTAAAACTAAAACAAATTTGAAAATATCTACCGGTAACTGATTCTAGCCTATGGGCCAAACAAAGGCAAAATATGTTTTGCAATATCAAACCTGATTGTACACTACTAACTATTATAGTAAATACACTTCATTGCTTCAGTTCACTTGACTAAGACTCTCTTTCCTCTCTTTTTATTTTGCTAGTTCAACGCCTATTTCTTCACCTGTGATTCTCCAGTTTGGTCATGCAGAGACCCTTCAACCTCTCCTTGCTCTGATGGGCTATTTCAAAGATCAGGAGCCTCTTACAGCCAACAACTACCATAGACAGATGCACCGGAAGTATCGTAGCGGCCACATTGTCCCGTATGCCTCGAACCTTTCATTTCTGCTATATCATTGTGATCAAGCCACTACCCCAGAAGAAGAATACAAAGTTCAGCTACTGCTCAATGAGAGGCTGTTGCAGTTTCCACACTCAGGAGAGACTGTTTCTTTGTACACTAGCCTGAAAAGCCACTATAAAGACCTGCTTCAAAATTGCCACTTTACTGAAGTGTGCGCAGTCCCAAAGAACACTGATAGGTTTGGTTAAATGTGAAAGGAACACCAGAGACAAAGTGTTATTGTATTTGGTGGGTGTGCAAATGTAAAAGGAAGTAAACTTTTTAAAAAATCAAGTTTCCAGCCAAAGCACGAACCTATTAAAAGGCCAGTAGAATGTCTGAAAACATTCTTTGCAGTATATTTAGGAAAGAACTAGCTTTCTAGAATCTGAAAATCCTTTTAAAAACAGGCAGTGTATAGTTTATAGTGATGGTAGTTACCTAAGTGTTATGGATCAAAACATCTGCTTTGCTAGAATAAACAGTTGTAAAACATGTTTTTGTACAACATATCTTGCAACTTGCTATATAAGACATTTTCAATTGGCTTTCAGATATCCTTCATTTGGAACTTTGGCTTCAGCTGTAGTCATATCACATACAGTATTATAAGTACTTCTTTTCTATCTGGATGATTTTTTAAAAGACCTAGCGCAACATTTACATATTAAGGATAACACTTGGGTTTTTTCCATTGCTTGGCCTTTGCTTTCAAGCTTTGAACACTTCTACCTAGTAAGAATATGTTTGTTTACTATAATGATAAAAAAGTGATGACATTGACAGTTGGGACAGAATGTCATTCTAAGTTAGTCTCATAGTCTTCTGCACAGACAAAGAATAATCAGATTGTGCGCAGAGTCCAAAGGACAAAGTTTGTAGCTTGGGATAGTAGTTTATACTGCATATTATAAAGCAGAATAACCTCTCCTTACATTATAAAAATCATTCACATGATTTTCTGTTGAACCTTGTTTCCATCTTTTAAAATCAACTGTGTGAGTAAACTGGATATCCACTTTTTGTCCAAGTGCTGCTAGTGCACTTACTCAGTAATTTAATATTCAAAATAACATTGAAATCAGTTAACATCTCTTCAGTCACTGGTGTGCGTTTATTGTATCTGTATAGATTCATTCCTTGGGACCGGTTGAGTTTTAGTCAGGGAGCAATTTCAGATACAGTATTGATAACATTTTTTTGAAGAAGAAAAAAGAGTTGCCACTTTTAAAAATAAAGTTTTGAAGAGAATTACTTGGAAATAAGAATAAATATCCAAAACAAGATGGCTTGTTGAAAACTATAACGTAACTTTAGAAGCATAGGCTGAGGCTGAAATTAAATGCTTGTAGAGTTCATTAAAACAAATTGTGCCAAAAATAATAAATTAGACCTTGGGAAATCTTACATCAGCATTTAAATATTTTTATTTCTAAGGAAGATGTTTTTCTTCTATTTGGATATTTGTCCGTGTGTGTGGGTGTAATAACTTATCATGAAATATAAAGTGAACAAATTTCTAAGGACCAGTTTATAAGAAAGCCCATCTATTTCTGATGCATATAATGTTTAATGCAATCCCATAGAAAAAGCGAGGGGCATCTGCATTTATGAGTTCATTTAAATGAAATCACTGTTAAAAGCAATGGAAAGGAATCTGCTGCTGCTTCCATCTTAAGATAATTCATCTCAGTATTTTTATAAATGCAGCATTTATTGTCAATAAGCTGCTTTTATTGGATAAAAATAAATGAAGTATTTGTGAATTTTGTGTGTGCTTATGTTGTCTGCTTAAAGTGAGCCATGTTTAAAGACGTGGCATCTGTCATGACTTTTGGAACTTAATAGCTGGGAACTTTATTTATTCATTAAATAAAGAAATAATGGTCTAATAAATCTTCTGCTCTTGTTTTTTATTTAAGCTACAATTCACTTTATTACCCCAGTCTGTTATTTTAGTAGTATGTGGATTCATAGATGACATGCATTAGAAGTCACAGACATTATGGCTGTACAGTATTGTAGTTGAATGTCAGAGAACATAGTTTGTACTGAACAGCAATAACTAAGAGGCAGTGCTGATTGAAGATGCAACAGGCAAGAAAGATGATAACGGTTCCCTGATGGCTCTTGAGTTGTTTCTTGCTCTTGATAGGTGATCCTGAGGAAGCCTTGGGTGATCTTTGGAATGGGGTAAAGGCCAGGGTTACTGACCAGATGGCTCCTAAGTATCCCCTCCCTCAAAGGTGCAGCCAAACTAACTCCTTGCTTTACTAGGAAGCAGGGAAGGATGAAATGAGTGGGATGGAGACTACAGCAATGGTGGTGAAAAACTCAGAGTAAAAGTAATTAAACATGGGCTAGAGCTCATTTGAAGGCCTACTCTGTGGCAGTGATGGCAGTGTAGAAGCAATTCTTTTGTCTCTACTGCATCTGCACAAAGCCGATGAGCACAGCTCTTTCAGATGATCAAGGCCTGCTGCCCAGATGAAGGACACTGACCACTCAAGAACCTGCTATGAAGATTTTACATGGCACTTTGCAGAGAAAGTCACTTGGGGTGCACTCTGACTTAGATGCTATAGTTGATGCAAGTCCTATTGATGTAACTTTGGCTTCTACCAGCCCTGCTACAATAGATATGTTTCAAATGGTGCAGCCTGCTGATGTGGACAGGATTTCTGGAGATGTAAAAGCCGCCACATATGAGCTGGACCCAAGATCTTCCTGGCTCATAAAACAGCCTGAGGGGGACAGGCTGAATAATTATTATTATTATTATTATTATTATTATTATTATTATTATTATTATTATTATTATTAAGATTTAGATTTATATCACCGCCCACTCGCCATGGCGACTCAGGGCAGTTTACAGTCAGGAAAAAAAACGGGTTGGGGAATGGGGAATGTCTCCTTGCAGTAAGGCAGGGTTGCATCATGTCTAAAGAGGCAGTAGTGAGAACTGTGGGGCACTGATGGAGGGGTGACCCCCGCCTGCTGGCTTATATAATTAAGATTTCTCTCTGTGTTAATGGATGGGGTGCGTGTGTGGTAAATTATTTTGACTTTTTAATGGTTTAGGGTTTTATTTAGTTTTATTGTTTTTAATTGTTAGCCGCCCAGAATAGTTGCTGAGTTGGGCGGCAATAGAAATTCGATTGAATAAATAAAATCTCTCTGAATTGGATAATTATTGTACAAGTTGATTTTTGGACAAGGTTGTGGCGTGTGTGTTGGCATCCCAGCTTTAGAGTTTCCTGAGTGAAGTGGATTATCCTAGAATAGATCCATTTCAGGCTGCTTATAGAACAGAGACAATTTTGGTCAACTTGGCAGATAACCTACAATGGAAACTGGATGGGGGGGTATGTTCCTGTTGGTTCTGCTTGATTTATCAGCAGCTTTCGATATCATTGGCTATGGCGGCATTTTCCAAACTATGTTCTGTGGAACATTGGTAGACTTCAATTTCCAGAAGCCTAAGTCAGAACATTGGCTGATCAGTGCTTTGGAGAATTGACAGGCTTCTGGGAATTGAAGTCCAAAAAACAAATACAGTTGTACCTCGCTTAAAGAGCATAATGCGTTCCACAGGATTGCTCTTTAAGCGAGTTTGCTCTTTAAGTGAAACACCATTGTAAATGACCAATTGTGTGTGTGGGGGGGGATTGCGAACCCCGATTTATTTGTTAAGCGAGTTTTTGATTGGTTTTATTTGTTAAGCGAAGCGACCATTCAGAGAAAATTCTGCTCTTTAAGGAAGTTACTCTTTAAGCGAAATGCTCTTTATGCGAGGTTTGACTGTATTGGGAAACACTGGACTATGGTATCCTTTTGCGACAGCTTTCTGGAATGGGTCTTAAGAGTATTTCCTTGCTCCCCCTTATTTGCTTCATTCAACGTTTTTCCTCATGACAAACTCAAGAAGTCTATATGGATTTTGTAAGTGCTGAATTGGCCCAATAACAATTCTGTGCCAAAAATACTTTTATTGAAGTACTGTACTGTACTCTAGCTGGTACTCCACTGAAAGGCTGCTTTTTGCTTTCACAGGAGAGATGCAGACTTTGATAGGGCAAGGGCAAGATTTTTGGTGCTTCATCCTAGCCAGTCTCCTTGTAGACACTTCTAAATCTCCAGTTTTGCATGCTATAGTTGGGTGTAGGACGTCTTGCTTTTAAACCACTGAGTCACTTGACATGTTTAATATTTTTTTAGAGAAGAAAAGGAAAGCGTGCTTTAGTGTTGGATCAGGCTCAGGTTTCTGTAACTTTACAATGTGATCTATCTGATGCTGTTTTTGATATGCAAGCTGAAGTCCTTAGATGGTTAGTCCTGATGTAGTTTCACACATGTTTCACACATTGTGTGAGGCAGGCAGGAGATATCTCCACATTTCTTTTTTTAACAAATGTGTTATGTTTATTTGGTTTTTATGTTTACATATCCTTTTGGTAAACTAATCCAAGAGGTTGTTTCTTACAACTTACTAAGAAATAATTTTATTGCATTTGTCTTACATAAGCCTTTGTGCAGATTATGCAATGGTGCATTAAGTTCAGAGATTTCATGTTCCTGCTCTTCCTGCTTTCTATTTCGCAGGAAATGCAAAACAGCCTTCACAGAGGATAAGGCATTTGATATGAAAATATTGTGTATTTTTCTTCAACGAAACAAAGCTTGCATTTTTTAAAAAACGTAACTGTTCATTTCTTATCTAATAGCACCACCATGCTGAGGACACATCTAAAAGTAAAGGTTGAAAGCCAGTTGTGTCTGACTCTAGGGAGCTCATCTCCGTTTACAGCCAAAGAGCCAGTGTTGTCTGTGTCTGCAGATGTTTCTGTAGTCATGTGGCAGGCATGACTAAGACACTGATGCATACAGAACACTGTTACCTTTCCCTCCAAAGCGGTACCCTTTTATCTACAGTACCTGCAATTTCTTGCTTTTGAACTGAACTGCTAGGTTGGCAGGAACTGGGGCAGACGATGGGAACTCACTCCGTTGTGCAGCTCTCAGGTCTTAAACTGCTGACCTGCTGACCTTCCAGTCATCAAGTTCAGCATCTTAACCACTAAGCCACCACAGTCCCAGCTTTAACAATGTAGACATGCTCAAAGTTGATTTTAATTTCCCCTATATATCAAGACAGTGTGGTGATGTGGAATAGGGAGGGCAGATTGGGTCAGAATTCAGTCCCTCCTCTCAGATGCTGTTAGCGTTAGTGTGCTGCCAATTCTCAGTCTAAAGATATCTCTCAGTACAGTTTCAATCCAATAAGAGAATACAGTGGATAACGCTGAAGGAAAATATGCATATAAAATTAATAGAAAGAATTGATTGTGTAATACTGCATATTAAGTGTTCATTGGGACAAATCTGATGCAGTAGTCCACTTTCAAACACATTTCTTGGCTTTCACAAGGGCATCAGTCAGTGTACATTTCAATATCAGTTAAAGTTGTTTTTCCTGCCTCTGGAACTCGCTCTTCTCCTCTTCATATTTGTGATTGCTAGTCTATCTTTTCTTTCTCTTCCAGGCACCATACGACAGAAAGCATAGAACAGGGGTTCTCAACCTATGGCCTATGGGCCAGATCCAGCCTGCAGCACCAAATAGTCCAGCCCCAGCCCTTGCTCCAGCTGCCGCTGCCGAAATCAGCCACAGACTCATTTATGTCAGTCGTAAATGCATTTACAACAGCTGCGGACTCATTTACAGCTCTTGTAAACATGTTTACAACAGCCATAAATGAGTCTGTTGCCAATTCCGAAGTCACCGGCAGCTGGACACCAGTCTGGCCCACCGAATGTTTGAGGGAATGTGACCCAGCTCCTGACTTGAAAAGGTTGAGAACCCCTAGCTTAGAAGGTCTCTCCTACATGTAGAGACTCAAATCTTTTCTCATTATTCATCTGATTGTAACTGACGATCACAACTATAAGTAAAGATACATTTTTCTATGTTAATGTTTCTAGAGTGATTTTTATTATACAAAGTGCTACTCACTGTGAAAAGGGGGGGTTAGGTCTGTGAACTAAGCTGTTCACTTCACGCTTTGCTTCTGTTGTTTTTGTCTTTTTAAATTTTTTATATTCTGCTAACTATATAAAGGACTAATAACCAAAACACTACAATTTTTCCTCTTCTTCTGCCATGTCTTTTAATGCTGGCTTGGCATATAGTTCCTAGACTCCTTGAAAGACTGGCCTTGGAGTGCAGCAGTAGACAGTAAGTTAAACATTGATCATAAACATGGTTACTAAAAAATAAGTTTCTCTGCACCTCAATAGGACTTCAGTCCTTAAGTGTTTGCTTAGGCTGTAGGACTTGCCTGGTAATGAATTGACATGCAAGCCATGCACCATGGTGTAATACTTTCAGATCAGTGCAAATAAGTACAACTGGGTGGGGAGGATTGGTCTGTTACTTTTAAAGGGAGACAAGAGTGAGTGAAACCTTTATTAGATAACTAAAATACCACAAGCAGAAGCTACTTTTCAATTCATATAGAAGTCTTCCTCAGGCACTGCATTACAGAGCTTGGGAAAGGCACAGAAGGGACATAAGAGTTATAAAACATCTTGGTTAGATGTATGGATCAGGTTCCTGTGTTTAAAATTAGGGCTGTAGAGTCCGCTCAGAGGTAGTATGTTTTAGAGTCCATCTCTGAGGATGTAGATGAGAGGATGGTGGAGGACAGGGGTGCCTGGCGTGTGGTGGTCCATGGGGTCGCAAAGGGTCGGAATCGACTGTGCAACTGAACAACAAACAACTCCCTGCAAGCCTCTTTCACCTATGAGACTGCTATTTACTGCACAACTCGGTCGTGTATTGTGTTAAGGTATTAAGTGATTAGTGTCAGCAGTTCTTAAGGGGATTGTATTTAATGTGAGTTTTGTGTCATCTCAAAAAAGAAAGAAAGAAAAGAAAAAAAGAGCTGACTGGTAGCGAAATTGGGTGGCCACACCCACCTCCCTGCCCTGTCCAGATTAACACAGCTACCATTTAAAAAGTTTTATTCTGTGCAAGCATATCAGAGAGTAAACAAAACAAAAAGACAAAAACGCTGTGGCACCTTAAAGGCAAACTGCTGTCTTTTAATGTGAGCTATTGTGCATCAAGTCCACTGGCTCTTTGGCTATAAACAGAGATGAGCACTGAACCCTAGAGTTGGTAACGATTGACTTTCGAGCAAGGGCAGCCCCTACCTAATAACAGAAGATCCCTGATTGGTATTCAAAGTTGACATCAGTTTTTGTCCCTGCAAGTAGTCAAGGTCTCCCTTGCTCAAAAGCTAGTCATATCTGACTCTAGGGTGCAGTGCTCATCTCCATTTACAGCCAAACAGCCAGTGCTGCCTATGTTTGCAGATGTATACATGGCCATATGGCAGGCATGACTAGATCACCCACGTTGTAGGCTCCGCGCACGTCGTAGGCTCCGCCCATGATGTAGGCTCTGCTCAAAACATAGGCTCCTCCCACAACACAGGCTCCACCCGTGACATAGGCTCCACCCACTGTGTAGTAGTGAAATTATTTTGCTGCCCACCACCGTTTAAAGGTCTTGCACACCCATGTTTATAACAGTAATATTATGAATTTTGCATTGGGTATAAATGTAAACAAACAAACAAATAAATAAAAGGGGGTATAAATCTAAACAAACAAGTAAATAAAATCTTGAAAGGAGATGGAGCTGTAAAGTAAAGTTAAAGATCGCCCTTGTTCGAAGGCCAGTTATATCTGACTCTAGAGTTCAGTGCTCATCTCTGTTTATAGCCAAAGAACCAGCACTGTCTGTACTCGTAGACGTTTCTGTGGACATATGGCAGACATGCCTCAACACGGGTGCACGGAATGCTGTTTACCTTCCCACCGAAGTGGTTCCTATTTACTGTATTTACTTGCAATTTCTTGCTTTTGAACTGCTTGGTTGGCAGGAGCAGGGACAAAGATGGGCACTCACTCCGGCATGCAGCTGAGGCACTCATTTATTGCTCAGTGTTTTTAAAGTACTTTTATTTTCCAATACTAAATTATTTCCTATTTGAAATATAGGAAATCTCTTTCTCTGCAGAAGAAAGATGTACTTCTTTTTTTAAAAAAAACCACAGTAAAATGGCATTAAAAAAAGAGGAACTTGGACTTTGCATTGCTGAAACAGGGAGTAGTCCCTGCGTCTAATCAATCGCATTGGGAAACACTTATGCATGGCAAAATGTTTGGGGTTTTTGGCAGTCACTTAAGGACATTGCTGTCATCAGATTTTCTCCCCATCAGTCCCTGTCATCTTTTTGTAATGTACTGAACAACTGTTACAATACTTCCTACTGTCACAAAAGCCATTTGAAAGACAATAAAACAAATGGGATATATAGTGTCTTCTTCGTCTGTGTCTAGGCCAGATGTGAAACTGCTAAAATAAGCCACCTTTGGGGAATTCATTCTGTAGTTTCTTTTGCCTGACCTAGTGTGAGAAAGATTAGCCAGGAACATAAGGTGGCCGTTGCCCAGGTACACCTGAGTTTGATTCAAAAATACCACAATCTTCGAGGAGGCTCTTTCTGTGTACCCTTATATGGTAGCCTCATTCAAAATAATGGACTCCATTTAAGTATGAATACATATGTATCTCTTATAACTCTATTCCAATCCAAGAATTATCATCTGATACCCTGCTTTACACATTGTTGAAGGGGTTTGCACTTGTGTTATATTAAGCAGAATATAACTTTCATCTGGGAGACTTTACTTTTTAAAACATAGAATAATCATAGAATAATGGAGTTGGAAAGGGCCTATAAAGCCATTGAGTCCAATCCCCCGCTTAATGTTGTTGTTGTCGTCGCACAGTCAAGTCTGATCCTTTGTGACCCCATGGACCACCACATGCCAGGCTCGTCTGTCATCCTCTGTAGTCTGTCCAGATCTACACTGACCCTGTCAATGATGCCATCTAGCCATATCATCCTCTGCCATCCCCTTCTCCTTTTGTCTTCGATCTTTCCTAGCGTCAGGGCCTTCTCCAGTGAGTCCTCTCTTCTCATTTGGTGGCCAAAATACTTCAGTTTCAGCTTCAGTATTCTATTGTATTCCTGCATCGAGTACTGTACTTGAGCTTCAGCTCAATGTAGGAATACAAATCAAAGTATATCTGACAGATGGCTTCTCTTCAATGTCTCCAGTGTTGGAAAATTTGTCACTTCCTGAGGTAATTGTTGTATCAATGTATCATTATAACAGTTAGGATGAAATTCCGCCTGGGGGGCAAATGTGGCTCCCAATGCCAATTCATCTGGCCCACAAAACCTTCATAGCTCCTGGAAGCGTAAGTAAAACATGCTCATATGGGCACGTTTTACTTACACTTCCAGGAGCAATGAAGGCTTTGGGGGCCAAATGAATTGGCATCGCGGCCCACATGTGGCCCCCAGGCCATAGTGACCGGCTCCCTAAACCACATGACCGGCTCGCAGCGTTAGATCAATGAACTCTGAGATTCTTTCAGGTGTTTCTCTGTCCACCAGAGGCACTAATCCCAATGATGTAATGCATCCAGGAATCACTTTGGATTGATATGCTTTTTAAAGCTCCAGCTCTCAATCTTGAGAATTGGCGACAAGTAACTTAAAACAAAGTAACGTTTCTCAAGTTCATGACAGCCTAGACATGGAAGAAGAACAGTTAGGATTTTTTCCTGATACACAACTAAAATCTAGCTTTCTGTAACTTGAGCCCATTATGTGTCCTGTACTCTAGGATGATTGTGGGGGGGAAACCTCTGCCACTCCTCTATAACAACTTTTCAAGTATCAGATTAGCAAACTAACTATGAGTGGGATGGGTAGAATAATTATCAGATTAAATTTGTACTCAGAATTGAGTAGAGGATAAGAAGAGGGGGGAGAAATATGATACCACTTTCCAAGTATTTGAAAACTTGAATCCGTCTTCTCTTCCTGTATTTATAATTAGTGTTTGATCAGTTCCTTTTATTCTGCACAACCCTTCATTGGTCTTTACCTCTGAGTTTATGTCTCCCTCCCCCTTCCAATTCAGTTTAAATTCCTTTTGATGAATTTCTTCACAGTGTCATAGATTCATCGAGTTGTTAAGAGGCCTTTTAAGCTATCGAGTCCAACCCCCTGTTCAAAGCAGGAATTCACAATTTTATTCCAAAAAATGTTACAGACAGCTGCATTTCAAAATCAGCAATCTTCATTTGGTGCATACAGACAGTTGAGGGGAGGTTAAGTATTGGTATCAGTGCATTGACATTTTTGTGTTCATAGATAAGACAGTACAGTTGTACCTTGGTTAAAGAGCATAATGCGTTCCACAAGATTGCTCTTTAAGCGAGTTTGCTCTTTAAGCAAAACACCATTGTAAGTGACCAATTGTGACTTCGGGGGGGGGGGGATTGTGACCCCTAATTAAGTTGTTAAGCGAGTTTTTGGTTGGTTTTATTTGTTAAGCGACGCAAACATTCAGAGAAAATTCTGCTCTTTAAGCGAGTTACTCTTTAAGCGAGGCACTCTTTATGCAAAGTTTGACTGTATGTACATACACAATAATGTCAGACTATCTCTCTTGAAATATACTGTAATCTCCAGAGCACCTAGAAAATAAGCTAAAATCTGAAAAAATTTAAGACATGGGTACACACTAGAAATACTTTTGAAATCCAACCTCAGTATTTTTAGTTGAGACCAGTACAAGAATTCAGGGTCTCTTAACAGTTGACTTAGGTGCCCTTGCCTCAAAAAGGAAAATTAAATGCTGCCATCTAAGACCATAGTAGACAATTTCTTCCTTTCCTGCAAAGAATACTTTGACATCAAGTCTTTTTGTAACTGGATGGTGGTGGCAGCAGTGGTTCTTGTTCTTCTTCTCCTCCTAGCCCAGTGATGGCAAACCTTTTAGAGACCAAAGTGGCCAAACAGAGGGACAGGGTGAGATCTGTGATGGGGGGAGGAAGGAAGCACTCCTATTGGACTGCTGGGCAGAAGTATGGGGCAAACTCTGTGCTGGAGCAATGGTGTGTATGCTAACAGAGACAGTTCTGAGTGTCTTCCTTGGCACGCATGCCATAGGTTTGCCACTACTATCATAGCCCGTCTCTAGCAAAACAGCTAGAGATGGTTTGAAAATCCTTTCTTCTTCTAGTGAGAAGGAGAACTAACTAGTGTGATTTTGTGCATCAGTTGTGGTGTAGTTCATACTACTTAGCCTTTCCTGCTCACTTTCTACTCAATATTTGCCATCTGGATCAAGAACAATCAAGATTATCAGGATTAGTATCATCCCAGAAACATTCAGTACATTGTGCTGAATATGTGCTCCATTTTTGTCCCTGCACATCACTTTCGTGCTATATAACATCTAGCATGGAGAATATGCGCCCTTGCCATCCAGGCAATTTTCTGCCCACATATTCTGTTTTTGCTTATGTGGAAATATGTGATAATACTTGTCATGACATGTCATCCGTTTCCCTAACAAAATGATGCAGTAACATGAGGGACTGTAACTATCAACAACAAGGATGTACAGGTACTTATTTCTGGTAACTTCTGAGCCAATGTTGTGAAACAATCAAGTTGAGGAATCAACAATCAGGAACTTGTTTCGTAAAGAAAGCATTCTCATTCTTAGCAATTTACATCTATCCACAAAAATGCTTGGAGAATGACATTAGTGCCAAATATTATCTTTATTTGTATCACTTCCACCTCATCTATTTTGTGGATTTGCTCTGCCCCTCCACATTAATGATGTGTCAACATCCTTCCTTATCTTCCTACAGAATGTTTTAGGACATCTATATTTAGTATTGCAAACATGAGTACATGGGGTTTACAATTCCACAACTATTTTTCTGTGCTACTTCTACTCACCCCTTGATAGTCTGGTCAACTGAGAAGTCAAGGACTTTTATTCATGTGAAGTTAAGACATACTCCACCTTATAGTTCTCATGGAGTCAGAGCTAGGAATATTTTAAAGACATATTAACATTATTTCTTTTAAAAGTACTGTAGTTAATTAGTCATTGGTGAAAACTTGAAAGTAATTTGTTACAAATGCATTATTTTTCAATTCCTGTGAAAATAAAGGTCTTAACTAGACCATATTTATATAATCAACAGAATATAGCTCAACTCTTATGAAAGCTAAAGGAATCTGCCTGGGACTGTATGCAAAAAGTAGACTTAAAATCCAAAATATTACCATACATCATGCAAAGTGATTCAAAATCGTCTTTTAAAATCATTATTAAAACTGTGTAGAGTAAAATTATTTGTTATGAAGAAAGTACAGGTAATGTGATAAACTTAATACTAAAATAAGGACACCTGATAATTTTTACTTCACTATGTTATACCCCACAACACATTACAGGTAATGACCTAAATCCAATTACTAGGCCCAATCAAAATACAGTTAAACCTCACATAAAGAGTGCCTCGCTTAAAAGAGTAACTCATTTAAAGAGCAGAATTTTCTCTGAATGTTCACTTAGCTTAACAAATAAAACCAACCAAAAACTAGCTTAGCAAATAAATTAGGGTTCACAACCACCACCACCACCCCCGAAGTCACAGTTGGTCACTTACAATGGTGATTCGCTTAAAGAGCAAACTCGCTTAAAGAGCAATCCTGTGGAACGCATTAAGCGAGGTACAACTGTATACTTATCGAATAAATGGGATTCATTTAACTTCTGGTTTATTATTTGGCAATTAATGTAGTGGCCCACTATAATTAAGACTAATAATTGGAGTTAGACCAACATAACTCTTCTTACAAGAACTTAGGCCTTTACTTTCTGAGCATACTAGATAGATGTTACACTGCCATTACTCCAGTTGCAAAGGCATTGCATTATCATTGTGTTTCATTGCCCTTGCTAGCACTCCAAAAAAATACACAGAAATATGTTCTGACTTTCCTTAGTGGCCAATTCTGAGACTGTACCCTGAAAATGTTTTAAAAACACTAGAAAAGACTATAGAAAAAATATATTGGCTTCTTCAAAGCTTATGTGTAGGTATGGCAGATGTCTTATTGAATTGAAGCAACCTAAAACTCTAGATGGCACCTGACATTGGCACAATGCGCTGAGCAGTGCAATCCTAACTCAAAGATTTAGCTACTTTGGAATAAAAGCTTCTTGTGGCAGGACAACTGACTGTGAGCCAACAGAAACCCTCTGTGTTGGCTGATTGCAGTGACCTGTTGCCAGTAGAAACTGCTGGGACAGCCAAGATCAGCCAGTAGCTGAAAAGGGGGTGGAGAAGGGGCATGGCTAAAGAGAAGGCTGAATTAGTTGTGAATCTCCTCCAGCCTCTAGGAACAGTGTAGGGACATCACCACACTGCTGACACAATCAGAGCAAAATGAGGACAGTCCAAAAACTGCCATTATCCCGAGGGTGGTATGAGTTTGGCTTCAGCACAGTTCAGACTAGCTAGTATCTGTTTACTTGGCCCTCAATCTGGCTAAGTAAGATTCTCCCCTTATCCTGCAATCTGGATAAGGGACTTACCAAAACAGAACTCCACAAGACTACTTAAGGCTGCATTGATAAATACTTATCCATGAATAGGTAATTTCTCTCTTCCAACTTGGACGCTCATTTATTTATTTATTTATTTTATATATGTATTACTTCGTTTAATGTATTTTATTCCTACATTTCAGTGTATACATCCAATCTGTGTGATTTACAAATAGAACCAAGCTTCATTAATAAAATCCAGTAAGCAATATTAATACAGTATGTAATCTGGCTGCACAATGACCCCAGCTCGCTGTTTGGTTTGAGCCCCCCTCCCTTAATCTTTCAATCTTCTAGACTTAGTTTTAATCTGATCTGTCATTGTAATTCATTGATCTTTTTAAAAATCTTTCAAAATTTTAAATCTTTTATCATTTTTAGATCTGAAGTTTTTAGGGAATGTTTCGATTTCTTTGTTGTTATATTTAATGATATGTATACCGCCCTGAGTCACCCTGGTGAGGAGGGCAGTATATAAATATGAATGAATGAATGAATGAATGAATGAATAAATGTAATTAGTATTAAACTGTTATCAATAGACTATTGTAGGAGGGTATCTTTAGCAACTGCTCTATAGGGAAGGAGGAAGCATTGAGTTGTCTTTGTTGCTATCACTCTCCCCATTGTTTTCTTTCTCCTCCTCCTTAAAGACCTCCTTGAGGACAGTCAATAAAGGTTCTATGGAATAGAGTTGTAGTTTTAGTAGAAGGTAGAAAAGTTAGATGTTGCAGACTCTTTCCACTAGCATGGGCAGAGAGATGTCATCTCCCCACAATAAGTTTTTAATATTCTGAGCTAAATGAGGCACTCAAAGTGGTCTTTGTTGCTTGCCTTCCACCTACCTGCTCTTTTCCAGATCTGCATTTTTGATCAATGTATTGAGGAAAGGACTTGGCCATGCTAACTTTCTGTGTGGGAGTTTTCTTACCTTGCGCTATTGCAAGAGTTAGATCCCAAGCTTGTTTCTGATGAAACCATCTGAAATGCAGTCATTTCCTGTCAAATGGAGAACTCCCTTTGTAAACTTTCAGGCTGTTTAATCTTGAAACCGGCTAACTATTCTGTAAAAGGTTACAGCTGTATGCATACTTAACCTTCTCTTCCCTAACTATGGATAGACTTTGGGTGTGTGTGTTAAGAATTCATACTTGATATTTAACCTCCAGATGTGATTTTAATGTATATTTAAAATGCTGGTGAAATCCTTCCTACCACATATCCTTCTGCAAGGCCTGCTGATGCTGGTGTTCAAAGGTGCCAACCCTGTTGAAAACCACAGTAGGTTCCTGGTTCTAGTGTGGTGGTTCACCAACCTCTTAGGATACTTCAACATAGGGTTGCCAGATCTCGGCTGGCTTAGAAATAGTTCCGGCCTCTATCCCAGTCCTTGCCTACCCTGCTTTTGTGATATCACAAAGGTCTCTGCTTTAGGGTGCACCAGACAACACTACGTCCTTTGTTTCATCTGCTTTGGGAATAGATGGATTCACTTCATATTCCAGTGATCACATGACATACAGGTAAGCATAACCCAGCCAAAACTTTATTTATGCCTACCCACACTTTTTGGGTCCTTAGCAGGGTTACTACTCTTTTAGTGTGGGTTGGATCACTCCATTTTGGCTCAAATCCTGCATGTGCGATTGCTGGTGTTGACAGGTAAGCAAACATAGATTTGATTGTGTGTTTATCCTTTAAATATCTATATATTTTTTAAAAACACCCAAAATTGTGCCATGAATGCACCCGCTGCAACTGGAAGTGGTGGAAGTGGCGGGAGGAACCACCCCTCTGGCCCACTCAGCTGTCTGAGGGGCCATGGCCCACCCCACAGAGCAAAAAGGTTGGCAATCCTGCCCTACAGAGTGGAAGACATGAATTGACATGGAAGGGGATTTAATCCCCCCTAAATGTGAGCTAAATGTGGTTTCTTATGGTACAGTATAGTTTGCTGGCCCTTGTGTATCACTGTAAGTTGCATTCCGCACCTCAAAATGAACCAGTTCAGTCTAATTGGAACAATATGGCTATGCAGTCACACCCTGAATCTCAGATTTTGGCTCTGAAATGTCAAGGATTGGAATTGGATTTAGCAACCTTTGTTCTACAGAAAGAAAAGTGCTGCTGTCCTTCAGTTTCTTCTGTAGCTATGTGGGCTTTTTTTCCTGAGGACACTCTGTTCCTAGATAATAGAATCAGTATTTTATCTAGCGATGGCTGAAAGAGGCAAGGTTGAAGGTAATATTAGCATGCCAGGTGAAACATGGGGGTAGGGAAGAGGTGAGCAGTAACAGTAGCATAGGTCAGATACCTGCAGTCCTGTCAACACAGAAAGAACTTTGTAAGACCCTCATCCTTCCTGTGTAGAACTGGCTACTGATTTGCCTCTTGGAAGGCTGAGTTTACTCCTCTGGGTTGACATAGTCTCCACACAGCAATGGTTAAATTGCAGTACTGCAGCCAAAACAAAATGTTAATTACCTTGTAAACCGCCTAGAGAGAGTTCTAAATGCTATGAGCTAGTATACAGTAGAACCCCACATAACAGAAAAACTCAATTCTGCGTAACTCTTCGCGATGTGGTTTTTTTGTTATGCGAAGCAAATAGGCAATACCCGGCATAATGGGGGGAAATGTTCATTATATGGGGTTTCATTAAGTGAGGTATAAATTTTTTTCGTTATGCGGGGTGTCGCAAATAGTGCATGAACGCTTCGTTGTACGAATTTTTCATTATACAAAGTGTTCGTTATACAGGTTTCCATTGTATAGGCAAAATTGCTAATGCTATTGGAAAAATAAAGGTTGTGCGGGCCAGTTATTCTGCACAACATCATGTCTACCAGGGTAATGTCAGTTCTGCCTACCAGGGCTCAAGCTGCTTCATGTTGTGAAGTGCATTCCTGAGATTGCAAAAACAAGGGCAGGCGACAAGACGTGGTGCTGGAGGAGACAGAGAAACATTTTTAAAAATCGTGTCAGAAGCACGCAAATGTGCTTTTCTGGGTTGAAAGGATTTTTGCCAGAAGAACTCTGCTCAGGGGACACACAAATGAGGCTCCTTTCATGTCCCCCAGATCTTTTACCACCAAAGTGGTCCCTATTTATCCTGGGACAGAGAGAGGCACACATTTTGTCATGGAGTACTCGGATCTTGAGCTGCCAACTTGCTGACCTTCCAGCTAACAAGGTGAGCTTCTTAACTACTGAGCTACCAGTGTTGGTTTAAGGAGAGTTACAAGCAAACACACACCCCACAAGGGAAGAGGAAGTGTACATTTTACAGAGACATGACACTTTGTCAAGCCTTCTTTAGCCATCTATCCATTTTTCCTGCTGATGCAATGATAGTGCCCTTCAATGCAAAGCATAAATACTGTATGTATTTTTGAAGAGCAATGGCCCAAATCCTGTTGTGTAACTTATACCCGTTTAAGGGAGATGATGTCACTGCAGTGGTTGATTAATGCTACTTAAAAAGTCTCCACTGTGATTCCAGATGGAATTTCTCATTATGCAAGACAGGTGGTGTGTTATGCAACCATGAATGCAAGTGAGGATTCTTTAATTAGCAGCAGTGGGGAACTCTAATTAGTGGTGATCTGTTACTGCAGCAACATTTCCCCTATGCTGGCACATGTTTCACAAGAGGATTTTGATCATACTTTTCTGTCATTGAATCTTTTAGGTACATTTGACAATTCTAAGGACAAATTCATTGCAAGCTTGCCAGCTAACACATCTTTTAAAAGAACAATAACCACTCTATTCCCAATTTTCAGAATGGTAGCTATGTTAGTCTGTGTTTTAAGCATATCAGAGAGTAAATAAAACAAAACAAAGAGACAAAAATGTTGTGCCACTTTAAAGACTAACTGCTTCATTTTGAACATATCAGAGAATAAACAGAACAAATCAAAAACAAATATGTTGTAGCACTTTGAAGACTGTTATATTTTAATGTTAGCTTTCGTGGATCAAGTCCACTTTGTGGATCAAGTCCATTTTGTCAGACATGGGAGTGAAACTTCATGGCTTCAATTTGTACTCATCAGATACCTCTGTACAACAGATACCTCTGTACAGAGTGGTTGGTTAGCATAACAGATAAGTATACAAACCAATATAGCTTTTTACAACTGGTGATATAAGATTTCTGGTTGAGAAATTTCACCCTGTTGAATTGCAAATGGTTAGTAGGAGGATAGAAGACAAACACTATCACTAAACATTTGCTAATGAGTTTAACCTTCAACATCTATTGACAACTGTGTGAGTTCATCTTTGTTCGGTGAGGTAGCCTATACTGTGGATGAGAATTCTAATGAAGTAGTTTTTGTGAAGGTGGTACAGTATAATATAACAATATATAACATACAAAATATATAGCAGCATATAACCTGTTAGTTGTGGTGTATCAAATTTGATAATATCCCAGAAACCCTTGACTGATATTCAAACCTTTGAGATGGGTGTCCAGCATATGGATGTGCTGTACTTTATCTCTGCTGTATTTCTCTGGATCCTTGTCTTGTATTTTTTTTAATGTTCCAGAATGGCAATTCTCATGTTTTGGGTAGAATGTCCAGGTAGGTTGAAATGGGTTGAAACCAGTTTCTTTGTACAGTAATACCTCATATAACATTAGTATCGAATAACACTAAAATCCCATAACATTAAGGAATCTGGGGGGAAGAATTGCATCAGATAACATTAAGATCCTATGGGATGCTTCAGATAACAACCGCTAAAGCCTGTGTGGTTACAATGTATCTCTATGGATCCCATAGAGGATCAGATAACACTAAAAATCATATAACACCAAGACTTGTGGAACCAGGTTTTAGTGTTATATGAGGTTTTACTGTATTGCCATTCCTGATGTCCATTTATGTCCATTGACTCTTTTGCACAGAGATTGTCCTGTTTGTCCTCACACAATTGTCAATAGATGCTGAAGGTTAAACTCATTAGCAAATGTTTAATGCCAGGTGTTTGTCTTGTATCCTCCTACTAAGCATTTGAAATTAAACAGGGCATAACTTCACAACTAATCTGAATAACCAGAGATCTTTTGCTATTACCCATTGTAAAAAGCCACATTGATTTGTATACTTATCTGTTATGCTAACCAAGCACTCTGTACTTGATGTGTATTAATTGAAGTCTCATATCTATGTCCAATGACATTCTGTACCTGATGTGCATAAATTGATGTCATGAAGTCTCACTAATACATTTGACGAAGTGGACTTGATCCATGAAGGCTAACATTAAAATACAGCAGTTAGTCTTTAAAGTGACATGATTTTTTTTTTACATTTTGATTTGTTTTATTTACTCTGATACACTCTAATTGCAGTATTCTATGGTTGACCTCTGAACTTGTGGTTGAAACTGCATGCTGGTCTTTTTCAGAAGATAACTTGAAGATTCCTTCTTGAGAAACAGTGCACTCTCAATTAAAAACCTTTATCCAAACATGGGCTTGCATCAATATGCACTTGGTAAATCAGCATGCTTTTGTTTTATTGTTGGTCAACTGGGGAATACGAACACTTTGCATATGGAGCTAAAAATCTGCATGCATGGAGGGATAAACATTGTAAGAAAATGAAATATACCTTTGCCTTATTGTATGATCTGGCTCTCACTCTTTCTCCAATGACATGTGAGGAAATACTGAAAGAATTGGGCATGTTTAGCTTTGAGAAAAGGAGATCAAGAGAGGATATGATATCACTTTTCAAAAATTTAAAGCTACAGGTAGTCCTAAAGAGGAGGGATAGGGAGGAAGTGAACTGTGTTATTCTACTCTTGATAATTTCACAGCTGCCTGGGGCCTCTGGTTTAGTTACCTCAGATCATTCTTTTTCTTTTGGTGAAAAGGTTTTGTTCCAGTGGGTTTAATCTGAGACCAATGCAGCTCAATCAGCCATTACACAAATATGTTCAGAGCAGTGATGGGATGTAACAGGTTCTCACCAGTTCGCCAGAACTGGTAGTAACATTTCACAGTGTCCCTGAGAACCAGTAGCAGCTTTTGGGGGGAACCACCTTCGGGGCTGACCTTTTCACTGGTCCCCCCCCCCTGTGCATGCGCACCAAGCACTTGGTGTGCATGCATGCCTACAGTGCTTGGTGCGTTTGCACGGCCTCCTTGCTGTCCTCCCAAGCGGGGAGGAGGAAGAGAAGCTGCTAGCCTGAAGCTCCCTATAGCCTGATCCCCAGGGTAAGTGACTCACCTTTGGATGTGGTGTGTCTGTGTGTATTTTAATGTGTATTTAATACCTTTACCTATATTGACGTACTACCACAGTTCCTAAAAAGGCCTGGTGGCCAGCAGGTCTGGCGGCCTGGCTTGGGGTTTTTAAGCAAAGTCTTGGAGTTACCTCATCAATAAGCTACACTTGTACTGCTCCAATTGCTGTTCCAATTGGAGAACCCTTAAGGAGGTACAGCTGTTTTACATTTACAGTAAGGCATATTATCCTAGAGAACTGGTTAGGCAAAGACTTAGTACCTAACTTCTTTAACTGTTGAAAAGTGCCAAAATGAAGCCATCTTGTGGTGAGTTCATTCTGTAGTTCCTTCCATCTGACCTAGTGTGAGAAAGATTAACCAGAATAAGCTTTAAGCTCTGGTTTAAAAGCTCTGGTTGATTTGTGTTTGGGGTGGGTGTTTGGGTATATTTTAATGTATGTATGTATGTATTTATTTATTTATTTACGGGTTTGTGTTGTGGGTGGGTGGGTGGTTGGAGGGGTGTGTGTGTGCTTATTTTTATTTTATATTTTTTCTTGGGCTCTGCCCACAATGTCATGACATCATGACATTGGCTCCGCCCATGACATTAGCTCCTCCCACACTGCAATGATGTCACGGTGGGGTAGTAAAATTTTTGACATCCTACCACTGGTTCAGAGTCTTTAGAGTAACAAAACAGTGAGCAAATAACTTACCTGTGGAAAACGCACCTTGATCAGGTTATGTACTTTGAATGACATTAGATAACTAGCAAATGGTACTTACAAAAAAGGGATCATGGGAATTATTTGACAATACCCCTTCTTCTTCCTGTTAAACTGAAAACCTTTGTTCAAAATTGTACTGGTTCTCAGCATTTACATAGCTGCTTGTTGACTTGAACAGGAGTTCTCAACCTTTTAAAGCCAGGGGGTGGGTAATGCTTCTCAGACAGCTTCAGGGGCCAGACAGCCATTTTGCCCTTCTTCCACCACATGATACTTCCTCGTATGAGGAGGCATGGGAGCCACATGAAATGGTGCCGTGGTTTGGGGTGTCTCTAACTGAAGGTGGCTTTTTTCAAGCATGGAGCATGTTCTCTGAGTGTACTCAAAGATTGCTGTGTTTTTGCTGAGACCATGGCTGGAATAAGTGATGCAGTCCAAAAGAATTGGCTCGGGACAGTTGCATAACACACATACTCATATGATTTTGTATCTCTTTTTCAGAGTGCTTTTGCCACACATTGTTAATCATGTGGAAAGATCACTCTTTTGCAAGAAATATAGTTTGGTTGATTAGTTGGCAAAACATTAACTACAGCAAGATCCATTTTCCAAGCAGAAATGGATGAAGAAGGTCAATTCTAGAGATTTTCTCTTCAACTGATGCTGCATCATTATTTCTCTGGGTCTGTGAAATGGTGTCTATAGCAGTGGTTCCCAATGAGGAGCCCACATCCCGCCGGTGGACTTCAATTCCCAGAAGCCTAAGTCAGTGCACTGACTGATCAGTGCTTTGGGGAATTGACTTAGGGGACAACACTGTTTAATATCTATTCTGAGAGTATTTTCTCAGAAGAACTACTATTAGATTTAAACATTGGCATTAAAATTAATGGGGAATATCTCAAAAACATCTGACATGCTGATGACACAGTATTGTTGGCCACAAACCTTGCAGATCTTCAGTTAATGCTGGATCAAGTTAGATCTTTAAGCACAGAATATGGTTTGGATCTCAACACCAAGAAGTCTAAATATCTGGTTATAAGCCAAACACCAACTCAAGGCAAGCTAATGGCAGGAACACAAGAAATCGAAAGAGTGGATAAAATTGTCTACTTGGAGAGTATGTTAAATGAAAATTGTGATCTCGAGGTAGATATTAAAATATGACTAGAAAAAGAAATATCCACCTTCATAAAAATGTAACATTTATTATGCAGTAGAGATCTTACTCCTGCTACAAAGATCTGAATAGTGAGATGTTACGTATTCCCATTGTTGCTATATGGAGTCGAAGCTTGGACAATGACTAAAGCATCTGAAAAGAAAATCAAAGCTTTTGAAATGTGTGTCTACAGATGTCTGCTAAGGATATAATGGGTTGACCTTTTTTGGAACAGTAGCCATGTTAGTCTGTGGTTCAGGCATATCAGAAAACAAAATAAACAAAACAAAACAAAAAACACTGTAGCACTTTAAAGAGTAACTGCTATATTTTTATTGTTAGCTTTCATGGATCAAGTCCACTTCTTCAGACAAGGAGTGAAATTTACAGGCATGGTTTATATGCACCAAATTCAGGGGTCAAAGGGAGAAGGGTGTGTTCAAGCAAAATGACAGACAAGCAAGCACAACAATGATACAGCTTTCCACAGCCATCAGCAACAATAGATTATTCCGATTAGCTCTAAATGTCTCCCTTGCAATCTCAAAGGGTCTGAAAAAGCCCATTCTGGTCTCTGATCAACTTTTGACCTGCAAACAAAAACACTGTACCTGGTTACTTCCTGTTTTGCTAAAGAGAATTGGCAAAAAGGTTGTAATATAATATATAAAATATCTAGCAGCATATAGCAATTTGTGTATCAAATTTGATAATGTCCCAGAAACCCTTTGCTAATATTTAATCCCCTGTGATGGGTGTCTAACAGATGGATGTACAGTACAGTAAAACACCGGATAACACTAAAACTTGGTTCCACAAGTCTTGGTGTTATCCAATTTTTAGTGTTATCCGATCCATGTTAAAATCTTATGGAATGGATCGGATAACGTTAAAGCTCCATAGAGATACATTGTAACTGCACAGACTTTAGCAGTTGCTATCCGATACATCCCATAGGACCTTAACATTATTCGATCCAATTCTCCTCCCCAGATTACTTAACGCTGTGCGATTTTAGCGTTATCCGATCCAATCGTTATCCGGTGTTTTGCTGTATTTGATTTCTGCTGTCTCCCTTTCAATCCTAGTTCTGTAATTTCTCTGTGCATTAAAACCATGCCTGTAAGTTTCATCCTTGTCTGAAGAAGTGGACTTGATCCATGAGAGCTAACAATAAAAATATAGCAGTTAAGTCTTTAAAGTGCTACAGTGTTTTTTATTTTGTTTTGTTTATTTTATTTTGTTTTCTGATATGCATGGGTTGACCGTGTGACTAATGTAGAAGTGTTGTGCCGGATGGATAAAGAACAAGAACCGTTTAAGACCATTAAGCAAAGAAAGCTCCAATAACTTGAGGAACAACATGAACTATAGAATACTCCAACTCGCGCAGCAAGGAAGGATCCCTGGGAAGAGAGGCCCTGGACAAAGACAGACTTCATGGCAGAAGAACCTGAGACACTGGTGTGGAATGTCCTTGGAAGAACTGTTCTGAGGAGTTAAGAACAGGAAGACCATCACCATGATGATAGCCGATATCTGCAACAGATACAGCACCTGAAGAAAAAGTATGTTGGCTTAAAGTCTGGCCAGGTAATAAAAGTGTGATTGAACTGCTATAATTCTGTAGTGCAGCTACACTATTAGACAAGACATAAATGTTTCCTCAGATGCAAGTTTGCCTACAGTTGGTCATTTGACTCTCTCTCCCTCACAAATGAGCAAGTGCCTCTCCACTAGCATCTTGTAAACAATTGTTTACCAAGCCATCTCCCTCTTTCAATAGTTAAAATGTTTTTGCGTCTTTCCACCATTATTTCAGGGTTGTATTTTTGTAAGGAAAAAATAATAACCTTGTGAGGTGCAGTTACAATGGACATCCAACTTGTAGGGCTGTATGAATTTTGCTACCCCCTTTTAGAAAACTAAAATAGCGGTGAAGCCATAACTTTTGTTTTGTTTTGGAACAAGCAAGCCAAAATCAACTTGTGTGCCTGCTCATTAAATTGAGGCATATTTTACATGCTTAACTTCATAAACTAAATATTTTAGATATTTGTTTCTGGAAGATGTCATGGAATGCAAAAGGTTCTTCAAATATTTATCCAAACAATTTACAGCTTCAGAAGTTGGTGGTGTAACTAATCTCAGGAACATTCCATGAAGCCCCCAAATGAGCCCCAGTATCTTGTTTTGTTGTTGTTGTTAGATGCCTATGGTGATCCTCAGAAGAAGAGATCTCCAAAATGTCCTGTTCTCAATAGCCCTGCTCAGCTTTTGCAAATTTAGTCTGTCTCAAATTTGGTCTTGCATTTTACCTGCCGTCTTCAACCTTTCTAGGCATTACAGTAATACCTCATATAACATTAGTATCGAATAACACGAAAATCGCATAACATCAAGGAATCTGGGGGGAAGAATTGCATCAGATAACATTAAGATCCTATGGGATGCTTCAGATAACAACCGCGAAAGCCTGTGTGGTTACAATGTATCTCTATGGATCCCATAGAGGATCAGATAACACGAAAAATCATATAACACGAAGACTTGTGGAACCAGGTTTTAGTGTTATATGAGGTTTTACTGTACTGTCTTTTCCAGAGAATCTTGCTTTTAAAACAAATGTTATTATTAAAACAAGACAACATTAAAGCAAACACACAAAATTATCACTATCACATACAATAACAAATTATATGTATCGTATATACTGTACTTGGGTATAAACCAAGTTTTTTAGCCCCAAAAATGAGACCCAAAAAGGGGACACGGCTTATACTCGGGTCCCACAAGAGTCCCAAGACTGTGCCAGATTGAGACACACTGACAATGTAATTATTTTTACCATATTTTCATGTATTTTGCTTATTGAAACTCACTGGCAGCTCCTGTATTTCCCAACCTCAGCTTATACTCGGGTCAATCTATTTTCCTGGGTTTTCAGGTCAATATTAGGTACCTCTGCTTATATTCAGGTTGGCTTATACTCGAGTATATACAGGTATATGTAATTTTATATAAACAAAACAATCCTCTTTGTCAGGGGTCGGCAACCTTTGTAAGTTGGGGGCTAGGTCAGGCTCCTTCAGACAGTTGAGGGGGCTGGACTGGTGGTCCCCCCTGCTGTAAATGCTGCTGTAAAAAATGTTTATGGCTGTTCTAAATGCATTAACAACACCCATGGACACATTTATGGCTGTTTACACCACTTCCAGTGGTGGTGATGGGAGCAAGGGTGTGAGGGGCCAGATTATATGGTGCCATGGTCCGGATTCAGCCTGTGGACCATAGGTTGCTGGCCCCTGCTCTTTGTTCTCTCCACCTCCTATGGGACTTACACTTTCAATTTATAATTGTTTTATTTTTATTAACAATATTCTATACATTCATGCCTGTTTCCCAAAAAGTTATGACTCTTGCTTTCTTTTTATGTGCCTAAAGTGGGACAGCTTCAGCTTCATCATTTTTGCCTACAGAGATTGTTCAGGCTAACCTGCTCTAGGATCCATTTGTTCATCTTTTCATCAGTCCAGGTTATCCACAAATATCTCCTCCAGCAACAGATTTCAAACAAAGCATTTCCTCCTGTCATCTTTCTTTACTGTTAAGCGTTCACACCCAATCATAGTGATTGAGAATACAAGAGACAGATGAACTTGGTTTCCAATGACACATCCCTGCACTTGATCCCCTGCCGCTGCCGCGCCCCCCCCCCATTCCTTCATGCATGTCTGGCCAGGTTATCCTGCTATGGTAATAGAGTAGATCAGTGGTTCCCAACAGGGGGTACACAGCCCACAAGTGGACTCCAATTCCCAGAAACCTAAGTCAGTACATTGGCTGATCAGTGCTTTGGGGAAATGACTTAGTCTTCTGGGAATTGGAGTCCACAAATGAGCATTTGGGAAACACTGGAGTAGATCATACTGGGAGCAACTGAACACCGATCTTCAGGCAAGAGTTAACTAACCTGACAACTAACAGCCTTGGGTGGCGAAGTCCACAGGGAAGGATGATGGTATTCAAGTGGATTGAATCTCAATTGAATCTATCTTAACAGAGGGCAGCAGCTTCATCAATACTGCCCTGGGGCTGAGGACGACTTTGTGTGTCAAAAGGGTTCACAACAAGAACTGGATCATTGGTACAGGGGTCACATTGCAATGCAGAAAGCAAAATAGAAGACCACTGCATTATATTGTTCCCGGGATAATCTTCATGGCTGCTCGCCATAATGATCGTCAATATTCAGAATTGGATATGGCACTTGAAAAAGAACTCCTTCATTCCTCTCCTTTAATCTTGTTCAGATTTCTGGGGTGCAGTCTCCATTTGGACTGATGACTGAACCAAAGAATAAACATTATTTCACTATATAAATTTCTTCATTGTCAATGTTAAATTTGTGTAGTTCTTCTGGAGTCATGATTTCTGTCTTTTGAAGTTCAATTGTCCTCTTGCTTTCTGCTAGTAAGCTTATGCCTGCTAGGTTCTCAGGAACATAGACTTTATTTATTTATTTATCATTCTCATTCACTGTCTGTTTTTTCCATGCTGAATCCAAAGTGCTAGTAATGAACTTTCAAGCCCTACATACAAGTTCCCTCTTGTCAGTGAGGTTAGTGGCCCTTCGTTGTTTCCTCTCAGTACCTGAGATTCACTAGGTAGGAAAACAGCACATAGTCCACTTCTATTATTCTACCTCTGCATGGGAGATCCATCTGGCTCCCTAGCTGATAGAATCTCATGTAAAGTGGAAAGACCTTTCATTCTTGCAAGCCTGACAGGTATAAATTATTGTTGGAGTAAAACCACCATTGTGATAATTAGTTTTTAAAATATCTCCTAGCCAGGGATTTCCAAAAGGTTAGTGTGTTTCAAGCTCATTCACCTTTTCAACAAATTCCAGTTTAATAGGACTTGGCTACCTGTTTTAACTTTTGTGTTGCCCCATTCTCAAAATAACATTTTGTTTATTCTTTGAGCTAGGAGTTGTTTGAGTTTTATTGCAACCTTGCATGTTGCCTGTAGTAGGTGTTACCGGGAGGGTTTTTTCTGGACTGGAGTGACTATCAATCTATCCAGCATTGATCAGTCATTCCTTCCTGCCTCTGAATTCAATGAATTGATTTGATTGATTGAATTGGTTCATTCTCTGCTCTGTTTTCCCCCTCTTTTTCTTGTTGGTTGATGTCTGTTGTTTTATTGCTATTATCTATTCTGTTAGTTACTACCATGTGCAGAGTAAAGAAAAGCACCACATACATATTTGTAATCTCATAACCAAATAAATTTTGTTACTGGAGATTTTAATTGTCACATTGAGGCTTGGGGATATAAACAGATCAATGAGAATGGTGCACAACTTGTATCCTGGGTAGACAAAATGACCTTCAACTTGTCCATGATCTGAAATTGCCTGCATTCTTTAACAGTGGTAGATGGAGGAGGAACTACAAGCCAGACAATATCTTTGTAAGCAAGAAGATAGCAGCACAGTGCATGAATTTTGTATATGATCCAATTCTGTGCACTCAACATAGACCCATCATGTGCATCGTGTGCATAGTAAATACTGCTGTGAAACTCCAGGAGGTGCTTTTCACAAATGTTTTAATTTTAAGAAGTCTAGATGGTTGAATTTTCTAGAGCAGTTGGATAAAAGTATGGAGAAGATCCCTCCACTCACTGATAAATATAATGAATTTGTCCATCTCAACTTCTTGTTGGTATCACTCCACCTAAGATAAAGAGAGATATAGTAGTATTCACTGAGAGATTTAAACAAGAGCAGGACCCTCAACATCCTCTGAATGGATATGTATCCCTAGTCCACCAATTCAGATCCAGGAAGAGCTTTGTGGCAAGAATAAACGATCTTGAGGGTACACAATAGGCTACCAAAATAGAAGATGGAGGAAGGAGCTCACTGGACAAGGAACAACATTAAAGGAGGATAAAGCTGAGGAACTCTACTTCTCCTACATCACTTGGAATACCCTGAATAGGCTGAGGGTTGGAGTTCCTAAATGCAAGACCAACATGCTCAAGTGGGAGCTTCTGTATGAATGTGGAAAGTTACAGAATCCAGCTCATCTGCTGGTCTGGTCTGTCAATTACTAGCAGAAATGTATACCAATAAGGATTTCATTTTGGCCAATGATCAAATCAAGAAGGTGGTTTCATTTTGGCAGTTTAAAGTTTTATCTGGACACAGAAGAAGTAGCTGTTAAGAAACATTTTAATTATTTCTCCTATAAATGTCTCAGAGTGTATTATTGAGACTTTCTCCAGGAGACTGTAGTTATTCAATTGTGCAGCTAAAGGGAATTTGCAACAGGAGTCAGGCAGGCATTATCAATATATGAAACCATTACTATCATATTTTGTATATGGCTAGGTTTATATACTTATAATTCAGTGCTTTTAAGGCTTAACTGTACAGTATATGCATATGGTTGTCCCAAGTACAAAATGTGAGGGTAAGAATTGTTTGTTTCATTTTATATGTATAGCCCCTGAAGAAGACTGAGAGTCAAAACATGCTGTTTTCACCTATAGAGAAGAGGAGAAGTGAAGTTACTTTAAGAAAAGTTACTCCCTTCTAGAAAGTTCAGGTCATTTTAGAACTTGATAGGTGGAAGACTCTGGAAAGTGGATGAAGAATAGAAGCAAGATAGAAAAGCTTTTATTTCTGCTAAGTTTTTCTCGTGCTCTTTTGCAGTTTTGACAAATTGCTTGTGCTCTGTGTATGCTCTGGAACTAGGTTGCTGTAATGTTAGTATTAGAATAGGCTACTGAGTTTTTTTCTTTGAGGAACTGTTCTTAAACTGCCCTAGCCTGCAGTTTGTGACTATGGATCCACTTCACTTTCTTCAATCTACATTCATTAGTCTTGAATTTCTTTTTTTAATGGAATTTTGACAACTTCTTTAATAAAATAATAAGAATTTTAGCCCAATTTGGTTCCTTTTGAGAAAGGAGGATTTTTTTTTAAAATAAATCCAGTCCTAGCTTCTGATGTTGGAGATTTTGTATATTTTGTGGATGATTAGTCTTTTCTACCTTGAAAGGTTTACAATCTAAAACACAGTCTTGTGAATTTGTTTGAGTCTGCCAGAAACATTGAGGAGTCTGTTGGCTCAGACTGCAGATTTCCATGGCTACAGCACATTAGCCCTTCTGGAAGATACTCACATTGGGGAATTCCTGGATAGTATGGTGCAGTGGCTTGTGTGGAGTTCTCTGTCAAGGTTAAGTTCTTGACACACCTGGTTTCTGTGCACAGTGTTTTGAAGTGAAAATGCAGCGTGGGTTCCCCGCATTGCTATTACACTAACAGTTTTCAACAACACACTGCTAAATTCAGCAGGGGCCAGAAAAAAACAAGCAGAAAGGAGCATACAGCTCACGTCTGCTATAGACATTGGATGGGGATGGGCAAATGAGTTCCTTGCAAGAAACCTTAACTTGTGAATGACAGCAAAAGGAAGTTAATCTCAGTATCCCAAGGGCCACCCATATCTTATTCAACCTTTGTTCAATTTCCTTTGTGATGCTCAAATATTGTGCTAGATCTTCTAACCCAGTTTTGTGACTCCTCATTACAGTGCAGTAACTGAATTTTAAAATGACATTTCCGGTAGCTTGTGCTCTAAATATGCACCTGTTTTATGAGCCCAAATGCTGTTTATGATGTAATGGAAATTTTGTGAAATGACACTTTCCCCTAGATTAGTTTATGACTAGGTTAGAAACTTCCTTATCTGTAGTCCAGTTAGAGAAAAGAATATGTCATACACACTCATTAACATAAAATATATAGTACTGTATTTGCCTGATCTGTACAAAGTTTTTACTTTAGTTAGTTACCATATGGCCCATATTGGCATCTCCTACCCATTATAACATTATTTACACACGGGACAACAGGAAGGACAAGGTTTCAAAATGCCCAGTTACACAAAACTGCATAATAACCTTGCAGTCAAGAAGGATTATAATTGTAATACACATGCAGCTTCAATATATACAAAACTCTTGGGTTCCAACATATCATATATAGAACATATGAAATTGCTTAGGCCATATGGCTGCTATATCCTCATTGTCACATACATACATACATACATACATACATACATACATACATACATACATACATACATACATACATACATACATACATACTGCCAGACAAATTAGAAAGGCTGGAAGTGAAACTGGGAGATGGGATGGTGCATAGGATGGTTGGAAGTACAAAATGAGAATAGAAATAGAATCTGCCTTTGGATCTTTGCTGGACTGTGTGTTTAGAGAAGCAACCTATTCAGTCCAAAGACCAATCAATTCCAGGTGAGATGGAGTGATGATATATAAAGTACTTAACAGGGAGAATGATATAGGCCTCTTGTGACACAAAGTGCCCCACACCTAACACTTTTGATAACCTGTAAGTTTAGCTGACAGCCTGGGCAAGCCACCTGTATATCTTACAGGCGAATGGAGTGTTATTAGCTGGGACAACCACTTGTGACCAAAAAATTGGCAGAAGGCAGGTTGGGGGGCTGGAGATGTCAAAGAAAGTGGCTTCCCAGATGACCAACAGAATGCTATTCTATTCTATGTTCAATTTATATCCCGCACCAATCACAAAGTGCGACTCTGGGTGGCTTACAGACATGTCAATACAATATCAATACAATATAAAAACATTTAGTCAACATAATATCCATCAATAGAATAAAAATATTATAAGACACACTAAAGTAGCACATGGCACATAGCAATACAGTATCACATAGCTAACTTTTGCTTACCTAAATGAAACCCAGCCAGCTAATCCTCTTGCATACTGTTTTGTGGAACTGTGAATGTGGCTAACATAGCATAATCATACCTGCTGATCTAACAGCTGTTGATGGTATAATTTGGAATCAAAGCATTTAAACACATTGACAGATTTCCTCTAATCAACAGATGTATGTATGTACTACTAGCAGTCTTCTAATATAATTCACCACTGTGCTATATACATTGTCCGGGAGGTTATAACATGTCATATCTTCCAAAAATTAGCTTGATCTGGTACAGGCTTGATACCTTTATCTCTAACTATTACATATTCCACAAATTTTCGACAAATTCTCCAGAATCTATTTACATGAACTATGCCTTTCCTAACATTCAACTCCCATGTTAATTTATCATTAAGCACTAGTTGCCACATTTCTTTATACCAATCCTCTATTTTTAATACTACATCACTTTTCCAATTTTTTGCAATACATTGTCTAGCTGTCGATATCATTACAGTCATTAATTCCTTATCATCATTACACATTTTAAATTTATGCACGTCTGTTAACAATACTGTCTCTGGCCCCAGTTCTAGTCACATTCCAAACATATTTCTAATCTCCTTTTCTACTTTCCCCCCAAATTCTTTCAACACATTACAATTCCACCACATATGTATATATGTCCCCGTTAATTGTTTGCATCTCCAACATATATTACTTATCTCATTTGAAATTCTTTCCTATCACACAGAAGCTCTTACCTAGGAACAACTCTCCAAACTGTACAAGGCACACTTTCCATTTTAAACAACAGTCAATTGGCTGGAGCATGGTTTTTGACCAGCTCCACCCACAAATCTCACACGTCCTATTTTTATGCTGCATAGTTTTAAAACTAAAGATTTAATGAAGTAACATTTAAAAAAGGTTTATAATGATCATTTGTACAATGGGGTAGACCACTGCAACTGAGGTAGTCCATGTACAGTTCTCAAAACCTGTTTTCAAATGGAATCAACTTGATAAAACAGTTTGGTGACTGCAAGCTTCCTAACCCAGCAAGTTCCCAGAACTCATAGACAATGGCTCAATCTGTTGTGAAGAATGTAGTGTGGTGACTAAGAACTAGACGTCAGCAATCAGTATTACAAAGAATGTGAAGTACTTATTGCGTAAGTGCAATTAAATTATAATTATTAACTTATTCAATTTATGTGTTTCATTTCTCTAAAACAGGGGTGCCCAAACTATGGCCTGGGGGCCAGATATGGCCCCCAATGCCAATTCATCTGGCCCACAAAGCCCTCATCGCTCCTGGAAGCGGAAGTAAAATGTGCCCATACAGGCACTTTTTACTTCCACTTCCAGGAGCGATGAGGGCTTCACGGGCAGAATGAATTGGTGTCAGGACTGGATCTGGCCCCCAGGCCTTAGTGACCAACTCCCTGAACCACATGACGGTTCACTGAACCATATGACTGACCCTCAGCCCAAAACATTTGGGTATCCCTGCTCTAAAACAAGAACACACAACAGATTACAATTGAATAAAAATATATTAAACACAAAAAATAAAACTTTGAAAATGTAAAACTTCTGTGCAAGGTATATGAATAAAAGAAAACACAATATCCACTCAGTTTAAAGAATAACCAGCATGGTGTAGTAGTCAGTGATAGAACCGGACTCATGATGTCTGAGAGTTCAAGTCCTTTCTCGGCTCACTGGGGTTGGGGAACTGATAAAGCTACTCCTTAAATATCTCACTTACTTTGAAACCATATTGGGGTCACTATAACTTGGTTCTGACTTGATAGCACCTAACAACTCAGTTTAAAGCTTGCTCCACAGCAAGTGAGCGCACAGGCAAAAGCTGCTCTAAACATAAAAGGTCTTAACCACTGAATTAATAAACTAGAGAGGAATTATCTCAAAACTCATATGCAGGATCCCATTACTCCTTTGCATTTCGCATTTCAGTGCGAAAAAGCAGTAATTTTGGTACTTCCAGTAACATTGGGGCACTACCAGCGTTGGTGGCAATTTAGCCCAGGGGCCGGACCCAGCCCACAGGCCATAGGTTAGGAAACCCTGTCCTAAACCTTGGCAATTCAGCTTACTCCTCTCTCTGCTTTTCATGGTTTCCCTGAAGTTGGGATAGGCTGCTACATCCTGCTTAGGATTCTGGAAGTAGTCACCAAGGATGCACTAGTAAAACCCATTATGATCTATGGAGACCATGAGAGCACATCAAGGAATTATTCTTCAATGTGCAAAGCAATAGGGCTGTGATGGTGAACCTTGGCACTCCAGCAGTTCTTGGACTTCAATTACCAGAAGCCCACATCAGCACTCCTGCTGATCAGGGCTTCTGGGAATTGAAGTTCAAGAACAGCTAGAGTGCCAAGGTTCATCATCACTACAATAGGGTCTTCCCTTCCTATCCCTCCTCTAATTGCCAAGTTGTTAAATTGCCAAGCTCTCCTCAGTTAATCAAGATTCGAGTTCCCACATGTACATTTGAATGTGTCTGGTGGTGCCTTTGTTTCTCGTGCATTTTCCATCCTCTTGAAGGAACCTTTCTGATCTTTTGAATGCATGGATAATCTTGTTTCTTCCGGCATAAGAATTCCACCTTAATTTCACAATCAGAAATAACTTCCACTCTGTTGTGTTGCAAAGACCATTTGATAAACACAGTAGATATGACTGACACTGTTTCATCTTTTATTGCATTATGTGGGAGAAATTAAAGCATTTTCATAGCATCTTCTGCCAGGTTGGATGGGTTGGGTTCATCCCTGTAGCTTCTTCTAAACACCCTTCTCTGATAATTTTCCATCTGTCATCAAATTACTGCTACCACCAACCCAAACTACATTCTATCATCCTTTTCCCCACACCTTGTCAGGTCCCTAGTCAGGCACCCACTCACCCTTCCTACACCTGTTCTGCATTTCCTTTTCTGTTACTAGGAGAAAAAGTGGACAAAGCAATTAAGCAGAAGAAAGTCTTTAAAATGACCCACAGTGATTTCCTGTGCTAGTGTCACTGTAACATTGTGTGATGACTGCAGCAGACAGAAAGTGCCAACCCTCTATTTAAAGAAAGCACATGGGACACATGAGGTGCAATCTCTCTCTCCCCCCCCCCCCCATCAAGCAATGTGGCATCACAGCTAAGTCACACCCTGGAAGACAGCCATCACTTCCCACAGTTGTGGTAAGAAGCAGAAGCAGTAGTAGTTAAACATATACTATACCTGCTTTCAGCAGATCACAAATATATAAGAAGGTATTTCACAGTCTGCCCAGCCTGTGTCTTATGACACAATTGCAATAATAAGACAATTATTCTTAACCTTATCAATCCACTAAGCATAAACATTAAGTGTATACTGCAGAGAACAGGGCAGAATTAGAAGAGATGGTGTCTCACCAGCCACTGGAAATCCAACAGGAAGGAATGAGAAAGTGTGGCGGTGAGGCAGGTGTAGGGAAGGAGAACATCTACAGCAGGGGTCAGCAATGTTTTTAAGCTGGGGGCTGGGTCATGCTCACTCAGACAGTTGAGGGGGGCAGACTGGAGGTTCCCCGCCATAAGCACTGGCATAAAACACATTTGTGGCTGTCATACATTGCAGCCATGGATGAGTTTATGGCTGTTTACATCACTTCTGGTGGCAGCAGTGGGAGTGAGGGTGTGGGGGATGGATGATTTGGTACCGGGCCAGTAGGTTGCCGACTCCTAATCTACAACCATGTCAACAAATCATAGGTCATTACAACCCACCACGCTGCCCAACAGTGCAACAAAACAAAGTAGCTTGATCAAACACACAAGACAAGGATATTTGCAAAATAATAATTTTTTTAAAAAAAAATCAGTTATATTTTCAAAAGTGGAAGGGGTTAAAAGTGTGGAAATTGAGGAGTGAAAGAAAATTTCATTATGAGAGGAAGAATTATTCTCTGGTAAGGCACTGCCCCAACTGCATGCACACACGCGCACACCTACCTTGTATGTGCTACTGTGCAGAAACTGCAAAGGCCACTGACACTTTAAGAGCAAGCACGTATCTAATGGAAAAAGATTTTAAAGAGCCACTTAGGCAAATGTGGGCTTTGTCACCTTAATTTGTCAGGCACATATACAGTACATGGTTCAGAAGTGTAGAGACCAGAGTGGGGTGAAAATGCAGGAAGGTATGGCAATAATTATATAAAATTGAAAATGTACCAAGATTACCATTTGGATTGTTTTACTCTCCCTCACATTTACTTTAGCCCAGATGCTATGGAAGTTAGGGGCAGGGGAAAATCACTATTTTATAATATTATTAATACTAATTATAGGAATGAGAACTTAACACAACATTAAAATACCTAGGGTGCCAAACAAGTGTCTATGCAGTTTAAGAGATGTTGTCTATGTCTCACTTTTCAAAGTTGAATTGAATTACAGTACAATGTGTACATCAAGGGTGCCCAAACTTTTTGGGCTGTGGGCCGATCATGTGGTTCAGGGAGCCAGCCACTAAGGCTTGGGGGCCGGGTGCAGCCCCTGACGCCAATTCACCCATCCCGCAAAGCCCTCGTCGCTCCTGGAAGCGGAAATAAAACATGCCTGTACGGGTGCATTTTACTTCCGCTTCCAGGAGCGACAAGGGCTTTGCGGGACGGGTAAATTGGCCTTAGTTTGGGCACCACTGGTGTACACAATATGACATTCGCTCAAAATGTCATGACAGACAGGACAGTAAAAGAAAATGGCGGAAGCATGGTTATCATTTGAGGAGCGCAAGACCATTTTGAAGTGGTATTTGAGAACATTGTGGAAGTATGACAATAGAGGTGTGAGCATGCAACAGAACCTCCAATATGCCTAACAATTACACACATTTGTGATAAGTTTGAGATCCTTTATGTGATGTATACAAGGGAAGATCCGGGAGGCCTCACACAGAAACAAGTCCTGCTTCTTCTGCTATGATGTTGGAACCATTTACATGCTCACCACAGAAGTATTTCGGGGAATTATTGATTTTACTTCCAATAAGATGGCGCCACACTGCACTTTCATTGAGATGTGAGAGCTTACTTCAATGGGAATTTGCAAAGACAATGGATAAGACAAAAAGATATGATTGAGTTTTCCCCATGTTCTCCTTATTGAACACCTATTAACTTCTACCTATGAGGAACATTAAAGGATGCAGTGTACTGTAGAAAACTAGTTACACTGGTGATACTTTGGGAATAAATTGAAACAGCATGCACAGTGACACAAGTGGACACTTTGGTTAACATTACTACTTCTTCTTTCATGTCCCAATCAAACCCTGGACTGCTAAAAAGAAGTCACTTTTTAGCTTTGTCATTGGCTAACTTTAAGTCCTCATTGATCACATGTTTCTGACAGTAACTGTCAGACCAGTAAATGAACCAGATTCTGTATCTCTCCACATTCAACACAGTGTGCTGTCATCCACCAGCAGCCCCCACGTGAGCATGTTGGTCTTGCATTTAGGGACTTTGACCCTCAACCTATTCAGAGTCCTGCAAGTGACATGGGGAGATTGAACTCAGTCATATCCTCCTTTAATGTCGTCCCTTGTCCAATGAGCTCCTTCCTCCATCTTCTAATTTGGTTTTGCTCTTGCAAACCAACGTTACCGTTATTCAAGTGGTAGTAGATACAAATGGACACTTTGGTCAACATTGCTCAAGCAGTAGCAGGGCCATAGCCAGGGGATGGGGGGGGGTTCAACCCCCCCTTGAGCTAACAGCTCCACACACACACAAAGTGTGTGTGTGTGTGTGTGTGAGAGAGATTGTTGCCCCTCCTGAAAAAATATTCACCTGCCCCCCATCTAGAATCCTGGCTATGGCTGTGAGCAGTAATTTGTCCTGATCAGAAGTGTCTGGATGCTGATGGTAACCACTTTGAGCACCCTCTTGTAATTGCGTAAGTAAAAACGTGACTTGTGTTTATCCTTTGTATGTTTAGAGTGCAGTATCTCTTTCTCGCTGTGTGTATGTTCAATCTTCTTCAGTGTCCAAGCCAGACGTGAAACTGCTAAAATGATGGGACCTTTTGGGGAGTTCATTCCGCTGTTCCTTTCGCCTCAGGGCCTGGAAAATAGATGGGGATGAAGTAGAAGCAGTGACAGATTTTACTTTCCTAGGATCAAAGCTCACTGCAGATGGTGATTGCAGCCATGAAATAAAAAGGCGACTGATTCTTGGGAGGCAAGCGATGAGAAACCTGGGGAGCATAGTGAAAAGTAGAGACATTAAATTGCAAACAAAGATTCACATAGTCAAAGCAATGGTATTCCCTGTGGCAATGTATGGGTGTGAGAGCTGGACCATTAGGAAAGCTGAGCACAGAAAAATAGACGCCTTTGAGATGTGGTGTTGGAGAAGGGTTTTGAGAGTCCCCTGGACAGCGGGGAGAACAAATAGGTCGATCTTAGAAGAAATCAACCCTGACTGCTCCTTAGAGGGTCAAATAGTAAAGATGACGCTAAGGTACTTTGGACATCAGATGAGAAGAGAGGATTCACTTGAGAAAGCCTTGATGTTTGGAAAGGTCAAGGGCAAAAGAAGGGGGAGGCTCAAAATGAGATGGCTAGATGGTATTGTGGCGATAATGGGCAAAGAGCTGGGCGAGTTGAGGGGGATGGTGGAGGACAGGAATGCCTGGTGGACAGTGGTCCATGGGGTCGCAGAGGGTCGGAATCGACTGTGCGACTGAACAACAAAAGCGTGAGAAAGATTAGCCGGCAACACAATGCTGCCGTTTCCAGGGGACGCCCGAGTGTGGTTCAGAAATGCTACAATCTCCAGGACGGAGGCTCTTTCTCTGTTCAGTGAGAGGGAGCACAACTGTGCTTTCATCGAATGCCGCTTTGCGTAACCATTAACTAAGTGACTAAAGCTGGCTCAGGAAGCGACGTTCCTCGAGTAACTTGGGGGGCGGGGGCGCCTTCAGGAAGTATTTATTTATTTATTTATTTATTAGTTCAAATTTATAAGTATGTTTTTATGTCTGTTAATCGCCCTGAGTCACTTCGGCGAGTGGGGCGGTATATAAATGTGAATAATAAATAAATAAATAAATAAACCAGCCCCAAGTAGGAGCCCTCGTAGCGCCGCAAAGGTTAACCAGCATTCATTAGCATAAAGTTGCCGTGGAGTTCAGCCCACTTTAGCAGCACAGAAAGGGGGGCTGGACTCCACGAACCCTGAGGAACCCCTCCGCCAGCCCCGAAGAGGCCTTAGGGCGCTCCTGCTGCCCCAGTTTATTTTTTTTTTAAATTTTACTTTTTAATTTTTTAAACAAGGAACACAAACAAAAAATTACAAAAAAAAAATACCACATACACATATCAAAGAGACATACAACAGATAACTAAATTCACCCTCATTCAACCCTTCACCTCCCATCTTTCCATATTAACGCAACATAAATCCCTACCACCCACCCTAAACCTTTCACCATTTGCTGCCCCAATTTAGGTAGAGCCACCCGTCAAACATAAAGGAACCCCACACCACCCCCCACCCTCTCCTCCCGCGCGCGAGCGGAGCCCACGAAGGCCAAAGGGCGCAGGCGCGCAGGGACCAAAAAAAAGAGGGGGGGAGAAGGCTCTGTCGTCCCCCCCCCCTCCGAGCCGTCCTCGGGCACCCCTTATTATTATCCCCTCCCAACCGCTTTCCCATCTGTAGGGGAAGGAGGGGAGGAGCTAGAGGAGGAGGAGGAGGAGTGCCCCGACTCGAAGTGTGGGGAAGGCGGGGCGGGGAAGTGCTACGTGTCCCCGCCGCTCCTTATTATACCCCAAACAAACCCTTTTCCCCGGGAGCCTCTAGTCTCCACAGCCCAGCCCTGGTTCGACGGGGAGGGAGTCGCCTGACCGCCCGCCGCTCCCCTCCAACTCACACCGTCCCGAGCGAGCCGCCGCGCCAACCGCGAGCATGTCTGAAAGCAAGAAGCAGAGGCCGGTAAGTAAGTGCTGCCTCTGTGCGCGCCTGCTTTCCGCTCTCCTCAGGGGGGCCGCCTGATTGGCTGGTTGCCGCGCACCGGGTCTCCAGCCGGCGCAAGAACACGCCGCGCCAGCCCCGTCCCCGAGCTGTGATGCACCTTTGCAAGGTGCGCGCTTGCCGGAGAACGGGCTATTCGCCTCTCCGCGGCTGATACGAGGAAGAGGTTACTCCGGATCAGGTGAAGGGGTAGTTGGGAGGTGAGAAAATGCCTCTGGAGGAATGGGAGAGAGAGAGGGTTTTAAAGACAGGCTGCGGTCGTCTCTTTTATTTAGGGAAGAAAACCAATTCGCACTGGATATTTGCTGGCAGTTCTTATTCTTCAAGTGATAACCGGTACCCGGTTGTGAATATTGGCGATCCTTTCCCTTCCACATCGCAGTCTAAGCCCCCCAGCCAAGGGGTGGCCAGCGTGGGTGTTGCCCATCCCGAGAGAGCAGTTTGCCCACCCTCAAACTCCCAGCTGCTAAAAAAACATCCACCCACCCACATCTAGAATCCTGACCCAGTTCCGTGAATCACTTTTGGGGCCTGAGCTATTTTGGCACACAAAGTCCTCCTTAGCCTGGACATGGCATCCCTGGGTGGGTTGCGGGCTGTTAGCTCAGGTAGGTTTTTTGCCCCCCCCTGCCCCCCCTATCCTCAGCCTCAGGCAAGTATTGATGAAGCTGCTGCCCTCCATCAAGATTGTTTCAAGTGGGATTTAATCCATTTGGGGACCATCACCCTTCCCTGTGGACTTTGGCACCCAAGGCTGTTAGTCGGCAGGGTTGTCAGGTTAGTTAACTGCCATGCTACTTGATGATTGGCATTGAGTCGCTGGCAGTATGGTCTATTCTGTTACCATAGCAGGATAATCTGGCCAGGCTGGTGCTGACATTAGTTATTTTGATTTGCTGTGTATTGGTCATATCTGTTGGCTTTCCACTTGCGCAGATTGCCTTGCAGAAAAATGAGTTTTGTTCTACCGCAAGAGTCATATCTAGCATGTTGATTTGGCTTCTTCAAAACCTTGTGCAGGTATTTAGATACAATTGTAAAAGTGCTTTGATAACATCATGGACAAGGTGCTGTCTATATTTTGCTAGTGCTGTAGAACTTCCTATACTGCTAGTGTTGTGGTTTCATCAACTTACTTTCCGTTAGGATTTGTACAGAATGTTGTGTCTCTGAGTATGTGTGATATCTTAGGAATGTGATGGCGAACCTTGGCACTCCAGGTGCTCTTGGACTTCAATTACCAGAAGCCCAAGTCAGCACTCCTGTTGATCAGGGCTTCTGGGAATTGAAGTCCAAGAGCACCTGGAGTGCCAAGGTTCACCATCACTGTCTTAGGAAATGCCAGCATTTATGGTTTGTGAAGCTGCTGAACTATGTTTCCATGGAACTTAGATTATCACTCATCCCTCAAAGAGCCCTGGTGGCACATTAGTTAAACTGCCATACTGCAACCAAAAGGTGAGTTCGATCCTGACCAGAAATAAGGTTGACTCAGCCTTCCATCCTTCTGAGGTCAGTAAAATGAGTACCCAGCATGCTGGAGGCAAAATGCTAATTCACTTGTCATCCATCCAGAGAGTGCACTAAGCATGGGCAGGGGGAGTATATAAGTGTGATCGCTTTGCTTCATCTACTGCACTGGAGAATGTATGTTAGTAATGCACAGTCCGTGTTGAATTCTTACTGAACTCTTCCTGTTTCCCATCAAGCTAAAAACCCTGTAGAGGTATTTCTCCAGCACTCTATGACTAAAATTCTCTTGTTTAATGTAGTAAATTGCAATCAAAGGAGGCCCGTTCAGTTCATAGAACAGGTGGAGAAGATAACTCAGGAAATCCCCTCTGATTCAATGGGCATTCTGTAGTTGTGATTTGTTATTCTAGGCAGGAGAATTTCAGTCACTGAGTTGACCTATGGTTTTCCCCCAGTAGGAGCTGGCTCCTGGCCCCTGAGACCATGTCTACTGCCTCCAGTGAAAGGTGTTAAGTAATAAAAGTGTTAACATAATCAAACAACAACAACAACAACACCCCCCCCCCAAAAAAAAGCTGGCCAGTCAGTGGCAGAAGAAGAAAAGTGATTGCCATTTCCTACCCATAATTCTGAGCAGCCTTCATAAACTAGAGCAGGGGTTCCCAAACTTTTCAAGCTGGGGGCCGGGTCATGCTCTCTCTGTCAGCTTTGAGGGCTGGACAGCCATTTTGTGCTGCCTGCACGATGGGGTGGTGGCCATTTTGTCCCAACAGCTTCAAAGAAGTGGCCATTTTGTTTCTTGGAGAGGTGGGGGCCCACATGAACTAGTGCTGGGAGCCAGAGCTGGCCCATGGGCCTTAGGTTGGGAACCCCTGAGCTAGAGCATTATAAAATGAGCACTGTTTTCACAAGTACTGTTTGAATTGGATTACCCGAATTTGTAATTTCTGTGTAAATTTTATGTTTTCATGACTACCGTAGGTTTCTTTTCAGGTTTCTTCTGGTTTCTCTCTAACATTAACAGAGCATGGGAGAAATAAATTAGAGCTCAAAGATTTCTTGACATATGAATAGCAAGGAGTCTTGTGACACTCAAAAGACTAAGCAGTAAATCTAATATTTAGCTCCATCCAGAACAGATTCCTTGAATCACTAGCACTTACATAATGTAAATTTTATAATTTCTGTTGGTTTAAAAGTATATATGTAGTTGGGACTAACAACTGGATTTAGCTTTAACAAATTTTATTTGGCACAAATTGCTTTGGATTGCTGCTGATTTCTAATGAGTTGATTGCAGTCTGCAAAAGCCTTTTGTCAGATAAAAATTGGTAGTCTGCAAAATGCAACAGGTCTTTGTTATCTGCTGCAACAAGGCTGTTCTCTTGAGATTTTTAATTCAAGAAAACAAACACAGTAAAGGGTGCTGCTATTGCATTCTGACATGACTTTTAGGGCATCAGTGCACAGGGTTATGGTGGTGGTTGTAAAGGAGGAGTGGTTTAGCTGGCATACCTCCTTTTCAGCTCAAATAGCATTTTCTTTGCTCAGTACATGGGGTATATACCAGAGATTGAATACATTTCCCATAATTCCATAGCCAGCATAGCTACTGAATGTGTAGATTGTAAGATTCTGGGAGTTACAGTTCAAAAAAGCAGCTTCATCTCTGTCCATCCATGTACTGTAGTGCACTTTGAAGTCCTGACAGAGAAGTGAGAGAGCCTTCTCCCTTGGTATATAATTGTGGGCTCAGTTAGACAGGCATCCCCTCCCTCCAGTTTGGTTTATATACCGTATATGCTGGCGTATAAGATGACTGGGCGTGTAAGACGACCCCCCAACATTTCCACTCAAAATATAGAGTTTGTTATATACTCGCCGTATAAGACTACCCCCTCTTCTACACACCTTCCACACACCAAATAAAACATAAAAGAACATCAGATTTGATTTCCACATCTCCCTGTGGCCAGCACTAGTGCGCAAGTGCGCATGTGCAAGCTCTGTGTAGACAAAGGGTCGGGCGGAGCACCGCTGCTTCCCGCCGAGCACAATGGGCAGGTCACACCGAAAAGGCTGGCACCCCGTCTCACTGCTGATGCTCGCCGCAGCCATGCTGGATACCGTGTGATACTGGATGGTATGTAAAATGAGGTGGGTGGGCATCGGGAGGCCACTATGGGCAGCTATGTCTATCCCAACTGAAGTGCACCCGGCTTATAAGACGATCCCCCCCCACTTGGAGGCATGTTTTTCAGGGGGAAAAAAGTAGTCTTATACACCAGCATATACAGTAATTGTGGGCTCGGTTAGACAGATATCGCCACCCCCACCCGTTTGGTTGTACTGCAGGAGGCCGGTTGCTTGTCTCTTTTTCCCCTGTGATCAGACAACCTGGTTACTAGTGCATGCCATTATGTCTCAGAGTGTACTTATCTGCACCTTCATGAGTCCCTGTTAGGGGCTTCTACTTTTTTTGTGGGTAGATGTGCTCTGTTTTGGGCCATTCCCAGTGCTTATGAACACAGGGAGCAGACTAGTATGGAGCTTTGCAGCTAATAAAGTTGCCACAATACTTTTTACTCTTAATTAATAGTCCCATAAAGTGACTTAATAAACAAGCCATGTCAGGATATGGGCTAATTAAACATTTCCCCTGCTCTTTTCCAGAGAATCAGGGGAAGTGAAATCATTATATATATTTGCCTATACAAGACCACCGTTGTTGTGTTGAATCACTTTGTGTGAAATGCTGGTTGAAACTGCAGCTATGAACAGTTTTTCAATCTGCACTGCACATAAGGCATTTTTTTAAAAAAAAAATTAAGCGATTCAGCACCTCAGGAATGGTGCTAACAGATTCAGAAAAAAGGAGTAGCGGAGGAGTGTTCCATTTGCTGATATCCTGATGTGGCTCTCTTATTAAGCCATATCATGATAGCCAGTTCAAAAGCAAGAAATGGCATGTAGATAAATAGGGGCCACCTAGATGGGAAAAGATCTTGGGGACATGAAAGGAGCCTCATTTGGGTGTCCCCTGAGCGGAGTTCCTCCAGCAAAAATCCTTTCAACCCAGAAAGCACCTTTGTGTGCTTCTGACACGGTAGCAAAAAATAAATAAATAAAAATCAGAAATAGGGTTGCCTGAGGTTGGTATGCCATTTGGATTTGAGGATTGCACGAAATAGCATATTGCTTCACCCTCTGACCTCAAGTGACCCTATTTAAACTGCACTAGCCTTACACCAAAAACTAAACAGGAGGCATAGAGAGATGGAGATTGCCCAACAAGAAAATGTCCTTAAGGAACTTCATCAAATGACATACCCACAAACTGCATGAGTCAGCATGCATCAGAACTGGGCTCCACTTGAGCAGATAATTTACTGGAGCAAATTGGAGCAAAGCAGTCTAAAATGCATCACCAGTAATATTACAAAGAATTCAAGAGAACTATGATTTTTTTAAAATTCTGATTTGATTGTTGATACTAGTTTCTACCTTGTGTTGTGTGGACACTAGAATTCGGTATTAATATTAAGAGTGCAAGAAAGTTGAACAAATGCTCAGTATAGATGGGATCACACACTGGCCACCATTAAACCCTTGGTCTTCTGCGTGAACTTCCTATGTACTGAAAGAACCAGATTGCTGGAGTCTCTTAGCACTTTGGTATCTGGAAATGTGATAAAATGAGGCTCCAAGTCCTTCACATATCCAAAATGGAGTTTATTACGTTTTCGTCTATAGTAGAAATGTGGCTTCTTGTGCTAGCAAAAGGCCACCTGTTTGTTTTTCACTCCCTGGGACCTGGATGGGAAGAGATATACAAAGAGGTGCCAAGCTTAAACAATACAAACAGTTGTTTACCCCAACTCTGGGATTTGATTGGATGTCTGCTAATTACTTTATACCTGAAGAGAATTAAGCAAATGGTTTGAGAGAGGGAGTGGTAGAGAGAGTATGATTCTGAGACAGAGAAGGTGTAGACTCTAGAAGGAGGGGGGAATTGGGCGAAGGCTACAAGCCCTTTCTCCCTGGATATTCGCCATGAGCACATGGCATGAGAAAGAAGAGAGTTTGAAAATGGTGGTCGACAAGGAAACATCAATATGAGGAAGAAAGGCCATCCAACCAGGCCTTATCTCTGGAAGTCTTAATTATGGTAACTTAGAACAGATAGATAGATTATTTTTATTTAGGGGAGGACATGTCTTAAAGCATCCTTTCTCTAAAGCAAAATTTTGATTAGGTTATTTTTCTATGTTGAGCTCTGTAACCTGATTCATCAAGAACCATGCTACAACTTCAATAAACATATTTTCTTCAATCAACGTGTGTTCATTGGAAATGGGATGCAGGGGTAACAGACAGTAAGTCCACTGGCCTCTTTTGGAATGCTCCCTTACCTCTCATAAAAAGTAACTTGGCTGGGCTCTGTATACAGATACATCCCAGGGTTTTGGTCAGCCGGGAGTGGCTGAGAACGAATGGTGAACATAAATTCCTTGTCGTGAGCTTTGGGTGAGTTCTAGAGGGGATTTCGGAATAATCCACCTTGGATTGAACGCCTGAGAAGTCCCAGAGCAAGTGAGGAAGAGTGTGCATTCCTCATAGGAAATACTCTCATTTAACATCCAGAGAGCATTAGGAGGTTTATATCATGTTAGTAATTTGTTTTTTTAGAACGCTGTGTATTTTGAGCAAAGAGCAGAAGGAACTAAAAAGTAGAAGTTGTTGCAGGAGTGAGATTAACATCATACATGTAAGTGACTTAAGCAATTAAATTGCTGCTAGTATCCACCTAGATAGATGGATGGATGGATACCTACAAGTCAAAGATAAAAGCCAGTATAATATATTTATTGGTTACAGTCAAGCCTTATGTATATTAGCAGAGTTTCCTGGCACAGGAAATTTCTGTGTGTCTTATGTCTTGAAAATATGCCTCATTAATAGAACATTAACAATCTGAAACTGCTGTCAAGATTCTGGAACAGAAATGCTTTTGAGTCCCAAGCAGAATACTTACAAGGGTTACTTTTATGGATTATATCTGCCCAAATCCCCTTTGTGCTTTGGTGGCTGGACATATCTCAGGAACTTTTGGTTGATAAGTTCTTCAGTGAGTTTCTTCGATACAAAGGACATCACATTTCCATTCACAGCAAAGTGAAGCTAAATAATTCTTTGGACAAAGAGATGCTACCATATTAATAGAAATTGTCATTTGTTTTCCTATAAAGAATCAATAGGAGGGTTTTGGTTTTTGCTCATCAGCCATATAACAGTCCAATGCTTCTGGATCGGAAGGATTGGCTGGCAATATGCCATTTCCCAAGGGCTGCCTCAGTGTACTCTGAGTACTTTCCATTCTTTGGGGCTCCTCCTTCTGTGTCCCCTTATGTGTATAGTAACATGAATTTATAAACCACTTAATATACAATTCTGCTTCAAGAAGCAATCGAATATGGAATATCAAGACACTCCACTGCTAGCTGAAGATATCAACAGCCATAGCAACATTTGGGACTATGAACTACATGATAAAATGGCAAAGCAGCTATCAAATGGCCAGGCATAGAACTCACCTTATACATGATCCAAAACTATCCAACTCATTTAATAGTGACAGGTGACAGATAAAAGAATCTAGATCTAATTTTTGTTAGTGAACTTATAGCTCAATTTAAGAGTGCAGGAGAGCCAATCCCAAATGCTCAGCACAGACCCATTCTTTGTCAGATCTATTCAGCCATCTGACTTTAATCTGTTCAATTCTGTAGATCAGGGATTCTCAACCTGCGGCCTGAAGGCTGGATGCCGCCCTTGGCACCATTTCATGTGGCCCACCACCACCTCCACCATACCAGGAAGTCCCACGTGGTGGAGGAAGGGCAAAATGGCTGTCCGGCTCCCAAAACTGTGATGGAGCATGACTCTGCCCTGGCTTAAAAAGGTTGAGAACGCCTGCTGTAGATGGTATAATTTCAAAAAGCCAACTCAAAAAAGTTTAGTAAAATGTTAGACAAAGCTGTGCTTCAGATTGCCCCTCAACCAAATAATTTACATCTTAAATCTAATCCAGGATGTAGTAAAATATGGTTTTGAAACATATAATTAGAGCAGCATTTGTTGACCTTAACAACAGCATATGGCACTGTCCACCATCAATTGCTGCTCAAAAGCCTCTAACTCCTTATTAAAGTTAGTGGACTAACAGAAATGGTTGCTATTCTGTTTCAAAACCAAAAATTATTTGTTGGATTTCAAGGAAGATACAGTTGCTGAAGGAATCAAAGAAACAGTGTCATGCAAGGAAGTATCCTGGCACCATTACTTTATAACATTTACAGGAGTTACTGTATATCTATGTTGACGATTTTTCCTTGATAGTCCAGAGGAAAACCTTTGTGTCCATAAAGCAACAGCTAACCTCTGATTTAGAAAACCTTTCCTTATTTTATAAAAACCACAGGCTGAAACCAAATACTTTAACAACTCATGTTTTGTCTTAAAGAACAGAAAAGCAGAGAATAAACTGGGGAGGCAAGACATTGGAATACTGTCCTATCTCAAAGTATTTGGGCATCACTCTGGATTGAACCCTAACCTACAAAAACATTGTCTAAACACCAAATAGAAAGTTGCCACAAGAACTAACATACTTAGGAAAGTGGCTATTTCAAATTTGATTTCATAGCCAGAAATGATAAGAGTAACAGCTCTGTTTTTGTACTATTCCTCAGCAGAATATGGTATAAATCAGCACATGCTAAACAAGTGGATTCAGTTCTTAATGAATCTTGCAGGATTATTACTGGCTGCCTGAAACCTACCCCCACTGAAAAAGTCCCTTTGGAAACATGCTGAGATGCGCTAAAGATAATGAACAAAATAAGGTAATAAAACACCAAAAGCATTCATTTCCTGGATACTAACTCCTTAATGGCTAAAATTGAGGAAACGTTTTCTGCACACATCTCAAACTCTAAATATTAAACCAGAAGGAGCCAGTTTAAATTTATAGAGAGCAAAAACAACACACTTTCCCCAAAGGATTTATGCGAAGATTCTGCCTGGACCATGTGGAAATCATGTATAGTAATAGATTTCAAATTGATGTAGGAAGATAAAAAAATAATCAAATAAAATTGGGCTACTTAGAGACAGAACAAATGTATGTGAATGTGGAGAAATTCAATCAATGTAGCATTTATAAAATTCAATTTATGCACCACCACACTTACAAAATAATATCTAAAATATTGCTGAAATAACACTATTGGAGTAGCCTGTTTCAGGTAAAAAATATACTTATTTTAACTTTTAAATTTCTTTTGAATTTTACCAGTATTTCATACATAACCATAATTTTAAATCGTGCAGCATGCTGGCATGAAGAAGGAAAGAGCAGAACGAACAGAGATCTTAATTAAAAATTCTATCCTCTAAAAACTGTTTGGCTAAATAGCATCTAAATCACAGGTGGCCAACTTTTTTGCGCCGTGGGGTTGACCACGCCCCTAGAACAGTTGAACATGCCAGACCACACCCCTGGATGTGGAAGCGGGTGCATTTATGGCTGATGAAAATGCATCCACTTCTGTGTTTACATTAGCTGCAGGTGCATTTGCACATGTGCAGGCACTTTTTATGGCTGATGTAAACACGCCCACTTCTACTTCTGGGTGTGTGGGAGATGGTGACAGGCCAGTTGGTGTTGTGGGCCGATTCCAGCCCATGGGCCATAGGTTGGGACCCCCTGATCTAAATGATATACATAAACAATATAATAAGAATGACTTGGGAGTTATTTGCCAGAGCATAACACTCTGAACTTTAGGCTACTATAAAAATAAAACATACTTAACAGCCTTGGAAGTCAAAGGACAATGTATTCAGAGAGTAAATTATTGTCTCACACTCCAGCAGTACTACCTGAAGTCAATGGCTGATGTATCTTGACAAATCAGGCCAAATTAACTGTCAATGTTTGGGTCAGGACTATGAATTTATAAACAATTGGATTAAAGGCTCACTGTTAAATATTTTGATATGAATGCCACCTATAGATGTTAATTGCATCTCTTTTTACCTCCTCTTAAAAAAAATACCAAACCAAAATAAATAACTGTGCTTTAAAGTTAGAATACTGCTTACCAGATCTGGAATATATGGCTGTTTTATATATCGGTTTCCAGAATCCCAGTCAGCACAGACAGTGAGCTAATTCTGAGAGCTGAAGGGAAGTTTCCAAGATGATAATTCAACTTGTTCCAAAGCAGTCTGATTTCTATGGATTATTTTAAAGCAAACATTTTGTACTAGATTTTAGATCAGGAGTGTAATCCTCTAGATTCTGGAAATTTCAGGAATGCAACCTTAAAAATAAAGGGTTCAATGTGCTGCTTACCAAGGGTTTTTCTATAAGATGGGTGTAGACTATGGCTTTGATGTGTGGGTTTTTTTTTTGGGGGGGGGGGTTGGCTGGGAAAATGCTGCAGAACATAAGAAGGACAAACAGCAAGGCATGTTGAGAGAATAAAGGATATGGAGGAAAAAGTGGGTTTCTAAGTCTGGCCTTATCATTATGTACAGTGGGGCAGCCACCTTAGTTAGGGAGCGATGGGGGCAACGGAGACAGCAGTTGTGGGCAAAATGTCCCTTAAGCCTCATACTGTTAGATACAATGGAGATAGGATGGTGTGCTATTATTTCTGTTGAAGTATGACTCAGAGACTACAAATGTGCATCCAGACAAGAGTTACCTCACTGTAGTAAACACAAGGTTTCAATATTCAACAGTACTTTTGATTCTGTTTATGTTTTTGTGGACAGGCTTGTTGTTTTGTTTTTTAGTTCTTCCACAGAGGATTAAAAGTACTGTTTTCCAGCCTTTGGTCATTAGGGATGTTCTTTAATTGGAAGTAAATGCTTAGAGAAGAGTTCTCCTGGGATGTGTTGTAGTCTGAAGTCTATAAAGCCTCGTTAGTTCATGCTATGTATGCAGCTGTATATTTATTGGAGATGTGTTTTAAAAAATCGCAATATCCATTTTTTAAAAGCAATCCATTCATATAGTAGGCAGTATTGTTTACGATAGGGGTAAACAACCTGTGGCCCACAGGCCAGATGTGGCCCACAGTGCCAAATAATCTGGCTTCCACCCTCACTCCAGCTGTGTTCACTGCAGGAATCAGCCACAGACTGGTTTATGGCTGTTGTAAACGTGTTTATGGCTGTTGTAAATCCATTTGCAGATGTTGTAAATGCATTTACAGCTGTCATAAGTGCATTTATGGCAATTGTAAATGGCAAGGGGACCACCAGACTAGCCCCCTCAACTGTCTGAGAGAGCGTGACTTGGCCCCCGATTTAAAAAGGTTGGCAACCCCTGGTTTGGGCAAGGGTTGGGAACCCCTCCATTAGGCAGACCCCTGGCATGGCAGTTTTAAAAAAGGCATTCAAGATGCAGCAGTTCACAATAACTAATACTATTGTCCTGGTGGCATATTGGCTCTCCTCCAGGAAACTCCAAATTCTTTCTTGTTATGAAATGATGCTCAGATGATCTTCATGACAACTGCTCAGGACAGCCCAGTTCAGAACAACTGAGGACAGAGAATGTGATGGTAAACATCTGGACTGTTTTGTTTAGGCTGCAAAGGGCTGGAGATGTCATGTCCAGCCCATGGCACGAAAAGGTTGTGAACCCCTGTGTTATAGAAATCTGCATTTTTACCTTTTTTATATATTGGAAAGATAGATTTATGATTTTGTTGCAATGTAAATTTTTTTTATTAAATTACATTTTATACAGCCCAACCTTCTAGTGGAGACCAAAAAAAAATGGAATTTACTTTGTCACAGATAGTGATCATTGCTGTAGGGCAGGGATTCTCAGCCTACGGCCCATGGGCCAAATGTAGACCATGGCACCATTTAATGGGGGGGGGCACCTTCACCACACCTGGAAGTGCGATGTGGTGGAGGAATAGCAAGATGGCCATCCAGCCCCCGAAACTGTCTGAGGGAGCGTGAACTGGCCCCCGGCTTAAAAAGACTGAGAACTCCTGCTGTAGGGATTCTTATTGTTATAACATGACTTGTTTGGCTAAGAACAATAGTTGTTGGTTTTCTTTGACAAATACTTTATCTACTTCCTTCCCAGCTACCATGACTGCCTTATATCTCTATTATAGCATGAATGACGGATGTCTCAGGTGGCTAATGACTAGTATTGACAAGTAAGATGCTCCATTTCACTAGCATAAAGCTTTGATGACTAATATAATATGAGTTACAGGAGAATACATGCTTTTATTTCACAACTACTATAGATGCTCAGTTGTGCACGGAGACATGAGGCAATAATGCATTTTTGTATGCTTAAAAGTTTATAGCATAAATAATAAGAATGGTCAAACACCAATTCATGTGTCTGCATGCCCACTAACCACCCTATTGGGTAATTCGTGGAGGGGGAGGGGGAGATTATGCAGAGGATAAATTATTTTGCAGATACAACATCAAAAGCAGTAAAACAACATCTAGAAGTTCAGAAAGGCAAGGCCATTTAAAAAAACACAAAGAAAATACATGATGATTATATACACAGTAACAGGTTCAAAATGGAGAAAGAGATAAGTGAAAAGGAGCTATAGAAGGCAGATCAGTTTACCCAGCTGCTGCCAGCTACATAACTAGGTAGAAACGTCAATAGTTTGGCCTTAGTCTGGGTCCTCACGTGTTCTTGGACTTCAGTTCCCAGAAGCCCAAATCAGTATGAAGATTCAGGTTGCAGACATAAATGAGGGCTGTGCAACTTTATTTGGCCCAGGGGGTTCTGTGTGGTTTTGGATTGGTGGCACATGTGTATATGTGCATTGACACACATGTACCTATCCCAGTGATTTTCCTTCCTTGTTAAGATGGAGTGGAAAGCCAGATGCCCCATTCACTGCTCTGGAATCCTCACACGCCCCCTCCCTTCAAGTAAGAAGAGAGTATTCTGTGCAATACATTTCATGCAGCCACAGGGAGAGTGAGCTATAGGAATTTGACAGAAAATTGAAGCATGCAAGAGCAGGAGATTGGTTAGGGCATGTTCATGGGGCCAGCCAGGAGATTGGGAAAATCAAAGATTGAATGTTGACAAAAACAATGCTTGAGGGTGTTGTGTGTTAGTACCTGTACGTATCTATGTATATCTATGGATAAAATATTTTATTTTTCCTGTAACGAAGAAGTTCTCAGAAATTCTCGGGTTGCATGAAAAATTATAGCTAAAGGTAAAGATCGCCCTTGCTTGAAAGCCAGTTGTATCAAACTCTAGAATTTAGCGCTCATCTCTGTTTATAGCCAAAGAGCCAGTGTTGTCTGCATCTGTAGACATTTCCATGGACAGGCATGCCTCAATACTGCAGTGCACGGAATGCTGTTTACCTTCCCACCGAAGTGGTCCTATTTATCTATTTGCAATCTCTTGCTTTCGAACTGCTAGGTTGGCAGGAACTGGGACAGAGATGGGAGCGCACTCCGTCATGCAGTACCCAGGAATCAAACTCTGACCTTCCAGTCAGTGAGTTCAGCATATTAACCATTTGAGCCACCACAGTTCCTATGTCTCTATTTAATTTATTTTGTCAAGGAACAGAGCCTAGTTTCAATTAAGGTGGTATCTTAGAAGCATAAGAATACAGGCAACTGTCTTTAAGGGCATCAAGACTCTTGGTCCATCTAGCTGCTTGTTGTTGGCGCTGTCTTGTAGCCTATTCTCAGACACTATTCAGCATTCATTATACAGAATACTTTGATGTTTGGTTTCAATTTTTATTTATCGTAGCCAACAGGAAAGAAAAAGTTGAATGTGATTTACCTTGCAATTAGGAATTAGAAACAAATATTCCTGTATTTAAAACCCTCATATCAATATTCATGGTTCCCTCTGACCTATGAAGAACTTATTTTCACTTTACAACATTTCTGTTTTAAACCAGATCTATACACATGAAATAAAACCAGTTCATTTGTACAGTCACTAACTGCAGAGCATGTATCTTGTGCCCTTTTTTGGGTTAAGAAGTAGTTTAATGGAAATGAAGAATTAGTTTTACAGAAATGTGTAATCCCACCCACATGAAATTTTCTGAATTTTTCTTTACACACATGAGCTGTGTTCATGCAATGTGCCAAAAATGGGCTGTAAATAAGGGGCGTAGGGCTGTGCATAGTGACCTTCTTCTTAAATCTGCCATTTATGAATCCTGTTTCTTCAAGGTTCTGGGTAATGTGCAAATGCAGTGGAAGAGGTCTGCTCATTTTTGGGTGCACAGGAGAAGAAATCTTCTGTAGACTTTCCTCTAGCACATGAGTGATATGGGAGGAGTACGTGAGGCTAAAATAAGGTGGACACTGAATATAGAACCATTTTTTTCAAATCGTGTCAGAAACACACAAAGGTGCTTTCTGGGTTGAAAGGATTTTTGCTGTTGGAGCTCAGATTAGGGGATGTCTGAATAAGGCTCCTTTTATGTCCCCAAGATCTTTTACACCAAAGTGGTCCCTATAATGTTGCATGATGTGTGATAACATTATTTTAGATAATACCTGGCAGGGGAGATACCTTGATCATTATTTTAGATAAGGCAATAAACTAATTTTTACAGATTACAGTACATGCTTTTTTAGTTATCTTGGCATCTAGTCCATCATACTCATAAAAGTTCTGTGAGCTTACATGCACAAATCATAACAAAATCATACTTGAAGATACATTGGAACCTCACTTAACAAACATCTTGGTTAACAGAAAAAATGCATAACAAAAGGAAATCCATAGAAAATAGTGGCTTGGCTAACAATTTCCCCCCAGAATTGATTAATTGGTTTTCAATGCATTCCTATGGGAAATTGTATTCAATGTATTCCATTGTGAAATTTGCTTCACAATTTTTTTGTAGTACAAAAGCTCCCAGAGAATGCATTATATTTGTTAAGCGAAGTTCCACTGTACCTGAAAATTAAAAAGGAAGGGCATATCTAAAAGACATGAGTAGACAACAAGCTAAGAGAAAACACATTTCAAAAGTAATTTTAAGGTTACATCTGACTGTATATCGTACTGTTGACTACTTTTGGAGTGACTTTGACAGGTCTGAAAATAGAGGTCTCAGTCTAACTGTAGTTGCCCATGGAGTCAGTGAGATTTACTGACATACCAGTTGACATACCAGTCAGCAGTTGATTCAGTGCCCTCTAGGTGAGACTAGTCATTGGATTTAGGCTAGAATTGATTCAGGTGTATTATACACCAAAATGAAAGTGAAGAGCTGGATTACTGGACACATATTAGCAGTGGAAGTCTGTTTTTGAAGAGTGCTGATGGGGAACAACCCTCGGAAATTATAGCAAATGATATGGCTTCATATTGCTGTAATATCCAGGCTGAAATATCATTTATTAGCCAACTTTAGTTACGGTAGTTAAGTGCTGTTATGTAGGAACCAATTTATATTTATCTTAATAGGGTTTTCAAGGTGAAATATTTAAGGAATGGTTTTGTTAATTCCCTTCCCTCTGTGGGTTTTCATGGCTAACTGGGGATTTGAACCATAATCTCCAGAGTCCTATTCCATCACTCTGTCCATTATATCACACTGGATAGTAAACAGTGGATTTTTCCTATGGAAGGGTTTTGACTTCTCTTATGTTATGATAACTCAAAACAAATTTCTGGTTTTAGAATTCTTTACTTGTTTCACATCAAGCTCCAGCAGATATATTGAGAGTTTCTAGGAAAAACTGAAGTAGATCTGTTAAGCCTTTAGGCGTCCCTTCTTCCCCATTGTTGATATGACAGAAAAGTAGCTTCACCACCATATCATGGTTTACACCAGAGTGTTTTGAGAGCTGCATTCTCATGACATCCTACTATTTGCAGGTCTTTTGTCGATGCTTGCTTGCAGGTCTTTTGTCGATACTTGCTTGCATAGGAGAAACAGTATATATTTAAATGGCAAATTGCCACTTATTAATAGATGCTAGTTGTATTCCTGGGTGTGCACACAATTGTGTATGTAGTTTCCCTTATGGAAATGTAAATCAGTACTGTAGTAGGATTTCTAGCCTGCATATTTTAGGAAGCAGTGTTAATATAGAAGCAGGTTATAATGAAAAAAAAGACTATAGGTTTATGTTCTTCCTCTTCTGTAGCTCTTTGCTTTGTGTCTTCCCTCAGATGCAAATCTGCAGTCTTTACACTGCAACAGTGGGGTGTTGTTTTGGTTAAGTTAACTAAGTCAAAAGGTTAACTAGAATTCCTCTTGTACCCAGACTTTAATGTTTAGTATTTATGAATGGAGGTCAAAGTGACTACATTCCTTTACCTTTTTATCAGAGAACATTATGTGAATAAGAGTAATTACCCTGAAGAAACAAAATGTACTTTATATAATTGCAGAAATGAAGTCCACTATATTATCACTTCATAGTCAGATGGACTCCTTCAAGTTAAACTGTACTACTAAAAAACAAACAGTCATAATAAATCTGGGATTGTGTTAATGTTTTGTTCTGGTTATGAACTGTGTGACTGTCTAAAATTTGCTGGATTGCACCTTATGTTAGGCATCACAATTGACAGTGTGGGTGATGGGAATGGGAATACAACATTATCTACGACATGCAGTAGACAAAACTTTGTAAAGTTGTTTTATACTTCTGCTTGATTTATTTTTTAAAATTACATACGGTACTTTCCCAGAAATGCTAGCTATCTCACAGGAACAAAAAGTCTGTATAATGACTGAAGGGAAGTGACTTTACTGCAATTATATAGGATGAAATTATTTTCTTGACCTTTTCTCACCATTATGTTTACTTCAAAGCTGTTGAAATACAACACCTTTGCATTTGCCAGTGCTATTGAAATATGACTGTTTTACTTTTGACTGGTAGAAGTTTTCTAATGTTTCTGAGCACAGTAAACTTCTGTCTACAATATATATAGTTCAGTTTTTAATTTGCTTTAGAATGCGATGTTTCCTTGAAGTCCCACATACATCTAAATACAGTATGGATGATGAAAAATTTGTTGCAATCATCAATTTTGTATAAAATGTACTGGGCTTATAATAACTTTACAAGCATCTCAGAAAACAAAATAAAATAAACAAAACAAAATAAAATAAAAAACACAGTAGCACTTTAAAGACTAACTGCTATATAGTCTTTAAAGTGCTACTATGTTTTTTATTTTATTTTATTTATTTTGTTTTGTTTTGTTTTCTGAGATGCCTGAACCACAGACTAACATGGCTACTATTCCAAAAAATTTACAAGTACTGTATCTGTTTTCAGTTTTGTTCAGTATCTTTAGTATTTAATTCTCTGTGTTTATGGGTATATTCTTTCTGGATTGTGTTTCTCTTTCTGTGATCATGTTCAGTCTTTTGACTTTGAGTCATTCTGTGTATTGTGATGAAACAGATTTCATATCTCACAAATAGTTCTTACCTTTTGTCCTGATTCTTTTATATCCTTTTTGGTTGTAAAAAATTGCAAGAAGCCACTTACCAATTGATACAAATAAAGTTCAGCTGGGTGTATGGACTGTGAGGTGGAGTTAATTACCTGTAGCTGTTTGCCAACCAACTTCCACCTTTATTATTCACATTGCATGGAGGGGAGGATAAGAATTTTATGTACACACTGCAGTTATCGTGAACAATCAAACACTATAGAATGCCTCTTCTTATCAGCTGAGTTCTATGTTAACCAAGTGTCAGTAGAGGCACCAGGAGGGCTGATTCATGGTACAGCAGTAGTACACATTGTGCTTCTTAAACTTTCATAGCAACTATTGGGTTGTGTAAAAGAAAGAGAAGAGAAAGAGAAGCAAGAAAGAAATAATTTAGATTTAGACTTTTTTCTTCACATCATGGGAGAATGAGCAGCTGTTTTCTTATGATCAAGGAGAAGTACATGGGAAGCAATTTACACTTGACCATGGTCAATAAATACTTCTGAGGAACTACCGAGCCAGTGAAACCAATGGGCCATTCTGTGTGAGACTGATGAGAAATAATAGCCAAATATGTGGAGAACAAAAGTTTGGGAGTTTGAGATAAATATGGCTGTTGATAATGTTTAGAGAGACAGAGCAGCTGTTCAGGACTTAGTTGTCTGAAGCTGAACCACAGACAAAATGTGATCATGATTCTCCTCTCCCCATTCTCCATTAACCAGCGGACCAGTAGTGATCAATAGGTTAAGAATTACTACCAAAGATAGAACGGAATAAATCAAAGTCTTGTGGCACCTTCAAGACTTACAGATATAGTTCAGTGTAAGACTATAAATACATTGGCAAACCAAATCGGAGAGATTCAGCTATGCTGTAGTTTGATTCAAAGCCTGTTTTGCATTTCTGTTTGGATTAGATCAGGGGTTGTTGTTGTTGTTGTTGTTGTTGTTGTTGTTGTTGTTGTTGTTGTTGTTGTTGTTGTTGTTGTTGTTGTTGTTGTTGTTGTTGTTGTTGTTGTTGTTGTTGTTGTTGTTGTTGTTGTTGTTGTTTTCTATGCTGCCCAGTCAACAAATGTGTCTCCAGGCGGCTCATAACATTACACAATACACAATAAAAACACTCGCAACAAAATACCGATCGTCCAAGCACAAAAGTTCAAAAGCAGCCACAGACAGTCCAGGGGCTAGGCTGGCCTGGGGGCAATGTCTGCCCCCCCACACGGCCAAGTCCTGTCACCAGAACAGCACAACTCCGGCCATGGCGTGGCCTGGGGTCATGACGGTGTTCTGTTGCCCGGAGTGGTGGCTCTTCAACTCCAGCCATGGGCATGGCCTGGGGCCGTGGCAGCTCTCCTGCCACATGGAGCAGCGGCTCTTCAACCCCAGCCATGATACAGTCATTTGACACCACAGGACTGATCTAGCCCATGGGCCATAGGTTGCGAACCCCTAGATTAGATGATCCTACAAAGACTCAAGATTGTTTCTGTACCAGTAACCACACTGGCCCCTCAGTCTGATCCAGTTTGATCTGTATCACTACCTGCAGCCCCCTTTGTTTTTTACTGACTTCTACCAATCCCCCGTTCTCCTTTTATTATCCATTGTAAAACCAGTGAGCTGTTTAAAAGCACTAGGGATAAGGGATAGTTTTCTAAATTCCTGCATAACATACAAATACCTCCATATACGTATTGTAAAAACAGATGCTGTACTTTGTTGGAGCCATTGCTATTTTGTATTTTTTATCTCCATTTTTTGACGGTGCACAGGTGATCTAGTGCTAGTATATCAATGTAGTGATAATGTATTCTGCTACTAAATTTGGAGGTGTTTTTTTAAAGGGTAACTAGGAAGAAAGTTTATGGGGTGGGTGTTCCTGCTGCCTAGCATTACACCCATAGTCTCACTGGAAAAGGAAAAAAAATCTGATCACACAGGGAAAAGTCTCTTTGAATCATTCCATCTTTTTACAAGGCAGAAGCTCCCAGCAAAAGAAAAGGAAAAAAAAATAGCGTTGGGTGCAAAAAGGTCCAGATTTATTTGAATTTGCCTTTACATCATGTCATCAGTAAAAAAGAAATGGCAATTCATCATTTTTTACACATACAGAGGATACCACAAAATTTGAATGTGTAATTGCACCTTAAGTCCTGAAACAGATTGACAAAATTTCCACTTTGAAAACTGGATTAATTGCTATGGCAAGCTGCAGATGATACAGTCTTGTTGAGGGAAATAACCAGCGTGTTTTGCCCAAGGAGTCTCCCCACCCCTGATAACTTGGTGACAATGAAACCATTGTACAGTAAAACACCAATAACGATTGGATCGGATAATGCTAAAATCGCATAACGTTAAGTAATCTGGGGAGGAGAATTGGATCGAATAACGTTAAGGTCCTATGGGATGGATCGGATAACAACCGCTAAAGCCTTTGTGGTTACAATGTATCTCTATGGAGCTTTAACGTTATCCGATCCATCCCATAGGATTTTAACATGGATCGGTTAACACTAAAAATCGGATAACACCAAGACTTGTGGAACCAAGTTTTAGCATTATCCGATGCTTTACTGTATTATTAAATGCAGTGCCAGGACCTTGTCTTTATTTGTATGTGTTTTTAAAGACAGTTATAATGGAAGAAAATCATACTCAGGCGTTAACTAGTCATGGAAAGTACAGAAGTTCCCAGTACGCTTCTTTTTTCTGGAGTCTATCATTTGAATACAAAGTCTCATGTAGTAAAATTTTTCATTAACTTTGCTTGGGGAAGAATTAAGTATATGTCAATCCCCCCCCCCCTTTTCACATCTCTCTGATTTCTTCACCTTTCTTACCTGGATAGTGTCATTAAAAGACTATCAAAAGGACATAATAAGTGCAATTATTCTGCTAAATTCAGTCATTCTTAGGGGCTTTTAGAAAAGCTTATTAACTTGGATGTGGGAAGTGATTATTCAGAGAAGTCATCCAGTCTGATGCAATTCCTTTGCTTGGAAGGATTGCGCTTTTTTTGTTTTGTTTTTGGGCTGACATGGAATATGTCTAATTCTGTGCCAATAATAGCCAATATTTGTTTTTAGCTAATGTGCCTCATATTCAGAACTTGAAAAGGTTACTCCTGGGAGCAAGATTCCACTCGCTCATTACACTAATGGAAGGAGCCTGTCAGAAAATCACAGAGTTGACATAGAAGAGGTGGGACTTTTCTTTTCTACGCAGACCTTGTGTAACCCCAGTGTCTCTCCAGAGGTGGGGAAACCATCCAGAGCAGAGTTTTCAGTTCCATGAACAGCTGAAGAGTGAGGGAGAGAAGGAAGACATTCTGCTGCAAGAGAGGGGGGAATTGCAGGTGGAAGAAATCCAACAGCTGACTTCTTTCATTCAATGAAATATAATAGGATCTGAGCCTTGAATTATAACAACAGTTCTGGCTGCAGATGTTGGAAGTTTGGTTCCTCACTGTGCATCCCAGAAAAGTCAATATGAGTGGGCTTGGGCAAGTTGCATGTCCTAGGATGCCCACAGAAGAAGGGAATGGTAAACCACTTCTGAGTATTGTACTTTCTACCTAGAAAATCTTGAAAAAGATTGCATAAGTTGTAGTTGAATTGATGGCACACGTTTATTATTGATAATTCCCAAGGGAATTGCAATGAAACTGAGCAGTATCAATGCTGAAGGTTGATTTCTTTTTTTAAGGAAAGGTAAATTTAAAATTGCACATACTTTTGTTATTCTTCCTCCTTCCTTGAAAGTAGCAGAATCAAATGTATTCGTTGGTCTCTCAGGCTAGCAGGCCCTTGCTGGAATTAGTCCATTTTATCTGTAATAGCTCCCTAGTCTCAAACAAAGTATCTTTTCAGTTTTTCTACACAAATTACATCAGTTTACAGAGGTGATTTTAAAAAAATGTCTTAAAATGGAGGGGAAATGGATTTAACAGAATGTATTATTAGATTGTTCTTCCTTAAAAGCCTTGAATATTTTGTTTGATGATTTTTTCTTGCAGGCTTCAGAAAGTTATTTATACACAGCAGTTATTTATATTTCACATATTTAAATCTGGGAGAATGAGATAATAAAATAAAATAACTTCTTGCAAAAATCCCTTTGGAAATTTACAGCTCAAATTGTTTACTTCCTTTTATGATACTAGAAGGACAAAAAATACTTTATTGCCCTAGCCTAGAAAAAAATATATAACCCTCTTCATTAAATTGCTCACTCTTAGCATCAGGCTAATTCCAGAAATACAGACTTATGGAGTTTTTGATGTGTTTCTTGTTGTGTGTGCATATTTAAAATATGGGTCATTAAGTATGAACAATATTTTTTGTGAGCATAAAACAATTAAATGTAAGCGTTAAAAATTCTACTCAGCGTACTTGTTTCTGATGGTACTTTCTTGCTCTGATAACTTTGCTAGTTCAATGGATAAAAAGATCTGAATGCATTGACATGAATTTCGTTTGTCATATTTTGCCTAAATTATCAAATGAAAGGTGACTTTCTTGGTAGGTTGTTCAGCCAGCAGTTGAGAAGGAAAATATCTGTCAGTTTCAGCAGAGCGGTTGGCATTCTAGTCTGTTTGTCTGAGCTGAATTGATTGCTTGTTTGCAGTAACTAGGATGTCTCTGTAGGTCTCCTTAAAAACCTTCTGTGTGACATATGTGGTTGAGAGGAAAGACTCATGTAGCAGTGCCAAAGCTAACAAGAATAAAGAGGAAAGTTTGTTCCAGAAGGCAGAACTAGTTTTCACTTGGCCTTCGTGGAGAACAGAGAATACAGAATTCAGTCCCTGCAACACTGCCGAGTAAACCCTAGCTGAGGCCACTGAATCAATGAGTGTTTACACAGGGCATTCTGGACCTCCATGTTAGCCTGTGCATCCCTGGAGCTTTGGCATTGCATTGGTGAAGATACAACATTGAACATATGGCACTTTCACAATACAAGCTATCACCAATTTAACTGTAGTAAAGAGTGAGTATACATTGGAGAGTTCCTATAAGAACATCTTGTGTCCCGTGCTCTGTTCTGGTACAGAATGTCTTGTACAGTAATACCTCATATAACATTAGTATCGAATAACACGAAAATCGCATAACATCAAGGAATCTGGGGGGAAGAATTGCATCAGATAACATTAAGATCCTATGGGATGCTTCAGATAACAACCGCTAAAGCCTGTGTGGTTACAATGTATCTCTATAGATCCCATAGAGGATCAGATAACACTAAAAATCATATAACACGAAGACTTGTGGAACCAGGTTTTAGTGTTATATGAGGTTTTACTGTATTTAATAAATCTGCTGTAGATCATTTCATCATTTCTCTGAAAACCAAGCAACACTTCTTTTGATGCAGAGCTGACTAGGCTGGGCCTTATATGTTTTACACTAAGGTGGCTAGTCCTCATTTTTTCAGGTCAGTCATTCACTGCTTACAGTTTCCTTATTTCGATCGTACTGATATACAGTATACCAAAAGAGCAAAGGCTGACATTTTTTATTTTAGACTCCCCCAACTGGTACCCTCTGAATGTTTTGAACACAATTAGTTTTAGGCATAATGGCCAGTGATGAGGGGAAATGGGAGAAAATCTGTAAGGTGTTAAAGCAGGGTGGGCTAATCTATGTGGTCTTCCTACACTTTAGCACAGGGGTTCCCAAACTTTTTACGCTGTGGGCCTGACCATGCCCCTCAGACAGTTGAGTGGGCCAGACCATGCCCTCTGGAAGTAGAAGTAAATGCATCTGCTTCTGCATTTACGACAGCCGTGGGTGCATTTACGACTGACATAACTGCATTTATGCATGCATGGGTGTATTTTACAGCTATCGGAAATGCATCTGCTTCCACTTCCTGGTACAGTAGCTGTGCTGGGCCAAAAGGAATGGAACTGTGGGCCGGGGCCAGCCCATGGGCTGTAGGTTGGGAACCCCTGCTCTAGCACCATCGTTTTGGAATTAAATCCCTGTGTAAGAAAATGCATTCTGAAACTTGTGATAGATACAGCATGTTGGATATTTATTTGGAGATTTCTGTTGTTAAAATATGATGTATTTCCAAAGTCTTTGAAGCCTCAGCTGCTTTATACTCTTCCTATCCAGCAGCATTGCAGTTAAAAATCCTGGAAATTAGTGGGCAGTAACTTGAATACTCCCTGGCACTTCAGCTATAGCAGTTGTTTGTCCATGCATTTTCATCTGGGATGCAGATGTGCCATACCAAATCAACCCCTCTTCTTTTTAGTCTTCCTCTGAAAGACTGTAGTGCACTCTGCTGCCTGCTAGCATTCATGCTTCTTTGTCAGGATGTTGTCTTGTGATGGCATGGATAAGATGTGTGACAGTTTAAATGATATGAGAAAGATAGAGAACTTTTGTTTGGTTTTTTTCTTTGTTTCATCAATGGAAGCATTATTCTGGGAGGTTCACAAGTTAAACATAAAACCCCATAAAACCCTATATAAGATACATTCCACAATTCATACCAATGGAGAAGAATAAAAAAGGGGAAATGTGTCAAATAATACAGTATATTAACATTAAGAGCATCTGGGAGAAACAGTTGTTAAAGGCAGTTTTGACGAGTTCATCCTCCAAAAGTTTCCTAAACGTGAAGTGGAAAGGAGCCTGGTATATTCCCTAGGTTATTTGTTCCAGAGATTGGGGGCCACCACTTAGAAGGCCTGATTCCTTGTTGTCACCTTTTTGGTCTCCATTGGTGTGGCCACTTTAAGCAGCATGGATTAAGATAAGTGGATGGAAAGGATAAATTCTTTCTAAAAGAGACCTTCTAACGAATATTAGGGCCCTAAACTATTAAGAGCTTTAGAGTTCGTAACTAGCACCTTGAATTGAGCACAGATGCTAACAGAGAGTCAAATCAAGGTGCATTAAGATCAGGGATGTATGGTCAATTTTACTAATCTCAGATTTCAGTCTAGTCCAGTGATGGCCAAGCTTGGCACTCCAGGTGTTCTTGAACTTCAATTCCCAGAAGCCCAAGTCCCTGTGAATCCACACAAATGGGTTTATTGACACTCCAGGTGTTTTTGGATTTCTATTCCCAGAAGCCCAAGTCTCTGTGAATCCACACAAATGGGTTTACTGCATGTCCCTGGAGTGCCAAGGTTGGCCATCATTGGTCTAGTCACTGCATTTTGGACCTGCTGAAGATTTTATACAGTTTTCAAGGGCAGCCCCATGTAGAGAACACAGTGCTGCTGTAAAGGTAAATTTTTAATTCCCCCCTCCTGAAGTTCCTAAATGGTCACTGTAGTACTGCAGGGTTTGTCTAGGACAGGGGTTCCCAAACTTTTTATGCTGCAGGCCTGACCACACACCCCAGAAGCAGAAGTAAATGCACTTGCTTCCACGTTTACAACAACCATGGGTGCACTTATACGGCTGATGTAACCGCATTTATGCATGCGTGGGCATATTTTATGGCTGTCGTAAATGCGCCTGCTTCCATTTCTGGATGCACCCCCAGGTCACATGAAATGGTGCTGCAGGCTGGGTCTGGCCCACAGGCTGTAGGTTGGTAACCCCTGAAATAGGAACTGGGGGGGGATCCATATATGAGAAGGTTCACTGAGTTCAAGCTTGCAGTGTTCAAGGGTCAAGTGTATATTTTTCAGATTGCAGATTATGAACCACTGTTCCTAGGCATTTATTATCCAGGGAGGGGCACAATTAGATGATCAACCAGAGTTTATAGTAGGCACGTCTGGCCATGACTGATATTTGAGCCTCCATAGAGAGTACCAATTACCCCCAAGCTGTGGACTCAGTCCTTCAGGGCAAGTGTAACCCAATCCAGACCAGATAGGTTTCCCTCTAACCAGTCTAATTATCCTTTTAACAATAAGATCTCTTTCTTATATAGATTCCATTTCAGTTTATTGGCCCTCATCCAGTCCATTAACAACATAGGCAGTACTCAATGAGTTGTACAGCATCACTTGCAGATGAAGTGAATAAGAGACAGTGCTGCGTGTCATCAGCATACTTTGTTGTTGTTGTTGTTCAGGGTCGATTCCAACCCTATGGACCATTGCCCGCCAGGCACCTGTGTCTTCCACCATCCTCCTCAGCCTGCCCAGCTTTGTGCCCATTGCATCTACAATACCATCTAGCCATCTCCTTTTTGGCCGCCCCCTTCTTTTGCCCTTGACCTTTCCAAGCACCAAGGCTTTCTCAAGTGAATCCTCTTCTCATTTGATGTCCAAAGTACTTTAGCTTCATCTTTACTATTTGACCTTCTAAGGAGCAGTCAGGGTTGATTTCTTCTAGAATCAACCTATTCGTTCTCCTTGCTGTCCAGGATACTCTCAAAACTCTCCTCCAACACCACATTTCAAAGGCATCTATTATTCTGCACTCAGCTTTCCTATTGGTCCAGCTCTCACAACCATACATTGGCACAGGGAATACCATTGCTTTGACTATGCAAATTTTTGTTTGTAAGGTGATGTCTCTGTTTTTAACTATGTTCCCCAGGTTTTTCATCACTTGTCTCCCAAGAATCAGTCGCCTTTTAATTTCATGGCTGCAATCACCATCTGCAGTGATCTTGGATCCTAAGAAAGTAAAATCTGTCACTGCTTCTACTTCTTCCTCATCTATTTTCCAGGGACTGATAGGCCCTGTTGCCTTTATCTTGGTTTTCTTGATGTTGAGTCTCAAGCCAGCTTTTGCACTCTCTTCTTTCAACCATAGCAGGAGCTTCTTTAGGTCTTCCTCACTTTCTGCCATTAGGGTAGTATCATCTGGATATCTCAAATTGTTGATGTTTCTCCCAGCAATTTTGATCCCAACTTGTGATTTGTCCAACTCTGCACTGTGCATTATGTGCTCTGTGTATAAGTTGAATAAGCAGGGTGACAAAATGCAGCCTTGTCTTACTCCTTTTCCTATTCTTGTCCATAGTGTTCTCTTGGCAAACTTTCTCATGTGGTTTGCCAGTATTTTACTAACATACGTATTATCACAATTTAACTCAAAATAACAGACTAAAGTCAAAAGTACTTTGGACATCAAATGAGAAGAGAGGATTTACTTGAGAAAGCCTTGATGCTGGGAAAGGTGGAGGGCAAAAGAAGAAGGGGGCGGCCAAAAATGAGATGGCTAGATGGTATTGTAGACACAATTGGCACAGAGCTACGTGGGTTGAGGAGGTTGGTAGAGGACAGGAGTGAGGGCAAAGGCCCTGTCAGTCCCTGGAAAATAGATGGGGAAGAAGTAGAAGCAGTGACAGATTTTACTTTCCTAGGATCAAAGCTCACTGCAGATGGTGATTGCAGCCATGAAATAAAAAGGCGACTGATTCTTGGGAGGCAAGCGATGAGAAACCTGGGGAGCATAGTGAAAAGTAGAGACATCAAATTGCAAACAAAGATTCGCATAGTCAAAGCAATGGCTGTGGCAATGTATGGTTGTGAGAGTTGGACCATTAGGAAAGCTGAGCGCAGAAGAATAGACACCTTTGAGATGTGGTGTTGGAGGAGAGTTTTGAGAGTCCCCTGGACAGCAAAGAGATCAAATAGGTCAATCTTAGAAGAAATCAACCCTGACTGCTCCTTAGAAGGTCAAATAATAAAGATGAAGCTAAAGTATTTTGGACTTCACATGAGAAGAGAGGATTCACTTGAGAAAGCCTTGATGCTTGGAAAGGTCGAGGGCAAAAGAAGAAGGGGGCGGCCAAAAATGAGATGGCTAGATGGTATTGTAGACACAATTGGCACAGAGCTACGTGGGTTGAGGAGGTTGGTAGAGGACAGGAGTGAGGGCAATGGTCCATGGGGTTGCAAAGGGTCAGAGTTGACTGTGCAACTGAACAACAACAAAACAGACTAAAATTAAGTTGATTAGTGCTGGATATATGAAATAAGAAGTTATATATTTAGTCAAAAGTTTAAAAAGTATCTCGTTAATCATCAACCTTGGTATGAAAAGGAAAGTTCACTATATCAAGTCAACTACGGTAATTCAGTTACTTATCAAATGCATGCAGTGATGAGTCTTTGGTGAGAACATCCATCATGGTGACGCCTTCCCTCCACCTGACTCTAGCCGTTGGTTGGCCTGGAAGCCCACGTTGGTGTCCTCTGCTGCCCACCCAGCTGCGGTGACTGGGTAGGCACACAGAAAAATGTGCCATGCCTTATCAAATGCATGTATCAAGAAATCTGTGACAAAACAACAGAAGTCTGTTGTGGCAGTCTCCTCCACCCTCCTTGGGCTGGCGGTCTCTGTCTCTCCTCCTCTGGCCGCAGCGTCTCCCATGAGCCCTTCTCTTCACCCTGAAGAATGGGGAAGTATCTCCTTCTCTCTCTGGGTAGGTGGCTGGGTCTTCCTTCTGGGCATCTGTGATGGCAACTGTGCAGTTGGGGCCTTGGTTGCTGCCTCCTTCCCTCTCTGGCCTCAGGTGGTTGGATGGGGGTGGGGTGAGGTCACAGGATGTTTCACTCACCTCCCCCAGGGTCTCGACGATGGAGCCTGGGAAGTTGGTGCCTTGGTCATCAGCATACTAGTGGCAGCAAATCCCAAATCTCCATATGACCTCTCCCAGTGGGTTCATACAGATGTTAAAAGGCATTGGGGAGATGGTCAAGATGTGCATCCCCAAGCCGTACCACCATTGAACTGGGCCCTCGATTCCTAAATTGAAAGTCCTTCTCAGATGGATAGTGTAGTCAACAGAAAGATGCAGGAGGAGCAACAGGGTGATACCCTCCTGCCTCTTTTAGTAGATTGTCTTGCATGGTGACTTATGCTATTTCAGTATCTAAGCCCCAACTGAAATGGTTCCTGACTATCCATTTTCTCCAGAACACCTGCACTGATAAATAGCAGTTTTCTAGGAAAGCAGTTTTAGTGAATCTTAACCTAATATTTGTAAATCTTCTAAATACTGTACAGTTGTACCTCACTTAAAGAGCATAATGTATTCCACAGGATTGTCTTTAAGCGAGTTTGCTCTTTAAGCGAAACACCATTGTATGTGACCAGTTGTGACTTCTGGTGGGGTAGATTGCGAACCCCGATTTATTTGTTAAGTGAGTTTTTGGTTGGTTTTATTTGTTAAGCAAACATTTAGAGAAAATTCTGCTCTTTAAGCGAGTTACTCTTTAAGCGAGGCTCTCTTTATGCGAGGTTTGACTGTATATCCAAAAATATTTCAACATTCTGTACTACTGTATTATGAAGTCTGGCAGTATTTCTTTGTCAACAATTAAATCTTGTTTAACACCATCCGGTTCTGAAAATATGTTACAAGGAGCAGAAAGTGTCTTTCTTTATCTTTTTCAACCTCAACCAGACAGGCATCCACTGTATGTTTTGGACCCTATCAAGCCCTATTGCATACTTCAGAGTGCAAGCATTTCAAATTTTCAGACTTCATCGAAATACCAGGATATTTCTTTTGAGGAATGGCTAACTAATGTGGATTCATGCCACACAAAGATCACAAGAGGGCTCATCTCTTTAAGAACGCTTCAGCTAATCAAGAACAAAGGATAAATAAAAAGGGACCTTGGGCTCATTCTGGAATTTCTGGCAAGCTAAAAAATTCCCACCCTAAACAGAGTTAAATATCATAAGAATCTCCAACATCTTTGTAGACAAGGTTCATAGGGAAGTTTGCATAAAATGGAGATGTATTTTAGTTGATCTTTAAAATCTTTTGATAATTGAGGACGTGAAAGGCAAAAGAGGGAGAGCTGCAAGTCTTCTGTCCTAATATTTTCTTACAGTTTGACTTAGGAGAACTAGGGAGTGGACTTATTTATGTGAAAATACAAATATTTACTTACCTTCCAAGATACCTGTAAGAATTATTAAGACTGTGTACATAAAGGAATTTGCACAGTTATAGTATATTTATTCTGGAATAAGTACTTTATGTTCAATGAAGCACGGTTCCTAGTTAAGTAAATATTACATCATTTCAGGGAGTATAAGTATGAAGCCTTGTGTTGAAGCAGTAGCTTGGTGTGACAACAATTGGTAAGTAGAAATTCCACACATGGTGAATGAACAGACTGATAAAGAATTCAGAGCTCTGTTTTAACTGCACTCTTGTAGAACCAAGTAAGCAATCAGAAGAGGGAAGAAACCATTCACATACTTTGGATTACAACTTTCTGTATAACAGGCCCTATTTTTTAAAATGGTGTGTTAATCACTGGGGGGGGGCTTGTTTACAAGGCAAGAATGATTTCTGTGATACCTGTGGTGCAAATTTGCCAGCTCCATTCACTAATAGTGAATGTATGGAGACTGTTTCATAAAGGTATATAGGTACTGTAGTTTCATTTTTTTAATGATGTGTAGTGGTAGTGAGGACTGTGGTAGCTTAGTGGTTAAGACAGCAAACTTCACAACCGGAAGGTCAGCAAGTCGAGACCTGAATACTGCATGATGGAGTGAGCTCCTGTCTCTGTCCCAGCTCCTGCTAACCTAGCAATTCAAAAGCAATAAATTGCAAGTAGATAAATAGATACCACTTTGGTGGGGAGGTAAACAGCGTTCCGTGCACTCCAGTGTCTAGTCATGCCTGACACATGTCCACAGAAACATCTACAGAAGCAGACAGTGCTCTTTGACTGTAAACAGAGATGAGCATTGAAACCTAGAGTTGGATACAACTGGCTTTTGAGGCAAGAATGATTGGGTGACCTAGTAGGAGTGACCTAGTAGGAGTGGTCCCCAGGGAAATGTTATAATTGTCATCTTCTTAAATTTTAATACCTTAAAATACCAGAAACTGATCTTTCTCGTCTCATCCTCTGTCACAGTCAACCTTAAAGCCATTATGAGTGAAGCAAGGATACTAGCTGCCGTGGATCAACTTCTGTACCAAGTTTTTAATGGGAATGTCAAATAATCTGAGCCTATTGTGTATCATTATCATTCACTATTTTTTTATCTAATTATGATAACAGTTATCTCTTTTACGCATTTCCTATCTCTCTGCACATCACTTCCTCATATCAGAAAACAAATGTCATCCAGTTCATGTGGTCCCTAGAACTTATCTCACATCTTGATCAGAGCTCAAATCAAATTGTTTTGCATTGCTGGCAAAGAACAGTCACTATATAAAAATAAAAAGTACATAGGGACTATTTTCTTAGTTTCACCAAACTAGAACCAAGAGAAATAAAAGACACCATTTCTTCATAGTAAAACTGTGGAATTTGGTGTCACAGCCATGACGCTCTGCCTGCTCATATGAATGGGTTTAAAACAGGGATTTGCAACCTAAGGCCTATGAGCCAGATGCGGGCTGTACAGTGAAGGGATCTAACAGGTTCTCACCAGTTCGCCAGAACCGGTAGTAACTTTTCCCAGTGTCCCGGAGAACCAGTAGCATCTTTTTTTCTTTTTTCTTTTTTTTTGGGGGGAACCACCTTCAAGGCTTACCTTTTCACTGGTTCCCCCACTGTGCATGCGTGCCAAGCACTTGGTGTGCATGCATGCCTACAGTACTTGGCACTTATGCACGGCCTCCTTGCTGTCCTTGTGTTGTGGGTGGGTGGGTCGGTTGAGGGGTGTGTGTGTGTGTACTTATTTTTATTTTATTTTTATTTATTATTATTTTCTTTGGCTCCGCCCACAATGTCATGGTGTCATGATTTTGGCTCCGCCCACACTGTGATGACATCACGGTGGGGTAGTAAAATTTTTGACATCCCACCACTGGGGCTGTAGCACCATTTCATGTGGCCCCTCACCCCTCCAAGGGCGTTTTGAGAAACAAAATGTCTCCCTTTGAAGCTGTTGGGACAAAATGGCCACCCCCATTGTGCAGGCAGGGCAAAATGGCTATCTGGCCCTCCAAGCTGACTGAGTGTGACTCGGCCCCTGGCTGGAAAAAGTTGGGAACCCCTCCTTTAAAAGAAGGTTTGATAGATTTGTGGAAGAGAATGAGATCAGTGCCTACAAGACAGCTGGATGTTACCTCTGATATGAGAGCTCTGCCAGATGCTGAGGTCACAGAATGTTGGACGAGATGTACCTTTGATCTGATTTGGCACAACTGTTGCAATGTTTTTAAATGAAGGCCACACTGCATGAACTATCCAAATTACGATAACGTTCAGTAGGTCTTCTGTGCAACATTTCACTCCTCTTTTCAATGTTCTTTCTTATCTCTTTAGTACTGTAAGGACATATGAAGCTCTCACATTATAGAAAAAGAGAGTTAAACTAGTCATGTCATTTTGAAGTGAAAAATAGAGGAGTCTTTTACATTATTTTGTGGCTTGAGCTTAATTTTTTTTAAAATATGTCTTTTGCTGCTGCTTCTGCTGTTAAGCATTCAAATTGTGTGTCCACCCCTTTCACTTGTAACAATTATTTTATATCATTCATGTCTTTATGTTTGTGTTTTTAGAATGTCAATAGATCCACCAACGTGGTATACCAAGCACATCATGTTAGCAGAAGTAAGAGAGGACAAGTTGTTGGCACAAGGGGTGGATTTCGTGGCTGCACAGTTTGGTTAACAGGTAACATATTCCTGAATAACTCAGCAAACAGATGAATGAAGAAAAAGTTCTTTACCTCTGTTTAAAAAACTATTAAAAACAAGACTAACAGAAGGACACAGTTATACAACAAGATTCTTGTAGGTCCCATACAAGGAGAAATAAATAAACAAATATTAACTCTTCGTGACCAAGAGGGTTCCAAAATGCTATTTGAAATGTAATATATAACATGAAATACAATGTATAATATAAAATGCAATCCAAAATACTTCTAGTGTGCAAATGATTTGAACACTTTTGACTGTAATGACCAATTGGTTTATCGCTATTAAACAAGCCTCACCACTAAGCTCTGAGGTGGAAATAGAAAACATTTAGTTTCCATTAAATACAGTATTTGCCAACATATAAGACACATTTTTATACACATTTTAAAGGGGGAATTTTTTTCTACATTTTTCCCCTGAATTTCCAAAATTAACTCCAGGAGCCAAGGACAGTGGGAAATTTTTTTTTTTTGGGGGGGGGGGCGTGGGCTCCTTTGAATCCTTTTCCCCCACCATCCCACTAGCAGCCGGGGAGAGAGGGATAGGGGGAAATGGAGGATCCTTTGAACCCTTTTTCTATACCATCCCACCACCCCCGGGGAGAGTGGGGTGGGGAAAAATGAAGGATCCTTTAACCCTGTTTCCACCCCTTCCCACCCCTATTGACCATCAGGAGAAGTGGAGGGCGGGATCAGCTGGGTATGAGAGCTCCTTTGGAAGCCACCCTACACCTGGCTTCTAGCAGTCAGCGGCAGCCACCAAACAATTCCAGCCCGGGGGGGGGGAGTGGGGAGGGCAATTTTTAAAATACAGTAAAACCCTGATTTACGAATGCCTCTAGTTACAAAAAAACTCGAGTTACGAAAGGTTTTTTAGATAAATCAGTGTCCCAGTTTACACAAAAAAACCAACTTACAAAAGGGGTTTTACTGTAAAGTAATTAATTTTTTTAGCACTCAAAATGGTAGCGTCACCATTTTGTGCACTAAAAATCACCCCACTCTACCCACTCCCACGGCCAGAAGTGTAAAAAAAATCACATACCTTGGCATCAGTGGAGGCCCTTGCTGCGACTGAAGGGGGGGGGGGCTTTTTCGGTTGCAACGAAGTCTCTGGGCTTTGGAGAATGGCGAGGACCAAGGAGATCCTTTTCCCAGAGCCTCCAGAACAGGCCGGTGACAGCGGCTGAAACAGCCACAGGGACATTTTTCCCGGGCGTACTTTAAGGGGGGAAGTGTGTCTTATACAACATTTGATAAATAAGAAGGGGAAGTTCTCAAGACCACAGTTTAGATTACTTCCAACAGTAGCCATTGTGTTTGTGACGGTTTAGGGTAGATAACTATTGTTCCTGTTTAACAAAGCAGCTGATAAACTAATACTCTTTATATTGGTGTATGTGGTACAAGAATTATTAGATGAATTGCAGAGAACTCCATTCACTTGTACAGGTACTTTGCTTCTGCATCACACTGAGATATTAAAAGCTACCTTTTATTTTAAATGAATAACATTTTTTCTGTTCTGAAATGGAATCATTTCAACTATGGTTAAGTTTTTTTAAAAATCAAAATTGTAAAGCAACGTTTGATGTTAGTTTCTTTCAACTAGTCACAAGTTATCATAAGCCACACAGTTTCAAGCACAATTATGCAGATTTTAAGGAACGTCTGATTATGCTGCTTATGCAGACTTTAAGGAAAGGATTTTGGATGGGGAAAGGAAGCATGAAAGCTTGGGACTTAGTTTGATAAAGTTTGATTTTGTGACACTCAAACCATGAATTTACATAATGACCAAGTTGACCTCAGGATCATCATTTGCATAATGATAATCAGTGAGTGTTTGGGTCATCAGATATTTGCAAGACTAAGTGTTGAGTGGACCTTTAGCCAAAGGTTTTGATATTTCATCTTTCCACTGTGTTTATAAAAAAATCAAATGATTTACTAGTCTATGATCCCCCAAACAAAAACCCTCTTTAATGTTTCTGGACAGAAACAGATGAAATCATAATTCTTATTTAATTCCTTCTAGTTAAGCATTTAGATTTTCTTGAATACTCCTCAACTCCTCCACCAATAAATAGAAAATAGACAATGCATATGTGTATAAATTTGTGTTTGATCTTAGGCAATTTAGAGTTATTCAGAATAACAATGATTTTTAAATGTCTTAAGTGGCATGCATTTAAAATTTCAAGAATTTATTAAAATTTACATGGAATATTATCGATTTACTTTATGCACTTTCTATGGTTAACAGGTCTTTCTGGTGCTGGTAAGACAACCATTGGATTTGCACTTGAGGAATATCTGGTTTCTCATGGCATCCCTTGCTACTCACTGGATGGGGATAACATTCGTCATGGGCTCAACAAAAATCTAGGTTTCTCTGCTTCTGACCGAGAAGAGAACATCCGCCGTATTGCTGAAGTTGCCAGGCTGTTTTCTGATGCTGGCCTGGTTTGCATAACTAGCTTCATTTCGCCTTACACAAAGGTAAAACTCTTGAGAATATTCCATGAAATAGAATATATTTCCATTTTGTAAAAAACCTATCTTTGTTAGTAAGTTTTGAAAGATGTACATTTCCAGGAGAACAAGATACATGTGGTCTGTTATAAATGCAACATTTTGAAAAGTCAGTCCTAGTTAAATGCCTTCCTTTCCACAGTTAGCGCCTTCAGTGGACTAGAGCTGTTAGAACGGAGGTGTGTGTATTTGTACATGTCCAGTTCATATTAGCATCCTGTCATTTTCTACTCTGTGTTTGCATATGTGACCTAATTAAGTAGGAAAAATAATTACATAGGTATCACCACATTATTAGTTGCTATGAGCATGAGGTTGTCATTGTCCTCCTATGGCAAGCCGATCATACTTCCCATAGGCCAGTGATGGTGAACCTTTCAGAACCAAATGCCCAAACCGAGTAGTGGGGTGAACTCTGTGCTGGGGGGAGGAAGTGCTCCCATTGGGTTCCTGGGCAGAGGGGCAGGTTGAACTCTGTGCTGGGGGGAGGGGGAAAGCTTGCCCATTGGGCTGCTGGGTAGAGGGGCAGGGCGAACTTTGTGCTGGGGCAGTGGCGCATGTGCCCACAGAGAAGATTGTGAGTGCCCCCTCTGGCACACATGCAATAGGTTCTCCACCACTACCATAGGCTAATGGTAGGCTATTGCATACACAGAGTGCTGGAACAGAGATGTCTTCTGGCATGATCCATCAGGGCTGGTCATATGTTTCTGCTTTCCATTTCTTTTGCACAGGATCGCCAGAATGCACGGAAGATACATGAAACTGCTGGGCTCCCTTTCTTTGAAATTTTTGTGGACGCCCCTCTGAATATCTGTGAGAGCAGAGATGTCAAAGGTCTTTACAAAAAGGCAAGAGCTGGAGAGATCAAAGGTGGGGCAATGTTCTGACTGTCCCCCTCATAGAACCATCACTCCGCCCCCATCTCTGCCAATAGAACGAGCTCTCTCCAGAGGTGTTCTTGAGCCAAGTGCTAGCTTTGACTGGACTCTGTACTGCTTTGAATGGGAGTACATTGTGTGTCACTAGAAGAGCTGCTAAAAGAAGCCAAGCACCTGTCTGCCATATCTGGGCCATATCTATTGAGCAGGCATGCTTTTAATACAACCAGGATACAGTGGGAAACTTTGGCCCAGCTGGCTAAAGCAGGGGTTCCCAACCTAAGGCCCATGGGCTGAATCTGGCCCATGGCACCATTTCATGTGGCCCCCCACCCCTCCAAGAACAATCAAGAAACAAAATGGCTATCCTTTGAAGCTGTTGGGACAAAATCGCTACCCCCATCATTCATGCAGGGCAAAATGGCTGTCTGGTCCTCAAAGCTGACTGAGAGAGCATGACCTAGCCCCTGGCTTGAAAAGGTTGGGAACCCCTGGGCTAAAGAAAGATGTGCTTTATTGGGAGGTCCTGCTTCTTGGTAGATGCCTGACATGTGCAGTTGATAAGAGAAAATACAAAAGTCTTTTCTAAGTGAAGCTATCCTGTAAGACACCACACTTTTTTCCAATTTCCCCCTTTTTTGTTTGCATTTCTGACTGAAGTAAATGACTTTCAAACATTCTAGGATTCACCGGAATTGATTCAGAATATGAAAAGCCAGAAGCCCCAGAGCTTGTATTGAAAACCAACATCACTTCAGTGTCTGAATGCATCCAGCAAATTCTGGAGCTCTTGCAGCAACAGGTACCCTATGTTTGTCTTGAATACCTAACCTTACATAAAAAGGCAATAACATCTGAAGTAGAGGCTGTGTTAGTCTGTGTTCCTCAGATGATCATGTCTTCCCAGTGCAAGAGGGTTTATTTGTGTTTGCTGTAGTTAACGTTGATGTCTCTCTTTCTCCATTGACCCCAGAGCATTGTCCCTTCAACAGCACTTAAGGATGTCCTTGAACTATTTGTACCTGAAAATAAAATTGAACAAGCTCGGGCTGAAGCCAACACACTGCCGTCTGTAAAGATTACAAAGGTAAAAGATAAGTTGTACATTGAACAGTACCAAATTCCATTCTCATGCTTCAGTGAGTTCACTCTGTCTCATGTTCTACTATGGATCATACCTGGCAAGAACTTCTTGCTAGTGAGACTCTTTGGTCCTAACTTCTTGAAGGGAATATAATATAAAATAAAATACCTAACAATCGACCATTGGCAATATATTCTTAAGGGGCAAAGGAACATATATATATTAGTTCCTTTGCCCCATAGGATGAAGGGTCAATCAGCCTCCTCACCACATCTCCTCACCATATCTCCCCCACCCCAGGCCTGAGGAAGGGCAGGGCTTAGACCAGTGGGTTCCCAACGTGGGGTCCATCCCCCACAGGGGAGCTTCAATTCCCAGAGGCCTAAATCAGTACTTTGGCTGATCAGTGATTTGGAGAACTGACTTAGGCTTCTGCAAATTGAAGTCCAAAAAACAAAGGTTGGGAAACACTGGCTTAGACTAATCAAGAAACAGAATTTGGGTTTGATCTGAGTTGCTTTAAGTTAGCTGTAAATATGGAGTTTGGCAGGGGAGCTACGAAAGCTGTGTAGATTTGTACTTTTTTGGACTACAACCGACAGAGTTAGCTACCTGGGGAATCCTGGGGTTTTAGTCCAAAAATAAATCTGTATATCTTTGCTATATACACTCTTACTACTAAAGGGGGGAGATAATATGTAAAACCATGTACAGTTGTACCTCGCTTAAAGAGCATAATGCGTTCCACAGGATTTCTCTTTAAGCGAGTTTGCTCTTTAAGCAAAACACCATTGTAAGTGACCAGTTGTGTGTGTGGGCGGGGGAGAGCAAACCCCGATTTATTTGTTAAGCGAGTTTCTGGTTGGCTTTATTTGTTAAGCAAAGCGAACATTCAGAGAAAATTCTGCTCTTTAAGCGAGTTACTCTTTAAGTGAGGTGCTCTTTATGCGAGGTTTGACTGTACCACTATAACTGTAAAAGAGGGGAAGTAGGATTGTCCTCTGCTACACAGTGGGTGTGGCTTTAACCCAAAAAGGACACTTGGGGATTTGTATCTCTATGCCAATCATAGGGACGGTGGTGGCTTAGTGGTTAAGACACTGAACTTGAAGACTGGAAGGATGGCAGGTCAGCAGTTCGAGACCTGACTGATGCATGATGGAGTGAGCACCTGTCATATGTCCCAGCTCCTGTCAATCTAGCAGTTCGAAAGCAAGACATTTCAAGTAGATAAATAGGTACCACTTCAGCGGGAAAGGTAACAGTGTTCCATGCTCTCCAGCATCTCGTCATGCCTGTCAGATAATCACGGAAACATCTGCAGACACAGACAATGTTGGCTCTTTGGCTGCAAATGGAGATGAGCACTGCCCCCTAGAGTCAATCACAACTGGTTTTCAAGCAAGGGAGACCTTTACCTACGCCAAGCATATATTCACTTTCCTTTCCTACAAAAATAGCAACTCCACCATAATGACAGGCCAACAAATAATACATAGTTGCAATGATCTATGGTTTTATTTTCTGGTTGAAAAAATATATTATTCTTTTTAACACACACAAACGGGTGTGGATTTTTCGCCCCAAAGAACATTTTGTAATACAGTACTTAATTAGCAAACAGTTTGTTAAAAGATGCTACAACCAAGAAAACAAACTTTTATTCAGTTATTCATGCGAAGCTGCTGTGTGTTCTTCTCTCTGTTTTTTTTTTTAAGTTGGATCTACAATGGGTTCAAATCCTAAGTGAAGGCTGGGCCACCCCATTGAAAGGGTTTATGAGAGAAAAGGAGTACTTGCAAGTAATTCATTTTGGCACCTTGCTTGATGGTATGATTTTTTGATTCCTTCATTTTTCTCATTTCTGCCTCTGTGCACTTTTCTTCCTCCCCCCTTTCTAAATTCATTTGGAGAAATCGTTATGTACAAAACACCTCTATGAATGAAATGAATGTGATGAGACAAGTGGTGGCAATGAACAAGTATAATACATCAACTACAATGAAATACTGTATAGGTTTGCTACATGCACTGCTGTCTTGGCTGAAACAATGTTCTTTGGCCTTACTCCAAACCACAGGGGTGCTGCTGTGGCCACTGGGCAATCTGTTTTTTAAATAAAAGAGAACATTTAAAATCAGTGACCTCAGTAAGAATGCCTGAAATATATATATTTCATTTTGTGCGTGATTTAATGATTTGATGGCTGAATTCCTTCTTCCTTGTTTTTATTATGTGTTATGCTAACTACGAGCAGTCTTGAGCACTGCATTGTTGTGGAGTGGGAGGGTAGAAATACATAGGAATAGTAATAATGAAAGTTAGTTGCAACTAAGGCTCACTGAAACAAATAAAACACTGTTTTTTTCTCAAGAGAGTTGGAATTAAATGCTTTGCCTCCGATGGGATATTTCCTCCTTCCCCACCTTTGCCTCCCATTAAATAGGCCTTACAGTTCTTATGTGAGGGGAATTGCAAAACCTGCCGGTTCCAGAGGCGAAAGCAGAATGAGTAATATACAAACCAGGATCTGTGATCTTTCTTTCAAACATTATCCAGCTGTCTGCAAAACTGTTAACCATATTTCATCAAGACTTGGGTAAATCCAGTCCCAGTGCTTGCAACAGGACTTTAATGGTGTCAAGACATTTAATAGACAGCATGTGTGACCTTCGAATGTCACCTGCCTAACACTGTGGCAAAAACTCACAGCCTACATGGAGTCATCTTGAGCTGTTTGTTAACATCCCTCCATCAAAAGATACATCTAACCAGTGTCAGTGGATCCTCCTAGACTAGAAGGACATTTGCGCCATTGCTTTCACATCAGCTTAGAGTGTGGAGAAGTGTTTCAAGAGGAGGAAGTTCACTACCTATCCCACAACCAGGATGGCCACAGGCTTTTCTGTGTGTTAGCTGCTAGCATGAGCGCCTCCTTCTTAATTTGGATTGCAGAGAGGAGGGGTGTGCTGGCTAACTTGGGAGGGGGCTGGACAGGAAGCGGCACTCACAGAGCAGGGCGGCAGGGCATCCACCAGTCCAGCGCTGGCTTTTTTCCTCCATGGTGGTGATGATGGCGAGAGCCCTGTGAGGCTCAGCGCTCCTCCAGCTCCTGGATGCAGAAGTGGGGCAGATGGGGAAGTTTGCTCTGCTCCGGGCAGTGCCTCCACCACCGCTCATGACCCCTCTGCCCACTTGTTGGCTGGGGCTGGCCAGGGTTGGCTGGCTCGCCCACACTTCCTGCCTGTGGGGCAGCCCTTCCCCTGCCCATGGCACGGCTCAGCTCAGCCTCCCGCCCCGTAGCCCCTGCCTCACATATCCTCCCTTTGCTTGGTCTGCCCAGGACACAGGCGCACACACTCCTGGCAGGGTGAAAGAGGAGAAGCGGCAGTCTGGATTTTCCCCCCAAACCAAGGGGCGCCTTCTGGTTTGAAGGGAAAAACCACAGCCTGGTGCTTCTCCTCTTTCATGGGAGCAATGAGGTGGCTTTTCCTGCTCCCGCTGGGTGTACACACATGTCCGTGGTCAATCCGAAGGGCATGCCACTGGTGCTGGGGGGGGGGGCAAGGCACCCCAGGATGAGGCCCAGTTGGCCAGCCCACCGCTGCTTGAGAGCGTGTTTAGGACTGAAGCATTAACTTGATATTATTGTGAGCAAGAGAGCTTATTGGTAGGCTACAACAATCTAAGCTAAAATATGGTTGATAATTGTCTTTATATTTTGCCAGGAAGGGGTAGATTTGATATTTCTGGGATTGGTATGTATTCAGTTGTTCTTTTGTTAGAAAATGTAAGCTATGGAAATGAAATGTAAGAGCAGAATCAGTATGAGTATATTCATGATCCAACCAGTTACATTCCTCATAACATGTGTCTTGGCCATTTTTTGCCATCCAAGGAGAAAAAGCTACCTTTAATTGGCGCTAACCCTGATTGCACTGAGAATTGTAGTGGAGCTCTTTTACATTGCCTTGGTGCAGACATATACTCAAGGTGGCAAACAGTTCTAATTTAAGTGCCTCACTTCTGCATACAGACCAAAAGAAAAGTCTTTTTAATTTTTTGGACTATAACTCTCAGAACTCTCCGGTTGTCTTGCCGGCTAGGGAACTGTAAGAGCTGTGGTTCAGAAAAGAAATCTTTCTAAACATGCCCAGTTTACCAGTTGCAGACACGAAGAAAACACACTGTCCAGCTTGCTGCTATCTCCTTTCATTCTTGAAAAGCTGGCTTCACTAAATTTTGTGGGCCACAATTAAGACAGTTTTTGGCAAATCATGTAGGAAAATGAGAAGAGGAATTAAGAAATTATTAAATCCAAGTTTGTTTGTTTTTTTAAAAAAACCACCTTTTAATAATTGGTTTTACAAGGAACCATAGTTATTTGCTGATAAGACAACAGATAGATTTTGCAATTTTTATCTCATCTCTCTATGTTTCTAGCGCTCTCTGTCTCTCTTCAAAGAGATTTGTGGAAGCAATCTTAATTAGAGAAGTGAAATAAAGTGGGGATATGTATCTGGTTGAATCCCAGTATGAATATACTGCTCTTCAAAAGTTCCTGATTATGCATGGATCTTATATGAATGACCTATAGACATATTATAGTGAATAATATTATAATTTAACTTGAAGTTTGCAGAATTTGCATAGTGGCTTGGATTCAAAGGTGCCCCTCCATAAGCAGAAAAGGCTTTTCTGCTCACGGAAAGGCAGTTTGCAGCTCAGTGGAAGACTATTGTACAAAGAAAATAAACAGGGGTCCAAAGATAGTCTTCTGTTTGTGTATGACTCTTCACTTTGGATTCCTTATCTTTAACTGTTTTAGTTTGACTTCCATATATGTGTGCAAAGCAAGTCCTAGCAGTTGAACAAGAAGCAGAAGCAAAGTGTATTATGTTCCGCTGAAGAGTGCTGCTTGTGGCACAACCTTGAGGAAAAGAAAATGCCACATGGCTACTTTAATCTTCAGGTTCTGTTTTCCAGTGACAAATTATTGGTGTGGGACTCTTGAGGCTAGTTTTGCCATGAAGAACTGCAATCACTACCAGCATTTGGGGGTTTCCTTTGGAGATCCTAAAGTGTGTGCAGATTTACAGTGACTGTGGCTCTTAAAGGGCTGCTGCCAGCACTCTTCAGCTGCAAGATTGAACAGCCACACCTCATGTACATATTTGCTGTTGTGGAATTTCATCATATATTGGGATGCAGCTCCTGATATTTGCCTGCATTGTATTCTCTGCTACTTGGGATATCCCAGATCGGTCCTTGTTTTGTACACATCTAGAAGGATTTAAACTAAACTTTCATGGACCAGGGTTGCCAAGTCATTCAGCTCACATTACTTTGGATCCAACCCATAGTAAAGATAATCAGATGAACAATCTTAAGGATAGTTTAAAAAGTGACAATAATCATAAAATCTGTTAAAATTGACTTTGAAATTGTTATGAATTTTCATAATCTGCACTCAGTGGTTAAACAAAACTGAGACCACATTTAATTTCTAATTTGTCTATTGATTATGTTTTATAAATGAAAAATGTTTTATTTTTGAAGTAGTCTGTGCAAGCATATCCGAGAGTACACAAAACAACAAAAAGACCAAAAAATGCATTGTGGTACCTTAAGGACTAACTCCTGTATTTAAATGTGAATTTTCGTGCTCTGATGGTTATATTTCCAATGCTATGGGGTGAAGTTTACTTTGTCCTCTCTCTGGAACTGGACAGGTCCTCTTACAAAAAGATACCAGTGTTTTTGTTTTTCCCTGTTTTCCTCAGTTTCCTAGAGGATATTCCTCATCGTAGGAATGCCTCCAGGAGACTCAAAAGAACAGCATTTTTCAAATTTCTGCTGCCAATAAAAGGCTGAAAGGTAGTTTATTCAAGACTACCCCTTTCATGGCAGCCGGATGTGCTGCTGAGGCACAGAGGTTCCTCCTTTGGTACACATGCTTTGGTGCAGATCCAGGAAGGAGATGCTGGATTAAGACGGGTACGTATGATGGGTCTGTAATCGTCTAAATAAAGAGCAACTCTGTCAACTCTAAATGTGAGACACCTTATGCATGTATTATTATCTTTGACTTATTTATTTATGTTTGTTGGGAATTGATGTTTTACTATGGAGAGTTTGTGGAAGCAATAGCAATGATTTTTGAACTTCAGGTTAATTCATTCTTTCTTTGGTTGAAGTTCCTTACCCTATTGGTGGCCAATTTGTTGAGCAAACATATTCTGTACAGTAGTTATACCACTGTAGGTTTGGGTATTATGCACGTGCTGGTGACTTGGAACAATTTAATTTGGTCTTAGGCACTGCTGATATTTGAAATATTTTTTACTGCACTGGAACTTTAATGGTTTTAAATATTTTTAAACCATAGTTTGAACAGTTACTGAATTTGTTGTTTCAGTGGAAGCTGCCATTGGTGTGGAAACACCAAAGGTCTGAGTGCAAATGTAAGTTAAAGTAAATATATGGAGTCCAGCGTTTCCCAAATTATGTTCCATGGAACACTGGTGGACTTAAATTCCCAGGAGCCTCAGTCAGTACATTGACTGATCAGTGTTTTGGGGAATTGCCTTAGGCTTCTGGGAATTGAAGTCCAAAAAGCAAAGATTAGGAAACGCTGCCTACCAAGCTGTGGCACAAAGCAGATGTTATACCTGCTAAGCTCATCCTGAGCAGAGACATGGAAATCATAGTTCAGAATTTTTTTAAAGAACAAGCCAGCAGTTGAACTCATCTTAAGAAGCATACCTGAAACAATAATCAGTTATGAACTTTTGAGATTCTCATATAATTTTTTTCAGGATTATCCACAAAATCTTGGGACAGAGCCTGAGGAGCACAGATTGCAATTGAAAGCTAGCTGTTTACTTGTTTATTATATTGTTGATGTTGTTGTCTAATAAAGATATCACCTGATCTTGCACCAAAATCATACCCTCTGAAAAGTTCTGGATCGAACTGTTGAAAAACATTGTAAGGCCATCCTTGAAAATTGTTTTAAAACTGTGATTAGTTCAAAATATGCCTGCCAGACTGGTCAATGGGACTGTACATTCCTGGAAATTATACAGCTGCAATGCTTTCTACACTCTTTGGGGATATAATTCAAAGTATTGGTGTTGACCTTAAACATTCTATAATGGATTGGAACACGGATAGTCTGTGACCATATGTGCCTGCTCATATTTTTCAGTCACCTGTGGGGACCCCCAATTCATAATGCTTTCAGAACAATTCATGCAACCATCTTTCTCCAAATATCAATTTTATGAGATTTAAGTATGGCTTGCTGTTTTCACAGATGGTGTCATTAACCTGAGCATTCCCATTGTACTTCCAATATCTGCTGAGGACAAGAAACGTGTGGAAGGTTGCAGTGCATTTACACTGGAGTACAATGGACGGAGGGTAGCAATTCTCAACAATCCAGAATTTTTTGAGCACAGAAAGGATGAACGGTGTGCCCGTGTTTGGGGAACTACATGTGTAAAGCATCCACATGTGAAGGTATGTGAAGTCAGAACAAGTACCAGTAATTAAAGTGGGGGTGGCAGTAAATAAAAACAGTGCATCTACCTAGGATGATAAATGTATTTTGCACTCTATTTCTTTTCTTCTGGGTACTGTTATTTCCAAGTGCTTTTGGACTTAATGTACAGCTGGGAAGGGATATGTGGAAACTGAAATAGCACAGTTTCAGCCACCTTTCTTTCAAATTGTTTGGTAGCCTCACTTGAAATACTTCCCCTAGAATAGCAGTCCATGGATCTGGACAACAATTTGGTCACCGCAGGTGCTACAGTTGGGTTGTTAAAACAGTGACTATTATCTGACTAATAAGGTGGTTATTTCCCCCTCAGGGTGTGGGACCTGAGATTTTCCAAATGTTATTTAGACTTTACTCCCATCAACCTAAGGCAGCATAAACAGAGGTTATGAGGATTGTTGTAGTCTGGAAAAAATCTAGATGGGATGACGGGGGAATTGTAGGCGGATAACATCCAGAATGTCGCAGAAGGCCCTTGCTTTAGAATAGATAGAGATATATTGTTGTTCAGTAGCACAGTTGAGACTGACCCTTTGCGACCCCATAGACCACAGCATGCCAGGCTCCTCTGTCATCTGCCATCCTCTGTAGTCCTCCCAGACAGAGGTTATAACACCCTAATTAATCTGAATCTCATTTTATCCTCATTCATGGGTGATGCTTTTTGATAGATGGTAATGGAAAGTGGAGATTGGTTGGCTGGCGGAGACCTCCTTGCATTAGAGAGAATAAAATGGAATGATGGGCTGGACCAGTACCGCTTGACACCACTGGAGCTACGGCAGAAGTTTAAAGAAATGAATGCTGGTAAAGGGTTGTGTTTTTGGTTTTCAAATAGTAGCTAGTAGTAATCAGAAAGTAGAAGACTTTTCCCATGATGGCTTCAGTACTCTGGAATCCTCTGTTCAAAGAGAGCAATCTTTAACTTTTCTAGTGCTCAATTGAAAGTGGAAATAGTGCTAGTCCAAGACTGTTTTCAGGGCTTGGGGTATTCAATGGTTGCCACTTCTCTTGGGCCCCAGTCTTGTTGCATCATCCAGGGATCAGTGTTTGCCTCCATCTATTCCCTTGCTCCTCTCCCTGGATTGCTGCATAATGTACATAATGTAATAAATCAGGGGTGTCCAAACTACCGCCCGTGGGCTGGATCCGGCCCCATATGGGCACGTTTTACTTCCACTTCCGGGAGTGACGAGGGCTTCACAGGCTGAATGAATTGGCATCAGGGCCCAGATCCAGCCCATGGGCCAAAGTGACAACCCCCCTGAACAACATGACCGGCCCACAGCCCAAAACATTTGGGCACCCCTGTAATAAAGTGTGAAACAAGCTTGCTTGGCTGGTGGCCCAGCAAGCCAAACATAACAAACCTCCTGAGTGATTGCCAGCCCCATTTTTTGTTGCAGTTCACACATGACAGCAAAACAGACACTTTCTTCATCTCTGACGGGCCATCAGACAGGAGCGTTAGGCTCTATGGAACTCTTGTAGAGCAGTGCTTGGGGAGGCTTCTTGTCTAGAATTTAAAAGAATTCCTCCCCCTCAAATAATTTTTAGTTATATGATATCTTTGTGATAGTTGCATTGTCCTTCAATTGATTAATTCCATCTATATCCATGCAGATACAGGCCTTATTAACTGGCAAGTGTGTGGGTATGAACTTGCTATCTAGTGCTACTGAATTGTAACTGGATTGTGCAGTAAAGGCATTACAGGGCTTCTAGAAGCAGAAGGATAATCTGCACATGCCACACGACCTTCAGGGTGAAAAACCTCTGTGGCTTCTCACAGACTTTGGAACTCCCTTCCTTAAGTGATTTGGTTGGCCTCTTCCCTCCTTTTCTCCTACTACTAATTGAAAACCTACCTGTTTATAGAGGCTTTTGGGGAATCAGCAGGCAATTAAGATGGGAAGGTTTAGTGGGCTTTGAAATGGATGGATGGATGGATAACTAGCCTTACTCTAGACTATAAACAAATATTCTCAGCTTTCAGTTCCTATATTTGCTTTAGATCTGTTCTGATTTAGGATAAAAACTGTTGCTGTGTCCTGTTTATGGATCTAGGTAGACAACTGTAGCATTCTAGATGTTGTTGAACTCTAATTCCTATCATAGCCTGTGGTGAAGGATAGTGGGAGTTGTACTCCAACAACAAGCAAAAAGGCACAGTTTGTTTATTCTTGTTCTAGACAACTTCCTCCACCCCAGCTATTCTTTTCTGTTTGGGACAGCTATGCTTCAGGCGGTTTCACCCACTTTTGCACTTCTTTTTTCTCTTGCCTTTCAGATGCTGTCTTTGCTTTCCAGCTGCGCAATCCTGTGCACAATGGACATGCCTTGCTGATGCAAGACACCAAGCGCCGTCTGCTAGAAAAGGGCTATAAGCATCCAGTGCTGCTCTTGCATCCTCTCGGTGGGTGGACCAAGGATGATGATGTGCCCCTTGAATGGCGCATGAAGCAACATGCCGCAGTGCTGGAGGAGCACATCTTGGATCCCAAGTCAACGATTGTGGCCATTTTCCCTTCTCCAATGTTGTACGCAGGACCAACTGAGGTAGGCCGTTTCCTGGGAAAGAACTGTGGGAACAGCATCTTCTTTTGCTCTTCCCCGTGAATGGAATTATGTTTTTCTTCTTACAGCCAGAGCTGGCTGGATAGCTCAGTGAGTAAAGTGCCTGACTGCAAAGCCAGTGGTTAAGAGTTCAGTTCCTCACTGTGCATTCCAGAAGAGCTAACCTATGTGGCCATGGGCAAACTACACAATCCCAGGGTGTCCCCAGAAAAAAAGAATGGGAACCCATTTCTGAGTACCGTCTACCTAGAATACTTTGCAAAGGTTGCCATAAGTCAGTATTGACTTGATGGCACATGATTATTATTAGTAGTATTGTTTTAAGCAAAGAGGGCTAATCAGAGAGGGCTTAACATGAAGGTGCTCTGGACTAAATCCAATTTTAATGGCAATTAAAAGAGCCCTATTGAAATAAGTGGGGCTTGTTAGTCCCTAATACAGTAACAAGTTGATAGGTTTCAGTACAGTACTTCATTTCTGCAGCAAATTACACATTTAATTTAGCTTTCTGAGAGGGAAAGAAGAGTCAGACTGTTGATGAGACCAAGTGCCCAAGAAATATTACTCTTCTGCTTTAACATCAAAACATTTTATTCAGTACTCAAAAATTAGACACATGATTGTAACCGGTCCCTTGTACATGGGCTCTCATTTCTGACCACTAGTAACTGAAAATAATAAGTTTTGTTGCTAAAATAATTAGGTAGATAATAAAAATAATAAATGGAGCAATATTACTAATTATAGAGGGCAGAGATTCAGACTGTGTTTGTGGAGAATATACACGTATATAGATATGTTAATATAAAACAGTGCAGCTTTAAGATTTCCCTGCAGGAAATTGAGCAAAACTTTGAAGCTTGTCCCTATGGTATTCCTAGGGCGTATTCAGAGATAGAGTATGCTGTTTGTACTGAAGATGTATTTTATAACAGAAACACCACAATTTTTACATGGCTACTCAGAATGAAGTCACACTTCACTCAGTGGCACTTATTTGGCACTAGGTAGGGATAGGTTTGCAGTCTAAGTAAGACATCAAAAATTTTTGAAGAGTGATATTAGAAATGTTCATTTTTGGACGACAACTTCCAGAATCCCATAGCTGTGCTAAGTGGGAATTCTGGGTATGACAGAACAAAAAGGAATATTTCTAAATCTCTTAACAGTGCGATAAGACTTGTTTTCACCAGAACACTTGTTTTGGTTCTTCTTAGGTCCAGTGGCACTGTAGAGCAAGAATGATTGCTGGTGCCAATTTCTATATTGTGGGTCGAGACCCAGCTGGTTTGCCTCATCCAGAGACCAAGAAAGACCTGTATGAACCTTCACATGGTGGAAAGGTGCTTAGCATGGCCCCAGGACTGACTTCGGTGGAAATCATTCCTTTCCGAGTTGCTGCCTACAACAAAGTACAAAAAGCAATGGTTTTCTATGATCCAGATAGGTAAGTGGCATGGCTAATGACAACCTGGCATGGACTGGATTAGTAGACATCAGGGTTTTTCAGACGTTCGTTCTGGAAAATATAAGCTTGGATCAACAGGCATGATGGCCGTAAGTGCTGACAAATAGCGCAGTCAACATGATAGAAAATATTTTTTTCTTAAACTATCTTGTGATCTACAACACTAAACATTAAAGTGTACATTTCTTTTCTGGAATTGGTGCAGTGCCTTTGGTGTATTACTATTTATACAATTCTTTACCTGCAAGAAACGTTGAAATTACTATTCTTTAGCGAGCAGAGTAATTCCATTTCCAACTAATTTAAAGCATAGAAGGTTGTGGAACTGTGGTGGCTTAGTGGTTAAGATGCTGAACTTGACTGGAAGATCGGCGGGTCAGCGGTTCGAGACCCAGGTGCTCAATGATGGAATGACCTCCTGTCTCTATCCCAGCTCCTGCCAACCTAGCTGTTCAAAAACAAGAAATTGCAAGTAGATAAATAGGTACCACTTCAGTGGGAAAGGTAAGTGTTCTATGTGCTCCTGAGTCTAGTCTTGCCTGCCACATGACCACAGAAATGTCTGTGGGCGCAGACAATGCTGGCTCTTTGGCTATAAACACAGATGAGCACTGAACCCTAGAGTTGGATATGACTGGCTTTTGAGGAAGGGCAATCTTTACCTTTATCTTTACTATTATACATGTACTATTGCATTTGTGCAATGGCCCATGGGGTCGCAAAGGGTCGGAATCGACTGTGCGACTGAACAACAAATTGCATTTCTGCCGTCTTCATCAGTAACCGTATGTTTCTTCCTAGGCACAATGAATTTGACTTCATTTCTGGGACGCGGATGAGAAAGCTGGCTCGTGAAGGTGAAAATCCCCCTGATGGATTCATGGCTCCTAAAGCATGGAAAGTGTTGACAGAATACTACACATTAATTGGGAAAAATAATTAACTCTGTTTTTTATTACTGAAGAGATTTTTTTTAAAAAATGAGCCCTACCAGTTGATTTATGTGCTGTTATACTTCATGTCTTCGAATTTTCCTATTCTATTTGTGGGCATTTCCTTTGTAGGCTAGACACTGGTTAAGCATTTTCCCTCTGAAATTATTAGGGAATTTCGTCTCCATTCCAAATAAGTCACAGAAGGGATTTCATGATATACAGAATAATAAGGATCAAGTCTTGGTTTGGTTTGGTTGGGGGAGGGGACACATACACACACACAGGACAAAAGCCATATTCTAATTTGTCTTAGTTTTTGGAGGCATGAGATGTCTGAATTGTGCAGCTGAAAATCATCAGGTTTTTCATCTGTTCTTTGGTACTTCTAATTGGCTGCACAGAATAAATAATTTAGGGATACAGGGTGACATTTAATTCCTCCTTTGTTTTTGAAAAATTCCAAATGGAAAGCATAACTTCTGCTTTATTCCTACATTGCCCTCATTTCCCTTTTTGGGATTTCAGTGACCCCCCCCCCCAAAAAAAAAATTATTATAAGGATTATCACCAACAGTTGTTGTCCTGAATCATCAAGATTTCTTGATGGAGGAGGAAATCTGCAAATATAGTAAAACCTTGGATAACGCTAAGACTTGGTTCCACAAGTCTTGGTGTTATCCGATTTTTAGTGTTAACCAATGCATGTTAAAATCCTATGGGATGCATCGGATAACGTTAAAGCTCCATAGAGATACATTGTAACCGCAAGGCTTTAGCGGTTGTTATCTGATGCATCCCATAGGATCTTAGCGTTATTCGATGCAATTCTCTCCCCCCCCCCGATTAATTAACGTTATGTAGTTTTAGCGTTATCCGAGGTAAACGTTATCCGAGGTATTACTGTACCATTTTTCTTTCTTTCACAGTTCCAGGTCATCACAGAAGGCTATGCTAGTTTTAGACTTACCCTCCAAACTTTTTAAGGGAATTTAGGAGTTTCAGGAATGTTTGTCAGAATTCAGTAATAATGCAGATGCTGCCTTTTTTTTTTGTCTCAGGCAGAGGGGAAAAGGAGCCATCATCCCACCTGCTGTTTTAGATAGACACCGAACACTATTTTAAAAGGAGCTCTTCATTATCTAAGACCAGTCTCCCTTGATGTTAGTTCATCTCAAATTGATTACACAAGGAAATCAGAAATTAAAGCTCAGTAGCCTCACAAAATTCATATAGACAAGTGCCAAATAGTGGCGCTTCCCTTGGTTTCCCTGCCGTCCACATAATAGTGGACACTTCACCCAGGCACCTCCTGCAAGGACAATCCAGACAGGCATTACAGAGCAGCCAGTTCAATGGTGCACTCATACAGGAAACGGATAGGGGGCTGTGCAGGACACAGTCACTTACTACCTCAAAAGGCTTCTGTTTGCGTGATCTTCAGCTTAGCCAGTTCCTGTATTTTCAGCCCTTTTCAGCACAATCATGAGCATGTAAATATGACAACAGCTAAGATCCAAATAAATCCAAATTCTGAGTTGAGCTCCAGTTTTTTGCCTTGGAAGAGCAGGCTCAGAAAACAGTGACCATACCAGCCTTTTAAAGATTACTGCTAGTTAAGCTGCCAAAGTTCAATTCTGTCATTACCTCAAAGAGGAATGTCTGTGTGAGTGTATCACACTGTGCTTTAGTGACCTTTGACTGTTGTTTTTTGAAGGAACAATTTGTGGTCAGTTCATTTTACCATTGTAGGGTAATACATTTGAAGTGCTATCATCTGGCGTACCAGAATGGACTTTGAACCAGACAGCTCCTAGTGATAAACTCAGTCTTAAATAAGGCACTGCGGTGTCTCCCTCTGTCACCCAGACACTCAGTGGGGATGCTAGTTTAGATCTAGCTTACAGGGTTGTTGTACATATTATTGAGACAATATATATGAGATGCTTTGAATTTTCTGCAGTACATGCTAATATTGCTTTCTCAAGTATCTAGCCCAGTGATGGTGAACCTTTTAGAGACCGAGTGCCGAAACAGACGGACAGGATGAATTCTGTGCTGGGGGAGGGAGGAAGCACTCCCGTTGGGCTGCTGGGCAGAGACAACTCTTGCTGGGGTGACAGCGCATGTACCAACAGAAAGGCCTGGGTGTGCCACGTCTGGCATGCGTGCCATAGGTTCGCCACCACGGATCTAGCCTATGTTAGTCTGAGTTGATCTTTCAATCATTTTATTTTTAAACTCTTGTTTAAAATGTTGAACACAAACATTGCTACTTTCTTAATTGAACAAGGATGACGTTGAACTTGAAAGTGCACGCTAGAATGTCAACCTTTTGATTACCTGATGCATTCAACAGGCTTTTTGATACAGCCTGAAGTTCTTAATCTGTTTTAAGTTTTTTTTAATGATTGTCTGGTCTTCATTGGTGCAATGTGAAAGATGATTGAATAAGGGATAGGGTCTGCTATTGGAAAAGTCACTTCCCATCCCTGGAATTTCAAGTGTTATTCACATTCTTAAATAAATCAGGCATAGAAATAATACATTTATTATTTAGAAATAGCAATTATACTTATATACCGCCACATAGTGCTTTAGTGCGCTCTTAGGGTGGTTCACAAGGTAATTCGCATTTTTAGAACGTCTAAATTACTTTCTTCCAAAACTTGATTTCAACATGAAAATTTAAAGTCAGTGGCCAATATCTTAACAATGGATTTCTGCTGGTGGTAGAATGCCTCCCCGCTGATCTCGAGCTGTGTGCCCCAAAACTAGCTCTAGGAGATTGGGAAACTCTCTAGAGCTGGATTTTTTTTTTTGGGGGGGGGGGGACATACACCTGTTGTGGGATGCAGAACATTATGTTAGAACACTGAATTTGGCCCAATGCATTGTTAAACCAAAGCATTAACAAAGATACAGAAAATCTGAGAGAAATTAAACCTATGTAAGATACTGGAGAAAAATTATTTCAAACGTCCAATGAAATCAATTGGTTTTTTTTTGTAAGGGTTCTTCCAAATGAAGTTTGCCGAGTTGCATGGAACAGCTAAAACTTTGATCAGAAAAATATAGAACTACCTGAATATATGCATTTTTATTTACAATACAACCTTACATCCCAGGTGGTGGAAGATCTGCGACAGAAGTCGTTCCTCCATATCCAGAACCCTATTGCCACTTAATGGCCGGGGAAAGTGATGTACACAGTTCTTATTCCCCTTTTAGCTCCTCCCCACACTGCTACTGAAATCAATACCACCATTTTTCAGCTTGGCAGAGGTTGCAGCTCTAGTGGTAAGGGGATTAGGACTTTGAAGGTTCAAAACACTGATATATCCCTAAGTGCCTCCATCTTTTGGTCCACGGGTTGAGAGCTAAAAGTTGTACTACCATCTCTCTCTCTCTTTGATCACAGAGGTGGTTAGTCCCCAGGACCAGTAGCCACTGGGTCATCTCTCACAGATCATAGGATTGTATCCTAATAATCTTTTTTTAATAACACACGTTTGTAGCAGATTAATGTCATAACGCAGAACAAGATCCAGTGGCTTACAAGAACCCTGCCTTTTTTATATGAAGTAATTCAACATTGGGAGGCAATTCTGTTAGCAATCTACACACAAGACAACAACTAAGCCAGGTCAACAAAGCACACAGGCATGCATTGATTAGACTGTGTCCAGCAATTGTCTAAGCACTGAAAACAATGCAGTGTGAGCTATAGTAAGCTCTCCTAGTACCTACAGAATAATCATTTCTAAAGATAGTAGGAAGAAAGTAGTTCATATTGAAATTATGCAACAGAGATCTGTCCTGAAATCATATTTCAAAATGCTTTTAAAAATGTTTTTATCTTGTAATACTTCTGAACCCTTAATGTAAAAGAATTAAAAATGGTTATTATTACTTTGTTGATAATTAATCCAAAGTATGCCAACTATGCAACTTGCACTCTGTATATGAGAGTTGCATGGGATGCAGCCACACCAAAGAGACTGCGTGTCAACAGTGATTGGTGGATGTCTCCCTTTGCAACATTGACAGCTAATGTTTATTAGCAACGGTGCCTTTTATAAATAAACCCTCTGGAAGGGACCTTGAAAACAGGAGTGATCTTGCTGACTTAATTTAATTAATATTTTAAATAGGGCTGATATTTCCTTTTTTAAAATCTTCTAATACTATGTTCATTAACATCAGTCCAATATATTTGTAATAGTCCTTTTAAATTTTAGACCTGTATCATATATTTTTGTGCTATATTTATTACAGACATAAAGCTGGAATGTATGCCTTAATTGATACAATTTTGGATTAAAATGAATTTGGTATTCTGTTATTAAAGCTCACATTTATAATCAATAAATCTATTTGACTATTCCTGTCATTTCATCTGGATATTGTAGCTGTATAACCAAAGCCTGTGGAATAACCTGCTACAATGTTGTGGAATGTCTGTGTGAGATCAGCATGCCAAGGTGAACATGTCAAGAAAAGGTTTTGGCAGGGTCTAAAGTCGATGTCTGTAAAAACAAACTAAACTTGTGGGGTACATTTAGGACTTAATTTTCCACACACACAAACCAGGAACTCCTCATTGACCGGGGGGGGGGGGGATAACTGCAATTGCCCTCAAGAACTGCATTTCAATGAGGTGTCAGTTTTTCTTCCTCTAGATCGGGGTGTCCAAACTACAACCCAGGAGCCAGAGCCGGCCCCTGGGCCATAGTGACCAGCTCCCTGAACCACATGACCGGGCTGCAGCCTAAAAAGTTTGGGCACCCCTGCTCTAGATAGCCAGATTTGCACATATCTCCTGCTTCTCCCTGGTGCCAGGGAAGATACTTTAACCCTTTGCTCACAAAGGATATAGGGGCTGAATGGACAATGTGCTGTTGGCTTGGCCATAAGTCAATACAGTAAAACACCGGATAACGATTGGATCAGATAACACTAAAATCGCATAACGTTAAGTAATCTGGGGAGGAGAACTGGATCGAATAACATTAAGGTCCTATGGGATGGATCGGATAACGACCGCTAAAGCCTGTGCGGTTAATGTATCTCTATGGAGCTTTAATGTTATCCGATCCATCCCATAAGATTTTAACATGGATCGGATAACACTAAAAATTGGATACACCAAGACTTATGGAACCAAGCCTTAGCATTATCCGGTGTTTTACTGTACAGTCAAACCTCGCATAAAGAGTGCCTTGCTTAAAGTGCCTCACTTAAAGAGCAGAATTTTCTCTGAATGTTCATTTCGCTTAACAAATAAAACCAACAAAAAACTCGTTCAACAAATAAATCAGGGTTCGCAAACCCCCCCCCACACACACACACACAATTGGTCACTTACAATGGTGTTTCGCTTAAAGAGCAAACTCGCTTAAAGAGCGATCCTGTGGAATGCATTATGCTCTTTAAGCGAGGTACAATTGTAGTTTTTTGAAAATGGTGCATGCATGCTCTGGACAGATGGAGATGTCTCTTACTTTGATTAAATGGTGGGACAGAAATCTTTAAACAGTTGAGACATGGAATCTTGGGAAAAGGAAGTCTGAGTAATAGTTGTCCAAAGGAAACATAGAAGCTGGGGGGGGGGGAAGGGTGAACGGGACAGAAACCTTTAGCCTGTAAGACTGATCATCTCCATGGACGTAAGTCATAAGACCCCAGAGTCATCCACTACCAGGGGGGGAAATGTGGATTATACTCTTACACAACTTTATTTAAACATAGTTATATTGGACTTATTCCCTACATTGGTATATTTAAGGTTAAAGACTTAAACCTGTGATGGGAACCTGTAACCTTCCATTGTTGGGAGTGCATTTCACCTTTTATTCCTCACCATTGGCTATAATGGCTAGTACTGATGGAAGAGTCATCTGTACAGCATTCGGATACCCACACATTTCCCACCTCTGCAGCACAAACAAAGTTTTAGAACTGGGCCCTCTATGGTTAGAAAGAGATGGAACACCCTTTCTCCAATTAACATCAATGCCATTGACAGTTACTTTTACAAAACATTATACAAGCAACTAAAATGTAAGTTTGTAACTTATGGCAGGGGGAATCCTTGCCAACAACCTTGAACAAACTTCCCAAGAAATGGAATAAAGACAACATTCTCTTCTCAATGTCCAGTTTTATTTGCCCACCCACTGTCCTTAATACACTTGTTTGAGCCTAAAAATAAACTTAGCAGTGACAGTACAGTACAGTATATGGAAAATGTATAGTTGCTAGTTTTTCCACAATCACATCACATGTATTGCTTCATAGTCAAGTCTCATTTGACTTGTTACACTTTTTGGTATTTGAAGATTTGATAGGTGCCAAGAATTATTAAACAGCAGCGGCAATGTCACTTCATCAGGCTTTAAATGGGATGATTTTGTAATAAATGGAGAAGCAAAGTTGGTCATAGAATGGAATAGCAAGTAAGTTTGTTGTTCCTGGAGAAAACTATCATTCAAAAAGTACTGTATACATTTATTTTATGAACCTATACGGGTAGCTGGCATTTGGCTTAATTAGTATGACATTTTTATTTACAAGCCACAGTAAAAGGTGAAAACAAACAGCACCTTTATGACATGTTCTCATAATTATACTTTGTATTCTGTTGTTTTACTGAAACCGAGTGAATAAGACAATATAATCTCAGAGGCATGGAGACAGAAAAATAGCATTTCACTCACAAAATGCAGACATTTATGATTATAAAAAGAAAACTTATAGTTGAATTTTAATACTGTACAAATCAAGTGCTTGTTATGCTTTATCCATCAATTCAGGTGTCCCAAAATTTGGTATAGTATTGTAAAACCCATTAGCATAAATATCATTTAAAAAGCATTCAGCAAGTTTACCTGAATTTGAATAATGACCCAATAAACTGGATGCTCGCTATAACAAATAGCACCAATTCAGTGCTTGCAAACAATATGGCTTCCAGAGTTTCCGTGATACTCTTTTGGAGAATGGATGGAAAAGTTTTCTATAGAGGAAATGGAAGAACAGAACACATATCCTGTAATAACATTCCTCTTTAAAAAACAACATTTGTGTGAAACTCTGAAACCATTATTCAAACTCAGGCAAACTGCAACAAGTTTAGAGATTTCCTTTGACTGCCTTTTGAGAAACAAAAATTCCATTGTAGACAAAGGTTGTAGATACATTTTTTATATACGCACACTGGAGTGCACATGTGACTGATACTTTCCTGTATACACAATGGACAAGATCCAGTTAAACTATACTACAGCAGGCCCACTGAATCCACTGGGATTTGATGTGTCAAGTCATCTACTGCAGTGATGACACTCCAGATTTTTGGACTTCAATTCCCAGAAGCCCAAGTCAACACATCTGCTGATCAGGGCTTCTGGGAATTGGAGTTCAAGAACCCCCATAGTGCCAAGGTCGGCCATAACTGCTGTATAGGTTCCATTAATTCAAATGGGACTAACTTTGCGACTTACTTTAGTATACTAACAATTATAGTAGCTCGTTTGAATCAATGTAACTTACAGTTGACTCACCCAAACTGTTGATTCAGTGGGCCTACTATAGTGTGATTTACTATGCCAAGCAACAGGCTTTTTGCCACTGACAAACACATACCCCGATGTCTCCCTAACCTTGACCAGGAACAACAGACTAGCCACTGGAAGGAAGAGAGTTCTGAACTGACTGGATCTAACTGAGCAACTTCAGTAGCTGAAATGTGCTTTAAAAAGAAAAGAAGGATCTATGTGAGCTCTGTGCTTTTTTTAACCAAAAACCACATTCTTTTTGGTAACTATTTTTCCTTTGTTTCCATATCCCTTCCACTCAGAGCAAATCACAATGAGCTCAGATTTTTATGTTTAAAGAATACTGTGTGCTTTACACAAAGTGGTTATACCCAAAATAGTACCTGCAAGAATATTAGCCAGAATCAAATTATAAATTGAGATGAAACTCTAACATCTGTAATTTACTTAAGTACCTTTTAAAACACATTTTCAGTGCTTATTTTAGTGACTGATACTTTCCTGTATAACAACATACTCCTAATAAGTTTAAATGCAATATTCCCCAGATAATTGTTGATTAACATAGTTTCACCTGAAAAGTACCCAACTTTTAACTGGAAGGTTAAAACAACAGAAGATGCAAATGACTTCTTAATAATATTAATCCTGAGGAAATCTGTCTATTATCTACTTTGAAGAATAGTGCAATGCTATTACAGGTAATTTCCAGTATGGAAAATCCAGCAGAGGGCTACTCAATTTAGCTCTTTAGGGTGGGAAGAAATCAACACAAAATTTAAATCAGTTTGCTTATCACTATAATTTTGTGTTGTGGCCATTTGCAGCTACAAGCAAACGCATCGACAACAATAAAAGAACATTTTATTTGCAAGGGCAATAAATCCTACCTTTACTATCTTGTTCGCAGTTCAGAAATAGAAAAATAAATTCTGGAAATAGGCAGTTAGCAGTATTCTACAATGGTTAATTCTGACCATCATAATGATAACTTTAAAAGAATGTAATTTATCAGACTTATACTAAACAAAAAGGTACTTGATCTGTAGGTATGTTTTTGGCTGAACTAATGGCACCAGTGGACTCTCCTGAATTAGACCAGGGGAGAGGGAGAAAGGAGGCTAGATTTCCTTGCCTTGTGGAAGTGTTTCCCCCCAAAACCAGATTTTTCTGCCTTTATATGACAATACAACAAAAAAAAATTAGGTAAATGCACATTGAGTATTTTAATCATATGACTTGCTTTGATCAAGAAATCAAGTAAAAAAGGCTTTTCATATTCAAGTTATCTACATACTACATCTGGGTATAAAAAAAGCAGTCTCTCATACATATATACACAGGGCTCTGCTCCCTCTTTTCACAGAAACACTGTGCCATGTGAGAACCTACTGAGACATTTAAGGCTGCAATAATGAAACAAGACATTGCTGTTCTGCTGAACTACATTCTTCCGTGTCATGATCTACCACAGAGGCCATATCCAAGAATACAAGATTCCAATAACTTAGATAACAGCATATAAAAACAATTCCAAAAACACTTATTAAAAGGTTATTTCTGCTTCCAATTGATTTCCACTATTCAGTCACCAAAAGAGATCACAGGCCATCGAAGGGCATAGCTTAACCTTAGTCTAAACTAGCATGCATTAGAACACTTGAATTTGTTGAATCCTTCGATTTCCTCATTTTCTCAATTGCCCGTTGCAAATCTCTCTGCTGTACAGGCCGAATTTCATCATCTTCATTACTTTAAAGAGAGAGAGAGAAAGAGAGCAAAAGATGCAAATGTGATTCATATACTATGGTGACATGCTTTTCAAAAAAGAAAATAACACAATCCTTTCCAGGCCACATATAATATTTAAATCTAAGAGACTGAGCTAAGCCCAATTGTTACTTTCAACTACAAAAGATCCACTGATTCAATGGCTGATTCACAAATCACAAATTTTGTTCCAGTCCTTCCCTGGGTAAACAGACTACTCAGGGTAAGCAAGATACTCAAGGAAGGTGAGTAAGTGTGCCCCGAGAATTTCAGTAAGGACAGTTTGTTTTCCAGAGATGAATAAAATAACGTTATGATCAGGCTTATGCCAAGCAACAGGATTTCAGCCAATGTGTAAAACTTTTGTTCGTTTTGACTCTCTTTATTCCTATTAGACTGTTGCCTAACTTAAAATTATGGAGGCATACAAAATATAGGTAAAATTCAAAACAAACTAAAATATTAAAACAGACTAATTTTTTTTACCAGTGTCGAATAACATTTCCCCCCACTCAATTATTTTATTCTAATTTGGACGAACAACTGGATTCAGCCCACAGTATATAACAGATTAGTTTGTGATCAGTCTTGGCCCTATGTATGTTTCAATTCCTCTCCTTTATACTCTGTAACATCCATCAAGAAAACTGCAGATGTTCTTTCCCTTCATCTCCAAACAAGACAAGTATAAATGAAGAATATGCACATCAGAGGAAGTGTGGGCACATGAACAATGTAATTCTTCTTTCCTCCTTTGCTTTACTTGTGCCCAAATTATTTTAAACATGTGCTTGCCTCATTTTGATATCTAGATATTAACAGAGTCAAAGAGAGGCTCTTTTTCAAAATACAATATCTGGTGGTGATTTATTTGACATGCACATAAATAAGTTAACAAGACTTTCTTGCTCTCTTTACTTCTAAGAATGGTATGAAGGCAGGCCTCCAAATTAGCCTTTTAACTGTTTGGATGTTTATTGCCCTTACTGGTTTATTTTTAATGGCTTTAGTGATTTTGTTTTATTTTCACCATTGTGAGCACTACTTTTTTATGTAACTATGTGTGCATGGCTAATGGGAAGTTTGTCTTGCTCAAGAACACCTTCTACAAAAACGGTTGTAAAAGGCTATTGGATTCCAAGCAAGCATTGAAAATCTTTTTAGCTTAAGTAAAAGGTACCTTTCTTCATAAGAAGAATTAACATATTCTCTGACACACAGTAAAGCAGCATCACGGCACATTTCTTTCAAGTCACTTCCTGAGAACCCATCTGATTCTTTAGCAATTTCAAAGAGATCCACATGCCTGTCCACCTAGCAGCAAATAAAGAGTAGGTGGTTATTTTACATGTAGAAAGGAATAATTCAGGCTGAGACCTGTCAAGATAATTATCACACTTAATTGCATTCTAATCTGGGTCATGGAAAATAATAAAAGGTAATGGTGATATAATCCAGCCAAATCATATTATTTAAACCAGGGGTTCCCAACCTAAGGCTCCTTGAGGCCATCACCATGGTGGCGTTGGAGATTCCCAGTCTTATGGTCCTGGGGGACTTCAATTTACCATCATTGGGGGCTGGCTCTGAGGTAGCATGGGAGTTCATGGCTTCCATGGCAGCTGTGGGCCTGACTCAAATAATCCAGGGCCTGACCAGCAGTGGCCACACCCCGAACCTAGTTTTTTTGTCGGAAATGGTGGCAGAGTGATCTGAAATTACAGAAATTAGACATCATACCGGTGCAATGGTCAGATCACTTTCTGGTGACTCTGGACTTTCTGGGGGTGAGGCTTCATTGCAGGGAGGTAGGGCCCACTAGATTGAATCCTGGCAAGACTGAGTGGCTATGGGTCTGGGGTCCTGCGTTATCTCAGGAGCTACCATCTTTGGTTCTGGATGGGGTGGTTTTCTCCCAAACACAACCAGTGCATAACCTGGGGGTCCTCCTGGACTCACGACTCCTGCTCAGAGCAGGTGGCAGTCGTGGCTAGGAGGGCCTTTGCACAATTTCGTGTTATTTGCCAGTTATGCCTGCTCGTAGATCGGAACTCCTTGCTCACTATTACACATGCTTTGGTCACCTCCAGACTTGATTACTGTAATGTGCTCTACATGGGGCTGCCCTTGGTGACCATCCAGAGGCTTCAGTTGGTCCAGATCGCGGCTGCTCAGGTAGTGATGGGATGCGGGCGTTATGTTCGTGCCTCACCGCTGCTCAGAGAGCTGCCCTGGTTCCCAGTTTGCCTCCAGGTGCAATTCAAGGTGCTAGTTATCCCCTTTAAAGCCCTACATAGTAGTGGACCAGGATACTTAAGAGACTGCATCGTCCCAAGGATATCTGTCCTTCCCACTAGAGCGGACCGGAGAGTCTCTTTGGTTGTGCCATCGGCCAGACAGGTGCACCTCTCTGGCACCAGAAATAGGGCCTTCTCTGTGTCCGCCCCAGCCCTATGGAACCTCCTACCAGTTGAGTTACATCTGCAGACAGAGCTGCTGTCCTTTAGGAAAGGAGTGAAAACCTGGCTGGTGGAATGGATTTGGGAGACGGGTGGTATAACAACCCCAGCCCACTGGCTAATCTGAGCCCCCTTGTCCTCAATTTCTTAGCTGTAATTTAGTATAATCTTTTATTTTTTTTAATTTTTAAAATCTGTTTTAACTAGTTTTAAACTCTCAACTAATAATCTTTTAAATTGGTTTTAACTGTTACTGATGTTTTTGTTGTGAAATCACCCTGGGTCACTTCGGTGAGAAGGGTGATAAATAAGTTTGACTAATAAATAAATAAATAAATAAATAAATAAATAAATAAATAAATAAGGTCTGTGGCCCAGATCCAGCCCACAGTACCATTTCATGTGCCCCCTACCTGCCAAGGGCATTTAAGAAACAAAATGGCCATCCCTTTGTAGTTGTTGGGACAAAATGGCTGCCTCTGTCGTGCAGGCAGGGCAAAATGGCCATCTGGCCCTCAAAACTGACAGAGAGCATGACTGGCCCCCGGCTTGAAAGGTTGGGAACTCCTAATTTAAACTGACAGCTGTTGCAGAGAAAACAGCATCAATACTGCAATGTAGTTAAGCCCTCCTGACACCAAGACTACCATAACTCATTATAATAGTACGGCAACAAAAGAGATACAAGTAATGTTAAAATATCTGACTTACATTTTCATTTCTCAAAATCAGTTTCAAGATTGCTTCTCTTTGCTTCAGTGCCTTTAAAGAAAGAAAATGGCACAATGAGATTACAAAGTAAGCAAAACACAATCATATTCTTATAAATACCCCAACAGGTTTTTGGCTAGACCCTCTGTCTTACTGAAGGCATGAAATCGTGAAGTTGCAGAACTCCAAATCTTGGCATTTAGGTCTTCCACAGGGCTGGAAGCTGATGGGATGCAAGATCCACAGATAGATAGTTCTTCAAGCAAATATGCCTCTCCTCCCCAGCTTTCCTTTGACTCCCCCCCCCCACCTCTGTTTTCCTGCTACAGGAAGCATTAAGATTAAGTCAAGAGAATAAGCTCCTCAAGAAATGTGAGTGAATGCTACCAGGTTCAGAGCAGTAAGAATTACCTATCCCAACAAAACTAATTTACCAACTACAGAAAGACATTGCCTTTCAGCAACTTTCCTTCTGAAAGATAAAAATAGGTAGTGCATAAGCCCAGGTGACAAATAAAGAATAGGAATCTTCTATGAAAACTAAGCAGTTTACTCATTATACAGGACAAAAACTCAGTTGACATGTGACTGGCTAAGCCACAAGATGAAATTTTATTAAGACAGCTGCACTTTTGACCAGTAAGAAAATGCATTTGGACATATTTGTATGAGCCACCTTAGGCAACGTTGTAAACAGAAAGAGCCTCCTTGAAGTTTGTGGTATTTTTGAACCACAATCGGGTGCACCCCGAACAACAGCAACCTAGTTGTGCCGGCTAATCTTTCTCACACTAGGTCAGGTGAAAGTAACTGCAGAATGAACTCACCAAAAGGTGGCTTCACTTTGACAGTTTCATGTCTGGCCTAGATACGGAAGATGGAGACGATGTTGTATTCCTGCCAAATTACATTTGGAGCCTAGCAGCATTCGTGGACCAGGTCTGTTTTGAATAAGAAGTGCTTTTCTGCAGTATCTACTAATCCTCCAGTTGTCCTCTCCTGACTTAGTTTAGTAAATGTACACTAAATCTTTTAATCATCTGTTTTGCTTTGATCAAGAAATCAAGTAAAAAAGGCTTTTCATATTCATATTATCTACATACTAGGGATATAAAAAAGCAGTCTCTCAAACATATATACACAGGGTTCTGCTCCCTCTTTTCACAGAAACACTGTGCCACATTAGAACCTATTATAAAAGGAATGGGACCGGGACAAAAATATGGGGCTTTTTTGAAATAGGGGACAAGTATATAGGTGAAATACATTCTGTCTCATAGGCGATGGGTGCACTTATTAGTTTTGTAATTTTGTTATATATGTTGTTAGATAATTGAACAGCATGTTTGTTATATTTTGTCATTTTGTTTTAGATTTAATAAAATAAATTTTTAAAAAGGATGTATAAGTCATTAGTCTTTAATGTTTGATTTGCCTTTGGCCTGGAAATGTTTGTGTTTTTATTTCAGATATGTTGATTATTTTGTATTGCTAATGGTTCTAAACTGTTAAGATTCTGTTTTTAATAATATGCCTGGCATTCTTCCTTCCACTTTATTATTATTTTGTATTGTAATTGTAGTAATATGTTGAAAGATGCTTTAGGAATCCATTCCACAGAAAAGTGGCTTTCAAAATAAATAATTATATCTACTTAAAAGAAGAGAATGTATAAAATAGATAATCAAGAGATGGACCAATGTGCCTGATACAGTATTTAATATATGGCGTAAAACACACTGCTGATAATTTTCAATGACTTACTGGTTGGTTGATGTGAAATCTAGTAGGCATTCGTCTCATAATAGCAGAGTCAAGATCCTGAGGGCGGTTGGTGGCTCCCATCACAATCACCTAATGAAGTTTTAAACAGAAAAAGTAGATAATCTTAGCTTCAATATTCATCAACAACACACACCAAAACAAGCAGCATCCTTGACCTTCCTTAAGTTGTGGGGGGGGGGGGGGAGAGAGATGCAATTTCCTTATCCAACTGACAGGACACATCACATGCATGCGCGCACACACAGCCCATCTGGCCGGTCTATTGGTATACAACATTAAACAAAAAATAAGAATACAATGTTAAAAATATACAAATATAAATATATAAACCAACAATCAAAAACTGAAGATTAAGACCAAAAATATTCCAAAGTAATAAGACTTTAATGAGTTTATACATCACTTTTTGCAAAATACACAAAATCTCTGCTTTCCTAACACAGTCCTTGATTACGCAAGACAGCCAGCCATACCAGCTTGCATGGCAGGTAGTTCTTGACTGTTTTTAATATTTGGAGCATTAGTTTAAAACTGCACAAATCCAGAGAACCTTTAAAAACTCTTCACAACTCTTAACTAAGATTAGTTAGGATTTAGAAAGTGTAACTGCTTTTTGCCTGTTGTCGGATAAGGCATGCCGCACATAGACTTGGATAAATTTGGCTCTTCTTCTGTTGTATCTGAATATTGGTGATCATCATGGCAATCATCCATGAAGACTGTCCTGAGAATATAATGCAGTGACCTTTCATCTGCCTTCCGCATCGCAGCATGGCTGCTGTACCACTGATCCAGTTCTGTGGGTCACTTTCTGGTCCTGAGCTTTTTGGCACACACAGTCTTCATCAGCCCCAGGCCAGTATTGATGAAGTTGGTGCCCTCCATCGAGATTGATTCAGGTGGGATTTAGTCCACTTGGGGACCATCACCCTTCCCTGTGGACTTTGGCACCCAAGGTTCAGCTCTATTAACTTCTAAAAATTGTATTATTACTCCCCCCCCCCTTTGGTTTCAGATACAAGAACACTTGGAGACCCAAGTTATGTGCTAGATAATATTTTGGATACCCATCCCCAAATACCCAAACTTTGTGGGGTTTTGTATCTTTTTCAAAAATTTGACCATACAGTTTAAAATCTGATCCAAAGCACGTTAAGAAACTACTACCATGTTGCCTGCATATAAAACAAGACAGTCTGGAGGTAGCATTTGCTACCTCCAGACTGATTTGTTAAGTAAAATAACTGAAAACCCAGTTCATTAATCATATCTGGTTCCAGTAACACTATTTGATCAAAGATACAGTTATAGAGTTACAAGTAGTGAATTAATGATGTTCTTACAGAGAAATACAGCTTTAGAAGTAACACAATGCAGATAGGAAAGGTTATTCTGTTTAATATCAACATTTGGTTGAAGTAGTAATTATTTATTCTTGCTTATGCCTCTCCATTTAGATGAACTTTATGTTCCAGCTCAAGGGAACTGAAGATACATAGATGCAGCATTTGAAATTATGTTACAAAATACATCCATGGTAGTAGGACTCTTGAGTTCAAATGCTGGTTCCTATGCCTTGTATCTCTGCTTCACACAAGGAAGGCTGGCTTAGGTTTGTTCCACATGTCTCATGGGTTTTGATTGCACAAATGCACAGCATGTGCACCTACAATGGGACATATATAAATGACCACAATCCTCAGGCCACAGATGAACCAGTACAAAGTAAACTGTAACGCAGGGGTGCCCAAACTACAGCCTGTGGGCCAGATCTGGCCCTTGACACCAATTCATTTGGCCCACGCCACTCTCGTAGCTCCCCTGATTTAAGCAGAGAAAATGGCGGCTTAAAATCTATCTCATCCTGTTGCAAAACAGATTACAAGGTGCATTTTACTTCAGCTTCCGGTGGGAGGAACCATGTGACCAGCCCACTGAACCACGTGACCGGCCCATGGCCTGAAAAGTTTGGGCACCCCACTGTTAACAAGTGAAGCAGCCCTGGGGCAGAATACCTCACAATATTGCTCTGCTATTTAAGAAAGGGGGCAGTGGAGACTTACCTAGAGATGGAAAGAAACAATTCTAAAATATTTTAGAATAAAAGCAAAACAACAATTATCATTAAAAAATTGATTGCTCAATGCTGCTCATCCGATGATTAATCTTTACATAAAGACTGCTCTGTTGAGACTTCACCAGCCACCAATAGTGGATGACAAGACCCTTGGCTCCAAATGTGTGAAATGACACCCACTGTAATTTTGGAGGCTTCTTGTAACTAAATTATATTGGGTGTGGAGGCTGTAACAGGAGTTCACAATCCCATTTTATGCTTGGCAAAATGATTCTGATATTTCCTTTTCCTATTAATCACTGACTTTGTCAACATTTCCCTAGTCAGCTATAGTCTGCCAGTTAATCACCATATTCTGTGGTTATGAGATAATCATTTCAAGTCACTTGGTCTGTGAAATGTAAAGACACCAATCTCAACTGCCAAGGCATCTAATTTTATCCTGAATAAAGAAAGACCTCCTTCTCAACACAATTAAACCAAACAACAGAGCGTCCTTCTAAATACCCAACACAACAAACAAACACTCATAAGAATGATTAATAGTGGAGGCAGCTTGGCCCAGGATTAGGCTCCCAGAACTGTGAATCATCTTTCATGGTAACATCCAGGTGTAGCAATTCACCTTTTTTGCGCAGGAAGAAGAGGGCTACAAGCACCCGGGACAGGACACAACCCCATGGCTGCCCTTTATCTACTCCTGCTAGAAAACCACTTGAAGCCAGGTGTTAATTCTCTTCCAAGCTTGTGAACCTGAATCTTTATGTACAGTAAAACCTCAAGACATGAAATTAATTCATTCCTTGAGGTTTTTTGTATCTTGAAAGTCATATCTCAAAACATGATTTTCCATAGGAATGCATTTAAAAGCAAAAAAATCCATTCTGGAGGTCAGAAAAAAAAGTAAAAAAAAATCCCCTATTAAAAACTCTTCATAAAGTGCATTTTGGAATTTTTCACTGTGTTTTGGCCACTTTATAGATTTGAACATATTAAAGACATTTATTTGGCTTGTTTCTGAGCACCAGAAATGTATTTTTGTTTTTAATGCATATTCGTCACATTTCCAACAGTACCCTCTAGTGGCCAGCTCTGGTAATTGCCGACTCAGTAGCTGGATATCAGCTACTTCCTGGTTGTGGGGAAAGCGTCTGGCGGTGCCAAAATGTGACAAAAAAAGTCCCAAAATGGAGCAGAAATGTTCCAATCACCCTCCCACCACTGTGGGAAGTGTCAGAAGACTCCCCCCCCCCCAAAAAAAAGCTGTACCTTGAAGCAATTTTTTTCCAAAATTTCCTTTCATATTGCAAGTTTTTTGTAAGTAGAGCCATTTGTAACTCAAGGTTTTACTGTACTCTTATTTGCTTACCGGTACCTGCTCTTACATTAAAGTCTATCCTTGGAGAACAAGCAGCAACATAAAGTTACTTTTCTAGCTGCAGAAAGTAGCAACTGTTGAATTCTGCAAATCCCTGTGTTCTGCCTTTAAACTACAGTACAGTAAAACCTCAAGTTATGAATAAACTCAGTTCCAGGGCCTTGTTCGTAAATAAAATCTGTTCCTAACTTTAGGCATCTCCATTCAGATAAAGTGAAAGCCCCACCCCACCCTCCAACAATCAAAACTGGCCACGCCCACCCTCCAAAAATCAATCAAACCACCCAAAAACAACAGCAGCGTTGAAAGGAAAGCATACATAAGCAAAAACGCTGTTCTTTACCTTAAAGCTTTGAAAATGGACAGAAAACTCAGAAAAATAAAGCTAGAAATTGCATCCGGCAGCCATTCTGATGCCGAAACTCCAGACAAAGAACTCCTCTGTAAGCACTTTACCTACAGGGTTCTGAAATGCTGCATGTGTATAAAATATAAACCCATAGGGGAAATGGCACTTTTTGCTTCACTGGAGGCAACACAGAAGGGGGAGAATCATTCGTAAATCGGGGCATGTTCGTAATTTGAGTCATGGATTTCAGTGCAGAACCAATTCGTAAGTCGAATTATTCGTAAGTCGGGGCATTTTTAAGTAGGGTTTTTACTGTATTTGGCAATGCTTCAGCGCTTCACTTAAAGAAAAAATTGCCATCAAGTATCAGTACAACAAATGTTATAAGGACCATTGTATCACAGTGAGCACTCTCATATAAACTGAGTTGGGCTTGGTTAGCACTTAGATAGGAGACCTTTTGTTTCTAACTGGCCAGAGAGTGGCATTATAATATGGAAATAAATGAAATAAATAAGTTGTTAACTTACTTGGCAATTATAGTCAGTGTCCAGACCATCCCACAGACTCATGAACTGAGCCTTCATCATAGCTGTGGCTTCATGATCAGAACTCGAACGACTCCGTAGAAAAGAATCTGAATTTTAATAAAACATATAAATGAAAATCTGTGGTTTTGGTCTGTAAGGAGAGGAACTTGGTGACCATTTGGAGACTCCAGCTGGCCCAGAATGCAGCTGCTCGGGTAGTGATGGGGTGCGGGCGTTATGCTCGTGCCTCGCCACTGCTTCAGCGGCTGCACTGGCTGCCAGTATGTCTCCGGGTGCAATTCAAGATGCTGGTCATTACCTTTAAAGCCCTATATGGTAGTGGGCCAGGATACCTCAGAGACCTTGTCACCCCAAGAACGTCTGTCTGTCCCACCAGGGTGGATCGGAGAGGCTCTCTTGCAATTCCATCAGCTAGAGAGGCTCGCCTCTCTAGCACTAGGAGGAGGGCCTTCTCAGTGACAGCCCTGGCCCTATGGAACCTCCTGCCAATCGATCTACGACAACAGACAGAGCTCCTGCCCTTCCGGAAAGGCCTTAAAACCTGGCTGGCATGACAAATTTGGGGAACAAAGAATACTGGATCTTATGTTGGGTGGCTTATCAGTTGAGACAGCCACCCTTTGCTTAACCTTGTCCTGTTCTTTTAACAATTTTTGTAATATGTTTAATTTCCTTTTAACCTAACTTTTAATATTGTATTATTATTGTATTATTTTAAACTATTTTTAAACTGTTAATAGGGTATTGTATTTTGATCGGTGGTCTTCAACTAGGTATTTTTAAATTTTGTTGTGTAAGCCACCCAGAGTTGGGTTTTTCCCGATTGGGGCGGGATAACAAGTTGGAACAAATAAATAAATAAATAAAGTGGAGTCTCTCCAAATATTGTTGGACTGCACCTCCAATCAACCTTTAAAGCCCTACATGGTAGTGGGCCAGGATACTTAAGAGACCGTGTCACCCCAAGAACAGAGTCGGGTTTACCTGATTGGGGCGGGATAGTAAATACGAATAAATAAAAAAATAAAAATAAAATAAACATCTGTCCGTCCCACCAGTGCAGATTGGAGAGGCTCTCTTATCATTCCATCAGCTAGAGAGGTGCATCTCTCTAGCACCAGAAGGAGGGCCTTCTCCGTGTCCGCCCCAGCCCTTTGGAACCTCCTGCCAACTGAGTTACATCTACAGACAGAGCTCTTGCCCTTTCGGAAGGGCCTAAAAACCTGGCTGGTAGGGCAGGTGTGGGGCTCCAGTAATATGGGGTCCCACGTTGGGTGGTTGATCTCATGGGACAGTCACCCCTCTCTCGCTCTTTTAAACTTTTTAAACCTTTTAACCTTTTAAATATTTTTAGATTTTTGTAAATTTATAGTTTAATTTTTTAAATAGATTTTTAAAGTAATTTTGAACCTTAAGGTTTTAATTTCTGAATTTGTAGGGGGATTGTTTAATTGTTTTGCATTTATTGTGTATAGTCTTTCCCCTTTTCTGTAAGCAGCCTAGAGTCAGGTTCGCCTGATTGGGGCAGCATAATAAATCTAAATAAATAAATAAATAAATAAACCTTGGATAGCAGAGGAATGATAGGACTTTCAGTTGATCAAGATCTGAAGATCATAGCTCTCACCCAGAGGATAGGGAATTTCTGGATTATTAATGAGGATTTCAGAAATCAGCATTGCAAATGTAACTCAAGCTGCATGCTTAAACTCAGAAACACTCAAATTATGCATACAGCCAAACCTCGCTTAACGAGCGATTTGCTTAGCGAAAAACTTGCATAACTAGCATTTTTCCCCAAATAAGCAATCCAACTCTCATAATGAAAATTTTCGATATGCGAGCCGGACTTTCCCTATGGGAAAACTCGCATAATGAGCACTTCTATGAGGAAAACTCGCATAACGTCAAATTTTCGCTATGCGAGTTTTTCCATAGAAATGGCTCGTTATGCGAGTTTTTCCATAGGAATTTTCACTACATGAAAAAAACTTGCATAACAAGCAGCCTCGCAGATCGAATTATTTTTGTTATGCGAGGTATGACTGTACTGGCTAAAATCCAGTAGTAAGTTGCAATTCTAGAGCACAACCATTGAATCAGTGAGCTTGCACTTGCAAATTCCATTGGTTCTATGGGTCTATTCTAGCTGCAACTTACTACTGGATTTCAGGCACCAAACAGGAAGCTGCAGCTCACACACTAAAGTTCCCAAAGTTTGCACAACCACTTTTAATTTATTAGAAAAAGGATTTAGTTGTAGTTTTAATTGGTTTTAACTGTGGGTTTTCGAGAACTTTTAGAATTTTAGCCTTTTTATGTGTTTTAGGATGTGTTAAACCACCCTGGGTCGCCTTCGGCCTTCGGTATAGACATTTAAATAAATAAATAAACCCTCCAGTTGTCCAGCTACAAGTCAATTTGCAAACATTATGATATAGTGAGGGCAGGGGGGAAAAGATTAGTTACCAACTCATTTTCAGTGAATTACAGGTTGATGGGATTCTTGATAATGCTAGAGTAGATATTCATAGTGCAGCAGACCCAATCCTGTATGGTTTGTTTTCTCTTCTAAGGTCAAGTTATATTCAAGATCACATAAAGTCTAATTTCATCTTAACTATTAAGAGAACCAGAGCATTCATGTTTGCTTTGTAGATTTAAAATTCATATGTAAACCAGGAGGATTCTAAATTTTAACTGGCTTTCTCCAAACACAAGCATCCATAACATTCAAGTCACTTCTATGATGTAGCCCGAATGGTGCAGTGGTTAAACTGCTGTACTGCAGCTAAAATGTTGTGAGTTCAATCCTGACAGACAGCAGGTTGACTCGGTCTCCCATCCTTCTGAGGTTGGTAAAATGAATACCTAGTACGTTGGGGGCAAAAATGATAATTACCTTGTGAACTGCAGAGACAGTGCTCTAAGCACTGTGGGGTGAGGTATGGCAAAAGTGGAACTGATATTGCTACTGTAACATGAAAGTCTGTGATCTAAAGCAAAAAATCCCACTGGACATACTGAAGTTCGAGTGTAAGCAAGTATTGTAACGGCAGTGTTCATTTTTCTAGATGGAAAAAAAATGACTCCTTCAGATTTGCATGAGTCAGCCTAAAAATAAAAGATCTACTGTATCCATAAAGTACCATCTACTAAAACAATACATTTCCCCATACAAAATGAATTCTGCCAATAATCACTTGCTTTTCAAAACAGTCTTATAAGGAATGAAGTAGCCAAGTACTGTATATGATACCCCATTACTGATACCAACAAATAGCTATAAGCTGCCTATAGCCCCATAAGGTTCAGAAATCAATTTTAAATCCACATCTTCTTATCCTGGCTCACTTGAAAGTCATCAACCATAGTTTCCTGGATCAGATGTAATTGGAAGTCAAATAACTATGCCATTCCGGCTTATTTACTCATTTACTTGAAGGCAAGTAGGACAGACTGCACACAGATGTGTGGCCCCTTTACAGTAATACCTCGCATAACAAATTTAATTCGTTCTGCAAGGCTGCTCACTATGCGAGTTTTTCGCTATGCAGGTCAGACTCGCATATCAAAAATCCCTATAGAAAAACTCGCATAACGAGCTTTTTAAGGGGGAAAACTCGCATAGCGAATTTTTTTCATTATGCGAGTTTTCCCCATAGAAACTCTCGCTATGTGAGTTTTCTATGGGGAAAGTCCAACTCGTATAGCGAATATTTTTGCTATGCGAATCGGACTCGCATAGCGAAAATATGTTATCTGAGTCAGCTCGCTTTTTGAAAACCCCGCTCGTTAACCGAGTTTTTCGCTAAGCGAGTTGTTCGCTAAGCAAGGTTTGACTGTACATCAATTCATCCTGAGAACAGTAACTATATTTCTTGACATAAAATTTGCTTTATTCCCCTGGTCAGCTCTTGTAAGATACAGGCTGCATCCAATTCAACACACAAATTTCACTCCTATCTACAGTATGTGTGAAATGTTACTTGGTCAAAAATACTTGTGGTTGACACAGAGTTGGATTAGGTTTTAGCCCAAGAGCTAAGCAAGTAAAAGCTGCATTTTCCTCCAAAGGTTAAGGTTTTGTGTAAAGTATCAGTGTACCTTTTAACACCCAAATGTAGGAGTTCACAGTGGATATAAATAAACCAAGGTTGAAGTGGGTGAGAGAACTCTATTGCTCCACCAATCCTTGCACCATGTTCCTTTCCAAAAGTACAATTTTAAATGCTAACAATACAGCGTTTCTGCTTTTTCAAGGTAAAACACTAAAAATTTTTTCCTAATCTTTAGCTGCTGATGGTGAAACAACAAACATCTTCTGTTGTAAACAGTGATCCCTCAGAACCAACTGCAAGCAATTAAAACAACCATGAATGCATTGTTTTTTAATATCTATGGAGAAATTATGTATTATTTTACCTATTTCATCGATAAAGATGATGGAGGGTTGAAGCTTCATAGCCAAAGAAAAAACGGCAGCTGCTAGCTTCTGAGACTCCCCATACCATTTGTCTGTCAGCGTTGAAGGTTGAAGATTAATAAATCGGCAACCTGCTTCTTTTGCTGTAGCTTTGGCAATCAAAGTTTTACCGCAGCCTGGAGGGCCATAGAGAAGGACTCCTAAAAACAACATATAATTAACAATTCATTGCTGCTTAGTGTGACAGAGACACCCTACAAATCTACAGTCAAAACAGTTATATGGTTGTTTTAAAATTAGAGAGTGAAATCAGAAAGGCCCTAAAAACCACTGCAAACAACAAAGCTAGTGGAGATGATGGTATCCTAGTTGAATTTTTCAAAGCCCTAAAAGATGGGAAAACAAAACAGAGGCCACAGGATTGGAAAAGATCGGTATACATTCCAATCCCTAAAAAGGGTAATGCCAAAGAATGTTCAAATTATCAAATAATTGCGCTCATCCCACATGCTTGCTAGGTTATGCTCAAGATAATGCAGGATAGACTGCAGCAGCATGTGGAAAGAGAATTACCAGAAGTGCAGGCAGCATTCAGAAGAGGCAGGGGGACTAGAGACCACATTGCCAACATACATTGGATTATGGAGAAAACAAAGGAATATCAGAAACAAGTCTACTTCTGTTTCATTGACTACATCAAGGCCTTTGACTGTGTGGACCACAACAAAATGTGGCAAGTAATTAAAGAGATGGGAATACCAGAACATCTCATGAGAAATCTGTACATGAGTCAAAAGGCAACAGTTAGGTCAGAATACGGAAGGACAGAGTGGTTTGGAATAGGAAAGGGAGTAAGACAAGGCTGCATTTTGTCACCCTGATTATTCAACTTATACACAGAGCACATAATGCACGGAGCAGGGATGGAGGAATCACAATTTGGGATCAAAATTGCTGGGAGAAACATCAACAATTTGAGATATGCAGATGATACCACCCTAATGGCAGAAAGTGAGGAAGACCTAAACAAGCCCCTGCTTAGGTTGAAAGAAGAGAGTGCAAAAGCTGGCTTGAGACTCAACATCAAGAATACCAAGATAATGGCAGCAGGCCCTATAAGTCCCTGGAAAATAGATGGGGAAGAAGTAGAAGCAGTGACAGATTTTACTTTCTTAGGATCCAAGATCACTGCAGATGGTGATTATAGCCATGAAATAAAAAGGCAACTGATTCTTGGAAGACAAGCTATGAGAAACTTGGGGAACATAGTTAAAAACAGAGACATCACCTTGAAAACAAAAATTCACATAGTCAAAGCAATGGTATTCCCTGTTGTAATGTATGGTTGTGAGAGCTGGACCATTAGGAAAGCTGAGCACAGAAGAACAGACACCTTTGAAATGTGGTGTTGGAGGAGAGTTTTGAGTGTCCCCTGGACAGCAAGGAAAACAAATAGGTCAATCTTAGAAGAAATCAACCCTAACTGCTCCTTAGAAGGTCAAATAGTAAAGATGAAGCTAAAGTACTTTGGACACCAAATAAGAAGATTCACTTGAGAAAGCCTTGATGCTGGGAAGGGTGGAGGGCAAAAGAATAAGGGGGCGGCCAAAAATGTGATGGCTAGATGGTAGTGTAGATGCAATGGGCACAGAGCTGGGCACGTTGAGGAGGATGGTAGAGGACAGGGGTGCCTGGAGGGCAATGGTCCATGGGGTCGCAAAGGTTTGGAATCGACTGTGCGACTGAACAACAACAAAAATTCTTTCTTATATTCAACAACTGCCTTGCTCCTCCCCTCCATTATCTAATGAACCCTTAAAATGTAACTTTGTTTAGGATCCCATTATTAAAACAAAAGACAAAATGACCTAATTGAGATAGCCAGGGAATAAGTCAACATCGTCACTGCTGAATCAGAAAGAAAAAAACAAAACAAGATAACAAGCCAATACAGTAATACCTCGGATAACGTTTACATCGGATAATGCTAAAATCGCATAACGTTAAGTAATCTGAGGAGAATTGGATCGAATAACGTTAAGGTCTTATGGGATGGATCCGATAACAACCGCTAAAGCCTGTGTGGTTACAATGTATCTCTATGGAACTTTAACATTATCCGATCCATCCCATAGGATTTTAACATGGATTAAATAACACTAAAAATCGGATAACACCAAGACTTGTGGAACCAAGTCTTAGCGTTATCCGAGGTATTACTGTATAAGTCTTACAGTTTAATGGAATTAGCTCCCATCTGCAAAATTAACCTCAGTTTCAATAGGGATGTGAGACACACATTTTTTTCCTTCACAAAGTTTTCTTTTGCTCTAGTTAAACTGTATTATCAAACTTTCATTGCACTTGATTGGTGGTGGTGGTGGTGACTTGAGCTTTATTTTAAAAACTACTGGCCAAGATGCTGTTGCATAGATCCACTGGAGGAAGGAAAACGGCCTAACACGCAGCAGTAAACTGCCACTAACTAAGGAAACCCTGGTTAAGTTCTTCATATCACACCACCTGAGTGTCTGGACAAGGGACATAGAATCCTAGAGCAGACTTGTTAATTAGCAGTAACTTGGTACCAAGTGTTATACCATTTCCCTTCTGCCAATATAACTAGTACATAACAAAAAATTAATAAACTACATTAGACACACTAGGGGAAAAAAGACAACAGATACAAACAAAGAAATTATCCACACAAATGACCAACCAAGCAGCAGTGAACATGAAAAAAATCAAGGACTCAGTAGGAGACACATGATATTCAAGTCATTCTTTCAATCTAGGCAACCTGCAATCTCGCTTACCTCAGCACAAACAAGCTTAGGCCATTATCTATCATTACCAGAAAATATTATCACATGCATTAGCTGAATGTGCTATCCAGAAAACTAGTGATAAAAGTTCTGTTACAGATTTCCCAAAAGCAGAGTCAGGAGAACCACAACTGCACTGAGTCCATTTTATTAAAACCATGCCAGCAAGGAGCATATTGTTATACGTAGAAAGACTTAAAAGTATCCATGATGCATTACTTTAAAGCAAGATTGTTACGGCTGAACAAGAAAGGAAATGAATGGCTTTCTCCATGAATATAAGCAATAGGGGCTGTGTGCCAAGAGTTTAAACAGAGCAAGAGACATACTGGCTCAAATCGTACTGGTATAACTTTGCTTTACACAACTAGGGTGATGTCATCAATCAAAACAGTAGTATTTTGTGCAATTTAATTGAAATCTTCCTACTCCACCCTGTCAGGTTCTAGGGCTCTCAAAGGCTCCCTATTAACCCTGGGAAACCTTTCAATGCCTTGGGATGGGTGTAATGTGGATTCAATAGCCAAAACTGCAACTGCAAATTAAATCAACAGAATAGGGATCTCTACCCCCAATGTGATAGTCATTTTTTGCAATGAAAGGTTCCCTTACCACTATTGCAAGTGACCCAAGAGCTTTCCCAGGGCATAAAGGAACCCTAAGGAGCCTTAGAACCTGAGGGGAAGATAAGAAGCATTTATTAAACATTACTCTTGTGAGCTGATCACATATTCAAATTGTGCAGCATAAAATCATGCTAATCTAGGTCTCTCTTCCAGCAATGCACTTCTCTAATAGATTCTGCATTAACTTTTTTTTAATGCTACACATATCTAGATGTTTAAGAAAAGTAATCTGGGGAGCATATGCAATGTTACTGTGTCTATTTGCCTCTCATGGACAATTTAGAAGTGATCACTTCTTCAAGGAGTTTTTAAATCACTATTATAGTATTACTCTGTTGCCCAATACACTACATAGCATGGGAGGAACCAAGTCTAATAGTATTACTCTACAATAATAAATTAACAGTTTCACATTTCTGGTTATTGTCACTCTGAGATGTTTCAAGGAGAAGGAAAATAGTCAAATGTCCCCAAAGAGAGAACCACAATAATAGGAGTTGTGAAGAAACTAGGAAATATGGAAGAAGATATCCATCTTTGAATTAGGCTTGTGAGTGTATCTGGAAAAATGGTTTCTAACCAAAACTTTTGTCCAGCAAAAAAACAAACATCAGAATACAATCCTTTAACTAAAAAATGCTTAAGAAACTCTACATGAAATTGTTGGCAGCTATCTGAACAGAATAGCAGAGAAATATGTAATATGCTTTCTTCTAGCATGGCTGTTCCTATTTTTATAAATGATCTTCCTGCTTTAAGCAAGAGACACTTTCCACAGTTTAAACTCCTTTCTTCTTCAGCTCAACATTAAGAAATCGTAATCTAGCATCTCTCCAGACCTACCTTTTGGGGGCTGTAAGAGCCTGGAATTCTGAAATAGATGTTTCTTTTTTATTGGTAAGATGACTGTGTCTTTCAGGTCGGTAATAACATCATCTAAACCTGCAATGTCGCTCCACGTTACCTAAGGTGCAAAAGAAGTATGTAAAGAATTAATTAGATAATGTGCTGTTATGCTTGGAGTGTTGGGAGATGACAGGGACACCAAGGTTAAAATCTTCTCTTCTCATGAAACTTGCTTAGAGACCTGCTATTTTCTCCCAACTTAAGGTATTTTGCTGGATTGTTATGAGCATCATGGGGGAAGACAGGGCAGAATGGTGTGTGTCACTTGGCACACATTCTTGAAGGAAAAGAAGCATATAAAATGTAATAATTACAAACAGACATACACATATGTCATCAGAAAATAACCTTATTATCAAGATTCTAAAGAAACTAGTAATGGTAATTACTTTTTGAGGCTTATGTTTAGTTATAAAATTATGCACACAGTGAGATACTGTATAACAGAAAGCAAAAACCGAACAAACCTGAAGCAGTAACAGGATTTCTGATACTATTCTTATGATACTGACTTTGATCACATTTAATATTCAAAGGTTTAAATGCTTTTATTTGACATGATAAGCAGATGATAGCCCTACTGATGAAATGGACTTGATTCACAAAAGCTCAGATTTAAATACAGGAGTTAGTCTTAAGTATTTAAATGTGAGCTTTTGTGAATCAAGTCCATTTCATCAGACTTTTTTTGGTCTTTTTTGTTGTTTTGTTTACTCTCTGATTTGAATCAAGATAGTGCTTAAAGCTTGGTGGGGGACATGGACGTGCACCTAAGCCCCACTCCTACCCATCCTGAAACAAAGGTGAGCTTTGCTTCTTCAGGGCCACTGCAAGTACATTATGCTGAATGAGTCTGCAGCATCTGTGAATGGAAGCTGTAATCAGGTAGAATCGTAAATCACAAAAGTGCCACAACCACTTTAAGTAGAACATGCTTACAAGCAGACTTTTTAAAATAGGAAAATTTCCAATGGTGTATTTTTCAAGGGAAAAAAACCTCACATCACATATGTCTGCATTTATCTATAACTGTTTGGGCTATTGCACTGTAATCAGTCATGTAAGGTAGGCTAAATATAGGATATGAACATCTAAGTCATTTCCCCAAAGCACTGATCAGCCAATGTACTGACTGAGGCTTCTGGGAATTGAAGTCCACTAGTGGGCTGTGTACCCCTTGTTGGGAACCACTGTTAGGGCAAGGATTGACAACATTGTGAGCTGAGCTGCCTATAGAGGAACAAAAAAATAAAATATAATGAATCTCTTCCCGTGCACAATGCAGCTATTTCCTGGCCGGGTCTGGATAACACTTATACATGGTGTATTTGCCCAATATTGCTAACATTTTTCAGTAATGAACTAAAGGAAAAACAAAACTATGTTTGATATTACTGTTTGTTTCATCTTCCTCAAATAATTAACTCTGAAAATCTCCTTTTTTGCATTTAGGAATTTAAAAGTTGTAGCATAAGATTTGTCAGACATCTAATGCTTGTGGTTACTTTGAGCTAAATTATAATACCAAAACACCAGAAGACTGGTATGTGGTACAGAAAGCATTGAATGGATCTGAATATAACATTTAAATTATGCCATTTAATTCACCTGAAATAATCAAATATTTCAGTTTAAATATGTTGTAGCTACTGGGAAACCTTTCTATTTATATTGCACAAAAATTACATTGATTAAATTTTTAGTTCTTCTGTTATACTAAATATGTATCTTTGCACTTGCGGAGAGAAAATGTATGTTTCAACGGAAAAATGAGTCAAAGATGCTAAACCAGACAATATTATTAAGAGTACAGTAAAACCCCGATTTACTTTAGAAGTCCGTTCCGTAGCTATTTACGTAAATTGTTTTTTTTTTTTAATGTAAATTGATGCATCCTGACCGGACCAACAATAATCAAAAAAGTAATCAGCACAAAGGGAATGACGAAGCAGTCTGTCTACCTTTTCGCTGATGCTCTTGATCAGTTTCTCTGGCTGTAGGGGGAGCGGGAACTGCCACCACGTTTTCCGGAGTCCCCTACCTGAGCTTGCCTTGGCTTGAAATTCCTATGGGAAATTACACTTTGTGCCCATCGTAGCCATTTCTGGTAATAATGGGCAATTTTAAAATTTAGTATTTAAAATGGTGGTGGCACCATTTTAAACTTACAAAACACAAGTGAAACCCCTTATGTAAATTGATTTTTTTATTTTGCATAAATCGGGATGTGGTTTACGCAAAAATCCTTACGTAAGTCAATTTTTACGTAAGTAGAGGCATACGTAAATCAGAGTTTTACTGTATTAAAAAATTTCCCAGCTTGGACTATGATAGTAGCTGAAAATAAAAGGATTAACTGTCAAAAGTAAACTGCTCTCTGGTTCTCAGACTCAAACCACACTGAGAGGTCCATGCTAAGCACTAACCTTAATCTATCCATGTTGGAAAAATTCAATTTATTAAAGTTGTATTTATGGCATGAACATAACATCAACATGTTATTGACTCAAACATTACTTTACTTTCTCTCCAAAGTTATTCCACCAATAGAAAAAAAACCAGACATGGGACACTTACGTGCATGCTAAGAGGATCTACAAGATGTGCAGCAATGCTCATTTCATACTCTGTAAGCTTGACATTTTTCACTCCTATTTGCCTCATTAACTTCTCTGCCTATAAAGGAAAAAGTACTGGCATTCACTACTTTATCATTTTTGTATTCTTAGATAATATTTGAGAGTGTTAAATGGTAATGTTAATGTTCAGCAAAATGTGCCTTAGGCAATGTGAAAACCAAATCTTCATATTTTCATAGCAACCCACATTTAATAAAAATCAACCTGTCTAGTAACAAATTTTCAATAGTAGAATTCAGGGTCTCTTTATGACAAATCAAAGCATTTCCCACTAGCATTTTAATTTTTGTCCAATAGTTAATTATAATCCTTACAAAAACAGAGCAACTTCTTATCAGGCCATAATACATTAAGGTAAAAAACAACTCTAATGGTGGCTACTTCTTCCATTTTACAAACAGTGCTGAAGAGAGATGATGTGACACTGTATTTTAGAGATAATTCAAAATAATACATATACTGTTGGGGAAAACAATTAATATTCCTCTCCATTACTGCCCCAACCAACTCGCTATTACTCCGGCCTCCTCTACTCTACAGAAACACACAATGTATTTGGCATTAAGCACCCTATGACTAGGTGATTGGTTTGGGACTGCATATTCTTTCTCTCTAATTACTACATTGTGGTATATGAACTGATTTTAAACCTTTTAAATTTAGTTCAGTGTTATCTCTTATTGACATTATCATTATACAGTATGAGCACAAAAGACAAGGAATTACAGCCTAGCTTTTCAGTGACCCCAGTTTTGTGTTAACAAGGTAAATGTTGATTTAAGAAATGAATTCCTTACATAATGTAAGACAAGCACATTCTGAAGACTACATCTGCATCTCACATGTAACTTATTAAAATTTTATGCATGAAATGAGAAATTAACTAAATCTGGAGGAAATATATTTAGCATAGTCTTCATGCTTTTTAATAGAAAGGAGCACAATCTCTTAAATTAATCTCCAACTGCATTAGCTAACAAAAGCAAGTTAGTAAAGGTAAAGGTTTCCCTTGCTCGAAAGCCAGTCATCTCCGACTCTAGGGGTCAGTGCTCATCTCTTTCTAAGCCGAAGAGCCAGCGCTGTCTGCTTCTGCAAGTTAGTAAAGGTAAAGGTTTCCATTGTCCGAAAGCCAGTCGTATCCGACTCTAGGGGTCAGTGCTCATCTGTTTCTAAGCCGAAGAGCCAGCGCTGTCTGCTTCTGCAAGTTAGTAAAGGTAAAGGTTTCCATTGCTCGAAAGCCAGTCGTATCCGACTCTAGGGGTCAGTGCTCATCTGTTTCTAAGCCGAAGAGCCAGCGCTGTCTGCTTCTGCAGACGTTTCCATGGTCATGTGGAAGACATGACTAGACAACGGAGTGCACGGAACGCTGTTACCTTCCCACCAAAGTGGTCCCTATTTATCTACTTGCGATTTCTTGCTTTCGAATTGCTAGGTTGGCAGGAGTTAAGGGTCTTCTAAATCTGCTGGGAAAGGTGGACAGCAAAAGAAGAAGGGGGCAGCCAAAAATGAGATGGCTAGATGGTATTGTCGACGCAATGGGCACAGAGCTGGGTGGGTTTAGGAGGATGGTGGAAGACTGAGGTGCCTGGAGGGCAATGGTCCATGGGGTCGCAAAGGGTAGGAATCAACTGTGCGACTGAACAATAACAAAAATATTTTAAAGTGTTGGAAACTTTGCTGTATCTATGTCAGCTAAAGGCAATAACTTCTTACATTGTGAAAATGAGAATGCTTCATTACATTAGTCAAAATAATCTTTGTTCAACTGGTATTTAGTTAGATGCAGATATAAAGAAACATCTATAGATGAATGGATTCTTTATGTGGTTTCTTATTTTTTTCTCTTAGCATAGCAGCTGCAGTTTTGGGAGGGCATTTCAATTAAGTATACAACTGTATAAAGCAATTTAACATATGCTTTAGAGATGGTTCCACTATATAGTACAGTAGATAGGTTCCAATTAGAAAAAGAAGAATTATTCATTTTATCTATAGAAATGGAAGGTTTAATTTAATACCAGGCAAAACCTTCCAGCTTAGGTTGAAATTTACGTAAGTCTTCTGCTGCACTGGCACAGATCTCTCCAACAGATAAATTCTAACAATCTTAATGCTTATGTTGGGTTTGGAGTTAGGAAAAACCACTTACATTACAGCTAATCACAACAGCTGCAGTAGTTCTTGGCCAGCAGTTCTTGGGGCTGCAGCTAACTAATGACAAGATTCCTCAACAGCTGATACACTACAGCTCCCCTATGCAACAATGGATCTTAGGGAGTTTGCTGAGGTTGAAAGAGATGATACTTTGTAATGGCAGTAACTTTTCTTGCTTCTCTTATTCGTGACTAGATATCTCACTAGGAGTTTTAAAACCATTACAGTAACACCTCAGATAACGCTAAGACTTGGTTCCACAAGTCTTGGTGTTATCCGATTTTCAGTGTTATCCGATGCATGTTAAAATCCTATGGGATGGATCGGATAACGTTATAGCTCCATAGAGATACATTGTAACCGCACAGGCTTTAGCGGTTGTTATCTGATCCATCCCATAGGACCTTAACGTTATTCGATCCAATTCTCCTCCCCAGATTACTTAACGTTATGCGATTTTAGCGTTATCCGAGGTATTACTGTATTCTAATTTAGATTTGAGGTACACAGAAAGAACCTCCTCAAAGACTGTGTTATTTTAAAATCACAATCAGGCATAACCTGGTGACAGCATCCTCGTGTTGCTAGCTAATCTTTCTCACACTAGGTCAAGCGAGAGGAACTGCAGAATTTATTTATTTATATTATTTTATTTATTGAATTTATTACCCCGCCCCACTCAGGAGAACCCGACTCTGGGCGGGGTTCACCAAAAGGTGCCTTCATTTTGGCAGTTTCATGTCTGGCCTAGACGTGAAAGAAGAATTTAGACTTTTACTTTTTCTACAAAGGAGCTTAGAGTCTTCTTTTCATCTGTAATAACAGCAACTTTATAAACTAGGACAACAGAAGAAATACTTAAAATTGCAACGGAAAAGTGAGAAGCAAAAAGTGACACGGAATGCAGAATTTCAGTGACTGGCACATTAGGGACAAAGAGAACTACAGGTCACCCTTCTTATCTACAGTGGATACACTCCAAGACCTGCCCTGATTACATGAAACCATGGATAACAGTGATCCCTATACAGTATTTACAATGCAGACAGTGGCCTTTAGTGGCCAGCTCTAATAATACAACATAGAGATTTTTTAAACTGAATATTTTTAGAATAATGAATAACTAAAATCATAGATATTGGGGTGGGGGTGGGAGAACCTGTGTTACATTGACCAATGCAAGGAAATAGAAGGCAACAACAAAAAAGGAAAAACTAGAAATCTCTTCCAGCTAATCTTTGACAAATCAAAGGGGGAAAGTAAGCCTCAACAGCAGAAGCATGCTACCTGACTTGGAAAAAATAAATAAAAAGAAGTTGGAAACGTTACACTGAAGACCTGTTAAAAAGAGATAAAAGGATAGCTGAAGAATCATCTTATGATGAAGAACCTGCAGATCTAGAAAGTGAATTGAAAGTTGCTCTGAAAGTTGAGTAGATAGAATACTGATAGAAATAGTTCAAGCCACAATACAGTAAAACCTCAGATAACACTAAAACTTGGTTCCACAAGTCTTGGTGTTATATGATTTTTAGTGTTATCCGATGCATGTTAAAATCCTATGGGATCCATAGAGATACATTGTAACCACACAGGCTTTAGCGGTTGTTATCTGATGCATCCCATAGGATCTTAATGTTATCCGATGCAATTCTTCCCCCCAGATTGCTTAATGTTATGAGATTTTAGTGTTATTCGATACTAATGTTATCTGAGGTATTACTGTAGTTCAATTCCCCACTGGGTCTACTGAAAGAAGAGCCAGCCTGTAAGTCCTGGGCAAGCTGCACAATTCCAGGGTGCCCCAGATGAAGGGAATGATAAACCACTTCTTTATATTTTCTACCTAGAAAGGGTTGCCACAAGTCAGAAAGGATTTGGCAGCATGCGACTATTAGTAGTGACAATTCTCTTAAAGGACAGCAATTTAGACACCTTTGACATTAAGGAAGAAATATTTTATTGACATACCTGTTTTTGAGCCTCTACTTTTTGCTTCCTCGTTGGATCAATTGCATCAACCATCCATTTTATGGTAAAATATGTCACAGCACCAAATATTGTTAACCGGAAAACTAAACCAACAACTTCATTCCGACTTAGGGGACGAGAAAAGGCTTCAGCATGTACCATTTTGCTTTTTCCACCTATATCAAAGAATTAGGGATGAGACAGGTTACACAAAGTTTTCAGTCTTAGAAAAGATGGGAAGCTCTAATATACCCAAATATGCCTTAATATGTTACTAAATTGTCATTATTTCATACCACAAAATTAGTAACTTTTTATTGCTATCTTTAAAAAGAAACAGCATTTCAGATATTTTAACTGGCAAAGAGAAAAGACTTAATGTATTCAGCACATATAGGTAAAGGTTTCCATTGCTCGAAAGCCAGTCATATCCGACTCTAGGGTTCAGTGCTCATCTCTGTTTCAAAGCCAAAGAGCCAGCGCTGCCTGCTTCTGCAGACGTTTCCGTGGTCATTTGGCAGGCATGACTAGACACTGGAGTGCACAGAATGCTGTTTACCTTCCCACTGAAGGGGTCTCTATTTATCTACTTGCAATTTCTTGCTTTCGAACTGCTAGGTGGACAGGAGCTGGGACAATATAGTTTTACTCTTATTTGGCTATAATGACCTGCAATACAGTAATCTGAAACATTGGCCCTGCCTTCTAATGAATTTGAATGGATTTGAGCCTGAAGTCTGGCAGCTCAGATCCAGGAAGAGCTTTATGGCAACTTTCTTAAGTGCAAAATCAAGTTAGGAGGAGGGGGGAGGAGTTCCCTGGACAAGGAATAACATTACAGGAGCATACAGTTGAGGAACTCAACCTCCCGTACATCACTTGGAGGACTCTGAATAGGCTGAGGGTTGGAATCACAAATGCAAGACCAACATGTTCTACCCAAGCCTGGTTTTTTTTTTGGTTATTATTTATATTTTATTCAGTTTTATTCGGTAGATTTAACCTCTTATTTCTATTGTAAAAATTTTTAACGTAACCCGCCCAGAGGGCTGCAGTAGCTTAGTGGTTAAGACACTGAACTTGATGACCAGAAGGTCAGCAGGTCAGCATTTTGAGACCCAAGGGCTGTACAATAGAGTGAACGCTTTTCATCTGTCCCAGACCCTGCCAACCTAGCAATTCAAAAGCAAGAAATTGCAAGTAGATAAATAGGTACCGCTTCAGCAGGAAAGGGAACAGCGTTCCGAGCTCTCCAGCATCTAGTCATGCCTGCCACGTGTCCACAGAAACATCTGCAGACAGACAGTACTGGTTCTTTGGCTGTAAAGCACGGTTTTCCAGTGTAGTGCCCACAACCTACCGGGGGGGGGGGGCTTCAATTCCCAGAAGTCTAAATCAGCAAATTGGCTGATCAGTGCTTTGGGAAACTGGCTTAGGCTTCTGGGCATTGAAGTAATAAAAAAAAACGAAGGGTTGGGACTGCAGTAAACGGAGATGGCGGGGTAATCCTGTTATGGTAACAGAGAAGACCATACTGCCAGCAACTCAACGCCAAGTGTCAGGCAGCGGTTAACTAAACTGACCACCCTGAGGACTAATGGCCTTGGATGCCAAATTCCACAAGGACGGGCAATGGTCCCCAAACAGATTAAATTCCACTTGAATCCATCTTGATGGACTCCAGCAGCTTCATCAATACTGGGCTGGGGCTGATGAGGACGTGATGAGTGGCAAAAGGGCTCAGGACCAGAAAGTGAGTTGAGAAACTAGGTCAGTGGTCTGGGTGTCACACTGCAATGCGGAAGGCAGATAAAAGGCCACTGCATTATATTCGCAGGCCAGTCTTCAAGGCTGATCTCCATGATGATCATCAATGCAGTACAGTACTGTACAGTAAAACCTCAGATAACGTTAAAACCTGGTTCCACAAGTCTTGGTGTTATCCGATTTTTAGTGTTATCCGATGCATGTTAAAATCCTATGGGATCCCTAGAGATACATTGTAACCACACAGGCTTTAGCAGTTGTTATCTGATGCATCCCATAGGATCTTAATGTTATCCGATGCAATTCTCCCCCCCCCCCCCCGATTGCTTAATGTTATGCGATTTTAGTGTTATTCGATACTAATGTTATATGACGTATTACTGCACAGTAAAACCTCATATAACACTAAAACCTGGTTCCACAAGTCTTGGTGTTATATGATTTTTAGTGTTATCTGATGCATGTTAAAATCCTATGGGATCCCTAGAGATACATTGTAACCACATAGGCTTTAGCGGTTGTTATCTGAAGCATCCCATAGGATCTTAATGTTATCTGATGCAATTCTTCCCCCCAGATTCCTTAATGTTATGCGATTTTAGTGTTATTCGATACTAATGTTATATGACGTATTACTGCACAGTAAAACCTCATATAACACTAAAACCTGGTTCCACAAGTCTTGGTGTTATATGATTTTTAGTGTTATCTGATCCTCTATGGGATCCATAGAGATACATTGTAGCCACACAGGCTTTAGCGGTTGTTATCTGAAGCATCCCATAGGATCTTAATGTTATTTGATGCAATTCTTTTCCCCAGATTCCTTAATGTTATGCGATTTTAGTGTTATTCGATACTAATGTTATCTGAGGTATTACTGTATTTGGATTCGGATACAGCAGAAGAAATAGGTAACACTTCAGCGGGAAAGGGAGCAGCGTTCCATGTGCTCCGGCGACTGGTCATGCCTGCCACGACGCGACCATGGAAACGTCTGCAGACGCAGAGATCGCTGGCTCACTGGCTATAAACGGAGATGAGCACCGAACCCTAGAGTCGGACACGGCTGGCTTCCGAGCAAGGGAGACCTTGACCTGAGCCGCCCGGAGTGAAAGAATATCCATTAAGGTGGGGGGGGGGATATAAACGCAAATAAATAAATAAATTTGAAACCGGGAAGAAAGGGGTCAACAAACAAGCCTCACAACAACGCAGGGCAGCCACCAGCGAACCACGACGGCGAGCCCGACTCACCTTCTCCCCGCCGCTCAGAAGAATCACCCGGGCTTGGGAGGCCTCCCACAAGAGCAAACTTCCAAACAGGCCTTGGCCTTTCCTCTGCCGGGTCCGACGCTGAATCGCGTCCCCCCTCGACTCATCGCAAAGGTTCCGCCTCAAGGCGGAAAGGATGGAACAGCTGTGGCGACAATCCTCTTTCTCTCCCCCCCCCCTCTCCTGGTCCGCTTCTTGGGACTGCCAAGGCCAGGTGTGGATGGGTCCCGGCGCAGCCCAATCCCAAATGCGTTTGCTCAGAGATCAAGAGCACTCGGGGATGCTCCTGACGAACCACCTAAGGCAGGGGTCTGCAAACTTGGCTCTCCAGGTGTTCTTGGACTTCAATTCCCAGAAGCCCAAGTCAGCACTCCTGCTAATCAAGGCTTCTGGGAACTGAAGTCCAAGAACAGCTGGAGAGCCAAGTTTGCTGACCACTGACCTAAGGCTAAGCCGGACTACGACTCCCGACAGACCTAACCAGCATTAGCCTCTGCAGAGGGTGGTGGGATTTGTAGTTGAGCGAAACCTTAGGCCGCCAACTTATTATCAGAGAGTAAAAAAAACTGCAGTGGCTCAAGTGGCTAAGACGCTGACTGGGAGGAGGAAGGTCAGTAATTCGATTCTCGAGTACTGCAGGACGGAATGAGCTCCCGTCTTTGTCCCAGCTCCTGCCAACCTAGCAGTTTGAAAGCAAGAAATTGCAAGTAGATAAATAGGGACCACTTCGGTGGGAAGGTAAACAGCATTCCGTGCGCTACGGTGTCTAATCATGCTTGCCACCATGACCACGGAAACGTCTGCAGAAGCAGACAACGCTGGCTCTTCGGCTTCGAAACAGAGATGAGCACTGACCCCTAGAGTCGGATACGACTGGCTTTCAATCAAGGGAAACCTTTACCTTTAAAAGACACAAAGACAAAAAATGTTGTGGCACCTTAAAGACTTATCTTTCCTAAATCAAGTCCGCTTTGTCAGAGATAAGAGTGAGACTTTATGGTATCACTTTACACACATCAGGTGGTATCACTTTATAGACATCAGGTGCGGAGATGCACAATGGTTGGTTAGTATAACTGGAAAGGTAAAGATTTCCCATGTTCGAAAGCCAGTAGTATCCGACTCTAGGGTTCAGTGCTCATCTCTGTTTCATAGCTGAAGAGCTAGAGCTGTCTGCTTCTACAGACATTTCTGTGGTCATGTAGCAGGCACGACTAGACACTGGAGCGTACTGAATGCTGTTTACCTTCCCACCGAAGTGGTCCCTATTTATCTACTTGCAACTTCTTGCTTTCTAACTTCTAGGTTGGCAGGAACTGGGACAAAGACAGGAGCTCATTCCCTCCTGCAGTACTCAGGAATGGAACTGCTGACCTCCCGCCTTCCAGCCAGCGTCTTAGCCACTTTAGCCACTGCAGTATAACAGATAAGTGTACAAATCAATATGGCTTTTTACTACTGTACTGATAAAAACAAGATCCCTGGTTGGTATTCAAATTTGATGTGAAGTCTGGCCCTGTTGAGTTGCAAATGGTTAGTAGATGAATGCAGAACAAACTGTGGCATTACACATTTGCCTTTCATATCTAGCATCTATTGATCACATGTGAAAATAATAAGTAGATAATGGTGTGACAATGGTTCACTAATTGTTGTGTGGTTAAAATACAACAGTTAATCTTTAAAGTGTCACAACGTTTTGTGTTGTTGTTTTTTACTCTGATATCCTTGCACAGACTAATACGGCTACCACTTCAAAAACTCAGGCAGCCAACTACTCCTAATATACCCCAAGCAATTCTCTGTGGTTTACAACTGCGCCACAATCCTTCTTCTTTCGTGTTAAGGTCAAACTTTAAATTCCCAAAATGAAACCAACTTCTGGGCTGTTCGTTGACAAAAATTAAATCCTAATCAGTACATGTCTCCAGTAGTAACATCAGGTTGCCATGTATAGTCAGGATTAGGCTAATTCCTAACTGTAACTGCAAGTCTTTTTACGCACATAAATGATTTTGCGTTTTTGGAATAACAAAGTGCTCTGTGGCACAACAAACTTGACTGATAGTAAAGTTGCCACCCCAGGATTGCGAATCGCTGTGTCCTATTTCCTTCCTCTGTGAAATGCAAGGTTGCCTACGTTGATTTCCCCACAGGAACCCCTGTGAGAAAGAGCGTCTAGCGAACATACTAACTGAATGGGGTTTTGAACCGGTCTTGCTTCTACCCCACACTGACTCTCACTCCGGCTGTGCAAGAAGCAAAAACTTTAGAGGGCGAAGCTTGCATCTTCCTTGCATCATGCAGGAAAAGGCAAAAGGGGAGGGAATGGGTGCGGGCAACTTTCCTCGAGGAGCAAATCCTTTGTGATACAGGCCAGTAATTTGGCTTAGCATTTGACAGTTTAAGAGATGGTGAGAGATCGCGGTGTGCTTTCAGATAAGCTTCCTATATAATTACCCGGCCCCATTTTTACTGAATTCTGTTAACACCCTGGCCGTCTCTAATCGCTGCGTAATTTCCGGCCCAGTGAGTGCGAGTGGCTCACGGGTCTCATGACTGTTGCCTTTTAATTAAACATAAAAGTGATCAGCCTCATTTCCAGGTTGGGGGGGGACACACACACACATGATTCGACCCAGTTTTAACATTTCTAGTACTGGGACCCCACTGCCTCGACATTCCACCTTTAATTTCACAAAGTGAATTACTACAGTACTTGCATGGAGAGGGAAAGGAGAATGCCACCCCCTTACATCGAGAGCGGAGGGTCAACATTTGGGGCAGAAAAGGCACCAGAGTCCCCACTGGGACTATTTATTTGTGTCTAATGTAAGTGCTGCTGGACAAACCTCGCCTGCTACTTCTTTTTTAAAACCTGGCTGCGCCCACCCAGTTGTCTTGATGATGCTTCTTCACCGTCCTTCCTGTTCAATGAAGATCTTGGGTTGTTTCTGTTTCATCCACCCCCTTCTCCTCCTCTCCGGATCTAAGACTTATTATTTCCCCCTTTCTTCTTTTTGATTGTCCTGTCCTCCACAGGACAGGAATGGGATAGAAAGGGTTATTAAAGGGTTAGAAAAGAGCGATCTTGCAGGGAGAAATGGGCGGGCGAGATCCACAGACTTGAAGCAGAGGTGGGACTGAACTAGGAAGGAAGTGGGAGCTGCTGGCGGTTGAAATGCCAGTGGCATCAGCATCCGGTGGGGCTCCGGATTAAATCCGTAAACCAAATGTGTTCGCTGATTACGTTTTAAAAGGCAATAAAAGCTGTGCATCACATCACAAGAAAGCTCCGACTTGGCGCTCAAGTGCAGTTGCACTCTGTTGCCTTCTACTGTATAATGGCAGCAGGCCGGGCGGCTGCTTGTGTTTTCTAATCCTTCCATCTCATTTTTCCCTTCCCCCAGAAAAACCTTTTTGAGAGAAAAAGACGAAGCTGCTAATCAGTGCTCCAACTGGTAAAGTTAGGAGGCCTCCAAGTCATTCCAGTTTTTCTCCTGTAAAATTCATCCTCCTGTGTACAAATCTGAAGTAAGCCCTTCCTTTGTACCAAATTCTTGGGATCTAAGATCACTGCAGAAGGCAACTACAGTCATGAAATAAAAGATGCTTACTCCTTGGGAGGCAATTAATAGAAAACCTAGGCAGCATAATAAAAGAGGCATCACCCTGCCAGCATCAATCTGCATAGTTAAAGTAATGGCCTTCCTAGTAGTAATGTATGGCTGTGAAAGCTGGACGATAAGCAGGGCCATAGCCAGGATTCTAGATGTGGGTACCCTGGCCACCCTCTGGCTACGGCCCTAACCATAAGGAAGGCTGAGCAGCGAAGAATAGATGCCTTCGAACTGTGGTGCTAGAGAAGACTCTTGAGAGTCTCTGGACTGCAAAGGAGATTGAATCAGTCAATCCTAAAGGAAATCAACCCTGACAGCTCCTTGGAAGGATAAATACTGATGCTGAAGCTCAAGTACTTTGGCCATCAAATGAGAATAGAGGACTTGCAGGAGAAGATCCTGATGCTAGGTATGAGCGAAGGCAAACGGAGAAGGGGGCGGAAGAAGATGAGGTGGTTGGACAGCAAAGTTGAAGCAGTGGCCATAGATCTGGGTGGACTATGGAGGATGTCGTATGACAGAGGAGCCTAGTGTGCTGTAGTCCATGGGCCCTCAAAGGGTTGGACTCGATTGTGTGACTGAATAACAACAACAAAGAAATTTAGTCTGATTGAAAGGTTCTCATAACTCTATCCAAATTGAGATATACTGAAATTAAGAAGGGTGTTGTCCATGTTTTCATGAACTCTGGAAATTAGAGCAGATTACTGAGAAAGCATTACTATGTAGTAGAGAAGTGATGCATTAATTTAGTTGCACATCTTTTGTTTGAGAGACTGAAAAATGAGATGAGTGACATTAGTTGGTTAATTTAAAAAAATGGAATTTAATGTATTGCACCAAAATGTTGAGCTGATGCTGGAAAAGTCACTAGTGTTATTGAGATGTACTAGAACAATTAAACCAGCTGTTTAACATAATATGTGTAGGGTTGTGAATAATGCAGAAAATAAAATGATTTATTAGAGTACTTATTAGTTAATTTTGATGGAAGAAACTAGTTGAAGGATCCATTGGAAGAAACTATATAACCAGTGGTGGGATGTCAAAATGTTTACTACTCCACCGTGATGTCATCACAGTGTGGGCGGAGCTAACATGATGTCATGTCATGGGCGGGGCCAAGGAAAAAATAAAAATAAGCACACACACACGCCCCTCAACCCACCCACCCACAACACAAACCACCAGCTAGCAGCTTCCCTTCCTCCTCCCCGCTTGGGAGGGCAGCAAGGAGGCCGTGCATACGCGCCAAGCACTGTAGGCGTGCATGCACACCAAGTGCTTGGCGCGCATGCAGTGGGGGAACCAGTGAAAAGGTAAGCCCCGAAAGTGGTTCCCCCAAAAGGTGCTACCGGTTCTCTGGGACATTGGGAAACGTTACTACCGGTTCTGGCGAACTGGTGAGAACCTGTTACATCCCATCACTGTATATAACATACAGTATTAAGATGTTTAGATTTTGTTTCTTTGGTGTGGCAGAAACAATAACTGTCTTAATGGGTTATTCAAAACTCTGTGGGTGATAATGATCTTGGTTGACTTAAAATGACCTCTTGGCCTACTGAAACTTTGAAGATTTTCTTTATTTCACAATTCATGCATCAATTTTTTCTATAACTGATTTATTGGTGGGGTTCATTTGTTATTTACATATATTTTATGTATTGCTTTATCTGAATTCAGTCATAAAGAGCGCCTCGCTTAAAGAGTAACTCGCTTAAAGAGCAGAATTTTCTCTGAATGTTCGCTTCGCTTAACAAGTAAAACCAACCAAAAACTCGCTTAACAAATAAATCGGGGTTCGCAATCCCCCCCACAATTGGTCATTTACAATGGTTTTTCACTTAAAGAACAAACTTGCTTAAAGAGCAATCCTGTGGGACGCATTATGCTCTTTAAGCGAGGTACCACTGTAGTTTGTTTTCTTTTTATATTATTAATTATATTCCCCCCTCTAAAAATTACTTAAATCATGTTGATAGGTTTAACTTATATGGAAATTGAACCAGACCTGATTTGCTTGGCAAGGTAAGAGTGATAATTCAGGGGGCCACTCTATTGGCAATCTACCTGACAATGTGCATGGGATATGGCAAAGATGCAATCAGATGAAAAAACCAGCTACCATGTGACATAAACCTAAGGCTGGTGGGAAATTGTCTCCTTTTGTTCAGCCAGCAGGGATGGCTAAATTTTGCTCTGATTCACTGGCTATACTTTTCTCTGCTTTCTGTCCCATGCGGTTAACTGAGGGGCATTCTTAGAAGTGTCTGTTCCCCTCAACCAAAACAAGTTTTTTAAAAGCTTCCCAATGTTATTGCTAAAACAAATTAACTCTAAGTCACTTTAGATTTTTTTTAAAAAAAAGCAAAGGGAGGGGGTGATCCAATTAACTTTCTACTGTTTTCATATTTGCAGAATCAGAGGAAACCACAAGATGATGTACTAAAGTCAAAGCAGTGGGACTCAATGCTATCCAGACTAAGGACTTTTAACACTTTGGGCACACCACAAAGGAATGGCTCTTTCAACTACAGTATTCAAGGACAGCTGAACAAACAAACAAATCCCCCAAATATGGCAGAAGACAAAAGTAAATCCTATAACAAAATCAGGCTAAGAACCACAGGATCCCAAAAGAACCACAGGATCCCAAAAGAACCACAGGATCCCAAAAGCTATGGGCCAACCTCCCTAGTATGCCGCTTACATGAAGTATTTGGATGAATGGTAGTCAAATGTCTAGCCGCTAAAATTAAAATTCTAATTCCAGAATAAGCAGATTTCATCCTTGGCAAAAGTTGGATGGCTCTAAACCTAAGCTAGCACGTAGAAGATTATTTTGAAGCAGATAAAATCATTAGAGCAGTATTTGTCAACTTTACTGTGGTATATGATGTTATCCACCAACAAATGCTGCTCCTTGCTACAAATCACAGATTACCAGAAATGGCCCCTGTTCTACTTCAAAACACAACATTCTTTGTTGAATTGCAAGGAAAGCATAGTCATTGGAAAAAAGGAAAAGGGCCACAGGGTAGCATCCTGGCACCATTACTTTATAACATTTATACAATTAACTGCTGCTTCCGTACTCCAGGAGATTTGTCTATGCTGATGATCTTACCTTGACAATCCAGGGGGGAAACTTTGAGTCTATTAACCCCCAGCTAACCACTGCATCCGAAGCTCTTTCCTTATATTGAAAAAATGAGCTGAACCCAAGCTCTTTAAAAACACAGGTCTGTGTCTTCAATTTAAAGGACAGAGAAGCAGAGGGGAAGCACTGAGTCAGCTGGAAAGGCAAGACTAGAACATTGCCCTACACTGAAATATTTGGGCAGCATTCTGGATTGAACCCTAACCTATAAAAACAGCATCTAAATGCTCAAACAGAAAGTTGCCACCAGAAATAAGACACTTAGGAAACTGGCTGGGCTGGATTGGGCTGCACACCCACAAATAATAATAATAGCTTTGTCCCTGTGCTAATCCACAGCAGGATATGCTAGCGCCATATGATATCACTCAGCACATGCTAAATGAGTGTTTTCTGCACACCTCTCAAAGTCTAAATATTAAACCAGAAGGAGCTAGGTTAAACTTATGGAGAGTAAGAACAACATACTTTGCCAAATGGATGATTGCCAAAGAGAGTCTCTCACTAGGACAAGATTCTGACTGACCATCTGGAAATCGCTTAACAGATTGAAGTGAAATAGGGAAGGTCAAAGAATAATCAAATAAAATGGGTCTACTGTACTTAGATAGTGGACAGATTTTCTGTGAATGTGAAGAAATTCAAACAATGAAGCATTTAGGTAAAGGTCACCCTTGCTCTAAAGCCAGTCGTATCCGACTGTAAGGAGGAAGTGCTCATATCCATTTATAGCCAAAGAGCCAGCACTGAGTGCTTCTGCAGATGTTTCTGTTGTCATGTGGCAGCCATGACTAGACATGAGTGTATGGAACGCTATTACCTTCCTACCAAAGTGGTACCTATTTATCTACTTGCAATTTCTTGCTTTTGAATTGCTAGGTTGGCAGGAGCTGGGACAGAGACAGGAACTCACTCCATTGTATAGCATCCAGGTCTTGAACCGCTGACTTACCAATCTTCCAGTCATCAAGTTCAGCATCTTAGCCAGTAAGCCACCACACACCCCAATGCAGCATCTAAGTGCATGCCCCACCACACATACAAAAGTTTTAATAAATGGCAGCGATAACACAATTTAATTACTCTGGGTTGAAAGGATTTTTGCTGGAGAAATTCTGCTCAAGGGGAATGAGGCTCCTTTCATGTCCCCAAGAGCCGTCGTGCAGCATTCGGGTATCTAAAAATAGTCTAATATTTTAATGTTTTAATTTGTTTTGAATTTTACCTATATTTCATATAATCCAGAATTTTAAATTGTGCAAATGCTCTGCTATGAAGAAAGGAATGTTAGCAAATTGATTAGATAATATAGTTTTCTAAATATAGTAATATAGCAAGGCTTCTATTCTCAGAAATTTGTAAGTAATACACAATACAGTAAAAGATAAAAACAATTATTGTCACATTATATCCCTTACCTAAAAAATCCATGCTTTTACAAGGAGAACAGTCACTTGTTATCTAACTGGTGTTCAGAAAAGGTAATGAAATTCTTCTCGCAATTCTCTTCATTTTTTTCAGCCTCTCATCCATCCTGATTCTTTTATTTGCAAATTTAAATTATTCATCCAGTCATTATACCTAACCTACTTCAATGCATTTACATAACACAACAGGCTTAAAGAAAAATAGCAAGACTGCATCACATAATGGGTGTGTGATCTGTACATACATAATACAATGCATTTGTGACTAGCACACAATATACAGTTGGCATGGGAGCAGCACACAGACTTAATTGCACTGGGGGGAAGGGCAGAAACAAACTTTATAAGCAGCATTTGCTGAGAATTTCAAGCCTCTTGGTGGTAAGATAAAACAATGGCTAACAAAGAAAGATCACAAAAGATAAAATGATCTCAAAACCTCAGGCATGGGGGACTATACATTTAGTGACAAATACAGAACATGCTTCCTACCAACAGCCAATTCTAAAGAAGAAGTACAGTACTCAAGATTGTATTTGCCAACATGTTTTTTGCCTAAGTAGTTTTCCAGACATCTTTAAACTGTGAGTACCATGGGACTGCAGTGGCTTAGTGGTTAAGACCCTGAACTTGATGACTAGAAGGTCAGCAGGCCAGCAGTTTGCGATTCCGAGTGCTACATGACAGAGCTGTTGTCTGTCTCAGCTCCTGCCAACCTAGCAGTTCAAAAGCAAGAAGTTACAAGTAGATAAATAGGTACCACTTTGGTGAGAAGGTAAACTCTAGGGTTCAGTGCTCCTATCTGTTTATAGTCAAAGAGCCAGTGCTGTCTGTGTTTGCAGACATTTCCGTGGACATGTGGCAGGTATTACTAGACACGAGCACATGAAATGCTGTTTACCTTCCCACCAAAGTGGTACCTATTCATCTACTTGCACTTTCTTGCTTTCGAACTGCTAGTTTGGCAGGAGCTAGGACAGAGATGGGAGCTCATTCCGTCGTGCAGTACTTGGGTCTCAAACTGCTGACTTGCCGCCCTTCCAGTCATCAAGTTCAGATCTTAACCACTAAGGTACTGCAGTCCCTCCTGCAAATGAGCACTACTGAAATCAATTCAACTTACTCCTGAGTAGACAAGTATACGCTTCTGCAGGTAGTATGATAGTTGTTCAAATTTGGTAAAGACAGTGCTCACGAAGGCTGACATAATAGGCAAAGAGCCAGTGCTGTCTGTTTGCAGATGTTTCCGTGGTCATGGGGTACTCATGTCTAGCTACCATCTTTGGTGAAAGGGAATAGTTATACTTGGCCTGGGAAGATGACTCACACAAATTGGCACATTGCAGTGTATATTTGTGCAAAGCTGGATTTGTTTATCTGTGTGGGATATTTTTGGTGTCTATAGATGTAACAATATTAAGTGTAATATAGTCATCAGTTTAGGATAGCTCCTGATCTAATATGGAAAAGTCTCCAGACTTGGTAGCTCAGGGGTGCCCAAACTATGGCCCGAGGGCTGGATCTGGTCCCCGACGCCAATTCATCTGGCTCATGTCGCCTTCGTCACTCCCAGAAGTGGAAGTAAAATGTGCCCATTCAGTCAAATTTCCTTGTCAAAATATGGGTGCCCATTCCTGCACAAAATGGCCATCCAGCCCTTGAAGATGACTCAGAGAGCATGACCCGGCCCCAGGCTTGAAAAGGTTTGGGAATCCCTGAGTTAAAAGATGCTTACTCCTAACCTTAGGTTGTCTATCATTTCACCAGGAGATAGCCTTATATCCAGACTCTGATCAGCCTGAGATGCTGCATGCAATTCGGCTTAGGCCGCTGAAGAAAAAGCAAAATTCAGTGTTGAATCAGTTGAAACTGCTTGGCATCTCTGAAAATTCTAGCTGCTGTAATGTACAGAATTATGTAGCTTTTATATTTCAAAAAGGCCCGTAAAATGCTAGAGTAGCATCATAGCTTTTGTGAAGGATTGGAATAGGAATGAAGAATCATGTCAGGAAACTGTTGCGTCTTGGCCAACCTGTTTTACTGGTGTACTGTAAAGGGACAAAGAGCCACCGCCAGTACCTTACTACAGAATGCTGTGATATACTTCATGAAAGTATTTCCATCAGAAATGTTGGATAGTATTTGTATGTTTTAATGAATAACATGAGATACCCAAATTACACTTTATAAAGCCAATTTGTTAATTTGTACAGAAACTGTAACTTTGAAATGACTTTAAAAACAACCCAAACTCCCGGGCATTTTATCTTTTAAGTATTTGCTTTCCGTCCCTCCTTGAGCTGTCACTAAGAAATATAAGTTTACTGAGATGTTTAAGAGACCTTTGGAGATGTGGTAATACATGGCTATACTGGAATATTTCTTGTAGTCTCTGCTAACTTTATAACATATAAAATTTTATTACAACTTTTAATTGAAAGACATAGGAAGGTAGTTACCCATGAACCTTCAATGTGACCTCTGCAGATGTCCATCCACATTGCTTTGGGGTGAAGTAATGACCACAGTTCTGGGATATATCAGTCATGAAGCAATGATGTGTAGTTTGAAATGTTAATTCTCTAGTCCCATAAAGCAGATTGATAGATGAGGCATAAAATGGTTCCAGATGCTGTGTTTTCCTGACTGTTCAGCTGTGCTCAGTTTCCCTATCTCTATAACCTGGAGCTATGTTACTGTAAGTATGGCATCTGCAACTTCTGATTTACCTGCATGTAGAAGAATGCCCTTGAATGTATTTGAGAAACAGTATGTGGTTGCTTCATTTTATTTTTGGATGCCTGAAATACTGTTGCAAACCAAGCAGTGCATGTGTGTGTATAAAAGATCAGAGTGAAATCACTGAGTAATGACCAATAAAAATCCAAGAGACAAAACCAGATGGTGTCAGAAAAATCTTTAAACCATAACAATATTTTTAGATGATGATGATGATGATGATGATACAGCACATATCCATCAATAGCAAATGCCAGCTTTGTAATGAAAAGGATGAAACAGTAGATCATCTGATTAGCAGATGCATTGAAATTTCACAGACTGATTATTTGCAAGGCCATAACAGGGTTGCAAAAATTATTCATTGGAAACTTTGCCAGACGTTTGGATTTGAATGCAGTAAAAATCACTGGGAACATCAAGTAGAGGAAGTTTTAGAAAATGAGAGAGTCAAAATCTTGTGGAACTTTAAAATTCAAACAGACAGACAGTTGCCTCACAACACACTTGATATAACTTGTGGAAAAGGAGAAGGTCTTTTTTATTGACATTGCTATATACCAGGAGATGCACTAATTGAAGACAAACAACTTGAGACAATCAAAAAATACTGTATCATGAATTCCAAATTGAGCAATACCTAAAGTACTCCCTAGATATTTGGAAATTTGGGACTTATCGGACTTGAACATCCTAACTCTAAAAAACCCCCAACTCTACTAGGAACTGCATATATACTCAGATGTTACCTTAACCGTTCCTAGGTCCTTGGTTAGGGCTTGAACTGTTAATCCTACACCAGTCCTTGACTGTGAATCAAATGGTAGATTTGTATCCCATCATCGTCACTGTCATCATCACTTATAGAATGATAAAAATGTAGGGGAGGGTCTAATCTCTGGCAGTTCATTCCAGAGGGTGGGGCTACAGTGGAGAAAGCTCTTGATGTGGTTATTACTTCTTCTTCTCTGCCTCTCTAGTTATAACCACTCAGAGTTTACATACCTGGCTCCTTCTGGTATGATTCCTGAGGAAGTTGCACTCCCTCAGATATCTTGGTCCCAAACTGTTCAAGGCTTTATAGGTCAATGGCAACACCTTAAATATGGCATGGAGCATCACAGGCAACCAAGGAAGAGTGATTGAATTAATGGTGAAAAAGAGGTTTAATCATGAAATCACGAGCACTGTTTTGCAAGAGTTGATCCTTATGTAAGCAAACCAGCACTATCCAGGCACAAGAAGGGGAATTAGCTTTTGGGGAGAGCTCAGAGGTTTTCTGAAGAACACAAACTCTTGAAGGAGAATTTCTTAAGGGAGTAACTGTAGCCACCCCCACCCCCAAGCAACAGCATAAAGATTTAAGGAGGATTTAGCTGTTGTAATAATGAGTTTAGAGTTGCTTAGTTTTAGCATTTATAATTTTGGATCTCATCGCCTGATATCAAAAGCAAACAGTGTTTGTCTACTTGGGTCACTCAACACTTTTAGCTGAACTGTGGAGATAAGTAGAGTTTGACCATTTCTGTCTCACACGGTTCTCCTTTCTTCGCTGTTTCCCTTCTAGCCATTTAGCAGTCTATATACCTAATCTTTCTATATTTGTATCTTTGATTTATTCATATTTTAGGCTGTAATATGTACAGTTACTTAGGAGAAACTCCCAGTTAAGTCCAATAGGTTTACTTCTCAGCACATAAATATGGGATCACATAGTTAATAACCTCCAGACTATTGTTATGTGTTTTATCTGGAGTTGTTCCTGAATGTATTTGGAAACTTCTGTTGGTACAAAATGATGCTGTCGAAGTATTGTATAAGGCTGAGTTTTAAAGTACATCTCTTCCTTTTCCCCTCTAAAGGGTAGGGTCTTTTCAATTGATATGGCCTCTGAAGGCCCCCGCCCTTTCCCTGTCTCACTGAAATTTAGCATTTTGTGTAAATGTCTCTGATTTCACCACTAATGTAATGAGGAAGATCTCTCCACGATATCACTGTTTTGGTTTTAGTTGAATGTATTGATTGGGGTGTTTGGTTTTAAAATGTTCCATTAATTACTTCTAATTTTAATTTGGAAAGAAAAATGAAATCATTCTCAAAGAAATTAAGAAGTAATGTGTAAGTGAATAGGTTAGTGTAGCTCACTGACTACATGAGTCTCATTATAAAGTTGTATTTTTTAATCTTTGATGCAAACTTGCATGTGACCAATTAATTTCCACTTAATTATGGCTTCTTATGTAATTGCTCAGACTTGAGTTAAGCGACTCATCTTGCCCTGTTCTTTTTAGGGGGCGGGAGAGCTACAGGGACAGCTGTTACCAAACCAAACAAAAAACTGGCTTGGAGAAATCTATTTCATCCCAATTGAGAAGCAAACAGTTCATTATAAAGCTCATATATCTTTATTATTCCTGGACATTCCACTTTTACGGGACTTTAAATTTACACTGTGCTTTGCAAACACAGATTAAGTTGTGTTCTTTACTTGAAGAGCTTGCTATATAAATAGTCTCTGTTAAAGGTGACCTATAAGAGAAAAGCTTGTGTTGATACCATTTTGCCCCTAGCAAACTTAATTTACAAAAAAGAGAGAGATATTTGTAGTAAACTGTTCTGCTGTATGTCTGATTTAATACTTGCTTCATCATGTCACTCTTCTGCAGGGACAGTTCAACACAAGCTGAGTTGCTCGATGATTCTGGACTTCACTGAGACAAGCGCGGCTAGAAATGAACAATTCATTTCTAACCCAGATACACTGGGTGTGGTGGGTGTGGCATCAGTGGCGTCGCGTGGGGGGGACGGGGGGGGGCGGATGCCCCGGGCAGCGGATTTCAGGGGGCGGCAAAATGTCCCCACCAGTTTGGCCTCCCTCTGCCTGGGGCCGGGCTTAGGAAGCAGGACTTCCCAGGCGGAGGGCGGCCGTTTTGCTGGCGAGCGCTGCTCGCCTCCGTCCACCTGGCTGGCCGTCGGGGGCGAGGAGGAGAAAAAGGGTTTTTTTTTAAGGCGGACACCATTCAAGGAGGGGCCCCGCCCGCCCGGCTAGCCGTCGGGGGCTCTCCTGGAGGGCGGCCCGCGTGCGCGCGCACGCTGCTCGCCTCCGCCCGCCCAGCCACCCACCCAGCTTGCCGTCAGACGGGGGCGCTCGTCGGGGGTGGGTGCGCCGTGGCGGGGAGCCCCTGGCGGCTGGCTGGGCAGGAGGTGGGTAGCGTGCGCGCGCATGCGGGCCGCCCGCCAGGAGAGCCCCCGAGTGGCGCCCTGGCGGCGCCGCCCCCCCGGCAGCCAGCCGGCTCAGGCCCCGGCCCTCGCTCCCGCGCGGCCCTCCTCCGGGGGTGGGTAGCGCCCGCCACCTCCGTCCTTTCCTCCCTCCCTTCGGCAGCTGTGCTCTTGCGCCCCGGGTAGCGCGCCCCCCGGCTTGGCTCTGGAAGCCGAAGGGGCCGCCTCCTGCCGGCCAGGCGTTTGCGGTGGTGGTGGTGGGGGGACACGGCGGCCCCGAAGGTCGCTGCAGACACACACACCCCTCCTTGCCAGGACGAGGCAAGAAGCGATGGCCAGCCGGGCGAGCGAGTTGCCGGAGGTGGAGGTGCGCTCGTTGGGGGTGGGTGACGGAGTGCCCCTGGAGGGCGAGCGGGCAGAGGTGTGCGGCGCGCGCGCGCGCGCCGCTGTTCAGCAGGGGGGCGCCTTCTGCCTGGGTCCGGGGGGGGGGACCGGCAGCAGCGGGGAGCTGGGGGGCGGCGGCGATTTTCTTCTTCGCCCCAGGCGGCTGAACACCGCGCGACGCCACTGTGTGGCATGGCCAGAAGCCAATTGTGCTGCCATCTTTGCCCTTCTAACAACAGAACCCACTTGTGCTGGCCAATCTGAAGCTATCTGATGGCACAATTGCTTGTAGAAAGATCAGCCAGCAGAAGAATTTTTTAAAAAAGAGTAAGAAGAATAACTAAGCTATGCAAGATCCATACCTGTTCCAAACCAGGAACCCAGCCATGCAAAATTAGGGTTGCCATAATTCTCTCCCACAAAACCAGGACAGAAGTATATTTGACAAAAATGGGCAGGTTATCTACAAAATATCCTTTTAAAAAACAAACATAATGACAGCAATAAAACACATTCACATTAAATATATAAATACATAAATGAATTTATTTACAACAGTAAATTCTTACTGTAAGATGATCTACTATACTTCTGAGAAGTCACATTGCAGTCAACTTAACATCCTCATTTCCAGGAAACACACTGGTCACACTTATCCGGCAGTGGTATGAGGCAAGGGCATTAAAATTTGTCTCCAGGTATGCTCCAACTCCAATGTGGCAGGAAATCACTTGTTTGATGGTGAGAGTTTGAATTTATTTTAATTGTGTGTTACAATACACAATCAGTAAGTTTTTAAAATCTTTAGCATGATTTTTATCAAACTGTCCAGGACACTTTTTCTGACCTTGAATCTGGGACAATCCCAGTTTTCTGGGACATATGGCAACCCTATGCAAGATCCATACCTGTTCCAACCCAGGAACCCAGTCACTACACCAAGATAAAGTTAGGCTAATGTGCAGTTAGTTCTAAGAAATGCACAGCATCTCTATTATGAGAAGAGTCCTAACACATATTGGCTACTTTGCATGGCATGATAAAACAGGTGTGTGTGTGGGGCTTCTGAGACATGCTTCAGACTACAGTAGGGTTTCTAGAGTACTTTATTTTTAGTATTTCCACTTCTTTTTCTATTTCCACTTTTTAATCACCAGTTATAGCCTTTAGGTTCAGAAATAATCCTTGAAGCTTGGATCCAGGATCCTATGGGGTTGTTACATTAATATAACTAGTTCTGTAAACAAAACAAAAAAGAAATCCCCCCCCCCTCCAGCCTTCATAATCTGTTCTTGGAGGCCAGGGAAATCTTCCATGGCAGGTTTTGGGTAACACAGAAAGCTGAAGAAGAAAGTCATAATGGGTTTTGGGTCTCTGGTGCAGGGATTTGAATTGGTTATAGAATCATAGAATCATAGAATTGGGGAGGGCCTTCTAGGCAATTGAGTCCAATTTCCTGCTCAATGAAGGAATCTGAAACAGGTTGTTTTGTTGTTGTTGTTCAGTTGCACAGTCGATTCTGACCCTTTGCAACCCCATGGACCACTGTACTGTTGCAATTTCCCCCAGTAGTTTTGTTGTTGTTCAGTCATACAGTCAATTCCAACCCTTTGCGACCCTATGGACCATTACCTACCAGGCACCTCTGTCTTCCACCATCCTCATCCCTCCCAGCTCTATGCCCATTGAATCTACAATACCATCCAGCCATCTCATTCTTGGCTACCCCCTTCTTCTTTTGCTCTCAACCTTTCCCAGAAACAAGGCTTTCTCAAGTGAATCCTCTCTTCTCATTTGGTGTTCAAAGTACTTTAGCTTCACCTTTTACTATTTGACCTTCTAAGGAGCAGTCTGGGTTGATTTCTTTGAGGATCGACTTATTTGTTCTCCTCGCTATCCAGGATACTCTCAAAATTCTCCTCCAACACCACATTTCAAAGGCTATCTATTCTTCTACACTCAGCTTTCCTAATGGTCTTCTTTAGGGTTCAGTGCTCATCTCTGTTTATAGCCAAAGAGCCAGCACTGTTTGCATTTTGCAGACATTTCTGTGGACATGTAGTAGGCATGACTAGATGAGTTCACAGAGCATTGTTTACCTCCCCACTGAAGTGGTACCTATTTATCTACTTGCAATTTCTTGCTTTCAAACTGCTAGGTTAGCAGGAGATGGGACAGAGACAGGAGCTCACTTTGTCATGCAGTACTTGAGTCTTGAATTCCAGACCTGTGGACCTTCTGGACATCAAGTTCAGCATCTTAACTACTAAGCCACCACAGTCCCAGATGTATATATCAATACATTAAAGCAGTTCTCTTCTCTAGAGCAGGGGTTCCCAAACTTTTTGTGTTGCATGCCAGTCACATGGTTGAATGTGCCGGTCACATGGTTCCTCCCACTGTAAAACACATCCACAGCTGTTGTAAATGCATTTATGACAGCTGCAGGTGCATTTATGGCAGCATTTATGACAGCCATGGGAGTGTTTATGCATGCGCCAGTGCGTTTTATGACTGTTGTAAATGTGTCTGCTCCTGCTTCTGGTAGCGGCAAAGGTCATGGCAGGCTGGATGGAATGGTGCATGCTGGGTCCAGCCCACAGGCCGTAGTTTGACCACCCCTGCTCTAAAGTGTAAGGTGATTTTGAGAAGGATGAAAAGACTCTTTACCTGCTTTTTTTTTGGGGGGGGGGAGCATTTAACTAAAATTCCTCACTTAATATGTTGATGGGGGGAGGGTCAGCAGCAAATGAGTCGCAATCCAAACACCTCTCCAAAACTATCAGAAATCTTGCTTCTTGTTGTGATAATCACATAAAATCATTAGAAAAGAACCATTTAACCCATTTCTCAAAATGCAACCCACGTGAAATCATGTAACTTAACAGAACTAGACAGCATTCCTTTTATAGTGGGCCTGAATTCAGTGGAAATAGAGATGGTATGTCAGGCCTGCTGTATCTGCGTTGTAACGTCAACATGCAGTTTTGCTTTGAGACAGTGATAGAAAACTGAGTGCCCAAACAGAGGGGCAAGGTGAACTCTATCCGGGGGGAGGGGGAGGAAATGCTTCCATTGGGTTGTTGGGCATAGGGTTGGGGTAAATTCTGTGCTGGGGAGGGAGGAAGTGCCCCCTTTGGGCTGCTGGGTAGAGGGGTGGGGATAGCTCTGTGCTGGGGTGACGGCGTGCGTGGGGACAGAAAGGCCTGGGAGTGCTACATCTGGCACGTGTGCCATAGGTGCACTACCACTCCTTTAAGGTGTTATTTCACTGCATTGATCAGGGGCTTTCCCCACTTCAAGGCTGTGTGTCCAAAGAAATCTATCGGTAGGATACAGCAACTCTTGCCCTTGTGGCAGAACTTGCCATTTCCCACGCTGCTTCATCTCTTCCCCTTTATCCATTTTCTTCTTCTTTTATATGACATTATTTTATGTGGTATGCAATTTCAGTCCTGTACCTTTTCAACATAATTGTGCAGTCTCAGGACAGCTAAAACAGTAGTAAGAAACAATATAACAAAGTGAAATATTTTCCTCCCTTACACAATCTGAGGCAATCACTAGTTGTGTCCCTACAGTATTCATGGTAGGAAATAACCTTGAAAATCTAAAGGACTTTTAATTAAAGGCAGGCACAAATGAGCTCAATAAATATACAATTGCACAATACAAAAAACTTTGCTTGGTGGGGAGGATATAGGACAATAGAAACAAAACCACACCAAAAAAAATCCCGGAGTACAGCCCAGATGCTTTATAAGAGCCAACTGTAAGTGAACAGAGAGCCTATTTGTAAAATTCGTGACAATAAAGCTTCCAGTAGACCTTTCTACATGTGTCAGAGAAATTTCCACACAATCCACTTAAGGTCAAAAAATGTTAGATCTCCTGTTCTCTTTATTTTTTGTATGATGTCCACCATTCCTCTAAAAGTATCTCTGCATTAATTCCAGTAAAACCATTGCAAAGAAAAGTTAAATGTTATTTTCTGAGAGCCAGAACTAGGGCACCTCTGGCCTTCCAGATGTTAAAGATCTGCTTCTCTCATGATCCCTCATTAATTGCCAGACTGGTTAGTCTAATAAGAAATGGAAGGCCGTAAGTTCCACAGTTCTGGACTAAGTCGTTTTTTAAACTTAGGTTTCCCAGCACTATAAACTGACATGATATTATTGCATCATACAAGTCAATGGTCCTATTCTTAGAATAACTATTTCATCATTAATCTATACTGCTGTTGCACATAAAATATGGAACTCATAGGATACTGTCAAGCTATGATGGGTATATCACAGCTAGGATTGATACCATCTCAGATATTTACTATCTGTATGAAATCATACATTTTAAAATTTTAAATTAACTAGTTTTAGTTGGCCCTGTAACTGTGAATTGCAGTACTTAGCTGCAAAACTAGAGGCCCACAATTCAATTCCCCACTGTGGCCCCAGGAAAAACAGCCAGTCTTTATAGCCTAGTCCAAAAGCAAGTTGAAGAAGTTCAAAATGACTTCTGAATATGTTATATGTAGGAAATGCTGGCAAAAATCACTGTAAGTTAGAATTGAGTTCATGATACATTATTATATTTTTGGTTAAAGAATTCCTATGTGATTATAGTTTAAATTTACAATGTATTATGGCTCAAAGCTATCATTAGGGGAAAGGGATTATAAAGTATAATTCTATTTAATAAGGCAGTGTATTCATATATCCTTTGTGATTTTTTTTTTATAAACACAACAATTCTTCAATTGGGTCTTCACTTTTATGACACTCCCTAATCTAAATGGATTCAATATCATCTTTTCTTTCCACCTTTTATTCAGTCTAGTACAGTGTTTTCCAATCTTTGGTTTTTGGACTTCAATCCCCAGAAGCCTAAGTCAATTCCCCAAATCACTAACTAGACTTAAAGGTAAAGGTCACTCTTGCTCGAAATCCAGTCATATCTGACTCTAGGGTTCAGTGCTCATCTCTGTTTTATAGCCAAAGAGCCAGTGCTGTCTGCTTCTGCAGACGTTTCCATGGTCATGTTCCAGGCATGCCTAGACAAGTGGTCCTTATTTATCTACTTGCAATTTCTTGCTTTCAGACTGCTAGGTTGGCAGGAGCTGGGACAAAGACAGGAGCTCATTCCATCCTGCAGTATTCGGGTATCGAACTGCTGACCTGCCACCTCCCAGTCAGCGTCTTAGCCACTTGAGCCACTACAGTCCCAGAAGCCTAAGTCTGACCAGACTTAGACTTCTGGAAATTGAAGTCCAAAAAAGCAAAGGGGTTGGAAAACACTGGTCTAGTAGGTACCATCAATTTGCAGTTCTGAAAGTGATAGTAGAACACTAGACCAGTATTATAAAATTATAGACCAGTTCTTCATCTTTTGGAGAAGACGGATATCACAATACAGTATCAGTGTGATGCTACAAAGTGGGGTGTAATTAAACCTTAGCATGGCAATTAGAATAGGCTTCCCCAGCATGGTGTTCTGCATGCATTTTGGACTACAGTTCCCCAAATCTCCAATTCTAGGCCAAGGTGAATATCTGAAAGGTACCATGTTGGGAATCATTAAATTTTTAAACTTCTCTGGAATTTTCTGTAAGTGTTCCTTAACAGCACCTGCAGCAAAGGATTTATTTAAGTTAATGGAACTGTTTGCTCTAGTGTGAGAAAGATTAGCTGGCAAAAAAAGGTTGCCATTGCCTGGGGTACGCCTGATTATGGTTCAAAATGTGAAGAGATACAGAACCCAGCTCATTTTCTGGTCTGCCAATTACTACTGGAAGCATGTGCCAATGAGGATTTAATTTTAAGAAGGTAACTTTATTTTGGCTGTTTAAAGGTTGATCTGGACATGAAGGAAGGGAAAAAAATGGATCTGTTTAAAACTATTTGGAATGTAATGGTTAGGGCCTTGAAAAAAACAAAGAAAAAAACTCAAATGGTACACATACAGGTAGCCTTGAAGTAAGTGATGTCTGAAGAGCACATATATTATGTTATAAAGAGAATTTTATAACAATTCACTTGTGAAATCAAATCAGGCCACTGGAGTATGAAGGCACTGGACAACTGTTTAAAACAAGAACACTGAAGAGACACTAATGAATTATTTTCATCTGTCCTCACAAAAGAAGATGGAGAAGGGCCATCAGCTAACTGGCTCCCCTAGAGGCAGGCAGAGATAATGGGAATGTATGGGATTTCTGCCCCCCTACCCAAGAGGTGCCCCCATCATTTCCTGTCCACTGCCCTCCCAAGATGCCCAGCACACCCCTGGATGACAGTGGATGCTGGGTATAGCTAAGAGACACACAGAGAGAAGCAGTAAGAGTCAAGAGCAGACCATATCAGAGTAAACAAAACAAAACATATTAACTCCTGTATTTTGTTAGCCTTCATGGATCAAGTCCACTTCCTCAGACATAAGAGTGTTACTTCATGGCATCCCTTTATACATATCAGGTACAGGGACACACAATGGTTGGCTAACATTACAGATAAGTGTACAAATCAACGAGGCTTTTTACAACTGGTAATAACAGAAGACCCCTGATTTGGGTTCAGATTTATTACTGTGAAGTTTGGCTCTGTTGAGTTGTAAATGATTAGTAAAGGTCACCCTTGCTTGAAAGCCAGTCGTATCCAACTCTTGAGTTCAGTGCTCATCTCTGTTTCATAGCTGAAGAGCCAGAGCTGTCTGCTTCTGCAGACGTTTCCGTGGTCATGAGGCAGGCATTACTAGACACCGGAGCATACAGAATGCTGTTCACCTTCCCACCGAAGTGGTCCCTATTTATCTACTTGCAAATTCTTGCTTTCGAACTGCTAGGTTGGCAGAAACGAGGACAAAGTTGAGAGCTCATTCCGTCCTGCAGTAATCGGGTATCGAACTTCTGACCTGCTGCCTTCCACGCAGCATCTTAAGTCACTTGAAGTTTGGTTCCATTGAGTTGTAAATGGTTAGTAGACAGATGCAAAATCAATATTTTGGCATCACAGATCTGCTAATGAGCTAATTGATGGTGTGAGTGATCTCTAGTCAGAGGCCAGTTACTTCCCTTGATCTGTGAAGTGGCCTAAAAAATCACTGACCATCCTCTGGAGTTTGTCCTGTACAGGTGGTGCAGGTAAATTACAGTATATAACAATTTATTATATAAAGAGCAGGCCAGTTTTTCAGTTGTCTGAGGGAACCTTCCCTTCACATGCAGTGCAAGGTAAAAATGAGGGACAGAGGCTTGTTTTAATCGACTAATTTATTTATTTAATTGAATTTATATTCTGCCCTACTTGCACAGGCTACTCAGGGTGGATTACATGTTATGGGGGGGTCTTCACATTGCCTTGGACCTTTCATCTTCCGCGGATTTTAAAGGCCTTTGCTGTACCTTCCTTTGTTGACCTGCAAGCTCCAGACAGAGCAGTTTGGGTAACTGGGACAAGAGGGGTGAGGTGGGTGCGTTTGGATCCTGGTGGCACAGTGGTTAAACTCCTGTAAAGGTAAAGGTTTCCCTTGCTTGAAAGCCAGTCGTATCCGACTCTAGGGGTCAGTGCTCATCTCTGTTTCAAAGCCGAAGAGCCAGCGCTGTCTGCTTCTGCAGACGTTTCCGTGGTCATGTGGCAGGCATGCCTAGACGCCGGAGCGCACGGAACGCTGTTACCTTCCCACCGAAGTGTTCCCTATTTATCTACTTGCCATTTCTTGCTTTCGAACACATTGTGAGTTCCATCCTGACTATGGTTCAGGGATGACTCAGCCTTCCATCAGAGGTCGGTAAAATGAGTACCCAGCATCTTGGGGGGGGGGAAATGCTAATTAACTTGTGAACCGCCTAGAGTTGTGCACTATGAACCAGCTGTTCTTGGGACTTCAATTTCCCAGAATCCCAAGTCCCTGTGAATCCACACTAATGGGTTTACTGAATGTACGCTTCTGGGGATCAAAGTTCAAGAACAGCTGGAGTGTCAACCAAGGGGTTCGCCAACATGTTACTCGCAGGGCCAGCGGACAACTTGGGACTCGAGGATGTCTATTAGCGCGTTCTTGTGTTTGTGTGGTGTTTTGCGTGCAAGAAGCGCCCGCCTGCCGCCATTTTTTTATTTATTTATGAGAGCGGCTTCATCTTCCGAAGCAATAGGTGGCGCCGCAGACTCGACAGCTCCGAGGAGCGGCTCGAAAGCGAGTGGCTGCCACGGGAGGAGGAGGGCGGGGAGGCTTAGCGTCCCAAAGCTCCGCTCCCTCGCTTTATTCGCCCCGTTTCTCTTGGGTTTAGCGCTTGCCCTTGCGCACTCCTGTGCCCGACCTCCCCTCCCCATCTTTCCCAGCTCCTCGTGAGCAAGAGCCAATGGTTGGCCACAGCAGGGCGCATCTGCGGTCAGTTCTTGAGCACCGAATGACATCAGCGGCTCGGCACACAAAAGCCGCGGAAGGCGGCCCTTTCCCTTTAAGCTGGGCTTCCTTTTTATACTGTCTGTTATGAGCAAGAGCCCGGTTATTTTTGTGTAGGTCTGGCACTGCTGCTTCTTCCGTGCAAGGTGTGCGGGGATCGCAGAATCGCCAAGTTGGAAGGGGGTCCTTTTTTTTAGGCCAAGACTCTGCTCAGTGCAGGAATCCGAATCAAAGCAGACCTGACAGAGGGTTGTCCAAATTTCTCTTAAATGCCTACAGTGATTGAGAACTCCCCCCCCCTTCAAGGTAGCTGGTTCCACTGTCGTACTGCTCTATCAGTTAAGGTTTTTTCCCCCTGATATTCAATCTAAATCTAGCACCCTTTTAGTTGAAGTCGGTTATTATGCATCCTGCACTCTGGGAGAATCGAGAATAGATCCTTCCCTTCCTGATTATCTTTCAGGTACAGTAAAACCTCATATAACACTAAAACCTGGTTCCACAAGTCTTGATGTCATATGATTTTTAGTGTTATCTGATGCATGTTAAAATCCTATGGGATCCATAGAGATACGAGTAATACCTCATATAACATTAGTATCGAATAACACGAAAATCGCATAACATTAAGGAATCTGGGGGGAAGAATTGCATTGGATAACATTAAGATCCTATGGGATGCTTCAGATAACAACCGCTAAAGCCTGTGTGGTTACAATGTATCTCTATGGCTCCCATAGGATTTTAACATGCATCGGATAACACTAAAAATCATATAACATCAAGACTTGTGGAACCAGGTTTTAGTGTTATATGAGGTTTGACTTGTACATTGTAACCACATAGGCTTTAGCGGTTGTTATCTGAAGCATCCCATAGGATCTTAATGTTATCTGATGCAATTCTTCCCCCCAGATTCCTTAATGTTATGCGATTTTAGTGTTATTCGATACTAATGTTATATGAGGTATTACTGGTACTTGAAGAGTGCTATCATATATCCCACCTCAGTCTCCTTTTCTCAAGCCTAAACATGTCCAGGTCCTTCAGTCTTTCCTCGTAGGGTTTGGTTTCCAGTGCTCTGATCATCCTTGTCACCTTCTTTCTCCGTTCCTGCACCAATAATCTGATCTCACGTCTAGCATTGCACTTAGGGGTAACAAACACAAAAACCTGAGCACTAGGGGTGTTTTTTTTGGTGGCAGCCACCCCTTTCACATCTCTCCCTTAATCCACCGGGATTAACCATTTGAGTAAGGCTGCAGGAATCACGTCTCTCAAACCCGTTTGGAAAGGGAAAGCTATACAAGTAATACCTCATATAACATTAGTATCGAATAACACTAAAATCGCATAACATTAAGGAATCTGGGGGGAAGAATTGCATCAGATAGCATTAAGATCCTATGGGATGCTTCAGATAACGACCGCTAAAGCCTGTGTGGTTACAATGTATCTCTATGGATCCCATAGAGGATCAGATAACACTAAAAATCATATAACACCAAGACTTGTGGAACCAGGTTTTAGTGTTATATGAGGTTTTACTTGTATACCCACTTCCAAGCATAAAAACCATATGTAGGGGTATTTCGGCGGTAAGGGTGAGACACACTCCCTCCCCTGCCCCGTAAGCAGCTTTCAATCTGCCCCCCCCTTCGCCCCATTGAGTGTTTGCAAAAGGCACAAGGAGGGAGCAGCAGGTCAGTTGGGAGAGACTGCCTCCCTTTGCCAAAAAGGCCAATAATTGAGGGCCTCGAGAGCCTCGGGCACGAAACTGCAACCGCCAGATTGCGATTTTCTTCCCTCGCCCAAAATCTTCCAAAGGCAGCTATTAAATGGCGGGGGGGGGGGAGGGAGAAAAGAAACGGACCTCCATTAGCTGCAGGAAGGGTGGTGGTGGTGGTGGTTTGGGGAAACGAGAAGCGGGAAGTTGCCCCCCCCCCGGGTCCTCCGCCGCCGCCAAGCACCCGTCACGTGACTCCGCAGGGAATTAGCTCGTCACTGCGATGAGGCAATAGCCTTTGGTATCCCTCCGCAGCCTCGGAACGTGTGCGCGCGCTCGCCTCCCTATATTTCCCACCCCCCCTCCTCCTTCCTCCTCCTTTGCTAATCTCGGCTGGTACACTCTGTGCGAGAAGAGGAGCCAAAGGCGGTTCTTATTTCCTCCCGGCTTTAGAAAGGGATACGCGAAGAGGGTAGAGGGGGGAAGTTGGCCAAGCTCGCCGCTGGGGGCTGAACTGAAGAAGGCAGTGATGTGAGGGCGGACTCCTTTTTTTTTTCCCTCAGCAGCGGCGGAGGGACTTGACAAGAAGTGGTGCGAAGACCTGACTTTTTCCCCCCCTCTCCCTCCTCCTTTTCTCTCTCTCTCTCTTTTTTAGGTGCCGTTCCTTTTTCTCCCTTCCCCCCCCCCTCCCTCGGCTTCCTTTCCCTCGTTCTCCTCCTCCCCCCCCCCCCACTTTCTCTCGGAATCTTCAGCAGCCATGATGGCAATTGGAAGCTGAGGCGGCAGGGCGCGCGAGAGAGAGGGGCTCCGCCGCGAGCCACACAGCAGCCCGCCCCTCTCAACGGCCGAAAGGAGCGCGCTAGGGAGGGAGGGAGGGGGGGGGTGAGGGGTGAGAAAAAGGCAGCGGCCACTCTGAGGAAGGGGAGGGGGAGGTTTGTGCGCGTGAGCGCGCCGGTGCTGAGGCGACGAGGGAGCGCGAGCCCGCCCGCCCGCGGCTGAGCCGGACTGAGAGGGAGGGGGAGAGAGAGAGAGAAAAACTCACGGACGCCTCCGCGCAGGGAAATGACACGGAGCAGCCTTCAAGCCGGCGCTCCCCTCAGGACCTGAGGACCCCCCCTTCCCCCCCCCGCTCTCCTCTCTCTCTCTTTCGCCTCACTCACACCCAACCGTTTCCGCTCTCTTCGTTGCGGGCCCAGCTGCTGCTTTCCCATCACCCGCTCCTCCTCTCCTCCTCCTCCTCCGCTTCCCTGAGAAGCCGACCCGGAGAGAGGCCCAACTTCGAAGCCGACGGCCTTTCGCTCAGCCTAAACCTGTCCGCCCGCCCGCCCGGCTCCCCCCTCGGAGCGGGGTGCGGAGCGGGGCGGGGGGCAGGCCCCGCCGCGGAGCTGCTGTCACCCTTCCTCCTGGAGCGCCGCCGCTCGGGCGAGCCAGCCAGAGAACGCCTCGAAAGCGGCGGCGGCGGCGGCGGCGGTTCCTCTTTCTCCTCCCCGAGCAACAGCGGCGGCGGCGGCAGCGCTGGGGAGACCCAAGGCCCAGCTTTTCCCCTCCTGCCGCCGCCGCCGCCGCTGCCGTCGCGCTCAAGGTATCGCCTCCAGGAACCGAGGGGAGCCTCAGGAACCGAAGGACCTCTGCTGCTGCTGCCTCCACCGCCTTCGGCTGCCGCAGGGCCTTCACCCGAATTGCCGCCGCCGTCGTCGTCCGCAGTAGGCCCTGTCCACGGTGCCATCCCTCCAGCGCCAGAAGAAGGAACCGCGCCGTTGGCCAGCAGCCGCCTCCCGGCCAGCCGCCGCCGCCGCCCTCCTCGTCGGTGGCGGGGAGAGGTGGCGGAACAACCGCCTCCGCCGAGGCTACGAACCATCTGCACCCTGCAGCCGCCGCCGTGTCTCTCCGCGCTGTTCCTGAGCGGCTCCCGGCTCCCAGACATGACCGCCATCATCAAAGAGATCGTCAGCAGGAACAAAAGGCGATACCAGGAGGATGGCTTTGATTTAGACCTGACCTGTATCCAGCCCATCATCTTATGGAGGCCTTACCGGGCCGGCGACGTGGAATTTATTCTATTTTAGCTTCCCCCCCCCCCCCATCCCTGGTCAACGGGGAAACCTGGTTATCCGTGTTGCATTTCTTCCCTTCCCTTCCCCATTGGGTTAGGTACTGTGCTTGCTCCTGTAGTGATTTCTTTCTTCTCCCTTATTTTTCTGATTGGAGAAGCGAGAATCTGGCAGGCTCAGGCTTAGGCCTGGCACTAAAGAATTGAAATGAAATTCAAGTGGCAAGCACTAGCGCAGGTACAGTAGTTGCATCAGAATTCTGTAGCTAGTCTGTCTCATGTTTCTTGCAGCAGGTTCTGTGCAATTTAGTCTGGTGGCATTTATGACAGCTATTGTGTATATTAAGATTTTATCGCATATAGTGACTGATAAAATCGGCACTACACAATGCCTTTGTCTTCTAAAACTGTTTTTCATTGTGGCATAAAAAATGCAGATGGTAGGCATAGTAGTGCTCACCTAATGACTATAGGTTGACCATAATCTTTTGAAAGGTTTTTGTGTTCAATTTCAGTAACTCAATAGTTATGTTATCTTAGATAATCTATAGATCATTGTGCATTTCCTATGCAAAATTAACTATGAAGAGAGCAGTGTTACTTTGGAAATAGACTGGTGTGGTTGTTTGGGATGTCTTTTTAAGGGAGTTAATTCTTGCTGAAACTAAGTATCTAATGAGTGTCAGGTATTGATGCAGATAATTTTTTTTATTCATTAAGTTTTGTCTGCTGGGGAAATTTGAGTGAAGAACCTATGCATAAAAAGATATTAGGTAAAATACTGGCAAGTTGTAGCCTTCTGGATTTTGAAGTGTATTTTAGATAGTGCAGAATAATGTACTTAATTCTTATTTCTGTAGATCCACTGCAGGGGGTGTGGCCAATGTATGCATGCACATAGGTTCTTTGTGTCAGCTGGTGGCAGCATCTTTTAAAAATTGTGTGGATGGAAACAGTACTACTTCTGGTGTCATAGTATTAATGATTGAAAATACAGCTTCAGTGAATGGAAGTGAAAAAATGTTCTTTCAAGACTTATGTCCAGTGATGTGTCCTAGAAATATAAAGTTTAATGTTTTTATAAAAGAAAAAGCAATGTTTATGTTGAAATGTATTAGTTTCTTAGCAGAAAATATGTTTAGTTAGTGGTTTATATTGTGTTAAATACGTTAGAAACCTTTGGAAGTGCTAACTGAAAGTAAATGAAAGTTTGGCAGTTATAAGTCAGCAGAAATAAATTCTATTATTATTATTATTATTATTATTATTATTATTATTATTATTATTATTATTATTATTATTATTATTATTATTATTATTATTATTATTATTATTATTCAACTTGTATGCCGCCCCTCTCGCCAAGCGACTCTGGGCGGCTAACAAAGATACAAATAATCATTCCAAAAATAAGTTAATAGTGCTTCTAATAAAATAGTAACATAGTATGATTTTTTTTATTCTACTTGGTAGATGGTAGGAATTCTGAATACTGTACAGAGTTTTAGGAGGGACTGGGAGAGCATTTACTCTTATGTTTGTTGGAGAGCTCTGTGTTTGAAACTGCAAACCCTGCAGCTTATACAATTTATTTAAGCCTTCGGTGACTTTCATCTTGGAAGCTTAGGTAAAGTTAGTTTATATTATGTGCCAGTAGACATCATTTAAACCACATATTGTACCTACTTTAAAAATTGAATATTATCAGTGTCCCCTATTTTTAAATGCAGTCTCAAGTCTGCTTTAAAGTTAGACCATTCATCTGTTTTCTGTGTGAGTTTCTATAAATTTGTGAAGTTTAAATTAGAGTAAGGGAGTAAGTTTTTAATTTTTTTAAAAAAATCTCATTGATAATGTTGATTTTGCCAAGAACTTGTATACAGTCAAAAGTTTGGTAGTAGAGGAAAAAAACTAAGATACCATTTATTCAGTTCCACATTGAATTATTTTAATCAAAACTGCTATATCCCTATTTTAGTTAAAAGTTTATTCTGATTATGTCTTTCAAATTAAGTGTATCAATTTAGTAATTATACAACTAAGTAAAATTATGGTAGAACAACCAAAAAGAAATATAAATACATAATATGAAAATAAATCCTTGATTAGTCTTTTGAGAATTTTTTTCCATTCCATTTATAAATGGTGAAATCATTTTTCATATCTACAAGTTAGAATGTGATTGAGTCTCTTGGGTTTTAATGAGTGGAGTATGCAATCCTGTACATGGTCCACTGGTAGCCATTGAAAGCACATTTATCTTCACATAAACATGTGAAGTGAGTACACTCAAGAACCAAGTTAAGGAATTTAGGATTTTGCTGGTAAATCTGTTAAGTCTTGTCAGTTTGAGATTTAAATTGTGCCCTATGTTTTGTTAATTTGAAATGGAAGCAAAGAGTTATTCTATATAAGGTATTTCATAGTTTGTTTATATTATTTTTGCATAGAATTGTTCCAAAATTATTGTTTTTGAATTCGTTATCTACAGATTCTGTGATGCGATGTGAATATTTTTTAAAATTTAGATTGGAAGTACAGTACAGTAGCACACTTTTCAAGTGAGAGAAAATAATATTTCCTGCTTAATTTCAGTGTTGTGAAACAATATATGATGAGATGTGCATGTCAGTATAGAAGAAAATTCAATACTATCAAACAAAAGTTAACTGCAGTCATTCATTCTTACTGGAGAGTGAGTTGCATGAAATTCAGGAAAACATATTTTGAATAAAAATGCTTAGAATCAGTCAGTTAGTCAATCTTATTCATATGTTTTCAGTAGAATTTGATAAAAACCAGTGGAGTGATTTTGGGATGCTCTGTAAATTTAGTTACCTCTCACATATTAAAATATTGTGTAAAACAAAGTTTTGATACACGGATCTAGTTTTGCATGTTATAGTAACATTTGGTTCTGTAGTAGTTTCTCTTCTGAACAGAATGGGGAATATTGTTAGCTTGTTGTTGTAATCCATACTGTACAACTACCATATTAACAGAATGGTACAGTTGCATTGGCTGAAATCCTATTCCTTAGCATAGCAAGTAACAATTACAGTAGCCCACTGAATCAGTGGAATCTTTGGTTGCAATTTACTACATTTAGCGACAGAATTTCACACATCCACCCTTAGTGAGCTGAGCATTTATTTAGTCTAAGAGTGTTGTACTTTTTTCTGACTGAACTACTGTTTTAGATTTTTTAATACTGTATATATATTTTAAATGAAATAGCAAAAGTGTTTTTAATTAGCAACCTTTAATAATTAATATATTAAAATGGCTATTGGTGCTTTTTGTGTATGAGAGATCTTTCAGCTAGATATGCATGATTGCAGGTATGGTTCAGTTCCTTTTAGTTGCTTCTTCTAGGGCCTGTGGAACATTATCCACTTCAGTTGTAATTACTTGTCTTCTGTATTTGAAGTTGCAGTTAAAATGTTCAGATTTGTAAGGTTATGCAAACTAAGTGGGAAGTTAAAAATTAACAAGCATTGCTTATGCACACAGTTAAGTCTTAGCTCTTGGTTGCCATTTGGTTAATAGTAATGTAATTGAAATATATAGAAAAGAAATGAAAATGAGATTGGAATCCTTCTGAGAATAACTACGTGTTTGTTAATGTATTATCATCACATAAAGCTAATTTGCATGGAGTCAGAGCAGTTAAGCATAGTATTGCCTATTCTCTGGCTCTCCAAGGCCTTGAACTCAAATATTCCTTAGTGTGCTACTGGAGTTTCTTTTTAATTAGAGATATAAAGAATGTGACTTTCAATCTAATGAATGTAGCGCATGCATTGTATCTTGCTGCTGGTAAATATATTTACAGTAATACCTCAGATAACATTAGTATCGGATAACACTAAAATCGCATAACATTAAGCAATCTGGGGGGGAGAATTGCATCGGATAACATTAAGATCCTATGGGATGCATCAGATAACAACTGCTAAAGCCTGTGTGGTTACAATGTATCTCTATGGATCCCATAGGATTTTAACATGCATCGGATAACACTAAAAATCAGATAACACCAAGACTTGTGGAACCAGGTTTTAACGTTATCCGAGGTTTTACTGTATTACCATATGCTATGTACAGTAGTGTATTATGGAAGTGAGTTAATATATACTTATAAATAAAAAGTGTAGGATTCATTAGATATATTTTATGGGCAAGGTTTTTAGTTTAAAATGTCACATTTTGAAGGCAGTATCACCATAAATCAGAATTGGCTTGATGGCACACAGTTTTTGTTGTTAACAAATGCTTACAGATGCTGAACTTCCAAGTAATAGATAGACTGTTGATCTACAATAATTTTTTTCCCGTCTAAGCTGCTGCATCCAGTATCCATACCTGACAGGGATGAAAAATGTTACAATTCAGCAACATTATACAGTACTAATAATTTTGTGCCAGATATTACTTTGGGTTGAAAGTACTCATAAATATATTATTGTAGCTTAGAAAATCATATTTCTAACTCATCCTCATGAGTAGAGGATGTACATCCAATCAGAGTTTGGCATTTTCAGTTTATTTGGGTCATTTATGTTTGATGTAAAGTGGCCCACTAATAATAAAAATTTCATGTCAGAAATTATTCTGTATTGGAAGGATTTTTGCTGGAGAAACTCCGCTCAGGGAATGCCCAAAAGAGGTTCCGTTCATGTCCCTAAGAGCTGGGACATATATGGCCACTCAATCCATCATGCAGTACCCGGGTCTCGGAACTGTTGATTTGCCAACCTTCCAGCTAACAAGGTGAACTTCTTAACCACTGAAAACTCATGTATAAAACTACCACCTAGAAATAAACTGTTTTAAACTGAAATAATTTCTTAAGAGTTTAACTTGACTTAAGCTAGAAGGGGAGAATTTATTAAAAATCAAAGTTTTGTCATGTAAATGGGTGCACTATGTAAGTTATAGAACTTATTCTATATAATGAAGTGTTTCAAAAAGACAATTTAGACTTTGCTTATAGAAACATAAATTTTCATACAGATTTTCTTGAGCAAAAATCATTGTTTACCTACAGTGAGCTGTGCTTCGTATAGCTCTCAACATGCTGAATTGGATCTAGACATGACCTCAGTGAGGGTTTTTTTGTGCTTGTCTGGGTGAGGGAGCCTGTTACTTCACCAGGTATCATTTGCTAGATCCTAGTTCATTATTTTAATGAAGGACCTATTTGCAGAGGGTCAGATCTGACTCACACCTGGTAATTGGTTGTTGGACTAATTTTAGGTTGTACTGCTGTTTCCATTTTCCAGTGAAATGGACAGTTTGGCTGCAGCAAGTTTTGTGTTCTTCTGCTGGTCTCTGCACCCACAAGATTGGTTTAGACTAAGATTAGGAACTGGGAGCACAGGGTACATTTGAGGGGGAGGTGTTAGGGCAGGCATTCTCAACCTTCGGCCCGAGCGCCAAACCTGGCCCCTGACATACTCGCCAATCCTGGAAGTGGAATTAAAATGCATTCTGGCATGCACAGAATGTTCTGCGCATGCATGACGTGCATTTTACTTTCATTTTCAGGTGGGAGGAGCCACGTGACCAGCCTGATCAGCAGTCCAGGAGGCATGGTCAGGCGCGCAACCTGAAAACCTTGAGAAACTTTGAGAAAGGATAGGAAAGTTTCTTGTGATTTAGGAAATCTCTTCAGAGAGCAGTAATTGTATTCTTTTGTCAGGTGCTACATATAAAACATAAATGTGAAAGAGCCTCTAGAAATGAGATTTCATTTGTAATATTTTTCAGAGTCAACAAGACATTACATTATTTACAGCTTATTTGCTTCCCTTTCTAACAATTAATTGATGTAATAGATGTTTCGTAGGTCCATCATGCATAGCTGCTGCTTTGCTTCATTTTTCTGGTCCTCTGATGGACTGCTTTTTGATGTTGATGATAAATTTTAAAGAATCTACTCAGTTAAATTTCATAGAAGACAAGTTTTGTTCATTGTCATGTGAATCACACATATGTGTTTGTTCTGCACCTGTGTGAAATGCCTTGGAATCCCAAAGCTGAAAAAAAAGCTTCCTGGTTCCTGAAATTAAGGGTAAGACGTGACATAGAGACAGGCAGTTGCATCCTCTCTCAAGAGACAAAAATGACATGACTAATTACAACCATAGCTGGGGTATGAGAGCATATGGACCATGTCTAGTCTGCTAGTATAGCAGATTAGGATTTTAAAATTGTATTTATAGTGCTGTACAGTCAGTAACTAAAACGGTAACTGTTTAAGGGAATTGATAAAATGCTACTATTATTATTGCAGCTTTAGTTGTGTTAATTAAGCATTTGAAAACAGCCGAGGCTAGAAATAAGTGCCAGCCATCATACCCATAGTGTTGGTGTTGTGGATTTATGCTAAGTCAGCTGAAAAGTAAATATATGTTTTCTATGAATATACTGTACATGTGGAAACCTGTTTATAGTTGTAGTAGTATATAGAGCAGGCGTGCCCAAACTACAGCCCATGGGCCAGAACCAGCCCCGACGCCAATTCATCCAGCCCTTGTTGCTCCTGGAAGTGGAAGTAAAACACGCCCATACGGGTTTTACTTCTGCTTCCGGGAGCGATGAGGGTGGCGTGGGCTGGATAAATGGGTTTTGGGGGCCGTATCTGGCCTGTGGGCCATAGTTTGGGCACCCCTGATATAGAGGCATATCTTTCTGAAATACAATTGTAACTCGGACTGCCCATCCAGGAATGTTTATGAACACATTACCTATTTAAGCAGATAGACCTTGAAATCAATTTCTGTTAACTGGTCTGTCATGTCTGTCCACTCCTTAGCTTTCATAATATTGACATTTCATATTTTTATCACATTTTTATTTCTCCCTTGAAGAATCATAGGGTAGTGTGCATTTTTCTGCTCCACATCATTATGAAGTAGGCTAAATTGAAGAGGGAGACTTGACCAAGGCTGTGCAGCGATTAAGAGTGAGATTTGAAATTAGGTCTTCTCACCTGTAGATTAAATAGCCTATCCACTAGCTGTAGAGTAATGGTTTGTGTAATTGCACTGCTGTTCTTCTGATAGGATATTTGTATTCCTGGAGTGGTAGTTGTCCTTTTAAATAGGTCTCACATGCATCATTTACCATCCTGGAATATTATTTTCTCAAAAGTATAAGTTAACATCTCTTTATTTCTAGGGGTGTGTATGTGTGTGTTTTGGGTATTTTGGGGTGGTCTCTGCAGTTTCTAGAAGATCATGAGGGTGTAAAATTTTCTGCCAGTAATCTACTATTTTTGCAATGTTCTGTGACAAAGAAAAGAATTTAGGTAGGAAAGAGGTTGGTTAAGATTCACATTAGTTCTGTGCTACCTAAGTGAAACATACTGTGATAAGTGGGGTAATGATTAATAAAAGCTTGCATTTGCTTCAGAGAATGTTCTCATGCTGTACAATGAGGATACATTTCAATAAAATTTGACATTTGTGGACACCCTGTGTTGTGGCTACACTGGTGAAACGGGATATTTTGCTTGTGGTAGCTACAGGATTACCAAGATGGAAATGCTATGTATGAAGCACTTTTGCTGGTGCATTGTGTAGTGGTCACAATGGCAATCACACAACCAATTCCAGAGTTAAATTACACTGTTCTCTACTAATGTGGTTTCTGTAGGAGAATCCCATGTATTGGTACATGTAGCTTAGAAATGAGGACAATTGTTACTAAGGTAATAACCTGATCTGTACACATAGGTTCCTAACACTTTATATAGCTAAGAACGTTTGTGTCCAATGAAATTGTAATCTACCTGGTCTCTTTTTCATAGCCTTTTATTTTTATTGTTAACAAACTACAGACTTGGAAAATGCTAATTGTTTTTTCAGTTTTATTTTAATAGATAAAACTATTCTCTGAGCCATTAACCCATTCTATGAATACTGTACTATCTTTCTGACATAGAAAACTATGAAAGATTGCCTTACATTGGATTGTTAATAGATAGATCCAATCCTTGCATTTGGGTTATTTAATATTGAATTTAGATGATGAGCTTCAAAAAAGGGAAGATGCTTTGGAAATTAATATTAACATCATCTTAAAAAATCTCTAAAAAGAAATCATCTTTAGAGTTTGAGACTGTATATAGGGCATCTTGAGAAGTCTAATTTTGGGGTATTGAAACATGGATGTTGTGACGTGTGTGTAAATTTAATGGTTACATATTGTTAACCAAAGAGTCATAACACAGTGGTAGTGCATTTTTTTGTTGGAATGCAGTGATGGCTTTGGACAAAAATGCAAAATGAATACTTAAAACAATTTTCATTTTGCTCAGATTATGTAGTTTTTTTCTTAGCATTTTTCCTCAAAAGGAAGCTGCTGCCAGTGATACGCTAACAGTAATGTTTATTACTGCATTGATAAATGTTCTACTGATGCATTTCAGTAGCTTTAAGATGGTAAAATTTAGTTGAAAACTCATTGTAAATATCAGGGGTTCTCGAGGTTTTTGCACCATGGGCTTGACTACTCACCCTCAGACAGCTGAGCGTGTCGGACACAATGGTGACTTTTGCCAGGGTTTTCTAGGTAGAGAGTATTTAGAAGTCATTTTAGCATTGCTTTCTTCTGGGGGTATTGCAAGACTATCGAGCTTGCTGAAGGATACTCAGGCTGAGAGTAGACTTTGTTCTTAGAAGACACAATGGGGAATTGAACTCCCAACCTATGGCTCTGTGACCAGATGACTGTCTGAGCTGTCCAGCCAGATAAAGTAGTATGAGAGGATTATTAAAACATCTGTGAAGAGTTTTATTCATGTGATAGATATAGTATTTCACAACTGTGCATGCTTTCAAAGCAAAAAACTTGCCCATTTGAATTAAATTAATTTTTTAAAATTAAGTTATTAATTTTATATGTATGCATATATTTATAATTCATTTTATAAAAAGTTAGGCTGACGTCTCAGTGAATTGAATATGATTTAATTTCTCAGTTATGGGAACAAATAGTGTTTTGAGAGGCTCCTTGTAGGCAGCCTAAAGGGCAGAAAGACTATTAGTACCATAATGTCTTACAGTTCTTCTAGAGTTTAGCCCATTCCAGTAACTTCTCCCATCTTAATAGCAATGTTGTGGCTCAGACAGGTAACAAATGGATTTAGTTAAAATCACCTTCAAGTGCTTGTGTCTGAATGAAAACTCCTCTAAGCACTATTTTAGAATATTCTGTAGGTTGTTGCGATCCCTGTTTTCAGATCATTCATGAAATTGATTGGAGTACTGATTTAGCTGAGTCACTGATGATTTTTTTAAAATGGAAACTTCACAGTGTTCTGTTGGATATCTTTTCTTGTTTTCAAACATTTTAGGTAAAGGTCACCCTTACTTGAAAACCAGTTGTATCTGACTAGGGTTCAGTGCTCATCTCTGTTTATAGCCGAAGAGCCAGCATTGTCTGCATCTGCAGACATTTCCGTGGACATGTGGCAGGCATGCCTAGAAACCGGAGTGCACGGAGTGCTGTTTACCTTTCCTACCAAAGGGTCCCTATTTATCTGCTTGCAATTTCTTGCTTTCAAACTGCTAGGTTGGCAGGAGCTGAGACAAAAACGGAAGCTCATTCTGTCGTGCAGTACTCTGGTATTGAACTTCTGACCTGCTGCCTTCCAGTCAGCATCTTAACCACTTGAGCCAATGCAGTCCCTTTCAATCATATTAGAGAGTATTTTTTTTTAAAAAAAGTGAAAGCATTTTGGAACTTTATAGACTAACTGCTGTAGTTTAATGTTAGCTTTCATGGATCAAGTCTACTTCATCAGACATATTAGTGAGACTTCAGTTTATATACACCAAGTACATAGTGGTGGGTTAGCATAACAGATAAGTATACAAATCAATATGCCTTTTTACAGCTGGTAATAGCAGAAGATCATTGGTTGTTACTCAGGTTAGTTGTGAAGTTTCAGCCTGTTGAATTGCAAATGGTTAGTAGGAGGCTACAAGGCAAACACTTGGCATTAAACATTTGCTAACGAGTTTAACCTTCAGCATCTGTTGACAATCCCATGAGTTCATCCTTTGTTCAGTGAGATAGCCTATGCTGTGGATGAGAAACAGGAATCAGGAACAAGGCAGGAGACCTTCTAGAGAAGGCACAACATGCAGGAACCAAGCAACTGAAGTCTACTGACCTTCATTGCTGGGGCAACTTGTGGAAGGAGGGACTGGTTCTTATATAGCTAAGCCACCCAGGGTCTACAGATGGACCTTATGAAGGTCTGGAACCTTCCTCGGAGCTATCAGGAGGGGCTTAACAGCTGATTCCAGGCCAGGGGCTCTAGTCTTGCTGGACTTAGAACAACTGCTGCAAATCCTGACAACATGGCAAAGCCAAGATTTGACAGTGGTGTATCCATATCAGTATTATTATCTAAAGTAAATGTTGAGGTTGATAGAATTTCTAATAAGTTGTGGTGACTTTCCTTATAGGATCCCTTCTAAAGCATAGAAGCTTAATTGTATTGAAACTCTTGCTTCTGTTGTTTTAAAAAGACTTATTCTATTCTTTTTTAAAAAAACCATTAATGCTTTTTGGAACTAGGACAGCTTTCCAGGAGTTTGTATACATGTAATCAATACCAATGCTCAGGCTGTTTGAGTCCCTTTGAATTACCTGGTGAATGTTATTAGGTTTAATGTCTTGAATACAGTTATATTGTTGTAAGATTTTTCTGTCTTGGCCTTTGCTAATGTTTTGTGACCTTTTGTTGTTGTTCAGTCGCACAGTCGATTCCGACCTTTGCGACCCTATGGACCGCTGTCCGCCAGGCACTTCTGTCCTCCACCATCCTCAGCTCGCTCAGCTTTGTGCCCATTGTGTCTACAATACCATCTAGCCATCTCATTTTTGGCTGCCCCCCTTCTTCTTTTGCCCTCCACCCTTCCCAGCATCAAGGCTTTCTCAAGGGAATCCTCTCTTCTCATTTGATGTCCAAAGTATTTTAGCTTCATCTTTACTATTTGACCTTCTAAGGAGCAGTCAGGGTCAATTTCTTCTAAGATTGACCTATTTGTTCTCGCTGTCGAGGGGGCTCTCAAAACTCTCATCCAACACTACATCTCAAAGGCATCTATTCTTCTGAGCTCAGCTTTCTTTATGGTCCAGCTCTCACAACCTTACATTGCCACCGGAAATACCATTGCTTTGACTATACGAATTATTGTTTGCAATGTGATGTCTCTACTTTTCATTATGTTCCCCAGGTTTCTCATCGCTTGCCTCCCAAGAATCAGTTGCCTTTTTATTTCATGGCTGCAATCTCCATCTGCAGTGAGCTTTGATCCTAAGAAAGTAAAATCTGTCACTGCTTCTACTTCTTCCCCATCTATTTTCCAGGGACTGATAACGCCTGTTGCCATGATCTTGGTTTTCTTGATGTTGAGTCTCAAGCCAGCTTTTGCACTTTCTTCTTTCAACCTAATCAGGAGCTTTTTTAAGTCCTCCTCAGTTTCTGCCATTAGGGTGGTATCATCTGCATATCTCAAGTTGTTGATGTTTCTCCCAGCAATTTTGATCCCAAATTGTGATTCCTCCATCCCTGCATTTCGCATTATGTGCTCTGTGTATAAGTTAAATAAGCAGGGTGACAAAATGCAGCCTTGTCTTACTTCTTTTCCTATTCCAAACCACTCTGTCCTTCCATATTCTGTCCTAACTGTTGCTTCTTGATTCATGTACAGGTTTCTCATGAGGCATATAAGGTGTTCTGGTATTCCCATCTCTTTAATTACTTGCTGTTAGTGTAGTCAGTGAAACAGAAGTAGACTTGTTTCTGATATTCCTTTGGTTTTTCCATGATCCAACGTATGTTGGCAACGTGGTCTCTAGTCCCCCTGCGTCTGTTTTTTCATCTGTTGCTGAATACAGTATACTATTGTTGTTTTGAAAATTAATATTGTGTATATTATAAAATCATTTGAGTTGGGGTTTGTTGTTGTTTGAAAACCATTGGTTTTTACATGCTTTTGTGTTGCTCTCAAGAAGTTTATACAGTCATACCTTGCATAATGAATTAAATTTGTTCTGTGAGGTTGCTCGCTATGCGAAAAATTCGCTATGCGAGTCTGATTCGCATAACGAATTTTTCGCTATGCGAGTCGGACTTTTCCCTATGGAAAAACTTGCATAACGAGCAAATCGAATAAATGAAATGAAAACTTGCATAGCGAAAAAATTCGTTATACGAGTTTTCCCCATAGAAACGCTTGTTATGCGAGTTTTTCCATAGGAAAATTCCAACTCGCATAGCGAAAAATTCGTTATGTGAGTCAGACCGCTTAGCAAAAAACTTGCTCGTTATGCGAGTTTTTCGCTAAGCAAAACGCTCGTTATGCGAGGTTTGGCTGTATATTCTTTTCTTAGTAACTTGCATACTATTAGAGAGGAAAAAGCAAATGAAGAACTTGAGCATTCCATGTATTTATAATAAAGATTGAATATATAAATGGCGTATAATTAAAAATTGGCAATGAAGTTGGATGAAGAGTAATCGTAAACTAAATATTGATATATGAAGGTTGATTGTTTCTTTGTATTTCTCAATTAAATTGATTGATATAACAAAATGCTAAAATTTGTGTTAAAGAGAGCAGTTTCTTTTTTACATATTTGGGTTTTTAAATGGTGGGATACTTTAAAAAGGAAAGCTGTGCCTGTGTTTGCTTCCAGATAAATATTTCCTTGTCTTTTTAAAATCAGTGGTCCAGTGTTGGCCGTAGTTTGCTGATAAATAAATTATATGACATGTTTTTCAGAATAAGATCTCACAGAGTTCTAAATTTTGCATTCCAGAATAAATCCACAGGACTGTAGTATAAAATTAAATGTGCTATAGGTCTTATCTGATACTATACTGTTCAGGTTAGCATATGAGTGAGTTTCTTCTGCTTAGATCACGTTCAGCCATTGTAATAATTATCAGCCAGGACTGGGACTGGAGAAATTTGAAGGCAAATGAAAGACTGAAACATATTATAATTCTTTATGATACATTTATTTAGTTTCTGTTATTTTGAGGTAAGTTGTATTTTTTGCCTTTTTTCTGACAAACAATTGTATTTATTAGTGTCATACAATGAATTGAATTATTTTGTTAAAAAGTGATTGAATGATAGAAAAGGAGAAGTGGGTATGGTGAGGGTTTCTCAGAAATCAGAAGGGGGAGCACAATGATGCAAGTTTGGGAACTACTAGAGCAGTGGTCTGCAAATGTGGCTCTCCAGATGTTCTTGGACTTCAATTCCCAGAAGCCCCAATCAGCAGGAGTGCTGACTTGGGCTCCTGGTAATTCAAGTCCAAGAACATCTGGAGAGCCACATTTGCAGACCACTGTACTAGAGCAAGGTTCCTAAACCTTTTTAAGCCTGTGGCCAGATCACACACCCCTTCAGACTGTTGGCAGGCCAGATAGGTGCCACTGTTTTTCAGCAGCGGCAGTGGGGGGGAGTGGGGATCTCAGTGGTCCTGCCACTCTCTCCCACCACTGGCGGCAGCAGTGGGACCACCATTGAGTCACCCCCACTTTCCCCCCCCCACTCCCCTGTCTGGAGGAGTTGCATGGCACCAAATCATCTGGCCCATGACCTTGCCCCAGCTGCCTCCACCTCGATCCTTGTCTCCTCTGCTTGGTTTGGCATCTTCCTAGTGGTGCTCCATAGCAGGGCGGATATTGTAAGGCTTACAACATCCGCCCTGCTACAAAGCGTCATTAGGGACATGCCAAGCAGAGGAGACAAGGATCGAGGTGGAGGCGGCGGCTGGAGCGAGGTTGTGTGCTGGATGATTTGGTGCTATGGGCCGGATTTGGCCTGTGGGTCGCAGGTTGAGAACCCCTGTACTAGAGTATAGTTATATTTATGTTAAAGGTAGAACATGTTCTCTTCTGAAATACCAAGGACACTTTCGGTCAAATGTATATAGTAGTTAGGGGGAAAGAGAAGTGCAGAAAATAAAAAAGACCTCGGGTGTACATACACAACTTTTCCTAGAGAATAATAGTTGCACATTTAAACTGGTCTTAAATTTGTGATTCCTAAATTGTAAATTTAAATCTTCTAATCTCTGGTCTCTTCGTTCCTGCTCCATTTTGTTTTGTGCCAAGTTACTAGCAAAGGAGGATCCTGGGTATAAAGCAGTGTAATAGTATATCTGAAGCCATTGCCAGTAATTGATCAAGCATGAGGAATGGAACCAGACAAGTCTTCAAGCATACATAGCTGCCACTTCCAGAAGGAGAATTTTAAATCTCTTACCTAAATACAGGTAGTTGTGCTTGCACACCTTATATAAAAATAGTCAATAGCATAACTTATTTAATCTTCTCCAGAGATATATCCACATGTACTGTTGCCCATTTTGTCAGAAGCATCAGATGAAGTAGGCTACAGTTTATCAGTGGAAATATGCAGCCAGTAAAATACATTAGTACAGTGGTACCTCGTACAATGATTTTAATTCATTCCTCGGTGCAAGTCTGTATGATTTTCTTGTTGTACGGGATCATTGGCCATTCATGTGTGTGATGGGACGGCGGCGGCTTCTGAACCAAGTTGCCTCAGAAGTTCCAGAGTTGGAGTCAGACTTGGGGGGTAGTCATTTCACTGCATTGACCGTCGCCGCCTGTGTTTCCAGGCAAGCGGAGCTGCGGAGATGTCTTCCCTGAACAGTGCGGGGCTTCATTTTGCCTGGAAACATGCTTCTCAAGGAAAAGGCACCTCCACACTCTTCAGGGAAGGCGTCTATAGAGCTCCGCTTGCCTGGAAAAACACTCTATGCAAGTGGAGATCTGTAGATGCCTTCCCTGAACAACGTGTGGCTGCCTTTTCCCTAGAAACATGCTTCCCAGGGAAAAGGCAGCCACCCATGCCTGTTCACAAAGGGGCTTGGGGGCAGCAGAGGAAAGGCTTCCCCACACTGCCCCAAAAGCCACCTGGCTACTGAGATCATGGGAGCGTGTAGCGCTGGTCAAATCAACTGTTTGTTTGGGGTTTTTTTAAGATTCTGGGGAGGGGGGCATTGAGATTCTGGTCAAAGCAGCTAAAGAAATCTTTCCAGTTTCTTTGAACCCCAAACCACCTAGGCACAACAACCTGGGAAAAACGTGATGCATCGTACAATGACAGTAGTTGTTGTATGATGCAATTTTTTTGGAAAAATTCCAGTCGTTGTACTATTTAATCGTTGTATAAAGCAATCATTGTACAGGGTTTTACTGTATATTTTTTCCAAGTTGATTGCAAATGAATGATTTTTTTCCTATTTGAATTTGTATAAATGAAAGACATTTATTGGAAAAGTGCAATAATGAAATAGTGAACATTGTGAGTTGTTGATGATCTTCGTGTATATCCCTGATTGTTACAAAGATGAGTGGTATGAAAAATATGATCAAAGAAAGGATTGATTTGGAAGTCTTAGCTTGCTTATTGATAAACATTGATTATATTGCTTTTGCAGTGAACTAAAGAAGTATGGTGATTACTGGAAATTATTTATGTTATAGCTTTTTCTCATTTTTATAAAACTAGCTGAAGATATATTCACCACTGTATCATATAAAGTTGATGATATCATCAATCACAGAAATACAGTAAAACCCTGGCTTACGACTGCCTTGGGTTACGCTTGCTGCTGTTTACGACAGCAAGTTCTATGAAAATTACATCCTGGCTTATGATTTTTTTCTACTTATGACCAGAAATTAGACCGCTGCTGTAATTTTAGAGTCTAAAATGGCATCCCCACGCCATTTTAGATTCTAAAACAGCGCCTGCCCCCCATTGCCAGAAGTCGCAATTCGTCACTTACGCAACAATGAGAGACTGCGGGAACCATCTCTGCTCCATTCCAGTCTTTGTCCAAGGCCCTCCGTAGGGCTACAGCTGGGAACGCATGCCTGAGTCCCTGGCACGTAACCAGGAAGTTCCAAAGTGGTGTGCATTCTGGCTGAAGCGCCACAGAGGGACCTCGGATGAAGGCCGGAACAGAATGGATTTGGTCCTCACAGTCGCCCGCTGCCATTGATGGGCTTCCCCCGGCGGCTGGACAAACCACTCAGAAAGAAGCAGAAGCATGCAAAAGATAGGGAGATCGCTTTGTCATTCATATTTCCTTTTATTGTTTGCTCTGTTTTTTTTCCTTCTCTTTCCCCTCCAGACCACCTCCGCTCCTAGATTGATCAATTTCCACCTCAGGGGGAGGAAAGGAAAGGGTGTTCTTAGGGGCTTCCCCTTTCTCTCCCGCACCTCAATAACTCCCCCTCTTTTCGACCCCAACCATTAATCAGCTGGGGAATTGGGTTGATTGAGATGTGAATGAGCAGGATACCAGCTTGTGGGGTTGATGGAGGTATGGGAGAGGATCGTGTTCGGCAATTATTTGTGTGTGTGTGTGTGTGTGTGTGTGTGTGTTTTATTTGATTATTTTTGGTCTGGTGGGACCGTTTTTAAAATTTTCAGTGCATTCCTATGGGAAAACGTGTTTTGGCTTACAATTTTTTCCAGTTTACAACAAAGGCTGTCAGAACGGACCGAAGTCAAACCAGGATTTTAAATAAAACATTTCTGATTCACCCATCCCTCCTGAACATTCAGAGACACTGAATGTTTTTCATTTTGTGGAAGCAGTTGGAGGGGCACAGAACTGGAAGGGTGTGTGTGTGTAAAATCTTTTATTTTCAAACCAAATTCCAGTGAGGGCCATCCTCATGATGGCATTTTTCTGAAATTAAAGATTCACCTATATCTTATGGTCCCCTGGATTCCCATGGTTAACGTGGTTCTACAAGACCTTTGTTGGGGAATGCAAGTGCTTTATTTCTGAGAAAAATAGCTGTAGCTCATGACAGTATCAGCTGTACAGAGCCTAACTTGGAAGTGATCCTTTATTTTGTATTAAAACAGCTTCTCAAAGTGCAGTTAGAATGATCACATCAAAGTCTAACTTAGACTATATTATATGTAAAGTTGCAGAGAAAGAGAAGGGGAGATAAGTAACATATTGGGGAGAAGTCGGAAATTTTCCTCTTCTTTTTTCCTACATATAATTTGATTTGCAGAGCTCCCCCAGGAGAAGACCCAACAGAGGAGAAGTTATTGTGAAGTAGGAAGACTCCATTCCAATGTACTTGTGTGTCTGTCAGCTTATTTCATGTTGAATTTATAGTGACCTTATTTGTGAGAGACTGGTTTACTCCCAGCATGTCTAGTTTGGTCCTTATTCTTAACAAGTAGCTTATATTTTTCAAATAATGAAGACAAATTATGGAGATTTAAAATAACACTTAAAATTCATGATTAATAAAGAAGCTTTTGGCTGCAGCATTAGTAGAACTTCAAAATAGTTACTGTACTGTATTTAGATATAATGACCAGATCAACCTAAGCTTAAGTCATTGTTCCATGCATTTCTAGACAGAGAGGTAGAGAGTAGGCATTGTTGCCACTTTGCTTAATTAGTGAATGGATACCAGATACTATGAATTGTATCATAAAGATTGATCATGCCAGTTACTTGGTAAGTTGGCTTCTTCATTTTTGCAGATATACTGGAAGTTTTTGCAGATCCTACTTTTTGGCTTGTGGCTAGAAGAGATGATACGAAAATGTGAGGTAGGAGTGGTCGGTACAAGAGAATTATGCTGGGAAAGATTGAAGGCAAAAGGAGAAGGGGTGGCAGAGGATGAGGTGGATGGATGGAATTGTTGATGCAATGGGTCTAGATCTGGCCATGCTGTGGAGGATGACAGAGGAGTGGTGTGTGGTGATCTATGGGGTCACAAAGGGTTGCATCCGACTGAACAACAGCAAAAACATTCAACTTCTGCGAGAAACACTGGGTGATATTAGAGGAGACAGAGATGTTTGGAAATTTCAATTGTTAGCCATGGTAATTAACTCCCAAAAATATTTTAGAAACAGTGCCTTTAATGGGTTGGTGATATAAACCAACAAATGCTTTGTCCCTCTTTGCCTATAGATGACTGCTTGCTATGGGTGAATAACATATTGTATGGCTTCTGTAGCGGATAGAGTGATGGAGACAATTTAGGAGGCCTGGGTTCAAATCCCTGCTCAGTCATTGAAACTCACTTGGAGGAGAGGTAGAACTGGTAAAACTACAAATCTCACTTAACTTGAAAGTCCTATTAAGGTTGCTATAAGTCAGTCCCAACTTGATGGTACATAACAACATATTTAAATTTAAGAACATATATTTTAATTTATGTCCTGGCTTGCTTTCTCTTCGTGCAGGAACCCATTATGGGTTTTTTAAAAAGAAAAAAAAAGGTTTATTTTTCTGTCAAATATTATTGGGATTGCAGTCATGCATTTTTCAAACCAGCTTTGGAAAGACTTGAAACATTAGTCATGTACATCCCCCCCCCCCTGTTTCTTCTGAGGAAGTAGATTAATACTCTTAGAATACACAGTGAGATTTATAGTGTAAGAAGTGCAACGTTAATTTAGCAGTGAAAGTATTATTATTTTGAGTTACATCACAGCTTCCTTACTGCTTTGTAGGGGCAAGAGCTTATTATAATGGAGGCTGGGTAGTGGAAGAGGGGTTACAGTTTTAATGTTAGATATAATGCTGTTAGCTGCAGTGGAAGGGCTGCTAGAAATCTGGAGGCCATGCATGCGAGCCCCAAACATTAGAAATCTGGTCTCCACTATACTAATGCCTCTTTAAGGTAGAGAGCACTCTTTCAACCACTTGCTTGTATAAGAACCATGAAAGGCCTTTGCTCAGAAGTTGAAGTTATCATGGTGCTGATGAGGTCACATATGGCCTCTGGGCACCCCTTTGCTCAGCCCTGAACTGAGTTTGCTCAGCCCTGAATTGATTCAAATGTTGGTGATACAGTACTTTAATATGCTCTTGTAGCTGACATTGAAAACTGATTTGGGCAAGGGAATGGGGATTGCTCACTATCCTGCAAAATTAAGTCTTTTTGCTGTTCATCTTCCTTCAGCTTGCTTTCCCTGTTTTGTTAAGGAAGTAGAAGTATAAATATCCTGTTGGTATTCTAAGCTATTTCCACCTTTATGAATCTGAGGATGTGTATGAAGATGTGTTTGGAAATGCACTAGTTTTTTTGTGATTACCTCTATTTGGTGAACTTTGCTAGTTGTGATATACCTTTATGATGTGTTCCTTGCCAGGAAATATATTCAGAAAGGACAAGTATTGACCCATAAAGCTTTCAAAACCCACAGTTCATCTGTAAAGCAAACTGATTGGCTTGTTATATGGAGAATGAGTTTTATGGTGATTTTCAAAATCAGAAATGAATTTTTGATCATATTGAGTGATAAAGTAATCGTAAATTTTTTTCAGAGGGTAAAGGAAATTAATCCTTGGACCACTTAAGTTTTCTACCCTTCTGTAGGACTTTGCCAAAAAATTTAATTGATGAATGTTAATACTTTCCATATATTTTCATAAAATAATTTTATCTCTAGATCATTGTGTACTTTTGTTTGGTAGAATGGTAGGGTGATAAATAGGTTCCTTTAGAAAAAGGCCCTGTCAGTCCCTGGAAAATAGATGGGGAAGAAGTAGAAGCAGTGACAGATTTTACTTTCCTAGGATCAAAGCTCACTGCAGATGGTGATTGCAGCCATGAAATAAAAAGGCGACTGATTCTTGGGAGGCAAGCAATGAGAAACCTGGGGAGCATAGTGAAAAGTAGAGACATCAAATTGCAAACAAAGATTTGCATAGTCAAAGCAATGGCTGTGGCAATGTATGGTTGTGAGAGTTGGACCATTAGGAAAGCTGAGCGCAGAAGAATAGACACCTTTGAGATGTGGTGTTGGAGGAGAGTTTTGAGAGTCCCCTGGACAGCGAGGAGAACAAATAGGTCAATCTTAGAAGAAATCAACCCTGACTGCTCCTTAGAAGGTCAAATAATAAAGATGAAGCTAAAGTATTTTGGACATCACATGAGAAGAGAGGATTCACTTGAGAAAGCCTTGATGCGTGGAAAGGTCGAGGGCAAAAGAAGAAGGGGGCGGCCCAAAATGAGATGGCTAGATGGTATTGTAGAGACAATGGGCACAGAGCTGAGCGAATTGAGGGGGATGGTGGAGGACAGGAGTGTCTGGCGGACAGTGGTCCATGGGGTCGCAGAGGGTCGGAATTGACTGTGCGACTGAACAACAACAACAACAAAAGAAAAACGCAGTCTCTGGATTTTGTTAATTTTCTAGTCTTAATAGTTTAATTGAAAGAAAGCCCCTTTTTAAGAAAGCATGATTTGTTAAAAAGAGCTGGATTATACCTAATTTGACTGCTAATATTGTAAACAATAAACACAAGCTATCTCTTACACTATATGAGAACATTGCAGAATTGGGATGGGGTTTGGAGAGCAGAAAGCAAATATTTCCAAGAGCCACTAACTAATCCTGACTAGATGTTATGGTCAGGCTCACTTGCTTAAGGTGAGATTCAAAATGGATATTATAATTTATTATAATGAAATTGAGGTGTCTGTTATGACTTCAGGTCATGTAGATTTTGTTCTCTTTCTCTGATTGTATAAGCAGAGTTTTATAGTCTTTTAGTATCCTTACTGTTTTACTATGTTGAATCACATGACCATTGTTTGATTGGGAGCAGACACATTCAGTAACATGGCTATACACATATCAGAAAATGTGGGGGTCATATTTAGATTGTATATCTGACAGTTACACCCAAATTTTAAAATGAAAAGTTGTCCTCTATGTTATGCAATCCTTTTTGAGTTATAGTTGATCTCTTATGTTCTCATGGTAAATTCAGTTGCACCTTCCACATTACAACAAATAAGACAAAATGTGTTTGAGGATGTTACAAAGTTTTGTACAGATTTTTGTACAAGGCCCACCTGTTTTTTCTTTTTGCTAATGACACTTGATTGCTGTTTTCATAGAACTGTCTTTTTCTGAAACTAGATACTTGAAAAAATATGTGCATATTTGATTTAACATCATTGTAAACATTTTCCTTAATTTGAATGCTCAGATATTTATCCAAATATAATTGCAATGGGTTTTCCTGCAGAACGACTTGAAGGAGTGTACAGAAACAACATTGATGACGTTGTAAGGTAAGCAACTATATATAATTCTCCATTTTGAATCGATCTCAATCTCAATCTGTGTTGGTGACCTCAGATATAAAAAAGGAATGGATAAGTTTTGAGATTGGATTCTGTTCTGAAGGTAATATCCACACTGGTATTGTAAGAATTCTTGGTTTTTATTTGGCATTAACTATATATGAAATTTCTTAGGTTAACAAAAATGCAAAGAGTCACTTTCTGTGAGGTATATTCTTGTTTACAGGATTTCTCATTCAAATTGTTATATAGTACAGTAAAACCCCACTTTACAGAAGCCTCATTTTACAGAAACCCTGCTTTACAGAAGGTGTTTTTTTTTTGCTGAAAACGTTCTGTTTAACAGAAAAAAAAGTTTTACAGAACAATTTCCCAGCGTGCATTGCACCTGGTGGGTTATAAAAAACCACCCACAGCCATTCTGGGCCCTGTGGGTGGCAAAGTAGTCTGGAGAGGAGTTAAGAGTGTTTTATTTTCTCTTGCCAAAGAAGGTTAAAGGTGGATAAAGATTGAAAGTTTGAATAGAAATAATTTAAAGGAAAAGTAATGAAAAGAATAATGGTAAGATAGCCACCAGTAGAAGGAAAGGAGAAATAGCTGTATTGTTTGGAACAATTAGATTTGCTTGATGTCCATAAACATCAGTATGAACCTGCTCTAGTTCCGGTCTCCCTCCCCTTCTTCGACACTCGGAGGCGGTCCTTCAACGGAAGGATAGGGGAGAGAAGACGATAGGAAGGTGAAGGGTTTTGGGTGGGTGACTGGGGAATGTTTCTATATGTTGTGTTGTTATGTGCTTTCGTGAGGTTAAGGGTTGGGTGAGGGTGAATGTATTTTTTTATATTTTGTGTTCTATTGTATTGTAATGTTATATGTTCTCTGTTGTCCTTTTCTATAATGTGAAGATTTATGTATTTATGTTGTAATCTTTTGTAGTGTTGTGTTTGTATTTTTATTTGAAATAATAATAATAAAAAAGAGTGTTTTATTTTTATGTTTATTATGGGGGGGGTCGGGAATGTTTTTTTAATGCGTTCTTATGGGAATGCCTTGTTTTACAGGGGAAAAAATCAAGGAAAAAACTATGGAATAGACTTTTTCTATAAAACGGGGGTTTAGTGTACAGTAAAACCTCAGATAACACTAAAACCTGGTTCCACAAGTCTTGGTGTTATACGATTTTTAGTGTTATCCGATGCATGTTAAAATCCTATGGGATCCATAGAGATACATTGTAACAACACAGGCTTTAGCGCTTGTTATCTGATGCATCCCATAGGATCTTAATGTTATCCGATGCAATTCTTCCCCCCAGATTGCTTAATGTTATGTGATTTTAGTGTTATTCGATACTAATGTTATCTGAGGTATTACTGTACAGTAAAACCTCATATAACACTAAAACCTGGTTCCACAAGTCTTCGTGTTATATGATTTTTAGTGTTATCTGATCCTCTATGGGATCCATAGAGATACATTGTAACCACACAAGCTTTCGCGGTTGTTATCTGAAGCATCCCATAGGATCTTAATGTTATCTGATGCAATTCTTCCCCCCAGATTCCTTGATGTTATGCGATTTTCGTGTTATTCGATACTAATGTTATATGAGGTATTACTGTACTTTTTTTTACACATTTGTGTAAAACAAATTAATGCTTGAATGTCTATACCAACTATTCCTCCACTGTCTCTGAAACAAAACCAAGTTTTAAGATGACTACTAGAGGAGCCATCTACTGGAGTAGACTGTACAGCCAATGACTCAACATTGAGTTTTGAGCGGTGGTAAATAACCTGACTCCATAAAGGGGCAAATGGCTATGGGCAGATGAGCCCCCTTAGGTGGGGTGGGATGATGAGCCCCTCAGTGGAGGAAATGCCCTGGAAACCTTCATATTGGAGCCAGTGACAAGATGAGGGGAGGAGGAAGTCTAATTCCCAATGATCATGAAAGCAGAAGAGGCCATGCTAGATGGACTGGTTGTGAAGGTGCACCTTGATAATAATCTCAAGGCAGCACCAGTCCATTGCAGCCCCGTTGTTAAATTCTGCATGTCTCATATGTGCTGCAGGAGATGGCTTCATGTGTGGGTCACTTCATGGCATGCTGGGATCCACCTTAAATTCATGTCAATGGCATTTTTCCTGCTTCAGGAAAAAAATGTACTGTATTCTTGGATATGAGTTGCTGCTGCTTCCAACAATTTGAGGAGCATTAGTAGTCCTCTCATGATTTTTAAAATAAAATTATAGTTAAACTTAACATTACATTGATTTTTCAGTGTACGTTTCCAGTTAAAGGTCAGACCTACTTGCAGTCAAGCCTATATCCTACTCTTTAGTGTCTGTTAAATTCATATTGCGTCACTAAACGGACATATTGTAATGTGGAAATTCTGCGGTGGGTCTGATTGCATCATACAATATTCTTTTCTCTGGTTTTATCATTCTTTTTAAAGGTTTTGTGAAGTTTGGGTATTAGGAGGAACAGTAGCCAAAAGTAACTTTACATACATTAAAATACCATATTTGCTGGCATATAAGAACTCGCTTCCCCCTTTAAAATACACTGGAAAAATTGAGTATGGCCTATGGTGGGCTATTTTGGTAATAACGGGGTGTATCTTATACGCCAGGAAATATGGTATTACAGGTTTTAATGCTGTATAGAATGCTAAGTATTTTGAAGCTGACAATTTCAGTGCTGGAAATTAAGGGAAAAAAACCCAGTAGCATAGTAGCATGCATTTCTGAAGTGCTTGTTTAACTATTATTTCAAACTCCACTCGTACTTTCTTAACTCTGAAACAAAACCTCACAGGATGAGCTTTAGTTTTTTAAACTTAGAATTGGTACAATGTATATCTCCGCATCATTGTATAAATTTGCTTTCTTAAACTTTCTTCCCCATCAATGTGTCAAATGGCTTTGTTAAACTTTCGTCTCCCTTCTCTTTGTGGTGCAATGAATATTATAATAGTTTTACATTTGTCATACCCAGAAAGAGCTCAGGCCATTGGGTGTCTTTTATCTAGGCCAGGTTAATGTGTTTCTTCAGCAGAAGGAAAATACAGCTTTTCTCATCAGGCACTTGTTAGTGTTGTTGTAAAAGATATTCAGTATCTTTATAAACCTACCCTACACATACACCTGAATAAGTTACAGATACATTGTCAAACAGCATGCCTCATTAGTAAGCCTAAAAAGCATGTTTCTGACTTCTGGATTTGAAGCTACTGTGTTTACTTTAAATTTGAAAATTAAATGTTGCAGTGTCTAACTACTCTATTGAGACATAAGTGTGTGGATTTAGCTTTAGAATGTACAGTAATACCCCGGATAACATTAAGACTTGGTTCCACAAGTCTTAATGTTATGCGGTTTTTAGCCTTATCCGATACATGTATCGGATAGCGTTAAAATCCTATGGAGCTGTCTCGGATAACGTCAACTCCATAGAGATACATTGTAACCGGCACAGAGTTCTCCACGGGTGGGCGCGCGTCAGATGGGGCTTGGGGAGGCTACGGGGAAGATCTCCGTAGCCTCCCCAAGCCCCATCTGATGTGCGCGCGCCTGCCCGCACAATTTTTGGAAAGGGTACGGGGAATGTCCCCCGTACCCTTTCCAAACAGCGTGCGGGCAGGTGCTGGGGGGGGGGGTTGGATTGGGTAGATGTTCTACCCAATCCAAACACCCCACACACGATTGTACTGGATAACGATTAATCACGTTATCCGATGCAAGATTTTTCCAAAAATCTTGCATCGTTATGCAGTTTTATCGTTATCCGGTACAATAGTTATCCAGGGTATTACTGTACTTCATACAGGAAAGTACACTGGTTTAATATGTATAGATTGATGTAGCACTTTTCTGTAGTAACTGTTTTTGGAGATTTATTTTGATATTTTAGTCACATTTGTATAGTACAACTCTTTCCAATAAAAGCTACGAGAGTTAGATAAATAATTGGGTTAGAGAGTTTATCATCAGGATTGAAGGAAAATGTTTCTACAGACGATTCCATTTGACTACTGGAGTATTTAAAGAATGGATAAATAAGATAATAATAATTTTGTGCCAGAGATTACTCTGGGTTGAAAAGTTTTTTAGGGGATGCCCGAATGAGGCTTCCTTCATGTCCCAAATGCAGTTCTTGGGTATCAAAACTTGACGTTCCAGTTTCCAGCTCAGCGTCTTAACCACTAAGCCACCAGGAATGAGGCAGAAAGAGGAATCCTAATATGTCTTCTGTGCTGTTGCAGATCTTATAACTGAACTACCTATTTAAGTGGTGTTTACTCTAGGATTATTTAGAAAGAGGAGTAGCTTGATTCTTACTTAGAAAGTTGACTAGTATGGTGAGAGGATAGGACTTGACAACAGAAGTTAAGAGAGTGAAATAGTGAAAAGATGATAGGAAAAATGGTTAAGTTTATATTGTGAAATTAAATATATGAACTGGGACTTTGGTTAATTCTTTTCTTTCTTTGCAGAGTCTAAAACAAGCAACAAAACACTAGAAAAATTTGAAAGAGAAACAAGTTCTCAGAATGCATTCCCTCTTTCCCTAGCTAGACTTAAAATAGTGAGAATAAGTTTCTAGAAATCTAGGTAGAAAAAGTATTTACTTATCATTCTGATGAGTAATCAAAAAGACAGGAATTAAAGTAGATGATCTCCCAGCCGTGTGGCTGGTGGAGATCCATCCTGATCAAGGCATCACAGGAACTTAGCAGCAACTAACAAAGAACAATAGAAGCCAAAACAAGCAAGAAAAGGAGGGGTAGAAGCATAGGCCTTGTTTAAAATGTTAAAGGCAGGAAAAAAAGACATCTGTTAATTTTTTAGTGGAAGGAAACAGACAACTTAGCTCAGGGGTTGCCATACTTATTGTGCCATGGGCCGGTCACGTGGTTCCTCCTGCTGTAAAATGCCTCTGCGACTGTTGTAAAGGTGTTTACGAAACTGCAGGTGCATTTACGGCAGTGTTATGTATGAGTGCATTATACACACATGTGGGCACATTTTGCTTCCACTTCTGGTAGCGGTGTGGGCAGCACGGGCTGGATGATTTGGTGCTTTGGGCTGGGGCAGGCCCGCGGGTCGTAGTTTGGCCACCCCTACATTACCTTGTGAAGGTCATCCTCTCAGTCATATCCATTGTTAGAAAGCATTCTAGATTGTTAAATTTTCCAACAGTTTAGAGAATAGGTTTGTAAGAGAAGCCTTGGCACGTACCTGATTCCTGTTCATGCTTAAGAAGCATTATGTCAGTTGACATGAAGATCTATAGAACAAATAGTGGAATGGAGGAATATAGTTGACAAATTAGAAGATAAGAGCTTAAGATTGAGAATGTTAATATGTGTTAGTTCTTGGCTAATGTCAGCCAGCCTACTGGGAAAACTAATAAGTGTAACCATCATTCAAGTCTGCTCCAACTACAGATGCTGAAGAAGAAAAAAGCTTTTACACTAATGTCCAGGGGGAAATTGTTCACACAGCCAAATATTACCATATATACTTGAGTATAAGCCGACACGAATATAAGCCGAGGTACCTAATTTTGACCCGAAAACCCAGGAAAATAGATTGACTCGAGTATAAGCCAAAAATGGGAAATGCAGCAGCTGCTAGTGAGTTTCAGTAATCAAAATACAGTAATACCTCGGATAACGTTTGCATCAGATAACGCTAAAATTGCATAACGTTAAACAATCGGGGGGGGGGATTGCATCGAATAACGTTAAGATCCTATGGCATGTATCGGATAACAACCGCTAAAGCCTGTGTGGTTACAAAGTATCTCTATGGAGCTTCAACGTTATCCAATGCATCCCATAAAATTTTAACATGCATCGGATAACACTAAAAATCGAATAACATCAAGACTTGTGGAACCAAGTTTTAGCGTTATCCGAGGTTTTACTGTACATGAAAATATGGTCAAATTATTTAAATTGTTGGTGCGTCTCAATCTGGCATGGTCTTGGGAACCTCATGGTTGTTGATCCGAGTATAAGCTGTGTCCCCTTTTTGGGGCTAAAAACCTTGACCTATACTCAAGTATATACAGTATGTACTAATAATGCAAAAGTAGGACATAAAGGAGAACCAAGCATTGTTGGAAAATCTGGCCGAGGAGTTTGAAGCAGAAGAGCAACTCATAAAATTCTGTGAAGCCTGCAGCCTCTTGTAAATACATTTTTAGATAACTGAACAAACCACTGATTATATTAACATATTAAATACAAAAACCATATAGAAAAGATGAAGAAGCTACTACCTGAATGCTAAAGAAAGACTAAGAGGGGACTATAATGTAGACCATAAACTGATGATATCAAAAAGAATAAAGCTGAAGAATATTAAAATGTAGATCACCATAGTGCCAAAACATAATTTAAAATAAAAATTCTGATGGATTCAAAGTTTATTTAAAGAACAGATTTGCAACTAAATTACTGTAATCCAAGAATCAGAACTGTGAAATGAAAATGGAGATGTTGACTCCAGGATTGTTTCTGGAAAGCAAAGCAAAGCCTCAGTGGATGACTGATTCAACTCTTATAATTGTTACTGATTGAAAAGAAGCAAAAGTAAATATGGGAAATAGGGCTTGAATCCTAAATGCAGCTTTTCAGCAGTTGTCATGCTGGGACAATTGTTATAGTAATCAGTGCACAGAAAGAGAGATTACAGAGGAGGAAAAGTAAAGCTCTTTTAATAATGTCAAATCAAAGGAAAATTTAAATCTGACTTAAAATGATGATAATAATATGTGTCATCAAGTTGACTCTGACCTGTGATGGTCCTTTCCAGAGAAGCTAATAGATCAACAAAAGAGTATATTATCTGATTCCTTTCAAGAGAAATCCTATGATGAAGAAAGTGAAATAAAAGCTGCTCTTAAATTACTTAGAAGGAATAAATCATGAAGAATGGACAAAATACTGATAAAATTAATTCAAACTACAGAAACTGAATCTACCAAAATCCTAACAGCAGCAGAAAACAAAACAAAAAATTGTATACAGACTGGAAACATTCAATGTGCATGCCATTAACAAAGAAAAATATTTAGTAATTATAGAATCATTATATAAATTTCCCATGTATGCTAAATGATGCTCAAGGTTTGCTACAGAGACGTTTACTATATGTCAAATGAGACATGGCAGGTGTTTATTCATAAAAGAAAGAGATACAGTCAAACCTCACATAACAAAAATATTTTGTTCAGCGAGGCTGCTTGCTATGCGAGTTTTTCGCTATGCAAGTTTTTTTCGCATAACGAAAATTCCTATGGAAAAACTTGCACAATGAAAATTTCTATGGAAAAACTTGCATAATGAAAAAATTTTGTTATGTAAGTTTTTCCCATAGAAATTTTCATTACGTATGTGAGTTTTTCCATATGGAAAGCTCATTTTGCATAGTGAAAATTTTCGTTATGCGAGTTGGAAAGTTTTTTGAAATGCTTGCTCTTTATGCAAGTTTTTCGCAGTGCATTTGTTAAGCGAGGTTTGACTGTACTAGAGATCAAACATATTGACCACTAGACAAAATGAAGGAAATTCAGAAGGAAATCAATCTGTAGTGTACATATTACAGCAAAAAGTTTTGACCAAGTAGATTTTGGAGATCTGTGCCTCAATCTAAAGGAAGGAATGTGACACAGCATTTGATTTGATACTATATTCTGGAAAAGCATACAGTGGTACCTCGTTTAAAGAGCATAATACGTTCCACAGGATTGCTCTTTAAGCGAGTTTGCTCTTTAAGCGAAACACCATTGTAAGTGACCAATTGTGACTTCTGGCGTGGGGGATTGCGAACCCCAATTTAGTTGTTAAGCAAGTTTTTGGTTGGTTTCAGTTGTTAAGCGAGGCAACTATTCAGAGAAAATTCTGCTCTTTAAGCGAGGCGCTCTTTAAGCGAGTCACTCTTTATGCAAGTTTTTACTGTATAGTGTTAGATATACTGTACTGTATTGTTAAACATAGAATATGGGGAAGTAAAGTGGATTCCCATAGACAAAAATCTCCAAGAATGCATTTTATCTCCCTATCTGTTGAAACTAAACAGAATATATACAAAAACGGTCAGATCCAGGTGAAGGAAAAAGTGAAAATTATTGAGAGAAATGGTAGTGTAAGATAAGGAGACGATGTCATTACTAGCAGCAAAGGACCAGTGTCATCAGATGAAGGCTAAAAAATGCAAGAGAAAGCTTGCAGTTGAAGTTTAAGACTATAACAAGTTTTTTTTACAGAATACTGTAGTTACATAAATTCATGATTGACAATGAAGAAATTGAAATTGATGAAGAATTTATGTATCTTGGCTCAGTTATCAATCCAAATGGAAACTGCAGTAAGATGTCAGATGTTCAGAAGGATACATGCAGGTACTGAGAAAGATCCTCAGGATAGCTCTCAAAAGACCAAGTCAGGGTTGCAATATGGTACAATAGAACCTATAATGAATACCTCTTACAGTGATTAAATCGTACAGTGAAGAGAATTTGAAAAAACATACGGGGGTATAAGAACTAAAATTGTTATAAGATGCAATACATCTCTATGGGGAAAATCGTACAATGACTTTTTGTCATTGTACAATTTTTCCCATAGAGATAATCGTTGTACGATGCATCCCATAGGGATAATTGCTATACAAAGCAGGCATCGTATAGTGATTAAATCGTTCAATGACTAGCCCTGTGGTAAGAATTTAAGTAGTTATGTGGGGTTTTACTGTATTCCTAAATATGGAGGCTAGATGATTCAGAAAGCTGATGGAAGAAAATCAATTCATTTGACATGTCATGGAAGAGTGCTTCGTCGATATCCTATTGACCACCAGAAAGATGAATAGGTTCTACATCAGATGAAGAGTTGAGTGGTCTCTAGGAACAAAATTGACTAAACTGCAGTTGTACATTGGGCATACTGAGGTAAGATAAGATTTGGTTGCAGAGACAGCAATGGTATGAAAAACAAGCACGCAGGAAAAGAAAATGGTTGAACATGAACTAGATTAGGGATTCTCAACCTGCGGCCCGTGGGCTGGATGTGGTCCATGGCGCCATTTCATGTGCCACCCCACCGCCTCCACCACACCAGGAAGTGCCATGTGGTGGAGGAACTGCAAAGTGGCCGTCTGACCACCAAAGCTGTCTGAGGAAGCGTGACCTGGCCCCCCAGCTTAAAAAGTTTGAGAACTCCTGAAATAGATTGATGTAATAATTCCACTTTGAGTTTGCAAGACCTGATTATTATATGTCTAGGTGGCCTGGAGACCAAGTTATGCTCCCCAAATCATTCACTCAAATTCCCCCAAACCAGTTGGTTGCACAGTACTGTTGTTCTATAGAGGTTATTGATGTAGGAGTCTGGTGGAATGCAAAAATTTTCCAATAGGAACACTGGGTACACTAAGGGTCTGTAATGGAAATCTGGCATCCTGCCATTATAACAATAATGTTAGTTGTTTTGCCTATCACTCTGAAATACTTAGAATGATAAGAGTCTGTAATAATATCCTCTTCGTTGCATTAGGATAGTGTTTCCCAACCTAGGTGTTCTTGGATTTCAATTCCTAGAAGTCCAGAATCAGCACACTTCAATTCCCAGAAGCCCAAATCTGCACACTTATTGACCAGAACGCCTGGGAATTGAAATCCAAGAATATCTGAGGCTCCAAGGCTGGGAAATAATTAAGGGATTGTACAACCAAGGTGAATCCTTTGTTGGAAAGATTAAAAACACTGATGCATAGAGGAAGGAGGACTTTCTCCCCCTCTGACTCTTTGAGAGGAAGAGGCTGTGATATTCACTTCCCTAGTGAAGTACAGCAATGATAAATATGTACAAATGAAATACATACTAAGATTTAGAGATTCATATCAAAGTCTAGGTGGTAATGTTAGATAGATGCCAGATTGAATAATTGTTGTTGTTCAGTCGCACAGTTGAATCCAAATAATAGTGTCAAACAATGATACCAAATATGTTTATGTGTTTTCTTTAAGGTTTTTGGATTCAAAACATAAAAACCATTACAAGATATACAATCTGTAAGTATGCTTCTCTTAAATCTCTATATGTCTCTATGTATTATTACAAACACTTGCCTTAGAGGTGATTTGTTGATCAAACTTCTTTTTGTATTAAAGTATACTTGAAAAAAATCTGGTGAATTGAATAGAAATGCTTTGAATTAAGCAGTTACAGGTTATTTGGGTGATACTTTGTAGATTAATGTTACACTGCCTTAAATGGCATGTCAGAAATCTCATCTTGACACACACTAACCCTATGATAACCACATAATAAAAGAAAATTATTCAAATTATTTCTGCTGATTTGATATAAAGCAGTTATGCAGTGCTTTATTAAAGTTTTTTTAAAAATGGGAATTAATAATATTAATGGAAAATATTCAATTGATATTGTTAGGCTACAGTTTATGTGTCAGATTCATTCTAATTCTATTATTTAGGTATATTTCATGTCAACCATTGTAAGATAAACTTCATTATTTTCAGTGATTTATAAAAATATAAATGTTAGAAAGGGATCAAGTGCTCAATTCGAACAAGTGCTCAATTCAAACAATCTAAAATTATGTATATTTTAACAAAGCTGAAGACATATTTGTGAATGTATATTGTTCTTATTCGTACTTTTATTAATTATTGTGTTGAAGAAACATATGTTTTATACTATCATTCCAAACTTTAAATCCAGAAAAACTGAGAATTTGAAATATTAAAAAGATTCCTGAAATGTACTAATGTATTTTACCAGTCAGACAATACTGGGGTAAACTCTATATATTTCCTTTCTTTCATGGAAGAGAAAGAGAAACTTCGGAGAGATCCCTTACTTGACTTTTTTTTGGGTTAACACATTGTTTACTTTTTAAAATAAAATCATTACAGTATCTTGAATTGGAACCCAGTAAAGTTTTTTTTAAGCTTAGGTGCTTCTGACATTGCATCTGACACAAATTGGTCTGCCATGCTCTCAAATTTCTTTTGTTTCTGAATAGTATTAGAGACTAGTCCCATATATAACTCATTGCAGTAAAGTAGGTCAGTATTTTGATGTTTAGCTACACAGTATATTGGAATTGTCATAGGTAGCAGCAGATTGCCACTTATTAAAGAGTCCTTGTCTAAATTTTGAGTTGTAATGCCATTTTGTCTCATTTTACACAACCCAAATTAGAGGTAATGAATCTTATTGGCAATCTATTGGTGACATCATTCCTGCTGTTGTATTTTTTAATAATAGGAAAACCAAATGTCTGTTTAGAGGTATAAAATCCCCAAGTATTGTAGGATCAGTTGCCAGTCCAGAATGTTGCCCACGTGTTTGTGGAATACTACTTTCAGCCTAAAACAGTTTATAGGGATTCATAATGTTTTTTAAATTGCTCCCATGCTCCCTGGATAGCTGAGGAAAATTTCTAAGCAGAGTAAATTTTTTTAATAAGACTTGTGAAAATTGAGAACAAGGATACTATGGGAGCCATACTTACACCCTGGAGGGATGTATATGATTTTTGGACTGCATTTTGATAACCATTTCTTTAGCTCAATCAAAATGATGCTTCATTTAATTGATGTTAAAATTAAATGCTACTCTTTATATAAGTAATTTAAAACTATATGTTAGGTGAGTTCCTACCTAGGGTACTTTCCCAGGGTTTTCTAGGAACCATGTACTCAGTGGTTTACCAATCCATCTTGTGGTGCTCTTGAACTGTACTACCTTTTAAGGCTTCACAGGTGTCAGGATGTATAACCCTATTAGTCATATAAATTATGAATGATGTTGGTTATCACCTATCCTGGTTACAGTCACTTCTCTCCTTTTCTATCAGACCTTTTCCAGCCCTTGGGATGGATTCAAGGAGATTACTTATTACATCAATTTTCTGATTTGTACTAGTCTTACAGCACATGGCTTCTAAGATTGGATGTTTCTTATGCAAAGTTCACAGAGGAAGAGGAAGTCTATTATTTCTCATGGGAAGTGTGTACATTGTCTGTTACACATCCCTACTGAAAAATGTTCTAAGTTTGCATTGAGTAGAAGACTCAATATAATTAAAGGATGAATGGTCCAAAAGCAAAGGCAGAGGATACCTTTATTAAAATACTGTTATTTTTTTTTGCCAGCTTTTGAACTATAATACTCTTCATCAAGCTGTTGATCAGTATATTGCAGATAGTGCAGAGAAAAACCTTACAAATGTTCCAATGATCCAGATGTGTTTCTTAAAAGAGTTTCAAAATGTAGGCTGAAAACATACCGTATATACTCAACTATAAGTCATCCTGAATATAAGTCGAGGTACCTAATTTGGACCTCTAAAACTAGGGAAATAGTTTTACCCGAGTATAAGTTGGGGGTGGAAAATGCAGCAGCTGCTAGTGAGTTTCAATAATTAAAATACATGAAAATACAGTAAAATTAATTAATTTATACATTTGTGTGGGTATGTTTTTGAGTTTTTATGATAGTGTTAGTGCTTTTTTTAAAAAACTGGATGTTTAAATTTGCACCACTGCAGTTTTGGGACCCTCAGGATCATTGATCCGAGTATAAGTCAAGTCCCCCTTTTGAATCTCATTTTGGCGGCTAAAAAAAACTAGGCTTATACTTGAGTATATACAGTAATCAAGAGTGTGAGTGTCAGATTCCATCCCTGGTGGTATTTGCTTGGATTCTCTCTCCCTCAGTTCTTAACAAAAGGCTGCCAGGTATTCAGCATTTTCCCTCCATTGTATCTTTCTTTTGAAACTCAAGGTTTTATTCGGCCAGGGAGATTGATTACACAGAAATGTGGCCAAGCACCCCTCCCCATCAGAGAACTGAGAATAAAATTTAATCTACCCATAGTGAACCAGTTGAAGTCAAATTAATAGTATTACCTAGTGATTAGAAGCAGATGCTTTCTTCAGTTTGGAGTGGTGCTTAGCTAATGTTCCTGTTGTCTTCCAGAGGATTTTCTCTACCAACTAAAGTAGCTCTTATTTGTTGTGTTGGCATTTTGCCATCACAGGAACATTGAACACAGGAACATTGAATTTACTGCTCACCATTCAGCAGGAAACATACTTACTCAGTATTTTTCTGCCTCTTTTTTCTTATTTTTAGTGTGTTTATATGTTCGTGCACAAGTCCATAGGTTCATTGTTTTTCAGAGTAAGAGCTGGCAATTCTTGGATGTGTGAAATTAATGAAATAGAATACAGCAAATGATATTAATCTAATCGCATTTTAAAAAGATGACAGAATTAGATAGATAGATATGAAATACCCCGAACCACCTCTTTTAATGAAGTATTTCATAATGTAGTTATATTTCATCAATGTATATGGTATTCTTGTAGATGATTTTGGAATGATAGCTGGGTGTTGTTTTTTTTAAAAGAATAATTATTTGTTAGTATGATATTTTAATTGTATCAGAATTTTTAACATGGCTCTTATGGTCTCTGAATCACACATTGGTACTTCTGTATCTGCACAAAATGGTCTGGGGAACATTCTGGAGCTTTATTCCTCTCTTATCTCATATATTGTTCCACCCAATGGTCATTCACTAGGTTGCCTTCTAATCATCACTAGTGCAGCTTCTTGGAAATGTTTGGAGCTTCCTTGTACAGTATACCTTAACTGTATATAGCTTTGTGTTCGATTCCTACCTTCCTGTTATATAGTTGAAGTTTTCTTCAAGAAAAACAAAAAAGTAGTTAGCTATCATTTAAATCCTTTGGGTTTATGGCCCCTGAGAGCCCACTTAAACATTTTTGTGATTTGTGGAGGCAAGATACTGATTTATGACAGACATAATAAGTGTATTTGCTGTTTGGGAGAAAGTCATCAGACCCAAAATTGTAAGGTCTGTCAGGAGTTTACAAAAGTGGGTCTTGGAAATAGACAACCTTGCCTCAAGATTTTTCTCAGGGAGCAGTCGTTAAGGCTATGAATTTAATCTTGCAGAAACAGGTCTTGACTTTGATTCCATTTATTTTCAAAACATCATGGGAAAATATGATAATGAAATTAGCTTGCTCAGAGGAGCAAGCCATCGCACAGTAACCAGATAAGCAGACAAAAAAACAACAACTGAAGCAAGTGACTCAGTTTCAACTCCAGATACAGTGAGGTCGTAGCAGTCAGTGTCAGTCCGCACAGTCATCGACACGAACCACTTCAACTTCGAAAAAGAGAAAGAAATTACTGGAGTTGGTCCACTCCAAATCTAAAAAAATAAAAATAAAGAAAAAAGACAAGTAAATGTTAACGTCTCTTTTGGAATCAAAGGATGAACTATCATAGATGCTTATCTTTACTTTTCTTTTTTGTAGACATTCAATTCAGGAAAGACAGGTCATCAAGAAGCGCACCTGTAGCTTCACTGACTCACAGAGCACAGTTGAATCCACATGAATTTGTGTGTGGCTGATAATTTTCTCCTACAAAAAGTAGAGGAAGAAACTAGAGGTGTAGCTTTCCTTGATTTGATTCTAGCCCATAGAGATGACTTGGTAGAAAAAGTGACAGCAAGAGGAACTCTGGGGGAAAGTGAGCATGTTCTACTTGAGTTCTTGATCTCAAAGGAAACAAAAGTGGAGTGTAGCTACATATACATTCACTTCAGCAAGGCAAACTTCAGTTAACTCAGAACAATAATAGGTAAAACTGCATGGCAGGAGATCCTTTCAATAAAAGGATTCCAAGATGAATGAAAGTTTCTTAAAAAAGGAAACCAAAGGCAGAACTCCAGACTACCAAAAAGAAAAGAAAGGTGGAAGACAGCAAAAAAAAAAAAAAAAAGACCAGTGTGTTTTTATAAAAAGCTCAAAGGGGAGGTAAAAACAAAAAAGGACACATATAGGAAGTGAAAGGAAAGCCAGGCTACAAAGGAAGAGTACAGACAAGTACAGCGGAACCTCATATAATGAACATCCGCTATAGTGATTAAATCGCATAAGGAATAGGTTTTTAAAGAAAATGACCCCCCGCATAATGATTTTTCCTATCGAAAAAAATCATACAACAATTTTTCAGTGGGAAAAACTGCTTAGCAAAAAAACGTTTTTTCCATAGGACAAATTGTACAAAAAGTCATATGACAAAATTGCATAGCGACCAGATCTGTGGAATGAATTAAAATCGTTATACGGGGTTTTACTGTAGTGAAGAATTGTATGGATAGGAAGGCAAAAAGCTGAGAATGAGTTGATGCTAGCAAGAAATGATAGAAGCAAAAAAAAAAAAAGGAAAAAAAAAAGCATTCTTCTGGTAGGTATGAAGCAAAAGACAGAAAAAAGAAACAGTTGCTCAATGGGGATGGGAAAATGATGACGGATAGCAAAGAACAGGCAGAAGTGCTGAATTCCCACTTCAGCTCATTCTCCCCCCACGGCACAAAGGTACCATATGCCGGTAACCCTTCAGGCAAGTGTGACATTCAAAGGAAAGAGGCAGAATTTCAACTTGAGATCAGTAAACAAAAAGTCAAGGAATACTGCATTACCTTGAATGAGTTCAAATCCCCAGGACCAGATTAATTGCATCCAAGAGTATTGAAGGAACCGGCTGAATTGTTCTCAGAACCACTGTCCATCATTTTCTTGAAATCATGGAGGATGGGTGAAATGCCCAACAATTGAAGAAGGGCTGATGTCTTTCTTCAAAAGAAACCAATTGTCTTGTAACAAGAGGAAAATTCTGGAGCAGATTATAAAGTGGTCAGTTTGCAAGCAACTTGGAAACAATGCAGTAATAACTAGAAGTCAACATGGATTTGTCAAAAACAAAGCCTGCCAGATTAATCTGTTTTCAGTTTTTGATTGGGTAACTTCCATGTTGGACAGTGGGAATGCTGTTGATGTAATATATTTTGACTTCAGCAAAGCCTTTGACAAAGTGCCCCATGATATTCTGATTGGCAAGCTTACTGGGTGTGGCCTGGATAAGTGATAGGTTGATATACAGTAGGTTACAGAATTGTATTCAGAGAGTTCTTATGAAAGGTTCCTTCTCAACCTGGGAGGGGGTAGCAAATAGACTACCACAAGGCTCGGTCCTGTGCTCTGCAACATTTTCATATATGACTTGGATGAAGGAGTGCAGGGAATTATCAGATTTGCATATAACACAAGATAGGTGGAATAACTAATACCTTAGAAGACAGGAGCAGAATTCAAAAATATCTTGACATGCTTAAACACTGAGCTGAAACCAGCAGAATTAAATTTAACATGGGTAAGTGCAAAGATTACACCTAGGGGAAAAGAACCAGAAGCACAGTTACAAGATGAGGGATACTTGGTTCAGTAATACTACAAACAAGAAGGATCTTGGAATTGTAAATCACAGGCTGAGTATGAGTCAACAATGCAGTGTGGCTACAAAAAAGGTCAACACTGTCTAGGCTACATTAACAGAAGTATGGTCTCCAAAACCTGTGAGATATTAGTCCTCTTTTCAGCACTAGTTAGACCACATCTAGAGTACTATGTCCAATTCTGGGCACTTTAAGAAAGATGTAAACACACTAGAATAGGTAAAGAGAAGGGCAACAAGGATGATTAGAGAACTGGAAACCAAGCTATATGAGGAAAGACTGAAGGAACTGGACATTTGTTATATCTGCTTTGATTTGGATTCCTTCATTGGACAGGGGGTTGGGCATGATGACCTAAATGGCCCCTTCCAACTCAGTTATTCTATGATTCTATAATTGCAGATGCTTCCAGCAGGGGTCAAACACATTCATATGAATGGGAGTTTTCAATGCAGTAACGCAAAACTGAAGAGTGCCACGGAGAGATCTGTTTGCCTCTCAGAAAACCACCAAATACAGAGAGGTGTTTGTTTGTTTGTTTGTTTTGGTGCTGGAAAGGACAGGAAATCAATGGAAAGTTCATTTGTTCTTGCTTGGTTGGGAACTTTCATGTTCCCATCTTTCTCACTGCTATATCAAACAGTTGTCAAGATCAAGCAGGAGGAAATGAATGTCATTTGACTAAACCTATGGTGTTGGCATCAACAATGGTTTGCTACTCTGATATTGACTACGAAGGAATATTTGAGACCACAGCTGGAACCAAATCTGACTATATGTCCCCAGGGGAGGATCTGTCATTCTGATGTAGAAAATTTAAAACTAACTGCATGTTAATTGTTTTCATAATAGCTTTTTACAAGAATTGAGAAAAAAATTAGTGAGAAAGTAGTACTACTATAAGTGGAAGAAATGAGCTATTTGCCCTAGCATCTATATATTACATATTATGCCCCCTTCTTAAAGAAAAGGGCCTTGCTCAATTTCTTTAAAAAGTATATTTGTCAGCAATTGTGGCACATCAATCAGAGAACTCAGAAGCCTAGAAACTGTTTCCCAACTAGTTTGTTAGGAGATTCTTGAGAGGATAAAATAGCCATTTCGGAGCTTAAAAGCTAATTGTATAAAAACTTGAAATTAGGGCCACCCACCATCTCCACCTGGCTTTGGCGACATTTCACGTTCTTTCTCTCAGTTCTTTTTTTCCCCCACTGCCATAGCAGGAGCCTTTTGAGAAAGCTTACCAATTTTTCTTTTAGGCCTTTGTCAGATAGCCACCTTTTTTCTTCTTGATTTTTCCGTGCCCGAGGGGAACACATCCTCTCGGTCCTTTTCTAAAAACAAACAAAAAATCAAGTATTCTACGACTTATCACAAGGGTTTTCTCTTCACTTGTACGATCCCTCATGAGGGGGATCATCGAGTACTGGACTGACTTGGATACTGAGGCCTACGTCCCACTCACCCCACTCTCTTGGAGGGTTTGGACCATTCTCCAGACTCCTCTGACAATGAGGAGGTATCGTTCGTCCAGGCTGAGAAGACTCCGGATGACCAAATTGGAGAGAAGAAGAAGCAACCTGAGAATTAGCGGACTTTCACGGCCCTGCTGAACATCAAGGCCGACCACCCTCCTGTCCTTTTCGTGCATGAGGTGTGTGGCGTCGCTGATGAGAAGCAAATTCGACCCGTCCATTTGGGTCTTCTTCCGACATTCTCCCACTCCGTCTGGAAGAAGCCGGTTTCGGCCCATGTTGTGTCTGCTAGGGTTGACGGGCTCTACAAGATACTAGGTGAAGAGGTGGATTTCCTCCAGGTCCCCCCTATGCTGAACTCTCGTGTGGTCAAGGCTTCCCAGGGCAAAACACCAGCCAGTGGGTTCCCCATTCCTGCATCTTGAGAGGGGAAGAAACTGGACTCCCTGGGTTGTTTTATGCAAACACCTCTCTTCCTCTCTGGGCTGTGAACTACTCCGCAGCTATGGGGTCTTACACTTACAAACTCTGGTCTAAGGCCCACGAATTTGTGCCCAAACTTCCTACTGACTTACGCTCGGAATTTGAGACTCTTTGTAAGGGAGGGACTCAAGTCAGCCAACAATAAATCAGGACAGCGAGACACATCTGTGACTTGACCACAAAAAATATAGCGTCGGCTATCCATCTCCGTCGCCATTCCTGGCTGAGATATGCCAACGTGCAGGATGAGGTTAAAAAACTCGTAGAAGAGATGCCTTTTGATGGCCAGGGTCTGTTCTCCACTGAAACAGACACAGTCCTTAACGAGTTGCACCGGGACAAGACCACGGCTAACAAGTTATGATTGGGTCAGAACAACGCCTACCAGACAAGACCTCGGTATCGACAGTCCTACCAGTCCAAACACTCTCCATACCAAACGGGTTATTCCCATCTCCCGTATGGTAAACGACCTAACTATACTAGGCAGCCCTACGTCGCCAGGGTACACGCTCGTCGTATGCTCAACAACACCAGTAACCAACTGAGCACACTGACAAGAAGGGCAGACAGCATGTTTGACTTTCTCCAAGCTGACGACCCTCCAGCTGCACTACCTTACATTCCACTACGGACTTTCCTTGCAACTTGGCAATTCATCACAACAGACAAGTGGGTCGTACCTTCAGCTAGAAAGGCTCATCTCTAGCATGAGAAGGAGGGCCTTTTCTGTGTCCACTCCAGCCCTAAGGAACCTCCTGCCAATGGAGTTACATCTCCAGATGGAGATGCTGCCCTTTAGGAAAGGAGTGAAGACCTGGCTGGCGGGGCATGTGTGGGGAGTGGGCCAGACGGCCATCTCGGTTGCCTGGCTCTTTTAAACATCCCACCTCTCTCCTCGGTGTTTTTAAACTGAATTTTAATTTTTATGTATGTGTTTTAATTGTTTTTAGTTGTTAAGCTGCCCTGAGGCTTTGGAAGAGGGCAGGATACAAATGAAATAAATAAATAAACATCTTAAAGTTTGGCTACAGTATAGAATTCAAACAACGTCTTCCACTCGGCCACCTCTGGACCACCTTGCCTTCACCTACTCTTCAAGACGAGGTCAGCACTCTACTCGACAAAGGAGCCATCAAAACAGTGAAGTCTATCAACTCATCCAATGGTTTCTACTTGAGATATTTCATTGTCAGCAAGAAAGACAGTGGTCTCCGCCCCAACTTGGACCTTTGCCGACTCAACAAGTGCATTCAACGAAAAAGATTCCGGGTGGTGACCCTCCAATCCATCCTTCCACTTATCAACAAAGGGAATTGGTTTGTTGTCATCGATCTAAAAGACACATACAGTAATACCTCATATAACATTAGTATCGAATAACACGAAAATCGCATAACATCAAGGAATCTGGGGGGAAGAATTGCATCAGATAACATTAAGATCCTATGGGATGCTTCAGATAACAACCACGAAAGCCTGTGTGGTTACAATGTATCTCTATGGATCCCATAGAGGATCAGATAACACTAAAAATCATATAACACGAAGACTTGTGGAACCAGGTTTTAGTGTTATATGAGGTTTTACTGTACTTCCATGTGTTGATAGACCTGTCGCGTTGAAAGTTCCTACGGTTTCGCATTCAGAACCAGATCTATCAGTATACTTGCCTTCCCTTCGGTCTCTCTACCGCACCGAGGGTGTTCACAAAATGTATAGCACCAGTGGCTGCTTTCCTTCGTCTCTACGGGGTACAAATTTTTTCTTACATAGACGATTGGTTAATCTGCTCCCCGACAAAATAGAGAGCAAGGCAAGACATGGTTTTCACACTTCGTCTAATGGAAGATATCGGCCTCAGGATCAATACGAAAAAATCTCAACTCACCCCAACTCGCAGGATGGACTACATAGGAGCCTGCCTAGACTCCATTCGAACTTGGGCGTTCATTCCCAAACGACGTTTGAAGGACATTCGCAAAATGGTCCGGGTCCTCCAATGACGCCCCTTTGTACGGGCCAGGCAGGCCCAAAGACTTCTTAGTTTCCTGGCCTTGACTACAGCAGTCATACCACACACAAAACTAAAAATGTGCTCACTGCAGTCCTGGTTGATGAGCCACTTCCGCCCATCACAAGATTCTCAGAACAAACTACTCGCTCAGACGACAGTTAACTTGGTGGACTCGGCCACAGTATGTCAAAATGGGCAAGGCCTTTTACCATCCCATACCAACTGCGCAGATCATGACAGACACCAACAAAAAGGGCTGGGGGCGCCTGTCTCAACTGACTCAAGAACAGCAATATGTGATCCCCACTGGGAAAACGACACCACATCAACTACTTGGAGCTGTTGGCCATATGGAAGGCCATGAAAACCTTCCACCCTATACTGATAGGTTGCGTCATCCAAGTCACCTCTGACAACACCACGGCGATCTCCTACCTCAACAAGCAGGGAGGAACGAGATCGCAAGTTCTCATGTACCTCGGCGTCCACATATGGGAGTGGTGCCTGATCTCCCACATCTTTCCGATCGGCATACACATCAAGGTGGAACTCAACATGACTCTGGACCTCCTCAGCAGGAAGTCATTCACCACTCATGAGTGGGAACTCGACCAGGACACCTTTCAGACGATCTGCGAAAAATGGGGTGTCCCACAGGTGAATCTTTTTGCAACTCCAAGAAACACCAAATGCAGGATGTTTTGCTTTTGGGCTGGCCTAGGTCGACAGTCTCTAGGGGACGCGTTTATGATACTGTGGGAACACAAACTAGTCTATGCGTTTCCCCCGTTCCCTCTCATTCAAAAAGTCCTCGTGTGGTTTCAACAGCAGAGAGCGTCAGGCATTCTGATTGTCCTCGCTTGGTCGCGCCAGCCTTGGTTCACTACACTTCAACAAATGGCCACAGACTTTCTGACTCTTCCAATCTAACCGTCCCTACTTCAGCTGGAAGGGGGCTCGCCTTCCCAGCCTTCATTTGATGGCGTGGTACATAACGCCAGACTCCTAGAGGTTCTTCAGAACAGCAGAAAGTCCTCCACAACAAAATCGTACAATGCCAAATTCGAATGATTTTGTATTTTGCAACTGAAAGGGGTCAGGATGTTGCTGCCGCTTCTATGGAATTTCTGATGTCTTACCTCCTTGACCTCGCCGAGCCGGGCCTTTCGATTTTGTCCATCAGGATCCATTTGGCAGCGGTGGTAGCACTTTCTCTGCCTACTTCACCTCTTATACATGCTTTCAGGGATAGGACCATGAAGCGGTTCCTTCTCGGTCTCAACAACTCCTTTCCTTGAGTCAAGACCCCACCTCCTCAATGGTCGCTGACAGTGGTTCATCATGCGCTTATGATATCACCCTTCGAACCGATAGCCATGGTGGATATTAGGCTTGTCTCTTGGGAGGGTGCTTTCCTAGTCACTATTTCTTCAGCTTGTTGGGCAAGTGAATTAACAGCCCTCCATTGTGACCTCCCCTTCTTAAAATTCTACTGGGATAGAGCAGTCCTCCATCCCAATGTGACTTTCCTATCCAAAGTGGTGTCAGTTTGCCATCTAGCCCAATCCATTTCCTTGTCAACCTTTCCCCTCTCACATCTCAACAGGAATGGGCTTAGCATTCCTTAGATGTCAAAAGGGCATTGCTTTTCTACCAAATATGTCAGCAGTTTTCAGAAAGACAAGTCATTTATTTGTACATTATGGAGGAAGAACAAAAGGGAATGCACTTTCAATACAAAGGTACTCCAAGTGGATCTCCAGCACAATCTATTTAGCCTACAAGCTCTTCTCCATTCCACCCCCACCACATGTGCGGGCTCATTCGACTTGGGCTACTGCCACCTCAATGGCTTTCTTAGAGGGCATCCCTATGGAGGACATCTGCAAAGCAGCCACCTGGTTGAGACCAATGACTTTCACCAGGCATTACAGATTGGACACTCAGGCCCTCCCTGACACTAGGATGGGCAGAGTTGTCTTGACGACTGGTCTCTGTTCTTCCTCCTCCAACCTATTACACATCTCAGGTTTCATCTCCTCCACAGGTGCCCACCATCCAGGTTAGTAGCATGCTATTCTCCCAGAGTGTGCATTCACAGGCTACATGAAGGAGAAAGACAGGTTTCACTTACCAGTAACGGTTGTTCTTCGAGTATGTAGTCTGTGAATTCACAATACACACCTGTCCTTCCCCTCTAGCTGCATGGAGGAGATTTCTCTCTATCCTACGTACAGCTTAAGTATTAACTGAGGGAAAGAGCATGAAATAGCGCCAAAGGCAGGTGGAAATGGTGGGTGGTCCTTAATTTCAAGTTTTTATCCAATTAGCTTTTAAGCTCTGAAATGGCTCCCGCGCAGGTGCAGAACCCAGAGTGTGAATTCACAGACTACATACTCAAAGAACAACAGTTACTGGTAAGTGAAACCTGTCTTTCTCAAGACCCCCTTTTGAACCAATGAGTACAGCTTATTTGAGTCTACTAACGTAAAAGACTGTGTGCATAGTAACTATAACCTCAGGAAGAGGGCCGGTAAGTTGTCAGCTTTATGTTGCGATAAATACTATTTTACAGTTTCACGAAGAACAAATCACTTTATTTACTGACATTTAATTTTTCCTAAGGTGCATACCTATTTTCATGCAACCCAACTACTAGTTTTACCAGCTTTCTTTCATTTTAGTTGTACAGTGTACTTGAGCTTTCTATGTACACAGAATGAGTTCTGTTAGAAAAATGAAAGATTGATAGTTATCAGGAGAAAAGGAAGGGAAAGGTGTCCTCACAAAAACTTTTCCTCAAGTGAAGGCAATTTCATTGTTTTATCAAATTGCAAATTGCCCATTATCAAAACGGCATTTCTCACAAGCAGTTCCAGCATCAGCAGCCTTTTAAAAGGGAATTCAGTTGCAGTATATTTACAAGGCTGCAATTTGGTCTCATTCCATGGCCTTTGTCAACTATTATAGATTTGGGATAAGAGTAAAGTTGGATGCACTGTTCAGTTGAGCTGTGTGGTCTACAATAATTGTGTGAGATCCCACCTGTTGATAAGTGAGCTTAGGAATCATTCATTGATGGAGATCATGAAGAAGGACAGGCTGATCGTGAATTCATACAACTCACCCAACCTCATGCTAGCTGTATTTGTTCTCTGGTGGAGAACAGAGGGAATTGAGGGAATGTCTATAGGGTGGAGCAGTATATGAGAGAAGGGAGAAGTAAAGCTCTAGTCAAGATTGTTCCCAAGACTGTTTGGCACAAGTGCAGAAATGTGTGTGAATTCATGGGTGACTGTTCAAAGAACCATAGTTACAGTTGAGTAACTTGTTTATCTTTCACAGTAGAAGCAGTTACAAAAAGAGCAACTTTTATTTTTCAGTGGTACCTCGCTTAAAGAGCATAATGTGTTCCATGGGATTGCTCTTTAAGCGAAACACCATCATAAGTGACCAATTGTGACTTCTGGTGGGGAGGGGGGATTCCAAACCCCAATTTATTTGTTAAGCAAGTTTTTGGTTGGTTTTATTTGTTAAGCGAAACGAACGTTCGGAGAAAATTCTGCTCTTTAAGCGAGGCGCTCTTTAAGCGAGGTTTGAATGTATTTGAATCATGTTTTTATGGTTTCTGTGACTCACAGAAATAGGCTTGTGCACCTGTTCGAAGTGTCATTTGGAACATTCTAGAGTTGAGCACTCTAGGCAGGAAACCTGGCTCACACTTGTATACAACAAATGATCTGGCAAGCCTCAGCTTGAACCCCTCATTTGATTTTTGTCTACCAGATTGACACAGAACAATATATATGGGTGTCTCTTATCTGTGTTCACAGTAAGGGGAGTTAATCAGGCTGAAGGGTAGTGGTGTGAGCTTTATGACTGACGAAATGAATCAAGCCCTTCTTGATCAATCTGGTCTGTTGTCTGCTATTGCACACTGTTTTATGTCATGTTTTCTATTTTTATTTTGTCTGGAAAATTGTTACTGTACTTAGTGTTACAAATAAAAGTGTTTTAAATTTTTCTCTATTTTCCCAAATACTGTACAGTTGTACCTCGGTTAAAGAACATAATGCGTTCCACAGGATTGCTCTTTAAGCGAGTTTGCTCTTTAAGCGAAACACTATTGTAAATGACCAATTGTGGGGGGGATTGTGAACTCCAATTTATTTGTTAAGCGAGTTTTTGGTTGGTTTTATTTGTTAAGCGAAGCGAACATTCAGATAAAATTCTGCTCTTTAAGCGAGTTACTCTTTAAGCGAAACACTCTTTATGGGAGGTTTGACTGTAATGTTTAAGGGAATTTTTTCAAATAGATGTATATTTTCATGTGTCTTGAAGAGTCTTGGTGGGTCATAATATTCAGTATTGTTTGTATATATAACATCATAGATGTAGTTAACTTTTGCAAATATTTGAATATGTGTAGTATATGTCTCCTTGTTAGGTGTTAGATTTGTACTTAATGATATTTTTTTTTACAGATGTGCTGAAAGACATTATGACACAGCCAAATTTAACTGCAGAGGTATGTTTGTTCCATCACATCATACTATGTTTCTTGTAAAATACTGTATGAAATAAAATAAATTATTGAAAGTGCCTAGAGAGGCAGCTTAATGCTGGAAATAACATATTCCATTTTAGATGCTTCATAACTTCTGTGTTAGCTATAGATAGCATAGTCTTAGTAGATCTGGTTGTGTAACTTTATTGCCTTGTTTCCTTTCTTTGTTATAACAGGCATTGTCTGTTTTGTTTAAGAGTTCTGTGTGTTAACTTTGAGCAAACTGATACTTGAGAGTAAGGCGAGGTGAAATTGTGGAAATATATTTTCTGTAAATGTTAAAAGTTAAAAAGAAACTGGAAAAGATCTTATTTTCATGAGAAAGCTTTCGGATTTGTATAATATAGCTGCCTTGTTATGTTGATACCATGTATTTTTTGTATATAATCAAGATAAAATAAAGAATTATAAACCATTGGTGAAGGCAAATGGCAAAGATACATCTCAGTCTAAAGAAACTTTATTATATGTAGTTTTATATAAATTGTGAATAGTGGTATGTGGGTCAGTTTTCTTTTTTCTTTTCTTTTAAATATATTTCTTACAAATAAGTATCATAAACAAACATAAAACATAATTCTGTCTAGAAGTTACTCTGGCTTTTGTATTTTGTTATCAAACATTCCTCAAATGTTTCATTCACCTACCAGAAATTAGGCAGAATTTCAAAATCCAAATCCTGAGTGCCAAAATTGAAATTCAATAACATGTGCACCCACCACCACTGCAACATTATTAGCTTATCCATATATTTATGGCCTGGCAGGCTGCTGAGGACCTTGCCCACTCCTCTGGGCCAACAACAACGGGAGTTGGTTGTATTTTGTGAGGTTATATTTTATAATTTTTATTGTACTGTTGCTGTTTTGACTGTAAGCCGCCCTGAGTCGCCTCAGCGAGTGGGCGGCAATATAAATCTGGATGAATAAATAAATAAATAAATGTGAAGGTGAAGGTTTCTCTTGCTTGAAAGCCAGTCATATCTGACTCCAGTGTTCAGTGCTCATCTCTGTTTCAAAGCCAAAGAGCCAGCGCTGTCTGCTTCTGCAAACATATAGAAACATAAAGCGTATAGAACAAATTATAAAACCGAGTCAACTATATCAGGGGATTCATATATTAAAACTTTTCAAACTTATTTGATTGCAATAATGCAACCCTTAATAATAAAGTAATTTCATAACATCTTTTATATATAGGCAATGCCAGTTTTTCGCTATGCAAGTCGAACTCGCATAGCAAAAATTCCTATGGAAAAACTCGCATAACAAGCTTTTTTAGGGGAGAAACTTACATAGCAAATTTTTTCATTATGCGAGTTTTCCCCATAGAAACGCTCATTATGCGAGTTTTCCATAGGGAAAGTCCGACTCGCATAGCAAATATTTTCGCTACGCGAGTTGGACTCACATAGCGAAATTTTTTTTGTTATGTGAGTTTTCCTCCATAGGGAAAGACTGACTCGCATAGTGAAAATGTTCGTTATGCGAGTCGGATCGCTTTTTGAAAAACCTGCTCATGCAAGTTTTTCGCTAAGCAAGTCGCTCGCTAAGCGAGATTTGACTGTATTATTGCATTTCATTCCTCACATTTCTCCTTTGGACTTACTACAAGGAAAGAAAAGACAATAACAACAGCAGAACCACACACCCACACCCACCCACCTCCCACCCACCCCACACACACACACAAAGATTTGAAGATAAAACAGACTTCCACCTTCCCTGAATTTTAACTTACCCCATATTTTCTGAACCTTTTTTGGTAAATACATTTTATACACTATAGTATTTGAGTTCTTGATTTAACCTCAAATTTTAATATTTTTAAACCAACTGTCAAAAATCAACTAAATCAACTTCCCTTGATTTAGTTTTCAATTCACATGATTTTTTTTCTTTTTCTTAGATTTAGTAGTTTCATGATCCATCCTTTGTCATTTGGGGTTTCTTGACTTTTCCTTTTTTTTTCCATAGAGAATTCTTGCAACTGTACCCATAATTCTTAGTAATTCTCCATATTTACCTTCAACATCTCTTTCTCAAAGGCCCAATAGAAATAATTCCAGATGGAAGGCATTTTGAAATTTCAGTATTTTTTTTAAATTTCCATATAGATTTTCCTCCAGTACTTTTTACTTTGTTACATGTCCACCACATGCGGTAGATTGTCCCCTTTCTCTTTTTACATTTTCTGCATTTTCTGTTTCCATTTTTATATATCTTCACTAATTTTTTGGGAATTAGATACCTTCTCTAAAACATCTTATAGAAGTTCTCCTTATGGTCTGTATTCAAGGTATTACATTTACAGTAGTTCTCCTCCATAATCAATTCCCAGCTGTCAATTGAAATATTTTCCCCAAAATCTTTTGCCCATTTTATCATACATTCTTTGACACTGTCAGATTCAGTTTCCAAATTCAGAAATAATTTGTATAATCTTGTGATTTCTTTCTTTTTCAACAAAAAAAAGTTTATCTAATTCTGTTTTATTTTCTAGAAATCTGATCTGTTTTTAATCTAATTTATATATTTCAAAGAGCTTCATATAGTCAAAACCAATTTAAAATTATCTCCTCTTCTAATCTTTCTCTGGTCTTTTATCTTAATTTCTCATTTTTCTGATAAATGTCAAATCCCTATACGTTACCTACCTTTCTTCTTTGACCATTTCTCTTCTATGGAATGCTCCTTGAGATGGAAACTCATAATGGTAGCTTCCTATAAAATATTCTTTTATATATTCCCCAAATCCTAATTAACCCCTTCTGATTTCATAATTAATGAAGTCTCTATTTGCCGAATTTTAACCCATTTCTTTCCAATCCCAACATTCGACTGTCTTTTAAAACTATCCAATCTTTTATCCGTAGCATGCCGCAAGGTTCATAATATAATTTAAAATCAGAAAGAACCATGCCACCACTTTCTTTGTTGTCTATATGTGCTGCATTTAATTCTCGGTTTCCTGCCCTGCCAGATGAAATTTGCTTAACCCTTTCTCCATTTTTTAAAATTTCCCTCTTTCAGTAGTACAGTATTGTTTGGAACAAGAATAAGATTTTGAGTAAGATGTTCATTTTGATTGCCGCTATCCTTCCAAGTAGAGATAGATTTAACTTCCTCCATTTTCCCAAGTCTTTCTTGATTTCTTTCACTAATTTAATGTAGTTATTCCAAAACAACTGCATTTGTTTTTGTCACTATGGCCACTATGTATCTTACTTTCTTACCTTCTTCCTGCCCAAAGAGTTTTAAGAATTTTTCTTTCTCTTATTTATTCATATATTTTTTTAAAATGACTTTATTTTAAGCCCTGATGTCTCCCCATATATCCTTAGGAACCAGGCAGTTGGCAACAGCTTCACTCTTTGGTCAGGGGAAGGTGGCTACCTTGTAGCACCCAAGGAGTTCCATGCTGTGTGTGGGGAGACAAGTGTGTGTGTATGTGGTGTGTGAGAAAGTGCATGTTTATGTGTGTGCACGGGCAGCGTATTAGCTCCTGGTGGGGGGGTGTGAGGGAAGGAAGAAGGGAAAGCCGAGAGAGAAAGAAAGAAAGTCTCTAGCAGCACACTTCAGCCGTTGCCAGGGCTGTGGCAAGGAGGACAACCTGGGCAGCAGAGGAGGGAAATGGAATGGGGAAAGGGGACCCTTCCTCAGATTGCCAGGCTGGCCACCCTGCTTCCTTTCCCCTCCACTCCCTTGGGATACTAAAATTTGCTTTGTATCACGGGGAAAAAATCATAATTCAATGCAATATTTTCAATGGATTTACAGTCATATTGCAAAAAATTTGTAACGCGAGGCGTTTGTAACTTGAGGTACCACTGGACATCTGTTCTCTATCTAAATTATTCTTAAAATATTCCTTAAATAAATTCTTTATTTCTAACATATCTTTGTCATCTCTTAGAAGCGATTCATTTAGTCTCTAAACAGGGTTTCTCTTCATTATCTTCAACAACATAGAAACTGGATTGTGGTCTGATAGCACTCTTGGTAAGATTTCCAACTTGTCCGCTCAGTCAAGTATATTTTTTGAAGTCAAAATTAAATCTGTTCTACAGTGGGAATTATAACTCCCAGAGTAAAAGGTGTATTATTTTAGGTCTCCAAATTTTACTCTAGTATTGGCTAAACCCAGATTTTATATCGGCTTAAAGAAACTCCTTTGATCATTTTATTTGATTGTTTATTCACTACTGGGTTCCAGACTCAATTGATTTCCTGATTTTGTTCGTCTCTCTTTGTATCTAACTCTTCTGTTGAGTTTTCCCTTTGTCCTCATTTATCCTCCACTCTTCTTAATTTTCCAGACATTTCTCTTGCCTTTTCTATTATATCAATTCTCCATCTATTGTGATTGTATGTAAATGAAAGTTGCAAGTCTGGATGGACATCCCACTATGGTAATGGAGTAGACTGTACAGCCAGCAACTCAACACCAAGTGTTGGGTGGTGGTAAATAACCTGACTCCCTAAAGGAGCCAGTGGCTATGGGCAGATGAGCCCCTTTTGGTGGGCTGATGGTTCCCTTCAGTGGAGGAAATGTCACTGGAAACCATCATATTGGGCCCAATGGCAAAATGAGCGGAGGAGAAACCACTTCACTATTCTGATTCCCAACAGTCATGGACGCAAAAGAGGCCATGCCAAATGGACTGGCTGTGAAGGCACACCTTGTTAATATCCTCAAGGCTTTAGCAATCTGTTGCAGTCCTAGCATTAAATCCTGCATGTCTTATTTCATATGTGCCACAGGAGATGGCTCCGTGATCATAGTGTGTGGGTCACTTCATGGCAAGCTGGGATCCATCTTAAACAAATTCACATTAATGGTATTTTCTCTGTTTGTTACATCCATCAACTGTGAATAGGATTTTCCGGGGGGGAAATGTATACTGATGAAATGAAAGTCCTTTTTTTCCAGAGGAAAAATTTAATTTTATTCACATTTTACAAAAGTATGTAAAAAATAAGAAAAAAGGGCCAATTACTAGTGTTCATTCTCAGTGTTGGCACTGAAAGATGCAAAGCCAATGAGGACCATGAAATATAGGTTGCAGATCTTCAGTAGAGGCAATGTCTCTCACCTGTAAGGAATGCCTTTACTTCTCAATTTCTCTGTTAGGAATCGATAATTTTCCCTTTTTGTAACAAGGAAAGACGTAACTCAAATCTTCCTTATAACTTGGTCTCTGATAAACTTTAGGGTAAAATGCACAATCATGTCTCTTGGTAGCCTCTTCTGAATCACAATTTTAGTTGTTATTCTAAAAACTCTTCATATTCCAAGTTTGAGGAGTCTAGGTCCAGGATATCTACCAGTATATCGATGACTCTTTCCCAAAGATGTTCATGTGGGTCCTCTTTTAAGTTTCTGAATCGAATGGACTTCTCAATTTCTTTCAATTTGAATAACATCATAATATCAAAATCTTTCTTTTTACCTTCTTCCAATTTTCTGGAAAACCCCCCCCCCCCATTCTTTGTTCAATTTTTTGGACATTTTGATTTGTGTGATCTATGTCCACTGCAATTTGTAACAGGGATCTTCTCAAATTTCTGACATCTTGCTTGAGTTCTTTTAATTCTTTCCTGAATTCTTTCCTGTGTAAGTTTTTCTGCATTTTGTTCATCTACCCATTTAATTGAAATTGCATTGTTCTCAGCTCTTCTAGAATTCGGATGTTTTGTTTAAATATGAAAGGCTCTGTCCTAGTTTTATATCCTGATCTCTGAGAAATGTGAGAGTTATGGTAGAAAATTGTTTATGAGTGAAATCTAAAGTGCAGGTGAAAATTACTTACATCCTTATATGTGTGGAGCTACAGAGTATAATAGTCAAAAAAGAAAAATCTGAATCCCAGTTGAACCTTGCTCCTCAGCTAGCTTCATAATGTCATCTCCAGCTATTAATGTGAAAATTGTTCCTTTGCAGTGATATATTTTGTTGTCTGCAAATGCATCATGTCATCCATTTTCGATCAAGTTCTGAATTGCAGTAATATTTTGTTTAAATCTTACTTATGATTTGTTTTATTATATTTTTAAACCAGACCTGTGTAACTATTAATGTAGGAAGCTAGAGTCAGCCTACAAATTGGATGTGGTGGGAAATCAGTGGCATAAGTAAACTTTGCTTATTAGCTGCTTATTTTAGCTTACAAGAAATGGAATATTGTCAAATTTTTGATGGGTCACAGTTAATGTCTGGTTGGCTGCATTTGGCAGTGTGGGCACAAGTATTTCTGTCTTGTTCTAGACTAGTATGATTTCTATTAAATGTGCAATGCCTTTAAACAGCTAACTTTATTATGTTAATAAATAATAGTACAGTGGTACCTCACATAACGAACGCATCATATAGCAAAAAATTCACATAACAAAGCATTCGTTATGCAAAGGCGATACTTGCATAACAATTTTTTTTTTGTTATGCACGGTTTTTGGTAACCAGGATATACCGGCTCAATGGGAACCCTAGTTAATGAACTCCCCCCCACCCCCCGTTATGTGGGGTATCTCCCATAGGGAACCACATAATGAAAAAACTGCATAGCTAAGAGCTCCGTGGAACAGAGTTTTTTCATTACGCGGGCTTCTGCTGGACTTAATAGTGATCTGACCCTTAGTTAATCAGTCTTTCTGTTTTATAGTTGCACAGTATCCTTTCGAAGACCATAACCCACCACAGTTGGAGCTGATCAAACCTTTTTGTGAAGATCTTGACCGATGGCTTAGTGAAGATGGCAATCATGTTGCAGCAATCCACTGTAAAGCTGGAAAGGGACGAACTGGTGTAATGATATGTGCTTATTTGTTACATCGAGGAAGATTTCAAAGGGCACAAGAAGCCCTAGATTTCTATGGGGAAGTAAGGACCAGAGATAAAAAGGTAAGAAATTTGTTTTTGAAGCTCATTCATTCTTTTATTTGTAAGTTGTAAAGTATCCTGAACATAAACTTTTGGTATATTGTGTATTATGAATATTGATACCATGAATATGTACCATAATATTGTGCTATATTTTTTGAAGCTCTTTTACCTGCCTGGCCAGAAATGTGTGCCATTAGGGAAAATACATAATTTTTTACTTTCAATTATATAATTAATAAAATGTTGACAATTCTTTTTATTTCAAAATGCTGAAAACCTTAAACAGTAAGAATGTCAGTTTCTGGTTGTTGGGAAAAAAACTATTACAAATTCTACAGAAGGTGGAATGGTGTCCTAGTTTGGAAACTTCTTATAGAATATGCAATTTTAGCTAGTGATAACCATATCTAGCCATATTGTCTCATCTCTCTTAAGCAATAAAATTCTCTCTAGGAAAAAATGGACTACCTGTAGGTAAAGGTAGTTGTATCTGACTCTAAGATTCAGTGCTTATATCTGTTTCATAGCCGAAGAGCCAGCGCCTTCTGCTTCTTTAGATGTTTCCATGGTCATATGGCAGGCATGACTAGACACTGGAGCGCACAGAATGCTGTTTACCTTCCCACCAAAGTGGTCCCATTTTATCTACTTGAAATTTCTTGCTTTCGAACTGCTAGGTTGGCAGGAGCTGGGAAAAAGATGGGAGCTCATTCCATCCTGCAGTATTTGGGTCTCAAACTGTTGACCTGCTGCCTTCCAGTCAGCGTCTTAGCCACTTGAGCCACTGCAGTCCCTGTAGACTACCCGTAGAAAAACTATAACAACTCTCCCCCTCAATGTTAGCCTGAATCTTTGGAAATCTTGCTCCGTTGCATATTGAAAGGCCTGTGGCTTCTTTTCTGGCTGCTTACAGATTAGGATGTTATTTCTGTAGTAAAAATGAAGTTGCTTATCTATTGATCATCTGACAGAGTAATGTCATTGCCCAGGAAACACGCAACTATGTTCACATTCCTCATGTTATTTGGGAAGGCTCTTTACACACACTGTATATGTGAAGTAGTAATTAGTCTATAGTTGGCCTCATTGGTTTCTAAAAATGATTTAATGCTCTTGCTATAAAGTAAAATATTCTGAGATAACTATAAACAGTATCATAAAACTGATTAACTTTCTAAAGCTGTATTTCTTAGAACATTTGGCAGTAATTAAGTAAATAAAAAATGCTTAATAAAAGCAGGTTACTTCAAGAGAACAGGTTAATCTATATTAAAGGAACATCATCATCTACTGTATATTAAAGTTGTTAAAAGCTATCAGCAATGTTCCCCCACAACCCATTGCTAGCCATATACAAGAGGTTTCATTATTTAAGGCCAGTCATCAGCCAGTGATCTCCTCAGTTCTTCCTGTCCACACTGAGTGGAAGAGTAAAGGAATCTTTTATTTATTTATTTATTATTGTTCGATTTATTTGCCGCCCCACTCACCTATGGCGACTCTGGGTGGCTAACAACAAAACAATACAAAACAGCTACAACATCAAGTTCTTTCTTTAAGACTTTGCTTTTTTGAAGAACTTAAATATGTTTTAGATCATCCTCTTTTCCATGTTTCTGGATTTTGTCCTGCATTTTCAGGATTCAAAACCTTACTTGAAAATATTCAATGACTGCCCTAGATTCCCATGTAAAATTCCCTGTTTAAAAATGATGTATGTTGGATGTATGTAAGAGTGGTTAATTCTCAGAAGAAAGCTCAGCTTTTCTACGGTCATGACCTTTATGCTGTCACATGGCAACACCTGGTAAAGCTTTCTGAGGCTAATTTGCTACTCTGGGTGACTCATCAGAGCCATAAATTTTTCAAAGTCTTTTCATCATTTGTGGATTTAAGATGTAATCTTAAGTTTTCCGCTTTTAGTACAGCTTGATCCAACTTCTTGGACATTGAGATTTTTGGTTATTTCAAGTTCTGAAGCTAGAGAGAATCCTCCATTGTTTCTGATCTTGGCAACAAAGAGAAGTTGCCTTCAAACAGTTACATTTTGGGCAATGGGATTGAGGTGAACTGATTGAGAATTAACAGGAAACCACAACTGCCGGCATATCTTAGGTTGTACTGGGCATTTTGTACAACTAAAAATTTAAAGAAACTGAATATTTAGGCCCTTTTGATTGCATAAGAGCCTCAGATGATCTAATGATACCAGAAGGCACTCAGTTTTCTTAACTACTGTGTCCTAACTTTCCAAGGGGAAAGCAATCTGTGAATAAAGGTACCAGAACTTTAGTGACAAGGAACTAACTGCACTTAATACCAGGTGTCCAAGATATAGACCAAAAGTACCTAGTTCCTTTTATTTTGTAAGGATCTTGTATCTGTACGGGCTGTTCCATCTGATAAGTAAAATCTGCCTTTAAATTACGGTCATAGTTCTAAGTCAATGTGATTATAATGAATTGATGGGAGATCAGTTTTTGCTGTGATAGTTTTGGAGGCTTCTCAGACTGTAGCCATGGTTGTGATTGTTGTTGTTGTGTGCCATCAAGTTGGAACCAACTTTTAGTGACCCTATTGGGGTTTCATGGTAAATGAGATATTTACGGAGTGGTTTTATCTGTTCCCATATCTGAGCAGGGTTTTGAAACCAGGCTTCCTGAGTCTATCACTCTGTCCCCTAAAACACACTGTGTGTCCTACTGTTTGGAAAAATACCTCTTCTGGGTATTTTACCAAACAGTTTAATCCATTTTTACAGGGGCCTGTACCAAAAGCCTAGATAAACTTTAAAAAATCATATCTACTGATCTCTATGATCATTATTTATTTATTTATTTATTTAGATTTATATCACCGCCCACTCGCCATGGCGACTCAGGGCGGTTTACAGTCAGGAAAAACAATAACAACAAAACAACAACAACACACACACAGCACAAACAGCTAAAATCCATTCCTCCTTCCGGCCAGAGGACGTTAGTCTTTTCCTTCCCTGGGCAGGTAAGGCCCAGGATTAGGAAGTGGAAGCTTCCATCTAAAAACCTTAAAACTGTTAAAATTTAAAATTAAAATCTAAAAAAGATTAAAAACAGATTAAAAACACACCAGATGCTACAACTAATAATTTAAAAGTAGAGAAAGAGAGGGGCTCAGATCATCCAATGTGCTGGGGTCATTATACCTTCTGCACCCCATATCTGTCCCGCCAGCCATGTTTTTAGATTCTTCCTAAAGGGCAGCAGCTCTGTCTGGAGACATAGCTCTGTAGGCAGGAGGTTCCATAGGGCCGGAGCAGACACAGAGAAGGCCCTCCTTCTAGTGCCAGAGAGATGTGCCTCCCTGGCCGATGGAACAACTAGGGAGCTTCTCCGGTCCACTCTGGTGGGACGGGCAGATGTTCTTGGGGTGAGGCAGCCTCTTAAGTATCCTGGCCCACTACCATGTAGGGCTTTAAAGGTAATAACCAGCACCTTGAATTGCACCCGGAGGCAAATCGGCAACCAGTGCAGCTCCTGAAGCAGAGGCGAGGCATGTGCATACCACCCACACCCCATCACAACCCAGGCAGCCGCATTCTGGACCAGTTGAAGCCTCCAAATGGTGATCATGGGCAGCCCCATGTAGAGCGCATTACAGTAATCAAGTCTGGAGGTGACCAGAGCGTGTGTGATCATGAGCAAGGAGTCCCGATCTAGGAGCGGGCATAACTGGCGAATCACACGAAGTTGTGCAAAAGCCCTCCTAGCCACGACTACCACCTGCTCTTCGAGCAGTAGTCACAAGTCCAGGAGGACCCCCAAGTTACACCAGGTCTGCTTGGGGCAAAACCGCCCCATCCAGAACCAAAGATGGTAACTCCCGAGATAACACAGGACCCCCGACCCACAACCACTCAGTCTTGCCGGGATTCAGCTGAAGCCTGTTGTCCCCCATCCAGACCCTCACAGCCTCCAGGCACCTGGAAAGGATTTCCACTGCATCGCTAGGGTCCCCACGGGCTGAGATATATAACTGGGTATCATCTGCATATTGATGATACCTCACCCCATGGGACCGGATGATCTCACCCAGTGGTTTCATGTAGATCAGTATTTCCCAAATGCTGGTGTTTGGACTTCAATTCCCAGAAGCCTAAGTCATTTCCCCAAAGCACTGATCAGCCAATGTACTGACTTAGGCTTCTGGGAATTGAAATCCACATGTGGGCTGTGTACCCCTTGTTGGGAACCACTGCTGTAGATGTTAAATAGGAGAGGTGAGAGTACCGAGCCCTGAGGCACCCCATAACAAAGGGGCTTTGGGCTGGACACCTCGCCCTCCAATCACACCGACTGGGTCCGGCCCCTCAGAAATGAGGAAAACCAGGACAACACAGTGCCCTGGATCCCCAATCCTTGGAGCCTTTCCAGAAGGATACCATGGTCAACGGTATCGAATGCCGCTGAGAGGTCAAGAAGAACCAGGACAGATGGATGACCGCCATCCTGCTCTCGCCAGAGATCATCCACCAGTGCGACCAATGCAGTTTCGGTGCCATATCCGGGCCTAAATCCTGACTGGAAAGGGTCTAGATAATCCGCTTCATCCAGGACACCCTGTAATTGTCGCGCCACTGCCTTTTCCAAAACCTTGCCCAAAAAAGGCAGGTTGGACACAGGCCGGTAGTTGGTAAGCACTGTGGGGTCGAGCGATGTTTTTTTCAGGAGGGGGCTCACCAGAGCATGTTTTAAATTTGCTGGAAAGACCCCCTCCCATAATGATGAATTTATAATAGCTTCGACCCTACTGCTTGTCACCGCCTGGAAGTTTTAACCAACCAGGCGGGGCATGGATCTAATCCACAGGCAGTGGCACGAACAAATCCAAGGAACCTGTCCACTTCCTCAGGGACAACTGGATCAAACCGATCCCAGATAACCTGGCCAGACTGCGCTCCAGGCAACCCCAGCTCTACATTATCCACGCCAGGATTAAACTTCGAGCGAATTTGAACGATTTTCTCTGTCAGATAATCAGCAAACGCTTCAGCAGATCCCTGCCAACTGGGGCTTGATCCCCCTCTACCAAGGAGGGATCTGGTCACCCGAAACAAGGTCGCTGGGTGATTATCCGCAGAGGCAATAAGGGTGGTGAAATATTGACGTTTCACCACCTCTATCGCCACAAGGTAGGCTTTAGTAGCAGCTCTAACCTGTGTTCGATCAGACTCACTCTGGGTCTTCACCCAGCGGCGCTCTCGGCATATCTTTACCCATTTCAGCTCCCTCAATTCTTCTGTAAACCATGGGGAGGCTCGTTGGCTACGGGTATGGAGAGGCCGTAGTGGCGCGATCACATCCAAGGCTGCCATCACCCTCCCGTTCCAAAGGTTGACAAGAGCCTCAGGCATGGCACAGGTGTAATGACTAATTTCTGCAATTTCAGATCACTCTGCCACCGTTCTGACAAGAAAATGAGATCCGGAGTGTGGCCACTGCTCCTGGTTGGGTCCTGAATTACCTGAGTCAGGCCCATAGCTGCCATGGAAACCATGACCTCCCTGTGCTACCCCAGAGCCAGCCCCCAATGAAGGCAAATTGAAGTCCCCCAGGACCATAAGTCCAGGGAGCTCCTACGCCACCATGGAGACGGCCTCAAGGAGCTCAGGTAGAGAATCTGCTACTCTGCAGGGAGGCAGGTACAAGAGCAAGATTCCCTGCTGACCCTTAGGGCCCTAATAATCACCTCCAGACTATTTTTATAGTACACACAATTGAAACTGCTAGAGAGTCCACTTCACAATTTTCATGAAGTGGTTTGTAAATCAGATATTAAAAGCAGAAAGGGATCACAGTATTAACAATACTTATCAGAATGGCTGGAAGCTCAGTGGTTTAGGTATGTGGCTGTGGAGTAATTCCTCACTGTGCATTTCTGGGAGGAGAGCCAGCTGGCATAATAATGGGCAAGCTGTACAGTTAGAAGGAAAAGATAAACCATTTCTGGATATATCTCTATCTGGAAAACCCTTGAAAAGGGTCATCATGAGTCAGAATTGATTTAACAGCATGTGATTATTATTATTCATTATCAGAATGATGAGTCTTTAGAAATTAACTATCGGGTTTTCTTATGACACAATATATCAGTGTCCTTGGAGTATTAATGGAATAATTTAAAAAAAAACCATGGAACTTGCAATTGGAAGTTTCAGATTAGCTAAACAATGGATAAACCCAGCTTCATATGTAATTTTACCTCTCTGTTATATCTGTTTCAACCACTAATTGCCATGCTTTGCTACACCCCATAGTCCTTCATGTTATAACTTAGTGGCTTCTAGTGAGCCCTGGTGATGCAGTGGTTAAACTGCTGTACTGCAGCCAGAAGGTTGTGGTGAAGGTTGACTCAGCCTTCCATTTTTCCGAGGTCGGTAAAATGAGTACCCAGCATGTTGGGGGCAAAATACTAATTAGCTTGTGAACTGCCTAGAGAGTGCACTAAACACTGTGAGGCGGTATATAAATCTAATTGGTATTGCTAGTGTTTTAGTAAATATTTTCCATATGATAGGGCAGAATCTTGTATAGGTATATAGTATACTGTTCAAAATGCAAACATAAATAATACAGTTTTTGGGCTTTCTTCAGCAAAAATTACATTCTTCATTCTTGACTGATTGTTCCTTTCAAAGTGGAACATCACACAGATGGTCCAAACCATGTGAAGTCACATCCAAATAAGGCTTTCTAGGAAAGAACAAGAAATCTCTAGTGTAGAGTAGCAGTATTCCAAATTATATTTTTGACTCTGTACAAGAGCTGTCATCCCTACTCGGTGTTTCCAGCAATTCTGTATGAAGTGGGTGATTTTGTTTGCACATTGATATCCTGTGTTATACCTCAGTGTATAACACTTGAGACTCAGTGGACCCTAAAGTGGCTAAGATCCAGTAGTAATTGACAACTGGACTCTGCCCACTAAATGAATGGAGCTTGTTAAATTTAACCACCAGATCTCCACTCATTCAGCAATTCTTCTGTACTTGCAGTTCATTACTAGATTTCAGCAAGTCACATTCTTTGTGTTGCTATTCCTTCAGCACAACATTTTTGCCTTCATAAGTTACCACTTTTCATTTCAAAGAGGAATGCTGTCTTTCCTAGTGAATCAAACCAAAGGTTTTACAGAAAGCCACAGTTTTACAGTGTCAAATGGATGGTGACATCAATTTCTGATTTATGAGGGCACAAGTGTGATACGGTTTTAACATGGTGTCATAGGACACATCTTTCCCCTTATGGAGATGATCATCTGACTTGATCTAGAGCAGTGGTACACAGCCTTTTTTCTCCATGCCCCACCTAAGCATCTCTAAAATCCTGACCCTCCCCTCCCCCGCAGTGACATATAATTCTTATTCAAAAAGTGATCTCATATTCACATGGAGGAAGCCTAAAACGTCATTCACTATTAATAACTCGATCTTGAATTGCCCCCCTTAAGAATCAAATTGTCCCCCTGTTAGACGTGTGACCCACATTGGGAACTACGGATCTAGAGACTAAAGACTCATCATTTCAGTATTGGAAAGGTACACTATGTTGTCCTCTTTATCCTGCTAGAATCCTAGTAAGTTCTGGTTTTCAGTCCTTTCATTCAGTTCATGTTAGAGTACAAAAGCTGTTTTTGATGCCATTTTTATAATGTTGAGACCTGATGTGAGTGAGACATTTATGATATGATCACTATCATAACAAAATAGGCAGCCTTGGCCTAATGAAGAGTAAACTATTATGGGAAGTAGTCACATTTCCTTCTTGCATATATCTGTCAGGTGATGTCATATTATTACAGTATATTTGCTCATAGGAAAAACTGCTGAATATACGTAATCTAAAATGTGTTGCTTGTGATTTGGCAGTGCCATAAGGAGTTTATTTACCAACTGAGATGTTTTTGTAATATAAATGTAGCTAAGAAGTCCAGAAGAACTGAATATACTGCTTTTAATGGGAATATGTCCGGCCGTCTTAACCTCATCCTTCAGACATGGATAAACTTAAATGCTATGTGAAAACTAGACCTGTATCTTATTTTTTTATTTGCTACGCTGAATTGAGTCAGTGCTGCCAAATGCATATGGTGTGTCCCTTTCCAGAAATGGCTATTTCATTCATTGTTTGCAGGGTTATGACACTGCAACTGGTGATGAACTTTAGTAGCCTTCACTATTTCACATCATAAATGTATTCTGCTGTAGTATTTTTTTGTGATTGATAACAGTGATTCAGAATTCTTCTTCAAGACTCTTTTTTTACTTGAAATCCCACTGTTATGTTTATGTTGTTGCTTTAAGGGGCAGGGGAGATACCCATAGACATGGGAAATTCTTTAAAGAGGGAGGAAGGTTTTTCCTGTAGAAGAAGAACAAATGATTTTCTCACATAGAAGTTGTTGGTATAAGTGCCAGGGCAGCACTGTCCTACGATGTTGAAAGCTGGATATGGCCGTTGTAGCTTTAAGGTTATTTGCAGAAAATGGCCAGGTGCTATGAGTCAGCACAGCCTCTGAGCATATTAAGAGGCACATTCATTGCAGACTCTGGCTTTGCATTTTTGCCTACCTTATGGCTTGACATGCTGCTGTATGCATTCGACTGTCAAGATTTATGCCTGAGTCTAGAAAGTGTTCAACTCAAGGCAAAACTGTGTTGGAACAGCTGAAGACCACTGAGGTATTGCTTAACAGCTTCTTCCAGTTATTCTCAACTGTGGAACTGTTTGTAATCCAACCATCCTCTGCTACCCACCCTTGTTGGTGGTATTTGGGTAAGCAGACCGGAAAGCTGTGTGCTCTAACTTGGCAAGAGAGAAAAAGAGTGTGTGTAGTGGACTTTATGAACTTTGTACATATTGCTGAAGTCAAGCTAGTTTTGTTTTCTACCTGCACTGTAAATATATTGCACTCCTCACGAGTAAAGAGGCTTTTGTTCTTTTCACCAAGAACCTGGTTGCTTCTCTTTGTCTGCAAGCCACATAAGCTGCACAACCAGCACGTGTGTGGCTCTCAAGGTTGTGGGTGCAGATTCTGCCAAATTTTCACCATCAGAAGTAATGTTTGGTATAAGAAAAGGTCACATGGACCATTTTCGGTGAACATTTCTGAAAGTAAATTAGCATGATAGAAATGCTATAGTAAATTTTATTTTCTGTTTTACTACAGTTTTGCAAGGTGATTATGAGTTTAGCATGCTGATGCACTCTACTGGTTAAGATTAAAATTGTTTTTAAATTATTACATGCTAATTTCAATAAGCACCTTGTTCCCCTCTTATATTTCATAGCATCAGATTTGTTTTAAAGCCATATGTGGTAAATTAATTATTACATAGAATAAAGATGCCATAAACCAGAAAAAAAACTATCTGCAATTCAAGCAGAACACACTTTCAGAATACCCAGATAATTAGGAGGCAAACATAGTCATTAAGCTTCCAGACATTTAAAAAGAAGGATAATGTGTGATGTAATCATGTCACCTTTTGTTCAACAGCTATTTCTTAACTAAAGGAGAGTAATGGTTTTGCTGTAGCTTACCAGGATTTACAGTCAGGTCTAGAAATATTGGAACAAGGATTATTTTTTGGTCATCTGGCCTCTGTACCCACCACAGTGAAGATGAAAGGAAACACTCAAGATGTGAGCAAAGTCAGGACTATCAGCTTTGATGCAAGGGGTTTGACAAAAGTGAGGCATTAACAAGTCAGGAAGTAGACCCATTGCAGGCACACATCCCCATTTTAGTGGCTCTTATGTAATGGAATAAATGGCTGACAAGTGGTTGCATAGCCAGGTGTGGTCTGTTTCTTGAGTTCCTAATCAACAGCCAAGCAGATAAAAGGCCTGAAGGTGGTTCTGAGTATTACATTTGTATGTGATAAGGTATTTATGGGAACTCTCCAGGTGAAGTCTAAAGAGGTCTTCATGCAGGTGAAGGAGGTCATCATTAAGCTGAAAAAACTAAAGAAACCTGTCAGAGAGATAGCAGAAACTGTAATGTAATTGTCATGAACATCATTGTCGTCGTCATCATCATAATCTTCATTCACTTAGTGATCTGCATGCATTTCCATGAAATCATGTTGCTACATTGTGTGCTGTCTACCTTGAAACAAGTAAAAGGATATCAAATTTTAACCTTTGTGTGTGTGTGTGTGTGTGTGTGTGTGGCTATTTTATACATTGTGAGAAAAAGTAGACACCACAGGAGATGAGTAAAATCTCTGATAAGGATACTTCCATGTTATTTATTCTCTTCAACAGCTTGGTCAGCTTTAATAGTTTTCCTTTCTGCCATACTGATTTCCTGTTCTTGTAATGTATAAAAAGGTTTACCAATGTATGTACATGCAAATGCGCATATTGGTTTGCTGTAATGGAAGGCAGTGCCTATTTAACACTCAGACATTCATTGACCAAAATGCTGTTGTGCAAATTACACTGTCATGAGAGTAGTAAAACCAATGGTAGGGGTAGATTGTTCCTAATTATAGAGATCCTGCTTTAATTCCAAGGCTTTTATTCAATAATCCTCGTTATGTGCAAGTTATATGAGCCTTTGGGTGGAAGCAGGGACTCTTTTAACTACTGGCAGTCTCTGTCTACCTGATGACATAATGGATGGAAAAATGGTTGGTAATGCTTCAGTCCAGAGGCAGCGGCTTCATCTTTTGTGTCTTTAAACTGCCAAAATGAAGCCGACTTTTGGTAAATTCATTCCATAGTTCCTTTTGCCTGAACAAATGTGACAAAGATTAGCTGGCTATTCTCCAGGGTATGCTCGATTATGGTTCAGAAATACCACAGTCTTCAAGGAGCCTCTTTTTTTGTGTACCCCAGTCCAGAGGCTGATTAGCAATGACTAACTGGCAGGAATCATGTGAGTCTTGGGGTCAAAATAGAAGCTTTTAAAATTAACAATAGTCTTTCTTTGCTGGATATCATCACTCTTGTGTCAGTGTTATTTACACAGCAAGGTTTTGGCCATTGTGTACAATTTGATCTGAAGTGCAAAACCATATGGACATGTCTGTGGATAAACATATGGACTCAGACTATTGAAAAACAGAATGTGAAAAATATTGAAGCAGCATGAATTTATTATTTATTATTTATTTATTAATAGTTCAAATTTATATTGCCGCCCACTCGCCGTGGCGACTCAGGGCGGCTTACAGACAATACATTACATTACATTACCATACAATATGTTGGGGTGGGCACAGGGGTAGGGGCGGCAAGGTCCTCATCCTGCCCTGGCTTCTTCTTCCCCTGGCAGTTGGTGTAGCCACAGGGGGAGGGGCGGCAAGGTCCTCATCCTGCCCTGGCTTCTTCTTCCCCTGGCAGTTGATATAGCCACAGGGGGAGGGGCGGCAAGGTCCTCATCATGCCCTGGCTTCTTCTTCCCCTGGCAGTTGGTATAGGTACAGGGGTAGGGGCGGCAAGGTCCTCATCCTGCCCTGGCTGCTTCATCCCCTGGCAGTTGGTGTAGGCACAGGGGGAGAATGAATCACAGAGAGTTAATGTAAATGCTTGAAATGATAATTTGTGACAGTTTCACAACCTGCAGTTTGCTTGCTATTTTGTAGAAGTCAAGTTGAAAAACATTATTTTGAGCTGGGAAAATACTGAGTCAAATTTCAGTTCAATATTGTGCAGTTGTTGATGGAAAAGGAAGTTTGTGCAACTCCATGCTGTGTTGTACAGACATGGGGAAGATTTGCAGTACTTTAAATGTCCTTTGCTTATGTCATTTAGTCTAGAATAGGGTGTTGGGATCCCTCTTCTTGATTTCTTAATGCAGTTTGGAACAGTTGTGATACATTTTTCAAATCCTGGCATATTTTTAAATTCATTTCATTTCATTTTTACACCATTTTTCTATTAGCAAAAGGAACCAAGGTTGCTCACAAATTATTAAAAACAGTACAATAAATATTATTGCATTACAAACAGTTAAAAATACAATACCCTTAAAATTATTAGTTAAAACATCTGAATTATTGAGAAGATATGCTCTCAGTTGCTCCTTTTCCTACTTCCATCTCTGGCTGATGAGGAAAAAACTTCCAGGCAGGGCCTGTTTTGGAGTTGGCCTCTGTCCCATACTCAAACACATTTCTCTATTTCTGGGGGCAAGATAGCTAAGAACGGCCAAGATTTAGGAGCTGGCTTCGTGTGGCTTTTAGGCTTAAGTCATTTATGGCAAAGTTTGTGGAGGCAGCTGCAGTCAACTTAGGGTTGGAGATCGGCTGGCCTTACGCTAAGCGAGTCCTCTACAGTACTGATACTAGGCAAATTTGCTTGTATGCAGCTGTTATACTTCATTTTTAGAACATGAATATTCTGTACCGGGTAATTTCAGTTAAAAAGCTGGGAAAATGTTATATCTTTATTGCTTATGGTCTCTTTTTTAAATTTAGGGAGTAACTATTCCCAGTCAGAGGCGCTATGTATATTACTATAGCTACCTGTTAAAGAATCAACTGGATTACAGACCAGTGGCCCTGCTTTTTCACAAAATGATGTTTGAAACAATTCCAATGTTCAGTGGCGGCAATTGCAGTAAGTCACTTTTATATTAATTTCTGCTATAAGATACTATTCTGTTTACATGTTTATATCTAAATGCTCTTTGAATATTTATTATTTATCTGAATCCAAAAACTATATATTTACACTCTACTTTTCCAATAAATCTCTGAAGCTGTTGTACATATGCTATTGTAAAGTCATACTAACCATCACAAGTAGAATGTTTTGAATTTACTGGCTTTGACTTTTTGGATATCTGTGTGTCATTTGAATCTTGTATACAAACAACTGTTTAATTCACTTGTATCCTAAGTTTCCTCTAAGGACTAGATTTCCATCTTTCTCTTTTATTCTTATAACAGTCTTGTGAGGTAAATAAAGCTAAGAATTACAGGTTCATCCAAAATTGTGAAGTAAGCATTGTAATTAAATAGGGATTTGAAGCCAGATGTTCTTTTTTCTACTCTTGACACTATGATATTGGTTATATGTTAATCTGCTCTGTATTGCCAGGTGGTTCATCTAAGCAATATTGTGCAGGCAAAGCAGATATGCTGTAGTTTTCTGTAGCTCCACTAGATAACAATGATAATATTATTTTTAGAGCCCAGTCTTAATACTTCAACTTTGCCTTAAATCACTTACCTGTAGTATCCAGATCCTTTTAGAGTTTTCTTTCACAGAAGAGTGTACTGTCATCAGTGGCGTCGCGCAGAGTTCAGCCGCCGGGGGCGAAGAACAAACTCGCTCCCCCCCCCAGCTCGCCGCTGCCGCCCCCCCCAGGACCCGGGCAGAAGGTGGCCCCCCTGCTGAAGAGCGGCGCGCGCGCGTGCCGCACACCTCTGCCCGCCAGCCCACCCAGCTAGCCGCCAGGGGCGCCACCCACCCCCGACGAGCGCCCCGCGCGCGCACACACACACACCAACCCTTCTTGCACTGCAGCCAAAACGTTGCGAGTTCGATCCTGGCGGGATACCAGATTGCCTAAGCCAGGGGTTTGCAAACTTGGCTCTCCAGGTGTTCTTGGACTTCAATTCCCAGAAGCCCAAGTCAGCACTCCTGCTGATCAAGGCTTCTGGGAACTGAAGTCCAAGAACAGCTGGAGAGCCAAGTTTGCTGACCACTGGGCCATTCATCCTTCCGAGGCCGGTTAAATGAGTACCCAATGGGACGGAGGCGAGCAGGGCTCACCAGCAAAAGGGCCGCCCTCCGCCTGGGAAGTCCTGCACACGCGCGCGCCCGCTGCCCACCTCCTCCCGCCCAGCCAGCCGCCAGGGGCTCCGCGCCACGGCGCCACCCACCCCCGACGAGCGCCCCCTCTGACGGCAAGCTGGGTGGATGGCTGGGCGGGCAGAGGTGGGCAGCGTGCGCGCATGCGTGCAGGACTTCCCAGGCGGAGGGCGGCCCTTTTGCTGGCGAGCCCTGCTCGCCTCCGTCCCATTGGGTACTCATTTAACCGGCCTCGGAAGGATGAATGGCTTAGGCAATCTGGTATCCCGCCAGGATCGAACTCGCAACGGAGGCGGAGCCAGGGACAGGCGGCGAAGAGCCCCCGACGGCCAGCCAGGTGGACGGAGGCGACCAGCGCTCGCCAGCAAAAGGGCCGCCCTCCGCCTGGGAAGTCCTGTTTCCTAACCCCAGGCAGAGGGAGGCCAAAGTGGTGGGGACATTTTGCCGCCCCCTGAAAGCCACTGCCCGGGGCATCCGCCCCCCTGCCCCCCCACGCTACGCCACTGACTGTCATTATCAAGCTAAGGTTGTTTTTAGCGCTCTGTCACGTATCTTGAATGTTATGATGCAGAGATATCTAAATAGTCAAAGCCAGTAAGTGGTCATGGACATAGCCAGGAATATCTGCAAGCAGTACTTGGTGGTTTTATTTATGCGCACCAGTGTAAATATTGATAGAAATAGCTGTATTCTTCCAGGGGTTGGGGAAACTTTAGTTTGTCTTAAGTGGATTTACAGTACCTACAAATTTCAGTTAACGGAAATAATTTAATTGAGGTACATCAAGCTTTTAGCAGATTTGTTTTCATGCACAAAGATGTTACCTTTAAGCAGGTTTGTTAGCAGCAGGCTCTAACTTTGTGTTTATGTTGCTATCACTGCTGAGAAATACAATTGCAGAACATTCTTGTATATCTCTAGCTGAGAAGTGGGTTATATTATGTTAGACAGGTCTTCAGCCAATGTTTTAAATATCCATGTTCTGTAGTAACTGAGATTTTTGACATTGTATGATAGTACAGTATATGTAACTGGTTTGTATAACTGTCCTTGCAGGTCTGACGTATCTGAAACAATTTTACAGTTTTCTTAAGGAAAAAAAAGGTTTTCAGCAAGCTAGTACTAATTGTTGATAATGCTTATTAAGTTTGATAGCAATAACAGAACTTAAGGCTGGATTCATGATAAAAGCTACTTTAGAGTGATAGTTTTCAGTATGTTCTTTTTCAAATCTCATCTCTTAGAATTTAGACTGATGGTTGTGAAATATCTGTTTGTTTATCATACAGATCCTCAGTTTGTAGTCTACCAGCTAAAGGTAAAGATATTCACCTCCACTTCAGGACCCACAAGACGAGAAGACAAGTACATGTCCTTTGAATTCCCTCAGCCGTTGCCAGTGTGTGGAGATATCAAGGTGGAATTCTTCCATAAACAAAACAAGATGCTGAAAAAGGTTTGTGTTTTTACAAGTAATGTTTGTTTTTTATATTTTGCTAGTTCTAAATATATTTTCATACTGCTGGCTTCCTATTCCATTCTGCCAAATTGATATGAATATGAGTCATTCATGCTTTTGCTATGACTACATCAGGATTTTATGTGAAAGGGGAAATACTATACAGTAATACTGTACCTCGGTTAGGGTTTGCATCGCATAACGCTAAAATTGGATAACATTGGGGAATTTGAGGCAAACATTTACATCACACAACATTAACATAATGTTGTGTGATGCAAATGTTTGCCTCAAATTCCCCGCCGTTGATCTCTGCCCCAAAGCCTGCAGGGCTGAAGATCAGCTGTGCAGGCTTTGGGGCAGAGATCTCCGCTCAGATCGGTGGTTTGGTTGGAGGGGGAGGTCACGCATGCCCATTCTCCCCCCAACCAAACCGGCAATCCGATCGCATGCTGGGACTGCTGGGGTGTTGGGGGAGAGATCCTGAACGTGCACACACACCCAAACCTGGATCGCTAAGCCCCTTAGCGATCTAGGTTGAGGTTTCTGAAAAGAAGCCAGGAAAAAATGTTCCTAGCTATTTTTCAGAAACACCCCCCACCCCTGGCTTGCTAAGGGGCTTAGCTATCCAGGCCGGGGGGTGGGCTTCCTAAGAGAGACTGGGGGAAAGGTCACAAGCCTCTCTTAAGAAGCCAACCCCCCAGGGCTGGCTTGGTAAACCCTTTAGCAATCCAGATGGAGGTTTCTAAAAAGAAGTTAGGAAAAAGTGTTCCTAGCTTCTTTTCAGAAACACACACACACCTGGCTTGCTAAGCAAACCGGATCCCCCCTCCCCTGTTCCCTTTCATCTTTGGAAGAGGAACAGGGTTGGCAATTTTGAAGCTGCCAATGCCACCACCAGATTCCTTCCCCAGCCCGTGTGGAAGGTGGGAGCAACGGCGGCAGCCTCAAAATTGCCAACGCCGCTGCCCCCTTCCAGATAGACAGGCCGGGGAACGGGTCCAGCAGCGGCATTGGTGGAGGCAATTTTGAGGCCGCCAACACCACTGCCGCAATTGCTCTCTCTTCCCACCAGCTGGCTGAGGAAGGAGTCTGTCAGCAGCATTGGCAGCCTCAAAATTGCCAACGCCGCTGGACTCCTTCCCTGGCTCGTCCAGCCGGTGGGAAATGGGAGCAGCTGCGGCGGTGGTGTTGGCGGCCTCAAAATCACCATTGCCAACACCGCCGCCACCAGGCTCCCTCCCCACCTGCCCGGACGCAAAGAAATCTGAGGAAAAACGCAATGCATAGCATAACATTAACTTAATGTTGTGCGGTGCAAATTTTTCTTCAGATTTCCTGATGCTGTATGGTTTTAATGTTGTGCGGTGCACACGTTAAGCGGGGCATTACTGTATCTAAATTGCTGTTGGAAACCTCTACCTTTTCCTCCCATAAATTTCTGAATCAGAGGGGATGAACAGCAACATTTTGTGACGTTAACTGCCTTGTATTGTTGTATTGGCAGAAGTATAGAACAGCTACACTTTAACAGCATCTCTGAATGCTGGCCTGAACGGCACCAGTTCAGTTATCTAATTCTAGAATTAACCCAAATTTCAATAAGTATTCTTTTTTGTTGACCTCAAGGAAGCAAAGTAGAGGAGTTCTCTTCTTTAACTTGTGTGTTGAAACTGGAACTTTAACCTCTCTTTGCATGAAAACAGGATGTGTGAACAAGTGAGGGTGTTACTATTACGTCTTAATTGGATCATCTCATCCTTATTATAAATCCTAGTAAATACTTTTGCTTTAACTTATTAGATCCAACTTCTATTATCTATTGAACAAAATCCTGTTGCTTAGTGAAAACTCAATTATAACACTGATCATCAAAGCTTCCACACCATGATTCTTGAAGCACATGTGAACATAACATACCAAACCAGCATACGCAAGCAAGAATCACAGCAGGGACAGTTTGTTTTTACTGTAGAGGAACAGATAAAAAGTTACTACATATTTGCTTATGCCAGATGACAGAAGTCAGACCACAGACTTAGAAATAGGGTTCTGGAACTAAAGCCTAAAGATAAGGGGTTGAATCCAGACATGTATGAAATTCTGCCTGTGCAATTGGTTTGTGCAAGAACTTTGGTGTTCTTTCTTCTCTGTGGCTACTTTCTCTTCCCTCAAAAGCTACCACTGTAAATCTAAAAACCTTTTGGTATGACTGGTATTCAGGACATGCAGCAAGATGAGAGGTTAGGCTAACTGTCTACTGATCTGCCAGTAGGCAAATAAAATTTCATTTGGAGACACCTTTGGCCACTGATTGACTGATGAGGATTGACTGATGAGGAAGTATCTTTCATTGGGAAGTTATGCATTTCTGTTGTGTTTCTTAAGTACAGTAATACCCTGGATAACGTTATGACTTGGTTCCACAAGTCATGATGTTATCCGATTTTTAGCCCTGACTTCAGGGACAAACCACTTTAAAGGCAGGCAGGGAAAGAAAGAGACCTCCCTGCCTTTAAAGCCACCCCCCCCCCCCACGTGCAGTGGTCTCTGCGACTGCAGTAGGGTCAGGGAAAGCGCCTTTCCTCTGATCCTACTGCAGTCGTAGAGAATCCTTTTCTCTTTCCCTCCCTGTATCTAGAGAACCAATCACGTCTCTCTCTTTCCCCCTTCCCTGTAGTTTAAATACAGGAGGGAAAGAGAAAAGGAGTCTCTGCGACTGCAGTAGGGTTGGGGGAAAGGCGGGTACTTTCCCCCGACCCTACTGCAGTCACAGACTGCTGCACATGGGGGGTGGATTGGGTTGTTCTACCCAAACCACCCCACACCTGCAGACTATTGCATCGGATAACGCTAAGAATCATTATCCAGAATCGTTATCCGATGCAAGTTTTTTCCAAAAAACTTTCATCGTTATCCGATTCTAGCGTTATCCGATGCAATCGTTATCCAGGGTATTACTGTAATTTTAAGACCATGTTTAGTATTTGTTTTAATATAATAGTTTAATAGTTTTCTAAGATTTAAATATATTGTAGGATTTTTGGTTTTGTCTGTTTTTAAAATTAATGTAAGCTGCTGGTTCTTGTTAGAGAGAAGGATAGAATAGAATTGTCTATAGCCTTCTGGAAGGAAAGTTGGGAATAGCAGTCCCATCAATATTTGGAGATTTGCATTTACTGCCTGCTCTTCTTATTTGGTGGAAGATGCACAAATTTTAACTTTGTCTTGCTCCATTTCTAGAAAGGAGACTTTCCTTGCTAATATCTACCTGCTGACAGTCTTTTTTTTAAAAATGGTATTATATCGGGCAGCCTCTACACAAGTTTGGTATGATTTATATCAGGGGTGCCCAAACTTTTTGGGCTACGGGCCAATCATGTAGTTCAGGAAGCTGGTCACTAAGGCCTGGGGGCTGAGTGCGGCCCCCGACGTCAATTCATCCGGCCTGTGAAGCCCTTGTTTCTCCTGGAAGCAGAAGTAAAACGCACCCGAATGGGCGCATTTTACTTCCACTTCCAGGAGTGATGAGGGCTTCGCGGGCTGGGTGAATTGGCATCGGGGGCCGGGCGCGGCCCCCAGGCCTTAGTTTGGGCACCACTTATTTATATCCTAGTAAATTATATTATTTTTAGTATCCCCTAAGGCCTCATGTGCCAGAATGTCCCTTTCCACTGTAATGTAATTTAGCTACTTTTACATGAGCAAGATAAAATACACATTAGCATCAAAAACAATGAGACATATAGAATCTGCAATTTTGAATACTTTATATTATTAAATCAACTTGTCCTTTTTTTTTTTTAAAGCAAAACGAATCCAGTAACTAAATCTATGTTCTTCTTATATAAGCCTTTTAACAAGATGCTTTTATAGTTGGATAACCTTATGAACTTGTGACCTCTAAACAGTGGTGGGCAGCAAAAAATATCGCTACCACAGCGTAGGTAGAGCCTACGTCATGGGTGGAGCCTACATCTTGGGCGTAGCCTATGTCGTGGGTGATCTAGTCATGCTTGTCATATGGCCATGTATACATTTGCAAACACAGGCAGCACTGGCTCTTTGGTTATAAATGGAGATGAGCATTGCACCCTAGAGTCAGATATGACCGGCTTTTGAGCAAGGGAGACCTTGAACCACGTGCAGGGACAAAACCTGATGAGGCAGGGCAGGGAGGTGGGCGTGGCCACCCAATTACGCTACCCCAGTGCCCAAAGGCCACCCAATTTTGCCGCCGCCACCCCTCCCAGGGGGTGCAAACCTGTTGCTGCCCACCACTGCCTCTAAAAGGTTCTGACATTAATAGCCCTCCTCAGGTCTTGCAAACTCTAGCTTATTGAGTCAATTCATTAATGTTTGGTTTTGCTCTTTTTCTACTGTCTTAATACTTGCCGGAGCATGAGTCTTTCTATAATATTTCCACAATGATAGCCTCACTTTGATTATTTTGGCTACTAGTGAGAGCTCAGCCTTCGTTTGATCTAGATTTTTCTTTCTAATGGTCCATGGCATCCATAAAGCTCCAGTGCCATAATTCAAATACATATACTATTTTCTTGGCATTTTTTTTCCTATTCTGCTTTTCCACTCATATATAGTGACTGAAATACTGTTGCTGTAAGCTATGCCGTGTAAGGCTCATTACACCCTCAAATGCGGTAATCTTTTTGGAAGTACATGCTAAATGACTTCTGGCAGCAGTTTTTGGTAATTAAAGACATTCCCTTTCCATTCGATCTGAAATGTTTAATTTTTTAAAAAATGCTGACATAATCAGCCTTATGCCACATTACCTACACAACAGGGTTTCAGCCATAATTATAATTGCCGTAGTATGAATGACTGTGACCTTGATCTCTCTTGATGTAATCGTACACTGAAGGAAAGGAACTTTTCCAGTTCTTTCATAGTTGCCTTTCAGAACCTCAATCTTCTGATATATACAAAGGAGTCTTTCTTTACTAGTAAAATTGGTATTATATCAGACAGCCTCTACTTAAGTTCAGTGTGATTCAGTCTCTCTCTTGATTGATGATTGAGCCAAGGTATAGAAAATCCTTAATTTTGATTTCTTCATTCTCTATATTAAAGTTATTTTAGTCTTCTGTAGTTATGTTTTTCTCTCTTAAAATTCATCTGTAATCCTGCTTTTGTACTTTATTATTTAACCTTCATTAGCAGTCAGTTCATGTCATTGTTACTTTCCGCCAGTAATATGTCATTTGCTTATCTTTAATTGATAGTACTTCCACGAATTTCATTCCTTCAGCCTTCTCTTAGGTTGGCTGAAGTATATACAGTCATACCTAGCATAACGAATTTAATTCACTCTATGAGGCTGTTCACTATGCGAGTTTTTCGCTATGTGAAACAAACTCACATAGCGAAAATTCCTGTGGAAAAACTCGCATAACGAACTTTTTAGGGGGAAATTCGCATAGCGAAATTTTTTCATTATGCAAGTTTTTCCCATAGAAACGCTCGCTATGCGAGTGTTTCCATAGGGAAAGTTTGACTCACATAGCGAAAATTTTCATTATGCGAGTCAGACCGGTTTAAATTTTCATTAAGCGAGTCACTCGTTAAGCGAGGTTTGACTGTAATTACAATAAACAAATTGTAAATGTCACAATTCTATGAGTTGTTCTCTTGTCTCGAATTCTGTTTAGTTCCATTTTGTTCCCTCTTTTTCCATTCCAGTCACCCATTAAAAGCATATGCTGTTTGGCTATGTGATATATTTCCTACTCACATTTGCATAACAACATTTTTTTTCTCTTTAGCATGTGCAGATGAAAGCTAGACTGGAATGATGGTTGATATTAAGTTTTCCATTGATATAAAGCACTTTATTATCTGACTGAGAATATTATCCAGTGTAATTCAAATATTACAAAGATTCTGTTTCTTATTTTATGATGTTGACCATACCTTCCTACTTCTCAAATTCCATCTTCCATTTACAAGCATCATGCAGCATTAGATTTGCCTTTTGTCACTCTGCATGTCAAAAACTTGGCATTCTTTCAGCTTCAGTCTATTTAACTTCATTAGTAACAGTATTATATATTTTACTGTTCCTGAATAGCTGATTGATCTGCAAGTTTCATTTACCAGCACCATCTCTTTATTTTATATAAATTCATCATAGGTTTTCAAGGTAGGAAATATTCAGAAGTGGTATACAATTATCTTCTGTAGTAACAAGAGATAGATTAAGTATACAGCAACACCTCGGATAATGCTAAGACTTGGTTCCACAAGTCTTGGTGTTATCCGATTTTTAGTGTTATCCGATCCATATTAAAATCCTATAGGATGGATCGGATAACGTTAAAGCTCCATAGAGATACATTGTAACCACACAGGCTTTAGCGGTTGTTATCAGATCCATCCCATAGGACCTTAACGTTATTCGATCTAATTCTCCTCCCCAGATTACTTAACGTTATGCGATTTTAGCATTATTTGAGGTAAACATTATCCGAGGTATTACTGTAATTGCCTTTGTTCATGGAGACTTCTTTGCCAGTGCTAGTTTCTGCCACTGCCTGGTAGGTACCCTTCAAGACGTTTTCTGCTTCCATCACCACTGGAACAAACAGTTCTCTTCTACTGATGTGACTATTAATTCTTGAAAAGGGTGAATGCATCTTTGTACAGTGTCTCAGCTTAGACCATTTGCCTTGTGTGACCATAGAATGGAGTCTAGCTACCTGTGATATTATTGCTCTCACATTCCATGGCATCCTGAAACTCTCTCATTACATTAAGGTGTGGAAGCAAAAGGGAGAGGGGTGACAGCATAGAATTGAATATTTGGTTTATATGGAAGAAAGTATTACTATGTTAAAGGACTGTTTTCAGGTAGGATTATTATTGCATTTGTGTGTATTAAAATATGCATTATTGGGGCGAGCTTCATAGCAAATCCTCAGTGAAAGTATTGAAATAAGATTTCCTTTGGTGGTTGCACATTTGCAGAATAAGGAAATTCTTTTTGTTTAACAGTGCTCTTCTTGAAATACTGGATATCTTCATTAATCCAAAAAGCTTAATACAGTTTAGAGAGGCATGACTTCAAATCTAAACAAGTTTTAAAATAAGCTGAAGTCATGCAAATGAACTGACAGAATAGTAAAAAGTGAGATATTGAGTTTATTATATTTCTTAGTTAAACAGTTTATATTTTCTGGGCAATATGTGGTTGAGCAATTCATAAACGTAAAAAATAGTCTATAAAGTACACAGTAAAAATCCAGCAATGCATAATCACAAAGTAAAACAAAATGCACATCCTAGTTATTGTCATACAATAGAACCCTGGACAACGTTATGACATGGTTCCACGAGTCATGACGTTGTCCGGTTTTTAACGTTGTTCGATACATTGATCCAGCAACACTAAAAAAACTGAGAAGAGGCGCTCGCACGTGCGCGAAAAGGTGCGCCAGCGGGAGCCTCTTCTACGGGTATAGCAACGGGCATCGCACGTCAAGGCAAGGTATCAAAGCGGAGGGTGCCACCACCCTCTGATCTCTTACCTTAACGTGGGATCCCCGTTTCACGCACCTGGGCAAGTGTCGGCTTTTCCGAATTCCCCCTCCCCCGGGGGAGGGGGAATTCGGAAAAGCCGACACTTGTTAGGCGAGCGAAACAGGGATTGCAAGTCAAGGCAATTGCCTTGACTTGCGATCTGTGTTTAGGCACTTTGTGATGGGAGTTTGGGCACCCAAATAGCTGTTCTTGCTAACTTTAATAACAGAGTTTAAAACTGAAAAGAACAGTGGCGGAGAAGTTTGGGTGCTCAAACTCCCATCACAAAGTGCCTAAACGCGGGTCGCAAGTCAAGGCAATTGCCTTGACTTGCAATCCCCGTTTCACTCGCCTAAACAAGTGTCGTCTTTTCCGAATCCCCCCTCCCCCGTGGGAGGGGGGAATTCAGAAAAGCTGACACTTGCCCAGGCGCGCGAAACGCGGATCGCAAGTCAAGGCAATTGCCTTGACTTGCGATCCGCGTTGCTATAGCGTGCCCGGGAAAGAGGCGGCTTGGTCGAAATCCTCAGCCCCGCGCAAGGGGAGGGAATTTCGGCCAAGCCGCCTCTTTCCCAAGCCGGGGAGACCCCGCGGAAAGGCGCCTCTCCTCTCCCAAAGTTCCGAAAGGGTAAAGATCCTTATCTTTTTGGAACTTTGGGTGGCTTGCAGGTGCGCGCGCATTGGTGGGAGGTAGCGCAGGGTACGTACCCTGCGCTAACCCCCACCAACGCGCGTGCACCTGCAAGCCCCCCAAGGTTCCGAAAAGATAAGGATCTTTACCCTTTCGGAACTTCGGGAGAGGAGAGGCGCCTTTCCGCGGGGTCTCCCCGGCTTGGGAAAGAGGCGGCTTGGCCGAAATTCCCTCCCCCTGCGCGGAGGTGAGGATTTTGACCAAGCCGCCTCTTTCCCGGGCACGCTATAGCAACGCGGATCGCAAGTCAAGGCAATTGCCTTGACTTGCAATCCGTGTTTCGCTCGCCTACGTGAAAATATCGTGAAAATCGCGTTATTCGATACAAGATTTTTCTGAAAATCTTGTCACATTATGCGGTTTTCACGCTATACGGTACTCGCGTTACCCAGGGTATTACTGTATAACTTAGTCAGACACAAATATGCTAACTCAAATTTAAAAAATATTTTCAATATCAGTAGCAATATCTACCAATAAGTAAGAATAAAATGAATACAATTTTGCCGTACCTTCTCTTTAGAAGAAAAGCATAAAATAAAATAGAGGAGAGGATCTCAAAAACCCCCACACTGTCTCTTTTCTTCAAATAGAGAAGTGCACCTCTCAGTAACCTAATTACTGTATTTAAAAAGAGAGATGATAAAATAAGCAGACCTTCAGATAGTGAGTTTCTATGGCAGGAGAACAAAGAGTTTAGGATAGTTATGCTTCAGAAAAACATGTTGCTATTTTGTTTTTTTTATAAGTGATGTGCTGCTTGTTGCTGCATTGCTAGATGATTACAAATTTGGAGGAATCTAATGCATTCTTGGTTTGTTATATCAGTTTATTTTTTAAAACAGAGATAAACATTGAAAATGACAAACTCCATAAATTGCCCCCAAAGTAATGCTTGCAAAACAGTTCTGCAAAAGAAGATAATGTTTATTTTTAAATGGTAATAGTGTTGGAGTAAAAACCAAGTTAAAAAAGTAAACATGAGTAACATTGTTGCTTCTTAGCTTTAAAGACAGAGGATCACGATGTGTTATTGAGTTATAAACTCAAGAACTGAAGTTTAACAGTGTCTGAAAAGTCACAAATTCAACACCATGCTCTAAATTCTTCAGAGTTTTGCAGTTTAAAACTAGCATTTGAAATGTCCCCAGAATGGTTTTGAAGGCGGTACAAATGGAAAAGCAGTAGCACATCTGGAATGTTCACAGCATCTGTTTTCAGTAATGCTTCCCATTATCATATTTTGGAGAAATTCCTCTAGGGATGCCCTAATGAGGCTCCTTTCTTGTCCCCAAAATCTTTCCCCACCAAAGTGGTCCCTATAATTTTTTGCTTTCAAACTGCTAGGTTGGCAGGAGCTGGGACAGACGGGTTCTCAAACCGTCATGCAGTACCCGGGTCTCGAACTGCCAACTTACCAGCCTTCCAGCACACAAGGCAAGCTTCTTAACCACTTAGCCACTGCAGCTCAGAAAAAATTATGACATGAATTTATTATTACCATATTCTGTCCCATATTCCAGTCATTTTTCAAAAGTAGCAAAGTACAGTGTAGTAATCCCAAAATGACATTATTTTAGCATAAACCACATAAACTATTCCATCTACATCAGTGTTGATGCATTGTCAGCCTAAGGCACTAAAACACATTTTGTGCCACAGAGGCCACTTGTACCTTCAATTGTAGACAGGTTAGGTTACCAAATGATTCCTTTGGGTTATTTCAGCACTTTTTGGAGTAGATTCTTCATCAGAGGTCAGGGATTCTCAACCTGGGGCCCGTGGACCAGGTGTAGCCCATGACACCACTTCATATGGTACCAGCTTCACTACACCAGGAAGTGTTGTGTGGTGGAGGAAGGGCAAAATGGCCATCCGGCCCCCAAAGCTGTCTGAGGGAGTATGACCCAGCCCCTGGCTTTAAAAGGTTGAGAACTCCTGTCATAGGTGGATAGAGGAATCATCTGCCAATACTGATTCTGTTATGGCCCAGTCACCTCCAATCAATTTTATCCTTCATTTTTTATATAACTGTAGCAGGCACTAATCAAGTAGTACTTGTGGAAAAATAAAAATAAAGTTGCATACTTTATTGGTGACAATATACTATTAAGTCCCCTGGATACCCTCGGTCAGTGGTTTTATAGAATCACAGTATAACTGAGTTGGAAGGGGCCTTTTATATCACAGAGTCCAGCCCCTTGGTCATTGTAAGAATACAAATCAAAGCAGATCCGACATGATTATCCAACTCTCTTTTGAATGCTTCCAGTGTTGGAGAGCTCACCACCTCTCAAGGCTATTGGTTCCACTGTTGTACTGCTCTAATCATTAAGTTTTTCCTGATATTCACCCTGTATCTTGCTTTCTTTAATTTGAGCCCATTATTACATGTTATTACTGCACTCAGATGATCAAGAACAGATCCTGCCATTCCACTATATGATTATCTTTCAGACATTTGAAGAGTGCTATCATATCTACTCTCAGTCTCCTTTTCTCAAGGCTAAACAAGCCCAGTTCCTTCAGTCTTTCCTCATATGGCTTGGTTTCCAATCCCCTCTGATCATTGTTGTTGCTCTTCTTTGTATCTGCTTTAGTTTGTTTGCTTCTTTCTTAAAGTATGGTGCCCAGAATTGGATACAGTACTCTAAATATGGTGTAACTAGTGGTGAAGAGTACCTCACAGGATTTGAAGGTTATATATCTGTTAATGTAGCCTAAAAGAGCATTGGTCTTTTTTGCAGCCACATCCTACTGTTCTTCAGTGTTTAGGCCAGATGTGAAACTGCCAAAATGAAGCCACCTTTTGGTGAACTCATTCTGCAGTTCCTTTCGGCTGACCTAGTGTGAGAATCATTAGCCCATTGTGGACTCATACTTAGCCTGTGATCTATGACAATTTCAAGATTCTTCTCATTTGTAGTATTACTGAACCAAGTATCACTCATCTTGTAAATACATCTGGTTCTTTTTACCTGGGTGTAAAACTTTGCACATATCCCTGTAAAATTTCATTTATTAGCTCAGTCTTCAAACCTATCAAAATCTTCTTGAATTCTGCTCCTGTCTTACAAGATATTAGTTATTTCACCCATTTTGTGTCATCTGCAAATTCGACCATTATTCCCTGTACTTCTTTATCCAAGTCATTTATGAAAATGTTGAAGAGCACAGGAGATAGGACTGAGCCTTGTGATACTGCACTTGTTACTCCCTACCAGCTTGAGAAGGTGTCATTAATAAGAACTTTCTGAGAATGATTCTGTGATCAACTGTATGTCCACCTGACACTTATCTAGGCCACACCCAGTTAGTTTGCTACTCTGAATATAATGGGACATTTTGTCAAAGGCTTTGCTGAAGTCAAGTTATATTACTTTCAACAGCATTCCCGCTGTCCACCATGGAAGTTACCCAATCAAAAACTGAAATCAGGTTAGTCTGGCAAGTAGACTGAGTAGATAGGAAGTAGACTGGAACACTGAAACAAAATGACGTTGTACAGCAAAGATCTCCCAGGACCACCTTCTGGAAATGGCGAGCCATCTAAAAGCAGAACCATCAAAATCTTTTTACCAACCATGTTCAACAATTTATATGGAAGGACTTCAAATCCTTTGTTGAGAAGGACTTGCCGTATATACTCGAATATAAGCTGAATTTTTTAACGCAAAAAATGAGCTTTAAAAGGGTGACTCGGCTTATACTTGGGGCAACCACTGCGGGAGTCCCAAGACACCCCCAGATTGAGCTGTGCTGACGAAAAAGAAGATCAGGGAAGCAGGCATACCTCAAACCAGCACAAAAAACTTTCTTGCTGCTTCCGGATTGCTGGCTCCCTCCCCTCCTCTTGTGGGTGTATCTCTATAGCAACGGGATTGCAACAACAATGGAGGCAGGCACATTCAAATTGCTGTGGAGAAAAAATACCATACCCTTGCTGCTCTTGTTTATCCATTCTGTTGTTGGAGCACCTCTCTATCTGGGAGAGTTTGCTGGAAGCACAGAATAGTCTCTCAAAACAAAAGCAGCAAGGGTCGTTCCCCCCCACACACACACACACATACACCAATTTGAATATGCCTGCCTCTTCTGTGACTGACAAGCACAGAAGAGGCAGGCATATTCAAATTGCTGTGGAGGGGAGAAAAAAACCTTACTGCTCTTGTCATGCCTTTTGAGAGACGGCCCTCTCTCCCTTCTTTCAGAGCGTCTCTAGCTGGGAGAGTTTGCTGACAATAAAAATCATGGAGGAGGTGCTTTCAAACCGCTGTGGAGGAAAAAAACCCTTTTTTTGCTGCTATCTGGGTTACTTGCCCAAACCTGTTGCTCCATTGGACAGCCAAACCAGAAAGGGGAAGCCACATTTGCTTGCCTTGAGAGCAAGAAGATAGAGCAGGGGTGTCCAAACTATGGCCTGGGGGCCAGATGCAGCCCCTGATGCCAGTTCATCCAGCCCAAGAAGCCCTTGTTGCTCCCAGAAGCGGACGTAAAACGCACCCATATGGCTTTTCTAGGAGCAACGAGGGCTTCAGGGGCTGGATGAATTGGCATCAGGGGCCGCATCCGACCCCTGGGCCATAGTGACTGGCTCCCTGAAGCATGTGACAGGCCCACGGCCTGAAAAGTTTGGGCACCCCGGGCTAGAGTGACGTTTTCTGCCTCACCAACATTGGCCCATGTACCTATTTACCCTGCAGTGCCCCCACTGGTTGGGTTGTGCTAATTCAAATACAGTAATATATATATTTATACCGTACCTGCACATTGCCGTAGACCAGTGGTTCCCAATTAGTTTTTTCTACATACCACTTCAAGAAAGACCTCAAACTTGCATACCCCTTATTGCAGGAACGTTAAATATCGCGTACCCCTTATTGCAGGGACATTAAATAAAAAATGAAATCAGGTGTATTTTATATTTATTATCATCAAAAGACATTCTAATGACAGAACACATGTTTCATTAATGTGACAAATGTGCATGTTGACAATGATGAGCAAATAGGCAAGAACAGGGGTGGCCGCGATTGGGTGACGCGGGAGGCGCGGGGAAAACCGCCGCCACGGGAGAAAGCGCTTGATGCATACGATTGACTTACCTACTAATCGTTTAATTAAATTGAATAATTTTTTGGCAATTGTTATTGCATTATTGTTTTTTAAGGATTTAATATTTTAGTTAAGAGATTGCTGCGCGTACCCCTTGATGCAATCTCGCGTACACCTAGGGGTACGCGTACCACTAATTGGGAACCACTGCCATAGACATTCTAAAAGCTGATATCTCAATTGACTTAATTTTATTTTCATGTAGAAGTGATTATGGAAACTCACTAACAGCTCCTGTGTTTTCCACCCTCAGCTTATACTCGGGTCAATCTTATTTTCCTAGTTTCTTGGGTAAAAATTAAGTACCTCAGCCTAGATTCAGATTGGCTTATACTCGAGTATATACGGTAGTAATTTTTAGATTCTCTTTTGCTGTCTTTGTGAAATCAAGCTTAAGGTCTTCCCTGTGCCTCCCCTGGAAGGATCAGAAACTTCTGGAGCTAAAAAAATCATAACATTTTAGGTCAATGTGCACAGTCCTAGCGGCAGTCCTCAGGTCCATTTTTACCAACATTGTGGTAACATCAGAAGTCTCACACTAGAGCTTCTAAAGTTCTATTAATTCCTCTACCACATTCTACCTTCCCGCTGTTATTTTTGAGCTTCTGCTCTTCTATTTTGACCCTTCACCCCAACTTTTGTGAGTTACAACTAGGGGGAGGGAATGAAGAAAAGGGATGCACCATTCTTTTTCTAATTGGATTTACCTTCTGTTCTCTTTGAAGTTTATCTTAAAAAAATATAAGGAGAGATTAATTTTATTCTCCCAAAGCTCACTTTTTCCTGAGTTGCATTTTAATAAGAACCCCCTCTATGACAGCTTATTTGAAGTGCTTGTTTTGCCTCAGAGAGAGCATCAAATACAATTGTACACTCAAGTGCAATTTTTTAAAATTAAATTTACACTCAAGTGCTGCCTCTAAACCTTCTGTACCTCTAAACCTTCTAATCATTCTTCACTCTGACCACTGAAGTTGAAATCTCAGGGATCCTCTCAGACTTCACCTTGTTCTCCAAATTGGCCAGTGAATTAAGGTCTCTGGTTCGATGTCCATTGTACAACATTCTAAACCATCTTCATCCAACATAGATGCTTCATCTAGACTGGTATCTTCTGCAGCCAACCCAATCTTTCAGTCCTGCTGGACCCGATCAAAGACATAGAGTATGGCACAACCTACTAAATGTCCTTCACCATCTCAAGCCTCAGTATTCTCACTACAAAAACAAAGTTCTGCAACTCATAAGAAATCTAAGAACAGTGGTTTATTCCACTCAAAGAAATCAAAATCAGCTCAGTCAGTTACTATGTCCTCCCCTTTGAGAACATCTTCATGCCGTCAACCTCACACACAAGATCAGTAGGAACCTCTTTGCCTTGGGACAGTTTTGGAGGATGGTTTCCAAATTGACCATTGTACACTCAAGTGTAGAAAAATCATTACATTTGCACTCAAGTGCTGCCAATCTCACTTAAGGTCCCATCTGTGAGGGAAAATTTTTACAGACTTCTCAAGCATCTAAGTGTACCTCTAAACCTTCTGATCATTCTTTACTCTGACCACTGAAGTTGAAATCCTTCATTTGGAGATTTCCCCCACCAAGGAGATATGTATTATATTTTCCAGCAGAGAATTCCTTGGTTCTCCCCATGCCATCTCATTTCAAAACTCCAGTCTTGGGCTTCTCTGAAGCCAGTACTTCTTTGGAGTTGCATGTGTGCTCCAAAACCCAGTGACCCATGTCTGCAGTAATTCCTCCTCTTGAGATTGCTTTGATTCCAAAGTTGGTGGACTGGTTTCAGAAAAGGCCCATTTAGACCAGAACATTGATACCAAGCAAATGTCTGAAGTTTCAGCAAAAAAAGAAGGCCCTGTCTACTTCAACTCTCACTGTTGCTACCTTGACAAATATTTTCAAACCAAAGGATACTACAAAGGTGAAGCACCCTTCCAAATGTTCTAAACCTCATTGCTCTCCATTTCCTGAGCCTTCTGAGCAAAGAAAATCAATCAAACATGCCACACCCATTCCGAATCCTCTCCATGCCTCCTATTCATGTGTTAACTCTCTTCCTTCTGGAGGGGAAATGTATGCCAGCATTAATCTGTAACTCACAGATAAACCCCTCACTCTCCCACTCTCGTGCTATAGCAGAACCTGAAACCACTCCATCAGTCTCCTCTCCTGATCCTCCAGGTTCAGTTTTGGATTTTGATATGAGCTCCTTGCACTAATCAAGACATTCCAAACATTCTAGCTGCTTCTCTCACATTAGGTAGCAAGAGGTGGTAACTGACAATACCACTGCCATGTACTGCTTTAACAAATAGGGTGGTATACATTATTCACTTCTTGTTTACCTCATGGTTCACTTCTGGGAATGATGCCTGGACCATCATATCTTTCCCTAACAATTAATCTTTCCAGCCACCCAAACACAGTAGCTTATACTCTCAGCAGAAGGTCTGACCCTTTCCATGAATGAGAGTTTACAGATGAAGTTTACAACATTCTGTGGTCCAGATGGAAGAGGATACAGGGCTGCCTTTTGATGCATTCACTATATAAAACAAATGAAAATGTGACGTATATTGCTCTTGTGCTAGGTTCAGCAAAGGATCAATTGGAGATGCCTTCCTCATTTCCTGGTCCAACAAACTGGAGTACCTCTTCCTGCCAGTTCTTCTTATAGATCAAATGTCCACCTCTAGCAGTTCAGAACAAATATGATCATGGTAGTCTCTTTGGTGGCAGAGACAACCTTTGTTCTCTACACTAATCCTTATGTAAACCATGCATTTCAAACTATCCCTTCAATCAAATCTCTCTTGAGATAACGGGACAGTCCTTCACCCAGACCTTTCTTCTCTATTCCTCACAGCATGGAGGATTCTATGGAAATAAATCATGTACTGTAGGCAGCAAGAAAGCCCTGCACTATCACTATAAATGGAACACATTTAACAGCTTTGCTTCTTCTCTTCAACAGCCTACTGTTAATCCATCTCTCCACACTGTATGAACTTTCCTTCTCCATCTGAAATACTCCAGTCTTGCATTCTCCTCTGTTAAGGTTTACTTGTCCGCTGTTGTCACCCATCAGCCTCCTAATTCTGAGGCTATATGAATGTTTCAACACCAAACAGTAAAGACATTTTTCAAAGGAATTAAGGACATTTACCCTGATGTTCATCTCTTGCCACCTCAGCCGTCTGTTTAACTTTTATTTTCAAGGCTTATGGAATCACATTCTGAGGCTATCACAAGCTTAAAGGTCCTTTCATTCAAGACCTTATTTTTTGGTAGCAATCACATCTGTATGAAAAGCTGGTGAATTGGCAGCACTATGCCACTACCATTTGTTCCCTCCAATCTTCAAAGACATATCTTATCTCCCAAAAGTTGTTTCAGACTTTTATATTCAGCTGGTCATTTTGCTCTCCACATTCTTCCCAGACCTACAGTTCAATCTGAAACATGCCTTGCATACTTAGACATGTTCAGAGCCCTATTATTTTACACATCAAGAACTAAATTGCATAGAAAGTCTTCTAAGCATGTTCTCACCTATGCACCTTCTCACCTTTGCTCTGCAACAATTTCCCCCCTGAAAATATGTCTTCGGTTTCAAATTCTTACACTGCTCTTGTCATAAGGGTTAGAAAGGAACATTCAAAATGACTAGTTTTGCCCACAAAATTGGCAGCATCTCCTTCATTTGTAATTGTACAACTGTTCTTGACTCAAATTAGCTGTAATATTATGCTCTAATTTTAGCCAAAGTTTTTTTTTATTGAAAAGCTGGGCCCTTAATATGTTAAGTATAAAAGGGGGGATGTATTTTTGCAGTGATTTTTAATATCTCAGGGATGGCCTCAATCAAAAATTGGCTAGAAATCAGTATCATAAAGTGTGGAATTACTCCTATTTGAGCCAACAAAGAGCTTGATAAGTATTAAATAATTTTATTCTGTCAGTCATCAATACATGTTTTAATAATTACCAACAAGCAGGTCCATCTGGGAAGTAGCTTTTCTTGCTAGATAAGAAGACAATAGTAGACATGTACAGTATTAGTGATTACCATTTATTTTATCCATAGATCATATATAGTAAACCAAGAAAGGATATAGTCTGTCTGTCATCTGCTGTTTTTAAGTCCTTTGCCACATGATTCTTATACCTCTGATTGGCCTTCTCATTCAGTTTTCCATTTTCATCTGTATCAGTGCAAGCAAAGTTCTACTGCAACTTGATGACATTACCTGAAACTTCACTTATTATAGAATAGGCTCAGGATTTTGGTGGTTTTGTAGCAGTTTTATACAAAATTGTTCTGTTGCATTTTCCTTCTGTAATTTGTTTTTGGAGATAAGACATCTGGACAAGCAATGATGTCACTTTGTCACACCATTCATTGGAGATACTTTGTGTAGGCTAAGAGCAGAATATTGGTGGCAACTTTTATTCTGGAATAGATCCCATCTAATATCTGCATTAATTTTTATAGAGTTAAGCACCAATAGTTTTCAAACAAAATGCTACAGCAACAGCTGGGATTAGATTCATTATGAATTCAGCAAAAGCCTTTAAAACAGTAGTTCCTAATGTGGGGCCCATGCCCCACAGGGGGACTTCAATTCCCAGAAGCCTAAGTCAGTACATTGGCTGATCTGTGCTTTGGGGGAATTGACTTAGGCTTCTTGGGAATTGAAGTCTGAAAACCCAATGTTGGGAAACATTGCTTGAAAACGTTTTCATCCAATTGTTGAAAAACCTTACAACACAAAAATAGCTTTGTAACAAGTAAAGTTACCAAAACTTGTCTTATGTCTGACCCTAAAGTATCATAAACAGATACAAAGAGAGAGTTTGCCTTTTCCATTTGACAAATGCCAGGAGGTCTTACAACTTGAATTAAAAAGAAAATTATTTAAGACAGTATATGAAGCTTTTCCAGCTCATGTAAATTGTTTTAGAGTCCGGAATTGGAATAAAAATGAAGACGATAACTTGTTCTCTTGAAATTGCGTGGAAGTTTTATTTGACAGTAACTTGGCTATGAGAAATCATAGGAAATGTAGTTCTCCTGGAGTTTTCTTGTGGGGAGGGGTTTTTCTTGCCTTCTGGAAAAGTCAGGAATCTTGCAGGTAAAGTATAGAAGGAATCAGGCCTAATCACAATGATTTTAGGAGAATCACAAGCTACACAATGACTTGTAATTACAGCTGGCATAGTAAATCCTCACTTGTAGAAAGGAGGAACAACAAAATTATTCTTACCTCTGAAAAACTTGGCTTTTTAATATTAGGGCTAATTTTATGTATGTTTCTGAAAAGATTTGTGCAGATAGCACAGCTGGAAAAATGATAGCTGCTACCTTTTGGTTTGGATTTTTTGTAGTATTGGACTAGTCATTTACATTTTTAATTGAACAGCCAGTCCTTCTGTGCTTACTTGTTTGTGTAAACTTAGGTTCACCAAGGGAAACATCTGTTTTTCACAGAGACATTTTACTCCAAATACAGAATTGTCCTTCCACCTAAAAAGACGGGAAGGCACATTTGTTTTATATTTGTTCTGGAAGTGGAAATCACAGGGGTTAGTGTTTCTCTGACAGGAATGAAAAAAATGGTGACATTTCTTCACATGTGTACAACAGTCAGGGGTACAAGTTTGTAACTAATTTATGTTTGTTCAGATAGACCAGAATTTACATCCTAAATATCTATGTGTACATTCAGATGAGGTTACAACACACCAAACAAGCACATGGCTTCCACCAACAAGCACATGGCTTCCAGGATTGGGTTTAGGGTGCATTCTTGTTTGTACAACTTTTGTTTCAGGTATAAAAGGTTACACTTTTCTCAGAATATGCTTGTGTGCAGAGTTGATGTACTCCTTTGTTGACTACAGAGGTACCTGCCCGTCTCCAGTTTCTATTCAGAGTATAAAAGAGGAGGAAATCCTTAAATATTTTAGATGCATTATAACTTAGTCAACTGTATAGCTCTACCAGGAGCATGGAGCAAAATGGCAGATAGTTTCAGTTACTTTGTAGGAACCAGAGAACATAGAAAAAAATACCAGAACCTTTTTTTACTGCAAAGCTTCTCAGATCACCTCCTGTTTCTATTTGCATAATTGTGGAGCCAAATTTTCATTTACTACATAACAGTGTATATGAATTGTCCTTTGTATGTTAAAGCAAATTCTCTTTTGTCTTCAGGACAAAATGTTTCATTTCTGGGTAAATACATTCTTCATACCAGGACTGGAAGAAAATTCTGAGAAAGTAGAGAATGGCAGTCTTCTTGGAGATCAGGAACTTGATGGAATTCTCAGTACAGAGCGTTCAGATAATGACAAAGAATACCTAATACTTACACTAACAAAAAATGATTTGGACAAAGCAAATAAAGACAAGGCAAACCGTTACTTTTCTCCAAACTTTAGGGTAAGTATACACAGAGGCATCAGATGATGAGTGTATATAGTACCTAATAGATTGGCGCTCACTTCACTGCAATTTGAGAGTAAATGGTGGAAAAACTACTAAGACCAGACCATGGGAAGATGTTCAGAATATTCTGCTTGGTTCATTTTATATATTCCATTTACTGGAACATTGATTTTAGTTGTTCCTTTAAAAATATATATATACTGTATTACCAATACATGCATACAACTGCAATAGGAGCAGTAAAGCTGGGAAAAGGTTATTGCTGGTTTTGCCAGAATCCAACCTAATTATAATTTTTTAAAGTGAAATCTGGTCAGTTGTAGAAAATAAAAGGGTCTTGGAATTTACTAATTTTCTTAGTATTCCAGTTCACCTAGTTGGATGAGTTGGAAGAATTCTGTTACATTTGTTTGAAAATGGTTTAATGAGGCTATAGAGTAGATAGGATTCAGGTTCTAAACACATCATTTAGAATAAGGGGAAAAGGCAGTAATGCTAGATAAAAATGTAACAATTCTAGATATATGTCAGTGCTGTATGAGCTTGCATACAATATTTGAATGGTTTCCCTTAGAAGAAATAAGGCTAGTTTCTCAGTACCCATGATCTACTGTGTGAAAACAAGACAGACATCTCTATTGTGGTACTGGAGGTGTGACTGGTACATTCTTTTTGGTATTAGGTCAAATCATACTTGTTTGCGCAGTCATTTGAAACTTGCTTATGAAGTTGAAAGCGAGGTACAGTAAAATCTCGAATAACACTAAGACTTGGTTCCACAAGTCTTAGTGTTATCTGATTTTTAATGTTATCTGATGCATGCATTAGATAACGTTAAAATCCTATGGGATGCATCAAATAATGTTAAAAGTCCATAGACATACATTGTAACCGGCACAGGCTATAGTGAACGTTATCTGATACATCCCATAGGATTTTAACGTTATGCGATGCAATTTTTTCCAGATTGCTTAATGTTATGGGATATTAGCATTATCTGATGCAAACGTTATCAGAGGTATTACTATATTCTATGTATCTCCTAGAGGTTTTTATGGTAATTTATTGTGATTTTCCCCATTGTGTAAATTGTAAGATAAAGCGTGTGAATATCGTAAATTAATGAAAACCACAAAAATGCCCAAGGAAATACTGTATTAGATTTTACATTAACTCTTCTTCGGGGCATACCAGCCATACAAAAGTGTTTTTCTGTCCTTTGAAGATAGGTACTGATTCCTATTTTGTCTCTATTTTGTCTTTTAAAGGTGAAGTTATTTTTCACAAAAACAGTAGAAGAGCCATCAAACCCAGAGGCTAGCAGCTCAACTTCAGTAACACCGGATGTTAGTGATAATGAACCTGATCATTATAGGTATTCTGACACCACAGACTCTGATCCAGAGAATGAACCTTTTGATGAAGATCAGCATACACAGATTACAAAAGTCTGAATATTTTTTTTATTTGGGAAAATATACCACAAAGAATAAAACTTGAATAAACTGTATTATGGACCTTTTGAAATGGCAATAGGACACTGTGTCACAATTATCAGTTGTAGGAACAGTTCTTTTCCTGACCAATCTCATTTTGCCCTATGAAGCCATTGGGCTTGACACTTGTCCCGTTGAAAAAGGTTACGTAGCTATGTTATGTATATACCTTTTTGTGTCAAGAGGACATTCAAATTAGGAAAACACAAAGATGGCACTTTCCCATTTGATTCCAGTTTTATAAAAGTGGAGACAGATCTGATATGTATACGTAGGAATCTTCCTTTTGTGTTCTGTCACCAACTGAAGTTCCTGTAAAGCTCTTTCTAATACACAGGTTCACATCCTGCCCCTTTCTTTGCACTTTTGTGGCAACAGATAAGTCTATTGTTGGCTCAGAGAAGTTAGGAGTTTTACTATATTCAAGTACATGTACTATGGATAGGAGAGTGGGAAGAGGAAGCTCAGAAAGGAATGTTGTGTGCAGGACCCAGGACTGTGTTCCATTTCCAGCTTACTTACATGCACCTCTTTAGCATGCTACAGTAATAAACCCTGGACATTTGAGGAATTGCCACTGTCACTGCTTGTTTGTGCATTTTATTTTTTTAAGCATAATGGTGCTAGAAAAGGCAGCTAGAGGGAGTGGTTCTGTATTAGGGGTACAGGGATGAACCTTCCACAACATCACTGAAGATCTACAAATGAAGGGATATGAAAAAGTGGTTACGTGTGAAATTCATTAACAATGACTTAACCATACAAATGTGGAGGCTGTCCGTCAGAAATGGGCTTACACAGTTGTTTGTGTGTTATGATTGCCGTTCCTGAAGCTGTGGATGATAAATGTCAAAATAATATTTTTTCTAAAAAAGAAAAGAAAAAAGAAAAAAACCTTGTCTTTCCAACACTTGGAATTGATATTTTGAATTTTCACAGTGTAAAATCCCATTTGTTTATTGGCATTGAATTGTTTATTATTGGTTATCCCACTTCAGTAAATGAATTTGGAATCTATTGTGCCCAGTCTACTTGCATTAATAACAAGGGTATAAATAGTTACTAGTCAAGGCAGAACTCAGGCTGAATACTGAACTAAGGGGCAGCATGTTCCATCAACATACATCAGTGAATTATTCTCCCTTTTCTAATCCCGTGTGTATTTGTGTGCTATAACTTCATATTGTTTTTAGTGGGACTTGCATGTAGCTGCACAAGAACATAGCTTTCAATCATTATGTAAACTCCTTGTCAAATCTAATGTTCAGACTTCCTGCAATTGGTCCACTTTTATAATTTCCATTGATGTAGCTAATTCACAAGAGATGACTGATATTAAATTACCTTTGGCTGTTCCCCTGTGATTTAACATTGAGCCAATTTTCTGTTCAACATTTTGAAAGCCACGTTAGCCATTTTAAAAAGTTTGTGCTTTAAAATATTTGGATGTTGACAGTGTTCAGTGTTTTGTACAGTTCTACTGTTTAACACGTAAGGGCCGGATTGGAAGTAGTTGAGTGGCCTTTTGCACTGTTGTTCTTCCTTTTGGAATGTGAAGGTCTGAATGAGGGTATGGATTTTGAATGTGCCAGTGGTTCTGAGAAGCCTTGCGTACGTTTTTATGGTATAGTCATTGGAAAAAGGAAAATGGCATTTTATATATAAATATAATGCATATTATATATATATAATGCATACTCTCCTGTACTTTATTTCAGCTACCAGCCCCATAGAATGCTCAATTGATATGACTGAAAAGTTCGAGTCCTAATTAAAACTTTATTTATGACAGTATTCATCATTAGCTTGAAAATACATTCTTCTTAGGTAATTTTTTGAGTTTCTGTACTTTGTGCTTAAATTCTTGGATGTGCAGCAGCTTACATGTCTGAAATTACTTGAAGGCATCACTTTGACAGGAGCTTTCTCTTCGGCCCTGTGCCATCCCTAGTCATCTGTAGTTCCATTTAAAATAGCCTATCACAGTAGTTAAAGGGCAATTGTATAAAACAACACCCAAGATTCTATGCTATGGCACAGGTCGTAATCTGAAGGGATGTTTACATGCAGCATCGATTGTTTTCAGCTTTAAGGGAAGATGGAATAAAAGTTTAGGGTTCCAGTGTGTGCAGTTCCATGTTTAAGTTCTAGCAAAAGTGCAATATGTTAACGATGCCTGTGGTTGCCACAAAGTGCCTCGTTTACCTTTTTAATATACTGTTAAAAATGTGTCATGCATGCAGATAGAAGGGGGTGGAACTGTGCACTAAAAGGAGGCTTTAACTGCAGTGTTTGGTAGAGCTGCCTCTTTACTCTGCCATTTGAAAATTCTCAGTCTGTTTTCATATAGAAAAAATATATATATAATTGTGTGTGTGTGTGTGTGTGTACGTACGTACACACACACACACACACACACACACACACACACACACACACACACACACACACACACACACACACACACACACACACACACACACACAAATTCTGTCTGTTAAGCAGCCTTATTCTGATTCAGCCTCTTCAGATACTATTGTGCTGTGCAACAGTGGCTCTCTGTGTAATGCTATGCACTGAGGATACACAAAACAAGAAAATGACATGTACAGGATAATGTCTCATGCAAATCAGATGTCCGTTTGTTATTGTGTTTAACAGCCCTTTATCTTAGTGTTAAAACTCCACTTAAAACTGATTAAAGTTTCATTCTTGTTACTGTGTTGGGTGTATTATTATATAGAAACATATGGAATTAATGGCTCATGTTTCTTTAAAATAATCAAAAACATGCATTTAAAAGTAAGCACAACTTTAATGAAACAGCATATAATATCAGATTACATATTTTTAGAAAGGCAAGTTGGTGGGTTTTTTTACAATTTATCATTAGTGTTTAGAAATGTAAGTGTTTTTCCAGTATGATTACAGCACAATCAGTTTTTACAAGGGATTGTATTAGAAAGTTATTGTGCAAATTCACCTGATATTTTTGTATCTCCTATATTAATTAATGCTAAGCTGTTTTATTTCTGGTCCATGTGAGTTGGCAGAGTGCATTGGTAAGCCTTCAGTTTGGTATATGAAGTTTCATATTAAGAAACATAGATTTTTCTTTAGTTCTAAGAAACTTTAAGCATAAGGCTCACAAACTTAACTAAAACCATGGACAATTGGGTAAGGCACTATAGATGTAAAGTTCCTGGAAACTTTGCAACCTTTTTTTTTTTTTTTGAAAAAAACAAACCTGATTTTCATCATATTCCATGGACAAAGCAAATGTTGAAGAAAATCAAAATACAGTAATACCTCAGATAACGCTAAAACTTGGTTCCACAAGTCTTGGTGTTATCTGATTTTTAGTGTTATCCGATGCATGTTAAAATCCTATGGGATGGATCGGATAACGTTAAAGCTCCATAGAGATACATTGTAACCGCACAGGCTTTAGCAGTTGTTATCCGATCCATCCCATAGGACCTTAACGTTATTCGATCCAATTCTCCTCCCCAGATTACTTAACGTTATGCGATTCTAGCGTTATCTGAGGTAAACGTTATCCGAGGCATTACTGTATATGCAAACCTTACTTTTCTATCTGAATCTTATTGTTCTGGTAATATAAAATTCTTCATTTATACCTCAGTGTATAAAAATTGTATGCTTTGAATGACTTGTTTGTTAAAGTCAAAAAAAAAATATAAATCCTTAGATGTACACAGTCAAAACCTATATTTAGTGTATGTCCCATGCAGGTGTGGATTCATGCTGTCTGTGTTCTTGTGCACATATGTCTGTTTTTGTCAGCTAAGAAGAATGGAAGAATGAAAACAAAACATTTTTGTGACCTTCCGTGTTAAAAGTGTGGTTTGAATAGAAAACTCTTACTTCAATGACAGGTTCTGCAAAACTACTTCACCGGAAGAAGGGAAGCATCAAACCACAAAAAGTGAAGAACCAGTCTGTGTGTTTCTTTCATGAAGATGCCAACTAGGTGCAGATGTACACCTTGGAATTTGAGTGTTGTATGAACTGCTGGATAGCTCAGTGGTTTAGATGTCTGGTTCTGGCGATGGAGTTTGATTTCTCACTGTTCCTCCTTGATGAGCGATAGATAGTCCATGAGGTCATTTCCATCTCTAGTTCTAAGATTATTATAGTATACACAGCACTTACCATTCTCTAATTCTATATACAATACTGTCTTTTATATAAAGTAAGATTGTTTGCAGTTCCTAGCATTATTAGTAATATCATGTCTTAAAAAGCATATACAGTATCTCATTTCAAATGGAAATATTCTTTATTAGGGTTTCTTCCTACATTCTCCACAGTTTCCATCCCCCCTGGGGTTTTTTTGAAAATGTGTGCTTCAGGATGGGGGTGGTTCTTTGTAAAGTTATTTTCTTTATGCCTTCCCATCAGTATTATGTTAAACTGCCATAGTTGGTCATTCCTGTATTTATGTGTCTAATATGGAACATTCACAGCAATGCCACCATCAGTGTGCAAGAGCTGGACATCAGGGTTATGTTTTAACTTTGTAACCTTAAATATTATTTCCAGAAATCAGTATTTCTGTCAAGTAAACTATTCCTATGTAAAAATCTAAAGCTTCAATAAATTTTGTTGCTGGTTTTCTTATATTGTACTTAAAAGTTTTGCCATAACTGCTTTTCTGAAATTAAGATCTTAACTTCAAATATATTCTAAGTAAGTTGTTTATTTCATAACAAATACTGTAAACACTTTACATCAGGTGTATATGATTCTACAGGTCCTAGTTTCTTTGTGCCAAATTCTTCATTTCATGACTGAATTAATGATAGGATGGAATGAGTTGAGGCCCAAAATAATCTCCAGCTGTAATATGTTCTGGTTTATTTTGAAATGTTGTGGTTTATGCTGTTTTGTCATTAGAAGCATTCTTTGTTTTGTTATGTATTGGCCCAAATTATTCTGGGATTCTTGCACTCTGAACTTAACCTTAAGATTATACTTACAAGTATTTAAATGTGATGTTAACATAGCAGAAATGAAAAGGCGTACCAGACTGCTAGAAATCTGAACTGTGGATTTTTGAGAGTGCAGTGTAATGAAGTTTCTTAATGTCATTCTGGATTGGCTTTCTAGAAAAGCAGTTTGTTATGTTTTTATTTAAGTCATAGATTTGTTGGGCGTCTCCAGTACTACCAAGGGTGTGTGTGGGCAAAATGTGATCCATATGTTGCATTTCACCCTGGTACACCTTCGATGTTATTTTTTCCTTTTGGAAAAGAATTTGCTCTTAACATGTGTTTCTGCTCTCTAGGAGTGTGGGGGACAGTTGCACTATGTTCCATCTGGCCCTCCATATCCCTGGGGTAAAAAATTTACTACCAGAAATCATGAGGGGCTTTTAGTAGTTTTTAAAAAACTTTTTAATTAAATCTTTTCTTTGCAGAAACCTTTGCTATAATCTCAGTGGTGCAGGGAGTAACTTTAATATCTTCCACCACATTCCGAAGATGCAGTGACTAAAAGGGTTTTATGTGGCCAGAGAAAGTAACTTGTATTTTAAAATTATTTTTGTTTAATGTATTGGCTATGTTGAGCAAGGTAATCACAATGCACTCTCCTTCATAGTCTCTTTGGATCACGCCAATGAGTTGTCTGCACAAAGCCTGTTTGGAATCCTCCCAAGTGGAGTCACGGCTCCATTGACAGACACTCTGGCCATCTTCATATACATATAACGATGACAAGTTCTAAGCTCTCAATTTCTGTTTCTCCACCACCAGAGCACCAGCTATTTGGAAACCTCTTGCTCAAGTTTCCCCTCATTTGTTTTGTCGTCCCCATTCCTGTTCAATCTTGCCTTAAATTTAGTTCATCTCCCTTTATTTTTGTTTACCATGCCCTATTTAAATGTCCCCCCGATTTTCATTTTGCTTTTCACTTTGAAGGCTGTGCCTGCACATAGGGTCCTTAGTCTTAATCAGGAAGTTCAGCATGGGTGAGGAGGAAGGAAGCAGTATAGTTTTCACTGATAGTCACTTTAAGTATCTTTTCTGGGAGAGGTCCTTCTTTCCCAGCCTTGTTTGGTCTGCAAGGCTTTCACCAAACAAGATCTTAAGTGACAACAGCTGAAACTTTGTTCTTTCCATTGGGAGCAGCCTTGAGTCCTGGCTTGTTGGCCCCAGAATGGCCCTCTGTATATGCTCCAGTAGACAAGCTTTTTGTCCAGTACTGATCCCAAGCAACTCTTACCACCTACAGCAATTTCAACACAACCAACCTCGGGCACCACAGGAATCTCCTATTCAACCTTTGGTGGGGAGTAGCATGTGAAACCAAGAAAATAAGAACCATCCAACTCAGCTGCCTCTGAGGCCCCAAACCTGAAATGAGCAAAGGACAAGAATGACGAGCAGGGCAAAATTACTGCCATTATTGTTGCCAACTTTACTTATCCAGTTTTGGAACCAACCCAGCACTCATCTACTCCCATCTGATGTGATGCCCTCTGTTTCCACCATCTTGTTAATTATCAGCCATTGTTTTAGCCACTGAGTCTCAAGTCATTCTTTGGATTTTGACAGGTGAACTAACTCAGACTTCATTCCTTCTATTTGAAGTAGTAGTTGTTACTTTGTCTCAGTTACATTTGGTTTAAACAGTGGAGCTATCTCCAGGTCCCAGTTTAATACCAACAACTACCAGCTCTGGTAAGCCAACAGTCCTTTATGACTTAGCATCAGGCATGTCTGTCCATCTGCTTCAGATACCACTTCTGTTGCTTTTTCTGTAGGAGCTTCCCATTATGAGGATTTTTTCATCCTCCCCCCCCCCCATATATATATATATATATATATATATATATATATATATATATATATATATATATATATATATATATATATATATATATATATATATATATATATATATATATATATATATATATATATATATATTATTGATCATATGAAGATGAGCAGTACCAAATTCGGCCATTTCAGAACATTTCTAGGTCCCTAGATTCTAATCTTTCTGGTTATACTCAGTCACTACTCTTATTCCTGTTCATTCTCAATCTGTATATGACAGATGCCACTATCCACATAGCCATCAACATTGTGTCTTGGGACATGTCTCCATTTTGCCACTCTTCGTTTTACCATTCCTCCCACCATGGACTGGATACTGGAAGGTACACCACAACTGATTTCGCAGAAGCTTCTCAGATCAATCAGTTTAGCTTCACCACCATGGCTATAATGGCTTACCAGATTTCACTGTTGCTACATATATCACAGCTGGCCATACTGTCTAGGCAAACCTGTTTACTGTCAATCCATTAGATACTACCACAGCCACTGCACATTTCACAGCCTGCTATTTTGAACTTAACTGTTACAAAATTGCAAGCTTTTCATTTAAATTCTAATGCCCCTGAACCACCATTTTCACCCACAGATCTGTTCTCTGGACCACGTAATAGGAGACACTGCCACTCTCACCCACAGAGGACATTCAGCTATGCAGACCAGATTCTGCAGATGGCTAAATCCCTACATTGACATAAAAATAACCCACCACCTACTGTGGTGAACCAAGTATTTGCCAGAGTTCAACACCAAAAGCTCCGACTGGTCTCTTAACTGCCATGTCCTAACTTACACAGCAGTTATGGAAAAAAACCTTCATTGATTCTGCCAACTTCACTTTACCTTAATAACTTAGTGTATACAGAAGAAGGAAGCTTCATTCCTCCCATGTCACTTCCTCCAAACTCATAATTGTGAAGTCTGCACAGACTAAGAGTAGACAAGACAAAAACATAGTTCTCCACTGTAAACAGAGTGTAGGAAGCTGGACCTTGATCAGAGGTTTTACCCTTTGGTAGCCTTAGTGGCTATGGCTTTATATCCACAACTGGTCTCCAGGAGGTCAAGAGGACAATATCCCCTTTTTTTTCAAGAGGCACATTGCCTTGCAAATGATCAAATAAGCTCTACCCAGAATGTCTAGGTTCATCACCAGAACTGTTTCCCTGTATTGGGACTTCAATATTCCAAAAGAGGCTTGATCCCACATTGAGGATCTCACATTTGAGAGCAATAGTCTGTTAAATGCCATAATGAATACAGTCATGGACCATCGTGTTCAAACTTACATTTCTACAAAGATCAGTCACATTCTTCCACCTACCATTCTCAGAAATCTCCTTGGAAAAAGCCTCAATACTAATCACACCCACTCATCTGCAACATCTGTTCATGCTTCCTCTCAAATTAGTTCTCACAAATAGTATTTAAAACACAGCAGTTCTATATATCTTCTACACAGAAATCTTTCACTTTTTCAATCACTTCACCTACAAACACTGAGGCTGTTGTACATTTTACCACTATTTCATAAGGACAATTGGTTTGCATCCATTGACCTCAAGGGTGCTTACATCCATGTCACTGAAAAGAGACACCTTTGGCTTGCTTTGGGCACAATCCTACCAGCTGAAGCTCCTTCCACTTGGCATGGCAACAACTCCATGGGTCTTTATGAAATGCATGCTCCTGGTATTAGCCTATGTCCAAACTCAGGTAAACTTCATATTACCTTACATGAATGAAAGATGGTAGGCTCCAAGATCAGATTAGCCTGCTACCTTCCACCCTACTCGCACAGGCGGCCCAGGGCAGATTACAACCAATATACAATACATAGTTAAAACTCTAAAATACAAATCAAAAACTTTACACTATTCCACCCTGACCTAGGACTGCAGATCAATGAGGGGAAGTCCCTATTTGTCACTTGCATTGGATTCTCATTAAGCTAAGGTTTCCCACACAAAAAGCCCAGGGACAATTCCAAGTCTGACCCATCTTGCATTCAAAGTCTCAGGACCCTCACTCTTCTGCCCTTACAATTCAGAGGCTCTTGAGTCTCATGTCATCTACCATTCCTCTCACATTTTGGGACCATTACAACCTAAGACCACTTCAACGTTGGTTTCACAGAGCATTCAGTTCTCTTATCCAGCACAATTCAGTAGTTTTTCTTCCACACACACTACCTTGAAAAACAAACGCTTAATCTATTTTCCTATCAAGGTCTATCCAGTGTTCTCAGGCAGCCAGGAAGTAAGACCTTCCCTCTACGTTGGTGCTACAGTTACAGTCAAAACTTGCTTAACGAGCATTTTGCTTTGGGAAAAACTTGCATAATGAGCGGGTTTTTCAAAAAGCAATTCGATTCGCATAATGAAAATTTTCACTATGCGAGTCAGACTTCCCCATGGAAACACTTGCATAGCGAGCGTTTCTATGGGGGGAAACTCGCATAACGAAAAAAAATCGCTACTCAAGTTTTCCCCCTAAAAAAGCTTGTTAGGCGAGTTTTTCCATAGGAATTTTCGCTATGCGAGTCTGACTCGCATAGCGAAAAACTTGCATAGCGAACAGCCTCGCAGAACGAATTACTGTACATGCTTTTTAAAGGGCCTTAAGAATTCAGTCAATGTTTAAACCTAACACACTTCCCTGGTCTCCATCTCCTGTGTATTCTAGACTCATCAAACCTCCCATTGAGCCATTGGCGTTTTATATCTCCTTATCTAGAAGACACTTTCCTGATAGCTGTTATTTTGCCCACAGAGCCTCTGAGCAATATGTCTTATGTTTAGAGATGGCCCTTGCCTGGTGTTTCATGTAGACAAAATGTTGTGCTCTGTCAATATATCTTTCTCCCAAAGGTTTTCTTTCTGCTTCAGTCAGGATGTGGCCTTAATGATCATCTTCTGCAACACTACCCCACCTCTAGAATGAACACTTCACATGGTGGATGTTCTTTCGGCACTGGTCTTTGACCTCTCCCAAGCTCAGTCATTTCACAAATCTCCCTATTTCTTCTGTTACAGAAGCAACAGAACAAAACCTTCCCGGCTCAGAGGATTACCCACTGGGTATCTAACTGCCTTATAAACTCCTGGAGTGCCTCCCCCCATCTTTTAGGGCATCTGCAACCTCTCCCCCAGATATTTTACTACATCCTCTACAGCCCTGTGAGGTGTCCTGCTCCCTGATATCTGTAAGGCTGCTATGCTGTCTTAGCTTTCCATGTTCAACAAATGCTATAGGTTTGGATGTCCGTTCCAGGGATGAAAACAGATATGAGAGGGCTGTGCGTTCTGCTGTGATAGTCTGTTACTTCCTTCTCTGGTAACTCCACTTGCAATTTCTAATCAGTGTGATCCACAGAAATCATGAAGGAGAACAAGTTACCTACCTGTAACTATAGTTCTTCAATGGTCATCTATGGAGTCAGATTACCCACCTTCATCTCTTTATCTCTCTCTGTTGGTGAACAGAAACTGACAGGTTAGGGCTGGGTTCATTTATATATGCCTCAGGGAGGGCAGGCAGGTTTACCACCAAAATTATTTATTCAGCTTGGGAGGGTCCCAAACAGTCACAGATAATATCCATCAGTGTGTCACTAAGATGACCGCTTGGAAGAACCACAGCAGAAACCTGTCACTTTTTATTAATTTTAAAAAAAGTTTTTCACTTTAATTTTTTTAAATTGAAAAGGCTTCCTTGTGCCTCATAATGCTCATTTAAAAATATTTGTGAAATTTAGGAAAACAGTGGTGCTAAGAACTTCTCAAAACACGGTTGGTGGTGTCACATGTTATCTACCTCTGCTTTGCAGTATGCAACGACAATCAATTTTTTAAAGAAAGAAAATTATTTATTTTATTACATTGATACCTCACCCTTTTCCTAGGACTCAGGGCGGCTTACATTTTAAAACATTATTTACAACAAAGTAAAAAATTAAAGATTAAAAAGTTAAAAAACAACAAGAACAGGGAGAGAGGTGGGGTTATTCAAAGGAGCCAGCCGACTGAGCTGACTGTCTGGCCCACACATGCCCCGCCAGCTAGGTCTTCACCGCCTTTCTGAGGGCAGCAGCTCAGTCTGGAGACACAACTCACTTGGCAGGAGGTTCCATAGGGTTGGGGCAGACACGGAGAAGCCCTCCTTCTAGTGCTAGAGAGATGGACCTTTCAAGCTGATGGTACAACCAAAATAAAATGTAGATAAGGAAGTGTACCTGGGGAGCTGCTGGCAAATCTTAACAATGTCCATTGGATGTGCTGAAGTTGTCTGCCCCATTTTAAGAAGTTTTGTTCGCCTCTAGTCAAACCTAAATGGCCTCATGCTTGGAATACTTTTAACGCAGACCCAGTTCTGTCTCAATCTTCATATGCAACCATAACACAGAATTGTCTAAACCTGCCAAAGTTCTTCAATGCTATACAGTGGTGCCTTGCTTAAAGAGCATAATGCGTTCCACAGGATTGCTCTTTAAGCGAGTTTGCTCTTTAAGTGAAACACCATTGTAAATGACCAATTGTGGGGAGTACTTCAAACCCCAATTTATTTGTTAAGCGAGTTTTTGGTTGGTTTTATTTGTTAAGCGAAGCGAACATTCAGAAAATTCTGCTCTTTAAGCGAGTTACTCTTTAAGCGAAACACTCTTTATGCGAGGTTTGACTGTACTTGCTTTTAGAAATTAAAAATATCTTCCATCTCCTGCTTTTTTGCAACTCAAGCAGCAGTGGTGGAACGATCAACCAACATTCCCACCTTTAAAGAAGTTCCATTATGTTAATGATCTTGCCTTGATAGTCCAGGGAGAAATTTTGAGTCAATCAAGCACCAACTAGCCTCTGCCTTGTATTACAAAAAACAAGAAACTGAAACCAAACACTTAAAAACACAGGTCTGTACCTTCCACTTAAAGAACAGAAGCAGAGAGGAAGCTTTGTGTTAGAAGGGCAAGATTTTGGGACATTGCCCTTACCTCCAAAGTATCTGAGCATTTCTATGGATTGAACCCTGTTATTATTTTTAATGAATAAATAAGCAGAAGGTTGCCACTAGAAATAATATACTTCGGAAATTGGCTGGTTCCAACTGGGATGCATACCCACAAAAAGAACAACAGCTTTGTCTCTGCTATTCCATAGTAGAGTATGCCATTGCTGTATGGTATAAATCAGCACATGCCAAACAAGTGGATGCAGTTCTTAATGAATCATGTAAGATAATTATTGGCTATCTGAAACCTAGCCATTGCTGAAAAAGTCTAAGATTTAGCTGACATTGACCTGGAAATAGTTGAGATGTGTTAGCAAATAATGAAATATAGCAATACTGCGTCAAATCCATCTGCTTCATAGACACCAAATCCCTGGATGATGGCTAAAATTGATGGAATATATTTTTGCATACCTCTCAAGCTCTAGATATCAACCAACTTCCTATACTCCAGAAGTTTCATCTATGGCAATGATCTTGACTTAACAGTAATTAACCCAGAAGTAGTCAGACTAAACCTATGGAGAACAAAAACAACACACATTGCCTAGTGGATTTACACTGAAGAGTGTCACCCATCAGGGCAAGATCCTGGCTGGACAATCTGGAAGTCACATAATAGAGTTTTAAGTAAACTATGAAAATCAAATAAATTTCAAGTAAAATAGGACTACTTGAGTAGAGGACAAATTTTTGTGACTATGGGGAAATTCAATCAGTACAGCATTTATGTGCATGCAATCTAAGCTCGCTATGTGTGCAAAAGAAAAATATAGTAAATGAAGTAGTATTGCCTCTGGTCAAAAATAGTTTAACAGTTTTAACATTTTAATCTGTTTCACAGTTGTCCTATACTTAATATACGTCAATAATTAACGTATAAAAATTCAAGTATATTTCATACGTGTCCATAATTTTAAACTGCAATGCTCTGATACAAATACAGTAAAACCTCGGATAACTCTAAAACTTGGTTCCACAAGTCTTGGTGTTATCCGATTTTTAGTGTTATCTGATGCATGTTAAAATCCTATGGGACGCATCGGATAACGTTAAAGCTCCATAGAGATACATTGTAACCACACAGGCTTTAGCGGTTGTTATCCGATGCATCCCATAGGATCTTAACTTTATTCGATGCAATTCTCCTCCCCAGATTACTTAACGTTATGTGATTTTAGCGTTACCCGAGATAAACGTTATCCGAGGTATTACTGTATAGGAAGAAAGATTGATGAGTGATGTTTAATGAATGCTCTGTGGTTTGAGAAAAAACAGTAAGCTTTAATGCAGGGATTCTCAACCTATGGCCCTTGGGTTGGATCTGGCCCATAGCATCTTTCCATCTGGCCCATGCCCTCGCTACCGCCACCTCAATCCTTGTCCCCTCCACTAGGCTTGACATGTCCCTAACTGTGCTCCGTAGCAAGGTTGATGTTGTAAGAAGGCTTACAACATCTGTCCTGCTACGGAGCACCGTTAGGGACACGCCAAGCCAAGCAGAGGGGACAAGGATTGAGAAGGCGACAGCAGAAGCAGTGGATGCATGTGGCTATCCACATCTTTCTCAGGGGCCGCTCTGGTCAAGCATGGGCAAGGACAGCCAGGACCCTTCCTTCACCCATGCCATGCAGCTCCTCCAGGTTGATAAGTAGGGAAGCAGTGTGTTTTGGGGTGTTGGGGGCTCAGGGTGGTCCTGCCACTAGTGGCAGTGGTGGAAATGTTTTGGGCAGTGTGTGTGTGTGTTGGGAGCTCGGGGTAGTTCTGCTGGCAGCAGCCGTGGGGAGTGGTGGGGGTTCTGTTGCTGGTGGTGGCAGCTCAGGGTGGTTCTGCCAGAGGCGGGGAGACCACCAGTCCGGCCTGCTGATAATCTGAGGGGACATGAACTGGCTCCCAGCTTTAAAAGGTTGGTAATTCCTGTTTTAATGCATTGTTATGATTTTGTTCCATTGGTTTAATGTTTTCTTTCTAAAGGGCACTGTGGGATGGTGGATGATCCAGTACAGTCTGACTGTGTATGTCAGACTGGGACTTGAGAGATCTGGATTCTAAATCCTTCTCAGCTGTCAAAACTCAGTAGGGGTCAGCAATACTAAACTATCTTGAGCATCAAGTCTGAAGCAATTTGATGGCATAACAGTGCCAATCCTTTCTAAATGTTGCCTTTTCCATTAATACCCTCTTCCTAACAGGAACCTTCAGATGTCTTTATTCATATTGTTCCAGTTAAAAAGATAAAGTGTCCTCATCTCTAGCTGGCCCAACTGCTGGATTGTGCCATTTTTTTGGAGCATGCAACACAATTTAATTGATACCTTAATCCCTAATAGAGGATAATACTTCCCTACACTGCTTAAGGATAACATTATCCTCTGATTAATTTATTTTCTTTTATACAGCACTCAGAAATAAAATATTTATATTATTATTATTTATTATAAGTTTCACAGTCATTATAAGCCAATTCAAATGTGGAAACACTTGTTAAAAAATGACCATTTTGTTTTGACAAGTTTAATGCCAATGTCCTGAATAGTTTCCAAGGGACAATGGATAACTGATCTGATGTCTGTAGCCTTTCATGCCTACCAAGATTCAGGTCTTTCAATCTACTCTTGCCTAGTGTAGAAAACTACATGCAGCTAAATCATATGGATACCAAAGTAGCATAGTCTGCCGAGCCAGCTGATACAGAAGTCTTATCACTGGTAGGCATGAAAGGCTACAGACATCAGATCAGTTATCCATTGTCCCTTGGAAACTATTCAGGACATTGGCATTAAACTTGTCAAAACAAAATTAAGGGAAAATTAAGTGTATAAATTTAGCTTATGTGCATACTGTTAACAATTGGGTAGGGGGAGATCTATTTAATGCCTTTCAGTGGAACAGAATGGAAGTCTCAAAGAGGAAGTCTGTGGCTTTTATACGCAACACCAAAATGCAAAAGTTCTGTGGATAATTTAAGTTATAAAAACAATTTAGACTAAATAAAAGTTAAATAAATGGGAAATAAGAACGGTAACCCTTCTTGAGTTAAGACACAGGTTTAAAACTAAAGAGGTTCAGACTATATTTAAAATGTCTGGGTGAACCAAATGGATCTTCAGCAGGTATAACACAAGGAGAAAAACCTTTTGAAGACTTTTCTACAATTGGGGTACCAATCCTGACAGTGCTATCTTCCTAGTTGTTAGTTACTTCCCCTAATTTCATGGGAACACTGGGAGCAGTGGCTCTTAAAAATTTCTTAAGGAAAGGCAGGGTAGAAAAAGGAAAGTTTTCTTTTAGGTAACCAGACCTAAGTTTTTGGAGACAAAAAAGTTTTTTTAAAAAATACTATCTGTTAACCTTGGAAATTAAGAAGGAGTTAGTTAGTACATCTAGTAAACATGAAGAAAGTACAGTATGGTCAAACAGCACAGCCGCAATTAGTTCTGCAACATCTTAGTTTCTGGACTTGGTTTAGTGCATTGCATTAACCATCCAGTACTACTTGTTGGGAACTCACAAACTACAGCAATTCATTGGATGCACATCTATAATTGTAATTCCACCTATTGGTATAATTAAGCATGACTGGACATTAATGTGGGTTTTGGCATTCTTGATCATTGCTGTCGTAGGAAAATACTGTAATGATTCTTGTATAGCAGTCTAAATCAGGACCCTAGATTAAGTCTTGTACCGAGTCTTTTTTGTAGTCTATCAAAATTGACAGTGGCATATTTTTAACAAACTATGACTATGAGAACAAAAAAAACAAAAGATTTCTTACAGAGTCCTTAAAAAGAGGCTAGTTGCATACTTGTGTTTCTCCCTTTTTTTGCTGCAATTGATATTTGAGTCATTTGGTTTGAGGAATTTTAGACACATTCAGATGTCAATGTAGAAATCTTTTCTGCAGTTGTAGTGCCTTTCAGACTCTACAGGGCACAGGAACATTGGGCCATATGCCAAGGCTAGGAAGATTTTTTTTAAAGGATTATGAATCTGATCTACCAGATGGCAGAGTTGCAATCCTAAATACATTAAATACGATGAGATTTATTTCTTAAAAACACAGTGCCTGGGGGTATAAATCTACGCATGTTAATACTGTACTTTAAAAATCGGGGTCCCTCCAAAAAAAGGGGGAGCAGAGTGGATGAAAGGGCTGCTGGAACAAAGGATTGTCTATTATGTTGTCTTCAAATTATAAACAGGGTGGACGTTCACATCGCTGCCTACCAACCAAGCCTCAATCCTGAGAAGCAAAATAGCAGCCAGGAATGGAATTTGGTTGGAGCAAGACATGGAAAGGGGAATCCCATAAGCTTCCCTGATAAGAGAGTGCTCTTTCCCTCTCAACCTGAGAGGCCAGTCCTGCAATCACAGATTGCATGAGAAGATTCCTAGGTGGGGAAAGAGATGCAAAAGCAAGCAAGGCAAAGGGAGCAATCGGCTTTTGTTGAAGAATGCTTTTGCTTGAAGCAGCAACCTCACCAGTAACCTTGAAAGCCACTTGCAGTAGCCTTGATCTGTGGTGCCTCTAGAAACCTTCAGTATGCAAAATGCTATGTAATCTTTTGACAAAAATACCAGGCCTTTTACCCTCCTTTTCCTCCCTTTGCAAAAGCAGGATGGACATCTTCTCTACCCAGTGGTGGGCTGTCAAAATTTCTACTACCCCACCATGGGCAGAGCTGATGTCGTGGGCGGAGCCAATGTCGTGGGCAGAGCCGATGTCATGGGCGGAGCCACCATCATGACATGATGTGGGCAGAGCCAAAGGAAAATAAATAAATAAACACATTAAAATTAAAATAACCAACTCACCCACCCACCCCTAACACAAACCCATCACTTACCTGGCCTGGGGTCGGGGAGCAGGCACTAGGCAGGCAGGCAGGAAGGCAGGAACTGCAGCGGCGCAGTGGCAAACCACCATGGCGGCAAACGTGTGGCGGCCTGGCGGCACGGTGAGGAAGAAGTGCCAGCGGCCTTTCATGTTTTCTTACCACTTGGTTTAGCGCCTTTGAAAAGTATCCCCACCATCCACAACATCTACAGGCTTTGGAAAACCCTCAACATTTGAAGAGCTTATGGTTTGCAGCTTTTGGAAAAGTCTTTTTAGATTGCACCCATGGCTACAGTAGGTCCACTGCTCACTACGTTCCAAACTGCATTTTGTCGGGGTGGTACTTTCAGGATCCGAGTCTTGACCACCTGTAAATATGGCTACTGGTAAGCTCTTTGCTGCAGAAAAAAGTTTCTACCCTTGTGAGAAGCTGTAGAAAATTCCAAGTCTAATGAGTTGGTTTTTGGACTCAAGGGTAGAAACGAAAATCCCCTAGGCTGCAGGTTAGACATTTTCATCTTTTTGGGTTTTTTCTTCAATGGTAGGGGCATGCCCACAGTACCCACATCTTACATGTTTTACCAAAGTCTTCCTCCGCTGTATTTTCGGCATTTTATGTGGTAAAGAAAGGTCTTCAGTGGCCTGCTTGTCATCTTTATGTCTGCTCCTCAGAACTTGTCCGGGCACGCAAAAGGCGAACTCTGTTTCAAAAGGGCTTTCTCTGGGGAGGTCATATTCGTGTCCCTACACAGCCAATCTGTGCTAGGTTTGTCGTGCCCTCATTCCTGGGGTGGCAAACCACACGTTCCTGTTCTGGGGTATACATAAGAGTGACCATTTCTGCTTCGGGGTGTCCTTTCCTACCCCGTGGCATTCGCCATACCTCTTCCCAGTCATGAAGGCTACATATGAACGTCATTTCCGATCACGTGGGTAAACAGGGCGCATTGCTCCTATGTCATTTCCGGTGCACATGGCCGTGACGCCATTTCTAACCATGTGGGTAAACAAACATGGCGGCGATAATGTCCTTTCTGATCACCTGGGTAAACAGGGTGCATTGCTACTACGTCATTTCTGGCGCGCATGACCATGACATCACTTCTGGTCACGTGGGTAAACAAAAGCACATGGTAATGATGTCACTTCCGGAATCCGATTTTGACAGCAAGTAGGTCCATTAAACTACTGATAACACTTTATATTGAAAAAGGAACAAAATTACCAGTTACAATAGGTCACTCTTGCTCGAAAGCCAGTCGTATCTGACTCTTGGGACCAGTGCTCATCTCCATTTACAACCAAAGAGGCAACACTGTCTGCATTTGAAGAAGTTTCTGTGGTCATGTGGGAGGCATGATTATACACTGGAGCGTGCAGAACACTGTTACTTTTCCCACCAAAGCAGTACCTATTTGTCTACTTGCAATTTCTTGCTTTTGAACTGCTAGGTTGGCAAGAAGAGCTGGACAGAAGACGGGAATTCATTCCATCGGGCAGCACCTGGGTTTTGAACTGCTGACCTGCTGACCTTCTTGCCGTCAAGCTCAGAGTCTTAACCACTAAGTCACCACAGCCCTATCAGCCATAATACTAGTGTGCAAACTGAGTGTTACTATGTTTCCCAGTGCAACATAGTCCTTATGACACGGTATTTTCAAGAGCTGTACCAAAGTAACTTCCCTTCAAGCCCACTGGTGATGGGCTTGCATAGTGTTAGATCTGAGTCTTAGACTCAGTTTTGTACCTGGGAATAACAGGGACTTACCTCTACAAGAGTCTTTTGTGGGCAATTTTAGTGAATGCTTATGTATCAGTAACTAACAAAGTGTATATTTCTGCTGTATTAGCACCTGAGCTGTTCCAATATGTCTTTCTTTGGCCTGGGATCCAGGGAGCATTCCACCCTTTTTGGCCATCTTATTTGATCCTACTTACTTCACATCAAAGCACTCCCTTCATAGCCTTCCAATTTGCCTGGAAGAAAAGTGGGGAGGGGTTATTTCAAGAAATCAGGCTGCTAGGGTTTTCGGCAAAGCAGTTATTGGCACTCGGCCCGCCTAACTTTTGCAACGAGTTTAAGCAACATCTGCTTTGCCCATTAAAGTGATCGCCCTCCCCCCCTCTTTTACACTGGCTGTGAGCCGATACATTTGCTGCAACTTATTAATGGCAATTTCCTTCCCAACGCAAAGCGTTTGCTGAACTTGAAATTGGATTGTAGCTCAACATATCTATATCACTGCTGTGCAGGACCTGCCATAGAAGCAGGTCTTGGCTCTTTACGTCCGTACTCCTGGGCCAGAGGAAAATAATAAAGGGGGCCTCCATGATCCAGCGGGGGACTGGCCTTTGGCAAAGAAGCTGGTGATTCAGGAGCAGTGGCAGACAGTGATGCAAGCTGGGCTGCTTCTCCTTGGGCTCAGCTGCCATTAATTACTAAGGGAGGGAGAGCCAGGCCGTGGGCTGCATTTGTCTTATGCCATACAAAGTTAAGGCTCCACTGTCCTTTGGCCACAGATTTTCAGTTGACCCAGTTCTGGTGCCAACCGAAAAAGCCAGTGTTGTCTGTCTGATCCTCCTGCACCATGAGCCAACAGAAACAGTCAGCATGTGGCTGATTATCATGCTGATGGAACAGAAAGACTCCATGGTCCCTATTGGCTCCGCTTCTGTGATGTCATAGAAGGAATGGGCTGATTAAGGTGAGGATGCTTTGTGTTAAATGGGAGGTTTTAGTAGCAGAGTTATGAAGTAAATACAGTAATACCTCATATAACATTAGTATCGAATAACACTAAAATCGCATAACATTAAGGAATCTGGGGGGAAGAATTGCATCAGATAACATTAAGATCCTATGGGATGCTTCAGATAACAACCGCTAAAGCCTGTGTGGTTACAATGTATCTCTATGGATCCCATAGGATTTTAACATGCATCAGATAACACTAAAAATCATATAACACCAAGACTTGTGGAACCAGGTTTTAGTGTTATATGAGGTTTTACTGTAACTAACTTTGGGTTGTTTTGGCTTAAGTAAATTAAAGGTAAAGGGCTCCCTTTCTCAAAAGCCAGTTGTATCCAACTCCAGGGTGCAGTGATCATCTCTGTTTACAGCCCAAAAGCCAGCACTTGTCTGTGCCTGCAAACGTTTCTGTAGTTATGTGGCAGCCATTACTAGATGTCAGCACATATGGAATGCTGTTATCTTTCCCACTGAAGTGGTACCTATTTATCTACTTACAATTTCTTGCTTTCTATCAGCTCCCTAGAGTCTGATACGACTGGATTTCAAGCATGGGCCACCTTTACCTTTACCTTTAGAGAGCATCTACTACAATCTAGTGACTTTGCTCTTTGATCCACAGCAAGTGGAGTGTGCAGGAGAAATCTTGTGCTTCACTGGTGTGTGTGTGTGTGTGTGTGTGTGTGTGTGTGTGTGTGTGTGTGTGTGTGTGTGTGTGTGTGTGTGTGTGTGTGTGTGTGTGTGTGTGTGTGTGTGTTGTGTGTGTGTGTGTGTGTGTGTGTGTGTGTGTGTGTGTGTGAAGCTATCAGATTCTTCCTTTGGTGCCAACTGGGTGCCTTCATTATAAGGTACTGACGATGCCACTCTGCCCCATGAGTGTTCATAGGCCCATGGTCACCTAAAAATGCACAAAGAATCCTTGTTTTGTTGGTTTTTACACATTTGTCTGAAAATAGTACACATCTCCAGTGTTTTTTATACAACTGGGCTTCTTCTTCTTCCATGTCTAGGCCAGACATGAAACTGCCAAAATGAAGGCAGCTTTTGGTGAGTTCAAAGCCTACAAAATAGTGACAGAAGATTGATGCAATGCTTAACACACTTAAGATGCAAAGCGTGGTGTTTTGCATAATATGAAAAATTGGCAAGGTCTGCAGTATCTGTGGATTACATTGTCTTTTCTCTTTTCCTCTCACTCTATCCCTTCTCTACTCAGTGGTGTGATGTGGAGAGAACAGTGGGTTTCTGACCTCCAGAGAGCAGGATTTCACTCCAGGTACCTTGACTGGGAATGAATTTATAGGTTCCTTGCCAACCTAGCAGTTCGAAAGCAAGAAATTGCAAGTAGATAAATAGGGACCACTTTGGTGGGAAGGTAACAGTGTTCCATTAGCTCTGGTGTCTAGTCATGCCTGCCACATAACCACAGAAACGTCTGCAGAAGCAGACAGCGCTGGCTCTTCGGCTTTGAAACAGAGATGAGCACTGAACCCTAGAGTCGGATACAACTGGCTTTCGAGCAAGGGAAACATACCATCTAAAACAGGCAAAGTGATGTTGTGTTGGTGTCAGTTGAATACTTCTGGAGTTCATTATTAGAGTTTATGGTCTACAGAGGGACAATCTTGCTTATGTCCCTGAAAGATAGAACTGATTGATCTTATATTCTCTATATTGGTGTTAAAGAAACATAAAGATAACCAATGTATTAAAATTTTATGAGAGAATTGTGTCAGAGCCCATTTAAGCTCTATTACTTGGCACTGCACCCGACTGTTTAAATCTTCAGAGGAGGCCCCTCTCTTCCTTCCTGTCCCATCACAGACACATTTGATGGAGACACAAGAGAGGGCCTTCTCTCTATGGCTGCGCCCATATTGTGGAATGTGCTCTCTCAGCAGCCTAGTCTAGTCCCTTCCCTTGTATCCTTCTCCTGATATCTGAAGCTTTTAGCAATCATAACTGAGTCTCTTGACACCAGCTTTTAGTTAAGTTATAAATGTTTTCAGTCATTTAACCTATTTTGATTATGCTAATGATGATTATAGTTTAATTGTTTTTTAATATCTAGTTTATTGTTTTTGTTTAGTTTTACTTGATTTAACATCGTGAGCCACCTCAAGCCACCCCATTGCGAAAAATGTGGCCTACAGATGGTACAAAATAAATGTATCACTATGAGGGTTACATCCTAAGGCATCCTGATGTTTGTGAGGCATTAACAAGATCTCTGCAAGTGAGATGTAGTGCATTTGTCTGAACTACAGTAGATAATTTGCTAGATTACAGACCCTAAGAGTCTTATCTCATTGCTGAGGCTGCAAAAGGGGTTTTAGCTACTACAGTATTTCTGTGAGACACAGGTACAGTATAGGTTTCTTCTATCTCACTAGTTACAAAGATCAGGCCAGCTTTTAAAGCATCTTTGTGGCATTGCACTTACCTCACATCTTTGAAAGCAACCTTTATTGAAGCCCTGGTGGCACCGTGGTTAAACTGCTGTCCTGTAACTAAAAGGTTGTGGGTTTGATCCTGACCAGGACTCAAGGTTGACTCAACCTTCCATCCTTCCAAGGTCAGTAAAGTGACTACCCATCATGTTGGGGGCAAAATGCTAATTAACTTGTGAACTGCCCAGAGAGAGCACTAAGTGCTATGGGGCAGGACAGAAGTGTGATTGCTTTGCTTTGCTTTGAGTGAATCATGTCCATTCACTAAGAGAGAGAAAAAGAAAGAAAAGAAAATACTGTACTACCTCTTAGCATACTCAAAAAAGAATAAATCTATTCTCCCACACTGAGAGGACTAGCCCATGTCTCCTGTGATCTTTCATGTGAGCACTGGTTGGATAGCTCAGTGGATGTGGAGCCAGATGCCAGAAGTTTGATTCTACTGTGCTGCCTGGTGGAAGGCCCAACCTGTGTAGCCTTTGTTCTGGGGTGCCCGAGAAGGAAACAAGGAACAATAAATCACTTCTCAGTACTCTAAAACTAGAAAACCCTGGAAAAGTTTGCCACAAAGTGAAATCAACTTGGCAGCACATGATTAATTACTATTCATGTGAGCACAACAGACTGAATACACCAAACACCTATTGAATCATAAAGAAATCCTTACAGGTGCTGTATTTGACCCAATGACTTGCAATTTGCTAGCTGCCTATCATCTCCAAATGGTCTCAACTCCACTCACAGACCTCATGAGGTAACCTGATGGAGGGTAGGATTCCTGATGGAGGTTGCCCATTACACTCTTGGGAGTTGGCAGTAAAGACATTCATTTGCCTCTGAGTGCCCCTTTCCCCTGACTGGAATGCACTTGAATTCTGATCACAGCACAAAGCATACCCCCTAGTATTTCACATTTCCTTTTATTTCCTCTTTGGGACCACACAGAAAATGTTTAAAAAGCCAGGTATTTTCTCATTTCCCCCTTAAGACATTTTCATCTGGGCATCCAGGCAAGACTTGTATGAGCTGTGGGAACTAGATGTGGCCAAAAAGTACATATGATCCCCTATGAGCCAGTCTCATGGTCATATTCGTCCATTCCTCCCTCCAGTCAGCCTCCACCCACCCCCTCTCTCTGCCCTTTCTAGCACCAGTTCTCAAGCGCTGGAATCAAACATTCTCTAGAGAATGTTTGATGGAGACAGATGTTTCAGTGGTGGTCCAAACAAACGCATGACGTACACCAATTCCAGATTTAGGACTAGTTTCCACAAGTCACATGTTTACTTGATGTGGTGATTTGTCTGATCTTGCATTCACCCAAGCCTGTATCGATTTAGGAGTTGCTTATCCAAGTAGAAGGAAAGAACAGAGACAAACATAGGGAAAGCTTCTTTATCATCCCCACCACCTCTTCTTTTTTGGATAACCATTCCTAGATTACAGGCATCATAGAAGGTGGCCATGTTGGCAGGGATATTCTGGGAGCTGTAGTTTCTCTATCTTTGGATGAAATGCTTGTTGTACTGGCAAGGGCACATTTATAGAGCTGGTTGCCACTGACTGTTAAGGCCCCGAACATCAAATACTCAGTCTGTCTTCTTGAAACCCATAGGTCTTGAAGAGATCATAATAAACAATTTCTATCAGTGTGTGCAGGTTAGCAGGAAAGGCGTCACCAGTGATGGGATGTAACAAGTTTGCACCAGTTTTCATCAGAACGGTAGCAACTTTCCCCAGTGTCCTGGAGAACCGGTAGCAGCTTTTTTTTGGGGGGGGGGACCACCTTTGGGGCTTACCTTTTCACTGGTCCCCCCACTGTGCATGTGCGCCAAGCACTTGGTGTGCATGCCCGCCTACAGTGCTTGGCGCGTATGCATGGCTTCTTTGCTGTCCTCCCAAGCGGGGAGGAGGAAGAGAAGCTGCTAGTCTGATGTTCCCTATAGCCTGCTCCCCAGGGTAAGTGACTCACCTTTGGATGTGGTGTGTCTGTGTGTATTTTAATGTGTATTTAATATCTTTACCTATATTGATGTAGTACCACAGTTCCTAAAAAGGCCTGGTGGCCTGGCTTGGGGTTTTTAAGCAAAGTCTTGGAGTTACCTCATCAATAAGCTACACCTGTGTTGTTCCAATTGTTGTTCCAATTGGAGAACCCTTAAGGAGGTACAGCTGTTTTACATTTACATTAAGGCATATTATCCTAGAGAACTGGTTAGGCATGATGTTAGCTCCGCCCACACGGTGATGACATCACGGTGGGATAGTAAAATTTTTGACATCCCACTACTGGGCACCACTCTAGGCAGGCCAACAAGCACAGGGTATCTGGCCCCAGTATTGGTACAAGGGAAGTGACTTACATGATTGTAAAGGGAGAACCCAACCAAGCTGGTGCCCATGACAGTAAAATCCAAACAAAAGCCCCGGCTGCGAAAATCATGACAGAAACCCTGGAGAAGAGAGTGACTCCTTAGAAAGAGAGAAGAAACCTCCAAGCCATGAGGGCTAGAGGATATAAAGGAGGCCTTGTAGGCAGGGGAATGGATGAAGCAGGAGACCTTAGACCAAGGGATCCAAACCAGAGGCCTTGAACTTGAAGCTCTAGAGGAGGTCTAGCGTGCGGGGGGGGGGGATTATCCAGAAGAACCAAATAACACCTACCATCCTCTAGGACAGGTGTCCCCAACCACCAGTCCACAGACTGGTACTGGGCCACAGGCTGCCCTGAACCAGGCCACAGGGGTGGGTGGCATGGGGAGCCCTGATGCCAGCCTTCTGCCCTCTACATGCTCCACTGGTTCTGCCCTGCAAATGGAGCAAGAGCAAGGGCTTCAGACACAAAAGATAGGCAGATGGCTGGGCCCCTCCTCCACATTACTTAAATACAGCAGGGCTTCACCTCCCACCTGTGTGCAGTGTGATACCTCACTGCCTGCGTCTAGTTATGTGGCTGGCAAGCAGCTGTGCATCTCCTCCTTGTTTTTGAGCTACAGTGGTCCTCCTCTCCCACTTACCCAGTCCATGGAAAAATTGTTTGGCATGAAACAGGTCCATGATGGGGGGGGGGGGAGGTTGAGGACCCCTGCTCTAGGAGGATCTAGAGCAGTGTTTCTTAATCTTTCATTTTTGGACTTCAATTCCCAAAAGCCTAAGTCAGTTCCCCAAAGCACTGATCAGCCAACGTACTGACTAAGGCTTGTGGGAATTAAAATCCCCTTGTGCGACATGGGCTCCATGTTGGGAACCACTGATCTAGAGGAAGTCCTCCAAAGCCCCAAGTGACTGGGACTCTGTATACAAAGAGTAATCCTGGAGTCAATGCGGGGTGAAGCAAGATGATGATCAGATTCAATATAAGGGAACGTTCCATGTTCCTGTGGGCTGTGTTTCTCTAGATTAGTGTCTCTCATGCTGATATTTTGGAGTGCAGCCCTCATAAGCCCAAATCAGTTTGGCCAGTGGAATCAGGAAAGATAGGCAGCAGCAGTGGAGGGCGGCCGCCAATAAGAACTGCACCACCACTGCTGTCACTCCTGGACCTCCATCCATTGTCCGCCCAACCAGCGGGGAAGAGGCAACAGCTGTGATCCGGCTGGAGGGAAGAGGACGCAGCTGTGGAGGGCTGGAGGCTACAAGAACTACACCGCTGCCGCCACTAGATCCCCCTGTCCGTTGCCCGGCCAGCCAGAGGGGAAGTGGCTACAGTTGTGGAGGGCCGGTAGCTGCTTTTGTAATGGTTTTGTAATGTTTCTGCAAAATTTTTGTAATCCCTTATGATGTACACTGGTGTTTTATTTTACTATACTGTGCTGTACTGTATTCTATTCTATTGTATTATTAGATGTATTGTGATTGTTGTTAGCCGCCCTGAGTCGCGTAGCCGAGTTGGGTGGCATAAAAATCCAATCAATCAAATCAAACTGTAGTCCAAAAATCTGGAGGGTTCAAGAATGGGAAAAATGGTTCTGTGCAGTTTTTCTTTCTGATAATCAGATTTAATAGACTTGGAGAAGGTTTATGTGAGGGACCATTCAAAATTGACCCTTCACCTATAAAATAGAACAGAAATGGCCAGCAAGAAATACATCCTCCAGTTCCTGTTTTAGTTATCTGTTCAATAAAGATGAACACAGGAGTGGTCCTGGTGTACACAAGACCATAACTTCATGCCCTTCCCTTCCCTTTGCTCTTTACTAATTTTAAAGTAGACCTTTGCTCAAGCAAAAGTTATTTTGCTTACAGACAAAGATGTTTGCTAAGCTTGTTATTATGCTCTAATGTTTGTGAATCTTCCAGGGCTGTACACTTTTGGCTTGGGTCCGATGACAAGAATAACTCTTTGTTAAAGTGACAGTGTTCATTGAAACCTTTTGCCATGAGTCTGTCTTGAAGCCGTCATGTGTCTGCTTGACCATCTGCTGTTGGATTTTATATTTTTTTAAGTCTGCAATTTCTGCACAATCCTAATTTTCATTGTGCCTGGCAAGTCACCCTTTTGGAAAGATAACTGTTCAGCATACCCCTAGCACCGTGACCGTAAAGATGGAGGACAGTGCAGAGAGAGGGGGGGGGGGGGGGAGGAAAGAGAGGGGATCGAAATTTACCCAGCTGGGCATGACAAGCTAGAATCTTGGCCTTCTAACTGAAGGCCCCCATGGGCACTTTTGTAGCTGCCTTGGCAGCCAGCTGTAGAGCCAAACAAGCCTGGGAAGAGGCCAAGCAGATGTTGTTCTCAAAAAATGCATGCCAGAATCTGACATCTGTTTGTGGTCTTGGTAGCTTGCTTTTACACTATAGCAGACCCAATGAGGAAAAACCAGAGGCAGAATGTTGTTCCCCAACTGCTTACAATCTCTGATGAGTTTCTTTCAAACCACCTGGGTTTAGGAAACCATTATTATGGATTCTGATGCCATTTTCCATGGGGAGTTTCAAACATGATTAGAGAAATGTTTGGGCCAGTTCTCTCTGCCCTCTCCCCACTCACTCTGCAGTACTGCTTTGTTTTAGGATTGTGCACTCTATAAAAAGGCTGGGAGGCAGGAAAAGAAAGAGACACATGATATAAATCAGGTAGGCTTTCAAGAGTGTCTGGAGAATATGTAAAATTTTACAAATATTGTGTTATCCCATTTCTTGGCTTAGTGTAATATATTTCTTTCCAGTGCACCTTGGGTGTAAGGGAGGTGAGTTTTTAAATACTGTTTTAAGTAGTGCTTATACAGTAGGCTATGGAATAGAGACCGAATGACCAACCGATAATAAAATTATTTTTTGATACATCTCCCAGAATTCCTCTGCTGGTACAGTTCTTTATTTATCAAACATGGTTATGTGTTTGATGGGGAGGAAAAGACCATTCTCTAAGTGATATTCCCCTGCCCTTCTGTCCTGCACACACAAAACTGAGATCGACATAAGAATGTAAAATGCAAGACAATTCATATGTTGTCCCATCATTTTTAAATGGGGTTGACTGTACAATGTAGATTTTAGTGTGGACAGCTCTCTTTGCATTTCTTTACATTTGATTTGTTAATAGAATATGCAAAAAAGAACCTACATTTCACATAATCATCACATAAAAATGGAGTGGAAGGTAATATAATTTTGTCTCTGTAATACAGTAATACCTCATATAACATTAGTATCGAATAACACTAAAATCGCATAACATTAAAGAATCTGGGGGGAAGAATTGCATCAGATAACATTAAGATCCTATGGGATGCTTCAGATAACAACCACTAAAGCCTGTGTGGTTACAATGTATCTCTATGGATCCCATAGGATTTTAACATGCATCAGATAACACTAAAAATCATATAACACCAAGACTTGTGGAACCAGGTTTTAGTGTTATATGAGGTTTTACTTGTACTGATATAGTCTTTTGTACAGTTGAGCATCTCCCACATAGTGTTATGCTCTTTATTGCTTATTTTCCTCAATAAATCTTAATTTACTTTCTCCAGTATTAAACTGAGTTACATAAAGTGGGTTTTTTTTTAAAAAAAATCTTAATTTACGTGAATTCACCTAACTGTGCACCTTTCATAAAATAAATGCAGGAAAATCTTAAGGGACATATTCTAATACCTGTTTTTCAACTGTGTGAGCCAGAAAGTGCCTCCTGGAAGATTGCGGTATTATTAAACCACAATTGGGTGTATCTCAGACAACAGCAACCTTGTGCCGGAAACAGAATGAATTCACCAAAAGGTGGCTTCATTTTGGCAGTTTCATGTCTGGTCTAGAAAGGGAAAAAGAAGAACTGTGTGAGCATTACACCATATTCTGGCTGCTATTTTAATTCAGAGACCTTAGAACTTCAATAATATAGTTAATTTTGCAACAGTCAATACACTAGAGACTACTCCATTATCCTTCAAATACACAGGCATTTCTGTATAAAAAAGGAGTGTAAACCAACCTTCCCCAAACTGGTCCCCTCCATATGGCCAGTGCTTGTTTCTGAGAACTGTAACACTTTGTCCAACACATCTGGAAGGCACCAGTTCAGGGAGGTTAGTCTGGAGCAGGCCTGGGAGAAATGTGACTCTGGGGGTTCACTTCATCCCTCCTCAATCTGCCTTTTGCAACAAAGGTTTATTCTGGCTCCTGGAACCTACAGGATTGGTGATCTACCTTTTAAATAGGTCACAAGTTTTTCTTGAACCGTTTAACACTGCAAAATACGGTATTTAAAATATAAGAAATGAGATTCTAGATTCTCTTTCTTCTTTCTCTCGTTCTCCAACTCCTCCTCCTCTTTCTTCTACTGCTTCTGAATTTTTGATTTATTTATTTTCCCAGTTTTGCATTTTTGGTGGTCCTGGGGGCAGAAAATCATCTCCTAGAACTGTTGCCTATCTCTGATCAAAGAGCATTATACAACCATGGACTGAACTCTTTTTCCAGAACAAATATAATCTTAAAATAGTTTCCCCTTGAGAGAGCATGTGTATTTGGTTGAATACAGCCCTGTCAGTGGTATTATAGGCTTTTTAAAGCAATACAGAGGTTATTACAACTCTGCTATATAATACTTGTATAATGTTTTCTCTAATGGCCACATGCATTTGTTTGTTTGTTTACTTATATCCCACCCATCTGGGATATTCTCCCACTCTGGGTGACATACAACAAACAAAAAGTTGCTTGTTGTTATTGTTCAGTCACACAGTTGAGTCTGACCCTTTGTGACCCCCATGGACCACAGCATGTCATGCTCCTCTTGTCATCTGCCATCCTCTGTAGTCTGCCCAGGAAAAAAAAATCTTTACAACAACAGTATAAGATTAAACATAAACAATTAACCAAACTGGATAAAATTATGGGTAACAATAGAAAACAATAACATTATGCATGGTGTTCACATTGAACCTGTTCTGTGAAGATATGTCAACTAGGTACTACCATTAGTTAGTATAAATAGGACCCCATTCCTTTGACTTTGAAAGACACATATTTATTATTTGAAAAAAAAATATGTTCTGCTTCTAAATGATCCTTGAGCAGTTTGCAACAAATTATTCAGTTCAGTATGAAAACATACAGTATTCTGCATTCCTTCAGATAAATAAAAGCTTTTTAAAAAAATGAATTGCCCCAAACTGATGTTTCCTATAGCTCAATGGGTCAATGAGGTCTCTTTCAAACTATTAAGTAAAGTTTAAAAGTTTAGACATTTTAAAGCTGACTCTAATAGTTCTTCTTTCTATTTTAGACACCCAAAAGAGCAAGTAAATCACCCAAACTCACCAAAGAACTCTTCAGCTCCTACTGTATTTCCTTCATTGGTACTTCCTTACTCATAATTGGGTGCAGTCTGTTCATTTCCCCTCTCCAGGCCTGGCTGATTAGGTTCTCTGTTGTTGTTCAGTCGCACAGTTGATTCCGACCCTCTGCGACCCCATGGACCGCTGTCCGCCAGGCACTTCTGCCCTCCACCATCCTCCTCAACTCGCTCAGCTCTGTGCCCATTGTGTCTACAATACCATCTAGCCATCTCATTTTGGGCCGCCCCCTTCTTCTTTTGCCCTCCACCCTTCCAAGCATCAAGGCTTTCTCAAGGAATCAGAAAATGACAGAGCTAAGAGTCTACAGTGGTCCTCCTGCTGTGGTTGGTTCTTCTCCTTTTCTATTAAAGGAAGCAGAGATTCTAGGAATATTAAAAATGCATTTAAAAACATCCGTGGGGATTTATGACTGGATTTTATTTAAGGAGGGAGGAACAGTTTTGGTTATTATAGAATGGACACCATGTTATGAACTGTAGGGAAGTAGAAATTAATTTCTAAATGTTACATCCTTTGTTTAGTAGTGTTCTTTTTAGGGTTGTTTGAGTGATGAGGTTTAATTATGAATCTGAATGATTTTATTGATGGAGAATAAGGCTATATTTGCTGGGGGGGGGGGGGAATTAATGTCCAAAACCCTCTCAAATAGTTTTGAGACAATAGTTTTGAGATTGCTCCCGCACTGAGCAGCTGACCCACACTACTTATTATGTTATCTCTTCACCCTTATCATTATCGGATTTTACTCAGTTTTTAAATTTTGAATGGATATGTTTTTAAATAATATATTTTAACTATATTTTAAGCATTTAAATTTTAAAAGTTTATCTCCATTTTACTGTGCTGGTCATTGACTGAAATAAAGTAATTGATTGATTGATTGACTCAAATTAAGAAGTATCCTTAGTGATCATCTGTTTCATCCTAAATCCACAACTCAGGATGCAACAGATAATGTCTATGGAGGTTTCTTAACCTGTGGCAATTCACCTCCAAAAATTACACCACTTGTCTAGCTCTGCAAGAGGATTTTAACCAATTCTTTCTTAAAAATTTAAAACTGGGCTTCAAAAGGGTAATTTCAGTTGACTTGCATTAAAAATGTGCCAAGTGAAATGTTGTTGGCTGTGCCTCTTCCCTTTATTCCACCCCATTTAGAGTAGATCCCTCGTATTGTCAGCTATTTTGAAAAATTGTTCTTGGCCCAGTGGAGATTATTGACAAAATGATCGTATCTTCCAGGGGAGGGGCAGGTAGGGGAAGATGGTGGAAGAATGTGCTGTCCAGTCATTATATTCTAAGCTGCAAATTATTGTAAAGGAGACTAGTGCAAAAATAATAACTTGAATACTGTTTCAACCCTGGGAAGGTGTCCCATAGTTCTGCTACAGGAGAAGTTTGGGCCTTTAGCTATAACTTATTCAGTGGTTCTATTCGTGGACAATTTAGCACAACTCTAGAGCCATCAGATCCTTCCTCAAAATTCACTTAGGAATTACTTAAGTGATGGTAAAATATGATTTTTTAAAAACCTCAGTCCCTTTCCTGTTTCTACAGTGGATTCTTATTCTAATCCAGACATTGGTTTTCTAAACACTTAACCTATAATTTCATAACAATGTAGATACATCTCTCTAGGACAGGTGTAGGCAAAGCATGGCCTCCCTGATGTCTACTGGACTGCAAGGCTCAGCATTTCTCACCATTGGCTAGGCTAGCAATGGCTTATGGAACTAGAGTCCAATAATAGCTAGAGGCCTGCATTTGGTTCACTCCTGCTCTACCCTATGAAAACACATGTATCTTTGTGACCTGGATATCTGGACTCCTATTTTCTGGTTCTCTTTACAGTTTTGAATATCACAAGTCTGTTATGTTGAAAATGTATTTATTTATTTATTTAAATTTTGTATCCCACCCTACTTGCCAGGGCGACTCAGGGCAGATTACAAAACACGTCTTATAAAAACCTATAAAAATCAAAATTTCAAATACAATTTTTAAAAAATTAAAAACAATTTAAAACAACTATTCCTTCATAAAATAGAGAGAGGGTGGCTATAAGATATTAAATAAGCCAGGGGGTTTCAATAAACCATCACTACCTCACACTTCTCCTACCAACCAGGTCTTCACACCCTTCCTAAAGGCCAGTAGCTCCGTTTGGAGATGCAGCTCTAGGGAAAGGTGATTTCAATGGGCAGGAGCGGACACGGAGAAGGCCCTCCATCTAGTGCCAGAGAGGCGAGCCTCTCTAGTTGATGGAACCACTAGGGAGCCCCTCTGGTCCGCTTTGGTGGGACGGACAGGTAACCTTGGGGAGATGTGGTCTCTTAAGTATCCTGGCCCACTACCATATAAGGCTTTAAAGGTAATAACCAGCACCTTGAATTGCATCCTGAGACAAACTGGTAACCAGTCCAACTCCTGGAGCAGTGGGGATGCATGGGGATAATGCCAACACCCCAACATGACCTGGGCAGCTGCATTCTGGACCAGCTGCAGTCTCCGAATGGTCATCAAGGGCAGCCCTATGTAGAGCACATTGCAATAATCCAGCCTGGAGGTGACCACAGCATGTGTGATCATGAGTAAGGAGTCCCTGTCAAGGAGTGGGCGCAATGGGGATATTACACAAAGCTGTGCAAAAGCCCTCCTAGTCATGACTGCCACCTGCCAAAGGATGCAGATGTCATCAGGGTAAATAGTGTGGTGTCCAGTACCAAGTTCTATGATTGTGAGATGCATTTGAAGAATTGTGTGCAGCCCCAAGTAAGAAATACTTCATAGATTGCTCTTCCTTCTTTTGGTTCTCACAAGATGTGGAACCCACCCACCCCCGCTTACAATAGCTTACATATCACTGGAGGGGATGTTTACAAGCTTTCCCCCTAAAACTTCTTATCCCAATTTAAAATATATTACAGTACTATTTTCCCAAGTACTAGGAAGGAACTTTCCATTCACCATGTGATTTAGATTACAGTTCCCATAATCCTTTACCATTGCTAATGCTGCTTGGTTCTTTGGACATCTGTAGACTCCTATTTCTGGGCCATTCAAAAAAAAAGATACAAATAATTAATTTCAAATGGAAAAATTCTATACTTGAGGGCCTTATGTTGAAGTTTTCCCCAAGAGACACAAAGGTGAGTGAAATTGGATTTGGATAATGACAGAGGGAATGGATATAATTATTGTGGCTCCATGGGGCTGTGGCGGCTCAGTGGTTAAGAAGCTCACCTTGTTAGTTGGAAGGCCAGCAAACCGGCAATTCAAGACCCAGGTACTGGATGACAGATTGAACACCTGTCTCTGTCCCAGCTCCTGCCAACCTAGTAGATCGAAAGCAAGAAATTACAAGTCGATAAATAGGGACCACTTTGGTGGCAAAAGATCTTGGGGACATGAAAGGAGCCTCATTCGGGTGTCCCTTGAGCGGAGTTTCTCCAGCAAAAATCCTTTTACCCCAGAATAGTTTCTGACATGAAATTATTATTATTATTGTGGCTCCAATGTCATCTTGACCCAAACCCTTTCCTCCCCAGTATGGCTCTTAGCTATGGAGGGGTAAAATGTGTTTTAAAACCTGGCAAATTATCAGAAGTGTACTTTTCATGTTCCAGAGACTGTTCAGTTCTTATATTCTAAAGCTGCAAATCATTTTAAAAGAGACTAGAGCAAAAACAATAACTTGGGTACTGTTTCAGCCCTGGGAAGCTGTCCCATAGTTCTGCCACAGGAAAAGTTTGGGCCTTCAGCTATAGTTTATTCAGTATTGTGGCTAATCCAGCCCTTCTGAAGAACTCATATTATGAAGCGCATTATACATTTCCCTTAGCTGATGGATGCCATAACACTAGTCACCACAAGTCTTAATCACTTGGAACTGTCTCCTTAATTGTAATCAAGATCAAGTGTAGCCCCTTTTAAAATGCATTTACTTACACAGTACATCATCTGGCAGGATTTATTGGGTGTTAAATGTGCAGCACAAGTGAGTTTATTTAGGATAATAGATGTGCATGGATATATCAGGTTAGGAATACATTTCTACCTATATACCAGGGATCAGGGCGGCCAACCGTCCCGCTTTCTGCGGGACAATTCCATTTAGGGAGGGGGGATTTCGACTTACCCTCGGTTCGAAAATCGTCTGGACCTCTCCCGTTGCATCACGGACGCACCGGTTTCCCCTCTGCCCGGCAGGTAGTTAAAGGGAAATGGAGCCGAAAAGGCTCCAATGAACTGCGCCTGCGCAGAGACCCAGTTTGGCACCAGATTGGGTTTGGAATAGGAAAAGGAGTAAGACAAGGCTGCATTTTGTCACCCTGCTTATTCAACTTATACACAGAACACATAATGCGCAATGCAGGGATGGAGGAATCACAATTTGGGATCAAAATTGCTGGGAGAAACATCAACAACTTGAGATATGCAGATGATACCACCCTAATGGCGGAAAGTGAGGAGGACCTAAAGAAGCTCCTGATTAGGTTAAAAGAAGAGAGTGAAAAAGCTGGCTTGAGACTAAATATTAAGAAAACCAAGATCATGGCAACAGGCCCTATCAGTCCCTGGAAAATAGATGGGGAAGAAGTAGAGGCAGTTACAGATTTTACTTTCCTAGGATCAAAGCTCACTGCAGATGGTGATTGCAGCCATGAAATAAAAAGGCGACTGATTCTCAGGAGGCAAGCGATGAGAAACCTGGGGAGCATAGTGAAAAGTAGAGACATTAAATTGCAAACAAAGATTCGCATAGTCAGGGCAATGGTATTCCCTGTGGCAATGTATGGTTGTGAGAGCTGGACCATTAGGAAAGCGGAGCGCAGAAAAATAGACGCCTTTGAGATGTGGTGTTGGAGGAGAGTTTTGAGAGTACCCTGGACAGCAAGGAGAACAAATGGGTCAATCTTAGAAGAAATCAAGCCTGACTGCTCCTTAGAAGGTCAAATAATAAAGATGAAGCTAAAGTACTTTGGACATCAGATGAGAAGAGAGGATTCACTTGAGAAAGCCTTGATGCTTGGAAGGGTAGAGGGCAAAAGAGGAAGGGGACGAGCCAAGATGAGATGGCTAGATGGTATTGTGGAGATAATGGGCACAGAGCTGAGCGAGTTGAGGGGGATGGTGGAGGACAGGAGTGCCTGGAGGACAGTGGTCCATGGGGTCACAGAGGGTCGGAGTCGACTGTGCGACTGAACAACAAATGGGAGAGGGTTGTCTAAAAGTGTCAACCTATTTATTCTGGATGAGCCCTCCAGTTTTGGGATTAGTTAATACCTTGTGCTTTTAGGGTCTGATCCTAAAACTGTGATTAGGCACTTGCACCTACCTACATTACCTGAGGCCCTAATGCCTGAGTGCTATTCCATTTGTCATATATACAGAGTCTCACCTGTATACTGAAGACATTCCTTCAAGCCAGAAGTATATATAGATAGCTGCATATTGCAGTATTTAAAGTAAGAGCATAATGGGTCTTTTCAGGTTAATATTTAATAGGCTAGCTTTCACAGGTCATAACTTACTACTTCTGATGGAGAAGCATAACAGCTGGCAGCAGCAAATGGTATAAGATGATTATAAATGGGTGGTAATTTGATTGCTGTTTCTCTTTTAGAAGAATTCATCATGATTCAAAGATGAAATTTCTTTGTATTTAGCGTGGAAAGACCTTCAGCTCTTAAAAAAAATCAAAAGTGGAAATAACTTACAGATTCACACATCAAAGCCAAAGCATGTGGGAGTTTTTCTCTTAAAAGCTAAGCTTTCATATATTCCTGGGTTGTCATTTGGAGTCCCCCCTCCCCCCAAGAGATTCCTCATTTTTAATACCTAATTACCAAGCAGGTTCAATATGCTGTATCTGTATGCTAGGGATAGTTACACTCATTACATTTGGCTAGCACAAATGACTGAGAAATTTTTTACTATTGTCTTACAAAAATCTAGACCAAATGATACATTTAAGATAGTCCACAATTAGAAGTTGAATCTGTTAGTATTCCAGAATGATGATTCAGGCAGAATTGCATGACTGAGCCAAGAAAGTCTTCTGATGACCAAACACAAAACGAAACCAGGCTAACTTAAAAACTATAGAAGATTTGAAAATCTCCTATTGTGACAAACAATGTTCTCAGCACTTAAGGAATCCCCTTTTCTAATTATCTGCAACTAAGGGTACAAGGTCTCTGGTGCGCATTGATGATAAAACCTTGAAATAGTGGATATTTATCAAGTTTGGGGAAGTTTGTTTGCTATTGCTGGTCTTCTTAGGGAAATCTGGAGAAAGATTTATGGAATCGCAGTCTTCCCTGAATCAGCAGCATGCACATTGCTTGGCTTTCAAATTCATGTTTCAGACTGCTTGAAGCATACAACTATTATTGGCCACGATCTCTCTAAAGTTTGTCTATGTGCTGAATCTTTTAAATGGCAGACTGGAGCTTTCAAAAGCTGCTTCTGAACAATACGTCTTTTGTGTTGTTGACATTTGGGCCAGATTTAGGGTGTAGTATCATGCAGTGTTCTGCTTATATCCCTTGATGGCTGTATAGGTCAGCCAAAATACTCCTGCATGCAAGTCAAGATCTGTTTCAGTTTTAGAATGGTTCTTCTCTAGGTCATGCAAAGGCTGCAGAATTATAAATTTGGGTTCGTTTAACAGGTATTTTATTTTCTCCCATACTTGTGTGGCATCAGTTTATTACAACATCTGCTTTTTGAATGCATCTATTGGAAAGCTGTTTGAAAACCTACTTTGTTGTTTAGCTGAGGTGTATTACTCCTGCCAACCTAGCAGTTCGAAAGCAAGAAATTGCAAGTAGATAAATAGGGACCACTTCGGTGGGAAGGTAACAGCGTTCCATGCGCTCCGGTGTCTAGTCATGCCTGCCACATGACCATGGAAACATCTGCAGAAGCAGACAGCGCTGGCTGTTCAGCTTAGAAACAGAGATGAGCACTGACCCCTAGAGTCGGATACGACTGGCTTTCGAGCAAGGGAATCCTTTACCTATTGTCTGATTATAGCATAGTCTTGTGTTTTGAGATATATTTTGCAAAAGATGTTGTATTCTTCCACCATTTTAAAACTCTGTGCCAAAGAACAGAAAATCCCAGTGAATTGGAAAAGATTCTGTGGCATTGTTTATTTTTTGGGAGATGGGGGACAGGGAGGGAATATATTCACATGTTCTCCTAGCCAGAGATCATCATTGAGAGAGTACACTCCAGTACATATTCAATGACATGTCTACAAGCAGGATAATGATAAAGTCTTACTCATTTATTTAATAGACCCTAAACCCCTTTTCAAGAAAGATTATGTTTCCAAGCTAGCTGACACTCCTTTCCCTGACATGGAACCTATAGTTTCAAATAGTTTTATGGGGGAATATATATATATACAGATCAGGCAGGTTTTCTAAAGGGTAGGTATATGGCTGACCTAACAAGGAGAGTGTTAAATTTGTTAGAAATAAATAATGGGGGGGGGGGGGAGGTAAAATAGGTCTATTATCTTTAGATATCTTTAAGGCCTTTGACTCTTTACAATGGGTTACCATCAAGGAAATTATTATAAAAAGTGGATTTGGGGGAAAGTTTAAAAATGTAATAAACCAGCTTTAGAAACATACTTATGCTAGGGTAAAATTAAATGATTCCACCATGGAGGATATCAAGCTTAAAGCAGGAATGAGACAAGGATGTCCCCTTTCCCCCTTTTTTAATTATGGCTATAGAATTATTGGCTAGAATGATAGGGAGTAATTTAAATATATAGGGTATAGAAGGGACAAAAATAAGTCTATATGCGGATGATACTTTGATTATAATGAAAGACCCTATAAGAAACATGGACAGGATTCAAACTCATCTGTAACAATTTGAGAAGGTAACAGGCCTGAAAATAAATTGGGAGAAATCGGAAGCTATTTTTTGTAATTTGAATAAGGATGAATTAGGGAAAATTAAGGAAAATATAAAATCCAAATTAGGAAATCATAAAATATTTTGGGGTAAATATTGTGGACAATATAGAGGATTTAAAAAGGCTAAATTTCAGTAAAGTGAAGGATTTTTTTTAAAATCAATATCAGAAGTTGAAGACCTCTTGGTAAAATGAGTTTGCTTCCAAAAATTAATGTTTTTTATTTGAGGTTCTCCCAATTAAGCAAACAGATAAATAAATTGGAGTTTTAAAAAGCTTATTGAATAATTATTGCAATGGTGAGAAAAGAGCAAGAATATCTAAAAGTTTATGGTATAGATCACAGAAAGAGGGTGGTTTAGGCCAGGGTTACCTAATATTAATACTTATTATAGGGCGTTTCAACTTAAAGGTATGGTAAAATTATTGACAATAAACAATCTTATCTGGAAAGATATAGAACTGAAGGATAGCAATGTACTGGCTGCACAACGACCCCAGCTCGCTGGTTGGTTTGAGCCTCCCCTCTTCCTTAATTTTTAATTTCTAAGATTTAGCTTTTACTCTTTGATCTGTTATTGTGATTTGCTGATATTTTTTAAAAAAACCTTTAAAATTTTAAATCTTTTATAGTTTTAAAACTGAAGTTTTAGGGAATGGTTTGGATTTTTTCTTTCTTATGTTTTATGATAAGTAAACTGCCCTGAGTCACCCTGGTGAGGAGGGCAGTATATAAATATGAATGAATGAATGAATGAATGAATGAATGAATGAATGAATGTGTGTGGAAATGGAGATTGTTTGGAAGATGATGTGTCAAATTTAAAATAAAAAAACAATGTGTTAAAAGCAATGATAAGTGTATGGGTAAGATTAAAAGGTAAACTGGCACCAAACATCTCACCAATCATAGAGTTGCAAGACATAAAGACATTTCCGATTAAAAGTTTGGATTATTAAAAGGTATACTGCATAAATATAATATAGTTTTATTAAAAGACTGGTTGAGGGTGTTTGAGGATGAAAAATCTAGAATGGAGATTTATAAAGAATTAAGGTTGAACTGGCTTCAAATATTATCGGTGGACAGGTGGAACAAAGGATACAAAGAGAAGATACAGTTTGTAAGACAACTGACAGATTTTGAAGAAATGATATATTAGATAAAGTAGTAGTTAGCAAGTTGTATAAAATGATAAAATGTACTGAAGAACCCCAGAATGCCCTTAAAAGAATGTGGGAAACAGATTTAGATACAGTTGTACCTTGCTTAAAGAGCATAATGCTTTTCACAGGATTGCTCTTTAAGTGAGTTTGCTCTTTAAGCGAAACACCATTGTAAGTGACCAATTGTGGGGGGAATTGCAAGCCCTGATTTATTTGTTAAGTGAGTTTTTGATTGGTTTTATTTGTTAAGTGAAGCGAACATTCAGAGAAAATTCTGCTTTTTAAGTGAGTTACTCTTTAAGCGAAACGCTCTTTATGCGAGATTTGACTGTATAAGCATTTCCAAAAAAAAAAAAAAAAACTGAAAGAAAAAGTGGAAAAAAAGAATCATGCAAAGCCTGTCCAAGAAGGTCAAAGAACATAATTACAAAATCTTGTGGAGATGGTCTATGATGCCAGTTCGACTAAATCAAATACTGTAGATAATAGTAACTCAAAAGTATGTTGGAGATGTCAATGGAAAACAGGGACGTATAAAACTTACGTGGTGGGATTGTGAAATTGTTTCTTATTTTTGGCATAAAATTGAACAATTCTGGATATTAATTTTAAAATTGAATGGGAAAATTGTATTGTTGACTGTATTGTATTGTTGACTGATTTAGAGGATTTGAATTTAGATGAAAATAAACAGGATTTATTAGCTATTTTCTTAACATTAGCAAGACAACAGGTTACACACACACACACACACACACACACACACACACACACACACACACACACACACACACACACACACTTTTTAATCATCATGTTTATGTAACCTTGTAAGGAATCTATACTTTTACTATACTGTATCTAGTACTCTGCGAGTGCAGTCATGGGGAAAGTTGTACCGGTTGAGTTTATGCATAACGTATGGTTAAGGCACACTAATTTTATAACATGACAGTGAATCTTTACTTGACCATGAGTTTCAGATTACAGTAAAACCTCAGATAACACTAAAACCTGGTTCCACAAGTCTTGGTGTTGTACGATTTTTAGTGTTATCTGATGCATGTTAAAATCCTATGGGATCCATAGAGATACATTGTAACCACACAGGCTTTAGCGGTTGTTATCTGAAGCATCCCATAGGATCTTAACGTTATCCGATGCAATTCTTCCCCCCAGATTCCTTAATGTTATGCGATTTTCGTGTTATTCGATACTAATGTTATATGAGGTATTACTTGTACATGTAAAGGAACATATGTATTCCCTACCCTGACAATGACTTTTTTCCAGGCACACAAATCCTTCAGTGTGATATACCTAAGAAGTGAGATACGCAAACAAAGTGGGTTAATTTGCCAAATGCAGGCTGAGAACATGTCCAAACTGGGCATTTAGCCCATTTGTTGGTGTTGGTTCTACCTCCAGCATCCACATGTCACAAACAGAAGTGCCCCCCTCACCTCTTCTTGAGTGATTCTTCTTGAACACCCATTAGGAAAATCTACTTTTTATGGCAATCCTAAATACACCATTCCCAGTGCTGGGAACTTTGTATATGGGAGGTTTGCAGGCATCAAAGGCAGCTTCTGCTGCCAACATCTTGCAAGCCACTTACCCTTATGGGCATAAGTCATTGTCATATTTTGGATGAGAGGAGCAGGTTTCACAGCCCCAAGCAACCACAAAAACAGTGATCCCAGACTGCTCCACAAGGGGCAAACTGGACAAACTCTGAGTCAGGCTAAAAAAATAAAATAAAATCCAAGACAATATTTTACCAATTAAGGGATTTCTGTTTCCAATGGCATGTTAACTTTATTATCTAACTTAGCCCTGAGTTCACCATCTACACACCTATGTATTATCTGTCTGCAGGTTCTCCATACAAAATATAACACTGTGACTTTTAACTTATTTTTAATAATATTTTTGAAAAATAAGATTTATTTATTTACTGCCTTTTTCCTAGTATAGGGACCAAAGCAGCTCACAGATAGTTCTGATGATGCTTGATCCTAATCACCTTCCAAGTTAGGAAATTTGGAGCTTTAGTGGACATCTATTAATTCTATCCTCATCATAAACCTACTCAAAATTAATTTTTGTGCAGGTGATCCTGTGGATTAAAGTTAAATCAAATATATACCATCTGAAGATCCATAAAGCAATCTGAGTCAGACACTAATTATCTACTTTATTCAAAGATGTGCCTTTGACTTTTTCTGTTTCATTCTGTTAAATGTCTTCAGTTTCTCAAACCAGCTACTGTGGTAATAATCACATTTTTCTTGGTCCTTGGATTATTTTTTAGACAACCCTATCTTGGGTGCAAGTGTTTCAAAAATCTGAGAAAGTTGGTTTGTTAGAACCCAGTTCTGAATACTGATTAAAAAGAAGACAGGGGCACAGTTCTGAGGTGTTTTTTTTTAGGAGTACTGCACTGTATATAAACAAGTTTAACTATAACTCCTAGAAGGAAGGAAGTGATTAAGCATAATGGCTTGAATCCTATTGGTGATTTAAACTTGCATAAAGAAATTGTGTAAATCTTGGTGGCAAACTGCCTCTTCATCAAATGAATTACTGGTTGTGTACCTGGGTGCACAGCTAGGTGCATAATGAAGTGGATGAAATTAACACCTCATTAATAAGCAACAATTTGCTGCCAAGACATATGCAACTTCCCTCTACCCTCACTATAATCCTTTAAAGTTGATTAGTTACAATAGTGACTGACCCAAAGTCATCCTGTAAACAGGTATCCTGGAATGTGAAGTCAAATGGGCCCTAGAAAGTATTACTAACAACAAAGCCAGTGGAGATGACGGTATTCTAGTTGAGCTATTGAGCTATTTAAAGACCTAAAAGAAGATGCTGTTAAAGTGCTGCACTCAATATGCCAGCAAATTTGGAAAATGCAGCAGTGGACAGAGGATTGGAAAAGGTCAGTTTATGTTCCAATTCCGAAGAAGGGCAAAACCAAAGTATTCAAACTACTGTATCATACAATTGTGTTCATCTCACATGTTAGCAAGTTCATGCTCAATAGACAGAAAACTCAGAAAAATCCAGCAATAAACAGCAACTGGCAGCCATTTTGGTCCCAAAACTCCAGACAAAAAACTCATCTCTAAGCATTCTACTGCCACCAACAGGGTTCTGAAAGGCTGCATCTGTATAAAATATAAATCCATAGGGGAAATGGCATTTTTTGTTTCACTCAAGGCAACACAGAGGAAAAAGAATTAATTTGTAAACTGGGGCATGTTCGTAACTTGAGGCATGGATTTCAGTGCAGAACCAATTTGTAAGTCAAATTATTCATAAGTAAGGGCATTCGTAAATCAGGGTTTTACTGTACATTTAAATTGTTGCGATCCAGGGTATGAACCTTTGACCCTTGATATATGAAACTGGCCCCATGGATCAGCCAAAGGTTGCATTTATCTGTTTTATAAATTGGGAATGAATGGCTGCTCAGATGTTGTTCCTAGTTTGTATTTCTGGTACAATACTTGAATCTAGTTGCCGTTGGGGTTTTAGTTTAAAGTGCACAGCTCCTGGTAGCAATACAACCTTGCTTTAAGAACACACTACAAAACTAAACTTTCCTCACAGAAATAACATCCAGGTTATTTACCTCATAATCAACAACAGAACATGCTGGCAGCTATTTGGACGGATACAGTGACCTGCCACCTCCTTGAATGAATTATAAATCCAACCGCTCATCAGAAAAAGCTCTCTTGGTTTACATCTCTTTTCCCAATTCCCACTCAGTTCTTTCTTGGCTTGTAGTTTGGCTTTGCTTCTGTAGTATTAGTCTCAGCATAGGTTTTGTCCAATGTCCAAAATGAAGATTTCGTTTGGGGAGGGGGCTAGTTTCAGAAACAGCTATTTAGCTATGACTTTTTGAAATGCCAAAGAACAACTGATCCTACAACTTCCCAAAAAAACCCACCATGCTATTGTCTGTTTAAAGAGTCACCAGGATTATTATGAGAGAATTTCATTGAGATACAGTAATAGGCAGTTTTCACACTTCTTAAACTGTTTATCCAAACATGCCTGCTTGCATGCAAAGAGAACAGATCCATCTCTCAAGGTCTTGGAGCTCTTTCTGAAAAATATTGGATTTGTCTATTCCTTTCCCATTTCGTGTTTATTTAATCACCTGAGAGGTCCCACTCTTTCAGAAATGTTATTTACTCAAGCCTGACTTCAACTTTAAGTTCCAGAGGTCTCTATCAGTATTTTTAGTGTCAACGAATGGTGAAAGCTATAGTCCAAGCTTTTGAGAAACAGGAAGGAAGCCTCCTTGTTCTTTGCAGTAAGGAGTTATTTGTAAACCATTTATTCTTATAAGGATTAAGTCTGAGGTAATAGTTTCTCCTTGGTTGCCACAATCTTATCATTTTTAATTAATTAATTAATTATGTTTATGTCTGGCCAGACACCCCGCTACAGTAATAGAGTAGACTGTACAGCCACTGACTCAACGCTGAGTGTTGGGTGGCGGTAAACAACCTCCCTAAAGGGGCCAATGGCTACGGGTGGATGAGCCCCTTTAGGTGGGGTGATGGTCCCTCTCAGTGGAGGAAATGCCACTGGAAACCATCATATTGGGCCCAATAGCAAAATGAGTGGAGGAACCACTTCATTATTCTGATTCCCAACGGTCATGGAAGTGGAAGACGCCACGCCAGATGGACTAGTTGTGAAGATGCACCTTGTTAATATCCTCAAGGCTGTGGCAGTCCATTGCATTAAATTCTGCATGTCTCGTTTCATAAGTGCCGCAGGAGATGGCTCTGTGATGACAGTGTGTGGGTCATTTCATGGCAAGCTGGGATCCATCTTAAACAAATTCACACTAATGGCATTTTTCCTGTTTGTCATTATGATTTCCAGGAAAATATGTATGCTCAGTTACGAGTAGCAGCCGACAACTGTTTGTTTATTCCTTCATTCATTTTGTTTTATACCCCACCCCAATTAGTGCAAGCATCACTCTGGGCAGCTTACAATGATAAAATATCAGCCCACAAAACAGTAATATAAATACAAAACTATTCAAACAAAAGAATAAATAATAGACATTAATAAAATATTTTTATTATAAAGTCACAAGGTAGACTCCTTCTTCTCTGAACAGAAAGAAGCAGAAATTAAAAACTAGTTATTTAAAAATATTAAAATCAGATTTGATTATTTGTCTCTATTAATACATCACACTTAATATTATCTTAAGATACTGATGCAGGCTTTGTGTGTTTTTTTAATCAGTCTGTCCACTGATGGGCCAATATCTTTTTGTTTCTGGAACAACTCTTGTTTAGTTTCTCAGCAGTGTTTTTTCAATCACTCTTTTAGCCTGTGCTGCTGACTTTTCTTTCTTCTTAGTTCAACTATTGAACAAATGCTCAGGCGCAGGTTTAATAGAAGGGAAACAATGAATTTTTACTTACAAGTTTTGTGTTCAAATAAAGTTGTTATGTGCAATATAATATAACATAAATATAATTCAGCAGTTCATCTCATTTTGGTTGCAAAAAGGAGAAGGAAAAACCTCTCAAATGATGATTGCAAGAGGGTACTGAGTTACTAACTTTCTGAGACTAACATATTTTGAGTCAGAAAGAGACTAAACTACAACAGACAGAACAGACTGAATGAAACCACTAATGTAATGCCCACACACAGAGTTCAGCATACAGTTATTTCTGGATACAGCAGAAAGTATCCACCATGGGTGGAGCCTATGTCATGGGTAGAGCCTACATCATGGGCAGAACCTATGTCATGGGAGGAGCCTACATCGTGGGCGATCTAGTCATGGCTGCCATATGGCCATGCATACATCTGGAAACATAGGCAGCACTGGCTCTTTGGCTGTAAATGGAGATGAGCACTGTACCCTAGAGTTGGCTATGACTGGCTTTTGAGCAAGGGAGACCTTGAACCAATTGCAGGGACAAAACCTGATGGGCAGGGCAGGGAGGTGGGTGTGGCCACCCAATTTTGCTTCCCCCCCCCCGGAAGGCCACCCAATTTCACCACCACCCTGCCCAAAGGCCACCCAATTTCACCACCACCCTGCCCAAAGGCCACCCAATTTTGCTAACCCCCTCCCAGGTGTGTGTGCGAACCTGTTGCTGCCCACCACTGCTTCCACAGGATTGCTCTTTAAGCAAGTTTGCTCTTTAAGCAAAACACCAATTGTGGCTTCTGGTGGGGTGGATTGCAAACCCCAATTTATTTGTTAAGCAAGTTTTTGGTTGGTTTCATTTGTTAAGCAAAGCGAACATTCAGAGAAAATTCTGCTCTTTAAGAGAATTACTCTTTAAGTGAGGTGCTCTTTATGCCAGGTTTGACTGTATAAGCAGAGTGGAAAGCAATTGTTTTTGGAGGGAAGAATCATGCTGATTGGCTGTTTAGATTTTTTTAAAAAGGCAATAACTATGTTTGTTATATGCTGACCCTTTCCACCTCCATGTTAGCCTGCAAAACAAATATAATGAATGATGCGGTTGCCTGAAATGTTTCACTCAAAAGAATGCCCTAGATCAGTGTTGGCGAGCCTATGGCACGTGTGGCAGAAGTGGCATGCAGAGCCCTTTTCTGTTGGCATGTGTGCTGTCAAGGGCAAATCCTCCACCATGCCTCCCCATGCCACCAGCGCCAATTGCAGCACCACTTCCCTGCCCACCCCTCTCCCTCTGCCAATGAGGAGCTGAGAGGTGAGGCTGAAATCCTGCTTGAAAGGTGCAGTGGGGCATGGACAAGGTGAAGTGACAGGCCCCCCCCCGCACCCCTCCTAGGAGGCAGCGGCACATGGGCAAACACTATGCATGCTCATGCACACATTTGATATCACCGGCATGCCTCAAGTGGCAAATGGCATGCCTGCCCATGCACCACCACCACCTGCTTGGGCATTTAGTCTCTAAAAGGTTCGCCATTACTGCCCTAGATGCAGCTCGTTAGATACATCCATAGAAATAGCTTTGTATAGCTGAAAGGTGGGGAACCTGAATTCCTGCCAATAGTGCTGAGCTAGTCGATTTCATTGATTCTGACCATTGACAAACTTGCTGGCAATGCTGGAAGTTTCTTGTTCCTGAAGGTAATACAAAAGCTCAGATTAATGCAGAGCATGATTCAGTCAAAGCTGGAAATGGGCGGTTTTGCCTGAAGAATTATAAACATATGCTTAGATCTTCTGAAGATGGCCAATGTGCTACTCATTATAGCTAATAGTTTAACTCAAATATGAACAGTTCACTGAGTCTGCAGACCAATTTTTTCTACCCAGTACCTGTAACAGGCTGCACCCCCTAACAGAAATGCAGCAGCAAGCCATTTAAAGCAAGAATTTGCTTGTTGTAAATAGATTTTCTCCAATTGTCACCATAGGCAGCTCATAACACAAGGGACAATGGACCCCTTCAAGATTCTAGAATGAGGTGCTACCCTTTCTTCCACACTGTGACATAGTTAAAAAAAAACTGCTTGTTTGAAATAGAGATTGATATGGTTGTCATTGAAGTCACTAACATGGTTTGTGACATTTGATGAAATTTTGGGGTGGGTGGATGGGAAGGCTAGAGGACGTGTGCATCCTGTCGGCCATATGATTCATACATCTCCTTTAAAATATTACTTTGTTCTAAATAGAAATGCAATTTCTCTACCCTCATGAAAAGTTGACGATTCTGGTCAATGAAACATTTTCTTCCATTATATGAATCCCTTTTTAAAATGAGGAGTTAAGCAACATCTTTGATTCCAGCAGGATTATGTTGGATTAAACTGAAACATTTCAGATGAGTGTTTTGTTGACTGGGCTGGGTCACATTGCAGCAGTAGGTTATCCTGACCTCTTCCTATTTGCATCTTCAGTCTTTTTGCTTAATTGAATATCAGAACAGCTAAATAGCAACTGGCGCCTCTGTCCTAAGCAGCATCCTTAGTCTATCTCCTTATAACTACATTGTAATATCAAAAGAAGCTTCCAAGAAAGAGCAAGCTCACTAATTTTCCAAATGGTTTTATTTAATCCTAGGCCAAAACCACAGGATTTATGAGATGGAAAAATAAGGATGAGTATGTCTCAGTGTCTGCAGAATAGGCACGCTGTTTGCGCCAGTTTGAAAGGATGTAGGGGAAAGAGAGAGTCCCTAATTTTCATTTGGTCCTGTGGCTGGCAGCTTCCACAATGCAACGCAACTGTCCAGAGCCTGGCATGAAAATAATTCCTAGATTTCAGGCAGCACGTCTCTGAAGGGTCAACCTGGACAATACTGTATGTTGAACATATAATTTTCCCTCTGACAATACGATTTCCTCAAAGATACATGTCTCAGCAATCAAACCTGCAAATTAAGCCTGTGATTATCTGAAGAGCAGGAATTTTGAAGAAGGAGACAGAAGGATTTATCTTGGCAGCTCAGGAACAAGTTTTACCAACAAATTGCATGGAGACAAAAATACAGCATGTATCCAACAATAGCAAATGCTGGCTTTGTAATGAAAAGGATGATCATCTTATCAGCAGATGCACCAAAATTTCACCGACTGATTATTTGCAATGTCATAACAGGGTTGCAAAAATTATCCACTGGAAACTTTGGCATAAGTTTGGATTTGAATGCAGTAACAATCATTGGGAACATCAAGTAGAGAACATTTTAGAAAATGAAAGAGTCAAGATCCTTTGGGACTTTAAAATTCAAATGGATAGACATTTGCCTCACAACACACCTGATATAACTGTTGTAGAAAAGAAGAAAGTCTGGTTTATTGACATTGCTATACCAGGAGATGCATAAATTGAAGACAAACAACTGGAGAAAATCACAAAATATCGAGATTTGCAATTTGAAATTGAGCATCTATGGACGAAGAAATCTGTTGTTGTTCCCACAATGATAGAGCCCTTGGAGCAATTCCTAAAGGATTCCCCAGGTATTTGGAAATTTTGCATTTATTGGACTTGAACACTCCAGCTCTCCAAAAAACATCTCTACTAGGAACTGCATATATACTCAGACGTTATCTTAACAGTTCTTAGGTCCTCGGTTAGGGCTTGAACTGTTATTTTATTCCAGTCCTTGTCTTTGAATCAAATGGTTGATTTGTATCCAACAAAAACAACAACAACAACTTTAGAGAGTCAAGATCCAGCAGGACTTTAAAATTCAAACAGACAAACATTTGTCTCACAACACACCTGATATAACTATTGTGGAAAAGAAAGAAGGTCTGGTTTATTGACATTGCTATACCAGGAGATGCACAAATTGAAGACAAACAACTGGAGAAAATCACGAAATATCGAGATATGCAAATTGAAGTTGAGCATCTATGGAGGAAGAAATCTGTTGTTGTTCCCATAGGGATCAGAGCTCTTGGAACAATACCCCAGGACTCCACAGATATTTGGAAATTTTGGACTTATCGGACTTGAATATCCTAACTCTCCAAAAAAACAACTCTGCTAGGAACTGCATATATACTCAGACGTTACATTAACAGTTCTTAGGTCCTTGTTTTATGGCTTGAACTGTTAATCTTATTCCAGTCCTCAACTCTGAATCAAATGGTTGATTTGTTAATAATAATAATAATAATAATAATAATAATAATAATAATAATAATAATAATAATAATAATAATAATAATAATAATAATAATAATATTAACAAATCAACCATTTGATTCAGAGTCGAGGACTGGAATAAGATTAACAGTTCAAGCCATAAAAAAAATTATTATTATTATTATTATTATTATTATTATTATTATTATTATTATTATTATTATTATTATTATTATTATTATTATTATTATTATTATTATTATTATTATTATTATTGGTTGAAAGGATTTTTACTGGAGAAATTCTGCTCAAGGAATGCTCAAATGAGGCTCCTTTCTGACCAGTAAGAAACAAGGAACCCTAAACATGAGAAAGTAAGAAAAAGCTTATGCTAGGACAAACAGATGCCTTTAATCATTTAAGAGAGTGTTACTTCTGAATACATGGCAAACCTATTAGTGTGGCCCTGAATCTTTGTGAAGTATTTCCTTGCTTACCTACTTCAAACCTGTCTGAGCATAAGTTCTCCATACTATAATGCTTTCTCTGGAGCAAACCTCTTGGTTGTATGGAATTCAATTTTGGGTTGAGGCTCATCTACTTAGCCTAGGAGCTCTGGTGAAAACCATCATATATCAATGTTATTCATTATGCTGCCATACAGATTTTGTTGATTGCTCATGAGTGGGTGAGAATGATGCTCAGGAAAACAAACATTGGTAAACATTCTTTGTTGTTTGTCCAGTGGAGCCATCTCCAGCTGAGGCAAAAGAGACCATTTTGGAGACAGGTGGTTTGAGTTCTTTTTAATAATTTCAGGCATTTTTGATGGGTTGGAATAAAACATCATTCTTGACTACTGACCATCCTGCCTGACACTAATGGGAATTATAGACCAAAATACCACTCAGAATACCACATCACCAGCTCAGAAGATGTTGCTGAGATTTTCCTTGACTGGGATAATTTTTAGTAGATCTCCATGAATAAAGTCTGCTGAAGACATATAGTTGCAAGATGATCATTTCTGTGGAGATATCAAATTGAGGTGGTGGCAGGGGGGGAGTGGATGTGTCATTCAGCAGCAGCTTATTCAAATGACTTATATATGTCAGGTGCCAGTTCTTCATTCTCTACTGACAGCTATTAATTCAGTGTTATATTTAGAGTTCTTGAATTGTGAATCAGCTGCCAGGAGGAATGCTGCTTTAATCATTTCCTATCTTTGCTTTTTAAAATTGTTTTGATGTTTTGGCTAGTAGTATGTGATTTACAGCAAACATAGCTATTGCTCTTAATTTTACAAAGATTTGGTGAAAACCGTTGTCAGTCCTGACTCCAACTCCTTCTCTTTGGCCTTACAAGTGCAACTTTTTGCTACATCGTGACCAATAAATATATTTGAACAGGCTTTAAAAAATTGTCTCTCCCCATTTTATGGTGGAACTGTACTGTAATGGAAAGTTACTGTTACATATAGACACTGATATTTCAGCAGTGTGGATCATATATTCTTCCTTCTCATGCAATGCATAAAGGACAATCAGACTGACCGAGCTCAGTGAGATTTACTTACTTCTGAATAATGGCCAGTTCTAAGGTGTCCCCACTTCTGAGCACTTTTTCTGTAGAAAACCCTGGAAATGTTTGCCATAGGTCAGAACTGACTTGATGGCATATAATTACATTAATACCTCAGATAACGTTTACCTCAGATAACGCTAAAATCACATAACGTTAAGTAATCTGGGGAGGAGAATTGGATCAAATAACTTTAAGGTCCTATGGGATGGATCGGATAACAACCGCTAAAGCCTGTGCGGTTACAATGTATCTCTATGGAGCTTTAACACTATCCGATCCATCCCATAGGATTTTAACATGCATCGGATAACACTAAAAATCGGATAACACCAAGACTTGTGGAACCAAGTCTTAGCGTTATCTGAGGTATTACTGTACTATTAAAAGAGAGTAAACTCTACTGACAAGAGACTTTTCTATAGAATACAAAGAGTTGCCTTCAGTTTCCTTCTCTTTTCAAATGAAAAATACACACTCAAATTAAAAAACTTCCTTTTTATTTTAGTAGAGTCCCAGTTAAGGAACTTGATCCTTCCCCAAGCCTTATAAAAGATTTATAACTTTAGCCAGGAACACATAGAACTGTTGTATACAAACTCAGAGACTTTCCTTTTTGTCCTCCCTTCCCCTTTAATTTGCTTTTGTGGCTTAGTGCATAAGACACTGAACTTGATTATTGGAAGATCAGCAATTTGAGACCTGAGAACTGCATGACAGAGTGAGCTCCCATCTCAGTCCCAACTCTTGCCAATCTAGCAGTTCGAAAGCAAGAAATTACAAGCAGATAAATAGGTACCATTTTGGTGGGAAAATAACAGCATTCTGTGCACTCCAGTGTCTAGTCATGCCTTCCACGTGTCCATGAAAACATCTGCAGATGCAGAGAGTGCTGGCTCTTTGGCTATAAACTGAGATGACCACTGAACCCTAGAGTTGGATATGACTGGCTTTTGAGCAAGGGTGACCTTTACTTTTACCCAGTGGTGGAATTCAAATGTTTTTACTACCTACTCTGTGGTCGTGGTATGGTGGCCAGTGGCCAGGGGGAAAGCCCTGCATTGCATCCGAATTAGGAGTACAGTACTTTATTTCAAAACTTGGATGGGTGGGGCCAGCCAGAATTTCTGCTACCGGTTCTGGCAAATTGGTGTGAACCTGCTGAATCCCACCACTGCCTTTACCTAAAAGCTACCTCCATACTACAGCCAGGTTCAGAAATATTGGAGCAGGGATACTTTTTTAGCCTGCGGCCTCTGCACCCCACCACAGCGGAGAGGAAAAGAAACACCCAAAATGTGAGTGAATTCAAAACTGTCAGCTTTAATGCAAGGCGCTTGACAAAAGTGGGGGATTAACCAGTCAAGAGAGTACAGCGATTGGCAGACACACAACCCCCATTGTTTGTGCCTCATTTGTTGGTACAATCAAGTACAATCTAAAGCTTGGTACAAAAAAGTCCAGCTCTCTCTTCCACAGCAGCCTGGCCTTTTTTGGGCGCATAGCAAAGGCTCTGCCTTTTGGAAAGTTAACTGAGATCAGATCATTTAATTATGATTTCCAGTAACATGATCATCAGTATTGCTCTACATTCAGCACTGAGGCTTTAAGGCAGGGGTGCCCAAACTATGGCCTGTGGGTCAGATCTGGCTTGTGGCACCAATTAATCTGACCTCACCGCTACCGGAAGTGGAAGTAAAATGCAGATGCATGTGCACAGAACGCGCCTACGCATGTGCAGAATGCTGCCATAAATGACCCGTGGCTGTCGTAAACACGTTTACAACAGCTGTGGGTCATTTATGGCACTGTTCTGCACATGTGTAGGTGCATTCTTTGCATGTGTATGCAAATTTTACTTCTGCTTCTGGGTGGGGAGAACCACATGACCAGCATGCTTAACCATGTGACTGGCCCATGGCCTGAAAACTTTGAGCACCCCTGCTTTAAAGGATTGAGGGGTGGGGAGTTCAATTCCAAGCCTCCCCCCTTTCCTGTTTCTTGATGAAACAGAAAGATCCCTACCTGGCTGCAAAGCACTCAGTTAGGGTTGCTCAGGTTGGAGAGGAGGGAGTCCTGTGTAGGCATGCATGTATGTGTTCAGCATGAGTAGTTGCTTAAGCCATTTCTGAGGGGCAAACATGCCATTTGACAGCAGGGCAAGGAACGTCTTGGTGAGCAAATAAATGTTTGTGTGTGGAAGGTGGTAGAAGAGTGGCAGAAGGGGTTAAAACTAGTTAACTGATCCCACCCTCCCACCCCTGGGTCTCTCTGCTGTTGTACACACACACACCCAGGCAGGGGCTGGGGCGATAGCAGTGGAAGAACAAAGGGGGATGAAATAATCAGAAAGATGGGACTTCATGAAAGGACTGTCAACAATGCTGTTATCTTAGAGAACTTATGAATGGAAACATCAAGTTAAACTCCAGAACACACTTTGATCCTGTTTGGTTTAATCCATTGTAAGACAGCATGACTGCCTAGCCACATCCTTAAGAGGCTGACAATATAGATGTTTAACCAGTGGTATGGTCCGCTGCTGGGATGTTTCACTCCTGAAAACATCAATCAGATGACATCTTTGCCAGAGAAAACCAGCCCATTTCCAGAATGGTCCTATCTGTATCTTTCTGAGCCCCCTCTTAGGGGCTATTACTTCCTTGTTGCAGGTAGGACTGCTCTGCTTTGGATCGTTTCCAGCATGTCTGATCACTGGAAATGATCCAAAGCAGGCCCTCCTCTTTCAATTTGCCACTACTGTGATGTGGCTTAAAAGAACCACTTCAGGATATTGAGAGATCAGTGGAAATTTTTATATTTAAAATAAGTGGTGCAGTGCATTTTTGTTGCTCTAATAGATTCTAGAAAAATGTCACTTCTTCTGCCTTTCTGCTGAAGAGTCCCAATCGACATTGCCCCAAATGCATGGCGAGGAAGGTGGCAATGAGGAATAGAGTCTTTTCAGTGGTGGCACCCACATTATGGAATGCTCTACAGGTAGAGTTATGCCAGGCCCCATCTGGATATTTTCAAGAAACATCTTAACACTTCTCTTTTTAAAGAGGCTTATAAGAACATTCTCTCTATAGCCAATGAATAAGGGTATACAGTAATTGAATGATGCCACCCTGGATTCCATATATTGTTGTGTTTATATTTATGGTTTTAACTATTGCAAACCGCCCAGAGTAGGAAATATCCCAGATGGGTATGTATAGACATCACAAACAAACAAACAAACAAACCGTATCCTGAAGTGCCTGTTTTATTAAACCACTTCATGAAAGTGGAAAATTTTTCAATGGAAGAAGTTGGATCAGACCAGTTGCTTAAGTTTTGATATACCATTTGAGAGTCACACCAAATGGCATTTTGCATCTTTCCTTGACTCCATGCAACCTTTTAGATCAGGGGTCCCCAACCACTAAGTTGCGGACCAGTACTGGGCCTTGGGCTGTCCCGAACTGGGCTGCAGGAGGTGGTGGTGCTGGGAGCCCCAATGGCAGCCTTCTGCTCTCAATGTGCTCCACTGGGTCTGCCCGGCGAATGGAGTGAAAGCAGAGGCTTCAGACACAGCAGATAGTTAGCCAGTTCTACTGGCTGAAAAAGCTTGGGCTTACTCTTAACCCTTTATAGCCAGCCTATCTTTGAGTCAGGAGTGCAGTGTTTCATGGGACTAATCCTTGCTGAATTCAGTGAGGCTTCCTTTGAAGGAAACATGCAGAAACTTTCAATGCTGGTGTGGTCTGGATGCATTCTTTCTCTTCTTGGTACTGTCGAACTAGAAAGCAACAGAAGAGTTTACTAATGGAGAACTTTCATTATCTCATCACTTTACATTCAAAGTATTCTTTGACAGGGAGTCATGATGATTAAACATGTATATAATTAACACCACTTTGTTTCCCAAAGAGTGGGAAGAGGGATAATTCAAGTTCAGAGAAGAAAAACTCCAGGCCATATGTAACACTTCACATCAAAGCTTCTGGTCCATATTTTGAGATCCCCAAACTATTCCTTCTGGAATTGTTCCTCTGAGGTCCTGCCTGTATGCTGTTTTTCCTACAACCCCCCTTCTTCTGTTGAAACAAAATGTAAATCCAACATTTGACTTCCTTATGTTGAATCTGTTTTAATTTGGCCAGTTTGTGGGCTCTAATGGTGATTTTGGAAAGGCCGTGGGCATTTTCCTCTCCCTCTTTTATGTTTAATCCACTTGTTAAACTCATCTTTTTCTTCATGTTGGGTTTTTTTGTCCACTTTGTTTCTTCTTTCCTCTATTCCCCCATGCTGAAACTTAAAACAAGCAAACAAACTTAAAATGCTTTAATCTTTCACATTCCAAGCTGAATACACAAGCATTTATAAAAGACTCTCTCATATTAAGATCAGTGCCATTAAAAAAACCTCTCATTCCCATCTCCAAAGGCCCTGGCTAAACAGTCTGTTCTTGCAAAGGACAGAAAATTAGAGGTCTCGTCATCTGCAAAATTGCCAAGTTAGCCAAAGACCATTCACAAGCAGTAGCATAAGAAATTTGTCCAAATGTGACTGTGTAAAAGGAATTTACACTTTAACCTTCAGATTTCTAGCTGGCATAAATTCTCTCTATTTCGCAAGACACAAGAGAGCTTTGTTTGTCATGAAATGTCATGTTTTTGTAGAAAGAAGGACACCCCTGCCTTGGTGTGAGCTTCAGGGAAGCCAAATTCTATGTATAACATGGTATGCCAGTAGAACCCTTTGAAGGGGCTGTACCGATAATTCTAGTGATTCCCCAGGGTATGTGCCTTTTTTGCACTACATTTTCCAGAATTCCCCAGCACTATGGTCAATGGGGTGTTTTTTGGGGGGAGTGGTCATTCCAAAACGTAATTTTATCTGCCTCTGATCTGATTGCGTCCAGGGTCTTTTGCCTTGGTGTATATTAGCACATCTTTCTGTCCTGCGTGATATAAAAACCCTTGGAACAGCTTAATCTGGGGTATTCTACATGTTTTTGACTATACAGTGGTACCTCGCTTAAAGAGCATAATGCGTTCCACAGGATTGCTCTTTAAGCGAGTTTGCTCTTTAAGCGAAACACCATTGTAAGTGACCCACTGTGACTTCTGGTGGGGAGGATTGCGAACCCCGATTTATTTGTTAAGTGAGTTTTTGGTTGGTTTTATTTGTTAGGCGAAGCAAATATTCAGAGAAAATGCTGCTCTTTAAGCGAGATGCTCTTTATGCGAGGTTTGACTGTACTCTTATGGCCCCCAGACAGTACACATTATGGCTGGAGATAATGCACATTATTGTCAAAACTATTGGGGAATGCCAGTTTGGGGGGGGATTGTTCTCTCCCCTTCCTGGGACCCAGAATCTTGGTGACTGTGGCAGCAGTAGTATTGGTAGTGTTTCAAGCAGTTTTGCAGATAACTTTCAGTAAAAAGCTCATTGTGGTTTTAAAAAAACAAAAATGTAGTTCCTGGCCATATTTTGCCCTAGTCTGTCCTAAGGTTGAGTCTTGTTACATACAAGTCAGGACAATCAAGTGCTGAGGCACACCCATTTCTTTCGGGATATCCCACAGTTTCTCATGTTCCACACAGTCAAAGACTATGCTGTAGTCTATAAAGCACAGACTGGTCTTCCAAAATTCTTTGGTACATTCCAGTATATCTGGTGGTTTTTTGTAATATGACCTCAAGTGCCTTCTTGGAATCCAGCTTGAACACCAGGCATTTTTTACTCCATACAAGGTAAAGGCATTTGTTGCAGCACCTTAAACATCACTTTGCTGGCATGGGAAATTAAATCTATAATCTTGTAATTCCTGCCCCCACCTCGGTATCTCCTTTCTTGAGGGACTGGATGTATATTGAACATGACTGCTCCTTGGAAGGTCAAATAGTGAAGATGAAGCTAAAGTACTTTGGACATCAAATGAGAAGAGACAATTCGCTTGAGAAGGCCTTGATGCTGGGAAAGGTTGAAGGCAAAAGAAGAAGGGGTGGCAGAGAATGAGATGGCTAGATGGCATTGTTGATGCAATGGGCACAGAATTGGGTGGGTTGAGGAGTGTGGTGGAGGATAGGGGTGCTTGGTGTGCAATGGTCCATGGGGTCACAGGGGGTTGGAATCGACTGTGTGACTGAACAACAACAATATTTGTTAGCATACTCTGGTTAGGATTTTAACAGCCACTGTCTCTATGGCTTGACAGAGTTCTAATGAAATTCTATTTGCTGATTTATTTTCTTCTTTACAGAGCAGTTTTCACTTCACCTTCTAGAAATGCAGACTTTTCATTGTAGGATTCTTCTTCAAAGGAGTCTGTCATCCTTTTCTCTTTGTTGTATAGGTCTTCAGTATACTATTTCCATTTTCTTTTTATTTTCTCCTGATTAGATAGTGTTATTCCTTGTTGGTCATTCAGTGTTCTTAATCTAGACCTGAATTTCCCTTTGGTTTCTTGGATCTTCTTGAAAGGCTCTCTTGATTTCCCCCTTTCATTGTTCTCTTCTATTTCTTTGCACTGAATTGTAACAATTCTCTTTGTCTGTGGCCATCACTGAAAAATTGCATTAAGGATTCTGAACTTTTTTTTGTCATCTTTTACTCTGGCTTCTTGTCTGTCCTTTAGGATTTAGTGTTCCCTCCATTATCCGAGTCACCTCGGTGAGGAGGGCAGTGGATAAATATGAATAATAAATAAATAAATAAATACTCTGACAGACAGGCTAAATGTGGTATATAGCAGTGTCTGTGTGTGGATTATCATGGTTTGGTCTCCAGTGACACATCCTTTCACTTGTGGATCTTTTCTATTGTCTTCATTGCAGCCCTTCCAGCATTAAAGTTGTTCAGTTCTTCTGTAGTTATGAAGTGCTTTGGCACTTTCTTATTTTACTTTCATTAAAAGTCATTTCAAGTCATTGCTGTTTCTGCCAGTTCCACCAATTTTTTCACCAATTTTCACTCCTCTCTCATCTGAATCCAGTCTAACTTTCTGTATAATATACAGTACTGTATTCTGAATATAGATTGAACAGTTAAGAAGTTAAAGTGCACCTTTGTCTGACACTTTTTAAGAAAACCGACAGGAAAAAATCCTGTTTGAAATAAGGTCGCTGGAAGATAAATTTGAGGATACATTGGGCAGCCAGAAAGATGAACGAATGGGTCCTAGAGCAAATCAAGCTAGAGTTATCTCTGGAGGCAGAAGTGGTGAAGGTGAGGCTGTTCTACTTCTAGCACATCAAGAGAAGACAGGATTCCCTGGAATAGATAATGATCCTGTGAAAAGTGACAGGCAACAGGAAAAGAGGAAGACCAAATATGAAATGGATACAGTTCCTAAAGGAAGACACAGGATTGAGTTTGAGAGAGCTGAGCAGGGCTGTTGAGGACAAAACCTTGTGGAGATCTCTCATTCATAGGGTTGCTTTAAGTCAGAGCTGACTTGATGGCATGTAATGATGATACCACCACTGCCAGACGATGACCGACAACAGCTGGTGCAGAATACATCAGCCTGTGTAGTGATGGGGTGTGGTCACTATGACCATGCCTCACCCTTGCTGTGGGAGCTACATTGGCTACCGGTGTGCCTCTGGGTGCAATTAAAGGTGCTGGTTATTACCTTTAAAGCCCTACATGGTAGTTTGCCAGGTTACTTAAGAGAACCATGTCACCCCAAGGATATCAGCCCATCCCACTAGAGCAGTCCAGAGGAGCTCCCTAAGGGTACCAACTGCTAGAGAGGCTCAACTCTATAGGATTAGACGGAGGGCCTTTTCAGTGGCTGCTCTGGCCCTTTGGAACCTCCTGCTGACTGACCTCCGCCTACAATCAGATCTGCCAGCATTCAGGAAAGGCCTGAAGACCTGGTTGGCCCAGCGGGTGTGGGGTGCTATGACAGGGACTGCCCACCCCACTGGCTCATATGACTAATAACCCATCATCTGGGGACTGACTGGGGTCTGCCTAAAGACGTTTTTAATTAAGCTATATTTTATGTTGACTGTAAGCCGCCCTGAGTTGCTGTGGTGAGCAGGTGGCAATAAAAGTTTAACAAACAAACAAACAAACAACAGTTCCTGCCCAAATAGTTGGCTGCAGCAGGTACGCATACTAGTTGAAGTTTAGAAGTTTAGCTCAAGATCTCTTTCAGTTTCACATGGGATACTGGGGATACATCCCTCAGACTGTACATTGCCTCATTAGCATCATTCTCCATGTTGCTGACAGGAACAGTCTTTTGGGTTCTTGTACAGTTGTGTCATTACACACTGGTTTGGTCATTGCTTTGATTCAGGGACCCTTTTAATAACAGAAGCTTGTCTGCCACTGCTTGAAATTCCAAAGAGCAACATTCCCATGATCTCAGGGTTTCAGCTTTGCATCAAACTCACTCCTCCCTGATTTCCAATGGGATTATTCTATGGATTACTGGGATAATGTATATAAAACACTTTTAACATTTTCTAAAGCACCGTGTAAGTGCTTTGTATTATTATAAGTATCTGTCGCTTCTCTTCTTGTAAGCTAAGCCATAATAAACAAGCTTTTGTAGTTGGAACCATTCTTGTCCTTTTTTGTGTTGCTATTTTTCTCAGGAATGACCTTACTGGGTTTAGAGCAGTGGTGCCCAAACTAAGGGCTGGGGGCCGGGTGCGGCCCCTGACACCAATTCATTCGGCCCACGAAGCCTTTGTCGCTCCTGGAAGCAGAAGTAAAACGCGCCTGTACAGGAGCGAAGAGGGCTTCGCGGGCCAGATGAATTGGCATCAGGGGCCGCACACGGCCCCCGAGCCATAGTGACTGGCTCCCTGAACCACATGATCAGCCCATGGCCCAAAAGGTTTGGGCACCCCTGGTTTAGAGTGACAAATGAATCAAACTCAGTTGTTCTCTCTTTTGCAGTGCAGCATCAAAGTTGGCCAAGGAAGGGACAGAGAGCCACCTTATTGCATTGTATTTCCCCTTATATTTAGATATATTGATTGTATTAATTGTATTGTGTTATGATGTTGTGTTTATGTTTTATATTGTAATATTGTTTTCTTCACGGAATGTTATATTTGTGGGTTCTGTGAGCCATCCTGAGTCAGTTTTACCGAGTAGGGCGGCATACAAATCAAATACATGAAATGAAATGAAATATCTGACTCTAGGGTTCAGTGTTCATCTCTGTTTATAGCCAAAAGTCTGCATCTGCAGACGTTTCCATGAACATGTGGCAGGCATGACTAGACACAGGAGTGCATGGGACGCTCTTTACCTTCCCAGTGAAATGGTACCTATTTATCCACTTGCAATTTTTTGTTTTCAAACTGCTAGGTTGGCAGGAGCTGGGACAGAGATAGGAGCTCACTTCTTTGTTTTGTACTAGAGTCTCAAACTGCTGACCTGCCAACCTTCTAGTTGTCAAGTTCAGTGTCTTAACCACTAAGCCACTGCAATTCCCAAGCTCTAGTCTGGTCCAATTCAGGTCATCTGAAGCACAGTGGATGTGATAATGCAGAATTCTTGAATGGCACACACTTTGGATCGTCACCTCTGTTAGCATTTCGTTCTGCGCACTCTGGTAGTTTTTGCTTGTTTGGTCTTCCATATTTTCTTCGTATTTTTAATATGCTATTTTAAATTATGTTTTTTTTAAATTTATGTAAGTTGTCTTAAGTTTCCTTGGAGGGAATGCAGTGGTTCAAGTCACTAAGACGCTGACTGGGAGGCGGAAGTTCAGCAGTTCGATTCCCGAGTACTGCAGGACGGAATGAGCTCCCTTCTCTGTCCCAACTCCTGCCAACCTAGCAGTTCAAAAGCAAGAAATTGCAAGTAGATAAATAGGGACCACTTCAGTGGGAAGGTAACAGCATTCCATGCACTCTGGTGTCTAGTCATGCCTGCCACATGACCATGGAAATGTCTGCAGAAGCAGACAGCATTGGCTCTTCGGCTTAGAAACAGAGATGAGCATTGACCCCTAGAGTCAGATACGACTGGCTTTCGAGCAAGGGAAAACTTTACCTTTACTAAGTTTCCTTAGACTGGAGAGAAATTTATTTTAAATAGATAAGCCAAAACACCAGCCTTAATTCTTCTCAATATGGACAGACACAATTGTGGCCTAGCCTTTTGTTTCATCTGACAGCAGTTCTTTCCATCTGAAATTGCTAATTAATTCAGTCAGAAATAAGCAATAGGTCATTAAGGTAAAGATCACCCTTGTTTGAATGCCAGTCATATCCGACTCTAGAGTGCAGTGCTCATCTCTGTTTCATAGCCAAAGAGCCAGCGCTGTTTGCTTCTGCAGACGTTTCCGTGGTCATGTGGCAGGCATGACTAGACACCAGAGCACATGGAATGCTGTTTTACCTTCCCACTGAAGTGGTCCCTGTTTATCTGCTTGCAGTTTCTTGCTTTCAAACTGCTAAGTTGGCAGGAGCTAGGACAAAGACAGGAGCTCATTCCGTCCTGCAGTATTTGGGTATTGAACTGTTGACCTGCCGCCTTCCAGTCAGCGTCTTAGCCATTTGTGCCACGGCAGTTCCTTACAATAGGTCATTATGTGCCATCAAAGAGACCTCATATCCTAGAACATCTTTTTTCCTAACAATTTTTACCATTCTACGTATTGCTTGTAATTTTGCACTCTGAGTTCCCCTCTTTAAATATCAGAAAACATAGACTTTGTAGTAATAAAATACTATGTACTGAATGCAGTTTGCCTCACATTCTTTCCATTCTTTCTTTTCTTTTTCTCTTTTGGAGTGAGTCAGAGTGCAAAAGATTCTTGGACCAGCTGAAAAGAAAGAGATCTGTCTAGTTTCAATGGGCACACAGAGTACCCGCATCTGGACAAAGTTAACAGCAGTCAGAAATTGCATGCAGCATTTAAAAACCAGCATGTGGAGGGCTTTTTCTTTTCTTGGCCATACGAGGCCTTGGGCTGAAGTTCTGCCAAGCCTAAACTAGCAAAGTTCAACAAACTATTAAAAGAGGCTATTTGGCTAGAAAGGTATAGTTCTTGAGGGTTTCATATGGGAAGGGAGAGATGGAAGCCATTCACCTGGCAGTCACAGTGGACGAGATTTTTTTGTTGTTATGGTTGTTAAACAGAAATTTCTTGTGGGCCATGAAAATGTTTGCTGTGGCTGCCCAGTCATGTGCTCTCAAATCAAGGGAGTTCCTTCCACTGCTTTTGGAACATTGTTCACAAGGCCCAGAATCCAATAAGCAACTTGGATTTTCTGGCACTGGTTTGAAGAGTTCCAAAGTTGAAAAGTTTTCAACTACAGCTCCCAGAGTCCCTGAGCCAGGGTGTTTAAGGAGATTCAGGGAATATGTTAGAAGAGATGCTCATTGTTGCATCTATCTATCCGCCTGTCAAAGAATTGTAAAACACAATTTTTTTCTACACACTAAACGGTTTCAACAACTATCTAAATAAAATAAAATACAATATTAAAAATTACTAACCATTCAGTTTCCAGAGATGTACTGTATATGCTGGCGTATAAGACTACTTTCCCCCCCTGAAAAACATGCCTCCAAGTGGGGCGGTTGTCTTATACGCCGGGTGCACTTCAGTTGGGATAGACATAGCTGCCCATAGTGGCTTCCTGATGCTCGCCCGGTGCCCATAGTGGCGTCCCGATGCCCACCCACCTCATTCTACATACCATCCAGTATCGCGCGGTATCCAGCGTGGCTGCAGCGAGCATCATCAGCGAGACAGGGGTGTCAGCCTATTCGGCGTGACCAGCCCGGTCTGCTCGGCGGGAAGCAGCGGTGCTCTGCCCCGCCCCTTGTCTACGCCGAGCTCGCACATGAGCACTTGCGCACTAGTGCTGGGCACAGGGAGATGTTGAAATCAAATCTGATGTTCTTTTATGTTTTATTTGGTGTGTGGAAGATGTGCGGAAGAGGGGGTAGTCTTATACGGCGAGTATATAACAAACTCTATATTTTGAGTGGAAATGTTGGGGGGTCGTCTTATACGCTGGCATATACGGTAGTGTGTCCATAGTTTTCAGGGGCTTCCACTGCTGTTCACGGTTGAGTCTCAGGTGGGGTATTCTGATGCCAAAAGGACAGGAACAAAAATAACATTATAATTACTATCTCAAACTAAAGGAAACTGCCAGATCCAGATGGCTCCCTAATAGATTATTGGGATAATGCACTGGTAGTGGGGGAGCCCTGGTGGCGCCGTGGTTAAGCTGCTGTCCTGCAACCAAAAGGTTGTGAGTTTAATCCTGACCAATGATCAAGGTTGACTCATCCTTCCATCCTTCCAAGGTCGGTAAAATGAGAACACAGTATGTTGGGGAAAAATGCTAATTAACTTGTGAACCGCTGAGAGTGCACTAAGTGCTATGGGGTAGTATATGTGTGATTTCTTTGTCTTGCTTTGCCTTTCTTATTTCTCACCTCTGCAGACATGTGTCGAAACACTGGCATATAGTTTTTCTACCTGCACCATATGAAACCTACATACAGTACCACTAATTTACACACAGGAAAAGAAACCTACAACCTCTGGTAGCTTTAGGCTACTTCATTTTGGGAAAGATTTTTTTAAAAAGGAAGACAAGGAAGACTAGCCATGTGATCCATATTCAAATTGTAACGATTGCAAAAAAGGATCATCTTCTCTGGATCATTCAGAACAGGGCAGTGAGAACAAAGGATTGCCATAAAGCCCTATTTTTGCATTTCTAACCCTGTTCTCCTCTTGTTAAATGTGGTGACTCTTACAGCAATACACCGAGCTCCAAAATAGGCTAAAGGGAGGATAACGTTGTTACTGATGGAGCATAACCCAAGGACAGATTCTGATCCTCCGTCGATGTTCTTGCATCATGAATGCACTCCACTCCCACTTTGGCTCCTCTTGCCGGGCTCCCCTCCACCCTGTGGGAGAAAGTCTGAAGCGCTTCAATAGCGGCACAGACACCACCACCCCGGGACTCTCTCTGTCTCTCTCTCATTGTCTCCCCTTGAAATCGGGCTGAGGTGGAGTGTTAAAATGGGTGTACTGATAGTAGTGCCCAATCTGGGTCTCTTCTTGCGGGTCCAGATCAAACTTTAGACTTCCATAATGAAGCCATTCTTGACTTGGGCATTGGTGAAACTTAAATCCTCCTCAGTGTGTGTTTCTGGTAGTCACCTGCAGACCAGCAAATGACCCAGATTCTCCATCTCTCCCCAGTCCCACCACATGTCGTTGTTTCCCACCAGCCCCAACTTGAGCAGTTTGGTCTTGCATCTATTCTAGGTGAAAGTGTGTGTGAGTCTGTTGTGGGCACGACGGAAACCGGTTGATTTCTGACCCCCAAATGATAGACACATCTGCAAGATGGGGAGCGAAAATCAACGGTATGGAGTGAAGACTAGATTGGTTGGCACCAGTAACGTTGGGTGGAATTCAGTCGCCTGTGGCTAAAGCTAAATTTGCTGCCCCTGTGGATGCTGGCGCCTGCTCACACTAGGGCTTCTGGGAGTTGTAGTACAAGAACATACATAGCCCAAAAAGTGCCGCCTGGGGCTGGAGCCCCCCTCCCCCTCCCCCTCCCCCCAGCGATGTCACTGGTTGTCACTTTTCAGAGCAACTTGGAAAATGGCTGTGATTCCTGTGATGTGTGTAAAAGGGTCTGGGAAAGACAGAAAAAGAAAAAGAAAGTTCGCGCAGCTACTCGGTCTAATAATTTTGTGTCATATATTATTCTGGGTTGAAAGGATTTATTGCAGAAGAAACAACACTCAGGGAAAGCTCCTTTCATGTTCCCAAGAGCTGGGACAGAGTCGAGTGCTTAATCTGCTATGCAGTGCTCGTGTCTCAAACTGCCGACTTGCTGGCCTTCCAGCTAACAAGGCACCCGGCAGGCAGGGAGGGATTCCCCTTGGGTGATAAAATACCATCTTCCTGGAGACTAAGATCCTGCCTCACTCACTCCCTTTTGTCTCCTGTAGGCTGCAGTGGAGGGTGGGGATGGAATACTGTTTTCCCCACCCCACCTCTAGCCGCTTTGCCCACACCCTGAGTTGGAAGCTTGGTCTGGCCCAGTGTGGGCTAGTTGGTGCGGGTCGAAGTCCACTAGGAACTCACTTGCCTGGCTGGAACTTGGCCACTGGGGGCTACCGCTGCCGCCACCAACTTCCCAGAGGAGTCGAGAGCCAAGAAGGAAAAGTTAGGTGCCCTTATCACTCCCTGTCCCACACCCTCTCAAGGTACCCAGAACAGACCTGATCCTGATGCACCTTCTCTTGTTTGTACTATTTCCTCGCCATGCAAAGATTCACCTTTACTGGATGCTTCAGATGAAGAGGAGAGAAAGGTGAGTGGTGTGTGTGTATGTGTATGTGTGGACTGGTGTGAGCAGAGAAGGGAAGGAACTGCATAGGCAGGGAGTGAGTGAATGGGTAAATGTGTGAGGAGGGCCGTAGCCAGGACTCTAGATGTGGGTGAGCGAATATTTTTTCAGGATGGGCAACAACATCATATATATATGTCATAAATATAAGCAGCCTGGAGTTTGAGGGTGGGCAGACTGCTAACTCAGCTATGCCTAGCTATGGCCCTGCATGTGAGGGGCGGTTGCAACTCTGAGCTCAGTTTCCCATCAAGTAATATACTTGAAACTTTGAAATGGCTCTTTAGGTTCACAGTGCACCTTCTCTTCTCTGGTCAACAGATCAACTCTTCCCGAGTCCAATTTAAGCGTTCTCTTAGGAAACAGTGGCTCAAGTGGTTAAGACAATGAACTTGAAGACTGGAAAGTGGGAGTTCAATATCCATGTACTGCACCACAAGTGTGAACTCCCATCTCTGTCCTAGCTCCTGCCAACCAAGCAGTTCGAAAGCAAGAAATTGCAAGTAGATAAATAGGTACTATTTCGGTGGGAAGGTAAACAGTGTTTCATGCACTCCGGTGTCTAGGCATGTCTGCAACATGTCCATGGATACATCTGCAAATGTTGACAGCACTGGCTCTTTGGCGAGATGAGCACTGAATCCTAGAGTCAGATACAACTAGCTTTCACGCAAGGGTGACCTTTACCTTGGAAAAACCGTAACAGCCCTCTGCTAAGTGAGGAGCTAAGATGGCTGGGGTAATCTTTGGAACTGGCCCAAGTGATTCATAAAGCATGCCGGATTGGAAAGCTAGAAAGAAAGATTAAAAAGGAAGAGATGCGTTTTCTTCTTGCCCTTACAGAGCAGAATTTTTTATTTCAGGAATTCAACACTTTTTCTTTTATCTCCAATTTCCACCCCGGGGACTGCATAGTTATATGGAGATGTAACTATTTTTTTTAACGAATTGGCGCCTATTTTGCTCCAGCGGAAGTAAACTTAGGAAAACATTTGTATACAATGTGTCCTCTAGTGAAAACATAGTCCGACTTCACAGTAAACTCTCAAAGTGAAAGTCTAAATGCTGTGTTCCCATTAACTCTCTTTCATTTATGCAACCGATTGTCCTGTTTATAACAACTTATAAATAAAAATGCCTTTGATTGTATTTCACTCTTCAAGCAGTATGAGAAGCAGGGGTAAGCCTAAACTGATGTTGACCCAAGTGCTTGGAAATTTTATTTCCAAATCGTTTAGTAATTTTTGAAGTTGGAACTCCCCTGCCCCCCTCATCACTCCTTCAGTATAAGTCGACAAGAAAGAAGAAATCTTCCTTAAGCATCATTATGAGGATGCTAATGTTTTGGTTCTGTAGAATCATAGAACAGAATCATGTGAGGAAACTTATGTGTTTATAGCAAAGGGCACTACAGTATTTACAACAGTAATCACTTAGTTTTATTATTGAGACATGGCATGGTTCTAAGGCGCCTACTGTCAACAATTTAGAAAGCATTATTCAACTATTTTGCCATTTTTCTTTAGTAGATTTTTTTCTGGCAAAGAGAAATATATGTATTTAGTATTAATAATTACCGGTAATTTTGTTTATACTGTACTTCATTTTACTCCCAAGAGTGTAAATATTTTAAAATAAATGCTGTTAAAACACCAATAAAATACATGAAATATATTATTGAGTTTAATATTATCATAGGGAGTTGGAGAAGCCTTAAGTTTCTAGGTGCTTCAGGCAAAAACATTGACAAATTTTAGGCCTCAAAGCTGAACTGCCTCACATAAATCTGGTTTGGGGGTGGGGGGTACAGAAATGTCTTCCTTTTTGGGAAGGAGAAATGTGGAATGTTCTGTACTTTCTGTAGCAAGTAAACCCAAGCAAACATTGACGTTCAAGAGTCTTTTTGTGTTGTTTTTCTAAAACAGGGGTTATCAAGCTGTTCACCCTCAGACAGCTGAGCAGGCCAGACACAATGGCGGTGGGTGCATTGGTGCATGAATGGGCACATCTGCTTCCATTTCCAGGGTTGCTGCCATGGGCTGGATGTAACAGCGCCGGGGGCCATCTCCGGCCCATGGGCCATAGGTTCCAAACCCCTGGTCTAAAAAGATAACATATTATTTAATATTAAGGTGTTGATTCTAATGCATTATTTCCAAGCACTGTCTAAGAACAGCTGGAGTGCCAAGGTTGGCCATCACTGGAATAGGCTATCAGTAGTGATGGGATGTAACAGGTTCGCACCAGTTCACCAGAACCGGTAGTAATTTTTCCCAGTGTCCCGGAGAACCAGTAGCAGCTTTTGGGGGGGAACCACCTTCGGTGCTTACCTTTTCACTGGTTCCCCCACTGCGCAGGCACGCCAAGCACTTGGTGTGCATGCACACCTACAGTGCTTGGCGCATATGCACGGCCTCCTTGCTGTCCTCCCAAGCGGGGAGGAGGAAGAGAAGCTGCTAACCTAAAGCTGGGTGTATTTTAATGTATTTTTTATTTTATTTATTTATTTATTTTATTTACAGGTTTGTGTTGTGGGTGGGTGGGTGGGTTGAAGGGTGTGTGTGTGTGCTTATTTTTATTTTATTATTTATTTATTATTTCTTTGGCCCCACCCACAACATCATGATGTCATGATGTTGGCTCCACCCACACTGTGATGGCATCACGGTGGGGTAGAAATTTTTTTGACATCCCACCACTGGCTATCAGACTGTGAATTACTACACTTATCAGTTACTGTCTGTTACTTTATAAAGTAACAATTGTATTGTTCATAAGTGGCAAAACTGGGAATATCTAGGATTTCACACTTAATAATACACAAAGAACTGTTGACTGCTGTTTAATCTTGTAGGAAAAGCTCTGCTTCAACTTTCAGCTGACTTAACATCTTGAAGGTGCATTCTGAACAATATCTCCCCTGGTGGGCAAGACTGGGTTGCCATCCCAGAGCTGAGAAATATTACCCTTCTGGTCTGCACCTCCTGGAGTCTCATAGCCAGGCTCTGGCCATTGCTTAGCATTCACCGTTCCTTAGTCTTCACCAAGTAAGAGAGAAGAGAGAGTCCTCAAATGTATTCCATGTTGTGAGATCCCTGTAATCTTCTTTTTGCTTTATCAGAATGTTTTCTCAGAGAGATAGTTAAGCTTTCTAAGAAACAGACCATAAAATGCCTGGTAAGTCTTGCTTAATCCTGTATCTTCAAAATAGCCATGGTACAAATCATAACATATAAAGAACATAGGAGATAAGAGACAAATTGCTGAGGCTTCCAAGAAAGTCAGCTGGCAAAATTGTGAAAACATGATGGGAGAACAGTTAAAATAAGGGAGCAGAAGAGCTATGTTTCCAGAACAACCTTATCTCACCCTTCCCCAGTGGACTTAATGGTTGACATCTTGGCCCTCATTTTAGGAATGAGAGAGTTACCATGTTCTAGCAAACTTGATATGGGATTAGTATCCAGGAATGTAGTATATAGAGCATAATAATGAACAGGCAAGGAAGGATAGGAGCCAAATAGAAAAGAGGAAGTAGGTCAGTGGAGAGAAAGGAATTTTGTGCATTTATGGAAGATATGAAGGACTGTAGGTAGCAACCCTCAGAACATTTCTAGGGAGCTTTGAGCTAGATCACTCAGCTAGAAGCATTCAGAAACCACACCATCTTGGAGACTAGAGAGAAGTCTGCAGTGCTCCAGGTCTCCTATGGCTCTATAATCCCTTCATAGATGCCAGCTAAAATGTCAGGGAATTGTTATGCTTTCCCCAGACTGTACCTGGACAGAAAATTTGTAGGTGAGCATCACTGAAGAAGAAAGTTTTATTGTATGAAGTGTCTTTAAAGCCTGACTGCCTGTCTTCTTCTCATTCCTACTTGGTGCCAGGATTCACTGACTCAATGTGATAGTGTTTCTACGTAGGAGAGTCTAGGAAATGACTACATATCTGATGCACAGTTGTTTGGGCATATTAAAATTGATATTTGTACATTAGTACTGTGAGTTATAGCCTATACAGGAATAAGAATTCTGGCCATTGATACATTATGCCCAATATCCTACCAGTTAAAGGAGCAGAAATATCACTTCCCCATCTCTGAGAAACTCTCTGTCATGGGCCTGTTTTCACACTAGTTGCAAAATTGGTTGCACAACTAGTCATGCAATGGGCAATCTGTGGGAGGAGGGACACTTACACAATTGCCCTTCCACTCTGCATTTGCTAGTGTTTGTTTAGAAGGTGGTGCAGGAAATCTAAATGGGGTGCCTTTCTCTCACTCTCACATATGGTGACTGCACCCATCATCACACAAATATATTGTTTTGCAGTTGTTACACAAGGGCTTGTACTGATAACAGAACAAGATTCCAGTTTCAGCCCTGAATTCTTGGGAAATGGGAAAACTTCTAACCTGGCACCTCTTTCTTAGAACTTAGTTGCTCTGTATGACTTTGTGTCACAGCCTTTTTTCATTACTGAGGTTTGAAACTAGATTCCTGCCCAGGGGAGGCTTGTACCGAAAAGGTCTGGTAAGACAATGATCAGAGAGGCCAATGGTAAGTCCTCCAACTAATTATTTTTTTTGTTTTCATTCTTCTCCCTTTTAAGGACTCTTAGGATAGAAAAGGGCAGTGATACAATTCCTTAACATCTAATGTAGAATGACTTTAATAGTGGGTTTGCATGCTGACCCACATAATTCTCTTTTGGGTTCCAAATATCTTGTTTTCTACTTAGCGCCCTACCCTCTGCCCCATTGCAAGGTGAGAAGGAGCAGAATGAGAAGATTGGTGCCATGAGAACAGGTCCAGAACACACAGTGGCATCCTCCCCATCCCCCACATTTACAGAAAGACATTTGTCCCCAGGGCCATCTTTGTTAATTCACCATAATGATAACCTGCTCTCTTCTAAGTCTCCTTGGTTGTAGAACATAGATAGGCATTGTGGTTGGTGGCCCATGTATGACCTCTCAAAGCTATTTTTCCACCCTTGAACCCTTCCAATATTCATCACAGTCAATATACATTTTGAAGGGGAAAATTGTATACTCCTAGAGGCCAGAAGTGGGTTTTTGCTATAAGCAGGATGTGTGGGAAAGAGGCCCAAACTTTCCTCAAATCAAAATTTAAGAGTATCCAGTGGGTTTGGATACTCTAGCTTTGATTTGTACACATTTCCTAGGTTTTTTGTTTTACCATTTCCAGACCCAGTGCAGAGTGTTGTTCAGCCTGATGCCCACTAAATTCCATTCTTTTTTCTCTATTTTTTACTCTTCTTTACCACTTAGAGGTAAATTTAATTTAAAATTCCTCCCGGTTTGCCAATAATTCCATTCTCATGGGATTCCAGTTCAGTTGTATGAAATATTGACTAATTGATTTATAGTTTTCTTTATATGATTCTATCCTGTATTGCAGGACAGAAGTGCAATAATGTTGGTTGATTAATGTACCTTTGCCAATGAATTAAGAGAGTAACAATGCTGAAATCAATCTGTGCTTTTATTGAAACTTTAATATAGGTGTCTGTGTAGATATTGAAAAAATGTGAAATGCTAGCATTCAGGATTTGAATATTAAAGATTCTGCATTTATAATTATGAATATTTTAATTTTTACCACTGTACCAGTGGCGGGATGTCAAAATTTTTGCTACCCCACCATGACATCATCACAGCGTGAGCGGAGCTAATCTCATGATGTCATGATATTGTGGGTGGGGCCAAAGAAAAAATAAAAATAAAATAATAAAATAAAATAAAAATAAGCGCACACACCCCTCAACCCACCCACCCACCCACCCCACAAACCCGTAAATAAATAAATAAAAATTACATTAAAATACACCCACCCCAAACATAAATCAACCCACCCACCCACCCCAAACACAGACCCATCACTTACCTGTTAGTATAAGTGCCTGGGCAGCACCATGTTGCAAGATGAATATGGTCATCGTACCAGTTCTCTAGGATAATATGCCTTAATGTAAATGTAAAACAGCTGTACCTCCTTAAAGGTTCTCCAATTGGAACAGCAATTGGAATAGCACAGGTGTAGCTTATTGATTAGGTAACTCCAAGACTTTGCTTAAAAACCCCAAGCCAGGCCGCCAGGCCTTTTTAGGAACTGTGGTAGTACATCAATTTAAGTAAAGGTATTAAATACACATTAAAATACACACAGACACACCACATCTAAAGGTGAGTCATTTACACTGGGGAGCAGGCTATAGGGAGCTTCAGGCTAGCAGCTTCTCTTCCTCCTCCCCGCTTGGGAGGACAGCAAGGAGGCCGTGCATATGTGCCAAGCACTGTAGGCATGCATGCTCACCAAGTGCTTGGCGCACATGCGCAGTGAAAAGGTAAGCCCAGAAGGTGGTTCCCCCAAAAACCTGCTACCAATTCTCCGGGACACTGGGAAAAGTTACTACCGGTTCTGGCGAACTGGTGAGAACCTGTTACATCCCATCACTGCACTGTACAGAACAGTATCACCACCAGCTTTACTGTTTTTCCCCAAACATGTGTTTTTCGCTCTTAACTCCATTTATTTACTGTAATAGTGCAATCCCATATATGTTCATTCAGAAGTAAATTCTAGTTATTGGAACCCAATTGAATGCACACTTACTGGAACCCAATAGAATGCACTTCATTAAAGAAAATAGTTCTAGGAAAGTAGAAGTAGTGACCATTGGAGGAATCCAAATGGAGGTTGTATCACGGTCTGAAGTGTTATTTGGTAATAGAATGTATCACTTGGGTTGGATGATCTTAAAAATGTATGCCTTATCACAATGCATTCTGCTCAACAGTCCAAAATTAAACAATAAGTTTCCAGATTAGTACAAAAACAGCAATTAAAACCCCAGTGGGATATCTTGCCTCTGTATGTTCTGCAACGTGATTGATAAACTGTGAACATCTTCCTTCATTCCAAGTGCATCCTCCTTATCCTCCGACACAGTAATTTCCATCCATTTCTATGTTGATAGTGCATCGTAGTTTGATTTCCTGTTATTCCAGCACAATGGCTCTCTCCCTTCTAGTGGTCAAATGAATGATATTGCTCCTGGATAATAACATGATGAAGGATACAAATCTCCACCCTGTTAATCCATGACTTTTGCCCTACTACTGTTCTTCCCTTGGTTTAATAGAGCATCCTCCTTTTGCTCTGGCATTTCAGTTTCATACTTATGCTACAGATGATAAGAGGAAGGGTGGTTGTTTCTATGCTATTATGGTTCATCACTCAAGCAAAGAAAGCTGGTCTCCTCCAGTGATGGGATGTAGCAGGTTCTCACCAGTTCGCCACAACCGGTAGTAACTTTTCCCAGTGTCCCGGAGAACCGGTAGCAGATTTTGGGGGGAACCACCTTCGGGACTTACCTTTTCACTTGGTGTGCATGCATGCCTACAGTGCTTGGCGCATATGCATGAGCTCCTTGCTGTCTTTGTATTGTGGGTGCGTGGGTTGAGGTGTGTGTGTGTGTGTGTGTGTGTGTGTGTGTGTGTGTGTGTGTGTGTGTGTGTGTGTGTGTGCTTATTTTTATTTTATTTTTTTATTATTTTTTCTTTGGCTCCGCCCATGTCATGACATCATGATGTTAGCTCCACCCACACTGTGATGACATCACGGTGGGGTAGTAAAATTTTTGACATCCCACCACTGGTCTCCTCCTTTCCCCTTCACTGGAGATATCTACCCACCTGGGGTGGTGAACTACAGCTCTGTAACAACAGTCCCAATGCTGGGCTTTATTCTGTTACTGCTAATAGTGTTTTGATGTTACCCTACCATGCTATTTCATAGGTAGAATATGATGGGCCATGCTGTCTTGCTGCTATGATGCACTCAAACACAGTTATCTTCTAACACAGACATCATAACACCTCTTTCAAGTTGTGGCTGAGTGGGGAGTCCTAATCCAATGGTCCTGAAATCTAGTCCAACTCCCTAATCACTACACCACAGTGGTGGATCCGTTGAGTGTAGGTCTCTTCTGTAGTGAAACATGCCATCACTTCCTTAAATTAGCTTTGTCTTTGGAGGTCCATGCATTGAGTGTGGCCATTTGAAAAGAAAACTGAATATGAGCAACTACTCATGTGTAGAGACTCCAAGGGATTCCAACACTTGTTCATGGGAAGGCCCTATGCACAAGCTCACCTCTTGGAATTTCTTTGCAGATGAACTTGCACAATATGTGGACTTTGGGGGCAATGCCAGCTTGGAGATGTGTGATGCCTGGATGGTGCCACTATCACAGCCCTGTTGCTGCTTCAACACAGAAGTGTCCTACACCTTAATAATACATAGGTGCAGATAAAATATCATCAAACCAGAAAGCACAAGGAAGACTGGAATCAATTCATGGTTGATTGACAATGTTATAACAATTGCACAGCAACAAAATACAATTTAAAATTATTTGCATGAAATGTCGAACATAAATCTAGATCAAGCAACTCTTACAAACTCAGTAAACTATCTCATCAGAGAGAAAGGGTACAGTGGAGCAGCAGAGCAGAAGCAAAGAATGTGAATAATAAGAATACACATGATACTGAATGAGTTCAAAAAGGCATGTCATGAGAAGCCAACAGAAAATGCCATTAAACAGAGGCATGAAAGGAAGTTGAATGCAAATTAATTCCAGGCAGTCAAAACATTATTACATAACTCCATCTGAATATGGGCTCTCAAATCAAAATGTGGAATGTGTTGTTATCAAGTTAAAAGATATGCCAAATATAAATCTGAAGGCACAATTTAAAAAAAATTAGGTGCTTTGAAGTGCTATTGAGCTGAATGGGAGTGTTCCCCTGTGTAAATATCATCCATTGACAGCCTTTAGCCTTCAATGGCCAAACAAGCTTAGAATTGTTGGCTTGTCAAATAGGCAACTCTTTCTTCTTGGGCTGTGACTTTCACCAAGAAAAAGAGATGAAATAATCACATCTTTCCCCCAAACCTCATAGAGAAGAATATTGGAAGTGAACAATTGGTTTTGCAGACGGTATTTTTGGGAAAAGTTCAGCTGCGTCCATGCTCAGACGATGGACTGCACCACACAGAGGAAAGCAAGAACTTGTTTGGTTGTAGTCAGAGAAACTTTATCAGGAGGGTTCTAAATGCAATTCCAAAATGGAGATCGTATTCCAGATAATGGGAGATACCAAGTACTTTTTTTATCATGTCAGAAGCACACAAAGGTGCTTTCTGGGTTGAAAGGATATTTACTGAAGGAACTCAGCTCAGGGGATGCCCGAAAGAGGTTCATTTCATCTCCCCAAGATCTTTCCCCACCAAAGTGGTTCCTGTTTATCTACTTGCAATGTCTTGCTTTCAAACTGCTAGGTTGGCAGGAGTTGGGACAGAGACAGGGGCTCATTCCGTCATGCAGTACTCGGCTCTTGAACTGCAACTTGCCAACTTTCCAGCTAACAAGGTGAGTTTCTTAACCACTGAGTCACTGCAGTCCCCATACCAAGTACTAAGGGCATGAGTGTGGATAATGCATAGGGAACTGGGAAAGTGGACTTGAAAAAGCAATAAGGAAGCACCTAGAGGAGTGACTCCTGGTTTCATTCATTTTTGTACCACTCTCCAAACAACAGGAAATTAACAAGTTGAGCTTGAACTCTTAACTCAAGAAGGTAAATATGAATTAATATGGATTACGCTGAAGATCATGGATATAAATGTTTTGCTATTTTGGTGACATGGTGGGCCTGGGAGAACTTTGGATAACTGCATAACTATAGCGTTAGTGACTCACATTCCTGATCCACCCACTTCTTTGCCACTTCAGTGTCTGGAGAATAAGAGCTGCAGACCTGTTTTGAAGGACAAGAGGCAAGAAAGAAGGGGCGCAAGAGCATCTTTTGAGGCTTTTGACTTTAGAAATGTAGCTGTATTGTCCTGGGCTGATATCTGTAGGATTGAAGCAGAATGTAGGTAAACAGACAAATATACAGTACTGTATATATATAATTCTATAAATTAGTAGATAACAATTATTTGAACTTAGAATATGCCAAAGTAGGTTTTATTTCAACATTCATTAGGCTCAGTAAACCATTATATGTCTGCCTGTTGAAGTTTGTTCCCTTCACTTTCCCATTTGCTTTCCTTATTAAGGCCTTCATGCTTGGTTCAGTGTCCTGGAAAGATCTGTTTGAAGAAGGTGACAGACTAGGTTAAACCTTGTTATGTTCTTATGTCCTTATTAAATTATATTTAGAACATGTTATTCCATACAATTTTAAAGTTCCCAAAGCTGAAATGTTGCCAGTACTGCTGTTTAAAAAAAAACAAAAAAAAAACAGGCCTTTTTGTGGTAAAAATAATAATAACCCTGCTGTACTGCAGCCAAAACGTTGTGAATTCGATCCTGACAGGGATCAAGGTTGACTCAGCCTTCCATCCTTCCAATGTCGGTAAAATGAGTCTCCAGCATGTTGAGACAAAATAATTACCTTGTAAACTGCCCAGAGAGTGCACTAAGCGCTATTGGGAGGTATATAAGTGTAATTCTGCCTCCCTCCTCTACCACCTCACTCTTCTTAACTGCAGAGCTTGTGCATGGAACACAGATACACCTTCCATGATTTGGAACTATTTATTTCCAGCATGCCAACATTTTGCTTCCACATGCTTCTAGTTGATTCACCATTAAGGTAAAAGTCACCCTTACTTGAAAGCCAGCCATATCCGACTCTAGGGTTCAGTGCTCATCTCTGTTTCATAGCTAGACGTTTTCATGGTCATGTGGCAGGCATGACTAGACACCGGAGCACATGGAATGCTGTTTACCTTCCCACTGAAGTGGCCCCTATTTATCGACTTGCAATTTCTTGCTTTCGAACTGCTAAGTTGGGAGCTCATTCTGTCCTGCAGTATTCGGGTATTGAACTGCTGACCTGCCACCTTCCAATCTGCATCTTAACCACTTGAGCCACTGCAGCCCCATCAAGCAAGAACAGCAAGTATTGTTGGAAGAAAACTCACAAGGCAGTGGCATTTGGGCCCAGTGTGGTTGCAAAGGCCACGGCACCTCAAGGTGGACATAAACATGGATATTTAAACACCTGCATTATGACACATTAGGACTGTGGCGGCTCAGTGGTTAAGACACTGAACTTGATGACTGGGAGGTCAGCAGGTCAGCAGTTTCAGATCCGAATGTTGCATGACGGAGTGAGCTCCTGTCTCTGTCCTAGCTCCTGCCAACCTAGCAGTTTGAAAGAAATTGCAAATAGATAAATAGGTACTGCTTCAGTGGGAAGGTAGCAGGGTTTTGTGCACTCCAGTGTTTAGTCATGCCTGCCACATGACCATGGAAACATTGGCAAACACAGACAGCGCTGGCTCTTCATCTGTAAACGGAGATGAGCGCTGCCATTTGGATGGAAACTGGTCTGCTAATGTGAATATTTTCATATGCTCAAGAGTGAAGATCTTCTGCAAGCAAACTGAAGGTAACTCTTCAGATGCTCCTGGGCTTTTGTGCAATTTAATGCAGCTCAAACTATGTTGGTACTTTTTTTGGGGGGAGGGGGGGCAATCAGTGGACATTTTTTAAAAAGTTAAAATCAAAGCCTAAGAAAGATCACACCCTTAAACACTTTCCAGAACTTTTTCATTCAAATGTGGTAATTATTTTGCAACAAAGGCTTCTGTTAAACACACAAAAAGTCCCCTTCTGTTCCGCAGAAGTCCTTAGGATACTATTGATTTTGCTAACCTTTAAAGACCGGTTCAGCCTAGTTCTGCAGGATCTTCTCATTCTTGCTCCACCCACTCACATCTTTATTCGTGGAAACACACAAAAGCTTGGAAACTTCATGGGAAAGCATATGGACTTTGTATTTCTGCATAATGAATTTTGGAGACAGTACCACAAACACACACACAAAAATCCCCAACAGATTTCATGTTCTTGGCTCGATGACTTCAACCAAGCCTTAATAAAGTTAAACAAATAAACAGCATGACATGGAGTGATCCACATGCAGGGCTCTGAACTGAAATAGCTGATTAGCATTTGGCTTTTGGGAGCGATTATTGAAGTTATTGTTGAATTAATTGCATTCAGTCTTCTTGCATCATTTTAATTGCTTATCCAACCAATCACCCCATTGGACAAGATTGGTCCTAAGGCTGGCACTAGATGTAATGGGAGTCATATGGACATGGGGCGAGAATCAAAGGACCTCTTTTGTCTCCCACCACAAATTTAATCAAACAAAATGCCTGACTTGGCTTTATTTGCATCAGCTCTCCCTGCCCCAAAACGAGGCAGGAATAGAAGCATGGAAATGTATAATGCGATGGCATCATCTCTTATATTTTGTTTGATTAAACATTGCAGGACTAAAGAAGAAGTCATAGGACTGCTTTTCTAATCAGGAACTATGTGGCGGCTGTAACATCTAGTTCTCCTCCTCCTCATTCCCTCCTTTCTTTTGCCAAGCTCTATAAATGTGCCAGTTTGATCAAAGGCATGTGTAGCTACAGAATATCAAGATATAAGGAAGAAGGCGACTGCAGAAGCTCAAGTGGCTAAGACACTGACTTGAAAATGGGAGGTCAGCAGTTCAATTTCCGAGTATTGGAGGACAGAATAAGCTCCTGTCTTTGTCCTCGCTCCTGCCCAGGGGTGTGCTGGGCAACTTGGGAGGGCATTGGACAGGAAGTGATGGGGGTCCCTATTAGGGGAGTTATGGGGAGAAATCCCATACATTCCCATTACCTCTGCCTGCCTCGAGGGGGGGGGGCAGTTGCTGGGGTGCACCAGGATGAGTCCCTGCATCCCTGTGGGCCAGAACACCACTGCTCCTGCCAACCTAGCAGTTCAAAAGCAAGAAATTGCAAGTAAATAAATAGGGACCACTTCAGTGGGAAGGTAAACAGTGTTCTGTGTGCTCTGGTGTCTAGTCATGCCTGCCACATGACCATGGAAACATCTGCAGAAGCAGACAGTGCTGGCTCTTTGGCATTGAAACAGAAATGAGCACTGAACCCTAGAGTCAGATACAACTGGCTTTTGAGCAAAGGAAACCTTTACCTTTGTACCTAAAAATTACTATCCCTTTTTAATGTGGAGATGCGTTTTAAAATTAAAAAGTTCCTTTGCTGGTGGAGCCTCCCAAGATTGAACCACAGAGATTTTAATTTCAGACAAAAACAAGACTAGTTTATTGACAAAAATAGCATCTAAGCAACAGGATCCCCCACTGCTGGATAAACAGCCATATCTAACCCATTTTTGTCTGCTAGAAAAATCTACATGCTGAGCTTCCCTAAGGAATTTGATGGGAGAGCTCTCTTGCCCTCCAAATGCAGGACCAGTTATACTCTTCTGCTACTCTTTGCTACATTAAAGATTACACAATAGATCAAAAGGCCAGCAGTGGGGTTTTTTTTCATAAGTAAATAACTCAAACAATGGTTTGTTAGCACCTTAGATTCAGGATACAAAGAGAAGTTTTTAGGCAACTAATGATCGTAGGAAAAGATTACAAAGTCCAGAAAATGGTAAGAGAAAAGGGTGAGGGTACATGGAATGGCAGTGACATGGGTATTGGAGGATCTTTGAAAACTGGTTTTGGCTTTTCACTCTGTATTTCCTTCTCACAGTAATCCATAGACAAACAAAAAGTAATTGTCCTTTGTCACGTGTTAATGGCAGACTTCAAACGTGGATTATCTTTATGGTAATCAAGGCTACACCTTATTTCTTCCAGGTGAAAACCTCTGGGAAGTTCCCTTCCAGGTGTGACCATTGTTTGTTTGTTTGTTTTTTGTCTGGCTTTAGGTGAGAGGTCTGCTTAATTGTTTTCTGGGTGGGAGTGTCCAGGTGGCTTTTCTGAAGGAAAATACTTTTAGAGTTTTTTTTCTGCTTTAGAAATACAAACAGAACATGTTAAGAATCAAAATGTTACAGAGCAAGGGAAAGAAACATATTTTATTGAAAATAAAAGTATACAGTATATAATAATAAAAATATTAATTTCAAAATTAGGGTTACACCTTTACTAAGGAAGAAGTATTGTTCCATAAACATGACAGTGCACCCAGGGCCACTTGTGGTATGACCACTCTAAGCTGCTAAATACAGGCTCACAAGCCAGGAGACTATAGCTGAGTGCACAAAACCTTTTCCAAAGGCTTGAAGGCTTGATTGACTAAGGAGCTGTTACCACACGCATTTATCTATCTCCCTGCCTGCTAAAGGCTGAGTCCTTAGGACCAAAGCGTGCAGGAAATTTTTTGTACAACTCTCCTGCTAGTTTGAATTAGAATGTAGGTTTTAAGGCAGGGAGGTTAGAGACTTTCCCTGTGAAATAGACCTTGGAAAGGAGATGGGGAAAAGTTTGTGTCAGGCCAGTCATTGACTGAGCCTATTCTGTGACCTGGTGTTGGGTGAACTCAACCAAACAGATTTGTTGAGAGAGTAGAACTTGGGCTAGGCCTGCAAAAAGCCATGTGCCCTTGACCCTCAAAGAAGCTATTATTTGTTGTTCTGCAGAAAGTTCATAGTGAGTATCTATTTCTATGACCAAATGCATACGGGGTGGGGAAGGGGGAAAACTCACAAAAGTTAATATCCACTAAAGTATCTTCATTTTCTCATCTCTTGTGTCCATTGCAAAATCTGTTTATG